>JAPDPM010000002.1:20090000-21464166 GCA_032173925.1 Heritiera fomes
ATGTGACAGAAAAGTTATCTTCCGCTTGGCATTGTAGTCCCACTTGATTACATCACAGACGACTACCTAACATTTTTTTGGAAACAAAATCACATAAGACAGTCAAGAGAACCTAGAAAGGTCAATTTGGTACCACTCCTTAATTTCTTGAAAAACAAATTCACCTAACTCGTTTTATTCGTGTTGACTGACTTTAGTGCTATGAGACCATGCGTATCACAGGCCTCAAAAAAAAATATATTAAATTCGATTTTTTATTGAAAAGATTAATAGATGGAGTTCAACATTTTGAATAATACATTTTTATTCAAAGTTACCATCATAATCAATATATTATATTTCATGAATTGATAACTTGATAATTTGATAAATATAAATGATAATAACAAACTAAACAAATAACAAATAAATTAACTTGAACTCAATAAGACCTTGGTTTAGTTGTAAGGAGGAGGTCATGAGATTTTGAGGTCTCAGATTCAAGTCTCATCAAGTGTGAGCTTAAGTTAGTCTAATTATTTACTAATTTGTTATAATTATTTACTAGTTTACCTAGTTTGAGTAATGTGATTTTCATAGTTATCTATTCATGGAATGTAATATGCTGATTGTGATTATAACTTCTAATAAAAATGTACTACTAAAAAAAATTAATTTGAACTCACATTAAGTGAAACTCGAACTAAAAACCTCTAAATCTCAAAACTTCCTTCTTGCTACTAAACTACGGTCTTGTTGAGTTCAACTATGTGTACATCATTGAGTTTTCAAGATGGAAAAAATTAATAATTTTATTAGAGTTGTTTAAGAGTTTGGTTCGATCCGTACGCGGACTATCTCGTCACGAGCCAACCTTAAACTGGTCAAATGGAGCCAACTCGTATTTTTGCGTGTCTAAAAAAAATCAATTTTCTAATTTTAATATGTTTTACTAATTTTCTAATTTCAAAAATCATGCTTATTTGTTTTATTTTTACTAATTTAATTACAATATTTTATTATATAATAGGATTTTTTCTATCATAAGTAATCAATTCTTTTTATTTCATCTTCATATATTCTTAGATTTTAGTGTTTAGTGCTTAACTGAAACTTAAATAAATTTTAATCCAAGTATTAATTTTCGTAATGTGTTGGAAAAAGCAATTTGTGATATGACTCTTAATTTTATTGTTGAATATGTGTTATGTTAAGATTGAACCACATTTTTATCGATCAAAATTTAATCTAATGATTGTTAATTTTTTTTAGGAGAATTAAATTTACAGTTATAATCTTTTTTTCTCCATTGTACCTTCTTATGAACAAAAAAAAAATTGAACTATATATTTTTTTCTTATGAATCAAATAATCACAATATCCTACCATTACCCCATAGTTTTAATTAAACATTATAGAATAGTGAGAAAATTGATTTCCCCCAAAGGTTTTAGTTTCTACGGTTCTACTAAATTGTATTATTTATTTAAATCTAAAAGTAGACATATTATTCATTTTAAAATGGTTTCTTTTTTTATTTTGAAAGTCAATATCGAATAAATATACAAGAGTTAGGTGTTGTTTTGTTAAACCATTGAAAATTTTAAATTCTTTGAAAATAAAAATTTTCAATGATTTAATATTTTTAATATGTTTGATAATGTATTTTAAAATCAACTTAAAAGAAAGTTGTCTATGAAAAAGCATTGAATAAAATAAGTAGATAAGCACCTACTTTAATACTTAATGTAAAAAATTTTCAGCCACTTTATTAATAAAAATAAAATAAATTGGATTAGTTTATTCTAAAAAATTTACATAATTATCTATCCATTCATCAAGTTACATACATACTTCAGCCAGACTTAACATTATATTATTATCTCATTATGTTTACGTATAGATTCAATGTTTTTCTACCATTATTCTTTTACTATTAGAGCATTGATACTGAAAAAGTC
Organism: Heritiera fomes; assembly: GCA_032173925.1. NCBI lineage: Eukaryota > Viridiplantae > Streptophyta > Magnoliopsida > Malvales > Malvaceae > Heritiera > Heritiera fomes. The sequence goes on from JAPDPM010000002.1 coordinate 20,091,941, forward strand.
AATGTCTTCCCCAATTTGACTTGTTCAGAGTTAAAAACTTTGAAGATCTGAAAGTTGATATATTGCAAGCCCTTAAGACCATATAACGGAGCATATTGCTTTTTTTTAGATTTTTTGTTATTTTTGTGTTTCAATTGTCATTGATATCCAAAAAGTTCTTTGTTTTGTTTCATTATGGCAGATCATTGCTTGAAGAAGTAATGATCTCATGAATAATTTGAGACTTTTATTTGTAATGCTTTTCTTAATCTAAACGTGATTCGGGTTTTTGATTTCCAAAAAAATTATTTTAGTTATATTTAAATATTATTTTAGTTTTTTTTTAAATTTGTGATGTTTTTGAATTTAATAGTTATAGTTTTTTCTCATATTTCATACTTGTATTATAAAATAGAATATATCAATAAAAATTTGAATTTATTTGAAATAGTATAAAATTAAGGGTAAAAATGTAAAATAACCAAATTTCAAATTTCGAACATTTATTGTTATCAAACAATATATTTATATTCAAAATTTAATTTTTAGTACAATACCAAACAATTTTCATAATTTAAATTCAATGCTTATTAAATTTAGTACTAAAAATTCAGTACTTATTTTTTTAATTTATCAAATAGCACATTAGTCATACTATCGTACGTATACATATCTAACTTCATGACAGCATATTAGAAGCTACAAAGATACCATATAATTAAGATATGCTTACCTGCATACCTATTTGGATAATCTATCTTCATGATACATAAAAACATTATTATATTTTTAATTATCTCATAGATATATACATATATATATTTATTTATATATCAAGTTAATTCAATGTAACACAGATTGTTTAACATTATTTTTATAACTTTATATAAAATTAATATTTTTACAAACCAATTATTAGATTTAACAACCTATTTATATTTGTTATGCATGTAAATTTTAACATTTCAATCCATAATATCATCTTTTTTTAACATATATTAACGGTTGAATTTTTTCTTATTGAACAAATAGTTAGGCATTTTCAATTAATTTGAAATTTTACATTCATAATTTAAGTGAATAGAGTATAAAATTCAACGACCATATTAAACATATAATATATAAAAAGATATAAAAATCTGTAAAACTAAATTAGTTTTACATATGTATAATTGCATTTGTCCTCTCTCTCTATGTCATCCACTATTATCCTTAAGTTTTAAGAAGAGAAGGCAAATAAGCCGGTCAAATTGGCTTTGATTTTTAGATCAGATAATTTTGGGTTAAGGAAAAATCAGATCACTTTAAGTTCGAATCATTTCAGGTTCAAATCAATTCAAATTCGAGTCAAGAAAAAATCAAAACATTTCGAATTTGGATAATTTTGGATTTGGATTAGGTCGGATTTAAGTCAAGAAAAAAAATCAAATCATTTTGAATTCAGATCATTTCAATTTGAGTTAAGGAAAAATCAAGTCATTTCAGATTCAAATCATTTTAGTTTTGAGTAAGGTCGGATTCGGGTTGAAAAAAATCGAGTTGTTTGAGTTTGAGGCATCCAAGGTCGAGGTAATTCGAATCCGAATCCGAATCAATTTCAATTTCAATTTAAATCATTTTGTTTTGTATGATTCTCATATCATTTGATTTTAACACTCAAGTTAATCATTTTCAATTTGTTAACTTTAAAAATTAAATAAACATAATAAAATTATATAAAAATTACAAAGTCATAGCTAAATAATTTAAAAGTAATTTGTTAATATATGAAACTATGTTATATTAAATATAAATATAATTTGTTTATGATAAAAAATTATTAATATTTTGTTGACTTTTTTTTACATAATTTATTTCTTATATTTAATGAATTAATTATTAATTTTTTTATTAGTGATTTGTATTAATATTTCATACAATAACATTTGTTTACATTATTCATTAGTAATGAATTAAAAATGAACAAGTAACTGGATACTTTCGAGAAGACTTATTATCAAAGTCATCACTAAAGAGTAAGATCATATCAACAGAGAATATGTTTTAGTTAATTAATTAATTGTCACGATAGTCTAATGGTAACACTTCCAAAAAATTTAAAATATTAAAATTACTCAGGCAAAGTATTAATTTAATTTTAGTAATTGATTTTTTGAATAGAAAATAGTAAAAATATATAATGAAAAATAAAAATGACATAATAACCTTATTGATTATTGGTACAATTAATCTTAATAATAATAATATTTACCTCTAAATTATTTTTTTATTTATCGCTTATCAATAAATCATATCTATATAACCTATATATTAAAGGTAAGCTCAGGAAAAAAAACAAAACATGGTTTTTTTTTTCTTTAACTACCATGTTATCATATTGTTGTTGGTCTTGTTGTAATTTTAAGGCCAATTTTGAAGGAAAATTAATAACATCAATATACCTTGAAAAAAGGATTTATCAACAATATTGCAGTGCATCACGGCCATGTTTGTTAATTTGGATTCTTAGAGTTGTGCAATTGAAGGCCACATAAGCAAATATAAGTTAAATGTATTAGTTATTGAATGACAAATTTCCTCCATTCACATAAATCCTCCATTTTCTTCTTTCTTTTAGTTTCTTTCTTTCGTTTTGAGACCTTTGTTACATAATAATAATAATAATTGAACATCCCATTATGACAGCCTCCTCAATCTTCTCTCTAACACTTTTTGCCTAGTCTCCTTCCACTCTCTCACCCATGCCAAGCTTTTGTTTTGTTTTCTCTTTTCTCTAATACCAATCCCTTCAAAAGGGAGAGAGAAAAAGAGAGAGAGAGAGAGAGAGAAATTGGAAATTTTGGGATAATCGAAGCTTTTGAGTGATGTAATTAGGTTTTTTCTTCTTTTTGTTGGGGGTTGGGAAATTTTTCTTCAAGATCAGGTTCTAAAAGCGAAAAATCAAGTCGAATTTTGATTCCGCCAACAAGGTGATGACTAATTACTTTATTTTTTTTATTCTTAATTTGTTGCATGTTAAGATTTGCAGAGATTTTAGCTTCAATTGTTGAATTAAATTTCATTTTTTTGGGTCAAATTCTGTCATTGATCTTTGTATTATAACGAAATTTGAAATTTAGTCCATTTACTATAATTCATAAAAATCAAGTCCCTATAGTATTATGATGTAAAAATTTTAGTCCAATCGATAACGGCCGTTACATTTTCCATTCAAAATGTTGATGTGGTGTTGACTTTGTTGACACGACGTTGACTTGATGATGTGGCATTGACTTTTTTACTTTTGCTGATGTGGCATTGACTTTGCTAACATGGTATTTTTGTTCAATGTAATTGATCTCTATGCTTTTATGAAATTTGAATTTAGTCCTTCTACTATAATTCATAAAAATCAAGTCTTTTTACTATTTTGATTCGCAAGTCTTAGTCCAATTAATAACATCGTTAAAGATCTCTATTAAAAAAATGCTAATATGGTGTTGAGTTTTGTTCACATGACATTGTTTGCTTACGTGACTTTTTTTTTTCACGTGGCAATAATATGGCTTTTTCACATTGTTTTCCTATCTTTTTCTTTCTTTTTTTCTTTCTTCTTTTTCTTTATTCATCATTCTTTTCTCTTCTTTCTCTCTACATCACAATCATCAACTTTCAAAAAATCCACTTTTTGGTGGTCAACCGTCACCTATCGACTATAATTCACTTACAAAATTTATCATTTTATCCTTATCGAAAAGCTAATATTTTGTAGAGGATTATCTCAAACAATAGAGAAAAGCTAACAAATTAATTTGATATCCTTTAAAACTATTTTCAGCAATAAAAAGCATAGCAACGTGAACATTATCCCCACAAGCATGCATTTTGTCAGGAATCTTTTGCACTCTCACTCGACTAATTCCTATAACATCAAAACAAAATAATTCCTTCTCACATCAAATTCATATAAATACAATTCAGGTAATTTTCAAACGTTAATTTAAGGCAATTTTTATCGTTATTCTTTAAAAAAAATATTAATATTTTTATCTTAACTATAAGCTCATAAAACCTAAAAAAAAATGCAAGTTGATGAAAGTAATATCATTTCCTAAAATAAAACAGTACCAAAACATACTACCTCCATGACAAGAGCATCAATATTTGCTCTAAGTGTGACAAAAATAGGCTTTTCAATACCAATATATCCCTTCACAATTCAGTAAGAAGGAGAAAAAAGCAAATAAAATGAAGGGAAACAGAAGAAGAAAGTGTTAGTATATCTCCATAATTATGGAAATAATTGTTTGGTTGACCAATTACGGATATGGTCCATAATTCCACGCTGAATCTCAACTCAATATTTGGCTATTAAAACACGATTTTGTGATGGTTAAAATGTGATTTTATTGCCATAATTAGCATGCTCTCGTTAGTAATATAAGAGGGCTCCTTCCGGTCCCTAAGTACGTTAATCTCAGACAAAAACACCATCTAGTGAGGTTTTGAGTGCTTGAAAAATTTGGAAGGTCTGTGATCGACACAGAATAGACTGTCAGATTCGGCAATTGCTTCAACAGCAGAGTTACAGAGTGCAATGGCTGGAGGTTATATCCTGTCGCTTCTGCATTTAATTGTTTAACATGTTTCATATTGTGTAGAAGGATGTATAGGCTTGTTATGACGCACTTACATTTGGCATCAGAGCCGTATTAACCTCTGTCATGCGTTAAGATGTATACTCTGTATCTTGTTGATTTGCCAAATTGTTTGCCTCTGTTTTGTAAGTTTTGGTTATAATGGATTCCTGAAAAATTGGAATTATATGTTTTAAGACATTTTCAGCCAAAACCAATTTCAAAACCTATTTTCGTTTCCTCCTTATTGATTTGGGATCAAGAACCACTCAAATCGTAGCAAGGAAGGTTGTTTAGCAAACGGGTGGTAAATCGGGTTGAAAATCAGGCATTCGGGTGAAGAAGGAAGCAGCAAACGATGCTAGTCGCTGTTCGCCATAAAGGGAAAGGCGGGCACGTTCGCCATCAAAGTTTGCTCACTTGATCGCCGTTTTCCATAAAGGAAAGGCAGGCACTGTTCTCCATAAGAGGAAGGCTTGTGTCCATTCGCCATTCAACTAAGGGGCGAATGGCGAGTACTCAGTTCGCTATTCTAGTTAGGCGAAATGGGCTCGCCATTCGCCATTCAGCTAATGGCTAATTGACACGCTGTTCGCCATTCAACTGAGGAGTAAATGGCGAGTACTCAGTTCGCCATTCCAATTAGGCGAAATGGGCTCGCCATTCGCCATTCAGCTAATGGGTAATTGACACGCTGTTCGCCATTCAACTAAGGGGTGAATGGTGAGTACTCAGTTCGCCATTCCAGTTAGGCGAAATGGTTTCGCCGTTCGCCATTCAGCTAATGGCTAATGGGACACACTGTTCGCCATTCAACTAAGGGGTGAATGGCGAATACTCAGTTCGCCATTAAGTTAAGGCGGACCTACTTCCTCAATCGCGTTGTGATTAAAAAGGCGTGCATAGTTCGCCATAAAATGCCTGGCGAGCATTGTTCGCCGTAAAGGAATGGGCCAACATAACGGGCACTCAGCTCGTCATTAAAGCTAAAGCGAATAGTCAGCACACAGTTCGCCATTTCAGCTGAAAGCAGAATGACGGGCACTCAACTCGCCATTCGTTAAGGCGAAATGGTGGACATGCTATTCGCCATTCGGTTAACGCGAAATGGCGAGCACGTTCGTTTGCCTTAAGACTAGATTGTCGTTCGCCATATAGACCGCCTGGAACTTTAAAAAAAAATGAAAGGGCTTTTTGGCATAATTTTAATATTTAAAATTTTTTATTAATTGTGTGCTTATTATGATTATATATAATCTTCTTATGTACATACTATGATTGATTTAAGCACATGTAATAAAATTTATTCATATTATTAGGAATTAAATTGCCTTATGTTGATTGCAATTTTAAAATATGAATAAACTTAAAAATTTGATGATATGTCTAAGTGATCTATAATTTGTTTGATTAGGGCTTAGCCACAGCAACCTTAATTAAATAAAATTATATTCGTCAGAATCACTTAATGATATTAGACATAAATTGTTATTAGTTATAAAGTTATGGTAAATTTTATCCCACAAGAATTTTTATTATAATTTTATAACTAATTAGGATAAAATATCAAATTAGTTTCTTAATTTACCCACAGGAATTAGGAAATGATATAATTTGATAGTTTTATCATTATGATATGAATCTATTAAAATTAGAACTTTAGCCCACAGGCAAGTTTTATGTCTAAGATTCATTAATAAAATATGTTTACATTGGTAGACATAATTAAGTTTGCCTCAAAAATTCTAGATACATAAGCATGTTTATTTTCTATATGTAGTGTTTCCTCAGGCTAGTATTAACCTTGAAGTTCCCAAGCTGGATGGAGAGAACTATAAGGTTTGGAAGGAGAGAGTTCTCCTCCAATTAGGGTGCATGGATATAGACTATGCTATAAGGAAAGACGAGCCCGTATTGACTGAGACCAGCACTCCTACTGAAGTAGCTTTACATGAATGCTGGGAGCGATTCAATCGCCTTAGTGTCATGTATATAAAGACAAAGATATCTGTTGGGATACGTGGTTCAGTCGAATAGCATACCAATGTTAGGACCTTACTGAAGGCCATAGATGATCAATTTGTCACTTCATACAAAGCGTTGGCCAGCACCTTGATAATGAAGTTCTCATCGATGAGGCTCACCAGTGTCAAAGGAGTGCGCGAGCACATAATGGCCATGAGAGATATAGCGGCCCAACTCAAGAAGTTAGAGGTGGAGATGTCTGAGTCTTTTCTTGTGCGCTATATATTGAACACTCTACCAAAGCAGTACGGACCATTCAAGATATCTTACAACACACATAAGGATAAGTGGACCATCAATGAATTGATGACCATGTGTGTTCAAGTGGAGGGAAGACTGCTTATGGAATCGGGTGAAAGTGCATTTTTTGCAAGCCAAGGAAAGACCAAGGATCGAGCCAAGAACAAGGGAAAAGGGAAAACCCCTGCCCAAGCTGACATTAAGAAAGAGTCCAAGTGTTTCTTTTGTAAAAAGAAGGGACACATGAAGAAGGACTGTGCCAAGCTTCAGCAGTGGCTCGTTAAGAAAGGTAATCCACTCTCATATGTTTGTTTTGAATCAAATATAGTTGAGGTTAATCATAACACATGGTGGATTGATTCTGGATCTACAATTCACATTTCGACTTCCTTACAAGGTATGACAAACCTAAGGAAGCCAGTGGGAAATGAGGAGAGCATCTATTCAGGAAACAAGATGCGCTCTCATGTTGAAGGCGTTGGAACGTGCACTTTAGTTCTTAGGAGTGGTTTTGTTTTGCAATTAGAAAAGACCTTTTATATTCCTAGTTTCTCGAAAATTTAATCTCTGTTTCTAGGCTGGTACCTTATGGATATTCCTTTCAATTTTCAAATAAATCAGTATTGATATATTTTAAGTATGATATTGTTGGGAATGGTACCTTATGTGATGGTCTTTTCTCTATTAATTTGCAAAATGACACTGCTCATAACGCCTTGCATGTTCAAACTGGCACTAAAAGATGTGTTATGAATGAGGACTCCTCCACATTATGGCGCCAGAGATTAGGTCATATCTCCATAAATAGAATTAAGAGATTGGTAAATGACGGAATACTTAGTGCTCTCTGTGAAGACTGCAAATTTCGTACTAATCTTTGTAAATAAATTAAGGACATTATTGCTATATGTATATATATATATATATATATTATTGAATATATATATATATATATATCTCATATATAATTGAGATAAAAGAGGTATATATATACATATATACATGAATATAGATGAATATACAATATAAAAATATATATGTATATGCATATAAACTAGAATGGGAAATGTGATTAAATAACACAGGAAATAATAATAATAATAAAGTGAAATAAAATAAAACAAGATGTATAAAATATATATATATATATATATATTCATATATATATATATATATATATATATATATATGGAATGACAAAAAAAACATATTAATATTAATATATGTATATATAACAGTACAAGTATATAGATAAATAGTGAACATGATATATATATATATATACAACATATATAATAATATATATTAAATGTGATTGGCTTCCTAAGGAAGCCAATCAAAACGACGTGGGAGTAGGTCTGTGAATAAAAGAAAGGCAGAACGGAAAAAGAGACAGTAACCCGATAAAAAAAAATAAATATAGACAGAGGCTAGGGCTAGGTCGGGTAAAAGAAAAGAAAACAAAATAAAAGAAAGACTTAAAGAGGGCCAAGCTACAACCAAACGAAACAGAGGAACCCCGACCAAAGAAAAGGAAGGAAAGAAAGAAAGGAAAAGAGGGATCTCGGTTGGAAAGGAAGGAGAAAAAAGAAAGAAGAGAAAGGAGAAGGGGTCTCGGCCAAACACAAAGGAGAAATGAAGTGAAAGAGAGAAAGAAACGAGCTGGAGAAGGAAAAAGATTACTGCAGCAAACCAAAAAGAGGAAGAAGGAAAGAAATTTGCAACAGCAAGTGACATTCGGTTGATTAACAAGGTCAGTAAGCTAAAAGAAAATTAATGTGGGTTTTAGATGCTAGTTAAGACAGTTGTTAGGTTAGGCTTTATGACTGGTTTGAAGGCTGAAAAACTTGATTTTCAGGAAGCCATATAAGGAACGTGTGACAGAGGTAAATGGTGGCTGAGTAGGCTGGATATTGGCTGAACAATGGCACTTGGAACACTGACCTACGGTTGAGGTTGGGGCTGAGACGTGATGACTGGTGGATATAAGAAGAAGGGCAGCAGCTCCATGTGAAGGAAAAACCTTGAGGCTTGGTCAGAAAAATCTGGTTGAATAGGACAGCTTGGGGGGTTATTTTAGCTAATCTCTAAGTGTGTTCTAGTGGGCGTTTGAACAGCGTTGGTGGCATTAAAGCTGGGGATTGGATAGAAGGTGTTCGAAGTTGGATTCAAGGCTGGAAGTGGCGTAAAACTTGAGTTTTTTCACGCTAATTAGGTTCTAGCCTTGGTGTGCTTGAACTACTACTTTGAGACAGTAAGGGGGGCTGATCTCTTTAGCTAGTCACAGTGGTAATTTAATACTGTTGTAAGTTGAGTTTTAGATGTTAGTTTAAGCTGGCGTTGGACTTCTTTTGGTGGCTACCTTGAGGCTGTTGACTGAAGTTTTAGCAAGGTTCATTGTGAACATGTTAATATGGCTAATGATAGAGGTTTAATCATCGAAGACAAAAACTGAAGAGGGTAGACTAGTAGCTGGAATTGGAGCTGTCTCTCTCGAGTAAAGAAGACAGTAGCCGAACATTTCATTCTTTGTCCAACAACCGGCAATGCAAAGGAGGTTGGCCAGCTTGGAATCTAGGGAGTAAGTAGGTAAGAATTTGATTTGCAAAATGGAAATTTATAGGCCACATTAAGAGAATTAAGCATTGAAAATTTTAGTGAATTGAGGAATATTGATCGGAAGCTTGGAAATATAACTCTTAAGTTGAGAATTTATATGCTCAGTTTTGAAGGAATTATATACTTACATATATACATATTTTTATATATATGTATGAATATATATATATATATTTATATATCCCATGGACATGATGATAAGGAATAAAAATATAATCATGTATTACGCAAGTGTATATATATATATATATACTGAACTCTAAGGGGAGGAACAACATAGGTTCTAAGAGTAAGTATTTGTTGCACTGATGACTTTAAATTGTGATGATCACAAGTAAGTGGTGTAGTAATGAATGAGAAATGGAGAATAACTAAAGAGACTAGGGTGTAAGCGTTCGGCCACCTAGGCATTCATAGGATAAAATACTTAGTCTTGGATTATATATCTAAATGTGTTTGTTAAAAGAATGATAAAAGTTATTTGATGTGATTATATGTTATAGAAAAATATATAAACAAAAATGAAATTGATATAAGTTGAAGAGGAGATTAGGGTATGATATAAACATGTGTGCCTTTATAATGCATAAATGTTATACACACACACACACACACACACACACACACACACACACACAAATTATATGTATATATATATATATATATATAAAATTGACGTGCTAACGAAGAATTTATTCTCACTGTAGAAGTAAATTGGATTAAGTGTGATTCTATATAAATTATATATATTGTACTATGCAATTAAGTAATGGAGGATGAACTCTTGGTGTAGGGTTGGACTCGAAATCTTGAGGAAAGTCGGTAATACGAAATCCGACCAACAAGGCTCATCAAGGTGAGAAAACTATACTTTGGTTTTAGATGTAGGATATATATATGTATATTTATATTATACTACATACGTGTATATATATGTATAAGTAGATACATATATATATATGTCAAATACATGATGATGAAGGATTTAGCTGTAATATAGAAGTGAACTAGTGTTAACTAAGGTCACAAGATAAACGTTTTAAATAAGTGATTAAACATAGTATGACTATCTTGGTGTGATGGTAATGAAGTTGATTGGTAATGATTAGGAGTGACATAGAAGCTTGAGGACGGACTCGGAAGCAAGAGAAGGAAATTTTAAGCCTCGAGGTAAGTGGGTTAAGTAAAGTTTGTTAGCACTATCTCGTAGGAATGGTTTAATTCTATAAACTCGTTTATGCTTGAGCTAGATTGAAACTTAATTTCTGCTTTACGTGTAGTGGCCAGCCAAGCGTACATGTTAAGTGAAATGAACCGATGCATACATGCATTTATGTATAGCATGTTTTGAGTCTAATTACTTAATATTTATGTTTTTAGTTACTTGCATCAGATTTTATATTTTGCAAAGTCTTGATTTGAATTAACATTTGAAAGAAATCGAAAAGTTCCTTGTACTTCGAACTCAAAACTGATTTAATAGTGATTTGGAATCTGTGGAAGCCGAGTGCTACACGAGGAAATTGATTTCAAAACTGTTTTTGAGTGCAGGCATGTCCTACGACCTTCGGGTCACTTATAGCCTATCGAGCTTAGCTCTGGGCCTTATTGCCCGTCTATTGAGCTTTGTGCTCTAGACTATCGTATTGTACCTATCGAGCCTAGTGCTCTAGGTAGATTGATACTTGTCTGGAAAACCAGCAGGCAAGTTCCAGCTCTCGACTGATCAGCGAGACTGGATATCGTGCTATGGCCATAGATTTAGTGTTGCTTGCGACACATTCCATCGCTAGCTAGGATGGATATCGATTGATTGATTGATTGAGGATCATTGCCTAAACTCTACTTACTATGGTTCCATTTCTAATACCACTATTAGTGAACTGAGGCAATATGCCTAATCGTTATCGACCTTCTTGATTTATGACTAATGGATTCTTGAAAATCTATATTGATCGAAATGATTGCAGTATTTATTGATCGTTTATTGAATGCTTATTGACTGTTTTATCAAAGTAATTACCGAATGGCTTATCGAACTATATTGATAGTTTATTTGAATGCATAACATACTGAGTTCAACCGAATGCATAGCGAACTCATTTAAATGAACTGCATAGTAAGTTTTGATTTAATTAAGTGCATATTGAAAGTGTTCTATAACAGAAATGCATAAAGAAGTGTTGGGTTTATGATCATGCTTAAATATCGAGTTCGCTTATTACTTCAGCATTGTTTTCCACATGTGCATATAGAACGACATGAGTCTAGCATGCATTTACTTAAGCTACTTACTGAGCCGTGGTTTTGCTCACCCCTTATTAATAACATCGCAAATCATACCAGTTAGGCTCCCACTTGGAGTTTGGGGTGCGAAGCCTCGGGGGCTATCTTGAGTAGCTATATCGGTCCGAATCCTCCGAGTGCTGTTTTTGTTGCACTTGAGGTATAACAACGATTATTTTGTTATCTATGCATGACATGTTAAATTTGCACAGTACATGCTTATGGAATTGATTTTGGGATGTAACTTAGGATCGTCCTAGATTATTATAGGCTTTTATGATTATCGAGTACGATCTGAGAAGTGAACTGTGATGATTTTGAGCTGTAAATTGTCTCTTATATATAATTGTTAATTTTGGAAGTATGTGTAGTATATAGTGAAATGAACTGCGAAACTTTGGATTGAGATATGTGACTGGAATTAGTTGAATTTATTGCAGGTTAATCAGCTGGGGGAAGTCGATTTTATATAAGGGGGAGTTTTCGACGTTTTTCTTTTAATGGCTTAATATTGAAAACAAGAATATTAAGTCAAATAATCTTAAGAAATGACAATTAAATAATGAATACAAATCAAGTTAAGAGCGTGAAGTTAGTTTAGAGAGGACACTGACACCGAATGCAAACTTTAAAGTGAAAAGAAAAATCTAGTTCGTAAAATTGGTAATTGGTAAATGGAGTGATAAGTGTACGTGACGGCCTTCAGGTCGTGACACTCTCGATTTTACTGATTTCGACACTTGTGTGGATTGCATTAAGGGTAAGCAAACCAACAAGTCTAAGAAAGGTGCCAATAGGAGTTCAACCATATTAGAGATCATACATTCTAACATATGTTGTCCAGACATTGATGCATATGGTCAGAAATACTTCATCACCTTTATTGATGATTACTTGAGGTTTATGTATCTTTACATGCTTCATAACAAGAGCGAAGCATTAGATGCCTTTAAAATCTTTAAGGCTGAAGTAGAGAAACAATGTGGAAAACCCATAAAGATAGTAAGAACTGATAGAGGTGGGGAGTATTACGGTAGATACACTGAAGATGGACAAGCACCTGGACCATTTGCGAAGTTCCTTCAAGAAAATGGGATTGTTGCCCAATATACCATGCCTAGTTCACTGGATCAGAATGGTGTTGCAAAAAGAAGGAACCGAACTTTGATGAAAATGGTGCGTAGTATGCTCAGCAACTCGAAGTTGCCTAAGTCTTTGTGGATTGAAGCTCTTAAAACAGCAGCGTATATATTGAACCGGGTTCCGACTAAGGCTGTTCCAAAGACGCCTTTTGAATTATTCAAAGGTTGGAAACCGAGTTTGTGTCATATGCGCGTTTGGGATGCCCTTCTGAGATAAGAGTTTACAACCCACAGGAAAAGAAACCGGATCCTAGGACCATAAGTGAGTATTTCATCGGATATGCCGAACGGTCCAAAGGCTACAGATTCTATTGTCCATATCATAGCACTAGATTTGTGAAATCAAGGAACGCCAAGTCTCTTGAAAATGACTTAGTTAGTGGGAGCGATCAATCTCAAGACCTATTTTCTGTGAGAGATCAACCCTCTACCTCAAGTCAAGGATTGGTTATCATGAACAATGTCCCTTCAGTACAACTGGACATTGAACAACCAATCGTTGAATATCCACAAGTAGCTGATAACTTACCAGTAGACGAGGCTCCTCTGGATACACCACAATTGAGTGAGCAACCAGTTGAACAACATGATCCTTCGGAGAATGTTGAACCAACATTAAGAAGGTCTACTAGGGAAAGGAAATCAGCTATTCCTAGTGATTATATTGTGTATCTGCAAGAGTATGATTTCAATGTTGGGCCCGTTAATGATCCAGAGACGTTTTCACAAGCCATGAACAGCAAAGAATCAAAACTTTGGTTCGATGCTATGAAGGATGAGATGGATTCGATGGCATCTAATGGAGTATGGGATCTTGTCGAGTTGCCTAATGGGGCCAGGGCTATAGGCTGTAAATGGGTCTTTAAGACCAAGACTGACTCATTAGGCAACATTGAGCGTTATAAGGCAAGACTCGTAGCCAAAGGATTCACTCAAAAGGAGGGAATTGATTACAAGGAGACCTTCTCTCCTGTATCTAAGAATGATTCTCTCCGCATCATAATGGTGCTTGTTGCACATTTTGACTTAGAGTTGCAACAAATGGATGTGAAAACGGCTTTTCTCAATGGTGATCTAGAGGAAAAGGTTTACATGAAACAACCTGAAGGTTTTTCCTCTAGTAATGCTGAACATTTGGTCTGTAAGCTCAAGAAGTCCATATATGGGTTGAAACAAGCTTCCCGCCAATGGTATCTAAAATTCCATGAAGTCATCTCTTCATTTGGTTTCGTTGAGAACATCATGGATCAATGTATATACCAAAAGGTCAGTGGGAGCAAGATTTGTTTCCTTGTGCTATATGTGGATGATATTCTGCTTGCAACCAATGATAAGGGGATGCTACGTGAGGTGAAACAATTTCTTTCTGAGAACTTTGATATGAAGGATATGGGTGATGCATCTTATGTCATTGGCATTAAGATCCATAGAGACAGACATTGAGGTATATTAGGTCTGTCACAAGAAGCCTATATTAATAAAGTCTTAGAAAGATTCAGAATGAAAGATTGTTCACCAAGCCCAGCTCCCATTGTGAAGGGTGACAGGTTCAATTTGAACCAGTGCCCGAAAAATGATCTTGAGCGGGAACAGATAAAGAACATTCCATGTGCCTCAGCTGTTGGAAGCATTATGTATGCACAGGTCTGTACCAGGCCTGATATTGCTTTTGCTGTGGGAATGTTGGGTAGATATCAAAGTGACACGGGGATGGACCACTGGAGAGCTGCGAAGAAGGTGCTTAGATATCTTCAAGGCACTAAGGATTACATGCTTATGTATAGACGAACTGATGAGTTGGAAGTGATTGGCTACTCAGATTCAGACTTTGCTGGCTGTGTTGATACCCGGAAATCAACATCCGGTTACATCTTCATGCTTGCCGGTGGAGCTGTTTCATGGAAAAGTGCTAAGCAGACACTGACTGCCACTTCTACTATGGAGGCCGAGTTCGTTTCCTGTTTTGAGGCTACCTCAAATGGTGTATGGCTTAAGAGTTTCATTGGTGGGCTTAGAGTTGTTGACTCCATATCTAAGCCATTGAGGATATATTGTGACAATTCAGCTGCGGTATTCATGGCTAAGAACAATAAGAGTGGAAGTCGAAGTAAACACATCGACATTAAGTACTTGGCCATTAGAGAACGTGTTAGAGATAAAAGAGTGGTCATTGAACACATTAGCACTGAATTGATGTTAGCTGATCCTTTGACTAAGGGCATGCCACCGTTTAAATTTAAGGATCATGTAGAGAGAATGGGACTTGGTCCCACTTTTTGATTGTAATTGAAACTCTTATTAATACTATGATGTTTCTCGTTTGATTTGTATACACTAAAGTTTTATTTGAGAAATATCCTTATTGTTTGGACCGAGAATAAACATAATGTTTATTCATTAAGTAAAAATGGGTTGATTTAGAAACATTTTACATAGTAATACATGGAAGATAATACTCACCACTTGAGGAACTGTCGCCATGATTCATGTGATTTGTTTCTCCTATAAGTGAAATATATGGACCAAGTGGGAGAATGTTAGTATATCTCCATAATTATGGAAATAATTGTTTGGTTGACCAATTTCGGATATGGTCCATAATTCCACGCTGAATCTCAACTCAATATTTGGCTATTAAAACACGATTTTGTGATGGTTAAAAATTGATTTTATTGCCATAATTAGCATGCTCTCGTTAGTAATATAAGAGGGCTCCTTCTGGTCCCCAAGTACGTTAATCTCAGACAAAAACACCATCTAGTGAGGTTTTGAGTGCTTGGAAGATTTGGAAGGTCTGTGATCGACACAGAGTAGACTGTCAGATTCGGCAATTGCTTCAACAACAGAGTTACAGAGTGTAATGGCTGGAGGTTAGATCCTGTCGCTTCCGCATTTAATTGTTTAACATGTTTCATATTGTGTAGAAGCATGAATAAGCTTGTTATGACGCACTTACAGAAAGAGGTTATGGCTTTTAAAGGTTGGAGCGTAGGTTAGTTTTCTAGATCTATATATTTTGAGAAATTTTAGAAAAACCCAATTAGATAGTAAGAAAGAAGATATTGATAGGAAGAAGATGGTGAATTTAGGAAGTGAAACGTAGTTAGCAAGTGATAATAGTTCTTTGAAAATCGAATAATTTTATTGGTCCTCTGGTTGTGATGTAGAGAGAAAAAGGAAAAAAGAAAATGAAAAAAACCACATCATCTCCAAGTAGAGGAAAATAAGCCACGTTATGCCATGTAAGCAAGGGATGTATAAGTAGTCCAAATAAAAAGCCACGTTAGCAAGTCAATTTTACGTCAACAAAAGTTAACACTAGATCATTATTTTTAATGGAGATCTTTATCAAATGATATCTATTGGATTAGGATTTGTAAATCAAAATAGTAAAAGGACTTGTTTTTCATAAATTATAATAGAGGGATTAAATTTCAAATTTCATAAAAGTACAAGGATTAATTACATCAGACAAAAAGTGCCATGTCAACAAAATCAATGCCATGCCAGCAAAAGTCAGCAAAGTCAACTGCCATGTCATTATTTTTAACGAAAAATGTAACGGCCATTATCGATTGGACTGAAATTCTTAAATCATAATATTACAGGAACTTGGTTTTCGTGAATTATAGTGAAGAGACTAAATTTCAAATTTCGTTATAGTATAGGAATCAGTGGCATAATTTGACCTAAATCTTTTATGTTTGTGATTATGAAAAAAGACAATTGGTATAGAATTTAGAGCTCTCTCTTGGCCGATGTCTTAGTCAATTCTTCTTGCGCCGGTGATCTCTCTCATTTTATTAATCATTAAAAGTATTTGGACTTGATTTTCTTCATGTTTCATTTTTCACTTTTGAGTTGAAGGAAACACGAAATATTCTGGGTTTTGTTGATTTTGTATTTTTAATGTTGTAGATTCAATGGTTGTTATGTTCTGAGTTTAGCTTATGGAAAAATGGATTGTTTTGCATTGGTTACTTTGTTGATTTAGTTGATTTAGGTTGTTTCATTCTAGATTTTGTATTTTTGATTTCGTAAATAGTGGTTCTTTACCCCTTAAAAGGAAAAACGCCATTAAAATCATCCAAAGAAGAGATTAATGTTCAAAAAAGCTTGGCAATATATATATAGAGGATAATTATTACATACACCGAAGGTGGAGTTTTTGACTCCACAAACGGTGTTAAAATGGTGATACATATCCTATAAAAATATTAAAAAAATAAAAACAAATAAAATTGATTATGTATCATGATTATAATCTCATTTGCGGAGTAAAAAGACTCTCTCGACAGTGCATGGAATATATATATATGTATTTACTAGATTTGTAATAAAGGAAATAAAGCAAATACAAAAACATATAAGAATTATTTATACTAAATAGGGGAATTTCTATAGTAAGGTCACAAATTTTGATCGTATTATAAGGTCAACGTAAAAAATATATGATACATATATAGAGAGAATAATTAATACATACATCGTCGGTAGAGTTTTTTTACTCTACAAGCGGTGTTAGAATCATGATACATATCTTATAAAATATTAAAAAAATAAAAATAAATAAAATAGAACATGTGTCATGATCCTAATCTCACTTGCAGAGTAAAAAAACTCTCCAGACGGTATATGGAATAATTAGCCTCATATATATATATATATATATATATATATATATATATATGAGCGCACGCTGACCATATTACTAAAAAAAAGTGTAAATCAAGAAATATTAGCATGGAAAATGTGTGATTGTCATTGAAAAGAATCATGGAAAAGAAGACCCTCTATTGGGGAAGGCCACGAATACTGATTTTGACTCTTATTTCAAGTGCTTTATAACAAGTCAGAACAAATTTCAAAAGCTGTATAAAGATATGAATTAATAAGTTAGTCATAGCTGCAATTCTATGATCATCATTTTATTTCAAAATTGATGTAATTTGGTGTCATATAACTGATTTGGTGCTTATAAAGTATGATTATTTGGTTGAAATTAGATATTGGTCTACATGAAATTTTTGTTTAAAAGGGTTCTGGCTTATAATAGGATAATTGGTTAATGCCAGAAAAGTGCAATTAACAGGCTCAAGAGTAGTAGTACACTCACCCATTGACTTCAGTAAATTTTAATGCAAAGGATATAAAAATAACTTAGGATTTCTCTATTTTGTGCTTTCATTGGACAAATATGAAGATTCTAACAAGAAAAGGAAGTAAACCTTAATTTAATCTAGCCTGTTTTGGGTTAGTCAACGATTGAGTATAAGCTTATTTTAAGGGAAATTCTAAAACAACATTGATGTAAAGACAGTATTGTTATAATACTAGATCAATGAGGGAGATTTCTATTATTCTGAAGATCTCATCCAACAACATATAGTGTCATGTAACACATGAATAGACTCTATCTTGCAAGAGAAATATGTTGAGACAAATATACAACCAATCCTAAGTTAGATCCTGAAAACACAGCCAGCAAACAAACAATTTCCTCTTCATTACCCTTTGCTAAACATAATCTATTGGGTGGGTTTTTTCATGAATTGTTGTTGTTTGTATCGGAGCGAAGTGGCTCTCTTACATTTGTTGTAGCAATGGATTATGATTTTAATATCCTCTGAATGATTAATATGACGAAAAAAAAAACCCTGCAGCAATGTGCTGGCCAAGAATCTAGTATTAAAAATTTTGGCTTCGGATTAATTTCAGTTTATATTAATTTGGTTTGGATCAATTCAAATTCGAGTCAAATCAAATTCCGATCAAGTTAAGTTTGAATCAAATTGATTTCGAAAGAATTTGAGTTCAAATCAAGTCGATTTCGAATTAATTTGAATTTAAATTAATTTTAATTCGAATTATGTTATGTTTGACTTGTTGACTATTTTAGTTAAATCAAACTGATTTGATTTTTATTTGAACTAATCGAGTATTTTTCGAGATCAGATGTGCTTTTGTCACCTCCAGATTTAAACCTAAAAATGATATGTGTTATGTCATTTTTTGTTTTTGGTTTTTTTTTTTAATTTTACTCTTAGAGGTCTTTATTACATAATTTATGATTTTATTCTTATAAAAAATGTTCTTTTTTTTAATTCATTTTATCTTTTGGTACACGTCTTCCACTCTTTTTAATTCCTATATAAAAAAACATATTTATCTTTCTGAACCAAAAAACCTTTTTCTCTTATAATTTTGCTAATTTTTGTAATAACTAATAAATTACTTCTTCATTTTTTTTGTAAAATTAACCACCTACTAAAATATTTAAATTAGTTGTGTTATTAGCTATTTGACTGACAAACTTTTGAATATAATTGGTCACTTGAAAATAAATGTTCATTATTAAATCAATTAATATTTTAAATAAAATCTTTACTAAATATTGAATAAATATATTTATTTCACTAAATACTCCATACATAAAATAAATTATTTTATTAAGCAATACATAAATTATATTCAGAACTCTCTAAAACATATTTAAATATTTTTAATACAAACATTTATATAATAAATTAATAATATTGATGAGAGTCTTACTAAAGGTCATTAGACCTTTATATAAGTTAGTCTAAAGAACATTAGGCCTAACAGTAGCCTAAGCCCAAGAGACAAAAGGACTCAGAAGGGCCATGAAAGATCCACTAGGTTATCATTTAAGCTGTGGGTCTTAACCGTAATTACGTGCTAAATAACTCTTATAAATAGGTCATAGGTATTATTTTTAAACCAAAATCTCTATTAGCTTATTGAAACTCTGCTTAGATCTTATCTGACTTAAGCATCGGAGTGCGCACGCAGGGGGAAAGGCAAATCGAGATTTGTACGTTATCAAAAATATTTGTTGTAGTTTGGTAACAACAAAAAGCCAAGTATAAAAGATAGCGAGAACATGATCTGTGATAGGGTGTGGTAGAATGTGGAAGATTATGGTAGATTAGGTGGCAAACCGAAGTAGGTGGCCTGCAGTAAGGTAACAGCTAGTAGTAGGGTGCCTCAAGATGCCAGGGTGGTATCTGATGGTATAAGGCCTACGACAGGGTGCCTCGGCGAGCGATAGGCACGGCAGGCATATGGTCAGTGTGCAGCAGGGTGTAACTTACGTTAGGCATGTAGTCAACGTGTGGCAGGATGCAACGACCAGTAGGCCTCGGCAGGTACATAGTAGGCATGCGGTAGGGTGCAACGCCCGGTAGGCACGAGATAGGATGCCTCAGCGAGCGATAGGCGCAACAGGCATGTGGTCGGTGTGCGGTAGGGTGTAACGCACGTCAGGCATGCTGCAAGATGCAGCGACTAGTAGGCCTCGGTAGGTACACAGTAGGCATGTGACAGTGTGCAACGCGTGGTAGGCACGCAGTAGGATATCTCAGCAAGCGATAGGCGTGGCAGGCATGTGGTCGGCATGCGGCAGGGTGTAATGCATGTCAGGCATGCAACAAGATGCAACGACCAGTAGGCCTTCGTAGTTACACAATAGGCATGCGATAGGGTGTTACAAGTGGTAGGCACGCAGTAGAGTGCAACGACTGATAGGAGTTCGGCAGGCATAAGGTAGGCGTGCGACAGGCGTGTGGTAGGGTGCAACTACCAATAGGCACGCACTAGGTACATAGTAGGCCTGTGGCAAGGTGTAACGCACAGTAGGCACATAGTAGGGTGCAATGGGTGGTAGGTGCTCGACAGGCACACAATAGGCATGTGACAGGGTTAAAACGCGTCAGGCATGCTGCAGAGTGTAAAAACCAGTAGGCCCGCGGCAGGCATTTGGTAGGCTTACTGCAAGCATTTGGTAGGTGCACGACAGACATGCAACAGAGTGCCTCAACTTGTAGAGAATGACTTAGCGTGCAGCAGGGTGCGACGGTAGGCATGCGACAGATGCACGACAGGCGTGCAACAGAGTGTCTAAAGGTGCCTCTGAGTATTAGATGACGGTAGGAGGCCTCAGGGTGTCTCAAGGTGACTTATGGAATGAAGACAAAAAGTCCTTAAGTGAAAAATGCGCAAGATGGGCAAAACTAAAAAGTCCTTAAGCGAAAAATGCGCGAGATGGGCAACACATGGGCTTGAAGTGAAAAATGCGCGAAATAAGCCTTGAACAAAATAAAAGTCTCTAAGTGAAAAATGCGCTAGATAACAACACATGGGCTTATTGAGAAAAATGCGCGAGATGGGCAATACATGGGGTTGAAGCGAAAAATGAGCGAGATAAGTCGTGAATGAAATAAAAGTCCCTAAGTGACAAAATGCGCGAGATGGGCAAAACAAAAAAGTCCCTAAGCGAAAAATACATGAGATGGGCAACACATGAGCTTAAAGCGAAAAATGTGCGAGGTAAGCTATGAATTAAATAAAAGTCTCTAAGTGAAAAATGCGCGAGATGGGCAACACATGGGCTTGAAGCAAAAAATATGTGAGATAAATCACGCACAAGAAGAAAAAGGCTTGAAGCAAAAAGAGCACAAAGTAGGCTATGTATAGACATGATTTAAATAAAAAAAACTTTATATACTCTTCCACAAGGTATATCTTGTGAAAGAGTGAGGAGCAATTGATGAGAGTCTTACTAAAGGTCATTGGCCCTTTCTATAAGTTAGTCTAAAGAACATTAGGCCTAATGGTAGCCTAAGCCCAAGAGAAAAAAAGACTCAAAAGGGCTATGAAAGATTCACTAGGTTATCATTTAAGCTGTGAGTCTTAATCGTAATTACGCGCTAAATAACTCTTATAAATAGGTCACAGGTATTACTTTTAAACCAAAATCTCTATTGGCTTATTGAAATCCTGCTTAGATCCTGTCTGACTTAAGCATCAGAGTGTATGCGCAAGGGCTTTCTATTCATTTTCTTTCTTGCAGAGTTCTTGGAAACAGGTTAAGACGCAGATCGAGATTCATACGTCATCAAAAATATTTGTTGTAAACAGATAACAACAAATATAAAAATAAAACTACCACACAAGTGTTACACTTGATTAAAACTAGTTTTTTTATATTATATTTGTTTTTATATATATATATATATCTTTCAAACATTAAAATTGTGAAACAATAAATATATTAAAATCTAAAATATTATATATATATATATATTATTATAACATGCATAAATATTATGTTTTAACCATAAGATACACTATAATCGTTTGTGTTTCTAAATACCTGCATTGCATCATGGTTTTAAAAGGCAGAATTCCGGAAACAAAGTTGGAAAGGTATTCAATTCAAGTGATTGTATAAATATAAATAATGAGAAAATATTAGGCTTACAACTCATGAATAATTTATGTTTTTTTATCGTAAAATATGTAAAACATGAAATTTTGGCATAAAAATTTATATCGGTGCAATAAAAATAATTTTTTTTATTTTTGTCATATTTATACATGATTTTTATTAAATTTTAATTAATATCATTTTTGTATTTTTTATGAGTTTGTATATGATACACTAAGTGCATGTTTGGTGCATGGGATAAGGATAGGATATGATAAAATAATATTGTAGATATGATAAAATTAGATGATAACATCCTATCTTATGTTTGGTGTGTACAAGGCATAAGATAGGATGATTTTTTATCCTTTATCATGTTTGTTATGTGCAAGATTAAAATTAAGATAGGATGATATTTTTTTAGCGGACAAAATTTAAGGATAAAATAAGAAATTCATTAATATTTTTTTTGAAACATATCCTATCCCATGGATTAAAAATAGTCCTTCACTTTTCTAGAGGATTAAGTTATCCTCTTAGTATAGGATAACTTATCCTCTCACTAATCCTATCCTTTTGCTTAAATCAATAACAAACATGAGATAGGATGATAAATCATCTCATGCGTCAAACATGCACTAATAATATATAATTTTATTCATGCATTGTCAATATATCAAAAATTGATATCTTATTAATAAACAAACCAAAAAATCAAAACCTTTAAAAATAAATACAAATAATTTTTTAATTTAATCATAATAAAAATTATTAATAAGGTGTTAATTTTTAATGTATTAATAATATATAGAAAATATAAATTATTAGTACATAATTATAAATCTATTTTTTATTTGCATTGTTTTTTGTCCTATTAACCTACGTGTTTAACAGGGACGCTCCTAGAAAATATCGATCCAGTACTATTCCTGCCCGACGGGCCTACCTAACTCCCAATCCCAAATTTGTTGTCTGCGTCAGTAGTAATTGAGATTCAATAGCTCCGGCGGAAAAAGTCGTTAAAATATTTTGACAAATTGGATAGCCTCCGAACTTGGAATTTTAGTATTTTATTCATTTGATAAACCGATATTCTCTTCATTGTCTGCGCTCTTACTGGTTCCTCTCCCCTCCTGCTATTTTTATAACAGCCTCTTTGGACTCTCCTTTGAGTCACATTCTTCTATCCCACATTACTATTACTTTACTTCGGATCACAATCAGAAGAGAAGCGATCTGTTCTGAAAATGGGGGAGAAATGGGTGTTGATGAAAACGGCGCAGACGCCCACCAACATTGCAGTCATAAAGTACTGGGGGAAGAGGGATGAGTCCCTTATTTTGCCTGTCAACGACAGCATTAGCGTCACTCTTGATCCTGCCCATCTCTGCACCACCACCACCGTCGCCGTCAGCCCTGCCTTCCAGCAAGATCGCATGTGGCTTAATGGCAAGGTAACTTTCTTTGTATAAAGGAAAGAAGAAAGAAAGAAGAAAATGTTGTATATGTTGTTTGATGGGGTTTTGCTGGTTTGTACAGGAAATGTCCCTTTCCGGAGGAAGGTACCAGAATTGCTTGAGGGAAATTCGAAGACGGGCTAGCGAGGTTGAGGATAAAGAGAAGGGAATAAAGATAGAGAAGAAGGATTGGGAGAAACTGCATCTCCATATTGCCTCTTATAACAATTTTCCTACTGCCGCCGGATTGGCTTCCTCTGCTGCTGGTTTTGCTTGCCTTGGTACTGTATATAATGCATAAATACATGCCCTTCACTTTCCTTTTCCTTCTTCCTTCAATGTTCAATGCAGTTAATAACATGGCTTCTGGTATTGGTTCAATGCAGTTTTCGCTCTTGCAAAGCTGATGAATGTCAAAGAAGATGAGAGTCAACTTTCTGCTATAGCTAGGTATGGCTTTTTTACTTGACGTAGATGCTTTAATTTTAATTGTAATTCCAAGTGATTTTTTATTTTGGTTTCTTTGATATAGGCAAGGTTCAGGTAGCGCTTGTAGGAGTTTATTTGGTGGATTTGTTAAGTGGATTATGGGAAAAGTAAGTGGTTTTTTTAAGTATTTAATAGTTCATCTGTATTGCCTTCCATCAACAAGGGTAGTATCCTTTAGAGTATTGAATTCTAATATTTTCTTCTTCTTCTTTAATACATCTAGGACAAGGATGGAAGTGATAGTCTTGCAGTTCAACTAGTAGATGAGAAACACTGGGATGATCTTTTCATTGTTATTGCGGTGGTGTGTATTTTTCTTCAATCCTTACACATAGCAGTATTTTCAAGTATAGGTTTTTCATTATGGTTACAATTAGATTTTGCCAAATTCCATCTCGATTGGTGTGCATCCTTTGTCATAGGTTGGAATAATTGATTGCTAATTGTTCCAAGTTCTGAAAGTTGAACAGAAATACAGGAAATAAATGAAAACCAATGTTCTGATTTGCATTACTTTGATTATTTGGTTGCCTGATCTCAGATCAATTTCATCCCTCACTTTGCATCTGCAATTTGTTTACTTATGTTTCCACTTTGCTTCCCCTTATTCCCATTAGCTTGTCTTCTTGTGCCATATGACACATGCACAAATACATCTACACATTTTTCATGCATAATTACATACATATTAAACATATCTGTATGAATAACATGAGCTTTTTTGTGCTTACCTTGGTTGCGCTGCCATTCTCTGTGTGTGCTTTTTGGTTTTTGAGTTCCTGTACATCTACATGTTGCACATACATATATCTGAAATTTTAATCTCTACCTTTTTGCTTTACATTACTATTCTAATTCATTGAAACTATTCTCCCTAATGTAAGGGAGGATTCACATTGTCAATCCCAGCCACTTAGGGATTAAGTCTTGGCCGAGCTGAATAGATTTTTTCTAGTGCAAACTGATACTTTGATATATTGTTAAAATTGTGCCCTAGAATCAATTAATAAGTACTTGCCTCATTAATATCACTAGAAATTAACTCATGGATGTCCACAAATAACTTATATCGAAGGTCCATTGATATTGAAAATTCTTTTCTCCAATCTTTGAGGTGCTGAGCGTGTAGAGGATTTATTATGTATCTTTGTTATTAGAAGCATGCAAGGAACTTGGCAAAGAGTTGGATCTCACATTTATCAGATCTGCTCCTATAAAACAGGTTTCTGGGAATGTTTCCTGCGTCTGCTATTGGTTTTGCAGTTATGCAAAAAAATTTCTTTAATATCTGAGTATTTGATAAATTGAATTGATATTTATCACATTTTAGATGTTTGTTCCATCCATGGCCAAAATCTATCATCCATATCCTGTCAATAACTGGGAATCCATGAAACATACCTTAGCAGTATAAGTTTCCTGCTTTTTTATTTTTTATTTTTTTTAAGCCTATATAAGTTCCCTGTTTGCTGTTGGTTTTTTAGTTTTAATTATTATTTTTCTGGCTCTAGGTAAGTTCACGGCAGAAGGAAACAAGTAGCACCTCAGGAATGCGTGAAAGTGTTGAAACAAGTTTGCTTTTACAGCATAGGGCAAAGGTACATTTCGGTCTATTTTTTTAAATTACTCTTGCAATTTTCCTAACCGGAACCTAGAGTCCCTGCCCTCTCCCCCCCTTCTGGTGTTTTTCTCTCTTTTAATTTGTAGAAAGTTGACTTTCACCTAAAGTTGTTGAGTTCATGTAGAGAGTTCTTTAAAATCCTTGTTGTTTTTCCATTTTCCAACTTTTCTTGAGGAGAATATCCCTTCCCCCCTTAAAGAATTTGCTTGGTATCTATTTCCTTCTGATCAGGTTTTCTTTACATTTTCTAATATATGAAACTATCTAAGATTATATAAGGTTTTATTAACTCAAGCCTTTCTTGTTGCTGTTTTGGACTGTAATAGGAAGTTGTGCCAAAACGCACACTACAGATGGAAGAGGCCATTAAAAATCGTGATTTTGCATCTTTTGCACAATTGACTTGTGCTGACAGTAACCAGTTCCATGCAGTCTGCTTGGATACAAGTCCACCCATATTCTATATGAATGATACATCTCACAGGTAAGTCCTGGTTTATTTATGTTTAGGAGTTTCATCCTTAAACTCTAGAGTTGAGTGTTGATGAAAATGACAATATTTCAGAATAATCAGCTATGTTGAGAAGTGGAATCGTTCTGAAGGATCCCCTCAGGTTTGCTTATTTCTGCCATTTTATTTTGAAGTAAATGACTTTAATCTTGAATATTTATTGTGTAATCAGTAGTTTTGCTAAGTTAAGAAATTAGTAAGACAGTTGTAGACTTTTGAAGGGACAAATAGCGTGGAGTTACAAGCTACTTGTTAATCATTTTGTTTGTTGGGGTCCTATTTATAGATTCAATATGATGTGGGTAGTGGAATATGTATGCTATGTTGATTGGAGGTTTGTAGCTACATTGTGCCTCAAGAGTGGTGTCATTTCTTCATTATTGAATTATTTTTTTGTTTAAGCCTCATACATGAATTACTATCATACTTCTAATATGATTTAGTGGTTTAATGATCAAGCTGAGACATTCCTAAATACGACTATATTTTTTCATAATGGTAGTGGTACAATAATTATGGATTAATTTGTTGGCTCAAGCGTTTGTGTAGAAACTGATATTGTAGAGAATGTAGAAATTGATACGAACATGTTTTTCTGATTTTCTACACAAAAAACTACAGCTTACGGAGAATATAAATAGTTGTAGGCTAAACTAGGAAATCTACGTAAATCCCTATATATCCTAGATACCATTTTCAGAAAAGGAAAAGGAATCCTAAATAAAGGAAAGTTTTAAATGAAACCAATCAGGGAAATATTTGGTTAAGATACCAAATCCCTTTATCTTAGGAAGTAAATAAAAAATCAATCATATCCAATCCCATAGAATATGGACTGGATTTCCACACTCCCCCTCAAGTCGGGTAGTAGATATCAATCATACCCAACTTGGACTTCAAGCTTTCAAAATTGTTTCTAGGAAGGGCCTTGGTGAGAATATCTGCGGTTTGAAGACTAGTTGGCGTGTAGACAAGTCTGACTTGGTCTTCTTCGATTTTCTCTTTGATAAAATGGCAATCAATCTCGATATGCTTGGTTCGATCATGGTGAACTGGGTTCTTGGCAATACTTATGGTTGCTTGGTTGTCACAAAACACCTTCATAGAACTTCCTTTTGAAATCCTTAATTCCTTCAACACCCTTTCAAGCCAAATTCCTTCACAAATCCCATGAGACATAGCTCTGAATTCTGCTTCAGCACTACTCCGGGCTACTACTGTCTGCTTCTTGCTTCACCACATTACCAAATTACCCCATACAAATGTGCAATATCCGGTGGTTGACCTCCGATCCGTTATAGATCCTGCCCAATCTGTATCTAAGAAAACTTCAACATCTCTATTCGAGGTTTTCTTGAAATGTAGTCCTCTGCCTGGGCTTTTCTTTAAGTATCGAAGAATCCGGTAAATTGCTTCCATGTGTGTTTCGGTAGGGTTATTCATAAATCTGCTTACTAGGCTAACAACAAAACAAATGTCTGGTCTAGCATGTGTCAAATAAATTAGTTTCCCCACAAGCCTTTGGTATCTACCTTTGTCAACTAGACGACTTTCTTTTTCAACTCCTAACTTGCCATTTGAATCCATATGAGTATCTGCAGGTTTGCATCCAAGCATCCCTGTTTCCTTAAGAAGATCTAGAACATATTTTCGTTGTGAAATAGAAATCTCATTTCTTGATTGAGCTACTTCCATGCCAAGGAAATACTTGAGCTTTCCTAAGTCTTTTATCTCAAATTCTCTTGCCAAAAGGGTCTTTACCCCAACAATCTCCTCCATGTAGTCCCCTGTAAGAATGATGTCATCTACATAAACGATAAGGATAGCAATCTTGTGATCAGATGAGTGCTTAACAAACATAGTGTGATCCGTTTGGCATTGAAAACCCATACTTCTTAACAACTTTTGTTAAGCGATCAAACCAAGCCTGTGGTGATTGTTTGAGGCCATATAGCGACTTACGAAGCTTGCACACTTTACCATTGTTCTCTTGAGAATAAAATCCTGGTGGAATCTCCATGAAGACTTCTTCCTCTAAGTCACCGTTCAAAAATGCATTTTTAACATCTAGTTGATGAAGAGGCCAATCTAGGTTAGCTGCCAAAAATAGCAGCACACGGATTGAGTTTAGCTTGGCCACGGGAGCAAATGTCTCCTCATAGTCAACACCATAAGATTGAGTGAAGCCCTTGGCAATAAGACAAGCTTTGAATCGATTCACGCTTCCGTCCGCATTGTGTTTAACTGAAAATATCCACTTGCAACCAACTGGACTCTTTCCTTCGGGAAGTTCTGTAATCACCCACGTGCCATTCTTGTCTAGTGCTTTCATTTGTTCCAAAACAGCAGCCTTACATTTTGGTTGTTGGAGAGCTTCTTGAATATTGCTTGGAACTTGAACATCTGTTAAAGTGGACACAAACACACGAAAAGCTAGAGATAGGCTCTCATAGGATACAAAGTTGCTGATAGGATGCTGAGTGCATGTCCTTACTCCTTTTCTTATTGCAATAGGTTGGTCAAGATCACTAGGAAAATCACTAGAGATAGGTTCAGTAATTATGTTACCTCTATGCATCTCAGAAACTTCTGGATTTGGTTTTGAATCTTGGTTTTGATTTGGAGATGTGCGACTCTCTACCTCCTTTTGAGATTTCGGTCTCCTTGAGTAAACAATCATGTCTTTTGTTGCTGTTTCTTTCATAGACTCAGGGTTTTAAGGACTAAGTTGAGTGTTAGTTATCTCAGGATCAAGAGGTTGGTGGTGGATTTCTGTGAGGATTATAGGTGCACAAGAGATTTGGGCTGGTGGTAAAGGTACTGGTTTAGCAGCAGGTACGGTTTCCCAAAGTTGATATTCTCTCGCACTCTCCCCCTGAATGTCAGATTTGGTGTAATATGGCTGATTCTCAAAAAATGTTACATCCATAGAATTATTTGGTTACCGGTGAATAACATTTGTACCCCTTTTGGTTTGGAGAGTAGCCAAGAAATATGCACTTGACTGATTTGGGATCCAATTTACTTCGATGCTGCTGATGTATATGGACAAATGCGGTGCACCCGAACACTTTAGTAGGGATGAATGAGATAATTCGAAGATGAGGGTAGGTTGTAAGGAGCTTTTGGCACGGTGTTTGGAATTGAAGGACACGAGAAGGCATTCTATTTATGAGATAAGTAGCTGTTAAAACTGCTTCTCCCCCAAAAATGTTTTGGAACATGAGTGGCAAGTATGAGTGATCGGGCAACCTCCATTAGGTGTCGGTTTTTCCTCTCTGCTATTTCGTTTTGTTGGGGAGTATCCACACATGAGCTTTGATGGACAATTCCCTGATCAAGTAGATAAGCTCCGAGGATAGAGTGGTAATATTCCCTTCCATTGTCGGTTCTAAGCACCTGAATTTTGGTTTGGAATTGAGTCTGGACCATTTTGTTGAAATTCTGAAATATTTACCCAACCTCAGATTTGTCTTTCATGAGGAACAACCAAGTCACTCGAGTGTGGTCATCTATGAAGCTAACAAACCATCTAGAACCAGTAATATTTGCTATCCTAGATGGTCCCCAAACATCACTGTGTATTATGGAGAATGGATGGGATGGTTTATATGAATGATGTGGGTAAGTATTATGAGGATGCTTGGACAATTGACAAATTTCACATTGGTAATATGAGGGATTTTTTTGGAATAATGTGGGAAATAACCTTTTGAGGTACAAGAAGTTGGGATGACCTAATCGGTAGTGCCACAACATGATTGCGCTATCTTTATGACTGCTAGAGGTTGAGACTGTGCAAGCATTATTCTGAATTTTCCTCTCAGATTCTTCATCTCGAAGAAGATAGAGTGCCGCACATATCCTAGCGTTGCCAATCTTCTTCCTCGAATCTAAGTCCTAAAATTCACACATATGTGGGAGAAATTTAGTAACACAATTAAGATCTCTCGTAATCTTACTAATAGATAAGAGATTACAATCCAAATTAGGAACATGAAGAACAGAATTAAGCAGTATGTCCTTGGAGATAGCAACCGAACCGATACTAGCCACTTTAGATAGTGAGCCATCTGCAATACGAACTGTAAAATTTCCAGAACATGGGCTGTACTCATGAAATAACGGTGCATCATCAGTCATATGGTCTGATGCGCCTGAGTCAACGATCCATGCCTTTGAGCTATCACGTTCGACACTTAAAGCGCTTAGAAAATTACCTTTTTGTGCCAAAGTGGCAGTACTCACAATTTCAGGTCTGTTTTGCTGAAGGGACTGATGTGGCATCTCATCAGTAGGTGTCTTCCCATAACTCTCCCTAGTGTGTATAGCCTTCCAAGCGATGTTGCTGATCATGCTCCCTGAGTTTGAAGTCTCCTCTGATGTTGTGCTACCGCTCAGCATGGTGGGAGAAGAATCAAACTAAGAATTTTAATGGATCGTATGCTCTTAATACCATGTAGAAACTGATATTGTAGAGAATGTAGAAATTGATAGGAACATGTTTTTCTGATTTTCTACACAAAAAACTACAATTTACAGAGAATATAAATAGTTGTAGGCTAAACTAGGAAATCTACGTAAATCCCTATATATCCTAGATACCATTTTCAGAAAAGGAAAAGGAATCCTAAATAAAGGAAAGTTTTAAATGAAACCAATCAGGGAAATATTTGGTCAAGATACCAAATCCCTTTATCTTAGGAAATAAATAAAAAATCAATCATATCCAATCCCATAGAATATGGACTGGATTTACACAGTTTGGATATTTTTATTTTATATTTGTTCAGTGTGTCAATGATGGTGTAATGTGTGATTGAAGATTAAACACATTCTGCATCTCAAATTTCTCACAACTTTTAAGATTTTCATCACCCAGATAAAATTTTACAACAAAAGTTCTTATCTTCTCAGTTGTTGCAAGCAAACCTCAGTTATATCTGAAATGTCAAAATTTACTATCACTAGCAAATCCAGAATAAGAAGCAACTGCATCATATAATCCCTTCCTTCCCTCCCAAAAGTTACCATATTTGCAAAAGATGACCTACTTAAATTTTTTTTTTAATTTCAGTCATTTTTCTACTTTTCTTTCCCTCCAATTGTAGGCAAAGAATACTCTGAAAATAAGAGCATGAATAAGCCATGTCTTTAATTAGAAAATTGCTTTCTGACTTGACATGGTACTGTAATGGTTAATACCTTTTGTTCAAAATGTGTTCTTTGATGATAACCAACTTCTTCCTTTGGAAGAATATTTCTCCACATTGTAGTGCTAAATGTCTGCCAAGTGACCTTTAAATGGCTTTCCTAAGTTAACATGCTTCAGAGCACCTTCATATATGTGACATTGTGTTGCTTCAGACAATTTCTTGCCATCAGTGTCTCAACTATGGCATTCCATTTAATGTCAGGAGTCATTGAATGTCATCATTCTTTTGGATCAAAACCTGTCACTTAACCTCTCATTAGTTTGTGCTGGGCTTCTAGGACTTCACCTTTGTTTTACTTTTCAGCTGCAGCCTGCAGCTTTACTTAGGAATTTAAATACATGAGAATGCTAACTCTTTTATTCTGATCAACTGATCGATGATGAAAAACTGACAGGTAGCATATACATTTGATGCTGGGCCAAATGCAGTTTTAATCGCACGAAATAGAAAGGCTGCTGCTCAATTGCTTCAGCGGCTGCTTTTCTACTTTCCTCCTAAGTCTGATATTGATCTGAACAGGTAAATGGAAATACAGCTGCAAATAGCATTATTCTAATAGATGTGATCATAAGAAAAGGATCCACTCATGTATCCTATAGGCTCTTTGTCATTGCATAGTGACTGCATTCCCCTCCATGAAAGAGTTCTCAGATATTGGTTTATTTACTTTCTTTTTCCCCTTCTATCAGCTATGTTATCGGTGATAAGTCTATACTAGAAGATGCTGGAATTGCGGGGTTGAAGGATGTGGAAGCTTTATCCCCACCTCCTGAAATTAAGGAAAACGCCACTGCCCAGAAATACCCTGGAGATGTCAGTTACTTCATCTGTACAAGACCAGGGAAAGGCCCTGTTCTGCTTTCACATGAAAATCTGGCTCTTCTTGATCCGGTAACTGGACTTCCCAAGTAAATTTCAAGTCTCTTCTTCCTGCACTTGCTAATTTTTCTTTTAAGGAGAGTTGAATGTCTCTGAGCTGTAAAATGTCAGCTAGGTTGTCTCTGCAGCTTGTTTTACTTTTGTCATGTATTTGTAAGTTTTTTTTTTTCCTTACTTTTTTCCCTACTCCTGTTGGGGATTGTATGTATCCCCCACCTTCATTGAAACAATAATGAATAACTGGTTCACTGTTCCTCTAAACCTTGGGTATTTTCTCGTAATTTCCTGTTGTAATGTAAAATTCGATTTTTCTGCATATTCTCACTTTCATTTATTATTTTATGTTTTCTGAAAGTAAAGAATGAAAATTTTTGCACCCCAGCATTTGAGCCAGTGACCTTTCTCAAAAACTCAAGCTTTAATTGTCCAGTTTCTCAGCTCAAAAAAAAAAGATTGGGAACTTTGTCACAATACTGGCCGAAGGAATGGAAAAAAAAAGAGGTATAATAAATGTTTTGATAACTATACATGGCTAATTTCAGTCATTTTTAGTATGGAGTATTATTCAATACATTATTAGTGAAGTTTTTTTACTTTACAAGTGAAATTAAGATAATAATACATGTTTTAACAATATATTAAGGGCAATGCTAATCGTAGTCTCGCGTACATACAGTCGTATTTCAACACCAACCAATTTTATAAGATCATGCCACTTAACTTTTTCTTAAGTTATGGTAATTTCTTTTTACAGCTTTTTTGTACACAAGAGCTTATCAATATGCTTCAACTTTTAATCTTCACACTTCTACATTCATAGGATAAAAATCTCTGTATGAAAAGGCATTTTTACTCTAGTAAAAGTTTCAACAAAGCACAATTGTTTTCCTGTTCTTCTTTTTCGTTATTTTCACTTTTTCTTTTTCTCCAAACTCTTTACATTTTTCTTACTGTTCTTCTTCTCTCTAACTAAAAAAATTATAAAAAATTTTAATAATATGAATGAAAATAACTAGTATGATAGCATAGAAGAAAATGATAACATTAAAATCGATGAAGAAAATATAAGGTTCAAAGAACAAAAAAATTCAAGGAAAAAATTTTCAGAGGTTTCGTTGCCCGCACAAGCTACCTTGCGTAGGGAGCCTGACTTCGTGCAAGAAATTTTTCTTCTTCAAATTTTTCCTCAAATGAGACACGGCAACAAAAACAAAAACTTTAAGGTTTTGTTTGGTAGAAAAGATGAAAAAGGGTATGAATGAAAAATTTGCTAATCTAATGATTAAGTTGCAAAATAGAAGTAGTTATGAAACTTAACCATTAGATTAGCAAATTTTTCATCATCACCCCTTTTCATTCTTCTTACCAAGCAAAGCCTAAAAGAAAAACCCAAAATCAACTAAACCCTAAACCATATTTCTAAAAAAAATTTAAGAAGATGAAGAAGATGATATGAAGAAGATGGAGAAGATGAAGCCGAAGAAGATTGAGGAAATGAATGAATTTTACACTAAGGATGTATTTATAATTTTAGAAGGTTATAAAACATACTACGTGAGAGAAACCGTGTCAATATAAGTCTCATTATACAAACCGGATGCTCAAACAGTATGAGAACCATTATATAAAACATTGATGTGGTCATAGGTTTCAAAACAAATATAGAGACTCAAGTTATGCTTAAGCTCGGGTTAATTATGTAAAATCATTAAAATCAATCATCAAGGCCGAGACTATACTTAGGCTCAAAGTCTAATATACATAAACCAGTATTAAACATGATTTTTAGAACTAAATCATGATTACCAATTAGTCAAATCAATGTAGTGGAGATATGGCATTATCAATTAAATCTCAATTTGTATCATCTATCAATCAATAAAGGCTTAGTTCTACTTGTAACCCAAAAAAAAAAAAGGCTTAGTTCTACTGTAGCTATCAGTGGATCGAAAAGGCCCCAATTGAGAAGGGTTGTACCTATGGCCATGGCACACTCTAATCTCGTTGATCAGGTGAGGATCCAAACTTATCTCAGAACTTGTCTAACACGTCCAAATAACCTTATCATAAGCCTGTCTGATAAGTCTGCATGTATCCCTACAGCTCACTCATGCATGTTCATTTATGCTTTATTGATATCAACATATACGTGCCAAAATCTCAAAACAGTTTAGCAAATATATTTAATTCAAAAATTAAAAAAAAACGTGAAAACCTTTTCAATTTAGTTCATAAATCATTTGAACCTGTATCAGTATGCATTATATTCTCTTTTAATCATGCTGAACTAACAAAACCGTACATATATATTTATGCATCTCAAATCAATGCATTTTCAATGAAACTCATATTATGTAACTTGTACATACTCAAAACCATGATTAAAACATTGAGTCCAAATCTCATGATATGTATATGCACAATGTAGATGCAGTCCCACAATCATGCAGTCTTATTAATATCCAACACAGCACATACTACTTCATATAATCAAACCTTGACCTGGTAATCTCAACATCCATAAGATCAAGCATGCACACATTATGTCCATTCCTCACAATTCAATATCATAATACCGATACTAAGAAACCCCACAATCAACATGGGTCCTCTTAGTATATCACCGATATTTAAATACTATACAACTGGAAAATAATTTAAATATCAAACTAATGCAATATCAATAATATTAAATCCGAAATTTATCCACAATCAAAACCGAGATCAATAGTCCTCTAGAATAAGATTATATACCTAAGTTCCTCAATAATTCCTCAAAGTTCGACGTTAGACTATAAAATTACTAAATCGATATTAAACTCATTTTTATGTCGTATGTTTGTTCGGTTTAGCAATACTATATGACTTAAGCAATACAAATCTACCTTAGACTTATATAATAGTCTTATTGATTACTATGCTTGGGACTTGTCCTTCAAGCTTAACTCGAACTCGAATTGTTGCCTTAGCGCCATGCAACATTTTCAAATATCACTAAATCGGTTATATTTCTAGTTAATTCTCATGAAATTAAAACGGTGCGATTCACCCTTCTTACCAATCTCTTACAATAACTTGAGCCAAAGATTAACTAATTTTTTAATACCTATTCTTATTCATTTTAACATATTATAAATATACATATACATATACATATATTTATTTCTTTTTTTTCTTTTCTTTATTGTTTTCGTTTCCCATTTCTTTTCTTTTCTTTCTTACCTTGTCTTTTGGCCAGTACAGCAGGGCACCAAACAACCCACCCCGGTTCGGCTGGTTTTGCACCCTTCTCGGCTCCAACGTGTTCTCCCTACACAGCCTCCTTCAACAGCCTTATATCATCAGCCTGAACAGCTCCAAATTTGCCTTGAAACTAGCCAAATATCAGCCTACTTCCACGCCCTATAGCAGCCCAAAATAGTGTCTCAAAACCCCCGTCTTCCAGCCTTTAAGAACGCCCCAAACAGCCAATAAAAACCAGTATTTTAGTCTTGTTTACAGCCCTTGCAAGACCTCTTCTCCAGCCCTTGAAATAGTCCTGAAGTCCGCTCCTAACGACCACCCCAACAGCAGCAACAAACACTGCCTCGGTTTGCCGTACATCAACCTCTTCTTACAGCCCGTGGGTCCCCTGTTTCATGCTCAAACCCCTGCTTCCTCCAACCTTTGTTCAGCCGCTCCAAACAGCTCCCAAACTCAGCCAAAACCAACCCCCTTCCTCCTTTGCTACAGCTCCGTTACAGCCACCAAAACAACCTACACAAGTCACATTTTCAACCGTTGTTTACCATGTTTCAGCAGCCTAAGAACCTAGCGAAGCACCAGCTCCTGATCGGCTTAAACACAGCCACTAGAACCTCCTGTTTCAGCCCTGCTCTGAGCCTAAATTTCCGGCACCAAAGCAACACTCCCTGCCTTTTCAGCGCTGTAAGCTCCACCGTTTCTCAGCGCTTATTCTTTTCTCCAGCCTCACGAGTCGGCCATCCCTGCTTCAGTCCATGCTTCTCTCCCTTCACTGCTCTCGGTTTCTCCTAATCACTTCCCTGCAAGTTCTCTTCTTTGGTTCCTTCTCAATTCTCTCTCGTGCCTCTCTTCTCTGCTTCTTTTCACCTCTTTTTTCTTTATTTGTTAATTTTTTATATATATTTGCGATGGGATGGTCTGCCACCATCAATCGGGTTCAAATTTTGTGATATTTTATTTTATTTATATATTTTAAATTTCCAAAATACAATATATTCTTTCAAGATATATATAATATCTATATATACATTTATTCTAAGATACAATATACATTTTATATATACATAATATTATACATTCCTAAAATATATATCTTATTTTAATTTATAAATAAATACATACATATATATACACATTATATATTTGTGTGAGCATTTATTTATCTATAGTATACATATTTAAATTTTTTGTTCTTTCAAATATGTTTGTATTTATAAATGAATATTTTCAAATATATATGTGTACACATTTAATTTATATATATTACTTTTACTTAGGGCATTTTTTAAAAATTAACCGAATTATTAGTTGAGAAAAAATTATTTTTAAGTTAACTTTTAGTCAAATAAAAATAAAAAATATAAAAATCATTTTCAATTATTTTTATTGGAACCTTAATAAGAAGAGTCCTGTCACAAGTCAAAATAAAGAGAGTATATTCCCAATCCAATAAGGAGTCGGTATCGGAGTGGGGGAACAGAGAGAGGACACAACGTTCCTTTCCCCAAATGTTGACGGGTGGAGTAACAATTTAGACCTGGTTATTGGCTCGGTCGGGTCGAGTTTAAGTCGGGCTTATGACATATATTAGTGTATAATTTTTATGTACTTAAATTCGGTTCGATCCGAAAATTTAAACTTTATTTCTTTTTCAATTTCGTTTTTATTTTTATATTACAAATTCAAATCCGATCCAATCAGACTCGAAAATAATATTTTTATATTTTAATATTTTATTTATTTTTTTATTATTTTATACTCTTTAAAATTTTAATTTAATTTATTAAATTTTATATATCAATTTTTATATTAAATATTTATAATTATGTTTATTAATAAAAAATGTTTTATGTACATATAATTATATTATACTTATTAAATATATAAAAAATTTTAATTAATATTAAAAAAATATAAAAATAAAAAATATAAATTCGAGCCGGACAGGGTCTGAGCTTTGAAAGATCAAGCCCAAGGCCTGACTTGATTTTTAAACGAGCTTAAGAATTTTACCTAAGTTCGATTATTGTATCAAATATTTTTATCCAAATCCGACCAAATATCGAACGGATCTTCTAACTTGGGCGAGTAGCCCAACCCTTGAACAAGTCCAAGTAATATACAAAGAAATATTATCAAGTACACCGTATAAGTAAAATTTTTAGATTTCACAAATGGTAAGATAATGATAATTATCTTTAATTAAATATTTAAAAAATAAATAAAATAAAATATATATTATCATTTTCATTTTATTTAGGCTTAATAGCTAAATAAGCCCTCAACCTTTAGCCCAAAATGGAATTCAGCCCTCAACGTTTTATCGCGTGAAATTTAGTCCATAAACTTTTTTTTAGTGGAAATAAACCTTCAACCTTTTAAAATTATGCAATTAAATCCAAATCTGTTAAATGACACTAACTGTCGTTAGTATTGCACACGTGGCATGTCACGTGGCAGCCAACTAAGCTATCCACGTTAGCTTTCACGTTAGATATACTAACGACAGTTAGTGTCATTTAATAGATTTAGACTTAATTACATAATTTTAAAAAGTTAAGGGTTTATTTTCACCGAAATAAGAGTTTATGGACTGAATATCATGCGAAAAAATATTGAAAATTGAATTCTATATTGATTTAAAGATTGAGAGTTTTTTTGACTATCAAGCCTTTTATTTATAAAATTTAAAAATTTCGCTTATACATACAAAAAAAAAGAAAAGAAAACCACACATTTAACGGCCCTCGTAGAGTCACTGTCCCTCTTTATCTCAGCCCCTAAATTTCTGCGGGTCCCTCTCTCCTCTCTCAAGATTCTCTACGAGCCAGCTTCAAGTCCATCTCGTTCTCTCTCTTGAATTTTTTTTTTCTTTCTTTTCTAGTTTATGATTTATTTTTCCTCTCTCGCTTGTCTTTGAATTTCGATGTTTCGTGCATCGATTAATGCTGGTACGTTTCGCCCTACCTTCGTATCTCGCGAGGTCCGTTCTTGCGTTTTCAGGTGGAATTTTGTTCGTTTCAGGCGATTTTTGCTTGAATTAGGGTTTTGAAATTTTCGAATTTCATTGAATTCTGAAATTGCTTGTTTTTGCTTTTTTTTTTTGGGAATTTGTAAGTGTTGTTTGAATTTCCAGTGTTCTGTATGCTCCAATGCTATTTATGGGCAGGCATTTCGAAATATATTATTAATTTTTCTTTTTTGAATTTGGTGATAAATGAAGTTGTTGGATTCTCCTTTTTCAGTGTCCATTTGGTGGCTAAGGAAGTGTGGGACACTGATTTATGAACTTTATTTTTTTTTTTTAAATTTGTTTTGGCGCGATAAAATATGGAAGGTTATAGTCAATCACCACACACATGGCATTTTTTCATTACTTGAGTTAATTTTTTTTTTATGGAAATATAAAAAATGCAATTTTGTCTCCTTAGCTACAAATGGGAGTTAGTTTGGTTGGTAGGTATAGTTTGGGGTTCCGTACAACTGTTAATTTATAAATCTTAATATTTACTCTTGTTTTGTAGAAATGTAAAATAGATTGAAATTGTCAGGTTCAAAAGCAATCATTGATATATAATTATTATTTTGTACTAATTCTGGCTCCTGGGTTTTGTAGAATTCCTGTTTTGATACTTATTCATGGATTTGCGGGTTGTCCACCAATGGGAATTTGGTTATTGCCTCACTCATTGTTGCCTAGTTATTGAGACCAGTTGTTAAAGAAGAAATTCCTTGTACATGTGATGAGTTAGATATTTTGGGTTTAAATATGGCGGGAAAAAATGTGAGGTTTGAGTCGAGCTCAGCTAGTCTGGATGAATTGTCTTTTCCCGGGAACTATCCAAATGGGCAAAGGGGGAATTATCCTGGTTTCAGCTTTGAAAGGTCTGGCAGCTTCCGGGAGGGTGGTGAGAACTGGGTGTTTAGTCCTGGGACTAGTACTTCTCGGGGTGGGTCGACGTCAATGGCAGATATACCTCCACTATCTCTATGGCTTAATTTGGATCCTATTACAATGGGGGATCAAAAATATACACGATCTGGTGAATTAAGGAAAGTTTTAGGAATATCTTTTGGTAGTTCCGTAGAGGATAATTCATTTGGAGCTGCTCATATGAAGCCTCCTCCAGTGGCTATCGAGGAACTAAAGCGGTTTAAATCAAGCATTTTAGAAGCCTCTATGAGGGCCAGGTAGTATTAAAATTTCTGTTCCAGTCTCTGTTTGTCCATGAAACTATATCCCATTTTTTGCTTCTATATTCTTTCATTTCTGGCATATGTTTAATTAGGCTTTAATTCTTTTTAGTTGTAAGGTACTTGAAAACTGGTAGCTGTTATTTAAAGTTAAAGATACATGCGCCACACGCATCTTACTTTTGATTTTTGCTGGATTTGCTTTGATTTAAATAACTATAACATCTTATGATATAAAGATTTTTTTTCATTTACAAAGTTGTACTTAACTAAAGATGTGCCATTCTTTGAATCAGGACTAGGGCAAAAAAGTTGGATGAATGCTTAAAAAAGCTGAACAAGTGTTGTGAAACTATAGGTTCAAGGAAGCAGCAACGAAGTGAGATGCTAACAAATGAGAGATCAGGCTCAAATATGTTGAAGATGGGAACTCTGATGCAGCAAAACCCTCTGGATATATTGAGTCAGAGACTAGAGGACAGGACCAAGAATGTTGTTATCAATAAGCGAGTTCGTTCTTCTGTGGCAGAATTGCGGGTTTGTATGCAAAAATTATATGAGATCGTTATCAATGTCTATCCAATCAATTTTCGTAGCTGCTGTTGTATTGAAAATGCTGATAAATTAACTTGTTTTTCTTTCCCCTGGGAAAAATTGGATTTTACTTGAACAAAAGATTATAAAATCAACCAAAGATACAATAAAAGGAGAAGGAGACGAGCTAAGATTAATGAATCCAAACTGAGAAAAAAGGGGAGTTACACAACCAAATACTAAAAGCAGAAGATGACTTTTTTCAATGTACTTATGAATTGAACGTAACAGGCTGAGGATAACCCCCAGGCACAATACCACTGTGCTTGAATAAATTTTGTTCTGTTCATCCTAAGCTCATCTAGAGGGTCATCTATGCAGTTAACTTTCCTGCTGGTACTAGAAGTCTCCATCATACCAATCTTCACAAGTAGAGGATCTCTCTTGTTAAACTGGCTTCTTTGCAAGGTCTTTAGTACATTACTAAGCCAATTGATTGCTTCTTTAGAAATTGATCCAATGATTGGATACTTAGCCTCATTGATGAAGATGCTGAGAGCAATTTTGACCACATAACTTCAGCTGAAGTCAACTTTCCAGCCTTGTTGGATCTAAATCAAACAGCTAAAAAATGCCTTTATCATCCTGCAACACTAACCATCTATCCTTTGCAGTTTCTGCTAAACCTTTTGAGATCTCGTCTCATAAACAATAACTTTAAGAATAAGTTGTTATCTTCTTTCTGTGCAATTTGAAAGTGTTCTTCTATGTGTTCTACATTTTTAGATATTGAGAGAATTGTTTAATCTTATTCTTCATTAGTATTGAACGTTAAGCGGAAAAAAGTATGTGCAACTTGGAGACCTTTCTCCATAGGATGGTTTTAGAATCTGATCATAAGGCTTCCAGGTCATTTTATTTCGTTTTTGTTTTAATTGGTTATGAAGCAAAACCGAGTTAGGAAATATTCTCGGGAGAATGAATACTCATAGCAGGACGGAAACCTTAATGAAAAAACAGGATTAAGTCAGGAAAACAACACAAGAATTATGTGATTTGAAATACCTACTGCTCATATTCATCTCAGAATTCCACTTTCATTTAAAAATTAAGTAGGAAGTTTTTAGAATATTCAATGGCTGAGGTGCTGTGTTCCTTTTCGTTTTTGTGAATAATATAAGTTTCCTGTATTTTAAGTCTTCTCTAAAGCATGTTGTTTTTCTATTAGTCATTCTGTTACCATATTACTGCTTTGAGTGTATCATAAAGAGACAAATATTGTTAACAGTGTTGCATAACTATCAAGATTTCTTTTGTTTTCAACTTTTGAAGGCTGAAGGACGAAGTAACATACCTGTGAGGCAGCATCTTGTGATGGGAAAAGATAGGGATATGCTCAAGGATGGTGGTGAAAGTTCTGATCTTGTTGAAGAAAAGATTCGTCCATTGCCAGCTAGAGGGGAAGGCTGGGACCAAAAAATTAAAAGAAAACGTTCTATAGGCACTGTTTTTACCCGACTCATGGATAGTGATGGAGAACCTAAACGTGCCATGGATCACACGCTTAATGATGAACCCGGCCTACAATCATCTGATGCTCAAGCTTTCAGGTCATTGCTCTTTTCACAACCTTTGAATATTTTGGTCACTAAAAAAATAGTATTTTTCTTAGAAATTATTTCCCACAATATGTGTATGCAACACTTGTATATGATTTGCATGTGTGTCTTTGGATTATGTAAGCATGGATGAAAGCATTTATCCGTAAAGATTATAGGTGGTTAAAGTAGGGAGATATCTCTGTTGCATTAAGGACTTTGTTTACTGAAATCTGACCTGAAGATAATCTGTAGCTGTAGGGAATTTTTAACCTTTTATTGTGGTGCTTAGCTTTACAGTAGGAGTGCCCAAGAAGACCATGTAATCCTCTAATGGATGCGCTTTTTTTTTTTTTAATATTATTATGAGGATGTTTTGGAAGAATATTGCCGTAAAATATATTGCTAATATGAAAACCAACTATGGAACTATTTCCTTATCACATAAGTGGTTAGTTAGATAAAACAAATAAAAACTCATGAATGTTATATCAGCAATTTGCATTTAGTGGAGTGATCCAACCATAGAAGGAGCAATCATACAGCAAAAGAATGCACTGCAACATAAAAGAAATGCAGTGATCATACAAATTCTTCCATTTTGTTGCTGATCATCATCCTTTTTGCTCCTAAATCATTTTGCCCTTGTTTAAAGTGTTGGTTTACCTGCGTGGAACTGACTGTGTTGGAAGAAAGCTCTACAATACCCGATCTGTTATTTGATGTCTATTCTATAAATTTGTTCCTTTTGGCCATAATTGTTTTCTCTATTGGTGCTAATTATATGTTCAAGATATTTCCTAGTCTTGCTTATTATACATGCTTTAGACTGGAATATATTTGGTTAATGGAATATATTTCCTGCAGACCAGGATCTTCTAATGGTGAAAATGGCATTAACAAATTCAATAGTACCTCACTGGCTGCTAATTCAAGTGTTCGTGGGATACCCAGGAATGAAGTTGAAAAGCTTTCTCTTTCAAGGGACTTTATGGCTGGACCAACTAAAGAGAGAATTTTAGCAAAAGGAAATAAGTACGTATGGAGTATGTAGAATAGTTCTTATGGTAGTTGGTATCTTACTGTTAAATGTGACAAGTTGTTTCGATGGAAGTCCCTTCTATTTGTCGGTTTTGAGAAATTTGTACTAATAACTACATTTCAAAATTTTAACTGTGTTATCCAGGTTGAATATCCTTGAGGGTAATCATTTAGTGAGTAATATCACGACAATGAAAGGAAAAACTTCCAGGGCGCCTAGGTCTGGTCCTGCAGTGGCATCAAACTCATCTTCAAATTTCGCTCGCTCATCTGGGGCAGTTGATGGCCGGGAACAGTTTCCAAGTATAAACAAAGTTCACTCAGTTGGTGGGCCTACCAATCGTAAACGCCCTTTGCCTAGTGGATCATCTTCTCCTCCCATGGCCCAATGGAGAGGTCAAAGACCACACAAAATATCTCGCACAAGGAGAACAAATCTGGTGTCTCCTGTCTCAAACCTTGATGAGTTGCAAGTATCATCAGAAGGATGTTCACCTGATTTAGGCTCTAAAGTAACTTCTGTTGGGACTAACGGATTACTTCTTGCCAAGAGTATGGTAAATGTCACCCAACAACTAAAGTTAAAACATGAAAATGTTTCATCTCCAGCCAGATTATCTGAATGTGAAGAATCTGCTGCTGGTGAAAATCGTGTAAGTAGATTGAGGGAGAAAGGTATGGGTAGCAGTGACGTGGAGAAGAGAAGTATAAATGATATTCAGAATATCGGCTCTCCTTTGTTACCGACAAATCAGAATAAAATTTCCAAGGATGAAACTGGAGATGGTGTACGGAGACAAGGAAGGAGTGGTAGAGGCTTATCAAGTTCTAGGACTAGCATTTCTCCTATGACGGAGAAATTGGAAAATCCAGCCTCAACCAAGCCACTCAAAAGTACTAGGCCTGGTTCTGATAAGAGCGGAAGGTTTGGTGTCCCTTTCTTTGGCTGTGCAATGATAGTTCTGTTCTTTTTTCTTTTTAAATTAATTCAACCTGAATGCATTGTTAAGTTCATTTATCTTGCATTGATTTTTCTATTTAACAGTAAATCAGGGCGTCCCCCTTTGAAGAAGGTTATTCATCTTGGGTTTACGCCAACTGGTTCACCGGATTGTAGTGGTATTTCTCAAATTAATAGCCATATATTCAGAGTAATTTTTTGTTCTCTGCATTTTGTATACAATGCTTTGGATATTTTTTTTTTTTGGGGGGGGGGGGGGGGGGGGGGGGGGGTTGTGTTGGGTGGGAAATGAATCCAGTGTTAGTTTTATAGTTTATAATAAGGTGCATATTTGTTGTATTTATACATTTATTGTTGCGGATATTTGTGTATTTTGATGCATAATTGTTTAATTGTATAATTTTCTGTGCTTCCCCATTAACTAATGTAGAGCTTGATGGGGGACAAAAAAAAAGCTACTCAAGGGATTAAATTATCTAGGGTTTTATTTTGCTTCTTTGATACTATGTTGTATGGGTTTAATTCTCATTTTTATTATTTGGATAAATTAGATTATTTTATATTTGTTGGTATTTCAAGTTGTATATGGTGTTCTGATACTATTATGGCTTAAGATTTTAATATAAGTTGCTGTGTTATTTCATCCAAAATTTTGAGAATGGAAAAGATGTACGGTA
Organism: Heritiera fomes; assembly: GCA_032173925.1. Classification (NCBI taxonomy): domain Eukaryota; kingdom Viridiplantae; phylum Streptophyta; class Magnoliopsida; order Malvales; family Malvaceae; genus Heritiera; species Heritiera fomes. Next base: position 20,136,498 of record JAPDPM010000002.1, read on the forward strand.
ATAGCATGTAATGTTCTTACATTTTGGAAAGAAAAACTTAATTTTTTTTTTACGTACTAATTCACTACACAAAATAAAATTTAGGAGTTATTTAAAAATAATGTCTATAATGAATAACCTATAAATAATAAATTTTTTGTGCAATGTAAATAATATTACTTAACACTGTTAAATAGTATTAAAGTATATTAACTATATAAGTTTATTATTTAATACCTTCTAATTGTAATATATGTAGTAATAAATAATGATAGATAATAGTATTAAATGATAATATAATTATATTATTTACTATAACATAAGATTAAATAATAATGTAATGTATTTACCAATATTATTGCATTATTTAGTATTAAATAATATTACCTATAATTACATTAAACAATATAAATATAAAATTGTAATAGATAAACATATCTTTAACATTATTTAATTTTACTTAGTAATATATTTTAAAATTATAATGAATAGCTTGATGTAATTATATTATTAAATAATATTATCTAAAAGATTGTTTAACACTTTTACGAAATTATTTATGATCGAATAATATTGTTTAGTAATTATTTTAAGCAAATATATATTTTAAAATATCTCAAATATTATAATTCAATAATATTTAATAGTATTACTAAATTTTAAATATTAAATTTAAGATTATTTACTCATTAAATAATATAATTTTTGTCATCATAAATAATATTTTCAAAATAAATAGGACGATATAAAATTAGTAATTATTACTAGTGTTTTAAATTGATTGAGCACTTTACTATTTAAGGATGATGTTTCAAAATAATGTCTACTTTCTCAAAGTGGAAAACACTTTTTGAGTGTTGTGTTTCATTGAAATATCAACTTAGATGTGCCCTCTAGCTTTTACAACTTTGAAGGGAAATAATTGTAAAGTTATGAACAAAGTTCTTTATTTCTAAAACTTTGTCATTTGAAAAGTGGACATTTATTTTGAAATAGAGACAGTATTATTTTTATTATTAGACCAATTACATTGAATATAATACTATAATGTTAAAATATTATATTTTTATATAATTTATATTAATTATCTTATATATTTTTCAAAATGTTAGTATAACTTCATGTTATTGAAGTATTTAATTTTTATATGTTAAATAAAATATTATTTGTATGTTAAATTGATAATAATTTATAATTTAATCAATTTAATGTATAATTTTATATTAACATTAAAATTCAAATATATTTCATTTATACATTGGCAATTTGGCATGCCACCTACTTGTGAATACTGAATAGTACCAAAACGAAAACGTTGTCTCAAAAACTATGGAAACAAGGAATTTTTACATCCAATGATTTTAGATTTTGTTTCCTTTTTGTTTTCATTTTCTTGTAAACTTGTTGAGACATTTTTCTAAATCAGATGTGACTTGTGTCCAAACTTAATTTCTTTTTGCTAGTTGTTCTTGGAAAAGGGAAAGAAAAAGGATAATGCCATGCTTTGGTGAACATGATTTGTCTGATCTTTCAGGGGAATCAGATGATGATAGAGAAGACCTTTTGGCAGCTGCAAATTTTGCCCGCAACGCCACCTGTATGCATGACCTCAATTCTTTTTTTATTCTCTTATGTCAAAAAATAAAATATTATTCTGTATGTGTCTTCCCCTTCTTTTACAAACAGTTGTGGTTACTAGCTACCATCTGCTGTTGCAGATCTTAAATGTTCTAGTTCATTCTGGAAGAAAATGGAACCGATATTTGCTCCTGTGAGCTTAGAGGATATCTCTTACTTGAAGCAAGAGGTGGTAACCATAATATACTGCAGAAAGATGTTCTCAGACGTACATTGATTTTATTTACTATTTTTTTCTTGGATGGTTACTTACAGATTACCTTATTTATTATTGCTTTTTTTCTTATTTTGGATCAGTTGAGGTCTGCAGAGAACCATCATGACAGCTCAACTCAGGTGTGTGGCAGTGGCATTAATTTTTTGGAATGCCTAATGTAAATATTTGCATGTTTATATTGTCATTTGGTAGTCACTTGTCTCTTCTACTATTTTTATCCTGTTTTCCCATCATAAATTGTCATATTATTTGATTGAGTTTCCATTTTAGTTATTCTGGTTCTGCAACCAAAAAGACATCTTTCCCAGCTTTTTGTTTTATCTGTATTTGGAAGTAAAAAAAAAGGCTAGGTATATTCCAGTATGTCTCATTTTCTTTGATGTGCTGATAATTTCATTTCTATTTATCTTGTCTTTCTTTCTTTGGCATTTTTTGAGTGCTGAAGTGGTTTTTTGTTTGTTTATTTACTTTCTTCCTTTTTTTTTTTCTTGCATGTGTGTTGGAACGGGTGGTAGGGCTGAGAAAAAAAATCGATAAAACCGAAAAATCGACTTGAACCGAGGGATTCGGATCGGATCGGTTCGGATAATAAACAAATTCGGTTCGGATTCGGATCATGATGTCATTGAACCGAATAAAATCGGTTCGGATCATTTCGGATCGAATTCGGATACGGATAATATCCGAATACTTTGTTATTTAGTATTTTGTAATTTTTACTATTTAAATTAAAAGCTCAAGTTTTATATTTAATTAAAAATCCTAAGGAAAATTGGAACTAAAATCCAAAAGTGCTTAAAATGCCTTAAAAAAATTGAAATAAAATTTAAAATTACATTAAAAAAAAACCGAATGACCGATCCGATCCGATCCGAACGGATCGGATCAGATCGGATATTTTTTTTAATTCGGATCGGATACAGATCACAAAACAAAAAACCGCTTAATTCGGATCGGATCGGGTTTTTGCAAAAACCGATCCGATCCGACCCGTTATCAGCCCTAGTCGGGTGGGATGGGGTGGGGTTGAAGGTAGTGGCGATGGTTAGCCCTAGTTATTGAACCAAAACCTTTAATTTCTTTGGAAGCAAAAGAGTACTTGTATTTTACTTTACTGATTCATCTTTGCTTTATTGACAATAATAGCTTGGTTACGTCAAATTATTGTTTTTTTACTATAGCATTTATCTTGATACCATAACCAAAAGAGAATAGAGACACACTGGTGAACTTCTAATCATTTATATGGTTTATGGTTCTCCATGCTAAAAGTTTTACCTCTCTCAGGGTGATAGTTTGCATGAAGAAGACATCCTGTCACACACTCCTCTCTCTGGAGAAATTGGGAGATGTGGTCATGATGAAAATCCTTCAAATAAGTCAGCTCGGACTGTTGATTTTGTTGACCAAATTGAGGAAATTGTTACTTTGTATGGAAGATCAAATGCAGGAGTGGAACAAGTTAGTCCATTGTATCAAAGAGTATTATCAGCTCTAATAGTAGAAGATAAAACTGCAGAATTTGAAGAAAATGGTGGACAGGGCTATGCGAATTTCCATTATAGTAGGGAGGATTTGTCTGGTGGCACTCTTCTCCCTACAGATGTTGAGGTAAAAAAGAGGCCATGGGTTGAGGCTGAACATGAGTCCACATTGGGTCCTCAAGCTCAAAAACATAGCATTGGTGACAAATTTCTTTTTAATGGCTTTACTACATCTAATGGTGCCTTGAGCTTCCATCCTCAACTGAAAAATGATGATTTACACCCAGATGGTTGTGGATATTTAAATTCAGAAAGGGGAACATTCAGTGGACTTTCAGAAAAGGGTAGTGGTGGGCTGCTCTCCAATATAACTACTTCTGGAATTTCTTCTCCTGATTGCCAATATACACAAATGTCTATAGAGGACAAACTCATCCTGGAGCTGCTGAACATTGGCATATGTGTTGAAGCAGTGGTAAGATTGTCTTTAAGCAAGAAGTGATGGATGGAAGCAATATTTTTCAAACTACGAGAAAATGTTTTCTTATTCAACTTTCCTTTTCTGTCTTTTTTATAAAAAATATATACTATTTTACTGTAGATATTTTGTTTTCTTTTCATTTGATGAGAATTTTAACCATCTGTCCTGTATGGTCAAGGAGATCTAGCTCTTCTGTTAAATGAGTTCCTGTTTAATGTATTTTATTTATTTATTGTATTTTATTTATTTATTGATACTTTGTAACAGCCTGATCTGGCAGACGGAGAGGATGAAACAATTAACCAAGATATTGTTGAACTACAAAAGAGGCTAAATCAACAGGTTGTCTTCCCAAACCTCCTTGAGCAGAATTTGTATAAAGGCATTAGTCTGAATAATTTTCTTTCATATAAGAATTTTCTTGTCATCTTTTTTTTTTTTGAACAATGTTGAGCGATTGTTTCTCTTTAGGATCTCTCATGTTTTTTTAACTCTCTCATGTTAAACCGAAATTTCTCTTCTATTCATGCTTTATTGATTTGTAGGTTGATAAAAAGAAGAAGTACTTGAACAAAATACTTAAAGTAGTTGAGGAGGTCAAGGAGAACGAGGGATGGTAGGGTCTTACTGTTTTCTGTATGATTAGAACGTTATCTATGGGTTTTAGTTTTTCTTGAGAATTAAAATGTTAGCATTAATCTGCAGGAACTTAGAGCAGGTTGCAATGTGCAGACTTGTGGAGATTGCTTACAAAAAGCGGCTGGTAAATCCCCACATCCTGCCTTCTCTCATTTGGTGAATTTATGAATGATATTAATGGTTCTTGTATTTATGGTGAATGTTATATAACTGTTAAATCCTAAATATGCTTAAGTATGCATTGAAAAGGCTAATGCCACTTTGTTCAGTACTAATTAAGAATAAAATTTTTTAGGACTAGAAGCTGATGAAGTAATCCAAAATCAAATTACTGAAGAAAATAATCTCTAGTCTCATGTGTAAAAAAATAAGTTTCTAGTTTCAATTTTAAAATCTATATAGAACATTCTCGATGAAAATACTATAGTAATAATTTAAAAATGCCAATGAACATTATCCAAAATCTCAATAATCTAGATTTCAAATACTCAAAACATCAATATCTCATCAACCAACAGCTAGAAGAAACTGAAATAACATATATTTATGACTAAATGTGGAACCCTAATAGAACCCCAAAATACCAAGTATAACCCTTATGCCCTAATAGTTGGGAAAAGTAAAATATTTATTAAACATGAAATAACCTAAATAATGTAAAATATCCTAAACATATGGTGTAAAAATTACACATAATCCCATAAAATATGACAAAGAAACCAAAGGGAAATCCTAGATAAATTTAATCCTGCCATTAGCTTCTTTTTGTTATTTATTAGGACCTTGTCCATTTATCTATTATATAGGTACTCTAACATCATTATAATCGTCATTAGAGCCTTTATCCTAATAGATTGGGTAGGCTACATGAACTAATATTTGAACTCACATTAAATCGTCTATATGAATTCTCTTCCTCCACACATTCCTATCCAAGGCAATGTGCTCATCCAATTGTAACGCATCCATTTCTTTCTGAATAACTTTCTTTGAGGTCTTTTTCGGTCTTCCCCTAGCCTTGATCCTTCTTTTATCATTCATAGCCTCCATTCTCCTAATTGAAGCATCTACAGGTCTACCTCCTATGTGTCCAAACCAACATACACGGCTTTCACACATCTTGTCTTTGATAGGTGCACTACAACTTTCTTATGGATGTCTTCATTTATCATTATATCATTTCTTGTATATTTGCACATTTACCATAATATTCGCATTTCTTCCACACTCATCTTTTATGTATATAGTCTCTTAGTCGCCAACATTCACTACCATATAGCAATGTTAGTCTAACAATTATATTGTAAAACTTGCCTTTTAATCATAGATAGGGATTTATTTTAGAAATTATTCTCGGATACTATCAATAGGTATTGATAAGCTAGCTAATTCTAAACCTTAATGCAAATGGAAAATACTATATATAGGTAAAAATGCCCTAAGCATTTAAATTACTGCAGACCCATTAAAGTGGAAAAAACACAGTAATTAAAATAAATATCAAACAATTTCAGTTCATCAATAATCATTCCTTTATTCTGCATGAGGAGCTTTTGTGCCATACTAATCTACAGTTATTGCTCTTTGTGGAGAGTATAGTGAAGCGTTTGAGTTTGAGTATCACTGGAAAGTGGTAGTTCTAATAGACTGTCTTGTTATGAGTTTGAAAAAAACTGAATGACCTCTCCATAGTTTGTGCTCTACAATTAATAAGGCTCCATTTAATTGTTTCTTTTACCATTTGCCTTCTCAAAGGTTGCTAAAACAGTAAAATCAAATGATAGGAAACTGAATCAGATATGATTAAATGTGCAAGTAGATAATATTATAGCACATATTCAAACATGATTCTTCCATGATATGTAAAATCAGCATTTTATAATTCAAAAAAGTGAAGCTTTTGTTTTTAATTATGCTGAAATATTGTTTTGCCTTTTCTATCCTAGCTAACCTTTTTTTAACTTCTGGAAGCAAAAAACCAAGTTGCAAACATAATTGTCACATAGAACATAAGGGTTTGTTAATAACCAATGTTTCACAAACATGAGTGAGATTCATGTATTTTTGTATTTAAGGTTTCCTAACATAAATTGGATTTACCTTTTTAGGTTTTCTCTCTTCATGTTTGATTTTTTTTTTAATAGTTTTCCTTTCTTCACACTTAATCCAACTTTTGGCAATTATTTTCTAATATAGATTTAGCTATTCTGACTGTAAGATAGCGTTTCTATGAAACATGACAGGCCACACGAGGGAGTTATGCTTCAAAAAGTGGTATTATTAAAGTTTCGAAACAAGTTTTTTTGGCCTTTATTAAGAGGACTCTTGCCAGATGCCAGAAATTTGAAGAAACTGGAAAAAGTTGCTTCAGTGAGCCTGCATTTCGAGATGTCATTTTTTCTGCACCTGCGCGGCGAATGGATTCAGAGTTTGTTAAAGGGTTTGGCTCAGCTCTTGTTGGGAGTATGCAACCTGAAATTAATAGCACTCAAACGCAGCCTGGGGACCCAGGTTTGTCATTTTGTCCACCTTTTACTGACATTCATGGACAATTGGTGACAGTGTTTTCTTACTCTATAACTTTGTATTTGTAAATGATATGGAGGTCTAAGTTGCCAGTCAATAAAGCTCAAGTGAAGTTAAACTTACTTCTTTCACTGGGATTCTGCTCTATTCACTTTTAGTGTTTTGTGCTTATACTTCAAGAAGTTTGCTTCTGAACTTTATGTCATGAACTGGTTTTATGCTCCTGCAGACCCTCTCACTGGTGGGGTTGAGCGGCGCCACAATGACAAAATTGGCAGGGCTCCTTTTGATGGCTTTGAAACACTTCCGAATCCCTCTGACCAGGATTTTGCTAGGGCTGGACCAATAATGAACAGAGGTAAAAAGAAGGAAGTGCTGCTTGATGATGTTGGTGGCAGTGCTTCCACTGTGTCGGGTGGAGCAAAGGGAAAGAGAAGTGAAAGAGAGAGGGATAAAGATGTAAAAATTTCTGGTGGCAAAACTGGTCGTGCATCAAAGGGTAGTCTTAAGGGAGAGCGTAAAACAAAATCAAAGCCTAAGCAGAAGACAGCTCAGCTGTCAACCTCTGGCAACGGATTTACAAACAGGTTCACAGAGACAAGTCATCCGATTGCCGATAAGAAAAGCAAAGTTAGGTCGATATCGCATGATAACATGGCTGAAGATTCATTTCAAGAAATGAAGGAGCAGCTAGACATCCAGCTCCATGAATTTGACTCAATAGAAGAACTAGGTGTGGCAAATCAAGATCTGGATGCATGGCTGAACATTGAAGAGGATGGTTTACAGGAACATGACTTAGTGGGTCTTCAAATACCTATGGATGACTTGTCAGATATTTTATGAAGACTGCATTCTGTATATTCTCATGAATTATTCAACTCTTCCAATAACAATGACGATGCTGTGCTGATGTCAAGGGACAAAACTAAAAGCGTAAGTTATGCCTCTGATCAATTTGCAACTGTAATTATCTCCATTCTTTTGTATACTTTCTCTGAAAGGAGTTGTTTAGGGAAAAGAAATTCTAGTTGTTCATGTCAGTCGGACGATTTTGCCCCCTGTAACCAACAACAATTTTTTCTGAAGAGCCTATTCATTTTGTTCGTTCTTCCTTCTTCCAGCCTTTCTTGAGTCTCTCAGCGTTATACTTTTTCTTTTTTCTTTCCAATGCTTCTTGGATTAGGTTGTTGGTGAAATCCACCTTCTATTTTGAGAAATTCTTCTATTCACGATCATTTTTTGTCCTTGGATCTATATTTTTTTAATTTTTAGTGAAATTTTATTAACAATCAATTTATTTGCTAGAAAAACTTAAACCTTAAAATTTGCCTGTGCTCCGGACGGGAATGGAGAGAAGGCATGATAGAATGTCCTTCCTTCTTTTGAGATAGATGTTACGGAGCGATTTCCCAGAGAATCTTAAAGGATACGGATTAGCCCGGAAAATCTCACGTTTAGAGAATCGGATGAGGAATCACCAATAGACGTTCTGGTTTCTTTGAGAGGATCGAGAACACTGTTGTGACACCGTGATTCCATTCTATAATCGAGCCACTTCCAATCCTAGGAAGTACTGGAGATTTTTGAGATCCTTGATATCAAATTCCTTAGCCATTACCTCTTCCAGACATTGCACCTCTAACTCATGATCTCCGGTTACAATTATGTCATCCACAATTACTATAGACATTTTACCTGTTGATGAGTGCTTGACAAAAAAGGTAAGATCTAGTTACACTAAGTGTAACTATGCCCCTTCACCACCTTGGTGAACCTTTCAAACCAGGCCCTAGGAGATTTTTTGAGGCCGTACAAGGACCTTTAGAGTTTGCAAACCATGTTGGCATTAAAATTCGATTCAAATCTCGGTTGGATATCCATGAAGACCTCTTATTCTATATCTCCATTCAAGAACGCATTCTTGACAAAATCTAGTTGATGAAGAGACTATTCCAACCTTGCAGCTGGAGATAGAATAACGCGAACTGTATTGAGCTTACCAACTGCAGCAAAGGTTTCCTGATAATCTTTACAGCTGGAATGCCAAATGCTGCAATGTGATTGCGCCCATTTAAATTGCAATGCAAAGTGGTCATTCCCCTTGTACCAAACACAATCTAAGTTGGATTGGATAATGCTGGTTACCAACCTAAGTTCAGTGAGTTTGGTTTTTATATACAGTAAATCGGTTAAGTTGAATAAACTAAAGGACAGTATGCAAAATGCAATGCCCCATTAACTGATCAAAAGCATAACCTTAAGACCAAGGGGTACTTATGAAACAGTATTTTCACTCACTGCCCTGGCCTTTACTGCAGTGATCATCGTATTGATGCTTCATTTGTTTACTAATCTTACTGGCCTTTACTGCAGTAGTGAATATTATGTTGATGCTCCATTTGTTAAATAATCATAATAGGAATCGTTATCTGCTAGAGATCGAAATAACTGTAAGTCCATGGTTGCTTAAAAAGGTGTGTTTGATAAGATTGTACTGCCCACCTTTGCTGTTCGGGTTTTATGGACAATGACTTTGAACAAAAATGATTTTCTATTGCAGCAGCAGCAGCAGCTATAACTTGAATGAACATCTTATTACAAGTTAGTTCAAGTTAGTTCAGGTTTTGCTACAATGAATACATTACAGCCTAGGCTAGGGATGTATTATAGCCTGTTGCTTTTGCCTCTTGGATGAAAATATTGATATACAAAATTATACGAGTAAAAAATGGAGCCAAGATAAGGAGGCAAAAATCATTATGAATAATAAGGCAAGGCTGCACAAGCACAATCCCAAAGAATAGGCAGAGCAAATCTTCATTGGTTCTTCCCCTGAAGCCTGCGTTGCTTTTTCTTGTCATGCTTCAAAAAGCTGTCACAAAACCCACTTACAAAGCTATCTCAAAACTCCCTTTAAGATCTTAATCTTCAATATCTTGAACCCATGCCAAATCTGCATACAAAGAGTTCAGGATCTCAGTATAGTATGTCACTCAAAGTAACAACTTAAATTCACTTTCTTCCAAGGACAGGGTATGATACACAGAATTCACAGCTTCAAACGATGATGTAAAAGAATAATGCTAAACTCAAGTCAAAAGACTAACACTACAAGAGTAAGTTTTCTTCTTAATTAGCTGATTAAAAACATTCAACAAAATCACAAATAAGATTACACAATGTCTCAAAATTGGTATGCATGCATGCGTGCATGCAGCCAGGAATAGAGCCAGGGGATTAAAACTTAGGAGCATCATGGCCCCCCTGGCCTTTATAACAACTTGTCACTTAGCCTGTACAGTTTTCTTATTTTTCTTATCAGTCCTTACTTGGACCTTGAATTTCCCAATAAGTAAATAAAAAAAAGTTTTATAAGTTTTCTTATTAATAGGAAAATTAAATGCATTAACATAATCACAAAGATTAACACAATGTCCAGAATTTTGTGCATGTGCACGGATATGTGTTTGAGTGCATAGATGGAGTTAGGATGAAAGGGGTGAGACCAGCCCCTGGTTTTTAAAAAATTGCTGCTTACCCTGGGATGTTTTCTTTAATTTTCTTATTAATCCTTACTTAGCCCCCATAGCTTTATCAAAATTTTTAATTAGCATTTAAGTTCAATTTCTCTACTTAACCATGCAGTGACCAACGGAATAAACCCCTTCACGCACCAATAATCTCATTATTCACATCAATCCTTAGTTCTAACTTTTACTTCCCTGATTAGACTGCATGATTGTTTCTTTTTCCTTCCATAGTATAAGAACATTCAATACGATACAGTAATTTCTATTCAAATAAGTTTTAAACTAAAGACTTAATAAATAAATATACCCTCAACCTTTTGCACAATGTGGATATAAGCCCTAAACCTTTAATTTTATTGTAAAAGTCCATAAACTTTTATTTTTACTATAAATAAGCCCTCGATATTTTAAAATAATGCAATTAAGTAAAATAAATAAGAAGTTAAAAGCCTTATAAGCTCTCAACCTTTTCATTTTACTGCAAAAATGTATAACTGATTTAAACTTGATTGCATTATTTTGAAATGTTGGGGGATTATACAGTAAAATTAAAGGTTGAGGGCTTATTTCCATTTTTTGTAAAAAGTAGAGGATATATTTGGCTATTAAGCCTAAACTAAAACAATTCAAAAGTTAAAAATAATTCTTACAAAATTTATAATCTCCTCTAACTACAAATCTTGGCAACATCCCTCCATGTGCATGTGTGCTTCTGCATGAGTGCATGTGTGTGCTTTATAGAAGTGTTTGTGCTGCATGCACATGCTCACAAGTGTAAGACAAAGATGAGTGATTGAGCAGGAACCTTGAAGTACAGTTTCAACTGCTGCATTTGGAACAAGAAGACCAACAATTCGCTGGTTATCAGTAGTGGTTTCTAGTCGCACAACACGAAGCCGCCTATGGCTGAGACGGGCCTGTAAAGATAAGTTGAGGATTCAGTTGTTAGAAAGCAATTATATATGATGATTAATCAAACACCAAAAAGTTGAGTCTTTGACAAGACCTTAAATATTTTACTGCATAAAGGCAGATAGTTTAAAAATAAGAAATCTTCTGGTAAACTAAACCATGAAGAGGAAAGAGTTGGAGAAAGCAGCAAGCAGATTAAATCTCTATTCTCAAACAACTCAAAAGAGGTCCAGGTAAGACACAAGATGTTATACCTTTCTAAATCTATATACCCTCAATCCTCACACTATATTTCTTGACTACTCTTCCAAATTACATTTACTTTCCTATAATTTCCTTAAATGACTATTATTGCATTGCCTCCTACATTCCATTGATTGCTAAAATTACAACATTTTTATGAGCAAAATGTTTTAAACCATGGGCAGCAAATTTTGCAGATACAAGGATGCCATGCAAAATATTACAACATTAAATACACATGCACGGCTTGCGTAACACAGCAGAATAACTGCAGGAAGTGATTTTGTAGGAATAGAACATTGAAAGCAACTGCATGAGTGTACTTTCCGTAACAACTTAGTCCTTTGTTGACTTCCAATGAAGTAACAGAATATAAGTAGTACATCTACTTAAGAAGATAAACAGATTTATGCTTATTATTCGAAATGTTCAGAATCAGATAAAGAGAGTATATGTAATGACAAAATAAATGCTGCAAAGAAGGATAATATGAAAAAAAAATGAAAAATGATGCCAGTGCTTAGTATTGAGATTGAGTTGGTACCGTCTTGCTATGCATTTCCATGTGGAATGACCATCCATCATGATAGTTAGAAAAAGGTAAATGGATCACGTCATATGGAAAAAATAAGGGTGGCAAAACAAAGGTGTAAAACAGACACTGCGAGAAGGCTAAACTGACATGAAAAAAATGAAGGCCATCAATAGGGCAAGGCTGGGTAGGAAAAAGCCTATGCAGCAAATCTAATACCCTTGTAATCGAGCAGAGAATTACAAGCAAAAGAGGCTTATAGGACAACAATATTGGAAAGATTTCAGTTTATGCTAAACAAAAGATGACGAAAACTTATAATAACACTAAAGTAGACAGTCAAAATTCTAAATTTACATAGACTAGAAGAGCATGCAAGAGTGTGAGGAACGGTTAGGAACACTACATATCATATGCTCTCCCATGCAAAGGAAATTTACTACATATGTGGAATAGAGAAGCCCATTATCACATGTCCTAACAACTAAGCAACTACCCATAGGCCCTTAAGCACTATAACTGATTATCAATGACTTGAATAATGGATTTGAAATTTCAGCACTACACATAAAACAAGTATTCATAAGGGCCCACGGTAATTGCGCATTCTAGCAGCCTGAAACTAGCATATAAGTAACACTCAACTGAACCCGAAGGGTTGGCTTAGTGGTGTAAGGCCCTATTGAGTTCCTAAGTGAGGACGATCCATAGCAGGAAATCCTGTGTTCAAATCCTCACTAGGTCAAATTCCCTTTAGCTAGTGCTAGCCACGCAACGTGAGCGCCTAGTGGGGATTAGTCTCAACTCTCAACTCAAAGTGGTATGAGAACACCTTGTGGTTTACACAAAAAAAAAAGTAATACTCAACTGCAGAACTAAAATACCTTTGAAAGCAATGATAGTCAGAATGTTATCCAAATAATGCAATGCCATGAAACATAATCGTAAAATACATACACATTCAGATATGAAGAGATAATTGAATAAAAATATTTTACATTATGTTATGACAAAGGACACAAAATTCAGATATTACAAGTGAACTTGGATTGGAAAAGAAAGTGTCATCATTAATGCTTTTGTAATACAACTTATGCAACTCCCAAGGAATTATTATTAAAGAGCAGACTACATATGAAGCTACCTGCTTAGAAAGGGCCTTCTCAATCGTGCCCCAAACAGGAAGAATGAGGCCACCCAAAACATTAACTTCTTGGATTCTTCTGCCAACTGTACAGAAATTGCCAAGCTTACAGTTGGGGCCATGCATGCACTGCACATATAAGAAATAGTAATTCATGGGAAAACCATGATATCAGCAAAATGACATTAACAATATAAATATAAAGCAGGTGTTTCAATAAAGATGGAGTATGATAGATTTGATCTATGACAGGAAGAGCAAAATGGATATTATCATAGGCATTCTAAGAGAGATTTAGGAACTTGGATACAGAATCAGACCATTTAAACATAATCACTCTACCCTTGAAAAGAGAACATTTAATAACAATGGTATTCAAGAATCAGCATACCTGTTTAGATGAAACTTCATATTCATCTTCCCATCCACTACGAGCTTTCTCTAGAGATGAAATTTTTCTGTATTTGTTTTTCAATTCTGCCAGAGGCATTTCCCTGGAGAAAGTTGAAGTTAAAGTGGATAAGTAAAAGGTTCTAATACAAAGGTTGATTTGAAGCACATTTACGTTTTAACCTTAAAAAAATACCTTACTGACTCTCCAACAGCTGGACGAACTATCTTAAACATTCCAGACGAAGAACTGAAACACAATTTAGTGAAAACAATTATAGTAACTGATGTGCGAAGTTTAATACATGTTAAAAACCAAATACAGTTAAAACAACTGTCTAATGAATAATGATTATACTAATTTAAAGATCTGCACTTGATACGTTTAAGAATGAAAATAATTCCCTATGACTTGGGTTATTAATGATTATACCCACAGTATGCCACAGGAGTGAGTCCTGCAAGAAGAAAAACGAATACCTCTCAAATGCTAGAATGAAATGACGTCTTCTCAACCATTCCCTTTTAGATTCATAGAATCCATCACTGGCAGAACCAAGTCCATCCTTCTTCTTCTCATCAAGCATTGTACTTGCAGACTAACAGAATTAAATCACAGATCTATGAGTATTATACTTGTCATAATGAAACAAACCATTCAACAATCAAGGATAAAAAAAAATGCACCTCCCATGTGATTCCACGATCCAAAGTGAAAGAAAATAGCTCTGTTGATGCCCCAGACATTTGATCAACATGGACAGTCTGTTGGAAAGTAGTAGTTAGCATAATCAAATTACATGAAGCAAATCAAAAGATCCTGCAAAAAATTAACCTTTGGGTTCCCTCGTAATTCAATAATGTTAGCTTTCATATCAACAATTCCAGAATCAAGATTTCCTTCAATTCTTGCATTCTGAATGAGGACATCTAAGATACTGATAAATAATTCGAATAGCCTGCATTTCAATTGCATGTATTCAGTATACTAAATCCAACCTAACTACAAAAGCATGTGTGTTTTAGTCAACAAACCATCTACCTGTTCTGAATACCAGGTGGCAGTCCCAATAGACGATTTAGGAAACGACCAACATCATGCATGTCTGAATCAACTATTCGGCCAGAGAACTTTACACTATCCTTCCCATTACCTATAGCAAGTAAATGGTAAAAAAAATGAATAATATCACATATGAAGTCAATGATTCTTGGTACGTACACAAGATATCAGCAGAAAAAGAACTTTTTTTTTGGCCAGTGACAGAAAAAGAGATAACTGAATATCAGAAGTTTTGCTCCCTTCAGTTGCTGAAAGATTATTACCAAGAACTGTATCCCTAACAATTCCGACAGACACAAGAGCAGCTTTTGCCTTTGTGATGAACTCTTGAATTGTATCCGGTTTTTCCGATGAACAACCAGGAGGCACAACAGGCAGATTATCCTGCAAAACACAACTTTAGTTCTTCCCCCCTCAGTTTTTTCTTCTTACATACAATAGCAAAAGAAATATTACAAGAACCTGCTCCATAATCCCTCTATACATCACCATCAATGCCTTTTTACCATAAGAACTATCGTAATTGTAAGCACTCAAAGTTGGTCCCGCCCTGCAAAGCATCGATCACATAAAAAAAAAATCAACAAGACAATAATTATAAAAATTAATCCAGCAATTCATCTACCAAAAAACAAAGGGTGAAGCCAGCGGAAATGTTAAGATAATAGAATGATCGGTATCATGTCATAAAATTGAGTACAAAGCAACTTCAAAGAAATTAAAAGTCTTCCTACTGGAAATTGAACTCTAATTAATTTTCTGTAAGTTCCTCGATGGTGTTAAATGAGACTTGTATACAGAAGTGGGTCAATTTGGCATGTCAATTTATTCAAAGATCAGTTTTTTGAAAAATGTAGATTAATAATGAAGGAGCACAGAACACTGTCCATCTATGAAAGTGGCTAAAATTTTTTGATAAAAAATGTCTCCAAGCGCACGTCTGCAAAAAAAAAAAACGAAAACAAAATTGAACTGTACCTGCGATCTCCCTGTGTCAAGGCTCCAAGAGATTCTAACCTCTTGGCAACAATTGATGCAAACCGGCGTTCTCCACCAAGATTGGTAAAAAGTAGCCTGCAAAGCAAATTAGGACAAGCAAATCCAGTCAAACAATAAATCAGATGATAAAAAAAAGACATGGATAATCTCCATAACGAGCTTTGCAACCAAATGCATCTTTTGTACCAACATACGCCTCTTGACTAGTTTGACAGCACTGTATATTTGTGTTACCCAAAGCTTGAGAAAAGAAACAGTACCGTCAAAGAATAATACAAGAAATCATTTCACTTTTAATGATTTCCAGTAGATATACAAAAATCCCACCCATAGAACTGTACTAAATTGTATAAATAAACAATACCAACTATAGTCAATGATGACCTACACAGCAGTATGAAGCTTAGGTAGACCACCATTTTCATAACATATTTGAGGCCATACATTTACATAACCTGTGATCCACATTCTAATTTGAAACATCTTTTCCCCAACCCCCAATTACTTGTTTTTAACTCCTTAACAGACAAACCCTTGGATTATACCTTTAAACCTTCTAAACCAACTTTACTCGTCTTCCTGTCATGGCTATAAAGCCAACCAGGTAACATCAGTTCACATGCCACAATCTAACGAAGTGATTGTAGATTGCACAGTGTGGGAAACCGTGTTATTTTAGGAAAATAAATATTTCCTAGAATCAAGTGTATATATTTAGTTGTAATTATGTATTTATTGAGATCCCGTAAGTTTAGGGATTTCAATTAGTATTAGGAGTAGTTTCCTGATTTAGTGCTAGAGCCCTTGTGTATATAAACAAACATATTATTCAATCATCATCATCATCATCATCAGAGCCTTTATCCCAATAGATTGGGAAAACATATTATTCAATAAACAACAATTAAAACCCTAAACATTAACATGGTATCAAGAGCTTTAGGTTTTTTCTTGGAAATCAGTCACTTTTTCAGCCTTCATTGCTGATATTTTCTGCAGTTTCTTTTTCAACCTTCATTGTTGATATTTTCTGCAGTTTCTTCTTCAGCCTTAATTGCTGATTTTTTGCCTTAGGCCTTCATAGCCATTTTTTTTTTGGCTCTGTTCTGCTCTGTTTTCTAAAGAAAAAACAGAGTATTTCAAGTGTTCGTTTTCCAGCCTTCATAGCTGGATTTTTCCTCTGTTCTTCATCATTGGCGATTTCTCTTTGTTGCCTGGCCTTCGTTCCGAATTATCCCTGATTCTCACCAGTCTTTTAGCAAGTATTGATTTGTAAAAGATGTCAGTAGTTGCAGCAACAACCACTGCAGCACCAAATAAACCAGCAAGTCTTAACCAAGAGGAGGTGGAAAGGGTGAGATCATTCTTAAGTAACCTCGAGAAACCTACAGGTACTTGTACTTTGGCGTATTCAGGTAAGCGTCTATTTTCATTTGGATTAAATGCCTCAGAAACACCCTTTACTCAATCTTGGATCATGGATTCAGGAGCCACCGATCACATGACCCACTCATCCAAACATTTTTCCACATACTCACCATGTTCAAGTAATAAGAAAATAGCCACAGCTGATGGATCCTTAGCAACCGTAGCTGGTATAGGAGATGTTCGAATAAACCCATCCATAACCCTGAAAAATGTCCTTCATGTTCCTAAGCTATCCACAAATCTTGTCTCTGTACAGAAACTCACACAAGACTTGCTTTGTAATGTGACTTTTCACAGTAGTTATTGTTTATTTCAGGACAAGGATTCGGGGAGGATGATTGGACGTGCTAGAGAACGGGATGGTCTTTACTACCTTGCGGAATCAAACAAGTCAAACATATTCGAGAGCAGATCACCCCACTCATTCATGTCCGAGTCTATGTTATCTAGTAAGGAGAAAGTTTTTCTTTACCATTGTCGGTTAGGACATCCATCATTTAGGGTTATTAAAATTCTGTTTCCTTCATTGTTTACAAAGTTGGATATTGAGAGTCTTCATTGTGAGGTGTGTGAACTTGCCAAACACAAGCGTATACCTTTTCCAATAAGCAATAAAAGAAGCATTTTTCCTTTTTATCTTGTTCACACTGATATTTGGGGTCCCTCTACTGTTGCTAATGTGTCAGAGGCACAATGGTTTGTGACTTTTATTGATGATTGTACCCGAGTTACCTGGGTTTTCTTGCTTAAACATAAGTCAGATGTTAGCACTGTGTTCCCTAATTTCTTCTCCATGGTAAAAAACCAGTTTGGTGTGAGTATTAAAAAACTTAGGTCAGACAATGCCAAGGATTATTTCAATCAAATTCTTACCCCTTTTTTGTCAAAGAGAGGGAATAATTCACGAGTCTTCCTGTGTGAGAACACCACAACAAAATGGAGTCACCGAAAGAAAAAATGGGCACCTTCTAGACCAAACCCGAGCACTGTTGTATCAAAAAAATGTGTCAAAAAGTTTCTGGGGGGAAGCAGTTCTCACAGCCACTCATCTCATCAATAGATTACCCTCTAGAGTTCTAGGATTCAAAAGTCCAATGGATGTGCTTTCTTCATTCTATCCAAACCTCTCTACCACAAACAATCTTACACCTCGCATTTTTGGGTGTGTGTCCTTTGTTCATATCCATAGTCAAGACAGGGGGAAGCTAGACCCTAGAGCTCTAAAGTGTGTTTTTATTGGGTATTCTTCAGCTCAGAAAGGTTACAAGTGTTACCATCCTCCGTCCAAGAAATTTTATGTGTCACGAGATGTAACATTCAATGAACAAGAGGCCTATTTCACTCAACCTTATCTTCAGGGGGAGAGTCTTAAGGAAGATAAGGAAGGTTTTCTTGGGTTGCCTGATCTTTCACTTTTGTCTCAACCCAATCATATGCCCCAACTGTCTGTTGAGCCATCTGTTGAGTTTGAACCTGAGTCAAATGCCCCAGTTGTTGGTGAACCTGAACCTAAGTCAAATGAGACCACTCCTACTGCACCAAATGTGTCTGAACCCGAACTAGTACCTAACCCCGAATCTGCTCTTGGAGATGTGAGATTTGGTAAAAACTTGGTGTACTCAAGGCAAAAAAAGGCCAATCCAGGATCTATGCAAGTTCAAGAGTCCAACTCAAGTCCTTCAAATGAGGTAACAATTACTAACTTTCCAGCATTACAAAGTGAAACCAAAGCCCAAATTACTGAAGATGACCAGGACCTTCCAATTGCTATTAGAAAAGGGACCAGAAAGTGTACAAAACAGCCATTATATCCTCTTTCACACTACCTATCATTTAAAAATTTCTCACCAACTTACAAAGCCTTCCTTATAAGCCTAAAGAACACCACCATTCCTACTACCTTATCTGAGGCATTGTCTAATGAAAAATGGAAACAAGCCATGGATGTGGAGATGGAGGCTCTAGAGAAGAATAAAACTTGGGAGTTGGTGAAGTTACCAGCAGGAAAAAGGCCGGTGGGGTGCAAGTGGGTTTATACTGTGAAATACAGGGCAGATGGGTCAATTGAGAGATACAAGGCGAGGTTGGTAGCTAAAGGGTATACACAGACTTATGGGATTGACTACCTAGAGACGTTTGCTCCAGTTGCTAAGATGAATACAGTCAGAGTAATCTTATCTCTAGCCGCCAATTTTGGTTGGGAACTACAGCAATTTGATGTGAAAAATGCCTTCTTACACGGGGAGCTTAAGGAGGAGATTTATATGGAGATTCCACCAGGTTATGGAAGGAATGTGATTGCCAATACTGTATGTAAGTTGAACAAAGCTTTGTATGGCCTGAAGCAATCTCCTCGAGCTTGGTTTGGAAGATTTGCTAGAGTCATGTTGGCCATGGGATACAAACAAAGTCAGGGGGATCACACATTGTTTATCAAACATTCAGCTTCAGGGGGAGTAACAGCACTGTTAGTATATGTGGATGACATTATATTAACTGGAGATGACAAAAGGGAGCAGCAAATATTGAGTCAATGCTTGGCTAAGGCGTTTGAAATTAAGACTTTGGGAAGATTGAAATATTTTCTGGGAATTGAAGTTGCGCACTCCAGAAAAGAGATTTTTATATCCCAACAGAAGTATGTTACGGATTTGCTCAAGGAAACGGGCAAAACTGCATGCAAACCCGCAAGTACTCCTATGGACCCAAACCTTAAGCTAGGAAAAGCAGAGGAAGATGCCACAGTGGACAAGGAAATGTATCAACGTCTCGTGGGAAGACTGATTTACTTATCACATACCAGACCGGATATAGCTTATGCAGTGAGCTTAATCAGTCAGTTTATGCATAGTCCAAGAGAGGTTCATTTGCAGGCTGCCCACCGAATTTTGCAGTATCTAAAGGGAACACCAGGAAGAGGAATTCTGTTCAAGAGGAATGGGAGTAAGACACTTGAAGCCTATACCGATGCTGACTATGCAGGATCGATCATCGATAGGAGATCAACCTCCGGGTACTGTACCTTTCTTGGAGGGAATCTTGTGACATGGAGAAGCAAGAAACAGAGTGTAGTAGCACGTTCTAGTGCTGAGGCAGAATTTCGTGCAATGGCACAAGGCGTGTGTGAGCTACTTTGGCTGAAAATCATCCTAGAAGACTTAAAGATTAAATGGGATGGGCCTATGAGGCTCTACTGTGACAATAAATCAGCAATCAGCATAGCTCATAATCCAGTACAGCATGATCGAACGAAGCATATCGAGGGGGATAGACATTTCATCAAGGAGAAGTTAGACAGTGGCTTGATATGTACTCCATATGTGTCAACACATGGGCAACTTGCTGATATCCTCACCAAAGGGTTGAGTAGCATGGCATTTGAGAGAATTGTATCCAAGCTGAGAATGGAAAATTCCTATTCACCAGCTTGAGGGGGAATGTGGGAAACCGTGTTATTTTAGGAAAATAAATATTTCATAGAATCAAGTGTATATATTTAGTTGTAATTATGTATTTATTGAGATCCCGTAAGTTTAGGGATTTCAATTAGTATTAGGAGTAGTTTCCTGATTTAGTGCTAGAGCCCTTGTGTATATAAACAAACATATTATTCAATAAACAACAATTAAAACCCTAAACATTAACACACAGAAATGCCATCAAAAAAACAATAACAAGAGTAATGAAAAGGAAGGTAAATCTGGATTTACATATTAAGAGGGGATGAAGAATCTACCCAAAATGTGAAAACCAAAACAAACAAGTTGAAATTACTGTAGCTTTGTAGGTTACCTTCCACATTTGAAGGCGGAAAATAACTATTTTACTGTTATTTTAGAAAGAAGGGAAAATTAAAAGCCCACCTGTACTCAGGTGCAGAAGCTTGATTGGAACGATGAGTTCTTCCAAACTGTTGAATTGCCCGGTCAGCACTCCAAGGAAGTTCCAATGTTAAATGAACCCTCCTTTTCTGCAGTAAGATGTCAATAAGTGAAAAATAAGGACAAAGGAGAGAATGGACCACATTGTACATAACAATTCTTAAAAAGTTCAATACAGTCTAGAAATAAACTCTTACAAATCAAGGGCATCACAGTATAAAAAACAAGTGAAACTTTTTACAAGCCATACCTGATTTAGTGCTCTTCTATCTGCCTGCAAAGATACACCAGCTGACCCAGCTTCAGATATGATGGCGACCAACTTCTTACCATCCATAAAGAGCTGCTTCTCATGCATATTGACCATTTCCATTGTCACGTCTTTTCTAAAAAAATGAGGCAGAAAGGGAAACTTAGGTAACCTTAAGTATAAGGAGAACCATAGCTGAGAGGTAAAAAACTACTCAACTCACGTGTTCCGTGCCTGGTAAGTCACACCTTTTCCACTAGAAGCCCTTACAAGCATGCCTCGCCTCCCTGTCATTTCTGCAACTTTATCAGGGCCTCCAAGCTGCAAAATCATTGAATGCATAGTTAACAAGGACAATAATATCAGGATGAATAGACGCAAAAGTTTTGTTGATAACAAATTTATCAGCACTGAACAGATATCATGGCACAAAAGCAGACAATCAGACCAACAATAACATGCAAAAGCAACAAACTAAAACTTCTGTCCTGCTCCCTTATTTATTTCTTTTTCTTCCTTAGAGTGCAAATAATTTTCCTAAGGCTAAGCCTCTATTAAAAGGATCATCCCTCCCTCCTCATCAATTATTTGGCACAAATGGATTTAAAAAACATGAAGAAGAATAAAGATGAGTGGACCAATTTATTGTTCATTTGACCTTTTTCCATTTCACCTTAAGTTGAATTTCTCTTAAAGGAAACAGTCAAATTTGTAGAAATTTAAAGAACGCAATGCCACTTAAGAAAGTATGTGTGGACCCTGTGTCAACCTGTCAGTAGAAATTAATATGCTATTTATAGTTGACAAATTACAGAATAGTAATCTGGCTTCCTCTCATAATATGTTTTCACCACAAATTCTTAGCATATCTTAAACTCCATTGCAAAGTTTGAGAAGAGAACAAGATATGTAACCGACCTGGTCAATAATGTCATCCAAGGGATTGTTTGGAAGATCCAAAGAGCGAATTATATCCAAAATTTTTGACTTACGCTGCAAAGCTTGCTCATACCTGAGCTCATGTTTATAGGAAATTTGTTTAATCATCACAAAATAGAATGCAAACAACACAAACAGCTCTCATCCCCACTACTGTGAAAATATCAAAATGAGAGAAAAAGAAAAGTATATAAGAAAGAAACAACATCCAAAATATAGAAACCTCTTTAAAAGTTCTTCTACATAGGCACGTCTTGCTTGCATGTATTCATCTGTTTTCTCCTTGCATGAATAACATGACCACTTGTCAGGGAGTAAATCTGTAATAGGTGGAACTAAACAAGCAGCATGCACAAGTTTCCCACAACAGGAGCACTGAAGCAGTTTCTTCCTCTCCTGGATTAATGAAAACATAACAGATATAAACAATGGCAGATAGTCAAAGCATAATCGAGTTAAAAGAAATTACCTCTTCACTGTTGCATATCTCACAGATGTGAAACTCATCATCAGATTCAGTAGATTCATGCTCAGAATCAGCTGCATCGACCAAGCACAGATTTAGCTATCAAAACACATACATTAGCAGTTTTTTATAAGATTTAAGGACAAAAATGTGAACATAAATAGTGTGGACAGTGTTTGACCAAAGCGATGAATACAGAAACAACTGCATACATAGTCACCATACAAGAAAAGATATCAAATTCACATCACATTACAATTTCAAAAGTCAATCAAATTATGCTCTAGAGAACATTAAAATGATCTGCACTGTGAGTGCAACTACAAATGAAATTGAAAGTAATTATAAAAAGTGATAAGGATCTAAGTTGTGAGCAAAGATATTAAAAAAACAATGTAGATATCCATCATTAAATCTTCTTCACCACTTTTTCTTTTCTTTTCTCCTTTAAAGCAGCAGAGGTGTTTGGACACGGAGGTTTTTATGATATAAGAACCCTAAATTGCAGATCTATCACCATTCAGTTTCTGCCGGTTTAGACAAACTTACAATCAGATTCTTCATCACTTTCACCTTCACTAGTGGGTTTCCATTTTGCAACTTTCCTAACTCTTCCTTTTAGTGAAACACCAGGTGTTGCAGAGTGCCTCTTTCGTTGAAGTTCCTTTACACTTTCATCTCCTAATAAAAGATTAGCAAATAATCAATAATTCAACCAGCAATGAGTGAGATAAAAGCCAACCTAGTAACACGGATACATCATACCTTGGAGAGGTTCGGGCTTTTCAGGTAAGGGATAGTTTTCTTCCACAAATTTCAGCAACAATTCTCGGGGTCCCGATACAAAATCATCAAGTTCAAGACCCTATTTCAGACCAAGAAATAAGTAATATAAGAGTGCTCAACACAAACCAAAAAAAAAAACATAGAGCATCAGATAGAAATTAGTTTTGCAGAATCCATACATATTTTGTCACTGCTTCCTCAGTTCGTGCCTCCCCAGTACTCTGAAGGCCAATAACCACACACTTATCTTCCCTAAGGGCTTGCTTAGCTAGCCTCACAGTAGCAGGCACCTTAGCTGACATACACATGTGTCTAAAGAAACGCTACAACAGCAAATGGGGGAGAATTGCAACCATATATATGAATAAATAAACACAACTTGTAAATCACAACTAAAAGAGAATAAAGAAAATTAAAAAACACCTAGCATGCCAGGCACACAAAGCCCAGAAAATTCATATTGTACCTGATGGCTTGACCAATACATCCTCCACAACTGACTGTGATTCGGCTTCTCATTACTATGAAAAGCACTTGCTGACAGCAATTCCACTCGCAACTCTGCCCAAAGCTCTGCCGCTTTTTTATACATTGCCTAAGAAACAAAATATGACCAGAAACTAACGAGATCATCACTCAATTTTTTAGTCCAAGTGAGTAGGCAAGACTAGGTGGAGCAAGGATATGCACACTGTCAGCCCATTCCCACCCACCTGTTGCCAGATCCTAAGAAAATTAAAGATACAAAATCTTGTATCAAATGGGAAGAAGAATATAATTGATAGCAGTAGAAGTTTTACTAAATTCATAACAATACCTAGGTCAAAAAACAGCAAGAAATCATAATGAAACATTCAGAACAAGCATATTAAATGAGAACTAGCAGTTCTAACCTTGCTCATAAACACCATTAGTCTTTTACCATCATTATTGATGATGTGGCACTTACATGAATTTTTTAATGAAGAAAAATTATGGCATAAGATGTTTAATACTGGAATAAGCAAGTTGAATCCAGTTCAAAAAAAAACTCAAAAAAAATGCCACGATACGAAAGTCAAAAAAGGTAAAATATATCTATCATACATACACTCATATTTAGATTAAACATCCTGAAAACAAATAAAAGTTATTTATAGGCTGGCTTGCATGCTTTCTCAAGTATGCAACATCACCAACCCTCTCAAGTATCTAAAGGGTTGCAACAATCTGCTGATTTTCAAGTAATTCCCCTCAGTGGTTGCGATGCAATACGAGGAGTCCAATGGCAAGTTACATTGGGTCTGTTGTCTAGGATTTTCAAAAGTTAACTATGAAATTTTCATGGTTGGGAAGGTGCATAATCTGGAAGGGAATAGCTACAGGGCAGGTACTGTTCATGTCAAAGAAACACGCTTCCAAAATCTATCTTCAGCTGGTAAGGGAACTTTAACGCTGGTTATGATTGCTTGTGGCACAAACACCTTGCATACCCTACAGGTATTAGGTAGTAATAAGGATGAATTACCATTGGACTTGCAAGTACTATTAGAACAGTATGGTGAGCTGTTGGAGATGCCTCAAGGGTTACCTCTAGCAAGACAACATGACCATAAAATACCACTGGTTGATGAGTCCACAGTTGCTAAATTAAAACCTTAAGATACACTACTATTCAAAAAAATGAATTAGAGAAGATGGCATCTTAAATGTTTAATGTTGGAATCATTAGTGACAGAAATAGTCCCTTCGCTGCTCCTGTAGTCTTATTAGTTAAGAAGAAAGAGGGGTGTTGGAGGACGTGTGCACATTATAGGCAGCTCAACAAGATGACTGTCAAGGACAAAATCCTTATCCTGCTAGTGGAAGAGCTGCTAGATGAATTGGTGAAGGCAGTTTATTTCTCCAAATTGGATTTGAGGTCAGGCTATCATCATAATATGGTGAATAAAGCAGACATACCCAAAACAACCTTTAGAACACACCAAGGACACTATGAGTTCTTGGAGATGCCTTTCGGCCTCACTAATGCCCCATCCACATTTCAGAGCCTTACGAACAGCATTTTCAAGCCCATCTCAGAAAATTTGTTTTGGTTTTGATGATATCTTGGTATACTCTGAAACTTGGAGTTCTCATTTAATTCATTTACAAGATGTTTTTGAGCTTCTGTTGCAGCATCAGTCATATGTCAAGTATAGTAAGTGTGAATTTGGCTCTCAAAAGGTGGAGTACTTGGGCCATGCCATTAGAAAGGGCACAATTTCAATGGGACAAGAAGAAGGTGGCTTGTATGTTAGAGTCACCTGTGCCTCAAAATGTCAAGGAGCTCAGGTTTTTTGGGGTTAACTGGATATTACAGAAGGTTCATAAAGGGGTATGGACTGATTGCCAAGCCACTTACTGATCTAATGAAGAAGAATGCAGTCGGAATTCTTCTGCTCAAAATGTCTTTACTCAGCTCAAGCATGCCATGGCCTCAGCACCAGTCCTTATCTTGCCCAATCCTACCATTGAATATACAATGGAGTCAGATGCCACCAACCAAGGCATAGGGGCTGTAATGAGCTAAGCAGGGAGACCAGTTGCTTTTTTCAGCAAAGCCTTATCTCCCAAGAAGCAGGTTACATAATGGGAAAGAAATACTTGCTATTATGACTGCTGTGAAAAAGTGGAGTGCCTACCTCATTGGTAGACACTTTAAGATCAAAACAGACCATCAAAGTCTTAGGTTCTTGTTGAAACAAAAGACTTCTACCCCAGCTCAGCAGTAGTGGATCATCAAGACGATGGGATTTGATTATGAAGTAGTTTATAGACAGGGATCTTCTAACCTGGTAGCTGATGCTCTATTTCGAAGACCACATGGGGAATTTCAGGCACTGATAGTTTTGCACACTGACTTGTATGCAGAAAATTCAAAATTCCTGGGTTAAATGATTCCAAGTTACAGCAGCTCATGACACAATTGCAGCAGGCAGCAGCAACAAGTTCTAAATTTACTTGGAGTAAGGACCAATTGAGAAACAGTAAACGGGTAATGGGGAATGACAACGGATTAAGAAAAGAACTTTTAGGCTACTTCCATAGTTCTGCCATTGGAGAGCATTCTAGCATACAAGCAACTACGGTCAGAATTTGTGGTTGCCTATACTCGAAGGGACTTTATCAAGGAGTGTCCTAATTGTCAACAAAGTATGATAATTCAACATATCCTCGCCTACTGTAGCCTTTAACTATCCCAGAAAAAGTTTGGACTGATGTCTCCATGGATTTTATTGAGGGGCTACCAAAGTCTAGAGGTAAGGAGGTCATTATGGTGGTTATTGATCATTACAGTAAATATGCTCACTTCATTGCCTTGGCTCACCCATTTACTGCCTTGACTGTAGCTCAGTCCTAAACGGACAATGTTATTAAGACATGGTGTCCAAACACCATTGCATCAGACAGAGATCGAATTTTTCTGAGTCATTTTTGGCAAGAATTATTTAAATGTTTGGACACTAAACTTCAACTCTCTACTGCCTACCATCCACGAACGAATGGCCAGTTTGAAGTGGTGAATCACTATCTTGAGACTTATCTTTGATGTATGGTTAGTGAAAAGCTTGAGTAGGTTAAGTGGATTCCTATGGCTGAGTGGTTGTATAACATTTCATTTCACACTTCCACTACCACCTATGAAATTTTGTATGGTCAACCTGCCCCAACCCATATGCCATACTTACCCGGTGGTTCAAAGGCAGCGACTGTGGATTGCAGTTTACAGGTGAGGGAGGCAGCTATGCAGCTTATGAAGTTCTATCTTCGAAGGGCAGTTAATAGAATGAAACAGAATGCTGATAAAAAGAGAAGTGATAGACACTTTGAGATTGGAGATTTAGTCAACGTGAAGTTGTAGCCTTGGAGGAAAAGAACTATTGCAAATCGACAATGCCTCAAGCTGTCTGCCAGGTTTTTTGGACCCTATCAGATGTTACAAAAGATTGCTAGTGTAGCCTGAAACAAGAGGTTTAGAAAATAATTTTCTCTATATCTTTGACATACAGTAGGGTTTATTTTATAGAGGGAGAACTATGCTAAAATAGACACAATTAATTCTAAGAATAAAAAACAGGAAACTACCAAAAATAAAAGATCAGAAAGTTGACCCTAATCAAATCCCAATAAATCTGGGATTTTCCTAATCTTTCCAACACTCCCCCTCAAGCTAGTGAATAGATATCAATCATTCCCAGCTTGCTTACAAAAGAATCAAATCCCGGTTTTGACATGGCTTTAGTGAGAACATCAGCTTCTTGTAATTTAGTTGATACATAAGACAAGCTAACAGTCCCGTTTTCAATCTCATTTTTGATGAAATTTCTGTCAATTCTGACATGCTTCATTCTATCATGCTGAATAGGATTGCGAACAATGCTGATGGCAGATTTGCCATCACTGTATAACTTCATAGGACCTGATAACGATATATTTAGGTCCTTTAATACCCTTTCCAACCAGATTAGCTCACAAACCCCTTGAGCAATGGCCCTGTATTCCGCTTCTGCACTACTTCGAGCAACCACTGTTTGCTTCTTACTTCTCCAAGTCACCAAATTTCCCCATAGTTTCGTACAATATCATGTGGTAGATTTGCTGTCTTCAACCGACCTTGCCCAATCAGCATCAGCAAAACCTTCAACTTCCCTTAGTTCATTTTTTTTGAATAGAAGTCCTTTACCTGGAGTTCCCTTTAGATAACGAAGAATTTGGTTCACCGCTTCTAGATGCCTTCTTGTGGGTGAGTGCATGAATTGACTTACTACACTCACACTAAAGGCAATGTCTGCCTTGTGAGAGATAGGTATATTAGTTTTCCAACCAAACGCTGGTACCTTTCCCTGTCTACAGGTGGATCTTCCTCAATAATTTTCTGTTTCCAGTTTCGCTCTAAAGGAGTTCCAGCAGGTCTACAACCAAGTTTTCCAGTTTCTTTTAGGAGTTCAAGAGTGTATTTCCTTTGGGAGATGAATATACCTTGTTTGCTTCTAGCTATTTCCATCCTAAGAAAGTACCGAAGCTTCCCTAGATCCTTGACCTGGAATTCAGATTGTAACCTCCCTTTAAGTTCATCAATCTCTTGAATATCATCACCTGTGATTACTACATCATCAACATAAACTATTAGAATTGACTTCCTCCCATCTTTAGCTTGTTTAATGAAAAGAGTATGATCAGCTTGCCCCTGTTTGTATCCAAACTGTTTCATGGCTGTGCTAAACCTTGTAAACCATGCCCTTGGTGACTGTTTCAGACCATAGAGGGACTTTTTTAATTTACACACCTTGCCCATTTCCTCCTTTGTCTCAAAGCCAGGTGGTATCTTCATATAAACTTCCTCCTCTAGGCTCCCATTAAGAAATGCATTTTTCACATCCATCTGATGCAATTCCCAATCAAGGTTGGCAGCAAGGGATAGAAGAACTCTAATCGAATTTAATTTTGCTGCGGGTGCAAAAGTTTCCTCATAGTCCATGCCATAGGTTTTTGTGAATCCTTGAGCAACTAACCTTGCCTTGTATCGTTCTATATTCCCATCGAACCCACACTTCACCACAAATATCCACTTGCACCCAACAAGTTTTTTTCCTTCAGGTAGGTCAACAATTTCCCATGTCTCATTATCAATCAAAGCTTTCATCTCTTCCAAAACAGCTGCTTTCCATCTAGGATCTTGCATGGCACTTTCAATGTCTTTAGGAATCTTCACATTATCAATCGTTGAAGTAAACACCTTGTAATCTTGAGACAAATTGGAGTAGGTTAGATGATTGGAAATGGGATGCTCAGTGCAAGATCTTACCCCTTTCCTAATAGCAATTGGAACATCAAGATCATCAATTGTGGCACCATCTTCCCTTGTGATTTCCAAAGGACTTGGCTCGGATTCTGATGGTTGGTTTTGAGGAGGAACTCGTGGCCTTCTTGAGTAAACCAAAATCTGGTTTGGTGTAGGAGTTGGCGCTCCCCCTTGACCTATCACTTGAGTAGGCTCAGAATGATTTAGTGAAGAAGTAATATGAGGATCTAGTGATGGAGAAAAGGATGGATAGGTAGGAAGAGAAATAGGGAGTGAAATGGAAGGATCCCAATGATTTTCTTCGTTAGATTTCTCACCCTGAAGAGAAGCATTGGGATAGAATGTTTGATTTTCAAAGAATGTTACATCACAGGAAACATAAAATCGCTTGGAAGATGGGCAATAACACTTGTAACCTTTTTGTGTAGGAGAGTATCCAATGAAAACACATTTGAAGGCTTTTGGATCAAACTTCCCCTGTTAGGACTTGAATTATGAACAAAGACAGTACATCCGAATACTCGAGGTGGAAGAGAGTTAAGAATTCGAACTTGGGGAAAACAATTTTGTAAGCAACTTAGTGGAGTTCTAAATTGGAGTGGTTTGGAGGGAAGCCAGTTGATAAGATAACCTGCAGTTAAAATAGCCTCACCCCAAAAGGAGTTTGGAACGTGGCTAGCAAACATAAGGGATCGGGCAACTTCAAGAAGATGGCGATTCTTCCGTTCAGCTATTCCGTTCTGTTGAGGGGTATAACCACATGAGCTTTGATGAAAAATTCCATGTTCAACAAGATGGTTTTTAATCTCATGTGCAAAGCATTCCCCACCATTATCAGTACGAAGAATGTGAACAGAAGATTGGAAGATATTGGTGACAAGTTTATGAAATTGTTTGAATATAGATCCGGCTTCAGATTTTTCTTTCATAAGGTAAACCCAACAAACACGGGTATGGTCATCTATAAAGGTAATAAACCATCGGCTGCCTGTTAAACTTGAAAAGCGGGCTGGTCCCCAAATATCACTATGGATGAGGTGAAATGGCTTTGAAGACTGATAAGGTTGAATGGGATGATTTTTTCTTGGTTGTTTGGCATAGATGCAATGCTCACACTAAAATAAGGAGAGACCTTTATTGATAAATAGATGAGGATACAAAAACTTTAGATAAGTAAAGCTAGGATGGCCTAGACGTTTATGCCAAAGTAGAATATCAGAATTTGAAACAGTGGACAGTGTAACATTACTAAGTGATCTTGGTCTTGAAGGAGAACCGACACCAGAGAGGTAGTAGAGGCCATTTCGCCCTTCAGCATTGCCAATCATCCTCCCCGAAGACAAATCCTGAAATTCACAACTTGTAGAAAAAAATGTTACTGCACAATTAAGATCCCTAGTAATTTTGCTAACGGAAAGAAGATTGCACTTAAGATTTGGAACATGAAGAACAGATTTTAAACGCAAACCAAAAAGTTCAATATCCCCTCGACCAGCAACAGTTGAGAGAGTACCATCAGCAACTGTAACTTTTAGATCATCATCACATGCTTCATAAGTCGAGAAAGCAGAAGAAGAGCCAGTCATATGGTCTGAGGCACCAGTATCAATTATCCAACCTTCACCTGTAACTTTGTGTGATAAATAAGATGATTTGGTGTTACCTCGTTGTGCAATAGTGGCAGTGGAGGAAGGTGCAGTAGGTTCAGACTCTTTAAGAGGTTTTGACTGGTTCAAAAGGTTCCTCAAGAGCTCCATCTGTTCTGCAGTGAAGGGGCCTGGTTTTTTAGAGTCTATGGCAGACTCGGTAGTATAGGCTGACCGGTTTGATTTTCGCTGACTCCGGGGTTTCCAATCTGCAGATTTTCCATGAATTTCCCAACATGTCTCCTTGGTGTGATAAGGTTTATTGCAGTGGTCACACCACAACTGCTTATCCTTAGACCGTTGGCCTCGAGGATTGGAAGACTCACTTCGGTTTGCAGTCAAAGCAGAATTTTGTTGTGTCACCTCTGAAGTTGGGCTGGAAGACATGTGAAGCATCACTCTCTTTCGACTTTCTTCACGTCTAACCTCAGCGAATGCTTCTCGGATGGTAGGAAGAGGTTTGGCTCCAAGGAGACGTCCACGAACTTCATCAAGATCCTTATTGAGACCTTGAAGGAAGTCAAACATACGTTCTTTCTCTAGCATCTTGCTGTACTTCACACCATCTTCAGGACACTTCCAACTTGTCTCATAGAACAAATCCATCTCTTGCCACAATTCAGACAAAACATTATAGTACTCGGTGACTGACATTGTTCCTTGTCGAGTAGTGCAAATGGCTGAACGGATCTCAAAACATTGAGCAGTATTTTCAAGGTCTGAATACATCTCCTGGACTGCCTCCCAGATTTCCTTCGCTTTCTTGTAGAACAGGTAGGTTCGACCAATCCTAGGTTCCATAGAGTTGATAAGCCAGGCCATGACTATGGAGTTTTCAGCCTCCCAAGTACTGAAATTTTCTGCAGTAGTTGAAGGCATAGGAATGGCACCCGTTAGGTAGCCCATCTTCCCTTTGCCTTTAATTACTAAAACAATAGATTGAAACCACTCACGGAAATTTGTTCCATTGAGTCTGTGTTGGGTTATTTGAAGAGAATGAGTGTCTAGGGAAGATGAAAAAGAGGGTAAAGAATTTTTTGATGGTTATAAACAGCAGGGGATTCTGCTGTAGATGAGGACTGGGCAGTACCAGCCATTGTTCTTAACAATTCTTCTAGCTAAGTATGAAAGGCCAGAAAGAAAAATATGCCAGCAGGAATACTGGCTCTGACACCATGAAACAAGAGGTTTAGAAAATAATTTTCTCTATATCTTTGACATACAGTAGGGTTTATTTTATAGAGGGAGAACTATCCTAAAATAGACACAATTAATTCTAAGAATAAAAAACAGGAAACTACCAAAAATAAAAGATCAGAAAGTTGACCCTAATCAAATCCCAATAAATCTGGGATTTTCCTAATCTTTCCAACATAGCCTACAAGCTTGCATTGTCTCTGGAGCTGAAGTCATCCTGTCTTTCATGTTTCTCAGCTGAAGAAACACCTTGGGCAGAGGCCACCACAGTCTCAGCTGCCACTACTAGCTGATGATGGAATGCTGGTTAAGGAGCCAATTTCTGTCTGGATCGTAAGATGGTTAAAAAGGGAATCATGCAGTTACAGAGGTGCTCATTCAATGGAGCAACACCTTTCCGAAGATTCCACATGGGAAGAATGGTCTGCATTTCAATCTCAGTTCCTTGCCTTTCTTCCTTGAGGACAAAAATGTTCTCAAGTGGTCAGCATTTGATATAGTATAAAATAAAGACTAGTGATAATTGGGCCTGGAAGCTGAGCTGGGAGAGTTTTGGTTGGATGAATAATTAATTTGGTAATATTAGTAATTAGTTAAAGCCAGTTAATTACTACAATGACGTAATAGACTATGATGCAAGCAGTTAGTTATGATAGCCTTTATAGCCCACACTGAATGACAGATGCAATACACAAGAAAGTTACAACAAGTTCCTTCTCTTCTTTCTGTATATTCTTCTTTCTCTTTCTCACACACGACCTGTACATTTTTCTCTCTGTGATTTCTGGAAATCTCCAGATATTTGACCAAGCAAATTCCATTCTCATCACAAGAAGAGAATTAGTTTAAAGAAAGGTGACAGACCTGAAAGGTACCAGAACCTTTTTTTTTTGGTACATTTATAATCACTATTATCTCCTGACTTAACTATGGAGGGTGCAGAAATTGGAAATAAAACAATATTTTAAATATTTTTAACTTGAAGGAAGATATCAAAAAGCTGCCCTTTATGGACACTCTTGAGTAATTCTAATGTCCCTAGTGACCATCTAGCAAAAATAGATGTTAACAGAGTTGGAAATCTTTTAGCAAGAATATAACCAATCTCCTTGCTGGGCCCTCATTTCATTTCTTTTGGTTTTAATCTCTATATGTTATTTATGTCTCTTGTTTTGTCAATCTCTTTATGGCTTTCATTTTGATTAGTAAAAGAAATTGTGCCTGTTAAGTAAATTGTTCATTAATCTTTCTAAGAAACTTGAAGATGCTATAAACGACATTTGGCCACAATCGATGGATGCAATGATCCCATTCAAGCATTTGGCCACTTCCGTCAAAAGAACTCCAAGTCAGATCTTAGATAATTACAAAACATCAACAAATTAAAAAAAAAATCCACATAAGCACCCTATAATCAGTACTAGTGGTAGAAGACTAGAACTGTTAGCTGTTGTCCTTGATTGCACAAACCTCAATAGCAGAACTCAATCTGAGCAAGGTATATAGAATAGAGACTAAATGCACATTTTATAGCTTACTACAGGGATTGCCACGAGATTATGACCTAATATACACTAGTTATATATAACTGAATTCAATTGATTTAACAAGCTATTGCAGAATATTTTTTGGAAGGAGGTGGTAGATTTAAATAAATAATTTCATTAGGAAGCAAATAAAAATAAACTTACATACCTCCATTTCAGCTTCTAATGGTGCTTCAATAACTTCAAACTCTGCTCCCTTATAACTCAGGGTACGGCATACGTACATTCCCCTAAAATTTGGAAGAAAACTGTATATGAAATAAAGAATAACCAATAAGTCTATTTTAGAGAGATATTCTAACTTTTTTTACCTTGCTTTCATGTCCATTGCAACAAGTTCTAATGCCCCAACACCTCCTTTCTCTAAAGCAACTGTGAAAATATTCATTTTATAAAAAGATTCTGCTAAAATTCTAACTAATAAAGAGAATTAACAAGTGACAGAACCAAAAGAGACTAGTTGAGCACAAACATATCCATGAGACAGATTGGAGAATAACCAAAGATTCACAGGGAATACATCTATGAGTGTTGGTTTGTGATTCCATTGCAGCATACTTACAGCAATGCCAAAAACTTATTTTGATATGTAAATAAGCTACTATTTTCCTAGTATAGCCTTCTATAAAGGTCACATGGAGTAATAACGACCATAAATTAAAATTACAGGAGGGAAATTGTTTTTTTTTCTTTTTCATTTCTTTTACATGATAAATAGATATAAAAAAGAAATAAAAAAATTGATAACGAAGTAATTACCTTAAAACTATTT
This sequence comes from Heritiera fomes, assembly GCA_032173925.1. Classification (NCBI taxonomy): domain Eukaryota; kingdom Viridiplantae; phylum Streptophyta; class Magnoliopsida; order Malvales; family Malvaceae; genus Heritiera; species Heritiera fomes. The sequence continues at coordinate 20,171,014 of JAPDPM010000002.1, forward strand.
CCAAATAGGGTGCCTATAATAATCTTTGCTCAAATGATGCACGCATAAAATAGAAAAAGAAGTGCTTGGTCATCAATTGCAATTATTCAAAAAAAAAAGTTGAGAATTAAGGAAAAAACAAAAAAAAAAAGGCAATTCAGTGTATCAGACTCCCACATTGTAGGGTTTGGGGAGGGCTATTATAAACAGTCTTCCCACTACATTAGCCGAGAGGCTATTTCGCATGAACCCGTGACCTCCAGGTCAACAAAGAAGCAACCTTTACTGTTGCCTCAGGGTTCGCCTCTAAAATTTTAAAAGCAATAGGAAAAAAAATTCAAAATTCCCACTTCCCCCCTTGACCCATAAACTCAATTGGTCAAAATGTACTCCCACAACCACCTCAGCTCACCTCAGCTAGATGGAAGCTTTTGCGACTAAAATGCCCCTTTCTCTTGTAACCCATTAAAGGAAAAACCAGAGACAATTCTTTAATGTTAAGAATTTAGAAAGGTCTAAAATGATCAACGTAATCTAAATAGGTTCACATACTTCATTCAGATTCTCAAATATGATTTACATGTAATTAAAAAACAAAAGCTTAGAAAAAAAGAAAAAGAAAGCCCTAAAATTTTTTACTACATGGTTTACACTTTAATCTATCAAAGACGTACATTCTCTCTGCTTCTGCTGTTTGAATTTCATTTTTTGTCCTTTTTTTTCTAAGCTTTTCATCAGAAACATAGATATAGAAACAAATAGTAAATAGCAATTCCAAATAATGAACTTAACTAAGCAACAAATTGAAGTGTGATTCATGGAAAAAATCTAAAACCTGAATTGAAAGACAAAATTAGGGAAAATGATAGATCTTGTCGTAGATTTAGCACTTGGCAAAAGCCACTTACAAGGGCTTCAAAAGCAGGAAAAAAAAATAAAGGAAAAAGAACCTAATGCACACCAAAAGAATGAAAGAAAGAAACAATGAAATTGAGAAAATCAACATTAAACAAATAGCCATATAGAAAAATGAAAAATTCATACATTGCAAGTACAACTTCTCAAATTCACATTTTCCCGCCACAAATGATTCTCAAAAAAAAAAAAAAAAGGGGGGGGGGGGGGTAAAATTATGTCAAAATGCTGATGAATAAAACCCAAAGCTACAGTACTCCTCATCTTCAAACCTATCTTTCATAATTACAAATATCAAACTCTACCAAGTAGTATAGAAACAAGATAATGCCGAGACACCAACACTCAGGCATGCAAGCCATGGTAAAAATCTGCATGAATCAACGATGAGAGATGGAAGAGACTAAGGCTGTGGCCGTGAAACACTTAGGGAGATGGAGACAAAGAGGAAGAAGAAAAGAAAGGTAGCGCATTTTAGTCACAAAAGTTTCTACCTTACTGATGTGGTTGTGGTCATACGGTTGACTAACATAGTTTAAGGGTCAAGGAGGGAAGTGGGAATTTTAAAATAACTGGGGGTTAGAGTCTCTTAAGGGTCTTGAGAGGGAAGTTTTTTGTAATTCACCCCAAAATTATTGAGAAAATTAATAAAGAACATGGCATATTTCTGTTGAACACATTGGCGTCCTACATCCTATTCCAAGTCCATGTAATATAGATGGTAGGAAAACCATTCTTGACAACTATCAGTTCTCGTAGTTTGAAATTTTATCATATTGAAATGCCAAAAGAAAAAAAAATAACTATATCAATGATAAAACTTATAAACTAGAAAATTGATATTGTATTTCAATAAGTTATGCATCCAAAAGGAATTTCAATAATATATGTCAAGAAAACCATTCTTGACAACTATCACTTCTCATAGTTTGAAATTTTATTATATTGAAAGGAAAAAAGAAAAGAAAAAACTAACTATATCAAGGACAAAATTTATAAAACTAGCAAATTGATATTTTATTTCAATAATATATGAATTCAAGAGGAATTTCAATGTAGTGGTAAGAAACAGTTTTCAGGGGAAAATAACTTAAATTAAAAAATTTTGAAAGTATTAGTCCGCCTATGTGAGTTAACGCAGCCGGTCCCAAGCCCGGGTAAAGGAGGAGGATGGCGGTAGGTTTGGACAACCAGCCTTAAAAACTAGTCCAATCTCATGAAATGAACCAATATCAAAATATCGTTGGGGCGTCCCCTACATAGCGACGCGCTGCATCGGAGCCCGGGTGTAGTGAAAAGTGGGCAAGGGTTGCTAGGTCGTAGCCCGGAAGTGACGCGCCACATCGACGCTTGGATGTGGTGTTAAATAGGCAAAGGTTCCCACACCACAATGGACGGGGGTGGGTAAAGAAGTTAGTCTATAACCATAAGCTTAGGTTAGGATCTTGGAATATAGGTACGCTTAGTGGTAAGTTAGGTGAGACTTGTGAGGTTATGAGTAGGAGGAGGGTTAACATCTTGTGTCTCCAAGAGACCAAATGGGTTGGGGAAAAGGCTAGAGAGATAGCACCTTGGCAATATAAGCTTTGGTACACAGGGAAAGATATAGACCGAAATGGAGTAGGTATCATTATAGATAAAGAGTACCATAAGGATGTTGTACAGATTAAGAGACAAGGGGATAGGATTATTTTGGTTAAACTAGTTTTAGGAGAAGAGGTGTTGAATGTCATTAGCGTGTATGCACCCCATATAGGACTTGATGAGGTTAGTAAACGACAGTTTTGGGAGGATTTAGATAAGGTAGTACAAGAAGTACCCATAGGAGAAAACCTTTTTATTGGCGGTGATCTTAATCGACATGTAGGTACAAGTAGAGAGGGTTTTGAGAGAGTACATGGGGGTTTTAGTTATGGTATAAGAAACGAAGGAGGAGATGCTATCTTAAATTTTGCTTTATCTTATGACCTAATCCTAGCAAATACATTGTTTAAGAAGAGAGATTCTCATCTTATAACCTTTAGAAGTGGACCAAGAGCAAGTCAGATAGATTTCTTTCTAACTAGGAGTAGGGATAGACATAGATGTTTGGATTGTAAGGTTATCCCAGGTGAGAGTGTTACCGCGCAACACACTCTTAGTTCTAGATATGAAGATAGATAGACGACATCGAAGAAACCAACAAAAAGGAATTGAACGGATTCGATGGTGGAAGCTAAAAGAAGATTGTCATACAACATGTAGAGATAGTTGTATTCAAAAAAAGGCTTGGACAACAAAAGAGAACCCAAATGTAATGTGGAATAAGATGGCAAAATGCATTCGGGAGGTAGGCAAAGAGACATTAGGAGTATCAAACGGAAGAGTGCCGACTGGAAAGGACGCAACATGGTGGACTGCAGTAGTAAAAGATGCTATAAAGACTAAGCGAGAGCGTTACAAGGCTTTAAAGAAGAACAATACAGAAGAGAGTTTTTCAGAATATAAGGTAGCAAGAAAGGAGGCAAAGAAGGCTGTGGCAGAAGCTAAGATGAAGGTTGCGAAAGAGATTTACGACAAGTTGAACACAGAGGGAGAGAAAAGGATATACAGATTGGCGCGTGCAAGAGAAAGGAGAAGTCACGACCTAGGAGTCGTTAAATGTATTAAGGATGAGCATCAAAGAACTCTCGTTAAAGATAATGACATTAAGGACAGGTGGCGAGATTATTTTAACAAATTATTTAATGACGGACAAAATAAAATTTTGGATAATATTTCGGTGCCTCTTAAGGATTTAAATCGGTGCTTTATGCGTAGAATCCAAGAGACAGAGGTAAAAGAGGCACTAAAGATGATGAAGAATGGAAAAGCTGTTGGACCTGATGACATCCCAATTGAAGTTTGGAAATGCCTTGGAAATGTAGGAGTTAGGTGGTTGACAAATCTATTTAATAAGATTTGGCACACTAACAAAATGCCAGAGGAATGGAGGAAGAGTGTCTTAGTACCTTTATATAAGAACAAGGGGGATATTCAAAGTTGCGCCAACTATCGAGGCATAAAATTGATGAGTCACACGATGAAACTATGGGAGAGAGTGATAGAACGGAGATTAAGAAAGAATGTAGAGATATCGGAGAATCAATTTGGTTTTATGCCGAGTCGATCAACTATGGAGGCAATATATTTGCTTAGACAACTTATGGAGCGCTTTCGAGTAATGGGTAAAAATCTTCATATGGTCTTTATAGATTTGGAGAAAGCATATGATAAAGTGCCTAGGGAGGTACTCTGGTGGTCCTTAATGAAGAAAATAGTTCCTTTGAAATATATTAAACTAATTAAGGACATGTATAGAGGCGCAAGGACACATGTGAGGACAGGTGGGGGGCAAACAAGTGAGTTTCCTATCACGGTGGGATTACACCAAGGGTCCGCGTTGAGTTCATTCTTGTTTGCGATAGTTATGGACGAACTGACAAAATCCATCCAGGATAAGGTGCCTTGGTGTATGATGTTTGCAGATGATATTGTCCTATGTGCGGAAACTAGAGCGGAGATCAATACAAAGTTGGAATTATGGAGACAAACGTTGGAATCAAAAGGATTTAAACTAAGCAGAGTGAAGACTGAATACATGGAGTGTAAATTCAGTTCTAACCGACTGGAAGAGCATGATGTAGTGAAGTTAGATGGGATGGCGATACCTAAGCGGGATCATTTTCGATACTTGGGATCAATAATACAGATGGATGGAGAGATTGATGGTGATGTGACCTATAGGATCCAGGCTGGATGAAGTAAGTGGAGAATTGCTACAGGTGTGTTGTGCGATAAAGGAATTCCTACATGGTTGAAAGGCAAGTTTTATAGGACAGTTGTTAGACCAACATTGTTATATGGTAGTGAATGTTGGGCGACTAAGAGGCTACATACACAAAAGGTGAGTATAACAGAAATGAGAATGTTACGGTGGATATGTGGATATACAAGAAAGGATAGAATGAGAAATGATGATATTCGTAAGATGATTGGAGTGGTACCTATCGAAGACAAAATGTGTGAAAATCGTTTACGTTGGTTTGGACATGTAAGACGTAGACCTGTAGATGCTCCAGTTAGGAGAATAGAGGCTATGGATGTTGAGAGAAGAGTTAAGACTAGAGGAAGACCGAAAAAGACTTGGAAGGAAGTAGTTTGGAAAGACATGGAGGTTTTAGAATTAGATGAGCAAATGGCCTTGAATAGGAATCTATGGAGGCAAAGAATATATATGGACGATCTAACGTGATTTTAGATATTGGTTCATATAGCCTACCCCAATCTATTGGGATAAAGGCTCTGATGATGATGATGATGATGATTAGTCTATGTAGTTTTTAGGTATTAAAGTACATGATGGACAAAATATCTGTACTTTCAGGTTCCCATCTTTATTATCACCACCAAATAGAGAAACCTGGTTTTCTAATGCAGCTACACACATTTTCAACAACTTTGTAGGGAATATGAAAGAAAACCAGAGATAAGAGAATAGATGAAAATTAATAAACAATTAAGACAAGAAAACAACCTATAAAAGTCAGGATTTCAAGGCCACAATCAACAGCTTGACTTCAGCATAAAGAATCGTGAATATCTATTTCTGATGCTAAAAAGTAAAAAAACAGTTTAATTTGAAAATAATTTGAAACTATGGATGGAATATGAGGATAGAGAATAAGATTTATTTCTCGATCAACAGAAATCCTAAGTGTAACGTGCAAGCTAGATCATAATCTAAAAATAATTACCTACCCTAGTCATCATAATACTTTCTTCCTGACCATAACCTTAATTTTCGTCTTTTTTTTTTCTGGACAGACCATAACCTTAATTAACTAAACTATTTTTGTGGGTTGCAGTACAAAATATATGACAGGAAGAAGAAAAGGTGTAAGAAAGAAAGAAAAAAAAAAGAAGAGGGGGGGGGGGGGGGGGGGGGGGGGTAGGGTAATTGTCACTAGAAAGGATAAAGATTAAACCTAAAAATCTCTGGAAATCAGAGAAACACGTTCCAGCTCCCCAAAGACCAAGCCTAACCATATAACCCATATTGCGTGGTTCAGATGCACCAGTTGCAGAGCAATAAATAACCCGTGCTTCAGGGAGTCGAGCCTGTAATTTTAGAAAATGGAAACTAACAGTTACACTTTTGCCAAATAATTAAATGGGAGGAAAAAGAAAGAAGGGGAACGAGAATTAGAGGGATGTGATGTTTAGGAAACCACATTGATTAGAATGATATTAATCATGATGCCCAATTATGGACACAGAAGTTTAGTATTTTAGAAGCAAGAACCATCTACATTACAATCAAATTCCAATTGTATGCACAGTCATCTATAGATTTTCATTGCACAAATAATTATCCAAAAACTAAACTAATTGCTCTTAGAAATTTCAAGACAGTTAAGCATCCCACATAAAGCTAGTTGGCATTAATTAAAGAACCTCAACTTGAAATAAAGCTACAACAAATCTTAAAATTAACCCATCAGATAGCACCACTCACCACTTCCTTGTATGTGCAAATCCCATATGAACAACTAAAACAAAAAGGCCTACCATGTTGCCAATGACTATGGGCTATAAAACAACTAATAGCATAACCTCAAATTTAATACCATGTCAACCTAAAATTAATTGGAAATAGGTGCACACTAGGAACTGAATCTAATGTATCAAGTCACAACTCACAACTAACTCCAAATTTAAGTGAAATGAGATAACACCATTAAGCACCGACCATCACTTGTCGATTCTATCCCCACCTTTGCTCAATATATCATCATCTTTGTTTCAAACAGTAAAATCAAATTCTGAATATTTTTAGTCCTACTTAATCTAAAAATTCAAAATCTTGTTATATGCATAACTTTAAATATTTCTAAAAGCTTAACCATGAGTACTTTTAATCCAATATGCCAAAGGGATCCTCTGTGTAAACCTATGATTAATGATCCATTGGTGTTGCCATCAATAGTTTCAGATTTATTCTTTGTAATATTCCCTTCCAATATCATGGAACATAAAATTTGTCTAGTAGTTGTTTTATAGGAATTTCAATACCCAATGATGGTCTCCAAACTTCCCTTTGGGCTTTTCCACTAAGCTCTCCAAACATATGAGGATAACAAAGAAAAGGAAGCGTTGGAGGATGGAAACATACCAGTTGAGGGATTAAAATCTTTATGACTTTATTTTATATTTTGCAGGTTTCAATGTAATCTTTATACATATTTAGGCTATTTTAAATTATTTAGGTTATTTTATATTAATTAGTATTTTACTTCTTTCCAAGTATTAAGGTTTTAGGGCTGTATTTGGTATTTTGTGTTTTGTTAGGGTTTTCAGTTTAGCTATAAATAATTATGTTATTTAACTTTGATTAGCTTTTGGATGATGAATATTTGTAATTTTGTGGTAGTATTGTGATTCTCTCCCTCTATTCATTCTTTGGAGTTTTCTCACTCAAGTCTTCTTTGTCACCATGATTTGTCCCTAATTTCTTCTATCTAAATTTCTATGTTCTCTTTGCCCTACTTGTTCTATGTCAGTTTGGTATCGAAACTCAGCAGACAGTATCAGCCTAACCAATTCTTATCCTAAAAGAAGATTCCAGTTAAGTTTGTTAGAGAAAAAGCACTTTTCAAATTTCAGTTCTGTTGTAAAAAAATGTAAAAAAAAAAAAATTGTGACACGTGTACTTCATTTCAAGTGTGCTCACGAATGTGAAGCAAGTTGCTTTCCTGAACATATTTGTATCGCAAGTGAATTTCATATTTGACAGTGATATTCATGGATATTGCAGGACACCGCTGCTTCAATTTTTCAACAGTAAATGTTGAGTTTCTCCTACTAGGAAAGGGCAATGGAGGATGCAAATATGCTAGTTGAGAGATTAAGTCACTTAGGACTTTATTTTATATTTTACTGTTTGATTAAGATCTTCAAATATATTTAGGGTATTTTAGATCACTTGGGGCTATTTGTATTACTTAACATTTTACTTCTCCATGTATTAGGTTTTAGTTTATATTTAATACTTTGCTTTACAGTGGGATTTTGGGTTTACTTATAAAAATTACATTTCAATTAGCTTTTGGATGATGAATATTTGAGATTTCGTATATTGAATACTATGATTTTCTCCCTCTATTAATTTTTTCAGGTTTTCTCTCCCTAGTCTTCTGCTTCTCCCCCTGTTTCCTCTATTTCTCCCTAATTGCTTCTGTATATCTCTAATTTTCCCTCTTAATTTTTAATATCTATTCATTTCCTCTACTTGTTGTACATAAGAAAGGCTTGTACAGTTCAAATAATTTTTTTTTCTGACATGTGAAAGAAGCCTGATAAGAATCTATAAAAATCTACAACAGAAAACATACCCCCCCCCCCCCCCCCCCCCCCCCTTTTTTTAAAAAAAAACACTTAACACTTAAATGAAATGACAAACCTGAATTTCTAGAACTGCTTCACCTGTGCGTGTTGGCTGACTTCCAGCTTCAGGCACCAAGTTTTTGGCTTTGTGGCACTACAATGAAGCCATTGACCCTTAGCAATAAAAAATGGCAAAATATATTGAAACCATAGAACACTATCTCATCATGTAATAGACAAAAACACAAAATTAAAACAAAACCACTGAAGCAACACAAAACATTTCAGAACAGTTCCAAAAGAAATAAAGTGTACTTCATCAAATATGACAAGCCCGTCAAATCCTGACCCACACCACTGCACAAGCTGCTGCAGACGAGAACGACCTTTCTCAGAAGACGCAATGAGACTGCTATATGTCAAAAATATAACTCCCTGCCTGATCCCAACGGACTTTGAATCAAGCTTTGAATAAGGCAACTTGTTCAAAGCATGAACTGCATGAAGAAACATATTTAGATATTCTCTCATAAGGCAAATCAAATAAGTATAACCACAAGGCTAGCATTTTTCTCTTTTTCCTCAACAAAAAAATTTTGAAACACAACATTGATTTAAGTAGATATTGCTGAATATTGTTTTGTTTACACAGTACTAAAGCTCTTTCCTGATATAAGCATGTCAAGCCCTCTCCAAACAAATGCACTAATAATCCCAACTAATGCCACCCTAAATTACAAAATTCCTAATGCATTTTAACTGAGAATTTCAAACAGGCAAGCAGAGTAGCAGACAGCCAGAAAAAGGAATGCCCATAAATTGATGCTTGATGAAAAGAGGATAAATTGCTTTACAAAGGGAAAAAAAAAAAACCAACAACAACAACAACTTTGGACTACAATAACTTTATATACCTATGCTGATAACTGCCCATAAATTGATGCTAACAGAAAGAGGATAAATTCCTTTACCAAAAAAAAAAAGCCCTTGGAGGATACAATAAGTTCATATAACTATGCTGATATGTTCGGATAGAGTAGAGGTAATTCCCCCAAAAGCTAAAGAGTTAAATCACATGAGTTACCATATACATACAGCATGGATCCTGAGAAGGAACTGGGATACTGACTATTAAGTAGGAACCATTTAATGATAATAAGATAATTTTAGTTTCAAATGAGTTCCATATAATCACCTTTTGTGTAGCTATGCATGTGTTTCTTGATCTTCCTACTTAATACACCCAAGACAGTAAAATAAGTTAACCATTGTAAATGGTGCATTTATTAGATATTTACTCTCTTACAATTCATTTTCTAAGATTATGACTACCCCCATTCTTTTGTAATTATGATAAAGAAGAGGTTATTAGAAAAATGATATTTCCCTAACACAAGAAGCATACACAAGATGCCATAGAGGCTTAATAAATAAAAAATAAAAATAAATAAATAAAATTCCAATCAATGCTTCATTTACACACTAACTAGAAGAAGGCAACTAACTGAAGTGCTTAAAGCGATTAAGGCTCCGTTTGTTTCACTAAAAGCAACTTCCAGAAAATGTTTGCCATATTTTCGAATGTTTGATTCACTGAAAATAGCTTGGTCAAAGGAAACCATTTTCTAGGTCAACAGAAAATCAACTCAATTTTTAGGAAAATGTTTTACCCTTACGGAAAGAGGAAGACATTTTCTACAACCTAAACAGCGCCAGCCACCCTAAACCAAACTTGCTAAAATTGAACATAAAGCAACTTTGAATAACAAGAAAATATATATTTTAATTTTAAATATCTTATTTTGTAATTATTTAATATAAATAACTTTCATATATTAATCACAGCCGGTCCCAAGCCCAGGTAAAGGAAGAGAGTGGCGATAGGTTCCAATCTCATTAAATGAACCAATATCAGAACATCGTTAGGGCGTCCCCTACTTAGCGACACGTTACATCGGAGCCCGGGTGTAGCGAAAAGTGGGCAAGGGTTGCTAGGTCGTCGCCCGGAAGCGACGCACCACACTGACACCTGGATGTGGTGTTAAATAGGCAAAGGTTCCCACACCATAATGGACGGGGGTGGGTAAAGAAGTTAGTCCATAACCATAAGCTTAGGTTAGGATCTTGGAATATAGGTACGCTTAGTGGTAAGTTAACTGAGATTTGTGAGGTTATGAGTAGGAGGGGAGTTAACATCTTGTGTCTTCAAGAGACCAAATGGGTTGGGGAAAACGCTAGAGAGATAGCACCTTAGCAATATAAGCTTTGGTACACAGGGAAAGATAGAGATCGAAATGGAGTAGGTATCATTATAGATAAAGAGTACCATAAGGATGTTGAACAGATTAGAAGACAAGGGAATAGGATTATTTTGGTTAAGCTAGTTCTAGGAGAAGAGGTATTGAATGTCATTAGCGTGCATGCACCCCAAATAGGACTTGATGAGGTTAGTAAACGACAATTTTGAAAGGATTTAAATAAGGTAGTACAAGAAGTGCCTCTAGGAGAAAACCTTTTTATTGGCGGCAATCTTAATGGACATGTAGGTACAAGTAGAGAGGGTTTTGAGAGCGTACATGGGGGTTTTAGTTATGGTGTAAGAAACGATAGTGGAGATGCTATCTTAGATTTTGCTTTATCTTATAACCTAATCCTAGTAAACACATTGTTTAAGAGAGATTCTCATCTTATAACTTTTAGAAGTGGACCAAGAGCAAGTCAGATAGATTTCTTTTTAACTAGGAGTAGGGATAGACATAGATATTTGGATTGTAAGGTTATCCCAAGTGAGAGTGTTACTGTGCAACATAGACTCCTAGTTCTTGATATGAAGATAAATAGACGACATCGAAGGAACCAACAAAAAGGAATTGAAAAGATTCGATGGTGGAAGCTAAAAGAAGATTGTTATATAACATGTAAAGATAGTTGGATTCAAAAAGAGGATTGGAGAACAAAAGAGAACCCAAATGTAATGTGGAATAAGATGGCAAAATGCATTCGGGAGGTGGGCAAAGAGACATTAAGAGTATCAAACGGAAGAGTGCCAACTGAAAAGAATGCAACATGGTGGATTGCAGCAATAAAAGATGCTATAAAGACTAAGCGAGTGTTATAAGGCTTTGAAGAAGAACAATACAGGAGAGAGTTTTACGAAATATAAGTTAGCAAAAAAGGAGGCAAAGAAGGCTGTGGCAAAAGCTAAGATTAAGGTTGCGAAAGAGATTTACAACAAGTTGAAGACAAAAGAGGGAGAGAAAAAGATATACAGATTGGTGCGAGCAAGAGAAAGGAGAAGTTGTAACCTAGGAGTTGTGAAATGTATTAAGAATGAGCATCAAAGAACTCTCGTTAAAGACAATAATATTAAGGACAGATAGCGTGATTATTTTGACAAATTATTTAATGATAGACAAAATAAAGTTTTGGATAATATCTCGATGCCTCTCAAGGATTTAAATCAGTGCTTTATGCGTAGAATCAAAGAGATAAGAGGTAAAAAAGACACTAAAGATGATGAAAAACGGAAAAGCTGTTGGACCTAATGACATCCCAATTGAAGTTTGGAAATGCCCTAGAGATGTAGGAGTTAGGTAGTTGACAAATCTATATAATAACATTTGGCGCACTAACAAAATGCCAGAGGAATGGAGGAAGAGTGTCTTGATACCTCTATACAAGAATAAGGGAGATATTCAAAGTTATGCCAACTACCGAGGCATAAAATTAATGAGTCACACGATAAAACTATGAGAGAGAGTAATAGAACGGAGATTAAGAAAGAATGTAGAGATGTCGGAGAATCAATTTAGTTTTATGCTAGGTCAATCAACTATGGAGGCAATATATTTGCTTAGACAACTTATGGAGCGCTCTCGAGTAATGGGTAAAAATCTCCATATAGTCTTTATAGATTTGGAGAAAGCACATGATAAAATGCCTATGGAGGTACTATGGTGGTCCTTAATGAAGAAAAGAGTTCTTTTGAAATATATTGAACTAATTAAAGACATGTATAGAGATGCAAGGACACAAGTGAGGACAGGTGGGGGGCAAACAAATGAATTTCCTATCACTGTAAGATTACAACAAGGGTCAGCGTTGAGTCCATTCTTATTTGCGGTAGTTATGGACGAACTAACAAAATCCATCCAGGATAACGTGCCTTGGTGTATGATGTTTGCAGATGATATTGTCCTATGTGCGGAAACTAGAGCGAAGATCAATGCAAAATTGGAATTATGGAGACAAACGTTGGAATCAAAAGGATTTAAACTAAGCAAAGTGAAGACTAAATACATGGAGTGTAAATTCAGTTCTAACTAAGTGGAAGAGCATGATGTAGTGACGTTAGATGGGGTGGTGATATCTAAGCGGAACCATTTTCGATATCTAAGATCGATAGTACAAATGGATGGAGAGATTGATGGTGATGTGACCTATAGGATCTAGGCTAGATGGAGTAAGTGGAGAAGTGCTACAGGTGTATTGTGCGATAAAGGAATTCCTATATAGTTGAAAGGCAAGTTTTATAGAACAGTTGTTATACCAACATTGTTATATGATAATGAATGTTGGGCGACTAAAAAGCTACATACACAAAAGATGAGTGTAAAAGAAATGCGAATATTGCGGTGGATATGTGGATATACAAGAAAGAATAGAATGAGAAATGATGATATTCGTAAGATGGTTGGAGTGGTACCTATCGAAGACAAGATGTGTGAAAATCGTTTACGTTGGTTTGGACACATAAGACGTAGACCTGTAGATACTCCAGTTAGGAGAATAAAGGCTATGGATGTTGAGAAACGGGTTAAGACTAAAGGAAGATCGAAAAAGACTTGGAAGGAAGTAGTTTGGAAAGATATGGAGGTTTTAAAATTAAATGAGCAAATGGCCTTAGATGGAATCTATGGAGGAGAAGAACAAATATAAACGATCTAACGTGAATTCAGATATTGGTTTATATAGCCTACCCCAATCTCTTGGGATAAAGGCTCTGATGATGATGATGATGATGATTAATCATAAATAATATTACAATATTATTTAAATAATAAAATAATAAATATTTTAATAATAAATATTTTATTATTTCAATAATTAAAAATATTTATTATGGTAAACTTATTATTACTATTATTTTAATAATATGAATATTTTTAATTTCAAATATATTTTTTTATGTTTTATTGACAAATGTATTTATATTAATATTTTAATTAAAAATATAAATAAATAATACTTTTTTATTATTTAATAATAAATTTTTTTAATATAAAATATAATTATTTTAATACTATAAATATTTTTAAGAAAAAAATTAATATTTTTTAATATTATTATACTAATATAAATAATATTTTAATAATAGTAATACTATTTTAAATATTTTAAGAACATTAATATAAATAAAAATATTTTTTAAGCATTTAATAATATAATATTTTAATATTAAATATTATAATTAAAATATAACAATTTTTAAATATTAGTAACTAAATAATTTAAATGTTTTAATAATAAATAATTTTTAACATTCTAATAGTTATGTCAACATCATTTGGAAAAAAAAAAGATTTCCTAGAAAACAACCAAACAACAGGATAAATTTTTTATTAATTCATCCAAACAACAGAAAAACTTCAGTTTTCTAGAAAATGTAAACATTTTCTAGAATCATTTTCCAAAAATAATTTTCAATGTAACAAATGTAGCCTAATAGAAACATTTTCAATCCTCTTCTTTTCTTCACTTTCTTTAAATCTCAGAATAGTAAAAAAAAAAGTTAAACCAACAAAGCAAGTGAAAAAAAAAGGAGTAGAAAATACAGGAATGTTTACAGTTCAAATACTCATAACAAAATATTGCACCAAAGAGATATATATTTGTAAGCCGTCAGCAACTTAACGAAGGAAGGAAAAATAAAGGTAACTGCTAAGAAAGCATTAACATGTTCAACACATTCAACAAATCCTTCATTTCATATTTATGTCATAAGTTGTAGTACAATAATTTAACGAGCAGTCAAAAATTTGAAAGGATACATTCAAGAAAAGAGAAACTACCACATTCATTAGCTTCTAACACATCTAAATTTTAAGTATTTACCTTCAATGCATGCAGCACCAACATCATCCAAGTCTCTTCTTGCATCAAACTTCAAGTCTGAACCAACAGAAATCCACCTGTATACAATCATCATAGTAAGCACAAGAAATAAGTTGTAGAACATGAATTAAATTACAATATATCCCAGCAAGCAGTAAACTATTGTTGAGGCAGCTCTGCGTGCCTACATATGTTGCAACATAAAACTTACAGTGCTTTCCTCCTCGCATGGTGCCAATTTTCCCATATTAGCCCTGCAACTGTCCGACCTTTACCCACACCAGCTCCATCTCCAATAAAGAATCCTGCCCTAGCAGCACTTGGCAGGTGCTGCAGGTGTCTCTGTCAAGGATATCAACACTATTTTACAACTGAAGAAACAGATTACAATTGCTAAACATATTTCTGTCATAAATGAAACCTGACAAGCATAGACTAAAGTCTCAATCTGCAAGCACGACAAGGCCTTTGAACTTTCCAGATCATCCTTGATTCTTAGATCATAAGTGGGCTCAGGCGGCTGCACTGCAGATAAGGAAGATGTTTCCACAATAGGATCTGGATGAGAAGGCCCAATCGATAGTTTTGGAGGGCGCTGCCACATCAAAGTCATATGAGTTAGTAGTGCCCAAAAACTTCAAATGAGAAGTCAAGACACAACTTAAGAGAATGGGAGAAGGTAAAAGAAAACATGCTGACAGTAGTCTTATAAAATAAAACTCACATAGTCTGTAAAAGTTTCTCCCACCGGACCACCTTCATCTTCTTCTCGCTCCACTTCAATGGCTACCTGACAAGTTTTAAAATCATATGGAAAATAGAAACACAGGAATAAGAATAGAAAAATATTTTCATAACACATACTAAAAGCATAACTACTGGCAGGGGAAAGTACTGTAGGTTCCATTTAGGCTGAAGAAATGGAATGGTCAAGGAAGTTGGAAACATCCAGAAGTTAAAGGAGACGTTTTAGGCATGAGTGCACCAGTCCCATGATGGAGACCAAGTAAAACCTGGTATCTAGGAACTTCTAAAGACATGGTAATCCACTATGATATCCAATTCTTTCAATATTGTTCCCTTCGTAAAGATCCAATTTTCCCTAAAACATTAAACATTTTACAATTATTCCTTATCTTTCATGAAGGAGCTTTCTTCCTATGTTACACTTTAATTTTTTTAAATATGATTCTGTATTGCTATACATAAATGCCCTCAATAAGAGCTACAACAGTTTCCATTTCACCTTCAGTGGCAGCATGCCCTACTTATCAATGCTAAGCCTAGAATGTCAATATCATTAAATCTAACAGGTATTTGGTTGACATGAGACAGCTGATGCTTATGAATTCACATTAATGAAAAGATTAAAAGCTAACAAGATATGCATGACAATTTACACAAGAGCCATCAACCATATGAAAAGAAAATTTTTGGTCTTTATATATCAGGCAATGCAACTTGTCACTGAGTATCCTAAGAAGACACCATATTCATAATGGAAAACATTTCTGAAATTGTCTAATGAATAATTCAGCCAATGAAATGGCTCACAATCAAGGAGTATGTTTTATGTCAACTAACTTTAATAGAATTTACAGATGACTAATTATAATTAACATTACTTGTTGTAAAAGTAGCAACATAATAATAATAATTCAGAGTTCAAAAACTTTCAATAGCCTGCAAATTCCTCTATATAACACAGTAAAAGTTAGCATCCAACAACATATAAAAATTTAAGCATATAAACACACACAAAAAAAATTGCAGAGGCACAATCAATTCAAACGACAAAATTTAACAAACATACACTATTAATACAGTCATAGTTCACTAAGGCAACAATTGATTGTTGCTTTTGCTGTTTAATTTTGCTTCCTAAAAAAATTGCTAAAAAGCACAAGCAACTAGTAAAAGCAATATCATACTACTTCTAAGATAATTGTTCTAAACAAAAGTACGATCATACAGTTCAAATACAAAATCACAATTTAATTTTTTTAATCATTCAAAAGTGTCATTCATTTTGCATTGAAAAGAACTTTCTGATTTCTACTTCCACAAGCAAAATCAAGCAGCAAAAGTAAAATCAAACTTAACCTAGCTTAAAAGTTTCAAGAAGCAAAAATGAACAATCAAATTAAAAAATTGAAAAAAAAAACCTCGTTGACTTCCTCAGGAGGAAGAGGTGGACGGGCCGACGTAGGCGGAAATAGTTGCTTTATCTTGTTCAAATCGACAGCCAAATCGATCCCACACTGAGGGCAAGAAAACCTGGTCAGCCCATGTGGCACGTTTAGGATAGCCTTGCAATTGGCGCAGGGGAGTTGGATCTTGGTCGGATCGATTCCATGCGCCGGAACCGACTGGTTAGGCGGTGGATTATTAATGCGAGCCTTTGTCATGAGCTCCGGCGGCAGCATTTGGGGCAGCTGGCAAGTGGGACAAACAAATTCGGAGATGCCAGGGCCCACAGTGAGGATCATTCGGCACCCGGCGCAGCGCACTTGAACACCAGGTGCGGCGGGTCCAGCGGCAGGGGCAGGGGGTTGTTGATGGGTTAGAGGCGGAGGAGGTATTGAAGGTTGGGCCATGACGCGTTTGAAAAATCTTTGATAAAACGTTTCGAGTGCTTGAGGGTGGGTTTTAACTTTTGAGAGAGAGAATTGTGTGTTTGGGCGCCAACTGCCAACAACAACAGCCGAAGAGCCCAATATGACTTCAGCCGAAAAAAACTCGACGGGGATTAGAAATTTCAGAATTGGAATTTGAAATGGAACAACTCGGAGTTTTTGAGAATTTTATTTGTGATGTTGGCCTGGCCGCAGTAGGTAATTTTAATTTTAATTTTATTTCAAAGCCATATCATATGATATCATATCATCGTCTCTTTGTTTGCCTTTCTAGTTTCTACCCATTTTTTTCATTGTGGTAGGGCGCTAACACTTTTTTTTTTTAAGATTCCGAAATCGAAGAGAGAGTTTTTTTCTTTTTTCAAAGGCTAACGTTGGATTGAAGAAGCAAATTTTTTTAGTGTTACAAATTTTATATAAGCATAAAAAAGTTCAAAATATTTTACAAAAAAAATTAAAATCTTTTTTTTGGTGAATTAAAATCTTACTTAAATAATCTAAATTTTCGACACATGTACTATTCAAAACTCGCACATTAAAATTCAGAAAAATTCAATTATATATGTTTTAATTTCCTTATTCATATGGATCAAAATTAAAAAAAAAAAAGTCAGATCAGCGTATAATGTGGCCAAAGAAAGTAATGGGGATGGCGTCAGGAGGCTAGGAGTCCAATATGTTTAAAGACTATAGTTTGCGAGGGTAGAACCGAAAGTGCGATATTTTTTTATGGCAAATATTACAGAATATTCTCCCCACATTAAACAGACTTGGTAGTAGAAAGATAGCAATGGAGGACGCAGTTCCTCTCTGTAGACATCCGGAAGAAACTTAGAACATATTATGTCCAATTGTAGATCGAGCAGAGAGGCGTGGAGCCTAGGTAGTGATTAGGTAGTTTCTATGGTTAATTTAAATTTGGATGGTATTGAGTTTTGGGAAAAAGTTGCTAAGGAAGCAATCATTAGAGGGAAATGGGAATTTGTTATAAATGTCTTCTTTCTACCATGGAAAATCGGAATTCATATGTTTATGACAGCAAATGTGGTCTTCTGGACAGGATTGGTAGGACTGAGCAATCGGTTTAATTTGCAATATTACAATTATATCCTAAACCTATCTCAACACACCCTAAATTCACTTATCCTCCCTCCGGTTCACATTCTCAAAGCAAATCAAATTTACTCAAAAATTGAAGTCATGGAGTATTTTGATGATAATACAAGCAAGGAATCATTTATGGATGAAGATTTAGAAGAAATGTATCATAATGTTGAAGAGGTATGTTATTATACTTGGAAAACGTTGTAATTTTTTCATTTTTTGGTTCAACTACTGGAAATTCGACACTCCCGGTAATGAATTACCGAGAGGCATGTTCTATCCTAGCAGTAAATTGCTGGGAGACTAACAAAGTCTCAGTAGTATCCTGCTGAGACTACAAAGAGGTCGCGGCACTAAAGTTGCCACGACCATGTAGTCTCATGGCACTTTAGTGCCACGCTTATGCCGGTATCGCGGCACCTTGTGCCACTACTATTGTGCCGTGAACATTTCTATCTCGCGGCACCCTCGTGCCGCCAGCTTTGTGGTCTCGCGGTTCCCTGGTGCCGCGAGATTATGAGGCTTGCGGCACCAAGGTGCCACGAGACTGAAAATTAAATAATTAATTTTTTTTAGTTTAATTTAAGTTATTTTTTTATTTTTAGTTTAGATTATATGTGAAATGGATTAAATTTAACTTATATGTGAAATGGCTACTAAGACCATGTTCTCGGCTGCCGAGACCACATAATAGTTTTTTATTTAATTATTTAGTTAACTAATACGTAAAAAAACTAATAATTTGTTGAATATTTGTAGGATGATAGAAGATTAATAGTTTATCAGCATGCAATGGAGTCTTCTCAATTTGATTGCACTGAGTCATTTACTACGGACAAGGTTTTTTCTACTCGAGAAGAGTTAATAACATGGGCAAGGGAGATAGGCAGAAATGTAGGATTCGTAGTTGTGATTAGAGGATTTGAACCAGCAATTTTTTCAAGAAAACCTACATTACGACTCTATTGTGAAGGAAGTGGAAGATTTAGAGAGTCGAAAAAGAAGAAAGCTCAATGCACTGATAAACCAACTCGTAAGGGTGTTGGAACAAAGAAATGTGATTGTCCATTCAAGCTAGTGGATTTGAAATTAGAAAAGGATGATGAGTGGCAAGTTCAAGTAGTAAATAGGATACATAATCATGCACCTGCGAGACATTTTGAGGGTCATCCATTTGTCGCAAGATTATCAGTTGAGGAGAAGGAAGTTGTAGCTGAAATGACCAAGAACATGGTCAAACCACAGAATATTCTCATGACGTTGAAAAACAAGAATGAGAAGAATGTAAGTGTTATGAAGACCATTTACAATACACGACAAGCTTACAAATTGATTGAGAAAACTGGTAGGTCACAAATGCAACAACTATAAAAATGTTGAACGAGTGTAGATACATTGAGTGGCATCGGAGTTATAAGTCAACGGATGTTGTGAAAGACTTGTTTTGGGCATATCCTACCTCGGTAGACTTGTTGCATGCTTTCTCACATGTGTTGATTATGGATTGCACATATAAAACGAATAGATATCAGATGCCACTCCTCGAGATCGTTGGTGTCACATCAACGAATTTGACTTTTTCGGTTGCATTTGTGTACATGGAGGCGGAGCGTCAAGAGAATTACATGTGGGCATTGCAAACGTTAAAAAGTTTAATGGTAGGTGTTGCATCACCATCTGTTATCGTCACAGATTGAGAATTGGCATTGATGAATGCAATTCCAGCAATATTTCCCTCCGCAACCAACTTGTTATGCAGATGGCACATATCGAAGAATGTGCTTACGAACTGCAAAAAGTTATTTGAGCGCAATGAGAGGTGGGATGCATTCATGGCATCATGGAGTCTTCTTACATTCTCAATCACAGAGGAAGAGTACGATAGGCATTTAAACTCAATGCACTTGGATTACTATAGTTATCCAAAAGCACTGTAATATGTGAAGGAGACTTGGTTGGATAAGTATAAGGAGCGATTTGTTGCGGCTTGGATGGATAAAGTAATGCATTTCGGCAATGTAACAACTAATAGGTACGTTTATTGTCATCTTTTAAGTTTACGTTCATTTTTCTCAGTAATTTTTAATTGATAAGTAATATATGTCCTAATTTCTATTGTAAAGCGGAGAGTGCGCATGCAAAGTTGAAACGACATCTCAGATCGTCGCAAGGTGATTTTGAATCATCTTGGAACGTGATCAACCCCTTGATTGAGCTGCAACATACAGACATAAAGGCTTCATTTGAGGCAAGCCTTATTGTTGTTGAACACAACTTCAAGCCATCTTTATTCAAGGAGTTATGAGGGTTGGTGTCGAGGTCGGCTTTGCATATGATGTTGATGGAGGCTGAGAGAGCAAAGAATTGAGATATTGATATTCACACTTGTGGCTGTGTAATGAGAATGACACATGGGTTGCCATGTGCTCATGAAATTATTGAGTATATACGGTTTGGACGACCAGTACCTTTATCTACCGTGCATCCACATTGGTTGAAATTAGATTTGACGAAGTCCACAAATGATGATGTGCAATAATTGACATTGGATGTTGAGTGGGAGATAATTGTGAAATGGTTCAATGCATGTAATATTGATGGAAAACTAGCCTTGAAAAAAAAGTTAAGAGAACTAGGTGATCCGGCGACAACATTCCTTATTCCTCCAGTTGAAAAGGCTAAGACAAAGGGTTGTACTTGAGCTTTATAGATGGACACATCAACTCGACGAGAACCTTCTTATTTTGAGATTATCGAGTCTAGTCATGACAGTACCATTTCACCCACAACAGCAAGTTCAGTGAAATTGGCGAAGAAGAAGCAAAAATTTCCCGTATATCGTAAAGGTGCCAAGATTCGATATATGGATTCTTTTCCCATCGAGATTTGTCCATTCATTCACGATGTTGTGGATGTTGAGTCTGATGGACATTGTGGATTTAGAGCTATAACAGGATTGTTGGGTATGACTGCAGATGCATGGCCACAAAGTGCGACGAGATTTGATGGATGAGTTAAATAGACATAGAGATGAATATATATATATATATATATCTCTATGGATCTCAAGAGCGTGTTGATGAATTGTTGTAATCGTTGGTGTGTTTCAACACAGTGGCGTATAAGGATAATTGGATGACCTTACCAGACATGGGTTATTTGATATCCTCATGGTATGACGTTGTGCTTGTCCATTTATCTTCAAGACAATACTTGACATATCTTCCGTTCAGATCTATTGCACCTCCCCCGTTGCAACATAAGTTAATAACTATTGGATTTGTAAGCAACTGTCATTTTTTTCAGGTATAGATCACAGTGAAAGTTTATTATTGTTTATTGTTTTCACTTGGATTTAATTAAATATAATGCATTATTGCAGGTATTATTGGATCCAAGAGCACTGATACCTTCGATCGCATGCAATTGGCATAGGTATTGATATGAATGCGCGCGAGAGTGGGAGCTTCCATACGTCTCTTGGATCAAGAATTTCAAATTATTATTCTCATCAAACACATGTTGCAACCCAAGAGACAATCAATCTAGATGAACTATGATGTATTAAGTAACAAAGTATAATACATTGTTGTAAGCATTATTTATTATACTATGTAACTCAAACATAATCATGTTTTCTTGAATTAAGTCTATTTTATTCATTTTATGATAATATACTATGTAATATAATTGCATATGATATTTACTATTTTAATAATTTATTACTAATATATAATAATAATAATTATTATTATTATTATTATTTTAAGTTGAAAAAAATGATTGCCTCAAATGGTTTGATAAATAAAATATGGCACATATCAAAGTAATGAGACAAAAGAAATCTAAATATATACATAAATATTTCCACAATTTCTTACAAAAGTTTAAGTCAACTACAAAATACAAAATCCACTATCTTCTCCTCTTTTGTCTAACATATACGGAAGGAGATGTAGGAGGTGGTAAAGAAGATGCATGTGGTGCAGCTGCTGGTGCTGGTGCTGAAGCTACTGGTGCTGGTGTTGATGGCAAACGCAGTGGTCGTGCTGAGGAAAAAGGTGGAGCAGCTGAGGAAGAAGATGGAGCAGCTAAGGATGGAGGGGGACATGGAGGTCGTGACGAAGATGCTGTCTGTGGAGGATGTCAGGGCACTACAGTACACCTGGGCAATCTCGCTACCATGGCATAAACATCATGCATAACCTACCACCAAACATCCAAGTCTTGATCATCTCCATCCACCTCCACTATGTCAAGTCTGTCATATATGTGTCCCACGATGCGCTACAAAATCATGAAAAAATAAATATATCAATTTCAAGATATGTAAGTTTTAATAACATTAAATCAGAAATGACTAACCTCCCAGTCAATCACTCTATGCTGGTTCGTCGATCTATGTGAAGGATCTTGGATATAACGATGTGAAATGATCATATACCAAATCATGTAATCCGCTATAGACTCTCCAGGAGTCTTGCCTCGCGCACCTCTCCTATCCTCATTAATCACATGATAATCCCAGCTATCCCAATACCCAGGTTGAAAGCTATACTTCACGACATAATTAGCTAGCTTTGGTCCTCGTCTCGCGTGAAATGGAGTGAGAGGTGGATGTGGAATGCTCTGCACATAGTCTCATTGCCAAAGAACTCTATCTGGATGGCATGGCTCCACGATGTCATTGAACTTGATGCATCCGCAAAAAAATGAAATCTCTGGCAATGGATGTCTCTCTCTACTGTTTGCATATAGATCCCAGCAGACCTGATGATACTGAAGGTCATCAAGTTGCTCCCTCAGTATTTGTAGAGAAATACTGCAGCTAAGTGGCTTCCATCGTCGAGCACACGACTGCCACTCTCTATATGACATCTCTCATACTGGATTTAGCGATGGAAAATGCTCGTAAATCCACACCTATATAAAACAAAACAGAATTTCATAATCAAATCATAAGCTAATAAATATCACATAAATCAATATTATTATTATTAAATAAATATTATATACCTGAAGCAATGTCATATAACCAGCTATCGAATGACACTCCACTCTACTGACCTCGCCCAACTGTCTATACATATAAGCCAGGCAAGCTACACCCCATGCAATCTCACTGACGGTAGTAAGATCCTCCAAAAAAAGATAAGTATGCTATTGGTACTCGTGTTGCACTCTTATCAGCAAATAGAGTGCAACCAAGTAAAAATAATAATAATGCGCGAGTCGTGTACTCTATCTGCTCCTCGCTATTAGAGTTAGAAACCATCACAAACTTATCCCTCAGCCACTGCATCCTAACCTGTAGTCCTCTAGTGGCGGTCGTCTCTTCCTTTGCCTTTTCTTCACTCACTCCAAGCAACTGCACTAACATTCTATTTGCCTCGTCAATGGAGACGGTATCGAAAGATATATAATCCTCCCGACCACGGGGATGCCAAGCAAAGAAGACATGTCATCTAGAGTAATGGTCATCTCTCCGAAAGGCATGTGAAATGTGTTCGTCTCTGGATGCCACCTCTCGATAAATGCGGTAATAATGGTCTTGTTGCACGTAACATAACTACACTGCAACAATGGATCCAACCCTGACCATACGATCGTGGAAAGGATACGTGATCGACTCTGATCCAACAGCCATGTACCAACTTTAGAACCGTGATAAATAACTTTTAGCACCCCTCGCTCCTGAAACAATACCAAATAAAATAATGGTCATATTATTAATTCTAATTTACATCACAATAAATATATAATAAAATTCACTTATACCTTTTGCTGCCAAATAGCTGCAGCAACATGTGATCCATAACTAACTAGCAGAGATGTATCAACTGGACCACCAGGATAAGATCCAGTAGAAGCAGCTGCTTGACTAGATGTACTGGCTTTCTCAGTAGCTGGTGTTATGCCAGATGTACTCGGCTGCTCCCTCTGCGCCGCAGCTGGTGCCTCGCTAGATGTACTCCGTAACTACCTCTGCGCCACAGCTTGTGCCTCGCTAGATTTACTCCGCGACTGCTTATGCGCTGTAGCTGGTGCCTCACCAGATGTATTTCGCTGCTACCACGACGCCGCAGCTACTGCCTCGGCGCCGTAGCTGGTGCATCACTAGATGTACTCGACTCCTGTAACGAACTGTTACCACATTTTTCACCTTATTTTACACAATTCATCCGGTTGGGCTGTCTGTGATACTTCACTTTTACTAACTGTTAAACAAATTTACATAACATTGTTTATATTATACACATCCCCTATCTTAGTTAATCAGATAAGTAGTACTGCAGACATGTCTAAATACAAAAAATAAATGATCGTACCTCATATAAATCAATCGGTCTGTCACATTGTCATTTGTGTACAACCGTGATCCACAATCAATTGATCTCACAATCTTTAAAACCTGAAATGTTTAAAATTAAGGGGTGAGCAAACCACGGCTCAGTAAGAGAGTTATATGTCACACTTGATATTCAGCTATCTATATGCTGAAAACATTTTTTTTCATTTTCTTTAAAATCTTCCTAGCTAGCTCTAGGCTTACATGTAGGAAGGATACTACAGTCGACTAGGGATCCAGATAGAGTAAGGTAGGTATTTTAGAATACCATACTTGTTCCGGAACATAGAAGCAACTGTAGAGAGTACTAAATCCATTTTTCTCAAAACAATATGATTCTTATTTTTCACAAAGTAAACCACTTATTTCTTTTCACTTCACTATCCTTTAAAACACATGACAGTTCAATAGTAAAACAGTGGTTTACTTCTCTTCTCTTCAGTACAGTGATTTGTGAATATCCAATCATTGGATAAACATTTCTTCGATTATTTCTATCTTAGAAATAATTCTTATGTTATTCTTTTAGAATAAACATTTATTTCTCTTTTCAAATCAGTAACCGTATCGTACAGTTCAGTAAAACAATATATTCAGTATTCAGTAAAACAGTATCTCGATACGGTTCAGTCAGTAACAGTAAACAGTAGCTACTAATTCAGTAAATAGTATACGGTAGCTTTCTGTTCAGTAAACAGTAAATGGTAGCTTTCAGTTTAGTAAAACAGTAATCAATGGTTACCATTTCAGTGCACAATACAGTTCTGTAAAACATGGTATTTTGGTACGATTTTTCATCAATAAATAGTAACCAGTGATCAGTACAATAAACAGTACAGTAAATAGGATTTCGCAAATCCTTTCAGTAAACAGTAATCATTGTGTGAGACTAGGCATCAAATAAATCATGCTCTCATTGTTCCCTCAGGAACACAAGTCGTTCGCTTTTGGGGTGCACCCGTAGGCCATCGCCCCTCACAGCTATCTCGGCTAGATCTATGGCCATAATCTATAGGTGGTCCTCGGGTCCACTTGCCAGGTGACCTCGGGACCTCTAATGACTTGGCGGGTCCATCAGTCTTGTGACGCCCTAAGGTGCACCCGTTGGTCCATTGACCCGAGCCACCGCCCCAGGTGGGTCACGCAATTACATGAATAATAATGCATGAACTCAGGGCCTATAGTCTCAAAACAGTATAAACCGTACCATAGCCTTTATAAATTTTAAACACCGTGAATCAAATATCCATAAGGCTGACATGTAAACATAATCACCTTTATGAAATTTATAAAATAAATAACATTTTTCAAATTATTTCATAAAGGTATATATCATGTTTTTCATACAATGAAGACAGTTTACAAAATCATCACTGAAAGTATAGAAGGGAAAAACTGTCTTTTTCCACAGTAAAACACATATGCACGCTCTTCCGTGCATTCAATAGAAAACATGGTTTTATAATTATCGAAATTTCAAACAAATCATTTTTATAATTTATGAAAATAAATTATTTATTTTCTAACTTTAAATTTCCATTACCATGTTTTCTTCTAAAAACACGTGTAGAGACCTCTAGTCTCAAAATCATAGTTTTTTCTTCATTTCTTAACCTTTATAGAATTTATATAATTATTTATCTCACAATTAAAACCATAAAGGTTTTATATTAAATCAAGTGAATATTTAAGAATATTTATAAAAATATTCACTTCGGTCTTTTTTTCATTTTCATCTCGTTTCACGTGAAATATCACTTACCGGTGAATTTTCGGTGATTTCCTTTTCATCATACTCGAAAACATGAATATTTTAAAATTAAATATCACTATATTCATGTTTTATGAAGTTTACTTGATTTCTCGATTTTCGTACTTGAAAATTGTTTCACGTGAAATCAAATCATTTATTATGGTTTTCGGTGATTTTCGGTAAATTTCAATAATTTTTCGATAATTTTTCGGCAGTATAACAGCTATTGATTTGGCTAGCCTCCTGCACGAAAAATACAGTTTATATTTCTCAACCGGTATTTCACCACAATTTAAAATCGATAAATCACCACAAATTTCAAAACCAATCATTATAAATTGCATAATTTAAAACATGTGACCGAATATCCTTACAGGCGGCACATGTCTCCTTTACCTGTTTCGGGTCGACGATTGCCTCTCGAAAGTCGCGCCCATGTTCACCTCGCCCGATTCCATCGACTCGGTTATCAAGGAAATTTTCTGGAAATTAAATTCTAAAATTTAGAATTTTTTTCATAATTATTTAAATAAATTATTTAAATAATTTAATACTTTTCGGGATTTCTTACAGATTCCCGTAATTCTCGGGATTTCCCGTAATTTTCGAATTCTCGAGAATTTTCCAAATTCCTGGAATTCCTTTTTCCTCTTTTTCTTTCTTCTTTTTTTTTTCCTTTTTCTTTCTTTTTCTTTTCTTTTTTCTTTTCTTTTTTCCTTTTCTTTTTTCTTTTTCTTTTCCTTTTCTTTCTGGCAGGTTCAGACCAGTCAGACCGGCTTCACCCTCCTCATCGCCGGTTCTCCTCCGGTGGCCGGTTCTTCGGTGGTTCGGGGGCTCAGCAGCTGGCCGAAGTCGAGGCGAAGCTGCCGGTGGCCTCAGCTCGGCCTGGATCGGTGGCACGGGGGCGGATCTACTCGGTTTTGCCTCGGTCACTTCTCCTCCTCCGTCGGCCTTCCTCCGCCGTTCCCAGCCTCTCCGGTGTCCTCCATCCCTTTCCTATTCTTCCGGCGGTGCTTCGGTTATGGTGGCGGCAACCAATTCCGCCGGTACCGCCAAATCCCTTTCTCTTTTTCCTTCCTGGCTTCCGCCGGTTTCCACCTTCGATTTCCTTCTTTTTCGGGCCATCACCGGTGGCCTTCACTCTTCCTCGTCGACCGGTGACGCCCTCTCCCTCTCTCTAATCTTCTCTCACCGACGGCGGCAGCGGTTGCTTCCGTCGGGATTTGGTTGGGAAGGGGTCGGGGTCTGTCCCGATCCCTTCTGTTTTCTTTCCCTTTTTGTTTTATTTCCTTTCTATTTTTAGTATATAATATCCCATATTATATACTATAATTTATATTTTATACATATAGTATGTATTATCACTTTATATATATAGTATCATATTCTATATATATATATATATCATATCAAGATATATTTATATTGTGTATTAAAAATATATCTATATAATATATAATTATATAAATATATATCATGTTTATTTCTTCCTCACTTTCTTATTTAATTTGGATTTCCATTTATCCAAATTAAATTTCCTTTCTTTTATATTTTCCATAATTCCAACTTTTTTTTCTTCACTCGGATTTCCTGATCCGTCACTTCCTCAATTCTCGAAATATTCCACAATATTCCGATCTCATATTATATTTATTTATTCATTTCACTAAGTTTCCAATATTAATAATTTCCCATAAATGGAAAATTTACGGTTATCACATTCTCCCCACCTTAAAAAATTCGGTCCTCTGAATTTAACTTAAGTCCAAATGTGGTATATGCCGTATACTTACGACTTCTGACCTCTAGATCATCCTCCAAGTAATACTGCCAGAACACTTTCAACATCAAGGGTACTTTAGACCACTACATGCTATCTTTCATCACATATATGTTTATACTCCAGTAAGTTCATTTCTCAAATCGAGAGTTATTCATTTAGACTCTTTTCACATAAGAGTCCACACACAATATTTTTCCTATCACAGCTGATCTATGTTGTTTATCATCCATTTTTCTCACTTAGTGCCAAGTCGATATAGTTTAAAACTATCAATTACATATGTCAGTCAGTTATATGTAATTGTCCAGTAGCTTATACATCTCATGCATATGCTCTCTCAATGTATCTTCAACCGTTTCAATATTACGCTAAGATATTTACATCAATACGGAGCGATGCTATCAATACACTTGGGATCTCAAAGCCTTTTGCTATTTCTCATTAAGCATATGGCATCTCAGAGACTCCCATCACATGTAATGCTCACTGGACCTGTACATATACATCTCCATTATTTCTCACTCATACTGCGATTAAGGCACTAGAGAATAGAGGATTCTGATAATGGAAATTGATTCTATTTAGATCATTAGTCCTTAATCACTTCCATATCATTATATCTCTTTTAGACTCTTTATTGTCCACAACATTCATTTTATCAAGGCTGCATCTCACTTGCAGACTTTACTATTGATCATCTCTTACAATCATAGCTCATGAGACAATCATGTTCTCTTCATGTAGTATGGTCTTTACATCTCTTTTCATAATTTAGATTCCACAACTGAATCCTCAATTTATATATTTAATCACCACATCATCTATATACTTCCACCGTTTCTATCATGTTACAGTGGTTATATGTATTATCATTTTTCATTTATATACTGGCAGTAAAATAACACGTGTCATTCATTTTACTCCTTTGACTATCGTTACTTTCACTTGTTAAATTTGGCTTGATTTTACATCTAGCCATTGTTGTGTGATAACCAACATTAGTTCATTTTTAGTCTTACCTTCGGAAACTGTTTCATATTGATGTTCCCTTCTCATCATGCAATTTATTTCCTTATTCCACTTTCATTTTCGCTTTCATATTCCCACTTTCATCTTTTCATATTTTTACTCTCATCCTTTTAGTCGGTTTTCTCAATTGGTTTGGTACTATACTGTTAAGATCTTTTAAAATCTTGCATACCATCTTTTTTTTACACTTATCCATTTACCGACTTAAATTTCTTTCTTTAATTACATCACCTTAGTAGAGCAGCTAGTCTCATCACTCTTTTTATAGACTGGCAGTAGTATCTAGCTAGACTCATTACTTTCGTATCTCAATCATTATCTCTCTATCATAGACAGATTCACTGTCACTCTGTCATCTCAAGATCATATATCCCTCATAAGGAGACACTGTCTAGCCAAACATCTTAGTTGCCAATCTTAGTACAATTCCACAGTCTTTAAGAGTTTAAGAGTCATACCATAATGCTGCTCATTTTTCATTTATACTTTAGACTCTATTAACATTTCATCAATTTACTCATGTAAGGATGCCTCATTTCTTGGGCTTATATACCTCACAAGGCAACTCATTAACCTTGTAACCTCAACAGGAACTCGTAAAATTTACTCCGAGTTCTAATCATCATCTTATGAACATCAATCTCCAATCTTTTATCAAAGGATGCTGTATACCAAGGCTGGTCTTATAACTCCTCATGTATCTCTTTGATTAGATCAATTAAAGCATCCTTTTTTATGTAGATGATTACTTGTTCTTCACAAGAACTTTATTAATGATAGGAAATTAATACATCCCTTTTTAAGTCATCTACGTCTCACTATCATATGTGTTTCTCACATTTCTCAAACAAACTCTATATTTACCTCTAATTGCTCCTTGCTACAGTGGCTCTGATACTAGTGTCTCCGGAGGATCTGCTGTAGCAGTGATGAATTGATGAATTTAATATGGAATATGAAATTTAATATTGAATATGAATATGATTGATGAAATAAATGATTGATGAAATAAAATTTGGATAAAATGGATTGATAAAATTTGGATAAAATAGATAGAAATGATTGATGGAATAAAATTTGGATAAAATAGATTGATAAAATTTGGATAAAATAGATAGATTGATAAAACTTTGAACTTTGAACTTTGTCCTAAAAACTCTGCCTCTCAATGGTTTGAGAATCCTTTTTATAGAAAGGATTCTTTTACATCAGATGATTACAAAGTTTGAATAAACAATGGCCTATGGCCTACATTGAAGATTGATTGAAAAGTGGGACGGGAATCTTTACTGTGCTTGCCAGTGGAATCTTTACTGATTGCTTTTTCTTGATTGATTGAAAGGCGGGGCCCATGTCTGTTGATGGAGCTTTGACTGATGGGAATCTCACTGTGCTTGCCAGTGGAATCTTTACTGTTTGCTTTTTCTTGATTGATTGAAAGGCGGGGCCTGTGTCTGTTGATGGGAATCTTACTGTGATTGCTAGTGGAATCTTTACTGTTTGCTTTTTCTTTTTGTCTTGTCAGTTTTGATTGAAGGTAAGACTCCGAAGCAGTCATCTTCATTGTCTTGAGCTAAATCCAACGAAAGTAGAGATCCTGTGCTGCTTTCAGGATTGCTACTCTGATCACTGTTTTCTTCATCATCTGAGTTGACTGATTGGAGGATATGTTTCATCAATTCTTTGTATTCTTTCTTTGTTTTGGCCTGTGCTAACAGTGCACTAGCATGTGACTTGGCTTGGAGAAATTGTGTGGTACCTGATGTTTGAGCCGATTTGCAAAATTCTGGGTGTTTCTGAAACCAGTCTTTGACATTATCTCTTAAGCATTTTGAGTAGTCAAATTTCTCCCACCACTTCGTTTTGAATCTTCTAATGATTTGTTTGTGACTTGATACTGGATCATTCATAAATTCATAGTGCCATGAAGAAATCCAAGACAGACTAAAGATTGAGCAAAACATTAATGATTTCTGGAATCCTTGTTGAGTTTGTTCTTCTTGGAAATATTCACTGAAAAATTCATAAGCTTCCCATACTTGAGGGGGAAGGATTTCATGATTTGGTTCGTACCACTGCCACCAGTGAGTAAACCAGACTGGGAATTGGTATTTCGTGTCTTTTTTGAAGTAAATGAGCCATGAATGGCGATTGTGTTGGTTTTCAAAGGTGAAGGTATTGAACCAAGCTTATTGATAATCCCAGTAATTAAATGTGGCACAATGTTGAGTCTGGTGTTATAACTGGCTGGAAATTTTTTGAGACTGTTTGGATCATTACCCCTGTCAATTGGTCTAAGGACTTTGAGAATTTGAGCAGTTAAATGGGTAATAAAGTTTGGTTGGTCTTTGTTGGCATAATGTTTGATTGCCAAGGAACCTGTGTCAATTAAAATATTTTCATAAAAACTTTGAGGTTTTTGTTGATTCCATGATTTGTAATGAAAACTATTAAAAATATTTTTGATAACAATGTTTGGATTTTCATGAAAATATTTAGGCTCAATAAGAACCATATGTTGAAATTGCTGTTTTGAAAAATATTTTTGATCAGCTTTAGGACGTGGATATGTAATCACCACTCCTTGCTTTGGGAAAACAGTTTGGAGAGGTTGGTTTTTTGAAATCATGACCTCTCTATTGTTTGAAATAGATTGTACCTCTGAAGAGGTTTGTGGTAATGACTCGGAGAATTGACGAATCATTTCCAGTTGTGATTCTTCAAAATTGGATGATGACTCCTGTCTTTGGTGTTCTTGGGCAAAAATCTGTTGCCATGTTGGTATAGGGGATTGGGAGATGAGTGATTTTGATGAGTAATGGGTTTGCTTTTGCTTACCCTTGTCTTTTTTCTCTCTTTCTTTCTCTTTTTCTCTTCTTTCTCTGGAAGACATTGTGAAGGATTCTGAAGAAACTCTCTTGTGAGGAAATCTGGGAGAGAGTTAGAGTCCCCTTTTATAAACTCAATTTCAAAATCAAAGATTGATAAAATCGCTTGCCATCTTACGAAAATCTGTTTGGATGCCATATTTTTCACATCTTTTTGAAGAATCTCTTTTGCAGATTTGCAATCAATTCTGAGAAGAAATTTTTGATTTAACAAGTCACTTTGAAACTTTGTGATGCATAAAACAATGGAAAGAATCTCTTTCTTTATTGTGGAATAATTCTTCTGGGTACTATTCCAGTGTTTGGAAGTATACTGAACTATACTTTCTTTGTTATCTTTTAACTGTTTGAGGATTCCTCCGTATCCTATGTCAGAAGCATCGGTTTCTACGATTTTGAAGGTATTTGGGTCTGCTAAATGTAGACATGGTAATTCTTTGATTTGGGCTTTAACAGATTGAACTACTTCTGTATGGGCTTGAGTCCATGGTGGAGGATTTTTCTTAAGTCTTTCATGAAGAGGTTTAAGAATTTGATTGAGATTTGGATAGAAATCTAAAATATAATTCAGACTCCCTAAAAACCTTTGAAGTTGGGTTTTATCTAAGATTTGATCAGGAAACTTATCAGCAAATTGGATTGACCTTTCTATTGGAGTAATGGTTCCTTGATAGACATAATGTCCTAAAAACCTTACTCGTGTTTGAAATAAACTAATTTTGGATTTGGAAACAACTAAACCATTTTGTTTGACAGCTTTAATGAAAATTGATAAATGTTTGAAATGTTGATCAATGGCGATTGTGTTGGTTTTCAAAGGTGAAGGTATTGAACCAAGCTTGTTGATAATCCCAGTAATTAAATGTGGCATAATGTTGGAGTCTGGTGTTATAACTGGCTGGAAATTTTTTGAGACTGTTTGGATCATTACCCCAGTCAATTGGTCTTAGGACTTTGAGAATTTGAGCAGTTGAATGGGTAATAAAGTCTGGTTGGTCTTTGTTGGCATAATGTTTGATTGCCAAGGAACCTGTTTCAATTAAAATATTTTCATAAAAACTTTGAGGTTTTTGTTGATCCCATGATTTGTAATGAAAACTATTAAAATTAACCTTAAATTATGTTATCTGTATTTCCATCAATCATACCTTATACATGTGCATTTCATTATTCTCACATTTCCAGAGTGGATTTCTTAAGCTTTCGGATTCTTCTATATTCTCCGATATAAGCTTATAATTAGATTTCATATCCACAATCGAGTCAATGTTAGCTTGATTTCTCCAGTCTATATAACTCTGAAAAGCTTATCAGGAATCACATCCGATACTTCTTTAATCACACATCTCTTATCATTTCGGACATTTCATCCTCGTGTCCTGTCATATTCACTCTATATCCTCAAGGCAGAGACATTTACTATTCAAATCATTTTAATTCATACTCTACCTTGATGTCATTATTTACTAATACTTTACAACATTACGAATCTCATTCTAGTAAGCTGTATCGAGTACCACAATTGTTAATACATTTTACAATACTCCATGCAGTACATCAATTTGCAATGCATATCTCAAATAGTCCGGTTCTATAATTAAATATTCATTTAATACCTCAGAAACAGTATAAATGTACAGAACCTCAATCAACCGTACTGCTATGGATTTCATCAATTTTGTTTTCTGATCATTTTCTCAGTCATTTTCTGTAATTATTTCACTTTTCATAATATTCAACGATCTCGTTCAATACACTCTTAATTCTGGCCCTTACAGTCAGTAACCGGGCCAATCATCTTAAGAAATTCCACTATACACTCATTGGATCGCATCGTGTAAGGCCCCAGCCCGTTCACTAGGTCACTCACAGTCGCGTTCGAAATCTAAGTGTCAGTGGAATCAGTAATAGAGATCGCTATATTCATATGACATCCTCTGTGCCATTAATAACTCCATTTCTATCAATGGATTCAAGATCACTTGGTTTTATCACTATTCAAAACTTCGCCCAACATAGGGGCATTTTCGTCATTTCGACATTAATTTCTTTCTCCTCAGTATACATTTAAATCAATGAACTGATCATCTATGTGCTGATAGTATCCTTCTCATACTAATATCAACTGTTAAGATCTTATTCAATTTCGACAGAGAAATTCACTAAAATCCAACTTGAATTATTCTGCCTTTAATTCAGCTTTGTTTCATTAATTTCTCTGTCAAATCAATCAAATCCAACCTCTGTTGGTCTATTCTGACTCCTAGTAAAATTTTGAAGGTAGGGGTATTTTGGTTATTTTTGGCCAAAAATTTTCTCTCTCTTCAAATTACCCCCAATCGGTGATCTTAAAGTCTATTTAATGATGATATTTCATTCCCCTCCTTTATATCATCACTTTTAGGTCTCAATTCGGTTCGGACAGAAAGTACTAGTGGGGCCCTCACCAAGTCTTTACTAGTCCTTACCGAACAAGCCTTCATTTAGATTATAAGAATTACCAATTTTCTGGTAATTTTTGAGTCTATTTTCTTCTTTAACATTCTCAATTTATACTTTCTCACTCCCTTTAAATCATTTTACTCAATTTACAATCATTTATTTTCTCTATGTATTCAGACGATACAGTACTACTGGGGATGTTTAATACTTTTCTTTCCAAAAGTATCCACAGACATCAGGCCAACCATGCTCTGATACCATTAAATCTGTAACGACCCGTTAAAACATTTTTCACCTTATTTTACACAATTCATCCGGTTGGGTTGTCTGTGATACTTCACTTTTACTAACTATTAAACAAATTTACATAACATTGTTTATATTATATACATCCCATATCTTAGTTAATCAGATAAGTAGTACTGCAGATATGTCTAAATACAAAAAATAAATGATCGTACCTCATATAAATCAATTGGTCTGTCACATTGTCATTTGTGTACAACCGTGATCCACAATCAATTGATCTCACAATCTTTAAAATCTGAAATGTTTAAAATTAAGGGGTTAGCAAACCACGGCTCAGTAAGAGAGTTATATGTCATACTTGATATTCAGTTATCTATATGCTGAAAATATTTTTTTTCATTTTCTTTAAAATCTTCCTAGCTGGCTCTAGGCTTACATGTAGGAAGGATACTACAGTCGGCTAGGGATCCAGATAGAGTAAGGTAGGTATTTTAGAATACCATACTTGTTCCGGAACCTAGAAGCAACTGTAAAGAGTACTAAATCCATTTTTCTCAAAACGATATGATTCTTATTTTTCCATAGAGTAAACCACTTATTTCTTTTCACTTCACTGTCCTTTAAAACACATGACAGTTCAATAGTAAAACAGTGGTTTACTTCTCTTCTCTTCAGTACAGTGATTTGTGAATATCCAATCATTAGATAAACACTTCTTCGATTATTTCTATCTTAGAAATAATTCTTATGTTATTCTTTTAGAATAAACATTTATTTCTCTTTTCCAATGAGTAACCGTATCGTACAGTTCAGTAAAACAATATATTCAGTATTCAGTAAAACAGTATCTCGATATGGTTCAGTTAGTAACAGTAAATAGTAGCTACCAATTCAGTAAATAGTATACGGTAGCTTTCTGTTCAGTAAACAGTACATGGTAGCTTTCAGTTTAGTAAAACAGTAATCAATGGTTACCATTTCAGTTCACAATACAGTTCTGTAAACACGGTATTTTGGTATGATTTTTCATCAGTAAATAGTAACCAGTGATCAGTACAATAAACAGTACAGTAAATAGGATTTCGCAAATCCTTTCAGTAAACAGTAATCATTGTGTGAGACTAGGCATCAAATAAATCATGCTCTCATTGTTCCCTCAAGAACAAAAGTCGTCCGCTTTTGGGGTGCACCTGTAGGCCATCGCCCCTCACGGCTATCTCGGCTAGATCTATGGCCATAATCTATAGGTGGTCCTCGGGTCCACTTGCCAGGTGACCTCGAGACCTCTGATGACTTGGCGGCGGGTTCATCAGCCTTGTGACGCCCTGAGGTGCACCCATTGGTCCATCGACCCGAGCCATCGCCCCAGGTGGGTCATGCAATTACATGAATAATAATGCATGAACTCAGGGCCTATAGTCTCAAAACAGTATAAACCGTATCATAGCCTTTATAAATTTTAAACACCGTGAATCAAATATCCATAAGGCTCACATGTAAACATAATCACCTTTATGAAATTTATAAAATAAATAACATTTTTCAAATTATTTCATAAAGGTATATATCATGTTTTTCATACGATGAAGACAGTTTACAAAATCATCACTGAAAGTATAGAAGGGCAAAACTGTCTTTTTCCACAGTAAAATGCATATGCACGCTCTTCCGTGCATTCAATAGAAAACATGATTTTATAATTATCGAAATTTCAAACAAATCATTTTTATAATTTATGAAAATAAATTATTTATTTTCTAACTTTAAATTTCCATTACCATGTTTTCTTCTAAAAACACGTGTAGAGACCTCTAGTCTCAAAATCATAGTTTTTTCTTCATTTCTTAACCTTTATGGAATTTATATAATTATTTATCTCACAATTAAAACCATAAAGGTTTTATATTAAATCAAGTGAATATTTAAGATTATTTATAAAAATATTCACTTCGGTCTTTTTTTTCATTTTCATCTCGTTTCACGTGAAATATCACCTACCGGTGAATTTTCGGTGATTTCCTTTTCATCATACTCGAAAACATGAATATTTTAAAATTAAATATCACTATATTCATGTTTTATGAAGTTTACTTGATTTCTCGATTTTCGTACCTGAAAATTGTTTCACGTGAAATCAAATCATTTATTATGGTTTTCGGTGATTTTCGGTAAATTTCAGTAATTTTTCGATAATTTTTCGGCAGTATAACAGCTGTCGATTTGGCTAGCCTCCTGCACAAAAAATACAGTTTATATTTCTCAACCGGTATTTCACCACAATTTAAAACCGATAAATCACCACAAATTTCAATACCAATCATTATAAATTGCATTTATAAATTAAATGGATAATGTAAAACATGTGACCGAATATCCTTACAGGCGGCACATGTCTCCCTTACCTGTTTCGGGTCGGCGATTGCCTCTCGAAGGTCGCGCCCATGTTCACCTTGCTCGATTCCATCGACTCGGTTATCGAGGAAATTTTCTGGAAATTAAATTCTAAAATTTAGAATTTTTTCATAATTATTTAAATAAATAAATTATTTAAATAATTTAATACTTTTCGGGATTTCTTTCCGATTCCCGTAATTCTCGGGATTTCCCGGAATTCCTTTTTCCTCTTTTTCTTTCTTCTTTTTTTTTCTTTTTTTCTTTTTCTTTTCTTTTTTCTTTTTCTTTTCCTTTTCTTTCCTAGCCGGTTCAGACCAGTCAGACCGGCTCCACCCTCTTCACCGCCGATTCTCCTCCGGTGGTCGGTTCTCCGGCAGTTCGGGGGCTCAGCAGCTGGCCGACGTTGAGGCGAAGCTGCCGGTGGCCTTAGCTCGGCCTGGATCGGTGGCACGGCGGCGGATCTACTCGGTTTTGCCTCGGTCACTTCTCCTCCTCCGTCGGCCTTCCTCCGCCGTTCCCAGCCTCTCCGGTGGCCTCCATCCCTTTCCTCTTCTTCAGGCGGTGCTTCGGCTGTGGTGGCAGCAACCAATTCCGCCGGCACCGCCAAATCCCTTTCTCTTTTTCCTTCCCGGCTTCCGCCGGTTTCCACCTTCGATTTCCTTCTTTTTCGGGCCATCACCGGTGGCCTTCACTCTTCCTCATCGACCGGTGACGCCCTCTCCCTCTGTCTAATCTTCTCTCACCGACGGTGGCAGCGGTTGTTGCCGTCGGGATTTGGCTGGGAAGGGGTCGGGGTCTGTCCCGATCCCTTCTGTTTTCTTTCCCTTTTTGTTTTATTTCCTTTCTATTTTTAGTATATAATATCCCATATTATATACTATAATTTATATTTTATACATATAGTATGTATTATCACTTTATATATATAGTATCATATTCTATATATATATATATATATATATATATATATATCATATCAAGATATATTTATATTGTGTATTAAAAATATATCTATATAATATATAATTATATAAATATATATCATATTTATTTCTTACTCACTTTCTTATTTAATTTGGATTTCCATTTATCCAAATTAAATTTCCTTTCTTTTATATTTTCCATAATTCCAACTTTTTTTTCTTCACTCGGATTTCCTAATCCGTCACTTCCTCAATTCTCGGAATATTCCACAATATTCCGATCTCATATTATATTTATTTATTCATTTCACTAAGTTTCCAATATTAATAATTTCCCATAAATGAAAAATTTACGGTTATCACAACTCCTGTCTCTCCTCAACAGCTGCTGCCTCAAGAGCTCGTCTCATCCTCTCAGACGCAATAGGTACCCATCTCGGATCCATTAACGCTTCAACATGTCTCCTCCTCTCACCTCTAGATGACCTCGCTCCTTGTGTACGTGGTGGCATTTGTATAAACATAGAAGAAAACTATTTTAATTTCGATTAACCAATATACATATAATTTAAACTAATAATGCAAAATAGTTTAAATTTAATCTAAACTAAAAAAATTAAAAAAAAAGTTAAATTTCATCTAATTCACATAAAATCTAAACTAAAAATAAAAAATAAGTTAAATATAATCTAAACTAAAAATAGTACAAAAGTTAAATTTAATCTAAACTAAAAATAAAAAAATAAAAATTAAGTTAAATATAATCTAAACTAAAAATAGCAAATAAGTTAAATTTATTCTAAACTAAAAAATAAGTTAAATTTAATCCATTTCACATATAATCTAAACTAAAAATAATAAATAACTTAAATTAAACTAAAAAAATTAATTATTTAATTTTCAATCTTGCGGCATGAGGGTACCGCGAGACAAAAATTTTCGTGTCACCCTGGTGCCGCGATACAGATCATATCGCGGCACAAGATGATCTGGTGCCGCGACACCGACATTTGCAGGGCACTACAGTGTCGCGAGACTACCATGGTCGTGACAACTTTAGTGTCGTGAATGGTTCCTACGCGCGGCACCGAGGTGTTGCGCAATCTAGTTGCTCGGGGCAATTCATTGCCGCGAGCTGTGCACCTGAAAGCCCTTATCTCTTTTTATCAAAATTTCCACATTTATTTCATGTAAATGAAAAAAATATAAAACATATAACATCTGTAATTGAAAATAGAAGCCATACTTACCTTATTTGCTTCAAAAATTCAACAATTTGGGAAGGATTTGAGGAAATGAGAGAGTTTGGAAAATGTTTTTGGAGTGAAATGTTGGCTGTGCCGTGGACTTGGGGGGGTAGAATGGGATGAAATGTTGAGATGTTGGGTGTGAGTAGTAAAATATTTGTGGGGCTAGGGTGAGGGTAGAAAATAGGGTGTGGGTAGTTAATAGTCACACCCGTAAATAAATATATAAAAGTATATAATATAAACTTGTTTTGTTAATATCTTTTACAAGATTCACAACATGTTATCCAAATAAATGCATAAAACTTCACAAAACAAAGATAAATAACCAATATTGTTCATAAATTATCTAATATATATTTTTTTTATTTTTTAACATATAATATTATCTAATATATATTTATATTTATAATTTATTTTTTTGGTAAATCGGTTTTTTGGTCGGTTTGGTTTACCATTTAAATAAACCGACCATCGACCGATTTAACAAATAAAACCGAGCTTTAAAACCGAACGGACCGAAAACCGTATAAATCGATCCGAACGGACCGAAAACCAAACGGTTCGGTCGATTTTTTCGATTGCAAAAATTTTTGCTCACCCCTAAGGATTTGGAGATGGGAGAGAGGGTTGTACAAGACAATACATAGACTCGAGAGGTGAAGATGCTCAGATGGGGTCTCGTGCTAATAATCGGGAATTGGTTTGGTCTTATCCAACTGAAGGCAACATTAAAGTAAATGTTGATGTAGGTTTGCATGTGACATAGCTATTATAGGTGTGGTTGGTAGAGACCACAAGAGAAGTGTGCTATGGTGTGTGGTTAAAGGTATCGATGGAGTGGAGGATCCAATCATGGGGAATGTCTAGCTCTAATCTTTGGCTTGAATTTAACTTTTGAATAGGGTTTACAAAACATCCAAGGTGATTGCAAAAGAGTTATTGAGGAAATCCATAACCAAAATCCATGTTTTGGAGAAGGAAAAGTGTTGATTAAAGATATTAGAAAGAAAAGGGAGAGATTTAGGGAATGTCAGCTTGATTTTGTCAATAGAGAGTAGAATTGTTTTGATTATGAGTTGTCTAATTTGAAGGACTTGATAGGAGATGTGGTTTTTGGGTAGGCTTAGTGCCCAATGGCTTTTGTAATCCAGATTACTGATTTGATTGTTAAATGAAAGCCTCTTTATTATAAAAAAAATTATCATGAAAGTTTATACCACTTTGGATTGTTATTATATGTCATGTAGGTGCAACAAAAAATTGTCTGAAGATGAAAAATTACAGTGTTCTTTACATCCCTAATCCAACTCCAGGGTAAATAGTTTATATTTATCATATTTAATGCATTAAATAAATATTATTCCATAATGATTTTTACAATATTAATATATATAACTTAATTGTAGAATTTTGTATATTTTATATGTACAAGTTGAGATATTTGATGATTCTAAAAAAGTAATGTTTATATTCTTCAACATAGAAACAAAGGAATTAATTAATAAATATGTTAACAATCTTTATGAAATTTTTTTAAGGTGTTCATTAGGAAATAATTATTTTAACACTGTTCAATATATTCAATTTAATTGAATAATATGTTTATAACTATTATTTTAAAAAATGAATATTATAAAATTCAATAGATATTTAAAGATTTCAGAAATCAAACTTTTGTGTCCAAAACAAAGGCAACAAAGTACAATCTTAAGTTAAATAATACTGAGCTTATAGTGTCTATGGTGTATCACATCAATCTTATGCTTGAATGTCAGAAATTATATATAAGAAAATATATAAGAAACATAATATTTAAATTAAAGTCAAAGAAAATACAAGCACAAATTAAATTGCACAAAAAAATTAAAAGTAATTAAAAATGCATTAGTACAAAAAATAGTAAAAAAATTACAATTATTGGGCCGAATCGGGTTTGGACTTAAAATGATGAAACCAAGCCCGACTCGATTTTTAGCGAGTTTTAATTTTCAAACCCAAACTCATTTAATGAGCTTAACATTTTTGTCCAAGCCGGCATGCCCAAAAATTAGATGGGCTATCTAATAGACATTATTTTTTCCTATAATACCCCTATTCCTCATTTTCTCTTCACACAATCTCTCCAATTCTCTTTAATTTTCAATTCTCTTAAATTTTCTCTAAATTACTCTTCTTATTCTCTTAAATTATGCAAAATGAGTTATTCTTATAAAATTGGTGGAAGTTCGAGGGGTACAAGTATGTTTAAAAACATTTAGTTAATAAACAAAAATTTGAATCGAATTCCTTACAATTGCAAACTAGGAAGTGTATCCAAACTCAAATTAATCTATAAAGTGAAACTAACTGTGTTTTTTTTAAAAATGACAAAGCTAGATGCGGTTTAATTAAATTTGTTATTTGATATAAACAACCTTTCACAATATGTGAAAAAGAAAGATACTTAGAATATTTATCAATATTTACAACTCGATTATCAATCAATTTCTAGACATAGATTAAGGAACAATTGCATGAAAATGTATTTTAAATACAGAACATCATTAATTGAAAATCCTAAAAATGTTTCTTCTATCCTATGTTTGGATTAGGGATGCAAAAGCGAAAGGAAAGGAAAGCTAAGTAAAATAAGAGAAGGTCAAGAATATTTCTCTTGTTTGGGAAAATGTTTTAGTTAAGAAAATGAAAGAGAGAGGAAGTGAGAACCTCTTTCTTTCATTTAACTTAGTCAGTTTTTTTAAAACCCCAATTTTGGGTTAAACGAGAAAGAAATGAAACTTGAAAAAAATTTTAATAGATAAAATATCAAATTTAACCTTATTATATTATATAATTTAAAACAAAAGAGGTTATAATTGGAAAAAACATTATAATAAATTAGTTTCTTTCCTTTTTATTGCTTAACCAAACAATGATTGTTAGGATTACTTTTCTTTTCTTTTCTTTATTAATTTTAGCTATCCAAATAAAGAGTACATGTACCCTTTCCTTTTCTTTCATATCCTTTTGTTTACATTCCTTTCTTTTCATTCTTTTTCTTTATTAATGTCTATCCTAACATAGTACTAGAGTTATTTAACAAGTGATATTTAGACTAATATTGATTGCTTAAGTTATGTTGTTATTTATTGTCGATGGATTGACAAAAATTACTATATGCAAAAACATATTTTATCTTTAAATTA
The DNA here is from genome assembly GCA_032173925.1 of Heritiera fomes. Taxonomy (NCBI): domain Eukaryota; kingdom Viridiplantae; phylum Streptophyta; class Magnoliopsida; order Malvales; family Malvaceae; genus Heritiera; species Heritiera fomes. The sequence goes on from JAPDPM010000002.1 coordinate 20,213,411, forward strand.
TTTAGATCAATTCCATACTACATATAGTGTATCACAATATATTACTAATATTTGTAAAATTTATTGTATTGAAAATAATATTTTTTATAACTTTAGATAATGCATCTAATAATAATGTAACTATTCTCAATTTAATTAATAATTTAAAACAAATTTTGGATATATTTCATATTAGATGTGCATGTCATGTAATTAATTTATGTGTTCAATATGGTTTCAATATTAGTGATGTACTTTGAATTGAAAAAAAATTAAATTTTTAGTTAAATAGATTTCAATTCACATCGCAAACATAAATGAAAGTGGGTTTGTAACAAAATGGGGTTAATCCAATTTTATTTTAACTTTTCGTGGAAACAAGATGAAATTCACTCCACCTTTACTTTCATTTGTTTTAGCTTTTAAAGATCTTCTTACTATATTTTATGACAATTATGTTTCTTCTGCCTTGTAATTAGATGAAATTGATTGGTTTTTTCTTAATATTTTGTTGACTTGTTAATTGCTTTTAAACTTGCAATCATAAAAATTTTCGCTCAACATTATTTGACCGCTCCTTTTTATTCATTTAATTTTTCAATATTTAAAAAGTTTTACAATTTATAGACGACAATAAGTTAAGTTCTTTTGTATATGATATGAAGGAAAATTTAAAAAAATATTGAGAAACAATTCCTCAGATTTACTATAATGCATCATCACTAGATCCTGGTCAAGGTAAAGAAAACATAAAATTCTTTTTTGAATATTATACTGATTTCCTTGGAGTGATATTGATGACCAAAAGTCTTCTATCTATAATCTCTTTTGAGAATTGTTTTCTTTTTATAATAACGAGGATGAGCAGTCTAGCAACAACAAGACAATTTCGATAACTAAGTCGATAGTGGATGAAGTCGAGGTGTTTTGGGTTCAATAAAGGCAGTAGCAAGGAAGAGATTGAAATTAAAGAGAAAAGGCATTAGATTATCATCCTCTCAACTTAGTCAAGGAGGAGGTAGCTTGAATAAGTTATAATTCTTCTTAATCAAAATTTTTTATTAGAGGATAATTGATTTGCTACAATGGTGGACACAAAAACAAAGATAATATTCGGTCTTAACTTTCATGGCTCGAGATGTTTTTTGTGGTTCAAGCATAATCTGTTGCATTAGAATCTACTTTCTCGACTTGTGGAAGAATTGTTGAAGATCATTGAACCAATCCTAGTCCAAAATCTTCATGCATGCTCACATGTCTTAGAGATTGATTTGAAGAACAATGAATAATCGACGAGTTCAATGAGCATAATTCAAAGGAGAAAGAAGAAATTTTTGAACAAATTCTTTTTAATTTTAAACAATAGGCAATAGCTTTATTTTTCTTCTTTGTAAATCGTATATAAATAAATTCACTCATAGGAAATCTTTTTTATGGACAAAGGTCTCGTGATTTTATATTTCTAACTTTTGAAGAGGTTTTCCACATAAAAAAATCTTTAGTCTCCTTTATTATTTTCGTTTATTAGAAAATAGAAAATTAAAATGATAAGTTAAGAAATCAAAAATAGAGGTTTTTTTTTTAAAATAATAAGTTTAGAAATCTTACAAATGAACACTGATAAGTCAGTGATTCATGTCTTTAAATACATTAAGGTCAAAAAATATGTTTAGTTGCTCTTATTTGCTATGCGCATTTGACGACTTCACAGTTGGGTATATTCATTAAGTTAGAAAAAAAATTGAAAATAAAAAAGGAAAGAAGGAATTAGAAAATGCAAGAAGGCTTCGCGATTCAAATCAAATCAAATGAAGGTAGTTTTGCAAGAAGTTCATTTCATATTATGATCATAATCCGAAATCAAAGCAAATATGCCTTCATTTAATTTGATAGATTTGATTTGAAGCCTAAAGTCTTCTTGCATTTTTCGATTGGTTCGTTCATTTCTTCTTCTTCTTCTTCTTAAATTTCATGAATATATCCAATTGTGAAGTCGCTAAATGTGCATAGCAAATAAGAGCAATTGAATATAGCTTTTGGCCTTAATATATCTGAAGATATGGATGGTTGACTTGTCAATGTTCCTTCGTCCAATGGCTTTTACCTCATTAGCTAAAAAAATATATAACAAATGTTTTCTATTTGAAATATCAAAGCAATTTGCACGAAATCAAATAAAAAATAAATTAAAACAATAAAGACTTAAAAAAGGGATTAAAATGAATTTGATCTAGTTCGAAACCTCATTTTTAGTTCCTTGAACCTCATCGGTTTCACCCATTATATTGGGGATCAAAATTGGAACTGACTTAGTATCTAACTAGATCGATCCGATTACCTAGGCTAATGTACCACCATTGATACCATTCGACTTGGAATCGGTTCAATCCAATCCTTTAGTGGGTCTAGCTTTTGGGTTTGGACAAGTAGCTCAGCCCTTCAATAAGTTTACTTGCATATGATGATGATAGGTTATATCTCTTTGAAACACACATTTATTTACTAAAAGTTATGTATATAATTGTGTTGATCTAAACATATGTCTATTTGCCTGTATAAATAGACATCTATTTGAATACTTATGTATGGACAAACAGAAGAGTATAACATTTAATTTGATTAAAAATAGAACTCATATGGTTATTGAAAAATGTAAGAATAATAATTGACATTAAATAATAATTCTATACATGGAATAAAACGAAGAAGACTTATACCATTTTTTTTAAAAGAATACACAACTAAAATTAATCTTTAAACCCTACTAGTAAACCACAATCTTTTAAAAAAAAATTCTTCCCACTCTTCAAAATTATAATGAAATTACTAACTTATCCTTAAAGTAAATACACCTAATTTCTTCCCTCTCGCTGATGTTTTTCTTCATCAAATCATCCTAAAATTTCCAAAACTTTGAAAATCCCAAAATTCTTCGCAAAATTAGTCGAAATCTTCAAATTCAATCTCAAATATGTATAGCCAGCTATTCTTTGGTTTATTTTTGTGTAATTTGTGCACTCCCTGTTTCAGCAATATATGTGCTATCTCTATGGCATGTCTTGCGCAAGCTTGCTTACATGAAAATTACTGTCATGCAATAGATAGTGGGACATAAGATTTTTGATCAAATTCAACATTTTTTTTTATCTTGCCTTTTCTTTTATTTACATGCTATCTACTTCTTCTTCCATGCTATCATAATAGTTTTCACTCAAACTTCCAAATGTTTTAATTTTTTTCTTGATTTTTAGAATTTATAGCAGAAAAGAGAAGTATGATATTTTTTTTGGTTAATTTAATAATTTCATTAAGGTTAAAATTATATTTTATCTGAAAACGTTTTTATGATAAAATTATTGAAGTGTACTGAGTATTTTTTTAAAGTTTCATTTAGAAGCATTTTGTTTTGGTTACATGAGAAATATCTAAATAATCGGGATAGAGGTGGAGTTGCTAAGATATGAACCAAAACTTATAATATGCATAACTCATCTTTAATCACTAGGTCAAGAAGTTGTTCATAGAAGCATTCTGTTATAATGTTGAGGAATGCTCAATAAATTGATTCTTTGAATGCAAAACGCAATTAAATTAAAATTACACTGATACAACATTTTCTTAGAGGTCGTTTGACATTATTTTTGTTTTCAATTTTTTTGGATTTGGAAATGGCAGTAGAAAACATATTTGGCAACATATTTTTTTTCAAAAAATAAAAACGAAAACAAGAAATTTCAAATTTGTTGGAAACAAGAATTTCTTTTTTTCATTATTTTCGAAAACATATTTTCATTTCTAGTACTATTCATAAATGAGTGAAGAGAATTTATATATTAATATAATATTAATATTCTCATAATAAAAAATAAAATTAATTAATTTTTTGAAATAAAATAATATTAAATTTTAATATAAAATATTATTTAATTAAAAAATAATTATTTTAAAATTAATACATTTATTTTAGTATAGAAAAGCTGAAAACATAAATAGCAATTAAAATATAAATTATATTAAAATATAATATTATAATATTATTTAATTTAAATTTATATAAAATTTATCAAATATATTATATATTTTAAATAATATAATTTATTATAATTTGATATGTTAATAATTAATATTATTGCTAAGTACTATTATTTAATATATTTAATTGTTATTCTACTAAACAATATTATTATTTAATATTATATTCTTTTAATTAAATTTAAAATATATCACTACTACTGTTAACTAATTTAATATTATTAAATAGGTGAATACTTAACATTATTTATTTTAAATATAATATATTTTAATAATTGTATAATTTATTATAAATTAATTATTTTTTGAGATAATTAATTAGTTAAATATATTATTTAATAATTTAATATTATTACAATTAAATTAAATTAAATAATATATTATTAATATAATTTATTATATTTAATTCATATTATTATTTAATATATAAATTTAGAATTTTACTAATCTTAATTATTATCTAATAAAAATTAATATTAAAAATTATTTAATATTATTTTTAATTGAATTATTTTATTTAATATTATATTTAATTATAATATTATTTAAATTATATTAAATTTTAATATGATTAAATGAAAATATTTATTATTAATATTAAATAGTATAAAACAATATTATGTACATAATATTATTTAATAAATATATTATTTTTTACTTAATTTTAAAATTTTATTTGTTGAATTGAACTATTATATTTGAATCAGTTTAAATATTTATTTTTAAAATATAACAATATTAACTAAACATATTTTTTATTTTCAGAATTTGAAAACAATAAAAAAAATTAAAAAAATTTTCAAAAGCAAAAAAAAGAAGCAAAAATCAAAAAACAGAAAAATGATTTCAAACGATCTCACCGACTAAGGGGAAAATAACAACCAAAGCACCCTTTGATAGTTGTCTGTAGAAAGAAGCATGCATCCAGTTCAAGCACACCTTATCAAGTCGCTCAATTATTCTCGCCTCCCATGGCCAGCAGCCTGCTCCACCTCTACCCTTCAACGTATTGCTTCTTCTCAACCCAAAGGCAAGTGGTTCCTGAATAAATTGAAGCTACGATGTAGTAATGTCTTAGCCATTTCATTTTCTTTTTGTCACTGCAGGGTGCTACCAGGTTTTGCATTCTTGATTTTTTTTTGTTTGCTTCTGTTTCAGTTTCATTGTTACTCTTGCTTTTCTCTGTGTTTTCTTTGTTCTGTCACTGTTTGTGAAGCTATGTCAGGTTTTCCTGCTTTACTAATTGGTTAATAAAAGCCATGCTTTCATTTTAAAGGGAACAAAAAGTAAGAGGTTTCTGCTATTGGGTCTAGCTGTTTAGATTGGCCCATAGGAGATTGATTAATTTTCAATGCATTGTTCTTGCTGTTTGCTTCTTTGATAGTTTTGCTATTTGCATTTCTATCTGAAGTAAAAGCCAAAAAGTGAGTTTGGATATTAAATTAAATAAATAATAATTTTAAAAATTAACTATTGAAAGTTTAACTTGTCGGATAAAATGCAAAATTTTAGTTTCCTCTGGATCAATTATGTTTGAATGTGTTAGATTTTACCAATTTGCTTGTATTTCACCAAATACTCTATAATTTTACCCTTTACTACTTATTCTTTTTAGCAACTTTTGAAGAATAACATGCAAGTAGTAAAAACAAGAATATTTGCAAATGGGATATCAAATGCTCAAATCTTTGTCACCTCATCCACATTTGCAGTATGCATTGATTCATTTGCTTTGCTTTTTGGTCCTGCCTATCTAACATTTCCTTTCAACTTTGCATATGCTTTTCCGTTATTGGGATTGCATTTCCTTAGATGATGGTAAGGACTGGCTTCAAAATGAGGGAAAAATAGATATGGTTGTGTAGCATTCTGCGTGTATGTATCTTTTTACTTTTCTTCTGGGATAAAGAAAGGAGCAAGGGCTGAGTTCTGCAAGTCCAAAACGATTTGGGATGTTTAGATATAATGTGGATAACTTCTTGCCTCATTCTTGTTTATGTCACTTCCAACCGTACGTTTCTTTTGACAATAATGAATGGTCTTTGAGGTTTGTTCAGTCAAGTTCTAATTGATTGTAAGAGATATGAAATGCTATAGAAAATTGTAAAGCAGGCTATAAGCTCAAAGCTCGTCACACATTCTTTTCTTTACCTGTTTTATAATTTAACATCTTACCTTGGGATTCTTTCTATGAGATGAAGGTGATTGGATTAAACTGTGTCAATTTCTCATCAATAACATTCTCATTCTGAATCAATCATTTTAGTACAATAGAAGGAAATGGAACCAAAATGGGACAGTTTAATGACAGTTAAACATTTCAGGGTATACCAATCTGACCTTTCTCTCCTACTTCTAGGCCCTTAAAAATTACTCAAAGGGATGTCTTAGCTTATATAAATTTTTAGAAAATCATTGATGTTGTTTAAAGAGGTTGGAAAGGCTGTGCTCGGTCAATTTTTGTTCCCCCCTTCCCCCTCTTATACTTAAGCCTATTTATAGTCAGAGGGTTTCTGATATTCTTCATTGATGTGCCAAACCTGCACTAGGTTCCCGTGCCTTGCTGGATTGCTGTCTCAAAGTTTATGCCGTGCCTTAGTTGAGAAAACTGACACATAATGAACTCATACTTGGGGCTAGCCAGTTGATTTAAATTTCTTATTGTTATTGTACTTGGTTTGGCTTTGATAGGCGTTGCAAAGGTTGTTCTGAAGAAGGGGAAGACACAACTGTTTAAGGATGGAAGCCCAATGGTTTACAGTGGAGCAGTTGATAGAATAATTGGTAGACCACCACCAAAGACTGGAGATATTGTGCTGGTAGCAGATGGGACAGAGAAACCTATTGGATGGGGCTTGTACAATTCAGTTTCTATGTTCTGCGTTCGCCTCATGCAGCTAGAAGATGAAGCAACAAGGTTGTTATTCAAAGAAGGGAAGGGTCTTGTAGTTAATTTTACTTACTCCACAAGCCATTAATTTCCTTAAATTATGTCATACAGAGATCCTTCATGTGCACTGGACATGGAGCAGCTGCTTGAAACAAGAATAAGTGCAGCTATAGAGTTACGTCGAGGATTAGGGCTTCCTTCAGTCACTACGAATGCATATCGTCTTGTCAATAGTGAAGGAGACAGGTAACTGTAACGATGAATTGCACTTGTTGATTCAAGATTTTGAAGGGAAAGGCATTTGATCAGATGCTATTCATAACAGAGATGTGCATCCACAAAAGATGCACAGACAGTTTCTTTTTAAGTTGGGTAGTAGTTTAGGGGCATTTGGAAGCAGGTTATGGGTCATATAAGTAAATTAATGTAATTTAGGGTGCTAGATTATTGATTTCATTTTCTTAGGTGGTCTTTAAAAAGGGGAAATGTGATATCCAAGTGGTATCAAGACAATGATACTGCACCAATGCATAAAAAACAAGAAACAAGAAACAAAAACCAGAAAAAAGAAAGAAAAAGATAAACACATTAAATGGTCTACAATTTGTTTCCTCTGCATATCTGAGCGCCAGCTGCTATTTCTCATAATCCATTTCTGATTCTGCAAAACTGTTTCTGGAGGTTATTTTCTTATCTGCAAATTGGATGTCACTGCTTCACTGTAGATTGTCAGGATTAATTGTCGATGTCTTTGGAGATTTAGCAGTAGTAGCATCATCTGCTGCTTGGGTTGAGAAGTACAAATCACAAATAGAAGCATGCATCAGTAGCATTGATGAAATTAACCATATATACTGGAGACCATCAGTTGAAATTTTAAAAGAAGAAGGAATGGAAGCATCAGTTCTGAAAGAGTTGCATCCACCCACTTGTCCTCGAAGAACAAAGGTAGAAATCCCTTGGAATATTGCAAACTGCAGGTTTTAATAAGCTTCTGATGCAAATTCTTCATCCATATTTATTGGGATCTATACAGTCTGTGCTTGAAGTCACACTTTCTCCCCATGAGAGATCCTCCACATTGTACCTTTGTTCTTGCTAATAAAATATATACACTTCATTGAATTATGACTGACAACATAATAGATTGACACATTAGAATGATTCTTCCTATTGTGCTTATTCCCATCGACTGCTAGTGTTGCAAGCACAAATTGCAGGTGTATTATGCCATAGAGTTGGTTCCTTGATGCCTTTGCTGCTGTTATATACTTATTCTGACAGAAGCAACTTTAGAAGACCCATGTTATGTATAAGAACCATAGCTGGAGGCTGCGGCCAGTGAGGAAATTGTTTAAAGAGTTATATATTCATGCTAGATCACTACAGATTTAATTCTTTGGTTTCCTCATTTACTATTATGGCACCTCATGAAATTTCAAAGTAGTTTCACTACTTATTCCAAAATCTGATTAATCTATTATTTAAACCTCTTATTGGCATCAAATCTGCAGTTGTAGATTTTCCAGAAAATTTCTCATTTGAGGATTCTCCTTCCAGGATTGTATAACTCATTTATGAAATGAAGAGAAATATTAGATTTAAATCATTCCAATTTGGTGAAATGCCATTCTACTTGACAAGGGACTGTGATCATCCTCTCTCTTGGGGTTTTTGAAATGCTTCAACAGCGGGTGCTTGGTGTTTGTGAAATTTTGCTTTTAGACTATCTTTAACATGAGTCTTATAAGGCGTCATGCTATGTTTATATGCAGGTTGTAGAAAATGGGATTTCTTATGCAATCTCATTGGAGGGTCAAAAGACAGGATTTTATACTGATCAGCGTGAAAACAGAATGTTCTTATCAACAATTTCGCAGGGCCAGAGAGTTCTAGACATTTGCTGCTACAGTGGTGGTTTTGCCCTAAATGCTGCAAAAGGAGGTGCTATGAGTATTACCGGTACTTAACTGCTAAAGCTTTTATTCATTGTTTGCCAAATGCCTACTTGTACTGGTAATTATATTCGGTAATTAAGGATTGGCATTGATGCTTTCTGCAAAGGCATATCTATAAGTAACCCGATTAAAGACGGAACACTGAGTTATGCATTATCAAACACGCATATATTTAATTTCTCTTTAATTTCTCAAGGAGTTTCTAGAATAATTGCAATAGAATAATAATAGTCAGAGGTCAATTTTTTTGGAAATTTGTAAAGCAGAACTATCAGAACCTTGTATTATTGAATTCATCAGTGGTGGGAATGTAATTTCTTATCCAAATTTGGTCTTTTTCGTATCTGCTTGAAATTATTTATTTGATGTTTCCTACAATATAAAATTTGGTCATAGACCTAACTCTAGCTTTTGCCTCTTTTCTTTTGCCAAATAGCTGAATTTCTTAAATTGTTATTGAATGTGGCCATTAGCTTGGAGTTGAGGGAAAAGATTCTTACTTCAGAACCCAGCTGGTTTGGTATTAAAGTTTAGCTAAGTTGAATTCAGTTGCATAATTCCTTGTTGAAATCAAAATTTGTGGCTGAACATTTTTTAAGAGAAGCTGGTAAAATCCTCAACTTTTGAAGTCTTAGAATGAGCCAGCAGATACCACATTGACCTTAAGTTGCATCACTATTTACCATAAATACCTTCTCAAAAAGCACATCTAAACAAGGATGCTTAAAAACCTTTTCTGAATGATTGTGGATATTTCTGGGACTATTTATGTGACTGTCTGATTTTCCATCAGGTGTTGATACATCATTGCCTGCAATAGAGCTAGCCAGAGAAAATATTGCTCTTAACAATCTGGACCCTGGAAAGACATCCTTTTCAAGAGAAGATGCAAATGAATTTATGAAGGCTGCCCTTTCTAGAAATGAATCATGGGATATAGTTATTCTTGATCCTCCAAAACTAGCACCAAGCAGAAAGGTATTGAACTTGCATTTATTATTTTGCAAAATCTGAACTTCCTGTTGGATAGCATTGGAGGCTGACTTGAATTCAGATGCTCTGCTTCTGCATGCACATTCATGCAGACAGACTGATCCATATGCCTTATTATTGGGTTGATTAATGTACTATGTAGTAATGGTGTTCCTTTTTCTTATAGCATACAAAATTCCTTGAGTAGTTTAATGAAGCTTACGTGAGTTGAATGAATTACTTATTGGTAATTTCGAGAGGGAAAGTGAATAAATTTTTCGTTGTTGTTTTTCCATGAATAAATGAATGAGAATATGCTGTATTTTAACTTCATATTCACATACATGAACATGTAACACTTCCTATGCATCAAGATTTCGGCAACTCTCATCCTCATGTATGAAAGTAATGCAGCTTTGCCATTGTAACAACTTACCCACTCTTATCTGTTTCTTGGATAATGATAATACCCAGGTTCTCCAAAGTGCATCAGGCATGTACAGAAACTTAAACTCACTAGCAATGCAGATAACAAGAAGAGGTGGCCTTCTCATGACCTGTTCTTGTTCAGGAGCTATGACTCAAAGTGGGATGTTCCTGCGCACTCTTCAGGCAAGTGATTTTATGTATCCTGTAGAAACCATCCTGGCAATGCCTCCAATAGAAATTGTGCACATATCTCTGTGTAGAATGTTAAAAGAAAAGAAATTGGTTTGATTTCTTACCATTAGCGTTGTTATTATGGTAGTAATAATACCTTCAAATTGCATTTCCATCCGTTTCAGGATAAGCGATGTTAGTCATCTGCTTTATCTGTCGTCCATCCCTTTTCTTTTTCTTTTGAACATACCAAAACTACATATGCATTCAAAAACTCGCAAAAAGAAATAGTTGCTTTCGAACTAAATCCAATTAAGTAGCCAGTTCTAAGCGGATTCTTCTCCTTCACGCTAGGTAATTGTTACAAGAATAGTTAGTTGCTATGAAATTTGTTAGCATTAAGGCAAACGGATGTTCTATGAAGCATCGAGGAAGAGCTAGCTGATTGCCTCCAGAGAACCATAATCAATAAAAATAAAGTTAACTAGTTTGCTTTTGAGAGCTATGCCATGCAAAGAACAAACCGCTCCAACATTCTAAATCTGTTATTTGACCTATTTTTCTTTTAAACAGAGGGCTGCATCAATGGCAGGGAGAAAAATCACAATCTTAAGGCAGACTGGAGCAGCCTGGGACCATCCTATTGATCCATCCTACCCAGAGGGTGCATACCTTTCAAATTTCCTGCTTCGAATACTGTGACTTAACAATTGTAATAGAATTATAAGCATTGCATAATTCTGTTTAGCTAGAAGATGAAAAATTCTTCAATTTTGTATTGAGCTGTTGCTGAAATTATACATAGAATTTGCACATGCCGAGTGGCCCTACTGGCCACCCCCAGTTCAAATTTTCATAACTCTTAACGTAGAATATTTTGCAATCCAAAATCACATATTAGCCACTTTAAATATTAACACAATATATCAACCATCTTGACGAGGTTTCACATTCTTGCTTAGTGCCCTCCTGGATTTCTGTTCCAGGACAAATAAGACGGGTCTCCAAGTCGCCTGAAATGGTAAGAACATAACTCATCAGTTGCAACAGCCAAATATATGGCAATGACATGGTACAGCCCTATGTCCAGAAAATTATCTTAAAAAAGGAAAAAACACATATACAGATAAGTTGAGGGCTCTTCTGCAGATAACAGAACCGCATATTTGGTGATTATGGAACCTAAATCTTGTATACCTAAGAAAACCAAAAGCAAATTAAATGTGAAATCCTATCCTAATTTGTAGAAAGAAAATGAAATCGTATTTTTATAGGATCCCACAGGTTTTAACTACTTTCCGAAGTTACAACAAGGCCAACCACACATAAAATTTTGACGAGGAAACTCAACAGAAAAACCAAGAAAAACAGTATATATACAATTGACATTACACTAAATCTTAATAACACATTCACCTTTTCAGCCAGTGAGGAGCCGACTAGAATCCAAATGATTACGGATGGGAATTGCAGGATTTAAAGTTAACTTTCCTTTACACCAGCCCGACTTATCTACATTTGACCTTTAAATGTGATCTAAGACAGAAGAATGTGGAATTTTGTTTTACCTAGTTGCCTTTTCCCCTGAGACAAGTATGTAAAGATAACAGCAACTTTCATAATACATGAAAGCTCATTCTAGATGCCCTGTTTGAGTATGGGTAGCAAGAATGTAACCAAAGAAATTACCTTGGCTTGACCAGATACACAACAGTGAAAGACAAAGCCAAAAAGAAGCAAATCCCACCAACAGTGAGATAAGCAATGCCAAGGAAGTCATTTTTTCCACCAAGCCAGCTGGTAGTTGAAAGCACAAGTTTTTTCTTGCCACTGAAACTATATGTGTTGTAATTGTTATCCAATGTCACATGTATAGTTTCATTTGGTTGGAGATCCCGTTCTATCTTTCCATACAACTTTCTAAAAGTTGGCAGAGCAGCAGTTCGCATCCAAACAATAAGGGCTTCCTGGTCACTCAACTGTTATACAAATCAAATTGGATAAGTTAGCCAGTAGTTCAATATTGGAAGGCATTTCAAAGGAAAAACAAACACTCCTTCAATGAAAAAATAAAGGCTCCTAGATTAGAGACTTCGATGTTTGCAGTAGGAGACTGTTAGGAGAGGGCCAAAATATCATTTTAGATGGAGTGCCAAGGCGCATTTGATGATGTTAGACTAATATGAACTAGAGACATAACTAGTGTTTACACTTGAAAAGGAGCATAAGCAAAATGGTAAAATCAATACGCTAAATATGCAGGAATATTAATGATGCCAGATTTATCTTCTTTCATGCAAATAAATGCCCAGTTGCTGGAGAAGTGGAACCATTATACAATTTTAGAGGACTTCTTTATTCGGACATTTAGAAAAGAGGATCCTGGTTATTTGTGCATGTTTTCTTGAACTTCATTTCATTTGTGTTTGTGGGATTAATTTAAAGTTTATGGAGATCATATAAATATGTTTTTATCAAACTTCTGAGGTATTTTTGATAATTGAGATAGTGAGATTTGTGACATCTTACATTTATCTTATATTATACACATATACATATATTGAAAACTAGGTCCCGGCTACACTAGGCTCATCACCTGTCATGGGACACATTAGGAATTCTTAAATTAAAATGTGGCAATTTTGACATTGCACAACCAAATTTAGGGCTTAATGGCCATTTTGGAGGGTTTTTTTTTCTTTAAACGAGGGAAAGAGAGCAGGTATTATGGTACAGAGCAGGAAGAGGAGAGAGAGGCCAAGGGAGATATCACAGTTGGAGGAAGGAAGCATGCCTAGAGGGTGAAGGAGATAACGAGGGAGGAAGAGAAGAGAGAGAAGAAAAGATTGACTGCCTGGCTCCCCTACACCCCAAGCTGCTCCAGCTTTCAAACGGGACAACTTTGGCTCCTTGCAGGTTGAGGAGAGAAAAAATAAAAATAAAAAAAGGGGGAAAATGAAAATTAAAAAAAAAAAAAAGAAGAAAAAAAGAGAGAGATGGAGAAAACAATGTTGAATGAACAAGAATAAATGACTGACATATGGAACGTTGAGTTACATAAAAGTAGTATAATCATAATATAGAATAGCGAATTACAATGATCATTAATAATTAATAACTATATAAAGAAAAGATCAATGTTGAAAATCAATTTGAAAACTATTAATTTTACTTTTTTATTGTTAATTTTCGAACTATTGAATTGTTACAATTTTTAATACTGTATTCAAATAAAATCATATAAATCATATAATCTAATGATATTTGATAGTCATTCTTAAAAATTGTGTCCTTATATATTGTTTGATTTTCCATCCCAAATGCCATCTATAACAAAATTCAGGTTTATAGAAAATAGAGATAAACACATTAATGAAAACCACAGGGAAGACTTGTTTAAATAAAACTTAATGAGAACATTTCCCCATTTTGTAAGAAAAAGAAAAGATTTTCCACCCACAGCATCATGTGCAGTTTTTGAGATTTGTGTTCTGGTATTTGAAAATTGAAAATTCATAGTATTTCCTGAGTGCTTATTCTGAGATTTTTTGTTTTTTTTTGTAAAATTCTGCACTAGTTGCTTAAGAGACTACATAGTGCAGAGAATAAAAAGGTAAACTGAATTATAACAGATGAGAAGTGGTGAAAGCTTACTGGGACAGATTCATTAAGATGCGCACCACCTATAAGACTTCCATTCTGAAAATTTGTGGGAAATACATCTTTCCCAAACTTTCTGTCCCTATCACTCTTCCAGGAGATATGCCTCTTGTTCACTGCCAATTGCTGGTTGTTGATGGAGAAATTGTAGGTATCGTTAAATAAACTCCAAGCTATAAGACCACAGGGGACAATCGAGTTGTTATTAGCCATATTTTCAGGCTTACAAGAATCAGTATCAGTCTCACTCGAATTATCTTTCAACTGTGAGTCACTTCGGCTCTTCACATACCTGAATAATGAAAAGCCATCACCAAACTTGACGCCAAAGAATCATCATAAATATAAGCATTTCCATTCAAATTGTCATTTCAACCACAAACCGTCCATTCACAGGCAAAATTAATCGAAAAGAATCCAAAGTTCAAAGGACATGTTTATGACATGCTAATTCATTTTAGAAGATTGTAATATACAATATTATTATCAATCAGTATGTAATGTAATCATTATAATAAGAGTTAACAAAATCGCAGCTTCCAGACCTGAACTCAATACTGGGCAAAAAAGGGGACAAATAGGATCGGGGAAAAAAAGATAAAGGAGTAAGAGTTTTAAATGGAATAATCAAAATAGGATAAATACAGGGTTGAAGGCTGTGGATTGTCATCAAACCACTGGAAAAGAGTAATCAAGCATACATCTAAATTCAAGAGCCTCAAAGTAAACAGATTGAGAATAGTTTACAATAAAAATACAACTCTTTTTGTGCCCTAAAAGAACAATCTGGAACCAAAAAAAAAAATCTCTATCACCGAACAGCATTCTGTAGAACGTGAGTCTAAACTACCATGGTTTACTGTTTGTATCTCCAAGATCCCCCCACTCTGAGGATCTAAAAATTTTGAAAAAATAGGTTCAGGAAATGTCAAGAAGGCATTCATTGAGTGTATTATTATACATTTATACAAACAACCTACTGTTCCACAGGTAGTCAATATGTTTTGTGATGTCTGCTAATGACAAAAGATATCCTTTACATCATTTTAAAAATTGACCAGCTTGTAGTAGAGTATAAAATGGAGTGCAGAACGTATAGTAAATGCACACAAGATATACCTCCGGTGATTTTGATAGAAGTTGTCAAGCTGGTAGTAGACATAGATAGGCTGCTTCATGTGCTTCTTAACCTTGAAAGAAACAAGAGAATAGTAAGAATATACAGTTACTTTCAATCTAATTGTAGCAGTTAATTCGATCAGTTATATCTTAAAATCATATGATACTGAAGGTCGTGGTTGGGGAATGGGCACTACCGGAATTTAATTTCTTTAATATGTGCCCACTTGCATAAATTATATGAGCACAGCAGTCAACTTGATCCCTAAAGCCATGGTTGGGGCAATAGGCCTTACTAGGATTTGATTCTTTAATATTTGCTTGCTTGTGTATATTATACACGCATTAGTCAAGGGAACTTTAACTTTTGCCTTGCCTGAGGTGCGACGTGCAGAAAAGTACTGGCCCAAGTCAGGCAATGCACTACTTTCTAAACATTATGCCTAAACAATATACCTATTTCATCTCCGCTAAAAGAAACATGTGCCAATCAAAGATACAACAATAAAAAAATTAAGGAAAAAAAAGACATTAAACCTTAGCATGCATTTTTGCTTCTTGCATTTCAACGATTATTCTCGTGTATAAGGTATGCCCCCAACTTGGGGTGCAAGGTACTTAGGCTAGATTGCATTGCGCCTTGGTGACTACAATGCCTAAGCATATGCATGGGAGTAAATAAATACAAATTTGGCAGAAGGAAAGAAGATAGAAATTAGAGACTTTTGGTTAAACAATAGGAAATAATTGCAAATAAAGAGTTTTGACAACAGGAACTTGGATAGAAAAGAGTTCAGGGTTCCATGGTTGCAAGAGAAGGCAAGCATTCATACGTTAGACAGGGAAAGAACAGGAAAAAAGAAACTTACTATCAATGTTCTGCTACATGTTTTGTTAGCATCACTTTGTATGAATGCGACCTTATCACTTCTCAGGTTTTCTGGAATACATTCAGTTTCATAACGATCAATGATTTCAACAACCTGATAAAAAAAAAAAATGAAAGTTACTGCATAACCAACTTAAAAGGAAAACAAAGTGAAAAATGCAGGTGGAGGGATTGATCATACATCTCGAGAGGCAAAGAGAGAAACCACTCCAATAGGAATGAAGACAATGCTAACAAGCATAAAGGCTGAGATGACCTGCATAACAAGAAGAAAGATTAAATAAAAACAGTTTTCCTGAAATTCCCATGGAATTGCAACGGAAGCATTGTCTACGGAATAGATATAACAAAAACCCACCCATCGTGGCGTGAGAATTGGCTTGCAAGCTGGAAGCTCCTGCTGAGTAAACTTGGAATCTGAGAGGAAAACAAAAAAAGGTTATTATTAACACATTATTTCTCATACAAGCAAGCAATATTGAGGTGAGCAGTTAGCTTTGACTAGTTATTCCAGTATACCCAAAAAGCCATAATTATAATTCTAAAGGATTTGCAACCTAACTTGGTAACAGATAACCCCATAACCAAGAAGATGAAACCAAGAACAAAAAGAATCAAGTGAAAAACAATGCAACAAAATGAGCAGAAATACAAGAACAAAATAGAAATACAGCTAAAAGCAGATAACAAACAAATAAATTGCATCAAAGTTAAGAGCTAGCAAGCTTAATAAAGCAGGTCAAACAACATAGCACATAAGAAAAAGTGGTCAATCGGTCTGAAAACAACAAATATAAGGAGATTACATTTGGGTCGCTTGGAATTCCTTCTGGGAGCAGCAGAATCATCAGATCCACCACCTCCAGCGCTGGACGACGGCGTATTGGAACTCATCGGAGAAATCTTTTCCAAAGAAGACAAAAGCAAAAGAAAAACAAGAGAGAAAGAAAGAATTGTGGGGTTGGGCGAAGAAGACTATGCAAGAGTAATTAAAGATGAAGGACGGAAAGAAAGAAAATTCGAAGCAGAAGAAAATTCAAAGAAAGAAAGAGTATATACTCATGTTTGTTTGGATTATTCAACTTTCAAATATCAGAAGGGAAGTGAAAGGAAACGACCGAAACACAAACCGAAGTTTCTCTTCCTTTTGATTTTTATTTTAATTTCTGGTCCAAAGCCAACGGGGTAGGGTAAGGTGGGCGTGGGGTGGGCGGCACCAAATATTTTGCGCGTCGAGTCTAATTCTAGAAGTAGGAGAGAAAATGGTCAAGGCATTATAGTACGCGTTTATTACATTACAGACCTGGTTATTTCATGCCAAATACTTTCAATATTTGTACTGTTACAAAATTAGACTTTGACCCGTTTCATTAGAGTTGTTTTCGGAATAACTTAAATTAAATTATTCGGATCAACATTACAGGATATTAACTTGATAATTATAAATATTTTATGATTATTGATTTAATGATGTTTTATGTTTAAAAGAGTTTGTTAATGCTTATTTTTTGTTTTAGATAATAAATATTAAGTTTGGAATAAAAAGAGTTAAAAATAAAAAGTTACAGAATTTTTTGATCAGTAGACCACATCGATAGTTTGACCATCTTAATAACATGGAATGAAGATGAGGCCCTCATGAAAATTGTAGAGGACTCCTTAAGATTCTCAGAATGTCCAAGAATACTGAGTTCGTTTGATGGATCAAACATTTAAGGAAAGTGAACACAAAAATCTGCCAAGAAATCCTACTTGAAGTAGGAATTCCTAGTTAGCAAGAACAAAACCAATGCCCAAGACAAGTGGATATAGATAATTTCTGAATTTTAACATGTATTAAAATATCTTAAGATGTCTTAAGACAACATAGGAGAGTTTGGACAATAAAGAATTTAGATAAAAGAAGACTTTGTAAAAGATAAGATTTTCTTGTGTAAATCATGAGGTGTCTTCATACCACATTAGAGACCTAGTGAGAATTTGAACATAAGACTTTTCGCTATGGATCATCTTCACGCAAGAACTTAGTGAGATTTTACACCATTAAGCCAACTCCTTGGATTGTAAAAAATTAGACTTGGATAAGAAGTTGATTAGTCAAATCCAAGTCTAGCTCTTATCTTTAGAATCCTAATCCTTATCTATCTATTTGGCCTAATTAAAGGGTCCTAAGCTCCTAAAATATCCATTCCTTCTCCCTTTTAGGGGGATGATCCCTCTCTTTCCCCTCTTATATTTCATAATTTCTTTTTCTTCTTTTATAAAAATTTTATATATTTTCTTTTTATTAAATTGCTTGTCGATTTTAACTTGCTTCTTATAAAATTCTTTTCTTTTATTTTCTTTTTAATATTTTGAATTGCAGATTTCTTTTAATATTTTTATTAAACATTTATTTATTTTATAAAAAAAATCAATTTCTTATTCTTTTATTACATGGTTTGTGTTATCTCTATTATTTTTCATATGTTTGCCGATATTTATATGATGTTTAGTGAGTAGTTTTGTAATTCGATTATGAGGTAATTCAATTGCTCTCGGGTAAGCATGTTGTGAGGTTTATGAATAAATTTTATAATTGTTGATTAAGTATTTAAAATTCTTTGAGCATGACCCCATTGTTGTTTGTTTGATTAGATAGGGAGGCTTACTATTTAGTTAAATTAAATAATCTACTCCTAGATTAAAACCTTAAGTCCATAATTGCTTAATGGGTTTAATCATAAGAGGAATAAGAGAATTAAAGTTTAAATTAAATAAATTTACATCGTATGTGTTTATTGCTTAATGTCAACCCATTTCTTTTTAGTTACTAATGCTACTATAAAATTTATCTAGAGATCGTATCCTAGGTAGTTTAATAGTTAGAGATTAATTGGAAATCGTATTTTCGATTAACGACACAATAAGGATTGATGGTATAATAAATTGTATTTATTATGCTACGGTTGACTGCTTAATTGATAATGATATATTGTAATCAATGATCAAAATTAAAATCTAGGAATGATTAATTACCTTGTAATTGAAGCATGTCTATATTTGTTTACAAATTAATCTTTCAGAATTTTTATTTTATTTTTAATTCTTAATTAGATAATTAAAACAAATCCCTTTTCTACTTCTTTCATTTTAAATTAGATTCAATTTAATAATCAACTTAAATAAATTAGTTTTTGTGGGTTCAACCATTGCCTCGCTATCTACAAAATAGTTGAAAATAGGAATTATTTTTGGTGATTTCGACACTCATCAAATTTTGGCGTCATTGCCAGGAATTGATTTTTATTTAAGTTACTTATTTTTAATTATAATGTAATTTCTTTCTTTTATCAGGCTTGTATGTCAGATGAAGATTCTAATCAAAAACTCTAAAGGAATAGAAACTTCATCCAATCAAACTGAAGCGTGGTGCCACAAACACCTCAACAATGGCCTTTACCACCTATTGATCCATCTTCCACTAAGCCTAAATTTAATCCAACTTTTGAATTCTCAAGTGATTTTGAAGAGGAAATCATGGCTCAAAACTCGAATATGACTTTAAAGGAGTTGGCAGCTCCACTTATAAGCCAACAACCCCTTTGCATAACTTATCCTAATTTGGATACTTCTTTTGAATTAACGTTTGATTTGATCCATCTCTTACCAACTTTCTATGGTCTTGCAAGTGAGGATCCACATAAGCATTTAAAGGAATTTCACGTTGTTTGTTTAATCATGAAGTTTGCTAGGGTTAGTGAAGAGCAAATAAAATTGAGAGCCTTTCTATTCTTTTTTACGGATGTAGCTAAGGATTGGCTCTACTACTTATCTTTTGAAACTATCAACATATGGGATGAGATGAGAAAATTATTTCTAAAAAGGCATTTCCTCGCTTCTAAGGTAGCCAACATTACAAAGAAATTTGTAGAATTAGCCAATATAATAGTGAATCTTTGTATGAGTATTGGTGAAAGTTTCGGCTTTGTGCTAGTTGCCCACATCACCAAATTAATGAGCAACTATTAATCCAATACTTCAATGAAGGACTTAAGCTCCATGATAGGAGTATGATTAATGTAGCAAGTGGGGGAGCTTTGGTGGACAAGACTCCTCAAGAAGCCCAGAATTTGATTGTAAACATGACAGCCAATGCTCAACAATTTAATACTAGGCGTGATCCACCACCTAAACAAGTACATGAGGAAAGTACTTCTTCCCTTGAAAAACAAATTGCTGATCTAACCTCTCTTGTGCGTCAAATGGCTGTAGCTAAATGCAACAAGCTAAGGATTGTGGAATTTGCTCCAACATGGGACACCCCACAGACATATGTCTAACACCCCAAGAAGATACCATAGAGCAAGATAATGTGATTGGTGGATTTCTTGGGCAGCCATAATAAAGGTACGATCCATATGCTAATACTTATAATTAAGGATTGTCATATGGAAATAAGCCACCCCCATATGTCCCATCCCACAATAGGCTATCCAATTGATAAAATCCCAAACCACAACACCAAGAAAGGCCTCAAGCTCCCATTCAAACTCTAAACCATGCCTTTTGAAGAAATTGTGAAAACCCTAGCCTTTAGTACTTTACAATTTCAACAAAAAACTGATATAAGGTTTACCAATCTTGAGCGCCAAATGAGTCATATGGCAACTACAATAAACAGGATAGACACTTAATTGTCAAACAAGTTGCCTTCTTAACTTATAGGGAGAATGTGAGCGCCCTATTTTTTAGGAGTGGTAAGGGAATTGGTCCTAAGGAAACTTTGCATGAAGATGTCGACAATGGTTCTTTATTTTATCAAGATGCCGAAATTTTAAAGCCTAAATAAGGAGAAGTTGACATTTATATAAAAGGCAGACAAAGATGTCTATTTTAACAATAAATCTGAAGATGTCAACATGCACAAAGACACTAACAAGGGAGATGTTGACAATAATATAAAAAGGAGGGGAGAAACTAAGCTCAAAGACTCCAAGGCTAAGTTATGTGATAAAAGAGTTCTTTTTAATATTGGTATTTACCCTCTTCCTTTTCTTAGTAGGTTAGCAAGAACAAAGAAAGAAGAAGACAATTAGATTTTGGAGACCTTTAGGAAAGTGGAGGTTGTTGGCTCTATAGGCTAAACCGAGAGGGGGTGAATCGGTTCTTAGCTAACCTTATGTTCGTTTTTCAATTCTTCTAAATTCTCTAGCCTATATTGAAGTTTTCTAAGTTCTCTAGGCTACTCAAGTATGTAATATAAATTCAATTTAACAATGACAATATAAATGCAAATAAGTAAAGAGAGGAAGGAAAGAGAAATGTACATAATCGATTTATAGAGGTTTGACAACATTGACTACGTCCTCTACCTTGAGACGCTCTCAAGGATTTTCCCCAAGTCCACTAACTTGAATTTGTATTACAATCCCTTTTTTTCTAAGTTAAAGAGAAACCTCCCTCTTTTTCTAAGGCTAAAGAGAAACCTCCCCTTTACAAGGTATGAGTGGGTTTACTAAGAGTGTAATCAAAGAAGGCCTCTAGTTAGGCAAGTGATTACAATGGTTAAGCATAAGGGAAGCCTATACAATATTTGTGCTAGATCATAGAAGCTAGGATGAGAATGATAGAAGATATTGAATTTTAGCTCTTGTAATCTTGAGATGCTTGGAAAAGATGAAGAAATTGAAGAATGATATGTCTTGGCTGCTCTCTCTACTTTCTTGAGCTTCCAAGCCTCTATTTATAGTCCATTGGATGTATTCTTGACGTTGGTTGGAGTCAAAAACGAAAGTTACCATTGTATCTCACAAAAACTAGTCGTTGGAGGCTTTTCACGTGTTAAGGGATCGATTCTATGTCCTAGGGGATCGATCCCATGCTTCATTCCATGCCTGCAAAGCATTCTGCCAATAGGGGATCGATCCCTCATGTTTTTCCTGCACTTTTCTGAGTCATTTTGGGTTAAAATGATGTGATCTTTGATTTTAATTTACCCCAAAACATTTATGAATTTTATGGGAGTTTTTCTTCTCAAATGAAGACTTAGTCTAAAAACTTATTAAGTAATTTTCTAAACTTGTGTTCAATATATTCTAGAGAAAATTACTTAATGAAAACATTCAAACTCATTTTGTAAAATATTAAGACCAATAAGAATATACAATTAAATCATGGTCTTAATGTTGATATGAACATTTAAAATGGTTTGAGAGAATCATGTGTGATAAAGTAAATTTACAATATGAAAGAAACATTAATGCTTACTTAAGTTTTTGTCATTTCAAAATACATATGTCAATTTAAAGCTAACAATCTCTCCCTTTTTGATATGACAAAACTTAAGGCAAATTTGCTCTGAAAATTTTTTGATAAAATGCTCCCCCTCAAATAAAGCATGATTTTGTAAAGCTCCCCCTTAATATAAGCATGGTTTTCAAAAGAAGTTTTCAAACCCTATTATTTCTCCCCCTTTTTGTCATAGCTAAAAGAAAGAAAAAAAATAAAAATTAAAGCTCCCCTTAAAATTATGGCTTAAAGAAATGTGAGAACAAAGAAATATGCTCCAACGAACAAGAGAAATGTTAGTACATGGGACTCATAGCACAAATGAATAAGTCAATGTCCATAAAGAGTATGAAATATTTGTCCATGTAAAGGACATTGCCAAAGATTCTATACCAATTGTTTATAAATAATTTTTTGCAAGAAGTTCCCAATTGGTAAATAATGAAGCAAGTTGATTATAAAATTTCTACTAAGTCCTATAACTTGCTCATTTCAATCTTATCAAGCACCTAAGTATATCAATTTTTCTCTAAGGTCCAACTAAGGTGCATGGCAATACATCATGATTATGAGCTGAAATTAAATGACATATCATATGCATGAGCTTATAAATCATTTTCAAGAAGTGTTCATAGAATTAAATCATACATCAATTAACTACAAATTCTAGCATAATAGTGCCTCATGCAAAAGTGTCTTATATTAATTCTTCCCTACTTGTCATTTCAATCTAAAGAGCATAAGAAAAATTGTCAATTTAAAGTTTATACCAATTGTTACCAATGGTTGACGTAGACATTTTGCATGAATCCAATTTTTAGTGTGTTCATGTCAAGAAAATAATCATACTAAATATGCAAGAACACAGCACACACCATTAAATATGCATATAGATTAATTTAACATTAGCATACTATCATAAAATGTTAATCCATATTCATAAGCACAAATGGAAGATTCAAAAATTTATATCATCCAAGCACACACATTTTCTTCCATGGTTATAAGCACAAAAATCTTATGCTCATTTTCCAATTCAAATCCTTAACCAATTATGAGCAAGGAAAGGTTTAAGGTTGCCATATTAATCAAATTATAGTCATATCCCTAAGTGTTTTATCATTTAAAGGTATAAGGGGTATATGCTATAAATTGACCTTTAATTATTTATATTCCACTAAAATTATATCATGATGCCTAATGGGAATATGTGAATCAAGCTAAGAGACATAATCCTATAAGCATGTTTGACTAAGATTAACCAAAGAAATCATTATCTATCATGCACAAGTTCATTAAATTTTCAAATATATCCACAAATCATTGAAATAATTCTTAAAAAAATGTTTAAACATTTATTGCAAGTTTAATTTAAGATTATTTCAACATTTATGCAACTCATGGATGTCTTCAACAAGAAAATGACTTTGCACTTGTGAGTTCAATGAAAAAGCTATTGAGTGTTGAAAATAATGCCAATTGTTGAAGTTGAGGCATGAATCCAATGAAAAATGATTTTTTCATATTGAAAAGATCATCAAAACGAGGTTAAAATAATAAATTTTAAGTTTAGAAGAAAGAAGGTATCAAGAAAATTAAGAAAACTTCTTAGTTTTTTCTTAAAACCCCGAAATAGGCATATTTTACCTAGAGGGATCGATCCTTAGAGAAAGGGATCGATCCTTAGAGAAAGGGAATCGATCCTTTAATTCCAGAATGCAGATTTTTTGCATTTTGTCCAGGGGGATCGATCTCTCATCCAATTTCTGCAGAATTTTGACAAAAAAATTCAACTTTTGAGGTGTCAAAACTTCGTTTTTGAGTATTTTAAGTACAAGTAAAAGTTTAAACATTTGTGTAACATGATTTTGGACTTGTATGAATGAAAAATATGGATGAAAAATCATTTAATAATAGATTTCACAATTTTGGAAGTATTTGCACCATAAAATGCATTTTTGGTCTCAAAAGAGATCATTTTAAGAGTTATGCAAATTTTGTCAAAACCAAGGCATTGGAAAACATAAATATGTCAAAACAAACATGTTAACATAGATTTTAAGCACATATATCATCAAATCACCACACTTGTGAACATTATGCCATAATTTTCATATACATATTTCTCATTGATGCTCATGACATGACATTTTGCATGAATGACATATTTGACAATTCTGGAGCAAATAAATATATTATCAACATATCTCATACTTCCTCAAATCACATAAGATCATTTCAAAATCATTTAAACATGTTTTTCATTCAATCATTCAATGCGTCAAGAATTATCCATTAAACAATCAAACAATCAAACATCATTTATCATGCCTATTATTGATTCATTCAACTCATAATGTATCAAAAAATCCTCAATCAAACATTCTTATCAAGGCATCAATAATTTAATCAAATAGAAGTTTTAAGAAATAAAGAATTAAGCTTACAAAACTCCTTTGCATGGGAGTGCTTTGCCTTGATTTGTTGAATCCATCATGAGCTATTCTTTGAAGAATTGTTGTGGCCTTGCCAAGGATGGATTCCTAAGATCTTCCTCTTTTTCATTGGCACAAGCAAACTCCATGAGGATGTGTTGAGCATTCAAACTCCATTGTTCCATTATAATTCCATGCTTTAACACTCCTACGCCATGCTATTTTAAATATGCTTTGGTTCCCAAATTTTCTTAGGTCCATGAGAGTTAGTGCAAACTATTTTTGATCCTTTTGGGATCCATTTCAAACACAATTCATTAATATTTACAGTATGCTTTGGCACCCACATTTTTCTAACTACTCTTCCTCTAAATATGGTTTTTCTATATGTGCATGCTTGAGAGGTGTGGCCTATCCTATTGCATAGTGAACATATGAGAGATGTATCATGCATAGAATTTTTGCTCACTAGGAAATTCTTAAGATGAGTTTCTTTTTGTTTTGCATTATAGCCTAACCCATCTTTGTCAAAGAAAGCTCTTTGGGTCTCTAACATATGATCTAGCTTTTGTTGACCCATGTAGAATCTAGAAAATGAATTATGCAAATTTAAGTTCTTTTTATTCAACTCATCAATTTCTAGATTTGCTTCTTCTAATTTCTTTTCAAAATCAAGCTTGACATTTAATAAAATTTCATGTTTTATTTTTAATTTAGCAATGATTTTCTTATATTTAGAATTCATGCATTGAAATTCATTTGCTAGTTCATTAAAGGCATTTTGTAGTTCATCAAATGTATAAATATTATCTTCACTAGAACTATAACTAGCCTCATCATCACTAATTGTGAGAGCCATAATTTTTCTAAACCAAATATGTACTCAACGGGCAATGTAAGTGAATATAATATAACGATGTAATTTGGAGAGTTTCAAATATAAAATTTGGGCTATAATGGCAAAATCGAAATCTTCAGGAATAAGTGAAGTAAAAAATAAATTAAGGTACACATAAATGAATATGTATAAATATAGGTATATACATATATGTAGTTATATTTAAAATATATGTATATAGGTGTATGTACAAATAATAGAAATGTAATAAATAAATAAATAACAATAATGAATAGACTAATAAAAGATAAGTATATATATAATATAGATATCAGGTTTAGTGGGAAACACCCACTAACCTGTCAATGTCGTAGGGAGACAATTCTGTCTCCCTATTACATCTCTTTCATTTTTTACACATTATTTTAAAAACTTAAGCACTCAGCTCTCTTTTGTTGTTCTTTCTCCTGTTTCCTCTGTTTGTTCTCTAAACCTTCCTTGCCTTTCCATCGTGTTCTCTCTTCATCTTCATCGTGTCACATTGTTGGGCAAAGCTGAATAGGACCACGAAGAAGCTGCTGGCAGGTACAAGGGCATCAGACTGAGGCTGGCGATGCAACAAAAAGTGATGACTGGTAATGCTTGCCGGAATCGAACTTGATTTGAGAAAAAAAATGAGAAGACAACAATGGTGTTGGTGAAGGCTGAGTAAGGTAGGGTGCAGTGACGCCATTTGAATACAAGAAACAAAGATAGGAAATTGATTTCAAGGGGGCTTCGTGTGCGTGGTATTTTACTACAAAATAAAAGAGGTTGATTGTTAGGGTTTTGGTCAAGGTTGAAAGGAGGTGATTTGTAGACACTTTGGAGCCACGTTAGGGGAGCTAGAAGCGAGAAGCCTGGACAGAAAAGTACCGAAAGGGAACCTGGGGCTATTTAGCGAGACTGATTAGAGTAGTAAACGATGGTAGAGAAATGACTTTAGGAGTTAACAGATAGGATGGTTGAGGAGACCTTGGAGCTACTGTACAACAACTAAAACAGGGGGTTCAATTAGGCTCTCGGTAGGGAAACTATGAAGGCTGAAATTTGGTGGCTTAAAGGTTGACAAAGGGCTAGCCGTGGCTTATATCAGAGCTAGCAACATCAGTAGCGAGGCATGATAGCAAGAAAAAAACCTGAGGCTTGCTGTAAGTTGAACCGAACCAAAAAAGGAAGTGGTTGTTGAGGCCATTCAAAGGGTTGGTTAAGGCTTACTTAAAAAGGGGTTTTAAGGGCTGTTCGTGGAGTGTTAAAGGCTGCTGTAGGTGGTGTATATACAAGGCTGTCAAAGTCTAGCAAGGTGAGAAAAAGAAAAGAAAGAAAAAGAAAAGGAAAGGATAAAAGGAAGAAAATATATATATATATATATAAATATATATTTGTATGTATGAAGATGAGAGAATTGGATTTATGAATTTATATTATATTAGTGTTAAATATATATATATATATATATACACACACACACACACATTAAGTTGGAATTGAAATTTTTACAAGTGTGTAGAAATTGGGCTAGACACTATTAAGTCGGATTTTTTTTTTTTGTGAATGTGTAGCACGATGGGAGGACAATGGACACCGTCTATGTGATAACCGCAAAATTTTCACTGTTTAATAGTGGAAATTGATATTAAAGAAAATAGATAAGCGGAAATAAATAAAATTTTGAGAACGAGATATCGGTGAAAATCCCAATAATTGAGAAAGGAACGGATGGTGGAAATCCGAGTGAAGGAAAATAGAAAATATGTTTATATAATTATATATTATATAAATGTATTTTTATACAAATACATATATATTTAAAATACTATGTGGCATATATATATATATATAATTATACATTGGTATGCATGTGTATATATATATATATATATACTATTTGAAGAAATTAAATAATACATATGCATTTCAGTATAATCTCTTATGTATATATATATACATATAATTGAGAAATGTAAATATTGATTTACATTAAAGTTTAAGAAAATATGTACAAAGGTTATTCAAATTTAAAATATATTAATATACATATATATATATATATATATATACTAAATATAGAAGTGAAATAAAAACAAAAGAGGAAATAAAACAGAAAAGGGGAAAGGAAGGATTGGGGAAGGATCCCGACCCTCCCAGCCAGAATCGAAGGTGGCGGAGCTGCCACCGTCGGTGAGGGAGAAAGGAGAAGGGTGCGACGCCACCGGCCAGAGAGAGGAAAGAAGCTGCTGGCGGCGGAAGAAAGAAAACAAAACAGAGGAAAACCAGCGAAAACTGAGGAAGAAAAGAGGAAAATGGGATCTGGCGGTGCCGACGGAATTGGCTGCCGCCACTGCCACTGAAGCTTCACCGGAGGAAGAGCAAGACGTGGGAGGTCACCGGTCAAGCAGAGAATGGCGGAGGAGGGCCGGCGAAGAGGTAGAAGGAGGCTGACCTAAATCGAGTCGATCCGCTGCCGTGCCGTCGATTCGGGATGAACAGAGGCTAGATCCAAACTCGCCGTGGTGCTGGCCAGCTGCTGAGCCAACAAATCGTCGGAGAACCGGCCACCGGAGAAGAACTGGCGGTGAGGGGGGTGACTGGTCCGGTTGGAAAAGAAAGAAAAGGAAAAAAAAGAAAAAGAAAAGAAAAAGGAAAAAGAAAAATAAAAGAAAAGAAAAGAGAAAAAGAAAGAAGGAAGAAAAAGAAGGAAGAGAAAGAGAAAAGGAATTTCAGGAATTTGGAGAATTCCCGAGAATTCGAAAATTACGGAAAATCTCGGGAATTACGGGAATCGATAAAAAATCTCGGAAAGTGTTAAATTATTTAAATAATTTATTTATTTAAATAATTATGAAAAAAATTCTAAATTTTAGAATTTAATTTCCAGAAAATTCCCTTGATGATCGAGCCGATGGAATCGGGCTGGGTGAACACAGGTGCGACCTTCGAGTGACAGTCGCCGACCCGAAACAGGTAAGGGAGACATGTGCCTCCTGTAAGGATATTCGGCCATGTTTTTAAATTGCATTTAATTTTATAAATGCTATTAATAATTATCGGTTTTATAGTGTGATGATTTATCGGTTTTAAATTGTGGTGAAATTCCTGTTGAGAAATATAAACTGTATTTTCCGTGCAAGAGGCTAGCCAAATCGGCAGCCGTTATACTGCCGAAAAATTATCGAAATTTTTTTTTTGAAATTTACCGAAAATCACTGAAAACCATAATAAATGATTTGATTTCACGTGAAATGATTTTCAGGTACGAAAATCGAGAAATCAAGTAAATTTCATAAAACATAAATGTAGTGATATTTAATTTTAAATATTCATGTTTTCGAGAATGGTGAAAAGGAAATCACCAAAAATTCTCCCAGTAGGTGATATTTCACGTGAAATGAGATAAAAATGAAAAAGAGACTGAAGTGATTATTTTTATAAATATTCTTAAATATTGACTTGATTTCATATAAAATCTTTATGGTTTTAATTATGGAAATAATTAATTATATAAATTCCATAAAGGTTAAGAAATGATGAAAAACTATGATTTTGAGACTAAAGGTCTCTATACGTGTTTTAAAGGAAAACATGGTGCCGGAATTATTGAAAATTGGAAAATAAATAATTTATTTTTACATAAATTACAAAAAATATTTGAATTGAATTCCGATGATTTTAAAAACCATGTTTTCGATGGATAGCACAGAAAAGCGTGCATACATGGGTTATGGTGAAAAAGACATTGTCATGAGATTTGTTTTACAGTGTGACTATTTTATAACTATTTTCACCGTATGAAAAATATGATTTATACCTTTATGAAATATTTTGAGAAATGTGATTTAAATTATAAATTTCATAAAGGTGATGATTTATACATGTGAGCCTTATAGATAATTGTGAAATGTTTTTACACTACTGTGATTAAAATCCATAAAGGCTATGGTACAGTTTATACTGTTTTGAGACTTTAGGCCCATAGTTTCATGTATTATGATTTACGAGGCTAATGGACCCGCCAAGTCATCAGAGGTCTCGAGGTCACCTGGCAAGTGGACCCGAGGACCACCTATAGATTATGGCCATAGATCTAGCCGAGATAGCCGTGAGGGGCGATGGCCTACGGGTGCACCCCAAAAGTGGACGACTTGTGTTCCCGGGGGAACGATGAGAGCATGATTTATTTGTAGGGTGATGCCTAGTCTCACATACTGATTACTGTTTATTGAAAGGATTTACTGAATCCTGTTTACTGTACTGTACTGAAATACGATACTGATTTCTGTTTACTATTTACTGAGCAAAACCGTACCAAAACACTGTGCTTACAGAACTGTACTGTATATTGAAATGGTAGCCACTGATTACTATTTTACTGAACTGAAAGCTACCATTTACTGTTTATTGAACTGAAAGCTACCGTATACTGTTTTCTGAACTGGTAACTACTGGTTACTGTCAACTGATTGAACCGTATCAAATTACTATTTACTGAATATACTGTTTTACTGAACTGTACGATACGGTTACTGATTTGAAAATAGAAATAAATGTTTATTCTAAAAGAATAACATAAGAATTGTTTATAAGAAAAGAAATAAGTGGTTTACTCCATGGAAAAACGAAAATTATATTGTTTTGAAAACAACGGAATTAGTACTCTCTACAGTTGCTTCTAGGTTTCGGAACAAGTCAGGTATTTTAAAATACCTGCCTGACTCTATCTGGATCCCTAGCCGACTGTAGTATCCTTCCTACATGTGAGTCTAGAGCGAGCTAGGAAGATTTAAAAGAAAGTGAAAAAAAATATTTTCAGCATATAGATAGCTGAATCTCAAGTGTGACATATAACTCTCTGATTGAGCCGTGGTTTGCTCACTCCCCAATTTTAACATTTCAGGTTTTGATGATTATGAGATCAGTTGATTTTGTGGATTACGGCTGCACATAATGGACGATGTGACAGACCGACTGATTTATATGAGGTACGATAATTTATTTTCTATATTTAGACATGTCTACAGTACTACTTATCTAATTAATTAAAATAGGAGATGTGTATAATATAAACAATGTTATGTAAAATTGTTTAACATTAAGTACAAGTGAAGTATCACAGACAGCCCAACCAGATAAGTTGTGTAAAATAAGGGGAAAAATGTGGTAACGGGTTGTTACAGATTTAATGGTATCAAAGCATGGTTGGCCTGATGTCTGTGAATACTTTGGAAGGAAAAGTGTTAAAACATCCCCGTTAGTACTGTATCGTTTGAATACATAGAGAAAATAAATGATTGTAAATTAAGTAAAATAATTTAAAGGGAGTGAGAAAGTATAAATTGAGAATGTTAAAGAGAAAAAAAATAGGCTCAGAAATTACTGAAAAGATTAGTGATTCTTATAATCTAAATGAAGGCCTGAAAGGACTCGGTGAGGGCCCCACCAGTACTTTTTGGTCCGGATCGAACAGAGACCTGAAAGTGATGATATAAAGGAGGGGAATAAAATATCATCATTAAATAGACTTTAAGATCACCGATTGGGGGTAATTTGAAAAGAGAAAATTTTTGGCCAAAAATGACCAAAATACCCCTGCCTCCAAAATTTTACTGGGAGTCAGAATAGACCAACAGAGGTTGGATTTGATTGATTTGATAGAGAAATTGATGAAATAAAGCTGAATTACAGGCAGAATAATCCAAGTTGGATTTTAGTGAACTTTTCTATTAAAATTGAATAAGATCTTAACGGCTGATATTAGTATGAGAAGGATACTATCAGCACATAGATGATCAGTTCATTGATTTAAATGTATACTGAGGAGAAAGAAATAAATGTCAAAATGATGAAAATGCCCCTATGTTGGGCGAAGTTTTGAATAGTGATAAAACCAAGTGATCTTGAATCCATTGATAGAAATGGAGTTATAAATGGCACAGAGGATGTCATATGAATATAGCTGTAGACACCCTATTTTGTCCGGGATTTTGATTTGTATAAATAATTAATTGGGTTGAGTGACATTGTATTTTAATTTAACAATTTAGAATTAGGCTATAATTAAATTAGAATTTTTAGATTTAGAATTAACATTAATTAAAAAATTAAAATTAAAATAAGATTTAGGAATAATAAAAAAAAAGAGAAAAGATAAAAAGAAATAAAAATAAAATTAATTTTAGGATAGGATAATTAGATTTTTTAGGATAATTATTTGGATTAATATTAAATTTGATAGAGTTAGATTAGGATTAATATAAGAAATAGATAAAATGTTAAAAATAGGAGATAATTAATAGAATAGGTAGAGTTGTATTAGGACTCAAATAAATTTTTTATTATAAAAAAGGGACTCTGGGGGAAATCAAGGACTGAACCCAATCACCGCCGCTGCTGTTCTGTCAGCTCATTTTTCTGCCTGCCTCTTGCACCACTGTTGCGAGCCCAGTCACCGCACAGCTATTGTAGGTTGCCGACCTATCACGTGGATGTTTGCACAGCCTCCGTTTGTGTTGCTCTTGATGATTGTTGCAAGAAAATAGGAAAGCTTTGTAAAAATGCTTCAGGCACGCCACTTTGGAAATATTAAAGAAGAGCTATAGCAAGAGAACACGTGGAAAAGGGAATATAAAGGAAAAGAAAAAAGCCAACAAGAGGTGAGGTTATTGCCCAGGTAAGTTTTTGTTTTATTATATTAATTGATCAATAATTTAATAGGAGGGTTTGATAGTTAATTAATATCGGATTAATAATTTGTATATTAAAATACTAATGTTGCATGATTTAATTACTTTAATAATATTTGATTAATACATATTGAATAAATAATTTGTATGTTGATATGATTTGTTTAGTTTAATTTGTATGATATATTTTATATTTTGTATGTTTAGTATGATAGATATTAGATAAATAAAATAATAAAATAAATTAAATTAGAAAAAATGCAAATAAGAATAAATGGAATAAAGATTGAATAAGGAGATAACAAAATTAGTTATCAAAGATGAATATGGATTATGCCGAGGATGAAACTCCAAGAAAGTCAATTGGTACTCTTTGGATTTTTTAGGTGAGAGGATTCTTCTTGAGTTGAGCCAGATTGATGGAATACTTGAGGAGAATTTTCAAGAAAACATAATTCATGTTCACTTTAAAGATATAATGAAATAAAATAAAATAACGAATCGAGAATAAAGAAATATAAAATAATACCATAATAAGGTAATGGGATGATAATAAAAGAAGTAAATGTGACATATGCCGATGATGAAATTCTAAGAAAGTCAATTGGTACTCGTTGGAATTTCTAGGTGAGAGGATTCTTCTTCGATTGAGCCAGATTGATGGGATACTTAAGAAGAATTGTCAATAACCCATATGTCATGTTTATTTTTAAAAATAT
Organism: Heritiera fomes; assembly: GCA_032173925.1. Classification (NCBI taxonomy): domain Eukaryota; kingdom Viridiplantae; phylum Streptophyta; class Magnoliopsida; order Malvales; family Malvaceae; genus Heritiera; species Heritiera fomes. Next base: position 20,246,491 of record JAPDPM010000002.1, read on the forward strand.
AAAATAATAGAATTAAAACAATACAATAAGAAGAATAAGATTAGAAAATATTTAAAGATAAGAATTCCATAATATACTCAATCAATCCGACGATGGAGTTCAAGAAAGTCAATTGGTACTCCTTGAACATCTTGAGGTGAGGGGAGTTTCTAAGATTTGAGCCAGATTGATGGAATAGTCTTAGAAACTTTCCCAATATTTAATTATCTAAACTAATACAAATATAAAGGCAAATTTAGACTAAACTTAGAACTAAGTGGTACCATTTTAGAATGGGCGTCGTGGGGGTGCTAATCCTTCCTCACACGTAACTGTACTCCCAAACCCTAGATTCTTTGAACGTAGACCATGCCTTATCCTTAGACAAGAGTAGGTGACCAATCACACCTTAGGTTTGAATGGTTGGTGGCGACTCCTTGAATTTTAAAGTCTAGCGGTTAGGTTCACGGACCTAGACGTTATGACAATAGCGATCCCTATTACTGATTCCACTGACACTTAGATTTCGGACGCGACTGTGATTGACCTAGTGAACGGGCTGGGCCTCACGATAGATCCTTGAAGGGGCCAGTGTGCTCGCCAAAAGAGGACGGTATAGATATGTATAGGTGGACGGCGGATGGGCCGGGGCCTTACACAATGCGATCCAAAGAGTGTAGTGGAATGTTGCAAAATGATTGGCTCGGTTATTAATGGTAAGGGCCTGAATTAAGAGTGTATTGAATTGGATGTTTATTACGGGATCGTTTAATATTATGAAAAGTGAAATAATTACAGAAAATGACTGAGAAAGTGATCAGAAAACAAAATTGATGAAATCCATATCAGTACGGTTGATTGAGGTTCTATACATTTAGACTGTTTCTGAGGTATTAAATGAATATTTAATTATAGAACCGGACTATTTGAGATATGTATTGCAACTTGATGTACTGTGTGGAGTACTGTAAATGAGTGAATAATGAAATCAAGGTAAGTGTGTGTCAAAATGATTTGAATAGTAAATGTCTCTGCCTTGAGAATACCCAGTGAAAATGATAAGACATAAGGATGAGATGTCTGAAATGATAAGAGATGTGTGATTAAAGAAAGTATCGGAGATGATTCCCGATAAATTTTTCAGAGTTATATAGATTGGAGAAATCAAGCTAACATTGACTCGGTTGATGATATGAAATCTAATTCCAAGCTTATATCGGAGAATATAGAAAGAATCTAAAAAGCTTAAGAAAATAACTCTGGAAAATGTGTGAATAATGAAATTCATGTGTAAAGGTTTGAATGACGAAAATACAGATAGTGAAATTGAGAATAATGAAATGCACGTGTATAAGGTGTGATTAAGGGAAATACAAATAACGTAAATTGAGGATAAGAAAGTTATCTGTATAAGTGTAAGTGAGAGAAGCACTAATGATACTGAGATGTAGATGAAATAAAGTGATATAGTGAATGTTTACTATCTAATAAAGTTCTCATGAAGAACAAGTATTCATCTACATGAAAATGGACGCTTTATTGATCTGATCAGAGATATATAAGGAGTTATAAGACTAGCCTCGGTATAAAGCGTCCTTAGATAAAAGATTGGAGACTAATGTCCGTGAGATGATGATTAGAACTCGGAGTGAATTTTACGAGTTCCTATTGAGGTTACGAGGTTACCGATTTGCCTTGTGAGGTATATAAGCCTAAGAAATGAGGCATCCTTACATGAATAAATTGAGGAGATATTAATAGAGTCTAAAGTACAAATGGAAAATGAGCAACATTGTGGTATAACCCTTAAACTCTTAAAGACTGTGGAATTATGTTAAGATTGGTAAATAAGATGTTTGGCTAGACAGTGTCTCTTTATGAGGGATATATGATCTCGAGATGACAAGGTGACAGTGAATCTGTCTATAATAAAGAAAATGATCGAGATACGAAAATAATGAGTCTAGCTAGATACTAATGCCAATATATAAAAGAGTTATCGGACTAGCTGCTCTACTAATAAGATATAATTAAAGAAATTAGAGTCGGTAAATGGATAAGTGTAAAGAAAAGATGGTATGCAAGATTTTAAAAGATCTTAGCAGTATAGTACCATACCAATCGAGAAAACCGACAAAAAGGATGAAAGTGGAAATATGAAAACGAAAATGAAAGTGGAATAAGGAAATAAGTTGCATGATGATAAGGGAACATCAATATGAAACAGTTCTCGAAGGTAAGACTAAGAATAATCTAATGTTGGTTACCACATAATTGTAGCTAGATGTAAGATCAAGCCAAACTCAATAGATGAAATTTAATGATACTCAAAGGAGTAAGATGAATGACATGTATTATTATACTGCCAATTATGCAAATGGAACAAAAATGATATATACACATATCCACACTTTGAAATGGTGGAATTATATGGATAATGAGGTGATTAAATGGATAATTTGAGGATTCAATCATCGAATGACCATACTACATGAAAAGAAATATAGAGAGAAATGATTGTCTCATGATTTATTAATATAAGAAATGATCACCAGTAAAGTCTGCAAGTGAGATGCAGCTTTCATGGAATGAATGTGAAAATGAATGTTGTGGACAATAAAGAGTCCAAAAGAGATATGAGGATATGGAAGTGACTAAAGACTGATGATCTAAATAGAATCACTTTCCATTATCAGACTCCCACATTCTCTAGTGCCATAGTTGAAGTATGAGTGTGAAATGGTGTTATTGTATGTGTACAGTTCCAGTGAGCATTACATGTGGTGGGAATCTCTGAGTGGCCATATGCTAATGAGAAATAGCAAAAGGCTTTGAGATCTCAAGTGTACTGTTAGCACCGCTCCGTACTGATGTAAATACTCAAGCATAATATGTGGACGCTTGAGGATATATTGAGAGAGCGTGTGCACGAGATGTGAAAGCTACTGGGACAATTACATATAACTGATTAACATGTGTAATTGATAGTTTTTAAACTATATCGACTTGGCACTCATTGAGAAAAAATGGATGATGAACAACATAAATCAGCTGTCATATAAAACAATGGTGTGAATGGATTTTTATGTGAAAAGAGGAATGAAATGAATAACTCCTGAATTGATAAACAAACTTAAGGAGTATAAATATATGATGAAAGGAATATGTAGTGGTAAAAAAAAGTTTTGATGTTGAAAGTATACTGGCAGTATTACTTAAAAGATGATTTAAAGGTCAAAGGTCAAAGACGGTAAGTAGACGGAATACACCACCTTTTGGACTTAAGTTAAATTCGGAGGACCGAATTTCTTAAGGTAGGGAGAATGTGATAGCCGCAAAATTTTCACTGTTTAATAGTGGAAATTGATATTAAAGAAAATAGATAAACGGAAATAAATAAAATTTTGAGAACGAGATATCGGTGAAAATCCCGAGAATTGAGAAAGGAACGGATAGTGGAAATCCGAGTGAAGGAAAATAGAAAATATGTTTATATAATTATATATTATATAAATGTATTTTTATACAAATACATATGTATTTAAAATACTATGTGGTATATATATATATAATTATACATTGGTATACATGCGTATATATATATATATATACTATTTGAAGAAATTAAATAATACATATATATTTCAGTATAATCTCTTATGTATATATAAATATATATACATATAATTGAGAAATGTAAATATTAATTTACATTAAAGTTTAAGAAAATATGTGCAAAGGTTATTCAAATTTAAAATATATTAATATACATATATATACTAAATATAGAAGTGAAATAAAAACAAAAGAGGAAATAAAACAGAAAAGGGGAAAGGAAGGATCGGGGAAGGATCCCGACCCTCCCAGCCAGAACCGAAGGTGGCGGAGCTACCACCGCCGGCGAGGGAGAAAGGAGAAGGGTGCGACGCCACCGGCCAGAGAGAGGAAAGAAGCTGCCGGCGGCGGAAGAAAGAAAACGAAACAGAGGAAAACTGGCGAAAATCGAGGAAAAAAAGAGGAAAATTGGATCTGGCAATGCCGGTGGAATTGGCTGTCTCCACTGCCACTGAAGCGTCGCCAGAGGAAGAATAAGACGTGGGAGGTCACCGGTCAGGCAGAGAACGGCGGAGGAGGGCCGGCGAAGAGGCAAAAGGAGGCCGACCTAAATCGAGTCGATCCACCGCCGTGCCGTCGATTCGGGATGAACAGAGGCCAGATCCAGACTCGCCGTGGTGTCGGCCAGTTGCTGAGCCACTGAACCGCCGAAGAACCGGCCACTGGAGAAGAACCGACGGTGAGGGGGTGATCGGTCTGACTGGAAAAGAAAGAGAAGGAAAAAAAAAGAAAAAGAAAAGAAAAAGGAAAAAGAAAAAGAAAAGAAAAGAAAAGAAAAGAGAAAAAGAAAGAAGGAAGAAAAAGAAGGAAGAGAAAGAGAAAAGGAATTCCGGGAATTTGGAGAATTCCGAGAATTTGGAGAATTCCCAAGAATTCGAAAATTACAAAAAATCCCGGGAATTACGGGAATCGGTAAGAAATCTCGGAAAGTGTTAAATTATTTAAATAATTTATTTATTTAAATAATTATGAAAAAAATTCTAAATTTTAGAATTTAATTTCCAAAAAATTTCCTCGATGACCGAGCCGATGGAATCGGGCGAGGTGAACACGGGCGTGACCTTCGAGAGGCAGTCGCCGACCCGAAACAGGTAAGGGAGACATGTGCCGCCTGTAAGAATATTCGACCATGTTTTTAAATTGCATTTAATTTTATAAATGCTATTAATAATTATCGGTTTTATGGTGTGGTGATTTATCGGTTTTAAATTGTGGTGAAATACTGGTTGAGAAATATAAATTGTATTTTCCGTGCAGGATGGTAGCAAAATCGGCAGCCGTTATACTACCGAAAAATTATGGAAAAAATTTCTAAAATTTACCGAAAATCACCGAAAACCATAATAAATGATTTGATTTCACGTGAAATGATTTTCAGGTACGAAAATCGAGAAATCAAGTAAATTTCATAAAACATGAATATAGTGATATTTAATTTTAAAATATTCATGTTTTCGAGAATGGTGAAAAGGAAATCACCGAAAATTCATCCGATAGGTGATATTTCACGTGAAATGAGATGAAAATGAAAAAGAGACTGAAGTGAATATTTTTATAAATATTCTTAAATATTGACTTGATTTCATATAAAATCTTTATGGTTTTAATTATGAAAATAATTAATTATACAAATTCCATAAAGGTTAAGAAATGATGAAAAACTATGATTTCGAGACTAAAGGTTTCTATACGTGTTTTAGAGGAAAACATGGTGCCGGAATTACTGAAAATTGGAAAATAAATAATTTATTCTTACATAAATTACAAAAATATTTGAATTGAATTTCGATGATTTTAAAAACCATGTTTTCGATGGATAGCACGGAGAGGCGTGCATACATTGGTTGCGGTGAAAAAGACATTGTCATGAGATTTGTTTTACAGTGTGACTATTTTATAACTGTTTTCACCGTATGAGAAATATGATTTTTACCTTTATGAAATATTTTGAGAAATGTGATTTAAATTATAAATTTCATAAAGGTGATGATTTACACATGTCAGCCTTATGGATAATTGTGAAATGTTTTTACACTACTGTGATTAAAATCCATAAAGGCTATGGTACGGTTTATACTGTTTTAAGACTTTAGGCCCCTAGTTTCATGCATTATGATTTACGAGGCTGATGGACCCGCCAAGTCATCAGAGGTCTCGAGGTCACTTGGCAAGTGGACCCAAGGACCACCTATAGATTATGGCCATAGCTCTAGCCGAGATAGCCGTAAAGGGCGATGGCCTACGGGTGCACCCCAAAAGTGGACGACTTGTGTTCTTGGGGGAACGATGAAAGCATGATTTATTTGTAGGGTGATGCCTAGTCTCACATACTGATTACTTTTTATTGAAAGGATTTACTGAATCCTGTTTACTGTACTGTACTGATGAAGAAAAAATTATATTCTCGCAAGTGCATGAATCAGGATAGTATAGCGTGTAAGTACAAGAGTCGATCCCACAGAGATTTGCTAAATTTATTCAATTAAAATTCAACTACTTATCCTCTAAAAAATTATAAAAGCCAATAAAAAAATATCTAAGTATCTAATTAACTACTAGAATTAATTAACCTAATAAAACAAATAAATTCACCAATAGAGAAAAGCCTAGGAATTTGATTTCACCAATACATTGCAATTTTATGTCTTCAATCCTAAAAATCTCAATTCAATTCTAGGGTTCATTCTTCCTAATATATGATTACTCTGTTTGATGGCAGCTATAATAAAGTATTTTTAATCATTAATTACCTATGATGTGTAGCATAATCAATAACTAAAAACCCATTAAGAATAGAAGAACATCTAACAAGAACCAAATAAACATTCTAGCTTGATGTATGCATCAAATATTTATTCAATCATTCAAGAGAGCTATACATGGCTTAGCATATGATGTGTACCCTTACCATGTCTGAAGCAATCAATTAATTTATATTAAAGGTGGCCAATCAATAACACAAATCAAAAGATTGAATTAATCACAATGAATGATACTAGAATTTAAAGAATTGATCAATTAATCATAAAGACATAAAATATGCAAGTAGGCTCAATCAAATTCCTAGTAAATAAATTAGTTCATATTTAATTTAGCACAAACCAATGTAAATTTAGAATTCATGCTTAATTAAATAACAACTAATTAACAAAGTATATATAATTTAATAATGTATTAAAATAAAGTAGAAAGCCCCTTTTGTTGACCAAATCAAGGCATGCATGTTAACCAATCAGCAAGCAGCAAACAATAAGAGGAGATGGCGTTGGCGTGTGGACAAACAGGCACTCAACAACACAGTTCACGCCTCAAGCAAGCAGCAGTTCACATTTCTTTCACAAAAACTTTCGATCAACAGCAACAGTAGTGGCTCACGATTTGCTACCTGTGTATTGCACCTTTAACACAGAACCGACCCCTGTTTTTGAAGCACCAATCGTAGCAAAACCTTGCCACGCACTTGCCTTAAATTCCAACAACAAATCACGAATTCAAGTGCAGCTAACAGCTCAAGCACTTCACGGTTTGAGCTTCTCCAACTCAGCAACAACTCTATCACACCTCACGATTTGGACTGCTTCAAGATTAGCACAGTTCTGCTCGAGTTTCTAGCAACAACTCCTCTCTTTGTCTCTTAATCCACCTTGGTTTGCTTGCTAATAGCCTTGAAGCAACTGAAAAATAAGAAAACCAAAACAGCAAAAAGAAACCAACAGCTCACCACTGACCTTCTCTAAATTTCCCTCTTTGTTTTTTTTTTCTTCCCTCTACTGCCGCCCTTCTCCACTCTTTTATAATTTCCTTTCTTCCCTTAAAAATTTCTAGGGTTTCTTTTTAATCAAGAAATAAATCTCAACCCTTCATTCTCTTTTAATCTTGTGGTCCAAAAAATCCTTAAAACAAATCAGAATTTAATTACAACTTTCGAAAGTCAAACAATGTATATTTCAAAAATTTATTCCAATTACAAAATTTATTGTTTGATTTCATACCATAATTTCTAAAATTAATTCCAAAATCACTTTCTTTAAATTAATTCACAAGATACATTAAACAATTAATTTTACACAAGAATATAGCAATAAATGTGGTAATAAATAAGAAAATAATATAACAAATATATTATTATCATGTACTGAAATACAATACTGATTTCTATTTACTGTTTACTGAGCAAAACCGTACCAAAACTCTATGCTTACAGAACTGTACTGTATTTTGAAATGGTATCCACTGATTACTGTTTTACTGAACTGAAGGCTACCATTTACTGTTTATTGAACTGAAAGCTACCGTATACTGTTTTCTGAACTGGTAGCTACTGGTTACTGTCAACTGATTGAACCGTATAGAATTACTGTTTTACTGAACATACTGTTTTACTGAACTGTACGATACGGTTACTGATTTGAAAAGAAAAATAAATGTTTATTGTAAAAGAATAACATAAGAATTATTTCTAAGAAAAGAAATAAGTGGTTTACTCCATGGAAAAACGAAAATTATATCGTTTTGAAAACAACGGAATTAGTACTCTCTACAGTTGCTTCTAGGTTCAGGAACAAGTCAGGTATTTTAAAATACCTGCCTTACTCTATCTGGGTCCCTAGCCAACTATAGTATCCTTCCTACATGTGAGCCTAGAGCCAGTTAGGAAGATTTAAAAGAAAGTGAAAAAAAATATTTTCAGCATATAGATAGCTGAATATCAAGCGTGACATATAACTCTCTTACTGAGCCGTGGTTTGCTCACTCCCTAATTTTAACATTTCAGGTTTTGATGATTATGAGATCAATTGATTGTGGATTATGGCTGCACATAATGGACGATGTGACAGACCGACTGATTTATATGAGGTACGATCATTTATTTTCTGTATTTAGACATGTCTACAGTACTACTTGTCTAATTAATTAAGATAGGGGATGTGTATAATATAAACAATGTTATGTAAAATTGTTTAACATTAAGTACAAGTGAAGTATCACAGACAGCCCAACCGGATAAGTTGTGTAAAATAAGGGGAAAAATATGGTAACAGGTCGTTACAGTCTAGCTAACCACGGGACATGCTCAAACTAAGCTTGCGTTAGGTAAGACGTTTATATAGCGTAGAAGTAGGATTATCCTGTATAGGTTGAAACTTAATGATGAAATGATTTGAGTATCTAGAGATTGGATTTAACGAAATGAAATGCAGGTATAATGTTAAGCTCGATAAGGTACCATAGTAATGCAGTGTTAAAAGGAAATAAATCGATACGGTATTGACTTGTACGCATCACTAGACGGAATGATAAGCATTCATGCATTTAATGAGTATTCCCTTGTATTGTTTTCATTTCATCTACTTGAATTTTATCGCCATTAAGCCTGTCTTATTTCTATACATGAAACTTGAAAGGATTTATTCTTATCGTGCTTAAAAGAATACTTTGGATGCTTAAATTGTTTTGAAAAGAATGAATTTATAGTGTACGCATATGTACATATATATGTAAATGATTTTAAAGAAATGTATTACGTACTTGACACTATTTTCATGAGAAAAGTTAAATGTTTTATAAGACTATAGGCACCTTAAGGAAACTAAATTCAATAAAGCATAGTGGAAGCTGCCTAATTGGAGATTACTCATTAGACATAGATGCTTATCCGACAATAGTCGTGGACAGGGCTCAGTCTCGCCTAATCAGTAGGGCTGAGAGACATGAGGTCATGGCCATAGATAGCACCCTAGTTGGTTTCCAGGGGACAATGATATGAGTTTCACTACTAGCTACAATGATCTAAGTCTTTATTGATAGTGCATTAGGGATCTAGCCTAGTCTCAATCGATATGAAATGCAGTTTAGAGTATGGTTTTAAAACAGAAATGAACTCTAAACTTGACATGGCTTTATGGTATATGAAATGTATTTTGATATTGCACATGGCTTAAAATATGCTTCAAAAGTTGCATGTGACATGAAATGAAAATTTTGCATATTCTCAAGCATGTCTTAAAAGAAAAAAATCGAGAAGTATTGATATCTCGAATGTTTTGAACATGTTTAAAGGAATATGTATCATATGTTTTAAGACTGCCTGCAAGTACCTCATATATAATTACATGTTAAAAGTCATAATATGATCTCATGGCCTATGCATCATATGACAAGTTGTAGTATTGTTACATTGAGCTTGAGAACACACAAGTAAGTACTACATGATGAATAAGAGAGTGATTTAATAGTGAATTCTCATCACACGACATCATGCAATTGCATTAGAACAGTATAATTCTAACTCTGCACTTATATAAATGACTTACTGAGCCTCGCTTATTAAATGCTATTTAAATTTTTCAGATTGAGCACGAAGTTGGGGGAGTATTTTGGAGCTATCCGAATAATCCCAAGCCTGAAATATAGCCCAACTCTCCAAGGAGATTGTTTTGAGCACTTTGGGTATATATACTCTTCTTTTGTATTTAATATCAGTTTCAGGCTGTTTTTGATTTAGTATTATAGATGGGATGTAATCTAAAATAGGAAATAGCATATAACTATATTAAGGATGAATTATAGAACTGTTGATCCTTGCATGAGTATGGATATATGATTGAATGGCATGAACAAGTGACCAAGCAAGAAGATGTGAACCATATGGATGAAATGTTATAATTTGGAAATGGACTTAAGTTATGAAGAAAATTTAGACTCATTAAAAGAAAGAATTATGGTGAATTTAATTATAGTAATGCCAGAATATAAATTAACTGCCATTGTGGGAATCATGAGCTGTATATAGATTGTGAATCTTGTGTAGGAAATCAATCTGGGTAAAATGATAAAAATAGGCGAGGGAGTTAACGTCTCGAAATAAAATTCACTGTACTGCACTTAGACAAAATAAGTATAGGAAAGCGAAAAATTAGTGCTAAATTCTACGCATCTGTACAAGCAAGAGGTATTGTTGCGACCTTCGGGTTGTGACACTAATAGCCATAAAGCATGAGTAGGCTACCTCATCATCTACGTTTTCCTCATCGGAGCTATCACTATCGCTCCATGCAGCTACAAATGCTTTCTTCTTAGGTTTCCTATCCTTTTCCTTCCTAAGTAAGGGACAATCTAATCTAGTGTGCCCTGGTTCATTACACTCATAGCACACTAATGAGTCCTTTTCTCTTATACTTGACTCTCTTCTTTGATGTCTCCTATTATTCTCTCTCTCCTTCATTATCATGAACCTATTAAATCTTTTGGCAAACATTGCCATTTCCTTTTCTTCCTCATTTCCATTCTCATCACTATCATCTCTAATGTTCTCTTGAGTGGAAGATTTAAGTGCTAACCCTACTTTCTTTGAAGGCTCTTCATTTCTTTTTAATTTCATTTCATATGTAAGTAGGGAGCCTATAAGCTTATCTAGAGACAAGGTATTAGGATCCTTAGACTATTTTATTGCAGTTACCTTTGCCTCCCAAGATTTTGGCAAGCTATTCAAAATTTTCTTCACCATTTCTACATTGGAATAGGTCTTGCCTAAAGCCTTAAGTCCATTGATTATGTCATTAAACCTATTGAACATCTCACTCATGGACTCATTTTCTTTCATCCTAAAATGCTCATAGTCATGTGTGAGCATTCCTACTTTGGTTTCTCTAACTTGATTTATCCCTTCATATGTAATGGCTAATTTGTCCCGTATTTGCTTGGCATTCTCACATAGGGAGACTCTATTATATTCATTGGGACTTAATGCACAAAAGAAAGTGTGCATAGCCTTGGGATTCAATTGTGCCAATCTCATATCATTTGTGTCCCACTCATCTTCACTCTTAGGGACATCTTTTCCATCTACTTTCTTCATTGGAATTTTGGGACCATTAACTATTACTCTCCACACTTCATAGTCATTTGATTGCACAAACAACATCATCCTAATTTTCAACATGAATAATTTTCTCCATTGAAAAGTGGAGGTCTAACTAACGAGTGTCCCTCTTCTCCTAGGGGTGTGCTTACATTCAAGTGAGCCATTTATGATCGTTTTACTCGATAGACGTTAATCTAAATCAATCTTGAGCCCAAGCTCTGATACCAATTATTAGCTCTATAGACTAAACCGAAAGGAGGTGAATCGGTTCTTAGCTAACTTTATGTTCGTTTTTCGATTCTTCTAAATTCTCTAGCCTGTATTGAAGTTTTCTAAGTTCTCTAGGCTACTCAAGTATTCATATAAATTCAATTTAAAAATCACAATATAAATGAAAATAAGTAAAGAGAGTAGAGAACGAGAAATGTACACAATCGATTTATAGAGGTTTGACAACCTTGCCTACGTCCTTTACCTTAAGATGCTCTCAAGGATTTTTCCCAAATCCACTAACTTGAATTTGTATTACAATCCCTCTTTTCTAGGCTAAAGAGAAACCTCCCTCTTTTTCTAAGGCTAAAGAGAAACCTCCCCTTTACAAGGTATGCTTGGGTTTACAAAGAGTGCAATCAAAGAAGGCCTTTAGTTAAGCAAGTGATTACAATGGTTAAGAACAAGGGAAGCCTATACAATATTTGTGCTAGATCATACAAGCTAGGATGAGAATGATAGAAGATATTGAATTTTAGCTCTTGTAATCTTGAGATGCTTGGAGAAGATGAAGAAATTGAAGAATGATATGTCTTGGCTGCTCTTTCTACTTTCTTGAGCTTTCAAGCCTCTATTTATAGTCCCTTGGATGTATTCTTGAAGTTGGTTGGAGCCAAAAACGAAAGTTACCATTGTATCTGTTGTAACGTATTAAGTTTTGGAGAAAACCTAATAGTTAGACACAAAACTATGGAGTCGCCACCAACCATTCTAACCTAGGTGTGATTGGTCACCTAATCAAACTAAGGATAAGGCTTGGTTTACGTTAAGAGTTCTAAGTTCGGGAGTACGGTTACGTGTGAGGAAGGATTAGCACCCTCACAACGCCCATCCTAAAATGGTACCAAATAATCTAAGGTTATCCTAATTTTGCCTTTTTACTTTAATCTCGATATAATTAAATATTGAAAAATCTTTTAAGTCTCCTCCATCAAGCTGGTTGGATAACCTAAAAATTTTTCTCACCTCAAGAGTATTCAAGTAGGACCGATCGCCTTTCTTGAAGAGGCTCCGTCGTCGGATTATTTACATATTTTATGCAATCCCCATTTAGACTCCTACCCGAATTTCTATCTATTATTTTGTCTTATTTTATTCTACTGTTATTATTTTCTTATATAAATTATTATTTCATATATTTTTATATTTTTAAATAAACATGAATTATTTGATATTGAAGATTTTCTTAAAGACCTTCCATCAAGCTGGTAAGACCTTAAAGAAAACTTTCTCACCTTAGGAATTTTTAAAGAAATTACTCAAGTGCAATTCCTTTTAAATTCCATCCTCGGAATAATTCACATTTATTAAAATATTTAATTTAATTTAATTTCTATTTGTTTTAATTCTTTTCTAATTTTAATTCTAATTTATTAATTTGATTTTATTCTTTATTATAATAAACTTAACTTTAATTTACTATTCTTTTATCTAATTTAATTTTATTAAGTTAATTTATTAAATCTTGGAAATGTCCTTTAAATCTTCCATCAAGCTGGCAAGACTTAAAAGAATCCTCCTCACCTCAAGACATCTAAAAGTACTACTCAAGCGCAGTCCCTTTAGAATTCCGTCGTCGGATTAACACATCCTTTATTTATTTTTTTTATTATTTTCTATACTTTTTATTTAATTTTATTTCTATAATTTTTATTTTTATCTTATACGTTTTAAATTAATCATAGTCCTAAATTTATTTCATAAACACTAATCTTAATATACTATACCTAATCATACAATTTCTTAAGTCACATTATTAAACAAACAAAAACACACACACAAAATATATGTAATCATACTAAATTAGTCAAATTAAATATTTCATGCAATAATTTCATACCAAGTCCAATTAAACATTATCATGCAAATATTTCTAAATTAAATTATCAAGTCAGATTTAATATCAAAGTTAGATAATCACCATATAAATACTAAATTAATCATGCCAATAATTACTAGATCATCAAATCATATTGTCAAAATTATATTTACTTTAACTAATTAATTAAACAATAAAAAAAAAGAACAAACCTGGGAAACCGAGCACCACTAGGAACCTTTTTTTTTTCCTTTATTGCTCATTCTCTTTATGCTTCAACATTTTTTCCTTTGTCTTCTTTGTATTTCTTTGAAGCTTTCTCTGACTTTAGTTTTACAAGTTTCTTTCTCAGTTCTCTGTTCTTGTTTTGTCTTCTTTCTAACCTCCACGGGTGCTTGTAAACTTTCTTCCCTTCTCCACAAAGCCAGTAGCAACAACGATAGGAAATATGCAGTAGCTCTTCTCCAAGTTGTCAGTAGGTTTTGGTCTTCGCTTCAAACAAGCAGCAAGTTTCGGCTTTCAAGCTTTCTCCTCCTCCTCGACTATCCCTTTCTCTTGGAGTAAAAGCAACACCGATACAATTAAACGAAACCGTCAGTAGCAACTCCAAGCTTCTTTCTCGAACACCTTTGTCTCCTTTGCTGTTTTATTTTTGCCATGAGCCAGCAGCAATAGCCAACGTTGAGGATCACTTGTGGCAATAACAGGGACCAGATGGCAAAGTCTGGGACTTTCTGGTTTATATCATTTTGTTACAAGTCGTGACTGCATCTTGTTCCCTCCCTCAAGCCCTTTTGATCTTTTTCTTCTGCTGAAACCGCTAGCCTCTTATACATTAATGGCCACAAGTTCAGCCACTTGCATCAAGGAAAATCGAGGCCAGCAAAGATATAAGGATGGAGTAAATCGTGTGGTGTGGTAAGTGGTGGAGATGACTTTGGCGCAATGCAATGCAGAGTGATATTGGCAGTAACGCTGGCAGCAACGTTGGGTGTGGCAATCAAGGACAAGCAAAGACGGGTTGTGCAAGAAGCCTCTCTTCCTGCGGCAGTGTGGTGACAAGATGCATGGAACGTGTGGCGTGAAGTAGGAAAACAGCGGCTATTTGGGTGTTGGGGAAGCAAGAGGTAGTGGGTTGGTGCAGGAAAGGGATCAGTGAAGCAAGAAGCCTGTCCTTGTGGTGATGACGAGCTGCGATGGACAAGGGTGCAGTAAAGAAGATCCTCCCCCAGAGGCCGTAGGGTTCCTTTGCATGTGTCTGCCTTTTTTCTAAACCTAGCCGGCCCCTCATTTTAATATGACCTAGAATCCTTTAATTAGTCTTCATTTTCCTTGATTCTTTCCTGCTAATTAATCTCATAATCTCAATGTTGACATATTTTCTTTTAAAGCTTTCCATAAACAAATTCTAATTTGATCCTTTTAATTAATTCTAGACTTGTCCAAAGTTTTTTAAAACCAAAAGATTTGATTTTTTATTCCACAATTTGCAATACAAGTTTGACTTTCC
Source organism: Heritiera fomes (assembly GCA_032173925.1). Lineage (NCBI taxonomy): Eukaryota > Viridiplantae > Streptophyta > Magnoliopsida > Malvales > Malvaceae > Heritiera > Heritiera fomes. The sequence goes on from JAPDPM010000002.1 coordinate 20,261,548, forward strand.
CCTTTTATTTTGTTTCCTTGATTTTTTTGAATTTTCATTTTTTATTTTTCCTTAATAAATGTAAAATATATTCAAAATTAAATTTAAATATAAAAATTGGTCCTTTAATCACCGGGCCTAAAGTTCAAATCTAATCTTAAGTCCAAAATCATAGTTTCATATCCAAAAGTCTAATTAAACTCTAAAAGAGCATTAAACTCATATTAAAATTTATTTAGTTTCAAACTTTGATTAAAAATATCTCGATAAGCCCAATAATATTCAAGACCCCGGACAAAATGGGATGTCTACAGTATCTCATAGAAACTAGCTGTTGGAGGCTTTTCACGTGTTAAGGGATCGGTCCCATTCTTCATTCCACGCCTCCAAAGCATTCTGCCAATAAGGGATCGATCCTTTACCTTAGGGGATCGATCCCTCATGTTTTTCTTGCACTTTTCTGAGTCATATTGGGTTAGAAATGATGTGATCTTTGATTTTAATTTACCCCAAAACATTTATGAATTTTATGGGAGTTTTTCTTGACTTTCTCAAATGAAGACTTAGTCCAAAAACTTATTAAGTAATTTTATAAACTTGTGTTCAATATATTCTAGAGAAAATTACTTAATGAAAACATTCAAACTCATTTTGTAAAATATTAAGACCAATAAGAATATACAATTAAATCATGGTCTTAATGTTTGATATGAACACTTAAAATGGTTTGAGAGAATCACGTGTGATAAAGCAAATTTACAATATGAAAGAAACATTAATGCTTACTTAAGTTTTTGTCATTTCAAAATACATATGTCAATTTAAAGCTAACAGAGGTAAAATTCCTCTTCTTGATGCTATCAAGCAAGTGCCAAGCTACGTAAAATTTTTAAAGGAATTGTGCATTAATAAGAAGAAATTAAAAGGTGATGAAAAGGTAAGCATGGGGGAGAATGTGTCTGCAATCATTCAAAAGAAACATCTCCCAAAGTATGGAGATCTAGGTATGTTCTCTATTCCTTGTAAAATAGGCAACACCATGATTGATAAGTCTATAATAGATTTAGGAGCTTCTTTAAAAGTCATGCCTTTTCAATTTATAAAACCTTAAATCTTAGGCTTTGAAAGAAACTAGTGTTATTTTACAATTGGCTAACAAATTTAATGCCTATGCTAAAGGGATATTATAGGATGCTTATGTGTAGGTTGAAAAATTAGTCTTCTAAGTAGACTTTTATGTTCTTGATATGGAGGATGACAATTCTTTGTATCCAACACCAATTGCGTTAGGGAGGCCAATCTTGAAGACATCTAAAGCCAAGATAGATGTAGATAAGGAGACACTAACCATGGAGTTTGATGGTGAAATTGTTTAATTCAATATATTTGGAGAAGTAACCATGAGTCACAATCCTAAGAACTCAAAGAAAAGATTTGCATTTGGGATTGGATGATGATGGAAGGTGGAGCAGTCGAGCAAACGATGTTATACAAAAGTGCTACTTGGGAGGCAACCCAAGGATGAAAAACAATGAAGAATTTCTTTTCCTACTTGTATTACTATTGTTTGTATCATGAATCTATATTATTCTTCTTTGCATGCTAGACTTACTTTAAAGGCAAAGTAAGATTTAAGTGTAGAAGAGGGATAATTGAACAAAATTTTTGAATTTTTTAAGTCTTTAGGAGTGTTTGTTGATTTCTATATAAATATTTAGCATCTTTTTCGAATATATATTATATGTATATTAGAGGTAAATATCAAATATATATATATATATATATATATATATATATAGGGAGATGTTGACTTTGGGTTAAAAGTTATAAAGATTTCGGTTTTGGGGGAGTATTATATATAAAAGTTGATTTTTATGTAGTAAGATAGGTGAATGTCGATTTTTAATATTTATAAAGGAAGAAACTAATTTCTTTAATTTTTTTATATACAAGTTGACATTGGTGGATAATATTAGGGGTAGAAGTCGATTCTAGTCTTTAATATTATAAAAAGTCAAAATTTTTTGAGTTTAAAAGATCATGATGTGTTTTCTTTCTTTTGATAATTGATTTTAAACTAAAACATAGTTTTATAAAAGAGTTGAGAGTGTTTAATTATTATCATTTTTCAAGTGAATACTTTCCAAAGAGTTTATGTGAATTCATGATTAAATATGTTTGTTCATGCGATATTTATAATGTGACTTCTCCATTGAAGTTAGTCCTAAGCAGGGTTCAAGTAAACAAGAATCTATAATAATGGAAGAAAAAAATATATAGAGGTTATAGGTTTAAATTTTGCTCCAATGTTTTAAGTTACATAAATTAAATTTTTAAGTGATTTGAAATATAAGTACACAAAGCATTCTAAATATGAACACTGACTTGTCAATAACACAAGTGAGTACTTATAAGACCCCAAAGAAAAAAAGGGGAAGAAAAAAACAGAAAATAATGAAGAAAAGAAAAAGAAAAAAAGTTCTTGATTTATTACTTATGCTTGTAGTAATAGAGATAGATAATTGCAAAGTTTATATTGCATGTCTCAATTGTGTTGATTATGAATCTTGCATGGATTTATTTAAAAGTATGCATGAATATGAGAAGTAATGATTAGAATATGATTGACATGATTATTTGACTTTTGTTGAAGTTCTGAATTGAGAATTAGAAGATTTGAAAATATGTTCATGATCTTGGTCTTGTTTTAGTTTTTAAGTTTTTGAGTTCTTTGAATTTTAATTTTAGGCGAAAGAGTCGTAGTAAAAGATTTTATGGGTATATCTTCTAAAAACTTTCATGAGACACAATTCATCCACTAGGGGTGACCTAAGGGATTAAAGGCTTGTTGCATGATAACTCTATAAAAATAAGGTTATTTTAGTGCTTTATTGATTAATTATTATTTAATTCCCACATGATTTTATTAATAATTCTCCTAATTTTATTAAATTCCTCATGTTTTGCAGATAAATAAATTTTAGATAATTTTTGGTCATTTCGATGGAAAATAGACTGAAAATGGGCAAGGAAGGAGACTGGACCATTAAAAGACAAAGAAGCATGACTCATCATTTTCTCTCTCCTATCTTAACACCTAACATGTCACATGTCATCATCCTACTGACTCTTAGTAGATAAGAACAAAGGACACATGGCCAACATATGGAGGACGCATGCTCTCATCACCTTGCATGCTTATGTGAATTAAAAGACAAAAAGTATAACATCCCGTTACCACATTTTTCACGTATTTCCATACAACTTAACCGGTTGGGCTGTCTGCGATACCATTAACATTCAACAGTAACAGTGATAAATGATAAACATTTATCTATTAATTATGGAATATGAAATTTCTTTTCATTATCCCTTTGATCTGACATCCCCTATTAACATTTATTTCACTCAGGTAGTACTGTATATATATATGTCTGAAATGTAAAAGAGAAGAGACTGTACCTGTCACATTTAACGTGCCATGCCTCAGTGCTTTAAGCATAGCTATACTCATCTGAGAGCTAATTCTCTCAACTCCGTGTACTTCTTATCTGTGGAGTTAAAACAAAGGGGTGAGCGATTCATACGCTCAGTAAAGGAAACATATGCTGCTTTAAATAAAGCAAAACTATATATCACAACTCATTTATTCTTTTCTTAACAATAACACAGTAGAAAAGACAGTGGATATATAGTAAACACTATATATAGGATTTCAACAAATCCTTAGAGTAAATAGAAATTGGTAAGTTGAGATTAGGCAACAAATAAATCATACTATTATCGTTCCCCTTCCCCCTTGCGAGAACGAATCTGCCGCTTTTGGGGTGCACCCGTAGGCCATCGCCCCTCACGGCTATCTCAGATCTATGGCCATAATCTATAATGGTCCTCGGGTCCACTTGCCAAGTGACCTCGAAACTGCTGATGACTTGGCAGGTCCATCAGCCCCGTGACGCCCTGAGGTGCACTCCTTGGTCCATCGACCGAGCCACTGCCCCAGGCGGGTCACGCAATAGTAATGCATGAACTAGAGGCCTAACGTCTCAAAATCAAATTATATCTCATGAAAACCTTTAAGGAATCATTTCATAATGTCATCATTTTCTTTCCAAAAAGGTTTTAAAAACAGCTCGCAATCTCACTGAATTCCGTGTGAGAAAGGCACGAGTTAAACTGACTCGCCATGGCTAGTTCGCCCATGGTCAACACGCCCAACACATAATGAAAACAATTCATTTTTCGTTGAGAAAATTTGGAAAAGCGAAACCTGTTCGCCATGGTCGACTCGCCCGATATGGCTCGCCCATGATAGTTCGCCCAACGCGGAGAACCTGTGTTCGCCCGCCATCTTGCTTTTAAAACTTGAAAACAAAACTGGCTCGCCCAGTAATCAACTCGCCAAAGGTTTCATACTTCTATTTTTGAATTATTAAAATAATTCATTTTCTTTTAGGAAATTACACTTTAAAACCGTTCGCCAGAGTCAGCTCGCCCTTCACGGCTCGCCCCTGACAAACACGACAAGACGGTGAATTAGTATTCGCCCGCCACTTAGCTTTTCAAAACAGAAGTATCTTGTTGATTGCGGTTCGCCCGCCTTCAATTTAAAACAAAGGGCCGCTCGCCCAAACATATTAAAACGAGTTCGCCCGCCCTTAAAACTAGAAACGTGTGTATAAAAATTATAAAAGGGCTTGGCTCGCCCGCCAATACCAATTCGCCCAACATAAAAATACAAGGGCTCGCCCCACATAAAAACACAAGAGCTCGCCCGCCATGTATCAGTTCAGCCAGAAAACAGCATAGGGGTCGGCTTTTAGCTCGCCCGAATCAAAATAATTATCAAATAACTTCCTCAAACAATGCATGTCAGAAAACAAAACATTTAACTTAATGTTTTCATAAAATTTACTCCACAGGACATGCATCACTTCACACACATCTCCCTTACCTGTTAGAAACGAAGCCTTGCTTTGCCTTGCTCTCTGTTCGCCCATAGCCATTCCCAATTATCGGCTGCAAATTATATAAATTCCATTAATATTTTCTTTATATATATTTTTCCATTACTTGGGCGAAATTGAAATAAATCAAATGACTACTCGCCCAACTGAGCTTCACTAGTTCGCCCAGACGAGCTCGCCATTCACCATATGGCTACCACGTGGCATATCGCCCGCCATTACTCACCGTAGGTTTGTGAGCTCGCCCAACATTTAACTCACGAGGCCTACATTGGCTTAATTGTGGGAGTTCGCCCACAATACCAATTCGCCCAATGCCTCTGCATTTGAGCTCGCCCATTAATTCACTTCACTAGAATTGGGCGTTCTCACCCTTTGAACACAGACTTTACATTAGCGAGCTCCTTATCTTCTATTTGCCTCATTGGCGATTACTTACTTTTAACATGGGCGATCACTGTAATCGCCATTGTTGTCACTTATTCCATTATTTTCCTTGTTTTCATATTCTCTAAGGATCTAACTAAAAACAAAACTGTATTTATGTTTATTACTTCATAAAACATAGAAATCTATTATTGAGCATCAAGAAATCCTCAGAAAATATGAAACTCACCTCAACCAACTGCACTTCTTGAACAAGTTGCTTTCCATCTCACGTTGGCCTTCCTTTGCCTATTCTTTTAGCTCATCAAACTAAGGAGGGAAAATGTTTGCAAGCTGTTTTGCTTGTTTAGCCAGCTTAAGGGTGAAGCTTTTTAGATCAACCATAGCAGAAATGGAAGGAACAGAACCTTGCAGTTGCATAACCCTCGTAAGGAAAATGAAGTTTGCTAAATAGATTTGCCTCAAGTGTTTCTTCTTATATAACCCTGCTCAACCAATCAATAGCTACCGCCTGTCCCTTATCTGCTTCTTTCATCATTTCACGTCCATCACTCCTTTAATGCATGAAGAAAACTGAAGCACAAGTGGCGTGAAAGTCTCCCTTTCACACTCCTTTTTTTCTGCTTCTATTGACTTTGTTTTACTCCTCAACCAATAAGGATAAGTTCCTTACTGACTTCAACATCTTCCCCATTAATTGTCTTCAACTGTGGGGCGTCCAAAGTCCATTTTTGCGGCACGGTTCTGAGTTATTATTTCATTTTGTCCGTGCTAATTTCAGTTCGCCAGCCATTCAGCTTGGTAGCTTAATCTTGACAATTACACATAGGTTTGGCGATCACAGCCATTGCAACATTATTGGCGATCACTTGATATTGTTCTACTCGCCAACTTTTTTCTGATTCACCTCAAACGTTGGCGAACACACCTATTCGCCCACGCCATCGTCCAACTCGCCATCACCATTGGCGATCACACCATTACCTTGCTCGCCCATTGGCGAGCCGTTTCTTCATTGTACTCGCCCGTCGAGTATTTCACCTAATTGGCTCCGTTCTCATCTCAAGTTAAGGAGCTTTTCACCAAAATGTAAATCTTTATTTATTATTTACTTAATTTCCAATATCCATTTTATGAGATTAAGGTCTACAGTAGGGTAAAATTAGATCTTACATTTTCTCCCCACTTTAAGAAATTTGGTCCTCCAAATTTCAACCAAACCTGTCAGTGAAGAAACTCTGGATACTTCTTATGCATAAGGCTTTTAAATTTTCAAGTAGCCTTATCCTTAATATTATGCTATCAGAGCACCATAGCCATAACATGATCTTAGATCACAGCACTTTATCACTGCTATTTATCTTTCCTATCCAGAATCCGTACCAATTTCTCAACGCAATTCATGTCCTCTCTAATCTCTAGGACTTATCTCGAATCACGTGAGAAGGATATGGATAGTACTTTCTCATTATTGAAACATGGAACACATTGTGCACTCCTGACAACACGGGAGGTAGTGCACATCTTTCACATGATCTAAGATCTCCAACGATCCAATGCATTGGGAGCTCAATTTCCCTCTCATTATGCATCCCAATGGTGAGACCTTAATATACATAACCTCTTGTATATCTCAAGAAGTCTGTTCGACCAAGTCGAAAATAATTTTCGGTCTCCCATTTTCTCATGCTATCGTGGATTATATCATCTGCTAAATAAATTTTTCCAAATGTTATGCCTATACTCTCTTGTGGCCCTTATTATCAACAAACTCTGCCAGGGTAGAGGATTATCCCAGGAGCCAATAAAATCAATCGCACACGCTCACACCATATCCTCGAGCGTCTATCTCATACGCTCGGACTGTCTCTCAGTCTGCGGATAAACTGCGGTGCGAAACTCAATCGGGATCCCATAGCTTCCCGTAATCTCTCTCAACACTGAGATATGAAGCGGGACTCCCTATCAACAATAATGCTCACTGGAATACTGTAAACCTCACCATTTCCCTGACATATAATCCGGCCAAGGCATTAATTAGCTCAATAAATTCCATAATCAAGGAATGAGCAGACTTACTAAATATATCCACAACCATCCAGATAGCAATTTACTCTTTTCAATTTTTCACTGAGTATAGGAAGTACCTCTAATATAGGTATTTTTTTCTTCCTTATCACCTTCTCAACTCTTATTTAATCTCGTCTCCAATATGAGACCATGAATATCTTTTTATATTCCTCATTGTCTCTAAGAGTACTGCTCGTCTCTTTAGGCCATCAATAATCATCCCTTTGGCGCTCTTCCGCGCTCTAGGATTATTCTCTCAAGTGGGTTGGCGACCACCTAGTTCGCCCACATCTCACAACATGTTATCCGGTGTTAAGCGATCACCCCACTCGTGGGTCGCCCATCCCGAATTTTCTCAAAGTCCTGAAGAATCTCGGGCGTCTTTTCTTAAAACCAATTTACACTCACTGAAGTCTTTTATCATCCTTGAGAGTTAGCAACTCATCTATACTATTTATCACTTATCATCTCATTCAGTGCTAGTCGATTATAATTTGGTGACTATCATGTAGATAATTTTAATCATTCGTATGTAAGTGTCCCAGTAGTCTCTAAAATACCACGCACTAGCTCTCAATATATCCCGGAGCGTCCACACAATGCGCTCGGATATCTATATCAATCTGAGGCGGTGCTAACAGTAGAAATTTGGAATCCCAAAGCCTCTTGCTATTCTCTCAAAGCATACGGCGAATCAGGGATCCCTATCACAAGTACCCACTCATTGGAACTTCACATACATCCTCTCTGTTTCACCAATATATATCGACTAAGGCACTTATTACATCCCGAAACCTGATGATGAAAAAGTGAAATAATTTAATTACTCAATCCATAATCACTTCTATAACATCATGGTTCTTTCGGATTCTTCACCACCTCACAGTGATTGTTTCATGATTAATCTAGGACTGCTTTTCTTTTTCAGACCTTAATATTAGCCACCGATTACGTCTCAGGTAATCATTTTTCCCTCGATCACTTCTCTTATCTCAAGTGATCATTCTATCTCTTATTCTCCTAGTACATGAAATGTCACTACTTGGAGAATATATTTTTTCTTACATCAATTTCTGAAATTTAAAATTATTATCTATTATCACCTCTGTCAACTTCCCACTTAATATAGTACTTTACTGTTACTATTTCGTAACCATTTCTAATATTGTATTCATACATACACTTTCACTTTCACTTTTTCCACAATAGGTATTAAATCAATAAGTTAGCAAATTCCACAAACTCTTCAACAATTCATTTGTGCTATACGGGTAAAACTCATAAATTTTATACCCCAATAAGCACACTTTAACCTCACTTAAGTAGTAAAATTTTTTATTCAGACAATTTTAATGTCCCCTTAATCAGTTGAGACCTCGTGTCTCTAATATATATATATATATATATATATATATCAATTAGAAACCAATGGTCACTAACTTAACAATAAGGTTTTTCATACCTTATACAATAATATTGCTGATATCAATATACATGTTTATTCTTTTTAAAATCATCCTAGTTGGCTCTAGGCACACAAATAGGAAGGATACTACAGTCGGCTAGGGATCCATATAGAATATGATAGGTATTTTAGAATACCATACTTGTTCCGGAACCTAGAAGCAACTGTAGAGAGTACTAATCTCATTGTTTTCAAAACGATAAAATTTTCGTTTTCACCAGTTATAACAAACTAGTTTTATTCTTTACTCATCAATCTCTTGAGTAATTTCTCAAGCTCTACTGATTCACTGGTAAGAGCTTACAAACAATTTCTATTTCAATTTACCAACCTCTAAGCTTGTCAACTAAATCTCGATGCCAATTTTATCATTTGGTAATTACGAGACATTTCATTTTCTTGGCGATTACAGCTTTTGTTCTGTTCGCCACATTGTTTTGACTCATGTCATATTGTTGATCAGATTACTCACCATACTCTTTGGACGATCAGGATTCTCGCCCACTTTAGTAATTCATGTTACATTGGCGGACTCATTTAAGTCCTCGCCATCATCTAACTCGCCCATCGAGTATTTCTCATAAATCTCATAATATCACGGTTCTATGGATATCGTAACGGACCAGCCCAACCGGCCATGGCAATCCCCTTTTTGGGCCCATCGACAACGATTGCTGTGACAACGCTACTCATCCATACTGTCCTCTTTGGCGATCACCTCGATGCCCGGTTCTTCCAACCGTGCTCGAGTTCGCCCATCTCAAGGTTTTCTTTCTCATCCACAGACTCAAACAATTGACTTCCTCTAATGTCAAGTCACTACTAATATCCATTCTCCTACAACATAAGGAGTATATATAATCAGTATTATCATCGATTTTAGATCATTTCTCACACAATTCACCTTTTTAAATTCAAACCCCAAAATCCACAACAGGGCTGACTATCTCGCGACCTCTTATAACTTGTACTCTGGGTCGCCTTACTTATCAATATATCAGTGGTGTCTACAGTAGAAATCATCCTTTATACCATCAGTTTCTATTTTAAATTCGTTTAGTCACTTATGGCTTTTTTAAAAAAACATGTCTATATATGGGTATGTTCATAAATTCCCCTTTTTATTCTCTCTCATCAATATAATTTCAAACACGCGATCTTAGGGCTTATATACTAATATTACCCCTTTTTCGTCTCAATATCATCATTTCAGGATCTTAGTTCGATATGGACAGAGAAGTCCTGGTGGGGCCCTCACCGAGTTTCCTCACTGCACCTCATCGAATAGACCCGACATTATGATGATAAGATCGCCTATCTCATGCAAAATTTCCGGATTACTATCTCTATTGTAACCCATAATTCATCAACTTTCACCATATTTCACCACTTAACTCATTTCACAGTCATTCGACTCCTCTATACATTCAGACTATACAGTACTACAGGGGATGTTAACCTTTCTCAACACTTCCCATGCTAAAGGCATCAACAGACATCAGACCAACCCAAGCTCTGATACCATTAAATCTGTAACATCCCGTTACCACATTTTTCACGTATTTCCATATAACTTAACCGGTTGGGCTGTCTGCGATACCATTAACATTCAACAGTAACAGTGATAAATGATAAACATTTATCTATTAATTATGGAATATGAAATTTCTTTTCATTATCCCTTTGATCTGCCATCCCCTATTAACATTTATTTCACTAAGGTAGTACTGTATATATATATGTCTGAAATGTAAAAGAGAAGAGACTGTACCTGTCACATTTAACGTGCCATGCCTCAGTGCTTTAAGCATAGCTATACTCATCTGAGAGCTAATTCTCTCAACTCCGTGTACTTCTTATCTGTGGAGTTAAAACAAAGGGGTGAGCGATTCATACGCTCAGTAAAGAAAACATATGCTACTTTAAATAAAGCAAAACTATATATCACAACTCATTTATTCTTTTCTTAACAATAACACAGTAGAAAAGACAGTGGATACATAGTAAACACTATATATAGGATTTCAACAAATCCTTACAGTAAATAGAAATTGGTAAGTTGAGACTAGGCAACAAATAAATCATGCTATTAACGTTCCCCTTCCCCCTTGCGAGAACGAAATCTGCCGCTTTTGGGGTGCAACCGTAGGCCATCGCCCCTCACGGCTATCTCAGATCTATGGCCATAATCTATAGTGGTCCTCGGGTCCACTTGCCAAGTGACCTCGAGACCGCTGATGACTTGGCAGGTCCATCAGCCCCGTGATGCCCTGAGGTGCACTCCTTGGTCCATCGACCGAGCCACCGCCCCAGGCGGGTCACGCAATAGTAATGCATAAACTAGAGGCCTAACGTCTCAAAATCAAATTATATCTCATGAAAAACCTTTAAGGAATCATTTCATAATGTCATCGTTTTCTTTCCAAAAAGGTTTTAAAAACAGCCCGCAATCTCACTGAATTTCGTGTGAGAAAGGCACGGGTTAAACTGACTCGCCATGGCTAGTTCGCCCATGGTCAACTCGCCCAACACATAATGAAAACAATTCATTTTTCGTTGAGAAAATTTGGAAAAGCGAAACCTGTTCTCCATGGTTGACTCACTCGATATGGCTCGCCCATGACAGTTCGCCCAACGCGGAGAACCTGTGTTCGCCCGCCATCTTGCTTTTAAAACTTGAAAACAAAACTGGCTCGCCTTCAGTGGCTTGCCCAGTAATCAACTCGCCAAAGGTTTCATATTTCTATTTTTGAATTATTAAAATAATTCATTTTCTTTTAGGAAATTACACTTTAAAACCGTTCGCCAGAGTCAGCTCGCCCTTCACGGCTCGCCCTTGACTAACACAACAAGACGGTGAATTAGTATTCGCCCGCCATTTAGCTTTTCAAAACAGAAGTATCTCGTTGATTGCGGTTCGCCCGCCTTCAATTTAAAACAAAGGGCCGCTCGCCCAAACATATTAAAACGAGTTCGCCCGCCCTTAAAACTAGAAACGTGTGTATAAAAATTATAAAAGGGCTTGGCTCGCCCGCCAATACCAATTCGCCCAACATAAAAATACAAGGGCTCGCCCCACATAAAAACACAAGAGCTCGCCTGCCATGTATCAGTTCAGCCAGAAAACAGCATAGGGGTCGGCTTTTAGCTCGCCCGAATCAAAATAATTATCAAATAACTTCCTCAAACAATGCATGTTAGAAAACAAAACATTTAACTTAATGTTTTCATAAAATTTACTCCACAGGACATGCATCACTTCACACACATCTCCCTTACCTGTTAGAAACGAAGCCTTGCTTCGCCCTGCTCTCTGTTCGCCCATAGCCATTCCCAATTATCAGCTGCAAATTATATAAATTCCTTTAATATTTTCTTTATATATATTTTTCCATTACTTGGGCGAAATTGAAATAAATCAAATGACTACTCGCCCAACTGAGCTTCACTAGTTCGCCCAGACGAGCTCGCCATTCACCATATGGCTACCACGTGGCATATCGCCCACCATTACTCACCGTAGGTTTGTGAGCTCGCCCAACATTCAACTCACAAGGCCTACATTGGCTTAATTGTGGGAGTTCGCCCACAATACCAATTCGCCCAACGCCTCTGCATTTGAGCTCGCCCATTATTTCACTTCACTAGAATTGGGCGTTCTCACCCTTTGAACACAGACTTTACATTGGCAAGCTCCTTATCTTCTACTTGCCTCATTGGCGATTACTTACTTTTAACATGGGCGATCACTGTAATCGCCATTGTTGTCACTTATTCCATTATTTTCCTTGTTTTCATATTCTCTAAGGATCTAACTAAAAACAAAACTGTATTTATGTTTATTACTTCATAAAACATAGAAATCTATCATTGAGCATCAAGAAATCCTCAGAAAATATGAAACTCACCTCAACCAACTGCACTTCTTGAACAAGTTGCTTTCCATCTCACGTTGGCCTTCCTTTGCCTATTCTTTTAGCTCATCAAACTAAGGAGGGAAAAGGTTTGCAAGCTGTTTTGCTTGTTTAGCCAGCTTAAGGGTGAAGCTTATTAGATCAACCATAGTAGAAATGGAAGGAACAGAACCTTGCAGTTGCATAACCCTCGTAAGGAAAATGAAGTTTGCTAAACAGATTTGCCTCAAGTGTTTCTTCTTATATAACCCTGCTCAACCAATCAATAGCTACCGCTTGTCCCTTATCTGCTTCTTTCATCATTTTATGTCCATCACTCCTTTAATGCATGAAGAAAACTAAAGCACAAGTGGAGTGAAAGTCTCCCTTTCACACTCCTTTTTTTCTGCTTCTATTGACTTTGTTTTACTCCTCAACCAATAAGGATAAGTTCCTTACTGACTTCAACATCTTCCCCATTAATTGTCTTCAACTGTGGGGCGTCCAAAGTCCATTTTTGCGGCACGGTTCTGAGTTATTATTTCATTTTGTCCGTGCTAATTTCAGTTCGCCAGCCATTCAGCTTGCTAGCTTAATCTTGACAATTACACACAGGTTTGGCGATCACAGCCATTGCAACATTGTTGGCGATCACTTGATATTGTTCTACTCGCCAACCTTTTTCTGATTCACCTCAAACGTTGGCGAACACACCTATTCGCCCATGCCATCGTCCAACTCGCCATCACCATTGGCGATCACACCATTACCTTGCTCGCCCATTGGCGAGCCGTTTCTTCATTGTACTCGCCCGTCGAGTATTTCACCTAATTGGCTCCGTTCTCATCTCAAGTTAAGGAGCTTTTCACCAAAATGTAAATCTTTATTTATTATTTACTTAATTTCCAATATCCATTTTATGAGATTAAGGTCTACAGTAGGGTAAAATCAGATCTTACGAAAAGAAAAGTGCTAGAAGAGATGAGATGTTCATGGCTGATGTGGGCAGTTAAATGACATTAAAATATCTACTTTGAAGAGCCAAGGACACGAACACAAGTGGCAATTAATGCCGACTCATCTAGGATAGGAAATTACTATTGTATCCCTAGGTTAAGTGACTATATAAGCTACTCTATGAGACCTAACCTAGGGTGGGCTGCCTAGGGTTTAGTTTTATTATTTTTCCAGCATTTGTTTTTTATTTTTATGTCTTTACAAGTTTAGAGCAACCACCATTTTATTTCCTTAATATTCTTTATATTTTTGCAAGTAAAATACAAGTTTTCATGAAGTTTTTCTCTACTATTTATTACTTTCTTGCACTTTTTCTTTGAATTATTTCTTTAAAGTTTTAGCAACTTTAAACATCTTCTACTCTTTCTTTTCCTCTTATTTTGATTCAAGATTGAGCCTCATGATTATGGGAGCTTGATAGGTTGAAAAATTACCTCCTTATCTCTTGTGAGGGAGCTTGGTCCATAGTTTCTTTTGCAATTTTTATTTTATGCTTTTTAGCTTCTAAACGAATTTATAGTATTTTTTATTTACTTTTTTGGGGGTCTAGTTTAGGTTAAAATAGTTTTTAAAAATCTTTTAAAACAAAAAAAAAAGAAATGTTTAAAGTAGGGTATGTAAGGAGTTGGTGTCATGTTGGGTTAGTCTAGAGTAGGTTTTTTTTTCAAGCTTTAAAATGATTTTTTACTATTTTTATTCTACTAATTTAGGAGTCTAGTTTATTGGGTTAAAACAGTTTTTAAAAATATTTTAAAACAAAAATAAAAAAATGTTTAAAGTAGGCTGGTTTAGTGTTAGGCGTTAGTGAGATATCATGCATTGTTTTCGGTTTTTGCTATTTTTTTAGTCAGATTTCGGTTCTGTTTGGAGGTTTTGGGTTCTGTTTTTGAGTGTTTTTTTAATTGTTAGATAGTTAGTTGTATATTAAGGGTGCATGCATTTATATTAGAGTTTACTAGACGTTTTGTTTAATGTTCTAGGCTAGGAAGTTAAGTTTCTTGCAATTTTCTAATTCTGTCCTGTTTTTGGTGTTAATCTTAGGCACTTTTAGGGTCTGTTTTTGCCATGTTTTAAATGCTTTCTTAGGAGTTTAGTGCCATATTTACATTATATAATTTTTAGTAATTTTTTCTTAGTTAATTAGATTAGGTTTCATACGCATTACTCAGCATTTCTACTTAGCATTTTCAAAACTATTTGCCATTTTTCTGTCCTTTTAGGCGTGATTTATAGGAATTTTAGGCTGTGTTTTTCATGCATTTTAAGCTTCATTTTGGTGTCTTAGGGTCTTAGCTACATCATATTAAAATTAGGGAATTTTAGGAAAGCATATAAGTTAGGTTTCATGGCACTTTACTAGCATTAGTCACTTGTAGATCCATTTTCCTGATCAGCGTTTCTAGTTACTGCCTTAGGTATTTTAGCTACTGGTTGGTCACTAAATTAGGTTTATTTAAATGGTTTTCATGCATGTTAATGTTAAACACTCATCTTAGGATTTTTAGGAAGCATTAGGGTCATTTTAGGAGACACAGTACATTGCATTTTCGTTAGTTTCTTTACCATAGGCATCATTATAGGCTCGCTGTCCAGATTTAGTGTGCTGCTTTTTAGGGTTAGTTTAATTACATTTAGTTCATTTTAGGTTCATATACATAGTCATTTAGGTGTAGGATAAGTTAGATTAATTTTAGAAGCCATAAAGTTGCATTTTTAGGATCATTTAGTGACAATTTTCAATTCTGTCCCGGTTTGTTATTTGTGTTAATTTCATAAGTTTAGGTGCTGTTTTGGGTGTATATTTAGTGTCTTAGGATAGATTTCATATAGGTCCTTAGTTAGGAAAAGTTCGGATTAGTTTTTAGTTCATTTATTTAAGTATTGCCATGCATTAGTTTAGGATTTCATGCATTAGATATTTTTCTGATTTAGAAGTTCATTAAGAATTAGATAGTTGATGTCCATACATGCATTTTAAATTAGTCTAGGGTTTAAATTCAAGCAAATAGGATTAATTTAGGGTTAAGTTAATTAGGGTTGCATTGTGGCATTTCATTTCATCTTTTCAAAAAAAAATTCAATCCTCATGTACTCATTAGTTTAATCTAGGATAGTTAATTCATGCATTTAATTAAGTTAGAAATAAATTAGGGTTAGTATTAGAATAGGGTTACACTTTATTGCATTTTTAGGGTTAGGGTTCGTTAACGTTAATTAGGGTTTACTAGGGTTTTTAGGGTTTCCATTAGGATTAACTATTTCATGCATTATTTTTTAGATTTAATTAGATTTAATTTGAGTTTTACTTAGTTCATGCATTTTTATTTTCATTTTAGAATTTTCATGCATATTTTCATTATTTGCATTTTAGTCCCATAACTTTATGAAATTACACTTTTACCCTTGTAGTTCACTGACTTGACTTTTTGTTCTTTTCTTTTGTTGTTCCTTTTAATTTCTAAGCTTTCATTGTATGTATTTTTAGTTACTCTTTTATTTCAATTATTTTTGTTTTATTATTATATTTCGATATATTTTATCCTATCAGCCTTAGTAGATCACCCACTCTAAACTTCATAATTTGCTAAGACATATCGTAGATAAGAGGATCCGATAATTAGCTAGGCTTCACAATACTAGTCTTTGGGGGATGATATTTTTCGGACTCACCTCCGTATTTCTTGAAGACTACGTGCACTTGCGTGTAGATACTTGTTGGCTCTTATAGGCTATACTGAGAGGGGGAGTGAATCGGTTTTTAACTACCCTTAAGCTCGTTTTGCGATTCTTCTAAATTCTCTAGCCTATTTGATTATTTTCTAAGTTCTCTAAGCTAGGCAAGCATGCAATCCAAGTTCAATGCAATAAACATAATATAATCGCAAGTAAATAAAGAGTAGGGAGAGAGAGATTTACACAATCGATTTATAGAGGTTCGGCTACCTTGCCTACGTCCTCTACCTTGAGACGCTCCCAAGGATTTTCCCAAATTCACTATCCTTGAATTTGTTACACTCCCTCTTTTTCTAGGCTAAAGAGAAACCTCTCTCTTTTTCTAGGCTCAAGAGAAACCTCCCTCTTTTTCTTAGGCTAAAGAGTAACCTCCCTCTTTTTCTTAGGCTAAAGAGAAACCTCCCCTTTTACAAGGAATGAGTGTGTTTACAAATTGTGTAATCAAAGAAGGGCCTCTAGATAGGCAAGTGATTACAATGTTTAAGCACATGGAAAAAGACTATACAAGATTTGTGCTACTCTATACAAACAATATGAGAATGATGGAAGATGAAGACTTTGTAGCTCTTGATTTGTTGTTGAGGCTTGAGAAAAATGAAGAAGATGATGAATAGAATTTCTGAGCCGTTCCTCATCGTTCTTTAGCTTCTAAGCCTCTATTTATAGTCCCTTGGATGTATTCTAGCCGTTGGGTGGAGCCAAAACTTGAATATGACCGTTGTCTCACAAAAACTAGCCGTTACAGGCTATTTTCGGGCAAAGGGATCGATCCCTTCCCATAGGGGATCGATCCCTTCATTCCAGATTTGATTCTTCTGGGTTGAGGGACCTTTTCTTCCACCAAAAAGCTTACTGCCACTAGGGGATCGATCCCTTCCCTTAGGGGATCGATCCCTTCTTTCCAGAAGGTGATTTCCTGCACTTTTTGAGTTAGAAATGATGTGGTCTTTGATCCTAATCCAACCCAAAACATTTTGGCTCTTTTGTGGGAGTTTTTCTTGACTTTCTCAAATGAAAACATAGTCCAAAATTTCATCAAGTGATTTTCTAAAATATTCATTAAATTATGGTCTTAATGTTTGATATGTTCACTTGAAAATGGATTGAGAAAATCATGTGTGAAAAGGCAAATTTACAATATGAATTAAAACATTAAAGCTTACTTAAGTTTTTATCATTTCAAAATATATATGGCAATTTAAAGCTAACAATACCATTTAGGGTTGACAAGTTTTTGGCATTGTCGCTGGGGACTGAGTAAGCCATAGTTAATATTAGAGAAATTATGCTTAAGTATAGTATTAGCTTGTATATATTTAGTCTTTAAAACTTAGAGCCTTAGGTTAGATTAGGAAAAACCTTAATTAGATTTTCTCTCTTCTTTTCTTTTAGTTTCTTTTTAGAGACAAACTATTAGGGCTCTGTTTATATTTGCATGCGTTGAGTCAAGAGCTGTGAATTCTTTCCCTTAGATCCTGAAATTGAGAAAACACTTAAAGATTAGAAGGGAATCCAAAAAACAAATTGCTTCACTGCAATATCCAATGGCAGATAACAAAAAGCTTAGGACATTAGGAGAGTATGCAGTCCTAACAATAAGGGTATTACATTGGTATTAAAAGGCTAGCAATTCTTGCGAACAACTTTGAGATCAGGCCAGTCATCATCCAAATGATCCAGTCATAGGTGTAGTTCAGTGGGTTGCCCCACGATGACCCACATGCACATTTGGGCAGTTTCCTTGAGATCTGCGATACTTTAAAGTATAATGTAGTCTTTGAATATACGATTAGGCTTAGGCTATTTCCTTTCTCTCTTAAGGATAAAGCAAAGAGTTGGTTAACCTCCTTACCCCCAGGATCTATCGCTACATGAGATGAGCTAGCCCAGCAGTTCTTAGGCAA
Source organism: Heritiera fomes (assembly GCA_032173925.1). Taxonomy (NCBI): domain Eukaryota; kingdom Viridiplantae; phylum Streptophyta; class Magnoliopsida; order Malvales; family Malvaceae; genus Heritiera; species Heritiera fomes. The sequence continues at coordinate 20,279,963 of JAPDPM010000002.1, forward strand.
ATTCTTTCCTCCTTCTAAGATGGCCAAGCTTAGGAACGATATCGCCTCTGTCACCTAATACGATGTTGAGTCCTTGTATGAGACTTAGGAGCGTTACAAGAAAGTGTCCACGCCATGTGTCACATCCCAAGTACACTGTATTTTACCCTTTTTACACATTTTCACAACACATGGATAGATTGGGCTGTCTGCGATATCTTATTTTCCACATTTAATTCATTGAAAACATAATATTCGTAACTCAATACAGTTAACAGAAATAAATATTTACAAATTGTATTTTTAATCCACACTTACATCCCCTGATTTAATATAACACTGTCATACCGTAAATCAGAAGTCTAAACATATAATATAAAATAAATATACCTCCGGGATCTTTAAATGCTGCCTCGGGGTGCTCAATATGCAGCCTCTAATCCTCGGATGATATATGTCAATTGGTCACTGAAAATAATTTGGAGAGATAAAATATTGGGGTAAGCAAACCATGGCTCAGTAAGGGATTTGTATGCAAATCTTGATACCTCGAAGACTATATGCAGTAAAGTCTTTAAAATATAAAATTTATTAAAATGTTTACTGCATATAAAATGTCATATGATTAAATAAACAATTTTGTAAATCATATGAACCACATTTGAAATTCAGTTTGATTTCCATCGTTGAAATCAATCACTTTAAATACATGTAGCAGTAAAATACACTGTTCACATATTTCACAAATTAGTGATAAAATATCACAATAAACAGTATATTTCCACATTTCTCATCAAATCCAAACACGTGGAATAATAGTGGAGACCATGCAACACCCTAATAATATCATGCTATAAGTCTCGTAGGGAATAATAGGGTACACGTGAGATTCCTGTAGGGACAATAAATCATCATAAAGATCTACGGCTAGAGTCTATAGGTGTCCTCGGTCGTACATTGAGCAGTGACAACCGGGACGCTGAAGACGGCTTAATGTCAACAGCTTCACATATCACATATTACATATTACATGTCACATATAAGCATGATATGAGGCCTATCAGTCTCAAAACAGTATATGTGAAATCTTATTACCTTTATGGAATTTAGTAAAATTAATAACCTGTTTCAGAAAATCCATAAAGGTATAAATCACAATATCTCATACGGTGAAAACAGTTTATAAGATAATCATACAGTAGAAATAAAATTTCATAACCATTCCTTTTCACTGTAGAACACATACACACGTGTTTCCATGCTTTCTTTCCAAAACATGAAATTCAAAGTTATTGGAAATCAATTCCAATATTTTCATGATTTATGGAAAATAAATCTTTTATTTCCCAAATTTAATAATTCCGCCAACATAGTTTCCACCATAAACACGTGTAGAGACATTTTAGTCTCAAAACAATATTTACACAGTGATAAAACCTTTATGGAAATCACTACACATGACAAAATTTTATTTATCCCATAAAGGAAAGTCATAAATAAAATAGTGAATATCATACTAAGAATAATTATAAAATATTCGCTATTCACCATTTCACTCCACCAATCACACATTTCACTGTAAACACGTAGAGTGAATTTTCAGTAATGACACCTTCACCGAAATTGGTGTCAAGAATATTTAATAAATATTTTTGGTATAATAACCATTTATGAAAAATATTTAATTTATCCCTTTCGAGGCTAGGAGAAATATCAATAATTCACCAAAATATTTTCTAACATTTTTAGAAATATTTTGAATAAATTTCGACAGTATAATAGTTGCCCGAGTCTTAGCCTTCCTGCACTTGTAAACACAGTTCACCAACCGAAAAATCACAGATTTCATGTAATTTGAGGCAAACCAATATTCCATAATTCATATAAAATTCATAGCACGTAAATCATGAATTCGGATATCCCTACAAATCTACACACGCGTTTCTTACCTGTTTATCGAGATTGCGCTATCTCGTGCACCACACGAACGTCGAACTTCGGATTGCAAATTTAATTTCACCGAGTCATTAGCTTAATTATCCTTTAATTTCGAGCTATGAATTATAAAAATTATAGATGTAAATAAAGCCTTATAGCTAAAAATGGCTACTCTTCAGGCCATTCTTTCTCTCTTTTCCACTATGGCCGAATGGCCTTTAAACAAATAAATCCATGGTTCCATTTTTTTTGTCAATGTATCAATTAATTAAGCTGCCTTCTTACTTGTAATTTTCCATCATTAAGAAATAAAAGACAATATTTCTTTCCTTTATTTATTCCATAATCGGCAGTGGCAAACACATATTGACTATATCTATAATTTGTGGTTATATTTTCCTTATCACAAGCCCTCATTTTTTACTCTTTATTATTGCTCATTTACCACAATTTCAGCCTTGTATTCTTCGTTTTTCCACGCCACAATCAGCCATTTTATTGACTTTCATGCCATCTCCATTAAATCAGTCAACAACAATTCATTAACTAAATTTTCCATTCGGTTCCTAGCTTGTATGTCCTATTCGGTTCAGTCCTTTTTGTTCTATTTTCACACTATCACAACACCACGTTGAAGCCTCTTTGAACCTTCATGGCTAACCATTCATTAAAATCATTTCACACTAGGTAACTTCTATTTCCTATTTCGGTTCAGCCAACTTTTTTTTTTATTTTTGTGTTTTGGTTTTGTCAGCTTTCACGTGGGGTTCAGTTCAGCCTCTATTTTCTGCTTTACATCTTTTAAACACTATCCTTACTCTTAAGTTTTCAACAGCAGCTGACAGTAGGGTTCTCTGTTTTATGTATATAATTTTCATTCCATGTTTCTTCTTGGTTTTACAGGTCAGCCACGCCATACATAACAACTACACAACCAAACTTTTCTGCTTCATCTATTCACATCACACATGCAGCCAACGTTTCAGCTTTATTTTCTCAAGATTCTATTGCCTAAACAACTATCCAGATTACATTATAACCAGTGTTCTTCAAAATAACAATCATCCATAATTTCAACCCATTCAATTTAACCATATACAAGCTACAAAGACAGAAAACTAAGGTTGATAGTTACCTTTGCACAGGACGTTACTGACTGAAGCAGAACAGTTTTGTTTGTTGGTTTCTTGCACGTTTTGGCTAAGTTTTGGAGAGGTATAGAAAGCCTTTTTAGTCGGGAATAGCTTTTATCACAAGGACTTATTGATTAAATGAAGGAAAGAGGGGCTTTTTGCATAGAAGGAATCGAAGAACACATGGAGACTAGAGAAATCGGGAAGAACCGAAACAGAGTGCAGCTTCATAAGGCGGTGCACTCAGCTGGAAACAATTAATAAAAGTTGGTTTTGTTGTCATAATTTGATTGGCCATATTTTAATTTTAATTTATAGAAATCTGATATGATTTATTTAAGGTCCAAAATGTCCTCAAAAATCCTTTTATTCACTTATGTTGCCACTGCACAGTACACTTTCTGTTCCAGCCCATTTTTAATTTAATTTTTCATTTATTTTATTTATTTCTTAAGCCAAATTTAAATCAAAGGTTGATCAACTTTGATCAACCCTTGAGAAAAGCCAACTTTGTCCTTGTACAACTTCAAAATTTTCCATTCTATCCCACCTTTATTTCCACATTTCTAAAAATATTCAAAATTAATTTATTTACTGATTTATTTAGTTAAAATTTACAATTTTCGTACATGTACAGTACAAAATAACGAGTTCTCACACCATGGCCTACCCCTATGGCTACAGCTGTAGACCTTCTACAACGGTCTAACTAGTTAGAATAAGATGATCATCGATGCTGCTAAAGGAGGGGTACTTATGTGAAAGATGGAGGAGATAGCTTATAATCTATTGGACAATATGGCCATTAATAACTATTAGTGGTTAGTTGAGCGACATGCTCCTAGGAAGACAACTGGTATTTACGAGCTTGAAACTCTCTCTACCTTGACTTCATAGATTGCCACATTGACAAAGAAGGTAGAGTCCTTAAGTACCTAGTCCTCTTTTAGCCTTAGTCTTGTCCTATCAGTATAGAGTCCTTTTAATCTGTGTAATCTATGTGGTGGCATGCATTCAATAGATAAGTGCCCACTAAATTTAGAGTCCGTTCAATATGTTGCCCCACCCTAAAGGTAGCAGAACAATCCTTTTTTCTAGCACCTACAATCTAGGGTAGAGGAATCATCCTAATTTCTCTTGTAACCAAAATCAGGGGCAGTCATCCACTTCCAAACCTTTAGGACCCCTAGTTTTTAGCCTCTATCTGCTCATGTGCCACCACACTAGCATCAGTTACCACCTTATGCTTCTCATCCAACTCATTAGTTTCACCATCATCCACTACCGCCATTACTTGTTCAGCCCAGCACATTCCTACATGTGCATCTGAGAAGAAACTTTCACTTGAGGAGATGTTCACGACTACCTTGCAAAATCAAGCTGCTTCCATCAAGAACTTGGAAGTCTAGGTTAGACAGATAGCTAATGCTCTCAGCCAACGTCCATAGGGAACCCTTCCTAGTAACATTGAAGCTAATATTGTAACAAGGGAGGGTAAAGAGCATCTTAAGGCTGTGACCCTGAAGAGTGGTAGAGAGTTAGTTGATTCACATGCTAGGACCACTCCTGTTGAACCCATAGTGGTAGAGCCCATAGGTTCTAATGACGCAGTTAGGACTGAGTAGGTAAAGGATGACTTAGTTGCAGGGAAGCTTTAGGTTGGTCATTCTTCTTCTTCTTCTTCTTCTTCTTCTTATTCTTCTTCTTCTTCTTCTTCTACATGTGCTAGCACTTCTCCTCCTATTAGGCCACCAATACCTTTTCCTTAGCACTTTCAAAATCAAAAGTTAATTCAACGATTCTCTAAATTCATTGAAGTGTTTAAGAAGCTTCACATTAACATTCCATTTGTTAATGCTTTGAAGCAAATGCCCAGTTATGTGAAGTTCATGAAGGATATCCTCTCGAGGAAGCGGAGATTAAAGGATTATGAGACTGTGGCACTGACAGAGGGATGTAGTGCCATTATTCAGAAAAGGTTACCTCTTAAGCTCAAAGATCCTAGCTGCTTTACCATTCCTTGCACTATAGGCGACTAGTTCTTTGATAGAGTCTTATGTGATCTAGGAGCTAGTATTAATTTGATGCCATGGTCAATATACCAAAAGCTAGGAGTAGGTGCTGCAAAGCCTACCACAATAACCTTACAGTTAGCAGACAGGTCCATTAAGTATCCAAAAGGGGTCATTAAGGATGTGTTGGTTAAGGTGGACAAATTCATATTCCTCGGATTTTATAGTTCTTGATATGGAGGAAGACAGGAAGTTTCTATCATTTAGGCAGACCTTTTCTAGCTACTTGTAGGAACATTATTGATGTTTAGAAGGGGGTTGACTATGAGAGTTCAGGATCAGGAGGTAACTTTTAATGTGTTTAAATCTTTGAAATTTGTTGATGACTCTTAGGATTGTTTTAGTATGGATGTGATAGATAGAGATATCATTAAGGAGTACTCTAGGACACATCCTTTAGACCTTTAAAGGTTTTCTTAGTGAAATCTATGCATTTAAAGGAATATGAGAAGGATGATGATGATGTGATTGAGGCTTTACAATTGTTAGACGCTTCTCCACTAATGAAGTTAGCCCAATTTGAGATGATAGATACCACATCCTCCTCAATATCAAATATCCATCCATCCACTAGTGAGCCACCAACATTAGAGCTTAAGCCCTTACCCCCATACCTTAGATATGCTTATCTAGGGGAGTCCTCTACTTGACCAATAATAATTTTGCTGCTTTCACTTCTGATTAAGAATGCTATAGGCTAGTCCATAGATGATCTTAAGGGCATCAGTCCCTCAATTTGTATGTATAAGATCCTATTAGAGGAGGGGTATAGGTCTTCAGTAGAGCACCAACGCAAGCTTAATTACGTTATGAAAGAAGTGGTAAAGAAGGAAATTATAAAGTGGTTAGATGTCGGGATTATCTACTGTATATTTGATAGTTCATGGGTGAGCCTTGTTCAATGTATCCCTAAGAAGAGATGTATGACAGTGGTGGAAAATGAGAAAAATGAGCTTATCCTGACTAGAACAGTGACTAGATGGCGTGTGTGCATGGATTATAGAAAATTAAATACTGCCACCAGGAAAAACCACTTCCCTTTACCCTTCGTTGATTAAATGTTAGATAGGTAACTGGTCATGAGTTTTATTGTTTGTTAGATGGGTACTCAAGGTACAACCAAATAGTTATAGCCTAGAGGACCAAGAAAGACCACCCTCACATGTCCCTATGGGACATTACTTTTAGGAGAATGCCTTTTGGCTTATGCATTGCATATGCTAAATGCAATCGTGATTCTTACGAAAGTGAGTTAGGATTTAGAATTAAAGATTGAGTTAGTTTAGTTTAGGTTTTGTATGAGGACTAGCAAAAATTAAGTGTGGGGGAATCTGATATGATATTAAATTATTAATTATAAATATTTTTTGATTATTGATTTAATGATATTTTCTGGTTGAAAGAGTTTGCTAATGCTTATTTTGTGTTTTAAGTAATAAATATCAAGTTTGGAATAAAAAGGAGCTAAAAATAAAAAATTGCAGAATTTTTTGACCAGTAAGGGGCAAATTGATAATTTTGCCATTTTAATGACCTAGAATGAAGTTCAAGCCCATGTGAAAGTTGTAGAAGACTTCTCAAGCTTTGTCAAAATGGATCTATTGAAGCCAATTTCTCCCATTTCCTTTCTCAATATTCTGATTGGACAATAGGAAAGGGGTTTTGACGTGAAGAACAAAGAGGGAGGGTGTGTCGACGAGTTGATTGTTTCTAAGAGCCAAATTTTTGGCTTTCAATTATGAACTTCTACATATTTACGAAAATGCCATTAATGAGGTAGTATTCCTCTTATGTTCAATTCTTTTGCTCCAAATTTCTTAAATTTCATTTAATTCATAAACTCAAGAAAGGTAATATGAATTTCTAAAATTATGAGATTTAATATTTATTTAAAATATTTTTCATGCATTAGATCGGGATTTTTATGCCTTAAATCTCGATTTAGGCCTTTTAGCCTAATTAACCCAATTTCTCGACATAAGCCAAAATCGTAATTAAATAAATTCAATTGACTTAAAATGACTTATCTAAGTTTAAATATCATCAATTTATGATGATCTGGATGTATCTTGATAGGTGCATGCTTCCATAGGGCCCATGTACCTGCCCATACGAAAGTTGACCTTTTTGCACCAAAACCGATAATTCACTATTTTATCAACCTTTTGTAGTTTTTTTGATCACAAAATCGTTCAATATATTTAAAAACACAATTTTTAATCTAATTTTTTTATCTTTATCATTTCAATATTAATAAAAAATAATAAAATAATAATATCCTAAAAAAATAAATTATAATATCCTGAACTAATTAAAGAACTAAAATCGATTAATTTAATAAAATATCAATAGCAATAATTAAAAAATTAATTAATAATTAAAAAAAGTTAATGGGATCACAATTAAATTGGACCGAAGCCAAACTGGTCCTAAGTTGAAATGAACCAAAGTTAAATTGGACCCAAATTAATTTTGGACTAAAAATTAAATTAGATCACAATTAAATTGGACTCAAGTTAAATTAGACTCAAATTAAATTGGGTTAAATCTAATAGGACTTAAATTAGATTGGACTTTCCACATTTACAAATTGGGCTAGACATTTCCAAATTCTCATAACCATTTTTCAAGCCTTACGAAAATCAACTTTAATTCTAAACTTGAATTTTTAGTAATGCACTCAACAAGTCCAAAATTATCTTGGACAAAATAAGACGTCTACACTTGCTCCTTTTTGAGTATTTGCTATGGAATAGTAATTATACAAAGACATAAAAATCAATTTTGTTTGACTCTTTATTTTTTTTGTTTATAAAATGCTCTTCCAACAAGGGAGGTCTTGAGACTTTTAAATCATATCGTAAAATACTTTTTCCTCAAGAAAAGGTCGTGAAACTTGAAAATCATATCCTTAAAAGTTCCTTTTGCAAAGAAAGGTTGCAAAACTTTAGGGACCGTTTGGTTCACGGAATTTAGGATTATCTTTGGGAATCATATGACGGAAAATTATTTTACTTGACGGATTCATGAGAATATTAGATTTCTGTGTTTGGTTGTAGTGGTGGGAATATAAGATTTCTGTGTTTGGTTCAAGAAATTTAAAATTACTAAATGGTAAATTTTACTATACTTCCCTTTTGTATTAAAGTAAATAAATAGTTGATTTTAAATGAATAACACATTGATAGAAGTTATTTTAACATATTTATTTATTTATTAAGTTTATTCATTTGGAGAATATTAATTAATTTCTTTAACACAAGTTAATTAATTAGTCCATTTGTTTATATGATATTGAATAAGTAAATTATTTCATGATAATGTCTGTTAATTTAAAAAATATAAAGATACTTGTTAATTTTTTTAATTTCACTTGTTAATTTAATGGAGGTCAAGTAATGCACATTCATCCAATCTTCAGCTTCAGGTATTCTGGAAGCATCATCCCACTATGAGCAACAATTAATCTCTTTCTCAGTTGTTGTAAAGTACCTTCCTTTTTAATGGATTGCTTTCTTAAATCTTTCCTTCTTCATAGTTGAATTAACGTTGGGTTTGATAACTTGAATTAAAAGAAAAAGATTTAGATACTCATTTATTTATTTATATTTAAATTAATTAATTAATTAATTATTTATTTATTTATTTTGTCCCCTTTTTTATAAGGTTTTTGTTATGTAAATTATTTTGATTTAACAAACTATTACTATATTAAATTGATTTTGATTAATCAAAAATCATAGGGTCCATCTTATTATTGGTCCATTTGATTTTAAATTCATTTTTCTCTTCATCAAAATAAGAAAAAAACATGGTTGTAATATTAGATAGGTTTAGGGGTAAAATGGAAACAAAATATAATTATTGGAGAGTAAAATTGGCAAAAAATTGGATTCCCCCAGGAAAAAAAATGCCTCAAGATGAGAGGGGAATCATTTTTCCCCAAATTTTGCACTGTTTTGCACTGTTGGTAAAAAAAAATACTGGCCGGAATCCTATTCCGCGAACCAAATATGGTAATCTATTGTTGGTAAAAAAAAAATTACTGGGGGAATCCTAAATTCCCCCCAACCAAACGCCTCCTTAATATCATATCCTGAAAAGCTATTTTCGCAAAGAATGGCCGTGAAATATTAAAATTATATCCTGAAAAGCTCTTTTCACGAAGAAAGGCTGTGAAACTTTAAAATTATATCCTAAAAAGTTCATTTTGCAAAGAAAGAACATGAAACTTTAAAATCATATTCTGAAAGCTCATTTCATGAAGAAAAGTCACAAAATTTTAAAATCATATCCAGGTGTTCCTTTTCTTGGAAAGCTTATCTCGAATCTTTTTTTTTGTAATATTTCAACTTAATTTTTTTTTCTAAAGATTTCAATCTTAACCGTGGTAATGAAAGGTTTCTATGAGTAATCTCATCTTTCTATATTTCCTTTCCTTTCTTTTTCTTTCTTTCTTATTTTCTTCCTTCCTTCCTTCCTTTATTCATTCACATCTCCTTTTCTTTTTTTTGTATTATTTCCTCCCTTTTTTACCATTTTCTTTTTCTTTTATTCTTTTCTTTCTTTTAAGTAATTGAAGAATCTTTTACGAATTTTACCAAACAATTATTGGTTAACATTCCAAATTTATAATCAATGCAATGCAGTTTTCTCAATTCCTCAATTTAATGTTTGAAAGAAAATGATGAGCAACAATAGTCCAAATAAAATGCTATTTGCATTCAATGTTTGGCAAAAGGTTACAAGGAATAATTTATACAAACTGGGCAATTTACAAGGATCATTATTCATGTATTGGGAATACCCACAATAGTAAACAATAATTCGGATAAATGAATTTCCAATAAAACAATACTGTTGCCCTTCTATTAAAAATCCTTAATGCTTATTTGCATACCTGAGCTGCCCTTTCAGTTTTTCAACTTAAATATATCATCCTTGATTCATATCGCTCTTTTTGGGTTTTCAATTTGAATTCACCACCTTTTGATTCAAATAGCCCTTTTTTGGTTTTCAATTTGAATCCTCCTTGTAATTCTTTCTTTTTCCTTTTCTTTTTCTTTTTTTCTTTAGGTATAATATTTCTTCATAGCACCTGAATTAATTAGATTCAGTAGATCTTCACTGTCCATGTTAGTCAACAATAATGACCATCATTGAAAGCTCTTTCCACAACATAAGGCCCATCCCAATTTAGAGCCCATATTCTGCGACTATCTTGCTGACTTGGAAGGATTTTCTTCAAAACTAATTCTTGTTCTGTAAAATGTTTGGGTCGAATTTTCTTATCATGGGCTTTCATCATCCTCCTTTGATACAACTGACCATGATAAAGTGTCGTAAGCCTATTCTCTTCTATAATATTGAGCTGCTCATAACGTTTCCACACCCAATCAACTTCCTCCAATTTTGTCTCCATCCTTGTAGGTCTCAATCATTTTCTCTACTATCCTTTTAACATTCTTATTTGCTGCCTCTATTGCCCCATTTGCTTAAGACATTACGATGCTTAATTGCGATGCTTGATCTTCAATTGGGTAAATATTTCTTTCATCATATTACTGTTCAAATTTCAAGCATTATCAGAGAAAATTCTTTCTGAAAGTCTATGCAGACAAATTATCTCTCTTTTAATAAACTTGTAAACTATTGCTCGTGTTACATTTGTATAAGGAGCAGTTTCTACCCACTTGGTGAAGTAATCAATCATCACAAAAATAAAGCGGTGTCTATTCAAGGCTTTTAGGATAATGGGTCAGATTTCTTATACAAAACCTCTCTATTAGAAAAATCCCATAGCCATTGTTCTTATGATTCTCTAATCATTCTCAAAAGCATGTTCCAAGTAACGCTGATCTTTAACATACTACGAGATATCAGAGTACCATTGCTTACCATTAATTTCCTCCTCAACATTAAGACAATGGGTTGGTGAATTCTTTTTTTTTTTGTGTAACCACAAGTATTTTCATCCGTTTTATGGTCTGAGACTAATCTTGTTCAATACAAGAGTGGTAAACGATAAAGCCCTCCAAACAGTGGTGACTCCAAGATTCGAACCATGTCTAAATTCTTAGGGGAAGAAGTTCACTTCCACTTCTTCCAACCACTTGTTGCTAGTCAATGAATTCTTCATATTTAGTTTGAGAGGCTTGATTTTAGCATTGGAATCTAATTTAAACATGGCCACTAGAGTGGCCAAAGCATCAACTATTTGATTTTTCTCTCGTGGCAATGCTTGAACTGAATGTTCTCAAAAGGATCCATCAAACTAGTGATACACTTCTGATATAGGATTAACGTTAAATCTATAGTTTCCCATTCTCCTTATAACTGATAAATTACTAGAACCAAATCACCAAATACTTTTAACGCTTTAATCTTCCTCTTTATGGCTACTTGTAAATCCGTAACACATGCTTCATATTTAGCTACATTACTTGTACAATTAAAATCCAACCGTCCTGCAATTGGATAATTACTGTCATCATGAGATATTAAAATATCTACTATTCCACGTCCTAAAGTATTTGAAGCCCTATCAAAGTACATTTTCCAAGATCTCTTTCCAAACTCCACTTCCTGTGTCACAACCATTAAATTTTCATCTTGGAAATCTAACTTTATTAACTCATGTCTTCTATAGCATGATCAACAATAAAATCTGCAATTGCACTCCCTTTAATTGCTTTTTAAGCTATATGCACAATATCGTATTCGGAAAGCATTACTTGCCACTGTGCAATTCTTTCAGAAAAAGAAGTCTTTTCAAATATGTATTTGAGAGGATCCAACTTTGCAATCAACCATGTTGTATGATATAACATATATTGTCTTACCCGATAAACTATCCAAGCCAATACATAACATATTTTCTCTAATTGGGTATACTTGGACTTGTAATATGTAAATTTCTTGCTCAAGTAGTAACTCTCTTACCTCTTTTTTAGTGCAAGGAGGTGATAGGTTCTATATGGCTCGTATTTTGTTTGAATCCACTTTTATGCCTCTCTAACTACAAAGCCTAACAACTTGCCTGGCTTAGCTTCGAACATGCATTTAGTTGGATTCAATTTCATTTGATACTTTCTCAATCTTTCAAACATCATTCTAAGGTTGGCGACTTGATTTTCTTCTTTACGAGATTTTGCAATCTTATTATCTATATACACTTCTATCTCTTTGTGCATCATATCATGAAAAAGAGTCACCATATCCCTTTGATATATAGCTCAAGCATTCTTGAAACCAAAAGGCATAACCTTATAGCAGAAAGTACTCTACATTATCATGAAGGTAGTCTTTCCATACCTTCTCAAGCCATTTTTATCTGATTATATCTCGACAACCCATCTATGAAAGAGAACATGGCATGTTTTGTTGTATCATCTACCAAGGTGTCAATGTGAGGTAAAGAAAAATTGTCTTTTAGGCCTGCTCTATTCACATCCCGATAATCCATGCATATCCTTACTTTTCCATCTTTCTTTGAGACAAGGATTATATTAGCTAACCACTTTAGATATTTGGCTATTTCTGAAAAAACACGCATCAAATTGCTTTTTCATTTCTTCTTTGATCTTTAATACCATTTCGGGTTTCATTCTTCTCAACTTTTGCTATACAGTCTTACATTCTGGCCTTAAAGGCAACTTATGCTCAAATATGCTCGTATCCAGCCCTGGTATATCTTGATAAGACCAAGCAAACACACCACATATTCTAAAAGCAACATTTGTAACTTCTCTCTCTCAGTTGTAGAAAAGGATGTCCTAACCTTTACTTCCTTCTTGTCTTCTTCATTCCCTAGATTGATGGTCTCGATTTTTTTCTTGATATGGTTCAATGGGTTTATTTTATTAATCTACTAATTTTGATAATTCAAGGGGCATCTTCTTCATTATCAAGTTCATCAATTTGATTAGAAATTTCAAAGTTGAATTTTGATTTTGTCTTTATTATCATTGTGTCCACTATTTGAAAAGTTGAAAAGTTGGTGAAATGAAGAAAGTGGGCATGGTATTTCTTATGGGGAAAATGCGAAAGAGATGCATTGAAATGAGGAATTGAGCAAAATACCTTAATTAACCTTTATTCAAATGGAAATGAATAAAACGTTGGTCCAATACATAAAAGAATTGCCTTAGTGCTTCTTGGGCTCGAGCACCTAAGTCCTTCCTGAATTACATAAAAAATAGCTACAATGTAAAGAAAAGAAAACCAAAAGGAAAAAGAATTATATTTATCTGAAAATAACTGATAGCTCCATACTAATTCAATTTCTTAACTTTGAGCCTGGCGGGTTAGGATAAATGAATTGGTCCACATCAAAACCTTTGAATTAGAAAGAATTTTATATACATGCACTTAATAGATATAGATGTGTCTAAGTAAACTTATAAGAGAAATATTTTGAAGTCTTTTAAAAAAGTATGAATACTTAGATATCTATGTCCTTGCTTGAACATTATAAATTATTGCTTGGATATAAAATTACTCTTAAGTTGTGTGTTGTGCTAAAAATTCTTATACTTTTGCTCTCGTTGTGTTTACATGATTATGTGTGTTGGAACTTAAGTTTGAAGAAAAAAAAATCAAAATTTGAAAGTACTGTCGTAACGATTTTCGTCCGGGGACTCGATCGCTAGACGATTTTGAAAAAAAACACAAAAAGGAGTCGCCACCAATTTTTTTTGACTAGGTGTGATTGGTCACCTAAAATTATTTATCTTTTTAATAAAATCTTAAAATTAATTAAGTTTTATCAAAAATAATTTTTGGTCTGCGAAAACAAAGTTTGGGTTTGGGAGTTCGGTTATGCGTGGGGAAGGATTAGCACCCCCACAACGCCCGTTAAAAAACGGTACCATTTAATCATATATTAACCCTTTGATCTTAAGTAAATGGTCTTAATTAAATATTTAAAAGAACTTTATTTATTTTGAAATAAATTTTTTTTATTTACTTATTATTTGAAATATTAAATTTTATTTATGTTAAATTTATTTTTTTATTTGAAATAAATGAGAATCTTTTGTATTGAAAATTATTCTGAAGTACCCCAATACTTTTGGTAGCATTTCGGATAATTTCCTCACCTAGATATTTCTTAAGAATCGCTACTTGCGATTTCTATAGAATCTCATCCTCGGGAGATTCACACTTATTTTGAAATTTCATGGATGCAAATGATGCAATCAAAATACAGATGATGCACATGAGAGATCCATTATTTTATTTTTATCATCTTTTATATTTATATTATTAAAAAAATTTTATTTTTTTATTGAAAAATTATGCTAAATATTCCAATACGCTGGTAACACTTAGCATATTTCTCTCACCTAGAGATCAGTTAGGAATCACTACTTGTGAATTCCGTAACATCTCATCATCGGAAAATCTTTTTATTTAATTTTATCATTTATTTCCGAAGGTTAATTGTAACAATTTTATTTATTTGTTTTTTTTAAAAAATTATTTATTTATTATTTGTTTATTAGTATTAATTTATTTCATCGAACTAAAATTATTTGAATACCCCAATACACTGGTAATATTCAAATATTTCGTTTCGACCCTAAGGATTATCAAAGAATCACTACTTGTGATTTCTAAGAAATCCTATCATAGGATACCTTTTATATTTAAGATGTGTATTTACATTTATTTATTTATTTATTTTAAATTTTTACCTATTTAAAAGTTTTTTTTATTTCTATTCACTTACTATTTTCTTGTATTTACCCATTTTTTATATTATTATTTTTATTACCGTTTTTTAATTTATTTTTTTATACTAAGAAATCTTATTAATATTTTCTTTATATCGGAATAAAATCATTTAAGTGTCCCAATACGCTGGTGACATTAAAGATTTTATTCGATCCTAAGGATTGTCAAAGAATCGTTACTTGCGATTTCTAAGAAATCCTATCATCAGAAAATTTTTATATTCTTTTTATTTGCCTTTCCATTTTTTTATTTTTATTATTTTAAAATTTAAATTACCGTAAATTTCTAATAAAAAACCATGATTTATGATTTTTTCTTACTTGCATTTTATATTGCCAAGTGATTAAAACCTATTCTAAATTTTAAAATTTAATCATCATGATAAAGAATCTATAAGGAACCATTTATGACTAATAAAAAAAATGAATAAATAAAATCTAAACACAAGCCACAAACATATGAAGTAAAGCTGCCAGCATAAAAAGAAAACAATAAAACACCTCTAGGACTTACGTGACAAGAGAAGTTAATGGCAAGGCTTCCAAATATGTTTCACGTACAAAGGCTTCCAAATCTGTTTCATGCACAAAGGCAGGAACGTGGAGCAACCCTTTGTTTTGTAACAAGTTGTGGGACAAGGATGGAGACGAAGCACAGCAACGTGTGCAAATGCAGTGTAGAGCAATATGCAAAGGCGGCAAGAATGGCAGGAACGATGGAGGAAAATGGGACAGCAATGGTTGGCAGAAACAAGGTCGCAGTGACGGGATCTCAAGGCAACACCAAACAGCAAAGGTAGGCCACGGGTAGCAAATGAGGATGGTGCTGTGCAGGGGCACTAAAACCAGAATAAAGCCAGGTTTATGGAGATGCAGCGGAGATGCAGTGCAGTAGGGATGCTGCAACAGGGAGAGAGCAGAAACTCAGTGCAAGGGTGACACTGGTTGCGACGAAGGCAAGCAAAGCAAGACCGTGGCAGCACCACCACTACAGCAGGGGAAAGGAACTGCTTCGGAAGCAGTTTGGCCGATGATGATGTTGCCGAGGTGTGGCTGGAAATTATGAATAGCAGAAGCGGCAGTAAAATCCTCTTTTTCTTTCTCTGTCCCCCCTTTTCTCTATGTGGATAGTTCTTTTTATAGTCCCCTTATGTGTTCCGGTTCGGAAGGGATTAATTTCCCTTTAATCTTTGATTCCAGCTTTCCTTCAATTTTCAAATCTTTTCCTTTTTCGTTTTCTTTCTGTCTATTTGCACACCCTTGATTAAGGGATCTTGATTTGGGTTGACCTTTCATTATTTGAAGTTTCCATTTGTACATAGCATTAATATTGATTCTGACAATTTCCATTTAGGAGTCAATCTCAATTTACTCTTCAATATTGTTTTTCTTGATTGCCGGCATCAAGTGCATTGATTTGGCTTTGGTTTTCATTTTGGGATTCCATCGTTCTTGTGTGGGATTTAGATAGGAAGAGGTTAAAGGTTTGCATGGGGTTTTAGGGTTTGCATGAAAAAGCATTGATGTATTTTTTGTTTTGTTTTGTTTTTTTTTGGCAAAATAGCCAAATAAGCCCTCGACCTTGGATCCAAAATAGAATTAAGCCATCGACCTTTTATTTCGTGAAAATCAATCCATAAACTTTTATTTCAGTGGAAATAAACCCTCAATCTTCTAAAATTATGCAATTAAGTCCAAATCTGTTAAATGACACTAACTGCCGTTAGTATTGCACATGTGGCATGCCACGTGGCAGCCAAGTAAGCTATCCACGTCAGCTTTCACTAACGGCAGTTAGTGTCATTTAACAGATTTGGACTTAATTGCATAATTTAAGAAGGTTGAGGGTTTATTTCCACTAAAATAAAAGTTTATAGACTGATTGCCACGAAATAAAACGTTGAGGGCTTAATTCCATTTTGGGCTTAAGGTCGAGGGCTTATTTGGCTATTATTCCTTTTTTTTTATTTTCTTTATTATGTATTTTTTACTCGGACAAAATTCGATGTCTACAGCTGCCCCTCTTTGCATATTGCCGAGAATCAGGAATAGGGCAAAGACTTTAGACAATAATTTTGTCCAACTCTTTTTTTTTTTGAAAAATCCAATTTTGATTCTCGAAGATAATACCCTGACTTCATATCAAAGCTCGACCCATTTTGTAAAAGTGAATGACACCTTGACTCCCTACTAAAGCTTGATCCACTGTGAAAAACTAAATTCGATTTTGAAACATGATACCTTGACTCCTTACCAAGGCTCGATCCACTGTGAAAAAGTGAATTCGATTTTGAAACATGATACCTTGACTCCCTACCAAGGCTCAATCCATTTTAGAGAAATGAATTCGATTTTGAAACACATAATACCTTGACTCCATACCAAGGCTCGATTCACTGTCAAAAAGTGAATTCGATGTTGAGACACATGATACCTTGACTCCTTACCAAGGCTCGATCCACCTTGAAAAAGTGAATTCGACTTTAAAACATAATACCTTGACTCCCTACCAAGGCTCGATCCATTTTGAAAAAATGAATTTGACTTTAAAACATAATACCTTGACTCCCTACCAAGGCTCGATCCACTTTAAAAAAGTGAATTCGACTTTAAAACGTAATACCTTGACTCCCTACCAAGGCTCGATCCATTTTAGAGAAATGAATTCGATTTTGAAACACATGATACCTTGACTCCATACCAAGGCTCGATTCACTGTGAAAAAGTGAATTCGATGTTGAGACACATGATACCTTGACTCCCTACCAAGGCTCGATCCACTTTGAAAAAGTGAATTCGACTTTAAAACATAATACCTTGACTCCCTACCAAGGCTCGATCCATTTTGAAAAAATGAATTCGACTTTAAAACATAATACCTTGACTCCCTACCAAGGCTCGATCCACCTTGAAAAGTGAATTCGACTTTAAAACGTAATACCTTGACTCCCTACCAAGGTTCGATCCATTTTAGAGAAATGAATTTGATATTGAAACATAATACCTTGACTCCCTACCAAGGCTCGATCCATTGTGAAAAAGTGAATTCGATTTTGAAACACATGATACCTTAACTCCATACCAAGGTTCGATCCACTGTGAAAAAGTGAATTCGACTTTAAAACATAATACCTTGACTCCTTACCAAGGCTCGATCCATTTTAGAGAAATGAATTCGATTTTGAAAAACATGATACCTTGACCCCCTACCAAGGCTCGATTCACTGTGAAAAAGTGAATTCGACTTTAAAACATAATACCTTGACTCCCTACCAAGGCTCGATCCCTTTTAGAAAAATGAATTCGATTTTGAAACACAAGACCTTGACTCCACACCAAGGATGGAAGGTTTAAATTTTCCGAATCATAGGTTACACATCAAATTATATAAATGCAAAGGGCATAATTGCAGATGCAATATTCATGAATGTGAATGCAAATCATAACAAGTGACCTAATTTGCGGGTACACACTTGGCTGTAAACGCATATTTCATCGTCACCCTGGATGCTCGAATCAAATTACCAAGCTTTGAGCTTACAAGTTATCGGACTCCCTTTTTCTTTGAAAGCAATGCCTCCTTATGCGATTTCTGTACTTCTGGTCTATATGCCCGCAGAGTTGGGTTTAAACCCTCATATTTCCATTTTATTATTCACATAGCAATGCAAACTCCTTTTATATTTGGGACTATTTATTGAATCAAAACCATTCAAAATTGCCAAGCAAGATACATTTATTATGAATGTAAGGCAAACAAGTCAATGTACAAGGTAATTTCAATGAAGAACAATTTGGCTTTGTCTCAAAATATCTAAGAATTCACGAAGAAGGGACAATAAAATAAAAATTGTATGGTGGCAAAAGTTCCCTTATAAGAAAAATTTGGACTTTCTCTATCGAATAATCCAGAATCCTTATTGTATGAACCATTGATTGATGACCCCAATGTGTGGGAGATGTTTCCTATCATCTTTAACCCCTTTAGACTTGCAAAACTGATGCCCCTTTTTATCTAGGCCGCCCTCTCGGGTTTTCGACTTAGATACCTCCTATGGGTTTAAGTTGCCTTTTCAGGTTTTCAACTTAAACCCCAACTTTTTTTTTTGAATCTAAGCCGCCTTTTTCAGGTTTTCAACTTAGACCCCTTTTTTTTTTTTGAATCTAAGCCGCCTTTTTCAGGTTTTCAACTTAGACCTTCTTTTTTTTTGAATCTAAGCCGCCTTTTCAGGTTTTCAACTTAGATCCAATTTCAAGCATAATACTTTTTCACCACATCACCATTGACTGGGTTTGGTAACTCATACCCATCCATCTCCGTCAAAATCAATGCTCCCCCTGAAAAGGCCTTCTTCACCACATATGGGCCTTCCCAATTTGGTGCCCATTTTCCTCGAGGATCATGCTGATTAGATGGAATCCTTTTCAAAACTAATTCCCCCTCCCGAAATTGTCTAGGGCGGACCTTTTTGTCATATGCTCTCATCATTCTCCTTTGATATAATTGGCCATGACAAAGTGCTTTAAGCCTCTTTTCCTCAATCAAATTCAACTGTTCATATCGAGCACGGACCCATTCTGCTTCTTCCAATTCTACCTCCAACAATACCCGTAAGGAAGGAATCTCAACCTCAATAGGCAAAACGGCTTCCATTCCATATACCAACGAGAACGGAGTGGCTCCGGTGGATGTACGCACTGAAGTCCGATAAGCATGCAAAGCAAAAGGAAGTTTCTCATGCCAGTCCTTATAGGTGTCTGTCCTTTTTTGAATAATCTTCTTGATATTCTTATTTGCAGCTTCTACGGCCCCATTCATTTTCGAGTGATATGGCACTGAATTATGATGTTTGATTTTGAATTGCTCACAAGCCTCCTCTATCACCTTGTTATTAAAATTCATAGCATTGTCTGAAATAATCCTCTCAGGGAATCCAAATCTGCATATGACTTCTTTCTTAATGAACTTGCACACCACTGACTTCGTCACACTAGCAAATGATGCAGCTTCCACCCATTTTGTAAAGTAATCAATCATTACTAAGATAAAACGATGTCCATTCGACGCTTTTGGAGTGATTGGCCCAATTACATCCATTCCCCACATTGAGAAAGGCCAAGGAGCTGTCATGACGTGCAAAGATGTTGGAGGGACGTGTATTTAATCACCATATATTTGACACTTGTGACATCTTTGAGCATATTTAATGCAATCACTCTCCATAGTCATCCAATAATAGCCTGCTCTCATGATTTTTCTAGCCATCATATGCCCATTCGCATGAGTCCCACAACTTCCTTCGTGAACCTCCTTAAGGATCTTTCTAGCTTGCATAGCATCCACACACCTTAACAAAACCTAGTCCCTCCCTTTCTTATACAGGATATCACCATCGAGAAAGAATCCCATCGCCAATCTTCTTATGGTCCTCTTATCGTTTTCCGTGGCTTGCTTAGGATATTGTTGGTTCTTAACATATTGTAGAATATCATGAAACCAAGGCTTATCATCAATTTCTTCCTCCACATTTAAGCAATGAGCTGGGGAACCACGTACACTCATCTTAATGAGCTGAACTTCAGTATTTGCATTTACTTTGAACATGGCTGCCAATGTTGCCAAAGCATTTGCCATTTGATTTTCTTCTCGAGGTAAATGGTTGAAAGAAACCTTTCAAATTGTTTGATCAAGTCGATGATGAATTCATGACACAAGACCAATTTTGAGTCTCTCGTCTCCCATTCCCCTCGCAATTGGTAAATTACCAATGCAGAGTCTCTGTATACTTCTAACACCTTAATTTTCTTTTCAATGGCCGCTTGTAGTCCCATGAGACATGCTTCATATTCAGCCATATTATTGGTACAATTGAAATCCAATCTTGCAGTGAACGGGTAATGATCACCTTTTGGAGATATTAAGATTGCACCAATACCATGCCCCATAATATTTGATGCTCTGTCGAAGTACATCTTCCATGCCTTATCTCCCACTAACTCTTCATCAATCTTGAGGATAGTCATCAAATCCTCGTCCGGGAAGTCGAACCTCATAGGCTCATATTCTTCTGCAACTCGATCTGCTAAGAATTCAGCTATCGCACTCCCCTTAATGGCTTTTTGACTTACATAGACAATATCATATTCGGAGAGTAATACCTGCCATCTTGCTAACCTCCCTGACAAAGAAGGCTTTTCAAAAATGTACTTAATGGGATCCAACTTCGCAATCAACCAAGTAGTATGATACAACATGTCGTAACGATTTTCGTCCGGAGACTCGATTGCTAGACGATTTTGAAAAAAAAAGTGAAAGAGGAGTCGCCACCAATCTTTTTGGCTAGGTGTGATTGGCCACCTAAAATCATTTATCTTTTTAATAAAATCTTAAAATTAATTAAGTTTTATCAAAAAAATAATTTTTGGTCTGCGAAAACAAAGTTTGGGTTCGGGAGTTCAGTTACGTGTGGGGAAGGATTAGCACCCCCACAACGCCCGTTAAAAAACGGTACCACTTAATCATGTCTTATCTTTTAATCTTAATAAAAATGGTCTTAACTAAATATTTAAAAGAACTTCATTTATTTTGAAATCAATTTTTTATTTGCTTATTATTTGAAATATTAAATTTTATTTTTATTTATGCTAAATTTATTTTTTATTTGAAATAAATGAGAATCTTTTGTATTGAAAATTATTCCGAAGTACCCCAATACTTTTGGTAGCATTTCGGATAATTTCCTCACCTAGAGATTTCTTAAGAATCACTACTTGCGATTTCTATAGAATCCCATCCTCGGGAGATTCACACCTATTTTAGAATTTTATGAATGCAAATGATGCAAACAAAATATATATGATGCACATGAGAAATATATTATTTTATTTTATTATTATTTTTTTAAATTTATTTATATTTATAAAATTTATTTTTATTGAAAAATTATACTAAATATTCCAATACGCTGGTAACATTTAGCATATTTCTCTTACCTAGAGATCAGTTAGGAATCACTACTTGTGAATTCCGTAACATCTCATCATCGAAAATTCCGTAGAATGTATATCTTGTTTATTTTTCTTTAATTATTCTTTTTTTCTTCGTCATTGTTGTTGTTATTATTTATTCCAAAAAATTAATTGTAACAATTTTATATTCTTGTTTACTTATTTGTTTAAAAAGATTTTATTTATTCATTATTTATTTTTAAATATTAATTTTATTAGAAATATCAATATCGAACTAAAATTATTTGAATACCCCAACACACTGGTAATATTCAAATATTTCATTTCAACCCTAAGGATTATCAAAGAATCACTACTTGTGATTTCTAAGAAATCCTATCATCGGAAATTCCTTTTTTGTTCATTTATTTAAAAATGTATATTTATATATATATATATATATTTTATTTTAACACTTATACTTGCATTTATTTATTTATTTATTTTGATAGTTACATTCTTATTTGTCTAACTATTTTAAAATTTAAAAATTATTATTATTTTTATATCAAAATGATTTTTGTATCAAGATAAAATCAACTAGATGTTCCAATACGCTGGTAACATCCAAAGATTTTTTCTCGACCCTAAAGATTGTCGAAGAATCACTACTTGTGATTTCTTCAAAATCTTATCATCGGAAAAATTCCATTTTTATTTTCCTTTATTTATTTTACTTATTATTTTCTACCAATACATTAAAAATACCTAAGTAAATGAATGACAAAAAAGGGGAATATACCTCTATTGGAGGGCGGGCGAGCTCACAAGTCTTCCCTCTTCTTCGGTCGGGCGAGCACACAGCTTCTTTCTATGGCTGGGCAGGCGAGCGAAGATAGCCTCCTCGGGTGGGCGAACTCCTTGAATTGGCGAGCTCTTGGATGTTCTTTCTCTTTGGGCGAACGAGCGAGCAAACTCGCGGATTCTTCTCTCTTTCTTTGGCGGGGCGAGTACCTCTATTGGAGGGCGGGCGATCTCACAAGTCTTCCCTCTTCTTCGGTCGGGCGAGCACACAGCTTCTTTCTTTGACGGGGCAGGCGAGCGAAGATAGTCTCCTCGGGCGGGCGAACTCCTTGAATTGGCGAGCTCTTGGATGTTCTTTCTCTTTGGGCGGGCGATCTAGTGGACGAGCGAGCAAACTCGCGGATTCTTCTCTCTTTCTTTGGCAGGGCGATGAAGATGATTAACAGTGAAGAGATGTAGAGCAAAGTAGCAGCGCAAAAGGGGTGAGTGGCAGCAAGGATGAATTCAAGATGGCCCAAAAAACAAGGATAGTAGGGGAGGGAGATGATAATGGTACGACCAGCTAGGTTTTTTTTGTGTGCCTGTCCAACGATGGTGGTTGGCAAGGCTGAGTTGAAGAGGATGATGGATGGTGGCTGTATGTCCTCTCCAAGGTTTTCTAGGGTTTTTCTTCAAAGTTCCCCCCCCCCCCCCCCCCCATGTATCTTTTTTTCTCCCCTTTATATACATATTTTTTGTATATCCTTTTGGAAAATGAATCAATGAGTTTATTCATCCCATAATTATGGGAATTTCTTCATTTATTTTCATTTGACCTCTCCATCTTTTTTTTATTTATTTCCTTTTCATTATTTTATTTTTGGTAATTTATTTTTAGATTTTATTTCACTTTGATTATTTCCTTTATTATTATTATTATCTTTCTTATGGCAACAAATCATTGAAGTCAACTCTCTTTTATTTTATTATTTGTTTCTTTTATTTATTTTTATTTTTATGTTTCTTTTTTATATATATATAAAATAAAAAAAATTGTTCGGACAAAATTAAGTGTCTACAGCTGCCCCTCTTTGCGCTTTGTTGTGAAACAGTAATGGTGCAAAGACATAGACAACCATTTTGTCCGAATGCAAGACCTATCAATGATTTTTTTTTTGTAAAATATGATATTTCCTAGCCTCTTCTATCATAAGGCTAAGGAATAAATGCAAAATGAAATTTCCTAATCTTCCTCTCTTATAAAGATTGAGGAATGAATGCAAAATGAGGTTTCCTAGCCTCTTCTATCGTAAGACTAAGGAAATGAATGTAGAATGCGGTTTCCTAATCCTTTCTATCACGAGATTCAGGAATGCAAAGTGAAATTCCTAGTCTTTCCTATCATAAGACTAAGGAATGCAAGATGAAATTTCCTGGTCTTTCCTATCATAAGACTAAGGAATGCAAGATGAAATTTCCTGGTCTTTCCTATCATAGGATTAAGGAATGCAAAATGAATGTGATTTCCTAATCCTTTCTATCACAAGATTAAAGAATGGGAAGTGAAATTTCCTAGTCTCTCCTATCATAAGACTGAGGAATGTGAGATGAAATTTCCCGGTCTTTCCTATCATAAGACTAAGGAATGCAAAGTGGATGGGATTTCCTAATCTTTTCTATCATAAGATTAAGGAATGCAAAGTGAAATTCCTAGTCTCTCTTATCATAAGACTGAGGAATGTGAGATGAAATTTCCCGGTCTTTCCTATCATAAGACTAAGGAATGCAAAGTGGATGGGATTTCCTAATCTTTTCTATCATAAGATTAAGGAATGCAAAGTGAAATTCCTAGTCTCTCCTATCATAAGACTAAGGAATGCAAACATGAATTTTCCAAATCTTTTCTATCACAAGACTAAGGAATGCAAGATGAAATTTCTTGGTCTTTCCTATCATAAGACTAAGGAATGCTAGGTGAAATTTTCCTAGTCTCTCCTATCATAAGACTAAGAAATGCAAAAAATGAATTTTTCCTAGTCTCTCCTATCATAAGACTGAGGAATGTGAGATGAAATTTCCCGGTCTTTCCTATCATAAGACTAAGGAATGCAAAGTGGATGGGATTTCCTAATATTTTCTATCATAAGATTAAGGAATGCAAAGTGAAATTCCTAGTCTCTCCTATCATAAGACTAAGGAATGCAAACATGAATTTTCCAAATCTTTTCTATCACAAGACTAAGGAATGCAAGATGAAATTTCTTGGTCTTTCCTATCATAAGACTAAGGAATGCTAGGTGAAATTTTCCTAGTCTCTCCTATCATAAGACTAAGGAATGCAAAAAATGAATTTTTCCTAGTCTCTCCTATCATAAGACTAAGGAATACAAACATGAATTTTCCAAATCTTTTCTATCATAAGATTAAGGAATGCAAAGTGAAATTCCTAGTCTCTCCTATCATAAGACTGAGGAATGTGAGATGAAATTTCTTGGCCTTTCCTATCATAAGACTAAGGAATGCAAAGTGAATGGGATTTCCTAATCTTTTCTATCATAAGATTAAGGAATGCAAAGTGAAATTCCTAGTCTCTCCTATCATAAAACTAAGGAATACAAACATGAATTTTCCAAATCTTTTCTATCATAAGATTAAGAAATGCAAAGTGAAATTCCTAGTCTCTCCTATCATAAGACTAAGGAATGCAAGATGATCATGGAATAAAAGCTCCTCTCAACAGAGGCTTTGAAACTTCTGAAACACAAAGAGTTCCTCTCAACAGAGGCAATGAAACTTTTGAAACAAAAAGCTCCTCTCAACAGAAGTAATGTGACTTTTGAAAACATAAAGCTCCTCTCAACAAAGGCAATGAGACTTTGAAAAAAAAGATTTCATTCAGAATGCCAGTTAGCATGGGCTTGACTGGGCTTAACTTTCATTTTGATGCCAACAATATTGGGCTTCATCCTCCTTTAAGGTGCCAGCTAAACTGGACTTTGCTCTCATCTAAAGTTTTTTTCAAAAAGGTATTTTTCTCATCATCTTCTCATACCTCATCATTTTTCAAATTACTGTCTCTTATATTTTCTCTTTTCCTCAAAATTTTAATCATTCAGGGCTTCTTATCCTAATGTCTTAAATATTTCAATGTCAAAATGCACTAATGAAATGTCATGCATGTCATGGATATAATAAATGCCATGAATACCATAGATGCTATGAATGTTATGTACATGTTAATGTCGTGCCCCCTGAATTATTCCATGAATGTATGTAAATGCAATCTCAATTGTGGTAACAAGATTCTCCAGCTCATCTCATTTTCCTCAAGTTCCACATATCTGCTGGATTCTTCTTATTCAAATCTTCTATCTCCACTTCTCATCTCACCTTCTAATGAGTCTTGGTCCGATCATGCTTTCAAAGTTATGTTTTCATCATTTTTTGTTTTTGTTTCTTTCTCTCTTTTAGTAATGCAAGATTTCTCAAAAGAATATTTTTTTTCAAAAATTTACCCCAAAAGGGCTACCAACATTTATTTATTTTCTTTCCAATTCGACCACCAATGTAATGCACTCATACATCTTCTCAATTTATTATAGGGATGGAATGAATTTAAAATAATCATGAGAGATATGGGTATTCATTCGTAGAAAAGGAACATGAAATCAAGAAAAATCAATGAGCCAGTTTGTTTGGAATAGGGTTTTCAGTATCCATTTAATAAACATTCTGACAATTTCAATCAAGTCAATCTAGAATTCTTTTCCAAAAGCCCACTTTTATTGATATGTTCATTCATGTTGGGCCTGCCAATCTTGCTTCCATATCAAAACTCTTGGTGATGATCTTTTCCTAAGTTGCCTTTTCAGGTTTTCAACTTAGGTTCCCCTCTTTTGATCCAAACTGCCTTTTCAGGTTTTCAATTTGAATCCTCCTTTTTCTTTTTCTTTTTTTTCTTCTTTTTTCTTTTTTCTTTTTTTTCTTTTTTCATCTATTTCTTTTTTTTCTTCATTTTCAACTTCATTGGCTTTGACAAATTTCAACCTTCAGTGCTCAATCAAAATTCATGCCCCTAATAGGCGTTCTTGATTTCGATCCAAGATATCTTCCAAAGCTCGTGGGTTTCTTCATTCAACTTGATCTACTTCCTTCAAAGGATCATTATCTCATTGTACAAGTATGTTTTTATTCAACGCATGATTCTTCAATTCAAGCATTTACATTTGATCAAAATGGGCTTTTAAAGGCACGTAATGTAGGCTCAGGTGAAGGTTTATGAAAGAAAAGGATAAAGCAGGCCCAAAATGTGTTTCAGGGTTTATAAACCAAGGGATCACTTTTTTTGAACAAATAAAACACTTAAGCATTTAGTACCTTTCTAGTTCCCTCATTTCTTTCCTTGCTTTTTTTTTTTTGGGTTTTCTTTTTGAATTCAAACCCTTTTCTCTTTTTTTTTCTTCTTTTTTTTTAAAAAATGGGCTATTTTTTTTTGCCCCCAAAATTTCTTTATTTCATCTTCCTTGCCCCCAGTGTGGAGGGTGATCCTTGGTGGGTTATATTACAAAAAAAACATAATAGGCTCAAAGGGGTAATCAAAGGATAATTTTACTCCCGCTTGAAGGATAGTGAAAGAAGGCCATTTATCATTTCAAATGCAAATATTCTCCTTGAAGATCATTTACTGAACAAATACAAAATTGTTAGAAATTTTTTTATAAGAGATTCACCTTTTCTTATGCCATCAAATTTGGGTGAAAATTGTGAACAAATTTTCTTCTTTCTTACTTGGACACCTTGGCGGATTGATAATCCATAAGCAAAAGCGGTTCTTTCAAAATTGAATTCCAGATTTATTGACATCATCATCATCATGTTCATTATTTGGATACTTATGAAAGAAAGATATGATGAGTATGTGAGAAATGGCAAATGAATAGAATGAGAAAATGACAGTGCATCACACTAGTCGCTTTATTGAAAGGGAAATAAATAAAAGTTAGCCCATACATAAAACTTTATTTCATGCTTATGGGCTTAAGCACTTTAAAAAAAACTGTCTTGCATTACTAAAAAAAAAATTCTGATAAATCTCTAGACTTGCATGGCTTAAACTCCTTTCACCTCAAAAGAATCATCCCTCATTTCCATGGTTGGGCAATGGATTCGCATTCACAGTTGGTTCCCCCTTTGTTTCAAAGTGCAATATGCCGGCTTTTATCAAACCTTGCACCCTATACTTTAAAGCAGTGCAATTCTCCAAGGAGTGACCCAGATTCCCAAAATGATACTCACATCGAGCATTCTCATTATACCATTTTGGATATAGAGGCTTGAGAGGTTCCGCATAAACTGGGGCAATGAGTTGCTCTTTGATTAGTTTTGGGTACAACTCGGTATAGGTTATGGGAATTGGATCAAGGGGAGCTTTTTGTTGTTTTGGCCATGCCCCCCTAGGATTGCTTTCTTGTTTGTTGGATTGGGCAACTGATTGGGTATTTGGTGCAGGTGTTTGAGGGTGAAAGTTAGGCTGAGCATTAATTTGCGGATATGACTGGTAAGGGTATTGAACAGGATAATATGGTTGTGGCATGGGATAAGAGTGTCATGGAGTGTATCGTCCATGTTGCCCCTCATTTATAACAGCATGGGCATCCTCTTCCCTCCTTCTGTTGGCTCCTCCTTTCTTCTCAGTATTGTTAGGAACTTCAATCTTGCCACGCTTGATCGCATTCTCAATGATCTCCCCGGATAACACCATATCAGCAAAATTCTTGGTGGCATTGCCTATCATCCTATCATAATATGGAGCCTTTAAAGTGTTCACAAATAAGATGGTGAGCTCCTTTTCTGAAAGAGGAGGTTGCACTTTTACAGCTACATCGCGCCACCTTTGCGCATATTGCTTGAAGCTTTCATTGGCTTTCATCTCCATGTTTTGAACTGATAAACGGTCAGGGGCCATATTAGCAACATGTCGGTATTTGGCCGTGAATGCCCTTGCTAAGTCATTCCATGTGGTAACCCGGGTTTTGTCTAATTGATTGTACCACTTGGCAGCAGATCCAGCGAGACTTTCTTGAAAAATATGAATAAGGAGCTTATCATCTTGAGCAAAAGCAGCCATCTTCCGGCAATACATAATAAGATGAGACCTAGGGCAGGAAGTTCCATTATACTTCTCAAACTCTGGCGCTTTGAATTTGGGTGGAATAACCAAGTCTGACACCAAACACAACCCAGTGGCATCCATAGAACCACAAAAGTCTAAGCCTTCAATAGCTCGAATCCTTTCCTCCAACATATTAATCTTTTGTTGTGACTTCGCCTCATCTTTCTCTTCTACTCATTTGGCTTTCAGTTTCTCAATTTCCCTTAGGTCATCTAAGTCGGGCACCTCAATGGGATCAGTAGACTTTGCGCCTTGGGAAGGATGGGCGGGTTCTTGGAATTGAGCTTGTCCAAACACTTGGGGTATAGTAGCGTAAGCAGGTGGATATCTTCTTTCTTGAGATGTTTGACTTGGAAATGGATCAAATCCAGGAGGATAGATAGGATCTTCCATACTGTGTTGTTGAACCCCTTCTTGGACTGCAGCTTCCTTTACTACTCCTTTGCCCTTGCTTAGATTTTTCAATAATTCTGCAATTTGGGCCAGTTGCCCTCTCATTTCCTCTTGAGCTTTTTCCATCTTCTCCATGCGCGCGCTTGATTCTTCTTCCATGATCTTCGCTCGATAACGAGTGTTGTGTGAATGAACTTTTGGTCGAGCTATCTTCAAATCTTTATTACCACAATTAAGAATTTATCATTTCACATGTGGTGATGCTTGAAAAAAAATGAATGAAGATGAATGGATGAACAAAATGCTACATGTGTTTGGAAAAAATCAAGCATGGAAATGTTTTGTTAAAGAACCTATGATTCCCTATTAGTGTCTCACATGTCAAACAAAAGCAAACATACATGATCAAAGATATGTCCTAAGTAATAGGGTTAACATGACTCTATCCCAAGTTGGTCCTCTTAAGTTTACTATATGTATGTTTTGGAGTTCTAAAGGACAAAAGGTTCTCAAATTGTTCCTTACTGACGTCCGCACTAGACTAGTAAGGCACCCCAATCCTCACCCATGATAGGCTACAGACGGAAAGGGTTCAATTTGAGTGAGAGTATTTCACTTGCCATTGCGGAGGTTATTACCTCACGAGAGCAAAGGTACTATACTCTCTCCTAAAAGGGACAAACCCGGGTGTAGGGTTGATGTATGCAATGAATATGTCATGTATGCAAAAGAACAAAATTTAAAGTGCATCCCAACAAAATGCAAATGATAAAGATGATTCACACATTTTTTTTTTGTTTGTTGTTTTTTTAATTATTTTTTTATGAAAAGTTTTATTAAATATTTATTAAGACCATTAACTAAGATTTTGAATAAGACATGATTAATTATGGTTCGACTCTCTAAAGTCCCCAGTGGAGTCGCCAAGGCTGTCGTAACGATTTTCGTCCGGAGACTCGATCGCTAGACGATTTTGAAAAAAAAAGTGAAAGAGGAGTCGCCACCAATCTTTTTGGCTAGGTGTGATTGGCCATCTAAAATCATTTATCTTTTTAATAAAATCTTAAAATTAATTAAGTTTTATCAAAAAAAAAATTTTGGTCTGCGAAAACAAAGTTTGGGTTCGGGAGTTCAATTACGTGTGGGGAAGGATTAGCACCCCCACAACGCCCGTTAAAAAACGGTACCACTTAATCATGTCTTATCTTTTAATCTTAATAAAAATGGTCTTAACTAAATATTTAAAAGAACTTCATTTATTTTGAAATCAATTTTTTATTTGCTTATTATTTGAAATATTAAATTTTATTTTTATTTATGCTAAATTTATTTTTTATTTGAAATAAATGAGAATCTTTTGTATTGAAAATTATTCCGAAGTACCCCAATACTTTTGGTAGCATTTCGGATAATTTCCTCACCTAGAGATTTCTTAAGAATCGCTACTTGCGATTTCTATAGAATCCCATCCTCGGGAGATTCACACCTATTTTAGAATTTTATGAATGCAAATGATGCAAACAAAATATATATGATGCACATGAGAAATATATTATTTTATTTTATTATTATTTTTTTAAATTTATTTATATTTATAAAATTTATTTTTATTGAAAAATTATACTAAATATTCCAATACGCTGGTAACATTTAGCATATTTCTCTTACCTAGAGATCAGTTAGGAATCACTACTTGTGAATTCCGTAACATCTCATCATCGAAAATTCCGTAGAATGTATATCTTGTTTATTTTTATTTAATTATTCTTTTTTTCTTCGTCATTGTTGTTATTATTTATTCCAAAAGATTAATTGTAACAATTTTATATTGTTGTTTACTTATTTGTTTAAAAAGATTTTATTTATTTATTATTTATTTTTAAATATTAATTTTATTAGAAATATCAATATCGAACTAAAATTATTTGAATACCCCAACACACTGGTAATATTCAAATATTTCATTTCAACCCTAAGGATTATCAAAGAATCACTACTTGTGATTTCTAAGAAATCCTATCATCGGAAATTCCTTTTTTGTTCATTTATTTAAAAATGTATATTTTTATTTATATATATATATATTATTTTAACACTTATACTTGCATTTATTTATTTTGATAGTTACATTCTTATTTGTCTAACTATTTTAAAATTTAAAAATTATTATTATTTTTATATCAAAATGATTTTTGTATCAAGATAAAATCAATTAGATGTTCCAATACGCTGGTAACATCCAAAGATTTTTTCTCGATTCTAAAGATTGTCGAAGAATCACTACTTGTGATTTCTTCAAAATCTTATCATCGGAAAAATTCCATTTTTATTTTCCTTTATTTATTTTACTTATTATTTTCTACCCATACATTAAAAATACCTAAGTAAATGAATGACAAAAAAGGGGAATATACCTCTATTGGAGGGCGGGCGAGCTCACAAGTCTTCCCTCTTCTTCGGTCGGGCGAGCACACAGCTTCTTTCTTTGGCGGGACAGGCGAGCGAAGATAGCCTCCTCGGGTGGGCGAACTCCTTGAATTGGCGAGCTCTTGGATGTTCTTTCTCTTTGGGCGGACGAGCTCGTGAACGAGCGAGCAAACTCGCGGATTCTTCTCTCTTTCTTTGGCGGGGCGAGTACCTCTATTGGAGGGCGGGCGATCTCACAAGTCTTCCCTTTTCTTCAGTCGGGCTAGCACACAGCTTCTTTCTTTGACGGGGCAGGCGAGCGAAGATAGTCTCCTCGGGCGGGCGAACTCCTTGAATTGGCGAGCTCTTGGATGTTCTTTCTCTTTGGGCGGGCGATCTAGTGGACGAGCGAGCAAACTCGCGGATTCTTCTCTCTTTCTTTGGCAGGGCGATGAAGATGATTAACAGTGAAGAGATGTAGAGCAAAGTAGCAGCGCAAAAGGGGAGAGTGGCAGCAAGGATGAATTCAAGATGGCCTAAAAAACAAGGATAGTAGGGGAGGGAGATGATAATGGTACGAGCAGCTAGGTTTTTTTTGTGTGCCTGTCCAACGATGGTGGTTGGCAAGGCTGAGTTGAAGAGGATGATGGATGGTGGCTGTATGTCCTCTCCAAGGTTTTCTAGGGTTTTCTCTTCAAAGTTTTTTTTTCCCCCCCATGTATCTTTTTTTCTCCCCTTTATATACATATTTTTTGTATCTCCTTTTGGAAAATGAATCAATGAGTTTATTCATCCCATAATTTTGGGATTTTCTTCATTTATTTTCATTTGACCTTTCCATCTTTTTTTATTTATTTCCTTTTCATTATTTTATTTTTGGTAATTTATTTTTAGATTTTATTTCACTTTGATTATTTCCTTTATTATTATTATTATCTTTCTTATGGCAACAAATCATTGAAGTCAACTCTCTTTTATTTTATGATTTGTTTCTTTTATTTATTTTTATTTTTATGTTTCTTTTTTTTATATATATAAAATAAAAAAAATTGTTCGGACAAAATTAGGTGTCTACACAACATATAATGCCGAAGTCTTTGGGCAGTCCAAGCTAATGCACAATACATTTTTTTTAATGAGGAATACTTGGATTCACAATCCGTGAATTTCTTGCTCAAGTAGTAGATTGCACGCTCTTTCTTGCTTGCTTCGTCGTGTTGCCCCAATACACAACCCATCGAGTGCTCATGAACTACAAGATACAGAATAAGCGGCTTTCTGGAATAGGAGGAACTAAAACTGGTGGATTTAAAAGGTATTCTTTGACTTTATCAAATGCTAGTTGACAATTTTCATCCCACTCTCCTGAGTCATGTTTTCGTAGAAGCTTGAAAATTGGATCACATTTAGCAGTGAGATGAGATATAAAACGGGAGATATAATTCAATCGTCCGAGGAAACCCCTTACTTCCTTCTGAGTACGCGGTGGCAGTAAGTCTTGGATAGCCTTGATTTTATCCGGATCCACCTCAATCCCTCTTTCACTAACAACAAAACCCAATAATTTTCCTGATGTAGCCCCGAATGTGCATTTAGCCGGGTTGAGCTTAAGTTGAAACTTTCTTAATCTTTCAAAGAGCTTTTTTAAATTGTCGACATGGTCCTCCGCTCTTCTCGATTTAGCGATCATATCATCTACATAAATCTCGATCTCCTTATGCATCATATCATGGAATAAAGTTACCATGGCCCTTTGATAGGTTGCCCCAGCATTTTTTAAACCAAATGGCATTACTTTGTAACAAAAAGTTCCCCACATTGTCACAAACGTGGTCTTTTCCATGTCCTCCGGTGCCATCTTGATCTGGTTATATCCCGAAAAACCATCCATGAAAGAGAATAATGAATGCCTGGCCGTATTATCAACTAGAGTATCAATATGTGGCAACGGGAAATTGTCTTTAGGGCTAGCTCTATTCAAATCCCGATAATCAACACACATTCTCACCTTTCCATCCTTCTTAGGTATTGGGACTATATTTGCTACCCATTCAGGGTATTTTGCCACTTCTAAGAATCCGGCGTCGAATTGCTTTTTTACCTCCTCTTTTATTTTCAACAACATTTCTGGTTTCATCCTCCTCAATTTCTGCTGAACCGGTTTGCAACCTGGCTTCAAAGGTAATCTATGCACTACAATATCAGTATTCAAACCTGGCATGTCCTGGTACGACCAAGCAAACACATCAGTGTATTCACGGAGCAAGCTTATTAATCTTTGTTTAATTGGCAAGGAGAGAGAGGTCCCAACTTTAACTTCTTTCTTTATTTCTTCATTCCCCAAGTTTATGACTTCTATTGGTTCTTGATTGGGCATAATTTGTTTCTCTTCTTGCTGTACTAGTCTTAACAAATCTTGAGGTAAAGCATAATCATCCACATCTCATTCATCATTAAGTTCACCAACACAAACGGTTCTTTCAAAATTAAGTTCTGGATTATTGTTGAGAAGGTCCTCATTTTCATTATTGGGATACCTGGAGATAATTAAAATGGGATTGATATGGAGAAGGTATAAAAATGAATGAAGAGAAACAACACGGATGAATGAATAAAATGCATCATGCTTGTCATTTATTGAATGATAAAGACTAAATAAAAGCCCATACATAAAAGACCCTAATGCCTTTGGGCAAAGGCACTTGGATAAGTTTATTGCATTACATGGAACATGATTTGAAAATGACGAGGAGCTCAACAGTATGCCAATTCTCCAATTTGTAGTCAGGAGGACAAGGACGAATTCCGGAACTATCCATCTCTTCTAGAAATTCCTCTATTCCCACCATATTGATAGAGAGATCTGTGAAAGCTCTAGCCATCGCTGGGATAGACTCGCCTTCTTCAACTTTTGCAGAGTTATTGTAGATGTATCCCGCCGAATAGAAAGACTCATATAGAGGAGGGAAACCCATTGGTTCAAACTCTATTTCATGCCCCATAAAATTAGCCAACTTGCTTTTCTTCTTCCTTTCTATGAACTTTTTCTTTTCAAGTCCAATGGGTTTATATCCTAACCCAAACCTATCCATCTTAGGAGTAACAGACACTGCTCTCTTCATTCCTTGTAACTTCTTTCCTAAACCTGCTCCAGCATGACATCCCTTTCCCATCGTTTGTTGGATCCCGAGCCTTGTGGCTTTTGACAAATGTGGTACGGGTATTTTCATCCCTTCTCCCACAAATGTAGCATTAACAAGTTCTAAAGATCTAAAAGAGCATTCCACCGCATCTTCAGCAACTTCTATGTATGGGGCACTTGTAGTAATGGTTGCAATCATGTCTTCTTCTCCTTCTATACTCACCAAATGTCCATCAACCACGAATTTGACCTTTTGATGCAGAGTTGAAGGAACTGCACCCGCTGAATGGATCCAAGGCCTTCCAAGTAAACAATTATAAGAAGGAGTGATATCCATAACTTGAAATTCAATGTTATAGACACATGGACCAATCTGGAGTGGCACCTCTATATTCCAAATCACTTCTCGACGAGTACCATCAAAAGCTCTCACGACAATGTGACTTCTCCTCATATTTGACTTATCCATAGGCAACCTAGATAGTGTAATCATGGCAATACATTCAAGGATGACCCATTATCAATGAGGACCTTTGGAAGGATATGATCTTTACAAGTGGTGGTTATGTGAAGGGCTTTAGTACTTCCTCTACCGTCGAGTGGGATCTCATCATCATTGAATGAAATGAAGTTATCTGCTGCAATATTTCCCACCAGCCGATCTATATTCTCTACCGACACATTGTGGGCCGCATAAGCTTCATTGAGCACTTTCAACAAAGCATTTCGATGAGGCTCTGAATTCAAGAGTAGGGAAAGTAAGGAAATCCTTGCTGGTAAGCGATTTAATTGTTCCACCACATTGTATTCACAGTGCTTAATAAACTTCAAAAACTCACAAGCTTCTTTCTCCGTTACAGGTTTCTTTCTTTCAGAATCTACTGGAACTATTAGCCTGACTTCTTTTGCTTGGCTATCTCTATTGTTTTCACCCTTTTCATCTTCTTTAGCTTTCCCCATCTGAGTTTTCTTCAACATATCTGGGGTATAACACCTACCACTTCTCGTCATTCCTCCCAGGCCCGCAATGTCTATTGTATCAGCAGTATAAGTAGAGGTATTATTGAGAGATCCTTGAGTTGTGACCTTATAATTGTAATTCCACGGGACTGCATGGTCACTCTTATACGGGAATGGGCTTGGAACTTTAATAATTAGTTTCGACCCAACATTTTCAGTAGTTACGCTAGGTTCCGTTTTACTCTTATCCCCATAAATGACCTTCAATGGTTTGATCGGCTTCCCAAACATTGATGGCTCTATAACATTCACTACTTTCCCTTAAAAAGCTTCAGAGAACTCAATCTCTCCTAAGTCCATCATCTTTTGTACTACACAACGGAACTCCTCACAACTTTGGACGAAATGCCCCATCACTCCTTCATGAAACTCACAATACTCTTCTTCTTGCATCTCAAGCCCAAATTTTGCCTTCTTAGATTGAATAATCTTTGCCCTCCTCATTGTTTCCAGCACCACCCTCATCGGTGTTTTCACATCATTGACATTTCTTTTTATCCAACACCCATCATCCTCTATTATTGCGTTTACATTGGCCTCCGTGTGATTTGGAAGGGGATTCACATTTACACTTGGCTCATTATCCTTCCCAAATTCCAAGATTCCAGCTTTCATGAGATCTCAAACTTTGTACTTAAATGCCGTACAATTTTTGATCGAGTGGCCTTGGATCCCGGCATGATAATCGCAATGAGCATTTGCATCATACCATTTTGGATAAGGGGGTTTAAGGGGTTGTAGAAAAACCGGGGCAACAAAGTGGTTTTGCAATAATTGGGGGAATAGTTCAGCATAGGATATTGGTATTGGGTCGAATTGGGGCCTTTCCTTATTATTCTTGGGAGCTCTTTGGTTATTTCCTTGGTTGTTAGGTTGATAAGTAGGTCTTGGTGTTTGTGCAGAGGAAGGGGTAGCAATATTCATTGGTGCCTGTAAATTCATGGGGTAGGTTGGTTGAGGTTGGTATGAGTAAGGGTTTTGGGAGATATTGTTCACGGGTGAATAATAGGGACGATATGAAGGATAAGAAAAATGGGTGCGGAATTCATCTTCGATCGTCTTTCAGTGGTAACAGCTTGCACTTCCCCATCTTTCTTTCTACTCATTCCACTCCTTTTTGGGGCTGATGTGTCTTCAATCTTGCCACTTTTAATGGCATTTTCAATCATCTCTCCCGAAATGACCATATCAGCAAAATTTTTAGTAGCACTCCCCACGAGTTTATCATAATAAGGAGGTCGCAAAGTACTAGCAAACAAAGTTGTTGTTTCTTTTTCAGTCAACGGAGGCTGCACCTGAGCTGCAAAATTCCTCCACCTTTGGGCATACTCTTTAAAGCTTTCACTAGATTTCATCTCTAGGTTCTGTAAGGATAACCTATCAGTTGCCATATCCGTCATATGCTTATACTGTGCCATAAATGCTTTTCCCAAATCCTTCCATGTATGGATACGACTACGATCCAACTAATTATACCATTTAGCAGTAGGTCCAATCAAGCTATCCTGGAAGCAATGGATGAGCAACTTATCGTTGTTCGTGTAGCCAGACATCTTTCGACAAAACATAGTAATATGAGCAGCTGGGCAGGTGGTCCCATCATACCTCTCGAATTCAGGGGCTTTAAATTTTGGCGGTATAACCAAGTCTGGGACAAGGCTAAGCTCGTTGGCATCTACGCTCCTAAAGAAATCCATTCCTTCAATTGCCCTTAACCGTTCTTCTAACAAATCATACTTTTCTCTTGTTTCTTCATTCTCCTTCCTTAACTTCTCTTGCTCTATTGGGTCATCCAAGTTAGGCACAAAAATAGGATCCACGGGGCTAGACCCTGGGTACTTTCCTTGATTTTGTGGGTTATTCAGGAAAATTGGAACTTGGGGATAAGCTCCTTAGGTAGCTTGAGCTTGGGGCGGTGTAAACCCAGGTGGGTATATTGGATCTTCTCTTGAAGGTTGAAGTGCATCCCTTGAATCATTAGTAACTCCTTTCCCTTTCATTAAGCTCATCATCATCTCCATCATTTTTGTCATTTGCTCCCGAGATTCTTCTTGGGACTTGATAAGTTCCTGCTGAACTCTTTCCATTCTTTCCATTCTTGCTTGTTGTTCGGACTCCATGACCTTAGATTGGGAGCGAGTATTGTACCGATGTTGTGCTGGACGTTCAAGATTCGGTGGCTTCGCTATTCTGACACCTAAATGAGCCCGCAAATTAGAATCACATGTTATTTTTTAGTTTTTGCCATAAAAAGGAAAAGATAAAATCATCCCAATACTTTGGTGAGATATTAAAACTTTTCCTTTTCACCTCAACGATATATGATGTCATTACTTATGATCACCAATATCTTTTCATTGGTAGGCGTGTGCATGACATGCATGGGAGTGAGAGGTATCACATGTTATTTTTTAGTTTTTGCCATAAAAAGGAAAAGACAAAATCATCCCAATACTTTGGTGAGATTAAAACTTTTCCTTTTCACCTCAATGATATATGATGTCATTACTTATGATCACCAATATCTTTTCATTGGTAGGCATGTGTATGAAATGGATGGGAGTAAGAGGTATTTAATCCATAACAATTTCAACCAAAGAACCTTCATTTACTCAAAAGAACTTTTATTACATGGCTATTGAATTCGACTTTCACTTATTCAAAGGAACTTTTATTATATGACTATCGAATTCAAAATTACATAGCTAACATTCTCCTATTATACCCATAAAACTGACTGACTTGCTGATATTGGTCTTTAGCTTCCTCGAGAAAATCCAACAAACGCTGTCCAAACTCTCCAGTCGGGTTAATTTCCTGCCTCAGAGCTTCCGCCTTTTCCACCATCTCTCTTGCCTTGCGCACAGCTTTGCAGACCTGTGTAGCCAAGTGTTCTATATATTGTTGTCTTCCAAAACTCCTTACTCTCCATTTCATGCTTGCATCTACGACCAAGTCATATGAATACCTCCAATCATTCTCCCTGAGTTTCCATTCCTGGATGATCAAAGCAATGTGATTCTTGTAGTGTCGCAAGTGTTCCTCCAAAATCTGGACTTTTTATTGTAACAGATTCCTTTCATCTTGAAGTTTGACATAGTCTTCGTCCTTCAGTCCAACTTTCAAAGCTTCATTTTCCTTTCGACATTGCATCAATTTTTCAGTGTTAATTGTATATATTTGTTTCCAATATCGTTGCTCTTGAAGAGTAATGGCAGCTCCCTCTTCATTTTTCTTTGCTTTGTTTCTCCAATACTCCACTTTCCCACGAAGATCTTCTATTTCCTTCTTCCTCTCATTAGAAGTTATAACAATTCCTCCGATCCTCATCTCTCTTCTCCACCTTTTATTTTCCTGGTTCAATTCTTGAAGGTCATTCTGGGCAACATCTCGCTCTGTTCTCATCCTCTTGAGCGCAGCTTCTTGTACTTCAAACTTGACCTTTAAATTCTCTACCTCCTCTTGAAGCTTTAGATTCTTCTGCTCCATCTTCTTTTCTTCCTCTTTGAATTGCTGTCGAACAATCTCAATTTCGGATATATCTGCCTCAGGTTGTGCATACACAAGTGACTCCCTTAAGACGAATACAACATCTTTAACCCGTTTAGCTCTCAACATCAGGTAATTTGGGGTAGCTTTATCAGATAAGGGTCCTGTCACAAATCTTCGAGGTTGTTTCCATGCTCGAACGGCTTGTTCTGTCTTTTTCATTGCCTTCGATTCACCATAGGAATACTCCATCAAATTAAGCCCATGCGTTGCCGGAGTAAACTGTTTTGCCCAAAACTGTCTCTGCACCATAAGTGGGGCACAACTTGTTACCCCCCATAATCCCAATAGTGGTATCCAAGATTCTTCTCCACATCTATATAGTACTGGGACATGATACATCCACGGGGCCATCCAAGTCACTTGATCATCTCTAAGCTGTTGAAGGACAAACACCCATTCATCTTTAGGTTTTGGTTTCGGCCATTTACTTCTACAAAATTCTTTGATCGAGGTATTCCCACGATAAAAAGGCTTTGAGAATTCTTTCACCTCACAGTTGAAATGGCTTTTGATCCATATGTATAAGAGTTGCGTGCATACCATGAAACGCCCTTCTCCTTTTCGTCGGCAATAACTCAATGATCTGAAGGTTTCAGCCAAGATTGCTGGTGAAGGATTTACATTATTAACAACTTGTTCAAAGAAGTCTATCACAGCTATCTCAATGTGCCCCAAAACCTTAGGAAAAATAACCAACCCATAAATTGCCAGAGCAAAAACAGCTAACCCCTTCTCATCATTCAAATGCTTTTGAATAAATCCATGGAGAAAATCCCAAGGTAGGAAAATGTGTTCTCCCTTTTGCTTCATATGAGGATCTATTTCTTCCGATTTCACTCCCACAATCCCAGCCAACTTCTTACGAAACCCAGACTTCGGCTTTCTCACATATACCTTGTCAGGACTCTTTAAATCCAACCCTATCAAAATAGAGTACTCTTCTATAGTGGGCATTAAATCCACTTCGTTAAATGTGAAACACCTGTAGGATGGATCCCAAAACTGGATAGTAGCTTTCAGCAAAGGTTCTTCAACCACCACCGAAATCAACAAAGCTATTTGGCCATACTTGCTACAAAAGTCTTCTTTCTTCTCCTTACTGATTTACTTCCATATGTTAACCAGACCTATTAGGTCATTCTGCTTAAGGTCCAAGCTCACTTCTCTAGGTAATGATGATATGAAGCCTTCTATCAAGCAATTCCCTTTCTCTTGCTGAGTCTTCTCTGACCAAAACTGCACTTCATTATATGGATCACACACGACAGTCACAATTGATGAACAAGCCCAACATTCTTTGGATTTCATGAAGGGTTCTTGGTTGTAATATGCCATGGAGAAAATACCTCTCTTATGCAACCTTCATGATGAGAAATGATTTATGCAAAAAGGAAAAACATAACATTTATTAGTACAAAAACAAAAGTAACAACAAATGTCTTATATAGGGTTACTTTCTAAGGGTAAGGTTCTATCTAAGGTTAACTTTTTCTATGGTTCGCTATATGCTTGGTTTGGATCTCTAAAGGACAAAAGGTTCCCAAATTGTTCCTTACTGATGTCTACACTAGACTAGTAAGGCACCCCAATCCTCACCCATGACAGGCTACAAACGGAAAGGGTTCAACTTGAGTGAGAGTATTTCACTTGCCATTGCGGAGGTTATCACCTCATGAGAGCAAGGGTACTATACTCTCTCCTAAAAGGGACAAACCCGGGTGTAGGGTTGATGCATGCAATGAATATGTCATGTATGCAAAGGAACAAAATTTAAAGTGCATCCCAACAAAATGCAAATGATAAAGATGATTCACACATTTTTTTGTTTGTATTTTTTTGTTTTTTTAATTATTTTTTTATGAAAGGTTTTATTAAATATTTATTAAGACCATTAACTAAGATTTTGGATAAAACATGATTAATCATGGTTCGACTCTCTAATTTCCCCAGTGGAGTCCCCAAGCTGTCGTAACGATTTTCGTCCGGAGACTCGATCGCTAGACGATTTTGAAAAAAAAAACACAAAGAGGAGTCGCCACCAATCTTTTTTGACTAGGTGTG
The DNA here is from genome assembly GCA_032173925.1 of Heritiera fomes. Classification (NCBI taxonomy): domain Eukaryota; kingdom Viridiplantae; phylum Streptophyta; class Magnoliopsida; order Malvales; family Malvaceae; genus Heritiera; species Heritiera fomes. The sequence goes on from JAPDPM010000002.1 coordinate 20,321,299, forward strand.
ATTGGTCACCTAAAATTATTTATCTTTTTAATAAAATCTTAAAATTAATTAAGTTTTATCAAAAAATAATTTTTGGTCTGCGAAAACAAAGTTTGGGTTCGGGAGTTCGGTTACGCGTGGGAAAGGATTAGCACCCCCACAACGCCCGTTAAAAAACGGTACCACTTAATCATATATTAACCCTTTGATCTTAAGTAAATGGTCTTAATTAAATATTTAAAAGAACTTTATTTATTTTGAAATCATTTTTTTATTTACTTATTATTTGAAATATTAAATTTTATTTATGTTAAATTTATTTTTTATTTGAAATAAATGAGAATCTTTTGTATTGAAAATTATTCTGAAGTACCCCAATACTTTTGGTAGCATTTCGGATAATTTCCTCACCTAGAGATTTCTTAAGAATCGCTACTTGCGATTTCTATAGAATCTCATCATCGGGAGATTCACACTTATTTTGAAATTTCATGGATGCAAATGATGCAATCAAAATACAGATGATGCACATGAGAGATCCATTATTTTATTTTTATCATCTTTTATATTTATATTATTAAAAAAATTTTATTTTTTTATTGAAAAATTATGCTAAATATTCCAATACGCTGGTAACACTTAGCATATTTCTTTCACCTAGAGATCAGTTAGGAATCACTACTTGTGAATTCCGTAACATCTCATCATCGGAAAATCTTTTTATTTAATTTTATCATTTATTTCCGAAGGTTAATTGTAACAATTTTATTTATTTGTTTTTTTTTAAAAAATTATTTATTTATTATTTGTTTATTAGTATTAATTTATTTCATCGAACTAAAATTATTTGAATACCCCAATACACTGGTAATATTCAAATATTTCGTTTCAACCCTAAAGATTATCAAAGAATCACTACTTGTGATTTCTAAGAAATCTTATCATAGGATACCTTTTATATTTAAGATGTGTATTTACTTTTATTTATTTATTTATTTTAAATTTTTACCTATTTAAAAGTTTTTTTTATTTCTATTCACTTACTATCTTCTTGTATTTACCCATTTTTTATATTATTATTTTTATTACCGTTTTTCAATTTATTTATTTTTATACTAAGAAATCTTATTAATATTTTCTTTATATCGGAATAAAATCATTTAAGTGTCCCAATACGCTGGTAACATTAAAGATTTTATTTCGATCCTAAGGATTGTCAAAGAATCGCTACTTGCGATTTCTAAGAAATCCTATCATCAGAAAATTTTTATATTCTTTTTATTTGCCTTTCCATTTTTTTTATTTTTATTATTTTAAAATTTAAATTACCGTAAATTTCTAATAAATAACCGTGATTTATGATTTTTTCTTACTTGCATTTTATATTGCCAAGTGATTAAAACCTATTCTAAATTTTAAAATTTAATCATCATGATAAAGAATCTATAAGGAACCATTTATGACTAATAAAAAAATGAATAAATAAAATCTAAACACAAGCCACAAACATATGAAGTAAAGCTGCCAGCATAAAAAGAAAACAATAAAACACCTCTAGGACTTACGTGACAAGAGAAGTTAATGGCAAGGCTTCCAAATATGTTTCACGTACAAAGGCTTCCAAATCTATTTCATGCACAAAGGTAGGAACGTGGAGCAACCCTTTGTTTTGTAACAAGTTGTGGGACAAGGCTGGAGACGAAGCACAGCAACGTGTGCAAATGCAGTGTAGAGCAATATGCAGAGGTGGCAAGAATGGCAGGAACGATGGAGGAAAATGGGACAGCAATGGTTGACGGAAACAAGGTCGCAGTGACGGGATCTCAAGGCAACACCAAACAGCAAAGGTAGGCCACGGGTAGCAAATGAAGATGGTGCTGTGCAGGGGCACTAAAACCAGAATAAAGCCAGGATTATGGAGATGCAGCAGAGATGCAGTGCAGTAGGGATGCTGCAACAGGGAGAGAGCAGAAACTTAGTGCAAGGGTGACACTGGTTGCGACGAAGGCAAGCAAAGCAAGACCATGGCAGCACCACCACTACAGCAGGGGAAAGGAACTGCTTCGGAAGCAGTTTGGCCGATGATGATGTTGCCGAGGTGTGGCTGGAAATTATGAATAGCAGAAGCGGCAGTAAAATCCTCTTTTTCTTTCTCTGTCCCCCCTTTTCTCTATGTGGATAGTTCTTTTTATAGTCCCCTTATGTGTTCCGGTTAGGAAGGGATTAATTTCCCTTTAATCTTTGATTCCAACTTTCCTTCAATTTTTAGATCTTTTCCTTTTTCGTTTTCTTTCTGCCTATTTGCACACCCTTGATTAAGGGATCTTGATTTGGATTGACCTTTCATTATTTGAAGTTTCCATTTGTACATAGCATTAATATTGATTCTGACAATTTCCATTTAGGAGTCAATCTCAATTTACTCTTCAATATTGTTTTTCTTGATTGCCGGCATCAAGTGCATTGATTTGGCTTTGGTTTTCATTTTAGGATTCCATCGTTCTTGTGTGGGATTTAGATAGGAAGAGGTTAAAGGTTTGCATGAAAAAGCATTGACGTATTTTTTTGTTTTGTTTTGTTTTTTTTATTTTCTTTATTATGTATTTTTTACTCGGACAAAATTCGATGTCTACAAGTACCATTGGTTAAGGGGAAGAAAATATTTTGGTATCCCATTTTTGTCAAGACAAAAGGGGAGAGAAATTATGGAGATAAATTTGAGAATGCCAAACCCGTTGTTTTGCAAAATCATGCTTAAACTAAGAGGAATTTTATTTTTACAAAATGTTTTTCAAAGAAAATTTATCTTAAGTGTTATTATATCAAAAAGTGAGAGATTGTTAGCTTTAAATTAAAAAATATTTTAAAATGATAAAAACTTAACTGTATTTAAATGTGTTTACAATGTAAATTTGTTTTTGACAAATAAGTTCTAAGAAATGAGGTTTTCATTGAGCTCTAAATTTTTTTTATTAATCTATAATTTTTTAATATAAAAGTTAGATATGGTTGGAACAGCTTTTTAGTCTACTTTCAGATGGATTAAATGAAATCAAAATATGAATTTTCTATGAAAAGTTATTGAGTTTTTACTAAAGAGTATGCATGTCGTTTAACAACTACACAAGGGACAGTTTCGAAATTTTATTGCATCTTTTCTACAATGATTAAAATGTTTTTCTTTATGTTTATGAAAATATAATTAAGTTCAATTATCAAAAATTCAATCAGATTATGATTTTGAGTTTTCTAACTTAAGATATAATCAATACAAAAGAATTGATACCTTACTATTCTAACGGCTATGTTCTAAGTTTTTTAGCTAGGCAACTATACCCTATGATAAGGTATCGATACCCCTTTAATCAACATGCATAAAAAGGTAACGACACCCTTTCAACCAGAATGAATGAAACATATATGTAATGGCTATATTCTCCACAAAAAGATCCCAACGGCTACAAACTCAAGTCTAAAGTATAAAATGGGTCTTTCAGTACTTCACAAAATAGGAGAGGCATTAGATTTCATCTTTAAGCATATTGAATCAATCTCTCTAGCAAAAATCAAGAGTGCTCAACGGACTTGTGTATATTCTTCCTATCTTGTACACAAATTTGTATTTTACTATATCTCTTAAGCTTACACCAGCGAACACCCAACCTTAGTAAAGGTCTTATAGTTTGCAAATCTTCTATTAGAGCTTGTAATTCATCAAGAGAGGGAGCTATCCTCTTGTAGTTTTTTTTGTGAGTTTTATATAAATTCATATATTGTAACGGTTTCTCATTGAGTCCTCAAAAAAAGAGGGTTGTAAAGGTTTCTTCCTTGAGCTTTAGAAAAAGAAAGTGTAGGGTGTCGTAACGATTTTCGTCCGGGGATTCAATCGCTAGACGATTTTGAAAAAAAACACAAAATGGAGTCGCCACAAATCCTTTTTGGCTAGGTGTGATTGGCCACCTAAAATTATTTATCTTTTTAATAAAATCTTAAAATTAATTAAGTTTTATCAAAAAAATAATTTTTGGTCTGCGAAAACAAAGTTTGGGTTCGGGAGTTCGGTTACATGTGGGGAAGGATTAGCACCCCTACAGCGCCCGTTAAAAAAACGGTACCACTTAATCATATATTATCTTTTAATCTTAATAAAATGGTCTTAATTAAATATTTAAAAGAACTTCATTTATTTCGAAATCATTTTTGTTATTTATTTTATTTTGAAGTGTTTAAGTTTTATTTTTTATTTGAAATAAGTGAAAATCTTTTGTATTGAAAATTATTCCGAAGTACCCCAATACTTTTGGTAGCATTTCAGATAATTTCCTCACCTAAAGATTTCTTAAGAATCACTACTTGCGATTTCTATAGAATCCCATCCTCGAGAGATTCACACTTATGAATGCAAATGATGCAAACAAAATAGATATGATGCACATGAGAAATATATTATTTTATTTTTATTATCTTTTATATTTATGTTATTACTTTTGAAATTTATTGATTTTATAAAATTTTATTTTTATTTAAAAATTATGCTAAATATTCCAATACGCTGGTAACATTTAGCATATTTCTCTCACCTAGAGATCAGTTAGGAATCACTACTTATGAATTCCATAACATCTCATCATCGAAAGAATTCCATTTTATTTTCCTTTATTTATTTTACTTATTATTTTCTACCCATACATTAAAAATACCTAAATAAATGAATGACAAAAAAGGGGAAATATACCCTCCTCGGGCGGGCGAACTCCTTGAACTGGCGAGCTCTTGGATGTTCTTTCTCTTTGGGCGGGCGAGCTCGTGGACGAGCGAGCAAACTCGCGGATTCTTCTCTCTTTCTTTGGCGGGGCGAGTACCCCTATTGGAAGGCGGGCGAGCTCACAAGTCTTCCCTCTTCTTCGGTCGGGCGAGCTCACAGCTTCCTTCTTTTGGCGGGGCAGGCGAGCAAAAGAGCTTGAGCAAGGAGCGATGCAAGTGTTTTACACGATAACAGCAATGATGACAGCAAGGCTCGATGCAATAGACAGCAATGGATGGTTGCGGAAGGTGACGGTGCTGGTTGAGCAGGGAAGATGGTGCAGGCGGTCAAAGATAGCTGGACAAGGAGATGCAGTATGAGGCCAGTTTCGGTGAAGCAGAAGTGATTATCGTGATGATGGTGGAGTGAGTAGGTGGTGGTGCAGCGAAGAATAGATGTAGGATGGATGCTTGAAGGTGATCTGGTTTAGACGTGAGGACAGGGCTTGAAGATGACGAAAGCAAAGTAGGGGAGGTTTGATGATATTGTAAAGCTAAGTTGAAGATGATGATGAATCGTGGAAGTAGAGAGATGATGATGGTAGAGGCGGTTAGATGAAGATGAGCAAGCCCTGATCACCCTTTTCTTTTATGTTTCTATTTCACGTTGCAGCAAATAGCTATGGTGACAGTGGTGTAGTAGCAGCAACGGGGATGGGCAGCAATGGTAGAAGGGAGCGGCAAGGACTTCTTGGCAAGACCGACAAGCAGTGATGATGAGGATGCTGAAGCTAGAGGACACAGTAGTTGGGATAGCGCAACAGGTAGCCTTGGTTATGAACACAGCAAGGTGGCGTGCTAGGCAGTAGCGGCAATGGACGCCCGATGAAGATGAAAGCAAGACAGAGACTGCCAGATCAAAAGTGAAAAAAAACCTGTTCTTTCCTTTTTTTTTTTTGCTGTGTAAAAATCCTCCTTTTCTCTATGTGTCTCTTGTGCTTTTATAGTCATAAGGGAAAGAGACAAAGCTCCACCATTTATGCTCTTAAAATATGGCTATCAAATTTTATTATTTGATTTTTTTTCAGTCTTGATTTTCTTTTCCGGTTTCACACTCTTAATTTATTTCTTTCCTTCTCTTTTATTTGATTTTGATCTTTTAAGGAAAGGTCAAAAAATATTAATTATTTTCCCCTCAATTTCGATCTATGATCATGGCTGTGGGATTTTTTCATTCAATCATTTTTGTTTGACCCTTTTTATTTATTATTACAAACATTTGTATCTCTTATTTATTTGTTTCTTTTTAATATTTATTTCTTTCCAAATCTTTGAAGTCAACTCTTTTAATAGGCTTGGTATAAGGTTGACTTGCTTTCAAAAAATTTTTTTATTTATTTTTTTTATTTTAAATTTGCTCGGACAAAATTAGGCGTCTACAGCTGCCCCTCTTTGCACCTTGCTGAGAATCAGGAATAGGGCGAAGACTATAGACAACAATTTTGTCCGAACCTCTTTTTTTTATATATATATTTTCGGAAAAAAAATTCAAGTTTGATTCTCGAAAATAATACCTTGACTCCATACCAAGGTTTGATCCACTGTGAAAAAGTGAATTCGATTTTTGAAACACATGATACCTTGACTCCCTACCAAGGCTCGATCCACTGTGAAAAAGTGAATTCGATTTTGAAACACATGATACCTTGACTCCATACCATGGCTCGATCCACTGTGAAAAAGTGAATTCGACTTTAAAACCTAATACCTTGACTCCCTACCAAGGCTCGATCCACTGTGAAAAAGTGAATTCGATTTTGAAACACATGATACCTTGACTCCATACCAAGGCTCGATCCACTGTGAAAAAGTGAATTCGACTTTAAAACCTAATACCTTGACTCCCTACCAAGGCTCGATCCACTGTGAAAAAGTGAATTCGATTTTTAAACACATGATACCTTGACTCCATACCAAGGCTCGATCCACTGTGAAAAAGTGAATTCGAGTTTCAAACCTAATACCTTGACTCCCTACCAAGGCTCGATCCACTGTGAAAAAGTGAATTGATTTTGAAACACATGATACCTTGACTCCATACCAAGGCTCGATCCACTGTGAAAAAGTGAATTCGATTTTGAAACATAATACCTTGACTCCCTACCAAGGCTTGATCCACTATGAAAAAGTGAATTCAATAAGAGAAATTTTGTTTTTTTTTTTAGAGAAATTCACATATTTGGAACGAAGAAAATATTCCATGATTCACAAAAATTTTGAGATTCGCATCTAAAAAAACTTGAAGATTTACATCCTAAGAGATTCGCATATAGACTTGAAGATTCACATTCTAAGAGTTTCACATCTTGATTTGAAAATTCACATTCCAAGAGTTTCTCATCTTGACTTGGAAATTCCCATCCTAAGAGTTTCCCATCTTGACTCGGAGATTCACATCTCAAGAGTTTCACATCTTGATTTGAAAATTCACATTCAAAGAGTTTCTCATCTTGACTTGGAGATTCACATCCCAAGAGTTTCACATCTTGACTTGGAGTTTCTCATCCTAAGAGTTTCTAATCTTGACTTAGAGATTCACATCCCAAGAATTTCTCATCTTTAGAATTTCACATCTTGACTTAGAGTTTCTCATCCTAAGTGCTCATTGGTTTTGTAAGTTGAATCTAGAAGATCTAAGTCTTATCATGCATCAATTTTACAATGAAGCCAACTAAATCTCATTTACTCATAAGCTAATTTCACTGGGCTTGAAACCACCTAACAATGCCAACGACATTAGACTTAAACTCTTGTCATGACTGCACCATTTTTCTTTAAAGAAAGATTTTCTTACTCTTTAAGGAACAACTAACCCCATTGCATTCTTTATTCATTCTTTATTCATTCATTTTCTTTTTTTTTCTTTTATTTTTTCAATGATGCAAATGCAAAATGCATGCCCCTAAAAAAACGTTTATCACAATGATGCAAATACTTTCTTGAAATATGCCCCAACGTAATAGTTAAAAATCATGATGCATGTGTCTTTTAGAATGATGCGAATGCCTAAATGAAAGAAAGTCTCCTTTTTCTCAAAATTTCTCTCTTTTTTTTCGATGCCGAAAATCCATGGCTTTCTTCATTAGGATCGTTTCTTCTTCTCACAAAGATTCTCTTCTTTATTTCTGATCTCGTTCGTAGAAGCACATATGTCAGCTACTTTCAACATTCTTGCTCTCTTTTTGTATATGGCCCTTTATCATCTTTAGAATCTTTTCCAAAGTAATGCCAAAGATTTTTATGTATAATTGTCATTTATTCATTATCATTCCAATTCCATGACAAATGTAGTTTAGTCACCAATTTCCTCAATCCATTTTGGGAAAGTAAAGACACTAGAAGGTTTGGCGAGAATAAAAAAAATGTAGGAACGAACTTGTCAAAGTATAACAAGAAATTGGACAATTTGGGGTGAATAACAATGATAGGTTCTCAATTAAGAAATTGGATAATTCAAAGCAAATGACAATGATAGATTCTCAATGAAAAACCAGACAATTTTGACAAACTAGTCAGGATTCTTTGAAAAATCTATTCAATTGAGATTCTTGATCAAATTGAGTTGCCCCCTACACTATGAGATTCTCAAATGATGCTGGTTCTCCTTATGTCAAACCATCTTCCCAACTCTTCAACTAGACTATCATTCCTTTAACTCAAACCGCCCTTTCGGGTTTTCAATTTGAGCCTCCCCCTTTTATCCTTCTTTTCTTTCTTTTCTTCTTTTTTGTCTTTTCTTTCTTTTTTTTTTTCATTTTCTCATTCATTCTCCTTTTTTTTTCAACATCACTAATATTCCCAACAAACTAATCGCAATCTTGTTGTTTCGTGATGGCATCATAAGTATGTCCAAGTTCAATACATGATTCTCCAATTTCAGGTATTCACATTTGATCAAAATGGACTTTTAAGGCACGTAATGTAGGCTCTGGTGATGGGTTATGAAAAATGGATATAATCAAGCTCAAAATTTGTTTCTTTAAGGGTCAAAAACCAAAGGATCATTTATCATCATACAAAGCATGCTTGCCGCTCTGCCTTAATTGATTTTCATTTTCATCATTTTCTTTTCTTTTTCCATTTTTTTTGCAACTTTTCATTTTCACCCCTCTTTTTTTTTACAAGAGGACTCAAACACCAAAAGGTATTTTCTCTTGAGATTTTTCATAACTCATAACCTGAATTTCTTCATTTGTCGACTGTTTAAAATTTGCCCCTCAATATGAAGGGTGATCCTTGGTGGGTTTGTTTTGAAAAATCATAATAGGCTCAATGGGGGTGGCAAATGGATAATTTTACTCATGCACGAAGGATAGATCAAAGACGGCCATTTCTCATCTCAAATGTAAATACCCTTATTGAAGAACATTTATTGAACAAGAACAACAAAATGGATACAAAAGCTTCACTTCTTTCTCATTTCATGCGATTTTAACTTCTTTTGATAGGAGCTAACAATTTTAGCAATTTAAGGGACAAGAATGATCACTGACTTTGCTAATAGAAATAGAATTTTCAAAATAAAATCCCAGACTATCGTCATAATTGACTGCTCATTCATTTTTTGGGAAGTTAAGTGTGGCTGTAATACAAAGAGATGAAAGCAAAGATTTGTATGGAAGAGGATATGTAGTGCAAATGCATCTGTCATTTTATTCAAATGATAATAGATAAACTAACTCATGCATAAAAATTTTCCTAAAGCTTATAGGCGTAAGCATTTAAGGAATTTCATTACTTTAGAATAACTCAAAAGTGACAAACTTTGGCCTTTCCTCATAGAACACTTGTCCTCCAAAATCTATGCCTTTTTGCAGCGAAAGGTTCCCACCAACATTTTACTTTTCCTTCTTATCAAAATTTAGCAAGCCAACATTGATCAAACTCTGCACCTTGTATTTAAAAGCAGGGCAAGTCTCTATGGAGTGGCCTACATTCCCACAATGATAGTCACATCGAGCAGTGGCATCATACCATTTAGGATATGGAGGTTTTAATGGTTCTAGATAAACAGGTGCAACAAGATTATCTCTCACCAATTGTGGAAATAACTCTGTATAGGTCATAGGAATTGGGTCCACAAAGATTCTCCCTTGATTGTTCCTCACCCTTTTTTGACTACTCACCGGTTTGTTTGAATGAGTAGGGACTTGAAAATTTGATTGCCAACTTGGGTGATAAACAAGAGGATTATGGGTAGTGTTGTCTATAGTTGGATAATAAGGATATGGGGGATGTGCAGTATAGGGTTGAAAAGGGACGAAACTCCTTGGTAGTTGATTTTCAATGGTAACAGCTTGTGTTTCTCCCTCTTTTCTCTTATTTGCCCCAACTCTATTTGAAGCAGAAGTATCATCAATTTTACCACTCTTAATGGCATTCTCTATCATTTCTCCAGAAATTACCAGGTCAGCAAATTTTTTTGTAGCACTCCCCACAAGCCTATCATAATATGATGATGGCAAAGTATTAACAAACAATACCGTGGTTTCCTTTTCTGTAAGGGGAGGCTGCACTTGAGATGCGAGGCCCCTCCACCTATTGGCATACTCCTTGAAACTTTCAGAAGGCTTCATTTCCATATTTTGTAAAGGCAATCTATCTGGTGCCATGTCAATCATGTGCTTATACTGGGAGAAGAAGGCTTTTGCCAGGTCATTCCATTTGCGAACGTAACTCCGATCAAGCTGATTGTACCACTTGGCTACTGTTCCAGTTAAACTATCTTGGAAGCAATGGATGAGCAACTTATCATTATTTGTATACTCAGACATTTTTCGACAAAACATAGTGATGTGAGATACTGGGCATGTGGTCCCATCGTATCTCTCAAATTCAGGTACTTTAAATTTCGGTGGAATTACTAGATCTGGAACCAAACTAAGCTTATTAGCATCTATATTTCCAAAGAAATCCATTCCTTCAATTGCCCTTAACCTTTCATCTAACAGTTCATATTTTTGTTGTGACTCCCCACTTTCTTTCCTCAACTTTTCTTGCTCCATGGGATCATGTAAATTTGGAACAAAAATAGGATCAACAAGGCTAGATCTCGAGTGCTGTCCTCGGTCTGGTTGTTGATTCACAAAAACAAGAGCTTGGGGATAAGCTTTTTGGGAAGTTTGAGTTTGAGGGGCTATGAACTCCGATGGGTACAGTAGATCCTCTCTCATAGGTTGAGGCTCATTTCCTGGTCCTTCCGTGACCTCTTTGCCTTTCATCAAAGTCATCATCATCTCCATCATCTTCGACATTTGCTTCTTAGATTCTTCTTGAGATTTAGCTAGCTCTTGCTGAATTCTTTCCATCTTTTCCATTCGCTCAACATGTTCATTTTCCATGGCTTCGGCCTTTGATTGAGTACTATAACGATGTCAAATAAGTGGTTCAGAATGCGGTGGCTTCTTTATTTTGGCACCTCTGACATTTGTTTACCGCAATTTAAAGCATATTATTGTTTGAAATTGTGCCATAAAAGAAAAGACTATGAAAATCATCCCAATACGCTGGTGAGGATTTTAAAAATCTTAACTTTTTACTTCCAAGATTTGATGTCATTACTTATGATCACCAAAAATTTTCATAAGTGGGCACAAGATGGAATGTATGTATGCATGCTAAATGCATGTATGTGAATGAAACTCAATAGCTATTGCACATGTGATGAGATGCATATATCAAGTTTAAAATCTTACAAAAACACCTTCTTTTTTTTTAAAAATGAAAATCTTTTTTTTTTAAGAATATGCATGCTATTGAAATCACAAATAAAATTGAATGAGAAGGTTTTTATTTTTATTTTTTTTCACAATTTCAATATTCACTTTAATATATTTCCCATAAAGGTGTTACGTAAAAGTATTCATTCATGTGTCATAATTTAAGGTAACCCCCCACAAAAGGCTGGTATGGCTCTAGCTAAGGTTAGTTTCTCTATGGCTCAGTACATGCTTGGTTTAAGTCTCTAAAGGGTAAAAGGTTCTCAAATTGTTCCTTACTAACGTCCACACTAGACTAGTAAGGCACCCCAACCCTCACCCATGACAGGCTACAAACAGAAAGGGTTCAACTTGAGTGAGAGTATTTCGCTTGTCATTGCGGAGGTTATCACCTCACGAGAGCAAAGGTACTATACTCTCTCCTAAAAGGGACAAACCCGGGTGTAGGGTTGATGTATGCAATGAATATGTCATGTATGCAAAGGAACAAAATTTAAAGTGCATCCCAACAAAATGCAAATGATAAAGATGATTCACACATTTTTTGTTTGTATTTTTTTGTTTTTTTAATTATTTTTTATGAAAAGTTTTATTAAATATTTATCAAGACCATTAACTAAGATTTTGGATAAAACATGATTAATCATGGTTCGACTCTCTAATTTCCCCAGTGAAGTCGCCAAGCTGTCGTAACGATTTTCGTCCGGGGACTCGATCGCTAGACGATTTTGAAAAAAACACAAAATGGAGTCGCCACCAATCCTTTTTGGCTCGGTGTGATTGGCCACCTAAAATTATTTATCTTTTTAATAAAATCTTAAAATTAATTAAGTTTTATCAAAAAAAATAATTTTTGGTCTGCGAAAACAAAGTTTGGGTTCGGGAGTTCGGTTACGTGTGGGGAATGATTAGCACCCCCACAGCGCCCGTTAAAAAAACGGTACCACTTAATCATATATTATCTTTTAATCTTAATAAAATGGTCTTAATTAAATATTTAAAAGAACTTCATTTATTTCGAAATCATTTTTGTTATTTATTTTATTTTGAAGCGTTTAAGTTTTATTTTTTATTTGAAATAAGTGAAAATCTTTTGTATTGAAAATTATTCCGAAGTACCCTAATACTTTTGGTAGCATTTCAGATAATTTCCTCACCTAAAGATTTCTTAAGAATCACTACTTGCGATTTCTATAGAATCCCATCCTCGGGAGATTCACACTTATGAATGCAAATGATGCAAACAAAATAGATATGATGCACATGAGAAATATATTATTTTATTTTTATTATCTTTTATATTTATGTTATTACTTTTGAAATTTATTGATTTTATAAAATTTTATTTTTATTGAAAAATTATGCTAAATATTTCAATACGCTGGTAACATTTAGCATATTTCTCTCACCTAGAGATCAGTTAGGAATCACTACTTGTGAATTCCATAACATCTCATCATCGGAAGAATTCCATTTTATTTTCCTTTATTTATTTTACTTATTATTTTCTACCCATACATTAAAAATACCTAAATAAATGAATGACAAAAAAGGGGAAATATACCCTCATCAGGCGGGCGAACTCCTTGAACTGGCGAGCTCTTGGATGTTCTTTCTCTTTGGGCGGCTCTTCGGGCGGGCGAACTCCTTGAACTGGCGAGCTCTTGGATGTTCTTTCTCTTTGGGCGGGCGAGCTCGTGGACGAGCGAGCAAGCTCGCGGACGAGCGAGCAAGCTCGCGGATTCTTCTCTCTTTCTTTGGCGGGGCGAGTACCCCTATTGGAAGGTGGGCGAGCTCACAAGTCTTCCCTCTTCTTCGGTCGGGCGAGCTCACAGCTTCTTTCTTTTGGCGGGGCAGGCGAGCGAAAGAGCTTGAGCAAGGAGCGATGCAAGTGTTTTACACGATAACAGCAATGATGACAGCAAGGCTCGATGCAATAGACAGCAATGGATGGGTGCGGAAGGTGACAGTGCTGGTTGAGCAGGGAAGATGGTGCAGGCGGTCGAAGATAGCTGGACAAGGAGATGCAGTATGAGGCCAGTTTCGGTGAAGCAGAAGTGATTATCGTAATGATGGTGGAGTGAGAAGGTGGTGGTGCAGCGAAGAATAGGTGTAGGATGGATGCTTGAAGGTTATCTGGTTTAGAGGTGAGGATAGGGCTTGAAGATGATGAAAGCAAAGCAGGGGAGGTTTGATGATATTGTAAAGCTAAGTTGAAGATGATGATGAATCGTGGAAGTAGAGAGATGATGATGGTAGAGGCGGTTAGATGAAGATGAGCAAGCCCGGATCACCCTTTTCTTTTATGTTTCTATTTCACGTTGCAGCAAATAGCTATGGTTGCAGTGGTGTAGTAGCAGCAACGGGGATGGGCAGCAATGGTAGAAGGGAGCGGCAAAGACTTCTTGGCAAGACCGACAAGCAGTGATGATGAGGATGCTGAAGCTAGAGGACATAGCAGTTGGGATAGCGCAACAGGTAGCCTTGGTTATGAACACAGCAAGGTGGCGTGCTAGGCAGTAGCGGCAATGGACGCCCGATGAAGATGAAAGCAAGACAGAGACTGCCAGATCAAAAGTGAAAAAAAAACCTATTCTTTCCTTCTTCTTTTTTTGCTGTGTAAAAATCCTCCTTTTCTCTATGTGTCTCTTGTGCTTTTATAGTCATAAGGGAAAGAGACAAAGTTCCACCATTTATGCTCTTAAAATATGGCTGTCAAATTTTATTATTTGATTTTTTTTCAGTCTTGATTTTCTCTTCCGGTTTCACACTCTTAATTTATTTCTTTCCTTCTCTTTTATTTGATTTTGATCTTTTAAGGAAAGGTCAAAAAATATTAATTATTTTCCCCTCAATTTCGATCTATGATCATGGCTGTGGGATTTTTTCATTCAATCATTTTTGTTTGACCCTTTTTATTTATTATTACAAGCATTTGTATCTCTTATTTATTTGTTTCTTTTTAATATTTATTTCTTTCCAAATCTTTCAAGTCAACTCTTTTAATAGGCTTGGTATAAGGTTGACTTGCTTTCAAAAAAAATTTTTATTTATTTTTTTTATTTTAAATTTGCTCGGACAAAATTAGGCGTCTACATAGGGTTCCTTTTAAGCTTGTGAAAAGGAAGTTGTAAAATGTTACTATTAAGCCTTGGAAAAAAGGATGTAAGCAAATTCTAGAATGAATTTGGAAACTCCTTTAGTGGGATGCTAAGAGAAAGAATATAGATATGGTTGGCTGCACCTCTATTAATCCTAGTGTCAGTTTATCTATCCTTATACTTTAACAATTTAATTATGCCTAAGTTTAAATTTTTCATATTAAATTGTTACTTTCTCACTAATATTTAATGAAAACTAAAGTTAGAAAAAATTTGGAGTCAATGTTATTCTTCCTCTTTCTAGGATTGCCATAGATACTTAAGCTAACATATCCTGAACTAAATTAATCTCAACCCATTAACTTATCCTCAATTAAGTTTAATTTATATCAATCTATTAAATCTATTAATTTATCCCAAATTACATTAATCTAATAAATCCTAATAATTCAAATTAATCTAATTAATCTTAATAATTTTGTCTACTAATCATTAAATGAAATGAATACAAATGAAACTTAAAAATGGACCTATATTAGTATATTACAGTCAAAACCCACAATTCAAAATTTATCCGTGATTCTCACAAATTCAACTATTTGAAAGAACTCTGAAGTGTTTATATATTAATAAACAAAATAAATTTGTAAAAGTAAAATTTATAAAACTTATAAAATTGAATTATAAAATTAATTTGTAAATTATAATTTACTATTTTGCATCATGTGAGCTTTTTAAATTTTGAACTTAAATGATTTGTTTTCAATGGTGGAATTAAAAGGAAATTACAAGGGTGATTTCTTTAAAATTTTTAGGTAAGGAATTTTTTCAAAAGCTTATCAAAGTGTTGGAAAGATTTTGAAAATCTTTCAATAAAAAATTAAATAAAATAGAATTTATAAAAATGAAAAATTGTAAAAGAATTTACTATTAAGTGTGATAGCCGCAAAATTTTCATTGTTTAATATTGGAAATTAATATTAAAGAAAATAGATAAGTTGAAATAAATAAATATAATTATGAAATCGGAATATTAGTGAAAATTCCGTGAATTGAGGAAGTGAACGAATTAGGAAATTCGTGTAAAGGAAATTTAAATTTGGAAATAAGAATAAGGTTGGAATTATGGAAAATAATGAATAGAGGAAATTTAATTTGGATAAATTGAAATCCAAATTAAATAAAAAAAAGAAAGGAATATGATATATATTTATATAATTATATATTATATAAATGTATTTTATACACATACATATGTATTTAAATGCTATATAGTATATATTACTGTACATTGGTATATATATATACTATTTTATAAATTTAAATAGTACATATGTATACCAAAATAACATCTTATGTATATATAAATATATACATATATAAGAAATGTAAATATTAATTTACATTAGAGTTTATATATATATATATATATATTGTAAATACAATATATATTGCAATTACATTTCTATAAATATATATAAATGTTATTTAATTTAAAGTATATAAATATACATATATATTAGATATATATTTTTTATACATAATATATATCTTTATATAATATATATATATATATAGTACAATACTATATATATAAGATAATGATATTATATGTATAATATATAGTTATAAGTATATTATATATATATATATATAATTATAATAGATATAAAAAAAACAAAAGGGATCGGGACAGACCCCGACCCCTTCCCAGCCAAATCCCGATGGTAGCAACAGCTGCCGCCATCGGCGAGAGAAGACCAGAGAGAGGGAGAAGGCGTCGCGGTCGACGAGGAAGAGTGAAGGCCACCGGCGACGGCCCGAAAAAGAAAGAAAACGAAATAGAAAGCGGCGAACCGAAAAGAGAAAGGAAAAGAGGAAATTGGCGGTGCCGGCCGGTCTAGGCATCGCCACCTCAACCCCAACCTCGACGGAGGTAAGGGGAAGAAGAAGGAAGCCACCGGTGAGGACGACGGTGGTCGAGGAAGGAGGAAAGAGGAGGAGAAAGGCCGAACCTTCCACCGCCAGATCCGCTGTCGTGCCGCCAAGCTGGGCTGAACGGAGACCACCAGCAACTTCATCGTGACGTCGCCAGTTGTGGAGCCGCCGAACCGCAGGAGAACCGGCCACCGGAGGAGAACCGGCAGTCGAAGAGGCTGAACTGGTCTAACTGGTCTGAACCGGTCTGACCAGAAAAGGAAAAAGAAAAGAAGAAAAGAAAAAGAAAGAAAAAGAAAAAGAAAGAAAAAGAAAAGGAAAAGAAAAGAGAAAAAAAAGAGAGAAAAGGAAATTTTCGGGAATTCGAAAATTTCGAAAATTCGAAATTTTACGAAAATTCGGTAAGAAATTTTCGGAAATTAATTTCGAGTGATTTTTAATAAATTATGGAAAAATTCTAAATTTTAGAATTTTATTTCCAGAAAATCACCTTCGATGACCGAGACGATGGAATCGGGAGAGGTGAACACAGGCGCGATGTAATGAGGCGGTCGCCGACCCGGGACAGGTAAGGGAGATATGTGCAACCTGTAAGGATATTCGACACACATGTTTTAAATACGCATTTAATTTTATAAATGCTGTTAATAATGATTGGTTGAAAAATTGTGGTGATTTATCAGTTGAAATTATAAACTGTATTTTTCGTCCAGGAGGCTAGCCAATCGGCAGTCGTTATACTGTTGAAAAATATTAGAAAATTATCGAAAATCATAATAAATGATTTTATGTCATGAGAAACGATTTTCAGCCACGAAAATCAAGAAACCGATTATTTTTCATAAAACATGAATATACGGAAGTTTAATTTGAAAATATTCATATTTTCGAGAATTGTGAAAATAAAATCACCAAAAATCCTCTTGAAGTGTAAGATTACACGTAATACGAAATGAAAAATGAAAAGACATGAAGTGAATATTTTATTAATATTTCTTCAAATATTCACTTGATTTCATAAATAACCTTTATAGTTTTAATTATGAAAATAATTATTTATAAAAATTCCATAAAAGGTTAATTAAAGATGAAAAATAGTATTTTGAGACCAGAAGGTCTCTACATGTGTTTATAAAGGAAAACATGGTAACGGGATTGTTGAATTTGGAAAATAAATATTTTATTTTTCATAAATCATAAAAATAATTGATTTGAATTCCGATAATTTTGAAAATCATGTTTTGGATAGAAAGCACGGAAAAGCGTGCGTACATGTTTTACGGTGAAAAAGAAATAGTTATGAGATTTATTTTACAGTGTGATTATTTTATAAACTGTTTTCACCGTATGAAAAATGTGATTTCTACCTTTATGAAATAATTTGAAAGATGTTATTTATTTTATAAATTTCATAAAGGTGATGATATATACATGTAAGCCTTATGGATAAATGTGAAATATTTCAAATTAATGTGTTTAAAATTCATAAAGGTTATGGTATGATTTTATACTGTTTTGAGACTTAGGCCTCGAGTTTCATGCATCGTACTATTACTGTTATTGTCACGTGGCTGATTGACCAGCTAGTCATCAGCGTCCCGGATTGTCATTTAGCAAGTGTACACCGAGGACATATTATAGATCATGACCATAGATCTCAGTACTGATATTGTGTCCCTTAGTAGACGAAGATAGCATGATTTAATTGTAGGGTGATGCCTAGTCTCACTTACTGATTACTGTGTACTGCAAGGATTTACTGAATCTTGTTTACTTTACTATACTGAACTACTGTACTGTTTACTGTTTACTGAGCAAAACTGTACCAAAACACTGTTTTACTGAACTGTACTGTTACTATTGACTATTTACTGAAATGGTAGCCACTGATTACTGTTTTACTGAACTGAAAGCTACCATTTACTGTTTACCGAACTAAAAGCTATCGTATACTGTTTACTGAATTGGTAGCTACTGTTTACTGTTTACTGAACTAAAGAGAAATTAATGTTTATTAAAAAAGAATAACGTGAAAATTATTTCTAAGATAGAAATAATTACAAAATTGTTTATCCAATGATTTGGATATTTACAAACCACTGTACTGAAGAGAAGAGAAGTAAACTACGGTTTTACTACTATACTGTCACGTGTTTTAAACTGTACGGAAGGGATATAATAAAATGGTTTATACCATTTTTATAATTATGAGAAAAGAGAGGAAATTGTGTTAAAATAGAACAATTTATAAAGTACTCTCTACAGTTGCTTTTAGGTTCCGGGACAAGACAAGTATTTCAAAATACCTGCCTTACTCCATCCGGATCCCTAGCCGACTATAGTATCCTTCCTACATATGAGCCTAGAACACGTCTAGGAAAATTTAAAGAAAGTGAAAAAGTTTTTTAGCATATAGATAGCTGAATATCAAGAGTTGCATATAATTCTCTTACTGAGCTGTGGTTTGCTCACCCCTTAATTTTAACATTTCAGATTTTCGAGGACTGAGAATCTAACATATGAGGATCTCGGCTGCGCATTTAAAGATATTGCGACAGCTCAAATTAATCACGAAAGGTACGATCATTTATTTTTCGTATTTAGACTTATTTACAGTATTACTTTCTTGTGAATTAAGATAGGGGATGTAATTCATATTATAATTTCATATGAAATTGTTTAAATGTAACTGAAAAGTAAAGTATCGCAGACAGCTCAACCGTTAAAATTGTGTAATAATATGTGTATTACTGTATTATTGGAACGTTACATTAAGTGAGCTTTGTAAATTTTGAATTTAATTTTTTTATTTATTACAAGATGGAACTAAAAGGAAATTAGATGATTTTCTTAAAATTCTTAGTTGAGAAATTTTCTTAAAAACTTAACAAAAGTGTTGAAAAGATTTTTAAAATATTCCAATAATAAGAATTTTTAAATATTTAATAAAAACTGTGGGTAAATATATTAAAAATAAAATGGGAAAGATAAAAATTAAAATAAGCAAACTTTTTCTATAAATATTCGAATTAAATGGATGAAGAAGCCTTTTATAGAGAATAAGTAATTTTTTTAATACTATTGAGATAAAAAAAATTTCTTAAGTTGTTTCGAAAGTATTAGAAAAAAACTCATTAGTAAATTGAAAAAAAGCAAAAATTACAAAATAAAAGAATTTATTTTAAAAAACCATTTAAGTAATTTTAAAAATTTATTAAAAATGTAAAATTTTGTTTGGTGATCAATCATAATTAAAAAAAATAATGACAATTTCTTATTTTCTTAAAATCATCTGGCCATTGAGTATCATTGTTCGTCCATCGATTTTAAAATCGACGGGATCAAGTCGTAAACTCCCAAAAAAGCACCCACTCATAATCTATGCCATTGGCCCATTGGGCATTAACATACTTGCTTCTCAATTCTCAAGTGCTTTAATTAACTTCTGTTCCTAAAGCAAGTATTCCGGCCCATTGGGGGGGGGGGGAAGCAACTTGAAACCCATCATGAAAATAAACATAATCCTAACAATAATCATAATTAAAAATTATTCCATCAACTTTTCATGTGTATTCATTTTGGCTTAATAAGAGGAAAATAAATATTTTTAAAACAATGAAAAAGACAAGTTTTTTAATTAAGAAGTATGCAAAGAACGGGATGAAAATCAAATTATTCATTTGATCATTTAATTTTTCAGGAGTTGATATTTTAATCATTTAAGTTTTAAAAATCACATTTTGATTTCCAACTTGTAGTCCACTGATCTTTTTTTAGTAGTATATTTTCATCCAAAATTACAATCACAATCTCATATTAAATTTTATGAACAGATAACTTGATAAATTGATAAATATAAAAAAACACTAACCTTGATCATATGTCATCAACTCATTTTTCATTTCACATTATTCAAAAGACAATAATTTTTTGTTACAGAAAATCCTTTTTATTTTATAACTCGTTTTTTTTCATTGCCATGTGACACTCTGATAAGAAAAGTCATATAAAAAATCGTTATTTTCGTATGATTGTACGATAAAAAAACTTGCACTTTTATAACGTTGATTACAAAAATATGAATTTTTTTGTTAAAATCAAACGATCAAAACAAAAATTGAGTGATCAGATACCTAGCGAATAAAGGGTAGCCTATAATCTTCTCAACTCAAAAGTAAATTAAGAAAATAATTGCCTAAATGTTCAATTTTAGATATAACGTTAAGATCAATTCTCAATTAAAAATATAATATTTTATTTGAGTCAATTAAGTATTAAACATTTGTGAAAATGATGAATTAATGATTTATTAAGAGTACATGCCATTAAGTTATTTATGGTGTTAACAAGACACGTGTCACTAATTTAGTGGTTAAAGAAATGTTTTAATTAATTTTTGTCTAATTTCAAAATGCACTGGTGCTTGTACTTAATTTTCTGTTTTACTAAAAAAAAGAATTTTGAATCATATTTTCCTCTCTTAAAAAAATCTCTTTTTATCTCAAAAGATTTTAATCGATTGATTAAGGATGAGTGGTGGTATATTTGATGGGATAAAACACGGTAAAACAATTATCTGACAGATACGTAATACAGCGAAAAATCAAATTATCCCTCTCTTGTGTGAACCTAGTAGGAAATTATCAAATAGAGCAATCTCAAATAATATCAAGAGACAAATAAATCACCACAATCACAATCACAAGCACAAGGACACAAAGCGATTTAACGTGGAAAACCTCCTCAAGGTGAGGAGTAAAAACCACGGCCCTAAGGGCACCAAAACAATCTCCACTATCAACAACAATGGGAATACAAAGTTCTCTCTAGCTAAAACTAGAGGTATACCAGCACAATATTTCAAGAACAATAATTCTTGGTTAACAATCTTACAAGAGAAAAGAAAAATAGGAGAGATCTCACCAAAAGATGACAAAACAACACCCTCTACAAAACTGTAGATAAGAAGATTGAAACCCGATCTCCACCGTTTAATATGAAGAACTCAATGTCATGAACGTGCTGCCAAAATTTCAGCTCAATCGGACAATAAATGGACCTCGATCAACTCGGTCAAACTTTCAGCTTCCACAAACTTCTCCTTTTTCTTTTTCTCTCTTTTTGGCTGCGCACTTTTGTTTCTCAAAAAGGTGTATTGCCGGCACTTCATGAAGGGGTTAAAAACCCTTAAAACATAACCCATGTGCAAGGACTATAAAGCCCTTAATGAAGTATTGAGTGGGCTCCACATGGGAAGGAAACCCAACCCAACAAATCTTCCCCTTTCCGACTATGTGGAGGGAATCGCCATCCCGGCGATCAACCGAAAAACTTCAAGCTTTTCCTTCGGTAGTGCCTTAGTTAACATATCAGAGCCATTGTGATCAGTGTGAATCTTCTCAAGTTCAAACAAGTTGTCATTGAGAGCATCTCTTAACCAATGATACCTCACATCAATGTGCTTTGATCTTGCATGAAAAGTGGAATTCTTACCAAGATGAATTGCGCTTTGATTATCGCAAAATACCACATACCTCTGCTGCTTGAAACCAAGCTCCTGCATGAACTTTTTCATCCATAGCAACTCCTTACTAGCTTCCGTTGCTGTAATAAACTCTGCCTCTGTAGTAGAAAGTGCTACACATTTCTGTAGCATAGACTACCAAGATACAGCACCTCCTGTAAAGGTAATCAAATAACCCGAAGTGGACTTTCGGGAATCCACATCTCCTGCCATATCAGAATCAGTGTAGCCATCAAGCACTGGTTTTCCACTACCAAAAGTGAGACTCAAGTTGGAAGTGCCTTTGAGATATCTCATAATCCACTTCACTGCATCCCAATGCTCTCTACCTGGATTTGACAGAAAACGGCTAACAACACCAACTGCATAAGCTATATCCGGCTTAGTACACACCATAGCATACATCAAACTTCCTACTGCTGAAGCATACGGAACTCTTCTTATATCTTCCTTCTCCTTATCTGTAGAAGGGCACTGCTTAGAACTTAACTTAAAGTGAGTAGGAAGAGGAGAACTAACCACTTTAGCTTGATCCATGTTGAACCTCTCAAGCACCTTTTCAGAATATTGCTTCTGTGACAAATACAACTTCTTGGTTGCTCTATCTCGATAAATTCGAATCCCAAGAATCTGTTTTACTGGCCCTAAGTCCTTCATAGCAAAGGATCTGCTCAACTGTTTCTTCAACAAATCAATCCTTGAAGCATTCTTGCTAACAATCAACATATCATCCACATAAAGCAATAAAATGATAAAGTCACCATCAGAGAATTTCTGTACAAAAACACAATGGTCAGAGGTAGTTTTCCTGTAGCCTTGTTTTTTCATAACAGACTCAAACTTCTTATACCACTGCCTCGGTGCTTGCTTCAACCCATAAAGGCTTTTGTTTAGCTTACACACATATTCTTCTTTGCCTTTAACTTCGAAACCCTTTGGCTGCTCCATGTAAATTTCTTTATCCACATCACCATGGAGAAAAGCAGTTTTGACATCCATCTGCTCAACCTCCAAATCAAAACTATCTGCTAAACCCAGAACAACACGAATGGATGACATCTTAACAACTAGAGAAAAGATTTCATCAAAGTCAATACCTTTCTTCTGGTTAAATCCCTTGACAACTAATCTGGCTTTGTAACGTGGCTGTGAAATATGTTCTTCTTGCTTCACTCTGTATACCCATCTGTTCTTCAAAGCTTTCTTTCCCTTAGGTAACTTTTCTAGCTCAAAAGTGTTGTTCTCTTGCAATGATTTCATCTCATCATGCATGGCATCAATCCAATCTTTCTTGTGTTCATCTTTCATGGCCTCCTCATAGCATTCGGGTTCTCCCCCGTCAGTCAGTAACACATACTCATTAGGAGAATATCTTATGGAAGGTTATCTATCCCTAATAGACCTCCTGAGTGGAATATCTGATAAAACCTCTGGTGTAACCTCTGAAACTGGTGGCTGCTCATCAACATTATCACTCAAATCAACATGTGTAGAACCGGTACCAACATTATCTATATCCTGTTGGTTGTTCTGAACATCTTCAGCTTCTGTTGGCCTATGTGTCAGAGGAATTGGATCTAAATCAATCAAATCATCACTTCTTTGAGGAACTATTGTCTCAAACTTCTGAATATCTTCAATGGTTTGGTCTTCCATGAAAACAACATCTCGGCTCCTTACAAGTTTCTTCGACACTGGATCATAAAACTTGTAGCCAAACTCATCCTGGCCATAACCAAGGAACACACACTGTCTTGCCTTAGCATCAAGCTTAGACCTTTCATCTTTAGGAATGTGCACAAAGGCTTTACAACCAAAGGTGCGCAAGTGATCATAGGAAACATTTTTACCAAACCAAACTTTATTAGGCACATCAAAATTCAATGGAACACATGGTGTGAGATTCAAAACATAAACAACATTACTCAAAGCCTCACCCCAAAAGGACTTTGGCAACTTCGCTTGTGAAAGCAAACATCTCACCCTTTCTACCAGTGTCCTATTCATCCTCTTAGCTAACCCATTCAATTGAGGAGTCTTCGGAGGTGTCCTTTGATGTCGAATACCATATTGCCTGCAGTACTCATCAAAAGGTCCAGAATACTCACCCCCATTATCTGTCCTAATGCATTTCAATTTTAAGCCTGTTTGCCTTTCAACTAAAGCATGAAATTGTTTAAACACATCTAACACTTGATCTTTTGTTTTCAAGGTATAAACCCATATCTTCCTTGAATGATCATCTATGAAAGTCACAAAATAAAGAGAACCACCAAGTGTTTTCACTTTCAAAGGTCCGCAAACATCAGAATATACCAAATCAAGAATACCTGATTTTCTTGTAGGAGGGGATGACTTGAAGGAGACTCTGGTCTGCTTCCCTGCCAAACAGTGAGTGCACCTATTCAAGGACACGGTCTTCATTCCAGGAAGAAGATTTTTCTTGGCCAAAATCGTCAAACCCTTTTCACTCATATGACTAAGCCGATTATGCCACAACTTAGTCGCACTATCACTATCCACAACATTGATAGCGGAATCACATATCTTGGCCTGCATCATATACAAAGAGGAGCACTTCGAGCCCCTAGCCATAACCATAGAACCTTTAGTGAGCTTCCATTTACCATTACTAAAGGTGCTACAAAAACCTTCATCATCAAGCTTCCCTGTAGAAATCAAATTCATACGGATATCAGGAATATGCTTCACACTTTTCAGAACTAGTGTTGTACCATTACTGGTCTCCAAGCACACATCTCCTATACCAATAGCTTTAGCAGAGCCATCATTACTCATCCTAACACTCCCAAAATCACCGGATATGTAAGATGAGAAATACTCTCTTCGAGATGTAGCATGAATTGAGGCACCACTGTCAATTACCCAATTGGTCTCATGGCAAGTAAGATTAACAGCATCATCATCATCATCACAAAGAATAAGGAAGTCATCTGTAATAGCGGCAACTTTATCAACATCACTATCATCAGAATTTATCTTCTCCTTACCCTTGTCCTTTTTGTTTTCTCTTTTTAGCTGTCGACAATACTTCTTTATATGTCCTTTTAGACCGCAATGATAACACTCAACATTAGCAAACTTGTTTGGACTTACTCTTGCTTCTACCTCTGTTCTTCGGACCTTTACTCTTACTCATCCCCCTATTAGTTGTGACTAAGACTTCTGACTATAAAGAAGAACCCTGCGACTTTCTTCTCATCTCTTCATTCAAAAGATTGTTCTTAGCCAAATCCATACTGATGACACCATCTGGGGCTGAGTTAGACAATGACGTTCTAAAAGTCTCCCAAGAGTCCGGCAATGTACCAAGAAGCCACAAGCCCTGTACTTCATCTTCAAACTTGATATTCATACCAGCCAACTGATTAATAATCCCCTTATATGCGTTTAAGTGATCTGTCATAGAAGTTCCATCCTGATATTTCAAACTCATCAACTGCTTGATCAAAAACAATTTATTGTTTCCAGTTTTATGAGCATACAACTGCTCCAGCTTGTTCCACAATGTGCGTGCGTGTGTCTCTCCACTGATATGGTTCAAAACATTATCATCTACCCATTGTCTAATGTACCCACACACCTGTCTATGGCATAAATTCCATTCTGCCTCAGTTTTATTATCAGGTTTTTCAGTACTAAATACAGGTAAATAATAATCCTTCACATACAGCAAATCTTCCATTTTTCCTCTCCATATGTGATAATTCGAACCATTCAAATTAACCATTCTACTTGTATTAACTTCCATGCTCAACACAAGGCCTAAATCAACAATAAACCTGGTTCTGATACCAGTTTGATGGGATAAAACACGATAAAACAATTATCTGACAGATACGTAATGCAGCGAAAAATCAAATTATCACTCTCTTGTGTGAACCTAGTAGGAAATTATCAAATAGAGCAATCCCAAATAATATCAAGAGACAAATAAATCACCATAACCACAATCACAAGCACAAGGACACAAAGCGATTTAACGTGGAAAACCTCCTCAAGGTGAGGAGTAAAAACCACGGCCCTAAGGGCACCAAAACAATCTCCACTATCAACAACAATGGGAATACAAAGTTCTCTCTAGCTAAAACTAGAGGTCTACCAGCACAATATCTCAAGAACAATAATTCTTGGTTAACAATCTTACAAGAGAAAAGAAAAATAGGAGAGATCTCACCAAAAGATGACAAAACAACACCCTCTACAAAACTGTAGATAAGAAGCTTGAAACCCGATCTCCACCGTTCAATATGAAGAACTCAATGTCATGAACGTGCTGCCAAAATTTCAGCTCAATCGGACAACGAATGGACCTCGATCAACTCAGTCAAACTTTCAGCTTCCACAAACTTCTCCTTTTTCTTTTTCTCTCTTTTTGGCTGCGCACTTTTGTTTCTCAAAAAGGTGTATTGCCGGCACTTCATGAAGGGGTTAAAAACCCTTAAAACATAACCCATGTGCAAGGACTATAAAGCCCTTAATGAAGTATTAAGTGGGCTCCACATGGGAAGGAAACCCAACCCAACAATATTGTAAGATTAGAGTTCGAATCCAATCAATCCAACTCTTATTTCTAATTATTAAATATTTTCTTTGTAACAAAAAAAACTTTTTCTCTCGATTTCGTCCCTCTAGCCTATAAAATTTTCAGAAGATACTAAAAAAATAGCTCTTCTCTCCATTTTTATCTTTTCCTAAACCATTTCTTTCAAATCTCTCTCAATATACTTTAATCTAAACGAATAACTCCAGTTTTACAACCACAAAAAGATCACCTTTTGGCCGGCCAAAGCTTTCTCTTTTACTATGTCCCCACCTAAATGCTAAGCTATTAAACTCGCATTTGAGACCTTGAAACCTCGAAAAATACCTCTAAACTAATACCCCTTTTAGATTCTTTTTTAAATTTTTTTATTGTGGTTTCCTCCTCATAACTAGGAATGAGACTATTATTTGTTTGGTGTTTTTCTGGGTATTGTAGTTGTTGTCTGTTTGCTGATAAATTTTGTTGCTCGATTTGTGGCATTAGGTATTTTTGTTGCTATTTATTTTGGATGGTTTTTCTCAATCTTGGTTTTCTTGAGTCTTGCTCTTTAGGGTTGATGTTCACTAAAGTCCAAAAACTTTGATTTTGCTCTCCCTTGGTGCTCTTTGTTTCTTATTGTGGTTTATAACTGACTTCATAGATCTTGGATTTATTTATCTGATTGAATCAAAGCCTTGATTTCTCTATTTATCTCTTTCATTTTATCTTGTACTTTATTCCCGAGTTTATGCTATCATAATGGGTTGAAATTAAGTACCAATCAAACTACTATTTTTTTGAGTTTTGTTTTTCTATTTTTTTATTATTTTATTATTTTATTTCTTTTTTTCCTTAGCCTAATCTACTTGGATTAATGCTTCAATATTGGACTCGACAAAAGAACGTTGGATCGGGATATTCGATTTAAAAAAAAGAAAAAAATTATTTAAGATTATTTTGCTATAGTCTTATATGTTTTTGTCATTTTATCAGCATTTACTCTCTTAAATAGTTAGTGTAACTCACTGTTCTTCAAAAATCTTTAATTGAACAAACTGTTAGTCCTATTTTAATTCAAATAAAAGATTATGTCCTTAATTGAAAAATGATCTAAAGATTTGATCTCAATTTGAGCATTTAGCGAAAAAAATTTTAGCCCAAAACAAAAATAGAATTAAAAGAATAAAGAAACACATATAGGGCCACATTATTTTAAAAGTGTGGCAAATTTTCAAATAAATATTTAAAAAATGCCATGTTACCAATTCTTTGTGATGGGCAGTGATGGAAGTCCTCAATTTGGAAAAAAAAATAGGTCATTTTGACTCATGTAGGATTCAATTGCAAAAAGCATGCTAAGTGCTAATGAAACCTTGGGTTAGTGGCAAGGAGGAGGTCCTGAGACATTGAAGTCCTAAGTTTGAGTCTCACCAAGTGTGAGAGTTGTTTAATTTGTTATTATTTATATAGTTTGTTATTGTTATTGTATTTACTAGTTTATCTAATTACCCATTCGTCAAATGTAATATTCTGATTATGATTATAACTTTGAATAAGAATGTACCCTTAAAAAAAGCATGGTAAGTATTAAGGTAAAAAACTCTAGTTATTCCCAACCAAATGCAAGTCACCCCATTACTAATATCTTAACTATATATATAGAGAAAATCTATTCATACCCTATTAAAGACTAGACACACCCTAAATACTTAAATATCCTATTCCCATAATCTCTCTCTTCATTCTTCTACCCACACACTAAAAACTCTAAAATTATTCGTAAAATACCCTCAACCATCTTCGAACCCACCTAACATACCCTAACACACAAACCTCTATCCTTCCAAATTTTTATAGAACCTTCAAATCTTCAAGTTTTGCAAGAATATAAGGTAAATCTAGCATTAATCTTCAATGAAATTTGTTTATGCTTCATTTTTTTACATTAAATTATAAGTATTTGAGTTAATTTTGGTTGAATTTCATTTGGATTTTCAGTGGAGTTTTAGAGGTGTTGCCAACGCTTGTCGCAGCATGCTACCGTAAGCATTTCAAGGCTTGCGATAGCATTATGCCGTGAGCTTTTGAAGCCTCCCGGCGCATAGCTGCCATGAGGCCTTAGTGGCTCACAACATTTAGGTGTTGTGAGCCATAAAAAAAGGGTTTTTTTTTCATTTTTTTTAAAGGATTTTTTTAAGGGGTCTCGACACCTGTTGCTCCCAAAAGTGTATTGTCGGGAGCAACTAGATTTGACAATTCGTGTTTATAATTCATTTTCGTATTATGTAAAATCGCGTTTGTGTCATGTAAAATATGAAAATTTTGTGTAAAAATTCGTGTCAATACAAAAAATAAAAAACTTTATTTTTAGCATTTAACCTATTCATATATGATTTTTACTCAATTTTAGCCTGTGTCATCTTCGTGTCTTTTATTCATATCATTTTCGTGTTGTGTCACCGTGTCGTATCTAAGATTGCCAAGTCTAGGAGCAACATGTAACTCCCAGCATTGGATTGCCGGGAGTACATTGTAACTCTCGGCAATTCTATGTCAGGAGTTTCGAAAACCCAAGTTTCCTTAGGTCTTTTAAACAGAAAAAATGAAAAAAAATATTAATACTCAGAAATCTCATGCGTTTCATCTACATCTTTATTCATAAATGAATTCTTGCTTGAATCATCAGAAAAATACTCCATTGTTATGAATTTTGGATGAAAATTGGTTGAATTAGTTGTTTAGGGTGTGTTAAGAGCGAGAAAAGGAAGAAGAGAATGGGTTGAATTTATATTATCGAAGACGAGGGTAAAATGGTCATTTTGTATAAAAGTATTTCTGTGAGAAAAAAGTTCATTTATTTAGGATGTGTCTAGCATTCAATCGGGTGTGAATAGAATTCTTCATATATATTGGAGGTATTTAATTATACTAGTGTAAAAAAAATTAATTTTACATGCTTTGATATATATATATATATATATATATATTTAATCCAACCGTATAATTTTATATTTTATTCGTGTAGATCATATTTGTCAAATTTTATGTTAATCGAAGATGTCTAACCATTTGCCCTATAATAATAAAATTTTAACCATTAATGTATATTAAAAAAATGCTATTTTCGATTAAAATAATAAAAATATTAGATTGATTTAAAAAATTACGTGCATAATATATATGAGAAGATTGTTAAATTTAATGATTGGTATGTAAAAATATTAATTTACAAGAACTTATAAAAAATGTATAAAATAATTTTTTACACTAATTTTACACCATATGTATAACCAAAATCAAGCAAATCAATGAGTGCTAAATGGCTCCAGAAGCTATATCCTAGTTACACAACTGTCCCAAAAAGAAGAAAGAACAAAGAAATAAAAATCGTGAAGTACTTTAGTAATTACGATGGCGATTGTACCATCCGATTAACACCCAACAAGAAAGGTGGGAGGATGTGAGAAAAGAGACAAGCTTTGCAAAGTATCCTGGTTGTAAATAAAGATGGGTCCCGCAACGTCGCCTTTGCAAAAGGAATATATTCATTTTTAAAGAATAAATTCTCTAAGCACATAAAGATGCTTGAAATTCAAGCAAACATGGCCTTAATTCTAAGCCACCCACCTTTTCCGCTAGGCTATGGTTTTGAAACATAATGAACTAAAAGTTAAATTCAAACTTTGCTTGATTATATTATAAACGAACAGCTATTGTACCATACCAGTCTAAAGAAGAATCTCCAAATCTAATTGAAATTCCTTTTTTCTTACATATGGATAGGGAGGTGCAAAAATATAAAATCTATCATACATTATAATAAGCAAAAGTGTGGTGAAGGGAAGGCTTGAAGGAGGATTTGCGAAACCAGATCCACATCATTTTGATATTAATATAACATTGTCTCAAAACTAGCTTGGCTGTATCTTGTTGATATTATGGATGTGAGTACTTAAACATTTAATTTAGTGATAGATATATGCATGATCTTTTTTTTTAATTTGTTTTCAATCCATATTTTGCTAGAATTTTATGAATGTAAGACTAAATGATATTGAGGTATGATAGTCCAAAATGCTATAAATGGTCTAAATTTGAAAACTCAAACTTGAGACAACATAGTGGGAGCTCTAATAGATGTAAGATTGGCATAACTTCATTATTTTGGCTTGAGAATCTTCCTTTGATTGTCAAAGAAGAAAGCATTTATTCCCACTAGGATTTGGGTAAACACCCATGTATTTTTTTTCCTTTACATTTTTATCACCTCATTTGACATCTTTGCATGGGAGATGGGCTTTACATTTAGAGAGAGAGAGAGAGAGAGAGAGAGAGAGAGAGCTTATTTTAATCATGTTATTAGTAATCTTGATTTACTAGTACTTCTTTTACTGTCGGTGGGGTCTTTTGTCAATTTGTTGGGTTTGACCCATTGGCATTCAAGTGTATTTTGTTTTATTTGGTATGGATGGGAGCAGAAATGCATGGGAGGACAATCTTCAGTTCCACAAAAGTGATAAGAGTGTGAGGTCCATCAAGCTTTAGAAGAGGGAGGGGTCCCCTACATTCTTTATGCATTGATGTTCACGTCCCACATCACACCAGCCACACACCCTAAAGTTATTGGTTCCTTCTTATTTTCTTTTACTTCATTTGCTAATTTTATATTCTCATTAGTTACATGTATGTGCTCTATTTCATCACCTCTTAATTTCTTCAACATTGTTACTTGACCATTTGATCTAGTGATTGTAATGTGATTTATAGTTCAGAGAATAAAGTTCCATCCTTCTTTTTCCAAATAAAAAAATCTTCAATTTACTTTTTATTTTTATTCTTTTTTATACAATTTATATTTTTTAAATCTGATTATTAAATTTTTGTACTCTATTTACATAGATCATATACGTCTAACTTTAAATTAATCGAAAAGATCTAACTATTTATTCGCAATAATAACATTTTAACTTTTAAAATATAGTGAAAATGAGTTTATTCTCTATCAAAATTATAGGGACATCTAACTAATTCGGAACTTTACATGTAGAATAAATAAAAGTAGATTACTAAATTTAATAGTGGTTTAATAAACAAATATATATTAAAGATAATGCTATTGGGAATCAGATATCAATGTCAGTGATATACACCTTGACTTCTAATATTAATATTATTTATTATGGAAAGTACAGTCTATTGAAGATATGAAAACAATGCTTTGGTTTCTAACTGCATATTTTATAACTAACAAAGAAATTTCCGAACAAAGCTCAATTACATGGTTGAGATCAGTTTAGTACATTTTTTCTTGCATATGGGAAAGGGTTTTGTTTTCTTTTGGACTAAGAAACAAGTGAAGCTAACTAAAGACGGCAAATTACTGCAATAGATAGAAAAGAGACTTTCAAAGTCAAATCGAATAATGCACATGAATCCAAAGATGTTCCACTTCCACCTACCAAAACTATATCTGCAGAGCACTACAAGAAAGACCAAGTGGATTAATACATATTTGAATCACTTGAAATTGATCACTATCCTAATTGGCTAGTGGAAAAAAATAAAGAAAAGAAAAGAATAAAAGTTTTAGACTAGTCGTTGAGATACATGGCGTGTTATTTTGTAACTCAATTAGAAATTTTTTTCTTACCATTTTTTCTATCAAATGGCATAACTGGAAACAAAAGTTCGAGAGTCTAAGATGTAAATTGTTGCATGATGCATGTTATTAAACTGTAATAGGACTTATAACTGCCTTGTCAGTTTCTTTGAATATTTAAGCAAAAGGCAAAAGCAAAAGAAACAAAACATAAAAGATAGAGGATATAAAAGATAAAGAAACGATGAACATTATTAGGTTTGATTAAGGACTAATGAAACTACGATCTAAAAAGCATGATTACCTACTAATTGATTATCGTGCATGACAAAACTTTGGGTAAGAATCTGTTAATCATAAAATTTTGCTGTCAAGTATGATGACAACCTTTTCCTTGGTAATGACAAAGGATATGTCTTTGTTTTCCAAACCATCGTACTTATAGTCCATGCAGATTTTAAACTTCATTATAACCTAAAAAGGGGATTGTACTATAAAACCAACAAAATGGGTCATGCATGTATGTATATATATGGACGTATAGCACATCTGAAGCTTTTAATTTATATAAATAATAATTAATGAGAGTGAGTGTAGTTGATGAAAGAAGGGTAAAAGAGGGTGTCCAAGTACATATTGGTCATCATGATGATTGCATGAGGTGTTTCAGTCATATCCTAATACTCAAAAAGCTTTCACATGGTATGGAAGAATAACTCCACAAAGTTATACTCTTCTTTTGGTGATGACAAAAGATAGACCACTCTCAGTCTTGGACATTACAGATCTGTACATTCTGCCAATAATATTTCTATAAAACTTTCCCCCTCATCTTTTCTTTCATAATCAGACCATTATTATTATTTGGGCAGCTGTACGTAAAACATCTTTTTTTTTTTTGGCCAAGACAAGATCAAGTTTATTGAATTAGACAAACATTACAGTAGTAAAACCCCAATCAAATGGGTTCTCAAACAGTAAAGAACCTTATACATAACAAACCACTCATCTTACCTGCCCAAATACACAATGATAGATTCAACGATACCAGCAGACAACAAAAAGACTCAAGGATAGATTCAAAGTTACCAGCAAGCTACAAAAAACTGTGTTGTACACCCCATGGTTTTAAATTAAGGTCGCGGCCGCGTTGCGTTTATCACGGTTGTGGATATAGCGGCGGTTATTGCGGTTATCGTGACCGTGAATTTTTTTTAATTTCGCACAATTCTATATAAAGTATAATAATTGTAATTATAATTATGTAAAGTCTTATTTTATAGTTTTTAAAGTAATTTATGATAACTCAAGTCTATTATTTATGTGAAAAAAAGTT
This sequence comes from Heritiera fomes, assembly GCA_032173925.1. Taxonomy (NCBI): domain Eukaryota; kingdom Viridiplantae; phylum Streptophyta; class Magnoliopsida; order Malvales; family Malvaceae; genus Heritiera; species Heritiera fomes. The sequence continues at coordinate 20,354,844 of JAPDPM010000002.1, forward strand.
GTTCATAATTTTTTGAATTTTAATAAAACATTCATATTTAAAAAATTACTTATGATAATTAAAAAATTACTCATTATTTAATATATTTTATCATGATTCATCAATTCTTACATCACTAATTAAAACATATTAAAAGTTTAAAACAAAAATATTTAAAATAAAAAACTAATTAAAATATCCACAAAAAAACTAATTAAAACGTATTAAAAATTTAAAACAAAATATTTAAAATAAATAAAAAGCCCATTGTACCACACGGTCCAATCCATACCTAGTTACCCACCCACCCAACTCAATCTCAGTCTCCTCTTCTGTCACATCCCAAATCTACTATATAACTAATATTTACTTATAAACTCCACTTACTTACCGGTTGGACTGTCTGTGATGCTTAACAACTCTTAACATTTTAAATAAGAATTAAAACTCTTATTACTTGTGCAAATATGACTTGTTACATTAATACTCTAAGATGTATATACATTCCCTTCTATTTAAAGTAGTATCGTAAAATTTTTCTGAACATATAAAAGAAATAATATACCTTCGATATCGAATATCCGCTAGCAGTCGATAATCTCTGGAAGGTAATTCTCTTAACCCAAGATCAACAATCTGTGGAGTGGAAAATAAGGGGTGAGCGATAACGTGCTCAGTAAGGAAGGTGTATGCTGCTTTATAAAATAACAGCTATCTTCCCAAAAACAATTTATTTATCTTAACAATCAACCCATTAGAAAAACAATGAATATTGTTAACTTCAACAGGATTCAATAGATCATTTCAGTAAACAGAAACCAATAAGTTGAGACTAGGCAATAACTAAATCATGCTCTGTTCCCCCAGGAACATAAGTCGTCCGCTTTTGGGGTGCACTCGTAGGCCACCGCCCTTCACGGCTATTTCAGCTAGATCTATGGTCATAATCTATAGATGGTCCTCGGTCCACTTGCCAAGTGACCTCGAGACCGCTGATGACTTGGCGGGTCCATCAGCCCTGTGACGCCCTGAGGTGCACTCGTTGGCCCATTGGCCCGAGCCACCGCCCCAGGTGGGTCACGCAATTACACGAATAATAAAGCATGAACTCAGGGCCTAAAGTCTCAAAGATCACTTTTATAACTCATGAAAACCTTTAAGGAATTATTTCACTCATGTGATCATTTCCACAAAATGATTTGATTTCCAAAAGGTTTATAAAATAGTAAAACAGCCCGCAATCTCAACATTTTCTGTGTGAGAAAGGCATGGTTTAAGCTGGCTCGCCCATGGCTAGTTCGCCCATGGTCAGTTCGCCAATAGTCAACTCGTCCAATGGTCAACTCGCCCAATGGTCAACTCGCCCAATGGTCGCCCCATTAGTCAACTCGCCCTAAAAAGTTTCATATTCTCTATTTTCAAAGATATTAAAATTAATTCAATTTTATTTCGTTGAGAAAATACTCATAAATCAATTCACCCATGGCCCAATCTGGCTGGCCCATGGTCAACTCTTTCAGTGCGGTGAATTTGTGTTCGCCCACCAACCATTGGTTTTAAAAACAAGTAAAACTGGCTCGCCCTAGTGGCTCGCCCATTTTAGCATTGCCATGGTCAACTCGCCCAAATGCGGCACTCCATGGTCAACTTGCCCATTTCATGAAAGCAGGGGCCGCTCGCCCCAAAACAACATTTAAAAGGGTTCGCCTATATTGGCTCGCTCGGATTTCTATTTTAAAACATGGTTGCTGGCCCAAAGGAACATAAAAGAGTTCTTTGATCAAAATTATAAAAAGGTTTATGCTCGCCCGCCTTAACAGTTCGCCAATCATAAAAAACAAAGGTTCGTCGGTCCTGTACCAGTTCGCCCAACAAACAGTATTGGGTCAGCTTTTAGTTCACCCATAACAAAGCAATTTATCATAATAACATGCATGTCATAAACCAAAACCATCTCTCAGTAATTTCATAAATTTAACTCCACAGGACATGCATTCTTTTCACACACCAACTCCCTTACCTCGTCTGATGAAGCCTTGCTTCCCGCTCGCCTTATCGATTCTCACTTCTTGATTGCAAGGTAAAATATTAATTCCATTAATATTTTCTTTTCGAATTATTTCCTAAAATTATATTATTTCTTTTCGAATATTTCCAAAACTTTGGCGAGCTTTAGGCTAATCTATAGCTCGCCATTCGCCCAACAGAGCTCACCCTTCTATAATTGATTTACGCTTGGGAGATTGCCCAATCATTCTCACCATTCATATGGCTTATTTGTGGGAGTTCGCCCAACACGGGAGCTCGCCCAAAGATTCAACTCGCCATACTCTTGCATTTCAGTTCGCCGTCGTGGCTTATGTGTTAGTTCGCCCACACATTAGCTCAACTCGCCCCACACCGCTTTTATTCAGAGGTGGGCTCGCCAATGAATTAAACTAGTATGTGGCAACCTCGCCCACTTCCACATTCTAGATTTTTAGCTCACCCATGCCAACTGAGCTTGCCCACCATATCGTTATTTTCAGTATTTCGATTTTTCATTCACCATTAGTTTTCAGACTACATCTGGTTCTAGTTCTCCTATATATATTCTAACAAGATTTAACTAAAACTAAGCTATATCTATGTTCATTACGTTATAAACATAGAAATATACCATCAATTTATCAAGATTACCATAGTAATATGGAAGCTCACCTCAACTGAGTTGCACTTCCTGGAGCTGAGTGCTTTTCTGCCTCACTTAGCTTTATTTTGCTTGTTTCTTAGCTCTTCAACGATGGAAGAAAGATTTAACTGACTAAAGGATGAAGTTCCATAGCTCACGCATGAGAGGAATAGAAGAACGAAATTGAGTTTGCAGTAAACTCAAAATGGGCGAGATGGTTGTTTAAGGAAGTGAAGTTTGCTTCCATCTTCTTATATAATCCTGCTTACCCAATCAGAATTCACCATTTATTCCTTATCCCTTTCTTCGTCATTACCTTGTCTTATAGCTCATTAAATGGTGAAGAAAATATGGTAATGGCGTGGTGAAGTTTTTCTACTGTCATTAAATGGTGAAGACAATTCTAGCCAAAAAGGGACGACTAGGGAAAGTCTTTTGCTGCAGTTTGACTAATTTTCTTTCCTTTTTCCCTTCTTTTCTCCTTCCTCTTCTCGCCACTTCCATCCAGCCACTATAATTGACATTTTAGTCTCATCTTTTCCTATCATTAATTACCTAAACCGAATTGTCAAGGGAGCAAAGTGGCGTGAAGTCCCCTTATAGCCTATTATATTGACTTTCCTCTCTTCTTCTCTTCTTCCTCTCTACGCCAATACTAGCCACTATCATGGACTTTGTTTTATCTCATTTATTTCTTCATTTAATGCTTTCACATTTCAACCAAGGTTTTCATTTTATTTCTTTTGCATTCTTTTCAACCTAATGCTTTCCATGCATCTCTTAAATACTCAACCCTCATTCATATACACCATATTGTAATTCATAACTTAAAATAAAGAGTGGAAATTCACATTCAATTATTCTTTAATTTCACTAAAAGAATTTTATTTCCACTATCAATCATGTAAAAATATGGTATATACTACAATAAAATTCGGATCTTACATCTTCCTCTCCTCAGTCACCCTCACCCACCCGCCGCCTCCCTTCCTTTCACCTCCCCTCACCAGTCACCTCAAGTAGCCTCATGCGACGGCGACGACCATGACGCCCTCACCTCAGCCTCGCCTCTCCCTTGGTTTCACGATTTCAGTCATGCCTCGCCTCGCCCTCACTCACCTCCTTTCCTTTCGGGCTCAGCTCAGCTTTCACGACACGATTTCATGCCTCAGTCCTTAGTCAGTCCTCACCTCTACCTCGTTCCCTCCCGTTCATGGCCTCATGCCACCAGCCGCCAACGCCAGGGGTCATATCTAATCTTAGTCTTGCCAATAGCAGCCGAGCCTGCGACAGCCTAGCCCACGCTGCCCTCGCCATCTCTGATCTAGATCGAAGATTCAAAGGAAAAAAAATAAAACTAAAAATTGCTTGCTTCGTTTAGTTGCTCACCATTTGCAGAATTGCGATTTCTGAGTATTGTTTCTGTGTGACTTTGTTGCTTTGCTTGTTGTGATTGTGTGTGTGAGTCTGTGAGTTGGTTTTTTGCTGGGAATGGGATTGTGAATTTCTCAACAGATTTTTACATTTGATGCCACGGTTATTTTGAATACAGATTATAAAGTGATCTTCGAAGCTAAATTTTTTTAGGTGGTGATTGATGTTTTGAATTCGATGCTTGCTTGTGTGTTGAGACTGAGCTCTGCTGTTGCCTGTTTTGTACTTGGGGTATCTATTCCATTCCTGTTGAGTTCCGACAGTCCTTGAATTCTGATTTTGGTTTTTTTTAATTTTGTCTAAAAAGCAACGGAGGATAGCGACGATAATGGGCCGCTATTGCCGCTATCCTCCGTTATGGCGCTTCATAGCTGCAGCTATTGGTCGCAACGGGTGTAATCCGTACTCACACCCGCTATTGAGAGAATAGCAGTGGCGGCCACCGCCGCTACTGTGAGATAGCGGCCGCTATTTGAAACCCTGGTACACCCCATCTTCGCAAGAGAAATAGTAGGTGGAGACAACTGATGGTTAATTAGTCTCCAAGTGTCAGATTGTTAAGATGTATGGAGCCTAAGTTACTATTTTCGCTCTAATAGTCCATACGCAGAGCAAGTACACAAATCGATCTTTTGTAGAGGTATCCAACCAAGAGTGTTTTTCTTTTATGTTAAAGTATTATGTAAGGCATTTTAGGTTTTTTTCAACACATAATTGATTGTACTATTAATTACGCTTATTATCACGTTCGTAATCTCTGTTTTTTTCATAGTGAAAATATTGCAATGATCGTAAAGTGAAGTAGCTCTCACGTTGATAGTAAACTATTACAAATCTTGTGCTTTTTTTTTTTGTTAAAGGTGTTCATGGGTCCAATTGGGTTTAGATTGGATTTAGGTAATGAATTAAGGGATTGATTATAAGTTTGATCTTGGGTCTCAAATTTATTTTTACATACAACAGATAAGTCCAAAACCTTCCAAACACTATTAATTTTTTTTTAAAAAAATAATATCAAATCTAAATATAAAAAAATACATAATAATTAATAAGTATAACATAATAAGTTCAAATAAATTTTTACAAAAAGACTAAAAAAATGAAAATCTAAATCAAGGTCTAAAATAATTACAAAATGCATTAGTATATTTTTCAATACCTTTCTTACTTGACATATTTTTCGAAAATCTTTTTAAAGTTTGCAAAATACAATAGCACATTTTAAGCAAAGATCAAATTAAATGGTTTTAAAAAATATTAAATCTATTTTTTATTGGGCTTCAATTTCCAAGTTCAAACCCATTTAATACACTTAATATTTTTTTCGTAACTCACAACAAATCGAATTGGACGTTAAGTTTGAATTGATTACCCAAGTGGTGGATGGTCTAATTATTACTTTTTGAAAAGGTTCTATATTTAATACATTAACAGTGTATAGCTTCTATACATTATTTTTTAATGATAGAATGTTACTTCAAGTTTAAAAATACACAATTTTTTAAAAATAAATTAAAAAAATTTATTAATATTTTTTTAAGAATTTATGTATTTTTTAACTTTACTTATTAATAAGCTGGCATTTTGTAATTCATTAATAATGTATAAATATTACATACCGTAAATACATAAAATATAAATTTTTTTAAAAGAAAAATAGTACTTTAATCCTAATGGTATTAGCATTACAGTTATGGTGAAGATACCATATTTAGAGGTTTTTTTTTTGGTAAAAGAAGGGGCCGCTACAACTACAAGTTATAACCAGTGCACTTTAGTATTTTCTTTGTTTTTGTATCATGTAGTATGGTATTATAAATTTAGCTTTTCTTTTTACGAAGACAAAACTTGTGGCTTATTCTTCCTAGTGCAGTAGAAAAACAACCCAAACCCTCTCCTCTCCTTCAAAAAAGCACCCTATTCCTCCCTATTTGCATCGCATTTGTTCTTGAATCTCTTTCGGTATTCTCGCAGCCGCTTAGAGAGAGAAAGTTGTGAGAGAATGTTCCAACCCAAGAAGCCATCAACTATGAATTCCCATGATAGACCCATGTGTGTTCAAGGTGACTCTGGTCTTGTGCTCACCACAGACCCCAAGCCTCGCCTGCGTTGGACGGTGGAGCTTCATGAACGCTTTGTCGATGCTGTTACTCAGCTTGGAGGACCTGACAGTACGACAACTTAGTCTATTAACCAACCCTATTCCTTTAAATTATTTCTATTGATTTCTTCTGGTATCGTTCTTATGATCAATTGCTCAACTTTGACAGAGGCCACACCGAAAACAATCATGAGAGTTATGGGTGTGAAGGGTCTTACGCTTTACCACCTCAAGAGCCATCTCCAGGTTTGAATACAACAACTGTTTTTCATGCTTCCTTTAGCTTTTTCTTTCATCCCTTTTATGACCTTCTCGATGTAGGGTTAGCTTGATTTCCTTTTCTTTTCTTTTTTGTTGTATAATATCTCTTTTCCTTTTTGCTTCTTTTGATTGCAATAATTTTAATCCTTCTTGCCGGATTAGAAATTCAGGCTTGGAAAGCAACCTCACAAGGATTTCAATGATCACTCTATAAAAGATGGTAAGAGATCAGGTGGACTCTTCTTTCTAGGGTTTTCTTTATCAAAACTTACACCACTACTTTACACTCTTTTGTTCTCAATTTATTATTCATGCATATATGTTGCTAAAGGGTTTATTTTTCTTTCCTGTTTTTGCGGGAGCTTCGGCGCTAGATCTTCAAAGAAATGCTGCATCTTCATCTGGCCTGATGGCTCGTAGCATGAATGAGTATGTATTGATTCGATTGTCGTGATTTTAGGTTTTTTTATTAAAGATTGTCAGAGATTGAGCCATGCTTGCTGAAACTAAAAATCTAATACTAGCACTCTACCAACAAACAACATGGCCGTTGATGTTTTAGTTTCAAGATCCACAACTTGATAAAATTTTCCAAGAAACATATATTTAGAGGTTTTTTAAAAGATATAATATATAAGAGGGAGAAATCACTTAAGTTTTCATTTCTTTTGTTCTTGTTTGTGGTGTGGGGCTCGTATTTTCTTGTGCAATGTGTGTGTGAAACTGTATATAAAAGCAGTAACTCACACATGGTTGATGCGATTAGGATGCAAATGGAAGTGCAGAGAAGGCTTCATGAGCAACTGGAGGTATGCACAGATTCTCCTCATCTCAACCGATCATATTCAATTACTTGCATGTTCACCAGATCGGTATATAGGAATCTTCCGGGGACTTTCTGTGGATAAATCCTTCATGGACTTATCATGCCTGGCAGGTGCAACGACACCTTCAATTGAGGATCGAGGCTCAAGGCAAGTATATGCAGTCCATATTGGAAAAGGCCTGTCAAACCCTAGCTGGCGAAAATATGGCTCCTGGAGGCTATAAGGGCATGGGAAATCACGGAGTTCCTGACGTGGGAGCAATGAAAGATTTCAGTCCTCTCAACTTTCCGCCATTTCAAGACCTCAATATATACGGAGGTGATCAACTCGATCTTCAACACATGGACAGGCCATCGCTTGATAGTTTCATGCCAAATAGCGATAGCATCTGCCTTGGAAAGCAGAGGCATAGCCCTTATAGTGGCAGCGGGAAGAGTCCATTGATTTGGTCTGATGAACTCCGACTGCAGGACTTGGGAACTGCTCCATCATGCCTAGGACCTCAAGACGATCCTTTCAAACCTGACCAGATTCAAATTGCAGCGCCATCTATCGATAGAAGTACTAAGCTAGAATCTATGTCAGAGATCTACGAAGCAAAGCCCGTGCTTTCGGGTGATGGAATAGGTGAAAAGAAGTTCGAAGCATCGCCTAAGCTGGAAAGGCCATCGCCAAGAAGAGCACCGCTTCATGAGACAGAGAGGATGAACCCTGTGATAAACACTGGTAGTGTGGGACAAGGGAGAAATTCACCATTTGGATGATTAATTGCTAATATTTGACTTATTAGACTGTCAGTGACTTAAGATTAATTATGCTCTCCTGAGTCTGATATTTCATTAGGGTTTTAGTAAATTATAATCAAAATAGGGTTTTGTCGCAGGTATATGATAATGCTTGCCATGCATGCATGCATGGCAATCTTAGTTAAAATTTTTATGAGTTTAGTACATCAATTTGTACTTCCCATGATACTTAATGATATGACATTGATAATTTCTACTATATATATTTATATTCTGCACTTTCATAGCTTCCTATCCTGTAGCACTCACTGTGCGCCTGCCTATTTCCACTTGAAGAAGCTGGAAACATATAACACACACAAACACTTTCTCCCATGACATTCTAATAATCTTATTTTTAATCATTATTCTTTTTTTTTACATTAATATTGTGAAACATGAAATTAAAAAAAAGTTCAAAAATTTAATATAAAATTTTCTTAAACAATTTTAAGTTAAAATTATAATTTATCAAGTAAATCAAATGTATCAAAAATTAGAATAAGTTTAAATTTGATTAAAAAAATATGAAGATAGATGAATTTTGCTACTTGTATATTCGTTGGTAATACTTTATAAGAGAATTGTATGTTTCATCAATTTTGTAACTGTAATCTTTTCATGTTAAAATTTGAATTAATAATCTTGTATCTTTTGTTTTATTTATTTATTTGGTTGACTAGGGATAAGAGCCATTGATTTTAATTCAACTCTTTAAGAAAGGAGATAAATATACGTACAATTGAATCAATTCAGTTGTATGATCTCAAATAAGAATAAAAGATACCAGCAAGCTACTTGATAAAGGCATTTGCATTACCGTATTTTTTCTCAATGTTAATATGCCTTTTTGGCATCGTCCTACTGCCGAAAAAGCAACTATCACACATTTATGTTTTAGAAAGTCAAGATGGGAGAGGATATTTTCAGCTTAATTAACTAGTTTGGAATTAAGATGTAAAATTCTGTAATAATTGTATTATTATAATATGTCGGATTCAAATTTTCTTGGATAAAACATGTACACCTTAATATTTGGTGACATTATCTTTCAATAGACAGTATGGGAATTAAGCGAGAGACCCCACCATTTGAATATGTTAGTTTCGGTAATTCCTGTCCCCGAAAACATTGTACGGAATAAAATTAAGGCACTTCTTGTGATGGTCATTTGTGGTCATTGTCTGCCACCTGGTTTCCAATTCTAGGTAATTCTAGTTACAATGAAGTTATAAACTTTTAAAACCGTTACTTTTAGGTTAGTTATTTCCTGTCACTGCAGACAAAATCATCGGGAAGAACGAAGCTACATACACTAATTAAATAAAACAGAAGCCATGATCCCATAAAAGCAAAAAAAAAGATCAATGGCTTGGGAGCACATGGCGCTGCAGTAAAAGCAGATAAATCATTTAATCTCATTTTTTGTACCTTTCATAGACTTAATTTGTTAGAGCAAGAAAACCTAAGGATAGAAGTCGACAGAGAGTATCTACCTTTAAGCTCTTTTTACTTCTTTAGATCTCCTTACTTCTTCGGTTTCAAAATTTGAAGAGGACATTAATTGTACACAACACCATATCGGTTGATAGTATATCAATATAATTTGTGAAATTTGGCATTTTATTTTATCTCAAAAAATAAGATGAAGAAGTGCTTTTTGATGCACCATTCGTATATATTAAATTTTAAAAACCGCTAATTAGTTAAGCATAGTATTAGATTTGATTTATTAGTAAAAAAATGAAAACATTTTAAGAATATAATTTGCTTTACAATCTATACTCCATGTATTTGTAAATATTTTTGCTCAAGCACTTGGATTAAGGTTAAATGATAAAGGTTAGAGTGAGATATCCATAAGAGTTAGTTCAATTCATAAGGAAAGGAGATTATTTTGTCAATCAAGATTTGATCTTTGTGAAGAATATTTGGTAACAAAATTTTGAATACATTAAAGTAATATAAAATACATTCTTAAAATTTATAGAACAAAGAAATTAAACCTAAATAAAATTTGATAATATCATATATAGTGCGATTACAAACAAAAGATCTTTATGTTCCGATCATAATCATTTTCGTAAAGAGAAGATAATTTTGTATGTATATAGTATCTCCCTATTTAGGCTGAACGGTATTGTAAGATGTTAGATCCATGCAGCATACAGGAGGGGTCTTCCTTTGCTTGGGATATTGAAAAAGACGGTGGTGCCGCTCGCCTTTATTGGTGGCTGAGAAGATTTTTGGGACAGCAAGTTGTCAATAAAGCCTATTGTCTCCGATAGATAACTATAAACGATAGGAGAGAGCTAATAAAGCCTAAAGGAGAGTGGAAGAAAACAACGCAGTTCCACGAGTGCGCATATCGAGGAAGCTTCTATCTTTATGTGCATAGAATAAAGTAAAAAGATGGTATGCATTGGAATTGATTATTGCAAGTCCGTTGCCATGCCATGCCATGCCTAACACTAACTAATTAATTAATTATGTGAATTACAATTATCAAAATCAAAATAAAAGATGTTGTACTTCGAACTAGGCATGCACGTTCTTCCAAGCAATTGTAAATCATTTTCATATCTCTCTATAGAAAGCACATTGGATTCTGTGTGCTTATTTATTTGACAGCTTTAGTTTAATTGTGCATTTCAGGAATTTTCTGCACAAAAAGTACAGTACCCAGTCCGGAAGCTTCTTCTGCCTCCCTCTCTGTGTCTCCTCACCCCACTATTTCTTACGACCATTAACTCTCAAGCGATTTCATACATGTTTAAGCTGAATGTCATTTTTCTTTTAAGTAAAAGTTATTTTTATTCAACATAAATTTGATGCTGCAGTTTCTATTAATTATTTTCGTATTTAATAATTTTATTAGTTATTCTTTTTTTTGATAAGCAATAGATTTCATTGATAATAAAAGGTGGTTCCTTGAAAATGTGAGCCTCCATGGAAACCTTTACATCATAACTACTCAAAGTGACACAACAAGAAGAGGACCATAGTTACAAAGAACAATACCCTAAAAACAAAATAGGGATATCAACTTACAAATCCTAACTTCACACTTTCCACCGGCAAATCTTTAATAAGAGAAAAAAAAAATCCTAAGTCACAATTTCCATTAGTAAAGCCATAAAAAGGCGACTCTGGTGGTGTGCTTAGGGATTGTCATAGCTATATCATTTTCTTGTTACATAATCTTTATTAGGGATATCAACTTGTGATTGAAAGCGACTCTAAGGTTGTAGTTTCATGGTTGAACAAAGTCCTTGACAGCCTTTGGAAGTACAGTAACCTTCTCAACAAGTTACATAATCTTTATTCGTGTTTGGGTGTCATCTCCTTTGTTCATGTTTTTAGAGAAGCCAATTTCTTTGCAGACTCCCTTGCTAAACTTGGAGTCAACCGCACCTCTAATTTTGTGGCATGGTTGTAACTATTTGATTCATAAATAAATTTTTTTTACTTTTCAAAAAAAATATCATTTTCTTGTTCTCAAAGAGTATTGGGATGGTTGACTCAAATTTCGCAGAACGTTTTGCTGTGGTCGAGGCTCTGTCTTGCACAGTTAAGGCAAAACTTAGCATCATTCCCCCCATCATTTTTGAAAGTGACTCAAAAGTGGTTGTTGAATGGCTTAACAAGGTGAACAAAAGTCCATGGAGATACAGCAATTTAATTAACAAGTTGCTCAATTTGCTTTCATGTATTAAGGACATTACTTTCACTCATGTTTTTTTAGAGAAGCCGACCAATAGGTTGACTTCCTTGCTAAATCGGGTGTCAATCGTAACTCTGATTTAGCCGCTTGGATGTAACTTTCTCTTTAATAATACTCTTTTTTAAACTTTCAAAAAAAAACCATAAAAAGGAGAAACAAACAAAAACCCAAGATGGAAACCATAGATGTCGAGGTTCAAACTGTACACTTCGACAAGCCAATCATAAACAAAGAGTTAATAAAAGCACCTTGGTCTTTTAGCTGAATATTTAAGAACTTTCCAAACCCATCCAAAACACAATGAGCATGAGATATGAATGAAAAAAGTTCCACTCGAAAAAGAATCCTCCAAAATAGCACCAAGAGATAAGAACAGTCCCTATAACAACCAAGCTTTCCTAACTTAATCAAAATCCAGTGATGACATACAAACGAGTAGCAGAAAATATAGGACAGAGGTCGACATCATGAAAGCAACGGAAAGAAGACCACTTCCATAGAGAAAACAAAAGGACAACCTAGACCCATCCAAAAATCACTCTAAGTTAACATTATTATCTCTCTCCCTTTTTCCTATTTCTATTAACCTTTTAATGATGTTCTTCTCATCTCCTTCCACAAAAAAATCCAAGATGTTTACTAAGATCTCACGTTTTGATGGCCTCATCTCTAAGTGAATAGTGTATACGTTGGATATCATTATAAAAAATATAGTTATCCTTTTCAAGATCATAAGGGCTGTAGGAGCACATTTAGGGAGTTTGGAATGAGTCTTCTTCCTACTTTAATTGTAGTTCTTACGTTTCTTTTTTTTCCTTAGGATATTTCAATTTTTTACTAGGAGCATAATTGAAGCTATCTTTCTTATCTTCCTAACCAAGATCACGTTCTTCAGGTTCATTATCCATATAACACTCATGTTGTTGAGTATATTCTTCATCTTTGTCTTCCTCAACTTCAACACATACACTCTCTGACAGACTATTTTCCTTAAAAGCTTCCTTAACATTCTGGTCTTCCACCATTTGCAGATAGTCACCCTTACTATTATGAACATTATCCATATAACACTCATGTTGTTGAGTATATTCTTCATCTTTGTCTTCCTCAGTTTCAACACATACACTTTCCAATAGACCATTTTCCTTAAAAGCTTCCTTAACATTCTGGTCTTCCACCATTTGCAGACAGTCACCCTTACTGTTATGAACTTCTGGAACATCAATAGAGTTTGGAACCATACCACAACAATCAATGTTTCTAGTGGAAGAGTTACCACATGGACTTCTCTCGACATAATTCTCTATTAGCTCAAGTTTGTAACAGTTTTCTTTATCAAGATCCACAAAAAGAGCAGTAAAAGGCTCCTTACTAATTGAAGTAAGTTTCCTATCAATTAAGAGAGGGGGAGAGACATAAGGATCACCTAAATCCTTGGACTGATCAGATAATGGCCTCTCAACTAAAAGGCTTTGATAGGATGATTCTTTATCTCTACTTGACAAATTTTCTTTAGAACTTTCAGAAGTATAAGCTTTTAGAATCTCCTATAAATTAATCTTAATAATTAAAGATTTGATATCCAGTTGAACTTTAATATAATTAAATTAGGCCCCATATTTAACAAACATTGTACTCTTTAACACCTTCTCTACACTAATTGAGGGCTTATCAGTCGTTTGAACCTTAGGGTTTGACTAATCATTTTTAAGAGTGACAGAGACAGTTTCTTTTTCTGTTTATATGCCTTTAACCACATCAGCATAAGATTTACCACTGCTATGGATAGATTTAAACCTACCTTGCTGCATATGATTCACAACCTTTGATGAATTTTTGGCCTTAATGAATATAAGTTTAAAGCTACCAATCCAAACTAGATTCAAACACGCTAAATAGATCCTCATCATCATAATTGTTTACAAAGTAGATAAACCCAAATCTTTGACCCTGGATATTTCTTTTAGCAAGAATTTGAACATTTACAACATGACCATAACATTTAAAAACAATCCAAAAAATGCTCATCATGCCATAACTCTAGAAAATTTGTGAAGTGAAACTTGGTAATCTTACCTTCATATTGATTGCCAGCACTAGACTGATGGGTTTTGCCAAGTAAAGGATGATATTTGTGGACTCTTTGAAAAGCTGGGTTATGCTCTCTATTTCTAACCCAGTTCAGTTTACAAGTATTCTCACTAAACATCATCCTATCCCTACCCACACTTCACCTACTGGTACACCATTTCTACATGAGTCCTCAATGTAAAGGAACTGTAAGCACAAACACCACCTAATGAGTCATCAAAAATCCCTAGCTGTTGACTCTATAGGCTATACCGAGAAGGAGGGTGAATCGATTTTTAATTAACTTTAAGCTCGTTTTGCGATTCTCCTAAATTCTCTAGCCTATATAAATATTTTCTAAGTTCTCTAGGCTATTTAATCATGCAATCCAAATTCAATACAATAAGCAGAAATATATTTGCAAGTAATTAAAAAGAGTAGGGAAAAAGAAATATACGCAAGCGATTTATAGAGGTTCGGCAACCTTGCCTACGTCCTCTACCTTGAGACTGTGATGTCCCCGTCACTCCATCTTATCACTTATCTTTTCCTTCTTTATTTAGATTTAGTTTATCAATGTCATCCATCTTTTCATACATTAGCTAATTATCAATAGCTCAATAGATAAAATATTTCTTTCAATAAAACATGATAATGATATATATAAATATCATTCCATTTCCATAGGATCTTTCACATCATCTTAACTTATATCCCCAGACATCCTATATACATAATGGCTATTTGTACTGTACCGTAACTGAATGAAAATTTACTATACATATGAACATATGAGTATACCTTCTATACTAACTGGGAAGCGTATTGAGAAGGTACACTGCAATCTTTCCAAAACAAGCTCTTCTATTCAGAGCGAGGCTCACTTCAGAAAATCTGTAGGAAAAATGGTCGTAAAAGGGTGAATTTACGCTCAGTAAGAAAAATATGTAAAAGAGCGTACTATGCCTCTATATGCATTTTTCCTACTTGGCTCTATAATGTCATGTAAAGCATTATAAAACATGCATCATAAACATCTTTCATGCATTGTTTGCAATCATGCATATTTATTTCAATGACATGGCAAACATACTTTCTTTAAAACATCATACTTAATAACATACTTTAAAGCATACATCATATACTTCTTCATACATACATCTTGTACTTTGAAATAGATGGAGACTATGTACAATATTTAAGCGATTGAATCGTCATATAAACCGTTCATTCCCATTTATATGACTCTAATCATGCATTAGTACAGTAGTGCACTCCGTATAGGTCAGGGATTCTCTCCTGCCTTTAGTAATCCACAGTGAACACTAGTCGGGTGTCACATGTGGGATTGAGGACCTGACTAGGGTTCCTCGCTCAACATACATATTACTGAGGACTTGATCAGAGTCACTCAGCCATCAGAAATGCATAATCATCACGCAGTCCATAGTCTCAAAACATTTATTGTATACCTTTTTCAGAAAACACTTTGGTGTTTAAATCAAATAAGCTTTGAAAGCTCTTTTCATACATGGCAGTCGACTGGCCTCATAGGGCAGTCGGCTGCTGCTTCATAACTTCTTTTATCGAAATTAATTTCATTTAAAATTCTGATATTTTCATCTTTGAAAATACATGGGGGCAGTCGACTGGTCCATATAGCAGTCGACTGGTTTTCAAACAGAATGCTTCTGGAAAATTAGCAGTCGACTGTTCTCATAGGGCAGTCGGTTGGTTTTCAAACAGAATGCAATTTGGCAAATAGCAGTCGACTGTCCCATATAGCAGTCGACTGGTTTGAAACAGAATGCTTCTGGGTAAATAGCAGTCGATTGGCTTACATAGCAGTCGACTGGTTTGAGTCGGTTTTCGAAAAACGGTGTTTTGGTTGTCTCTAGGCAGTCGACTTCTCTTTAAGGCAGTCAGCTGCCCCTAGCCTAATTGGTACTAGGAGACAAGTCCGAAAATGTCATTTTCCTGCATAAAATCAGCTGGTGTTTCTTTCCAAACCACATACAAACATCATAAAACATGCGGACATAGCCGCTTTACGTCCGTTACATAAATTTCTTACCTCGATTCCTTCGAGAACGCGAAATCACTTGGCACGTTAACCCTTGCTTTTCACTCCTTCAACCTAAAATCATCATATCAATTCAAATCTTTAAACCATCATCATACATATATCATACTGACTCAAAACAACTCCAAATCATAAACAAAGTTGTAAGAATCATCTTCTTCTCTTACCTTCACTAGAGACCAAAATCTCAAACTTTGAGATCTCCTCCAATACTTGGAATCAATCCACCAAACTTTGGATATTTCTTAGTTTAACAATAAGGATCGTTTTTCATTCAACCAACTAAGTGAATCGATGGATGGATGAGGGGGTTTGTCAAGGTAGCTTTGAATGGAAACTTGGAAGATTGGAGGTGGAACGATGGAGAGGGCTGGAAATGGGGCTGACGTTGGGTGATGGCTGGTGAAGATGACTCATGCACTTGCATTAAATGCCTCCCTATCTCTGTAATCATCTCAGCCATGCTTCCTTTGACTCAAGACCATTTGACCATTTCCTTAATTCCTCTGCCACTCATTTAATTGCTACATATCCATTGTAGCCAATAAAAATCTGATATTAATTTCTTATCATACATTAATTAAGTTCTTCATATCAACATAAGTTATTTGACCAATTGACTTTCACTTCTTTTTATTCTTCTCATGTTCCATACATCATTCATACATCATTTATGCCTCACTTACATATCAACTTCATGTTTACTTAATCATATGGAAATTGAAATACTTTATATACATGGAGGGATACCTGAAAATTGGGGATTTCACATCCTCCTCACCTTAGAAAATTTGGTCCTCCAAATTTGCATTAGCTTATCATGAAAACAGCTCTGGATACCTTTTCTTTATTGAGCTCTCTAGCTTCCATGTAGCTTCTTCCATCGTATGGTATTGCCAGAGAACTTTCACTAATGGGATCATCTTAGACCTCAATACTTTCTCTTTTCTGTCCAAAATCTGAATCGGCTTCTCTACATAGCTCATATCTTCCCTTATTTCCAAGGGTTCATACTCAATGACATGAGACGGATCCGGATTATACTTTCGAAGCATCGATACATGAAACACATTATGCACTCCCGATAGCTTCGGAGGTAATGCCAATCTATAGGCAACATCACCTACTCGATCTAAGACTTCAAATGGACTGATGTAACGAGGACTTAACTTACCTCGTCGGCCAAATCTCATAATCCCTTTGGATGGAGAAACTTTTAAAAACACAAAATCTCCAACCATGAACTCAAGTGGCCTCCGTCGAGCATTTGCATAGTTCTTTTGTCTACTCTGAGCTGTCTTAAGCCTTTGACAAATCAACTTAACATCTTCTGAGGCTTGCTCGACTAAATCTGGAGCCAATAACTTACGTTCGCCCACTTCTTCCCACCCAATCGGAGATCGACACCTTCTTCCATACAAAGCTTCATATGGTGCCATCCCGATGCTTACATGATAGCTATTATTGTATGCAAACTCAGCCAATGGCAAATGGTCATCCCAGGAGCCTTTAAAGTCCATAGCACAAGCCCTCAACATATCCTCGAGCGTCTGAATCGTACGCTCGGATTGTCCATCAGTCTGCGGATGAAAAACTGTGCTAAAATTTAACTTAGATCCCATGGCCTCTTGAAAATGCTCCCAGAAATGGGAAGTAAACCTGGTATCTCTGTCAGAAGTGATGCTCACTGGAACACCGTGTAGTCTTACGACTTCTCTTACATACATATCTGCCAAAGCATTGAGTGTATCTGTTGACTTCATAGGCAGGAAGTGAGCTGACTTCGTCAATCTATCCATGATCACCCAAATACAATCATGATTCCTCTTTGTTCTGGGCAATCCCATAATAAAGTCCATCGTAATGTGTTCCCACTTCCACATAGGTATAGGCAGAGGGTGCAGTAATCCTGCTGGCTTTTGATGCTCTACCTTAACCTGTTGACATGTGAGACATTTTGTTACAAAATCAGCTATGTCTCTCTTCATGCCATTCCACCAATACACCTTGCGAAGATTGTGATACATCTTCGTATTTCCTGGATGCAACGTGTACTTAGTGGCATGTGCTTCGGTCAAGATCAACTTCTTCAATTCGTCATCATTAGGAACACATATACGACTCCTAAACCTCAAAATTCCATCATTACTAACATCAAATTCTGAGGTCATACCTGACTGCATCTTACTCATAGCCTCAATGCATCTATCATCTTCCTTTTGAGCACTTTGGATTCTGTCCATTAACTCTGGCTCAATCCTCAAACTAGCCATCATTCCAATTTGCTCATAAGGCATATCATTAAGGTTGAAGCTTGCAAACTGCTCGATTAGCTCATATTTTTTTATCATCATATAAGGCACCATACTTATATGCTTCCGGCTCGGAGCATCCGCCACCACATTAGCTTTCCCCGGGTGGTACAATATCTCACAATCATAATCTTTTAGAAGCTCGAGCCATCTTCTTTGTCTCATGTTTAATTCTCTTTAAGAGAACAAATATTTCAGATTTTTGTGATCCGTAAAAATCTGAAATCTCTCACCATACAAGTAATGCCTCCATATCTTCAGGGCAAATACTACTGCAGCTAACTCTAAATCGTGAGTCGGGTAGTTCTTCTCATGGTCCTTCAGTTGTCTAGAACCAAATGCCACTACCTTACCATGTTGCATTAACACACATCCCAAACCTTGCCCTGAGGCGTCACTATACACCGTAAATCCACCTGAACCACTAGGGATGGTGAGGATCGGTGCAATCGTTAGCCTGCGCTTCAACTCTTGGAAGCTACACTCATAGGCAGGAAGTGAGCTGACTTCGTCAATCTATCCATGATCACCCAAATACAATCATGATTCCTCTTTGTTCTGGGCAATCCCATAATAAAGTCCATCGTAATGTGTTCCCACTTCCACATAGGTATAGGCAGAGGGTGCAGTAATCCTGCTGGCTTTTGATGCTCTACCTTAACCTGTTGACATGTGAGACATTTTGCTACAAAATCAGCTATGTCTCTCTTCATGCCATTCCACCAATACACCTTGCGAAGATTGTGATACATCTTCGTATTTCCTGGATGCAACGTGTACTTAGTGGCATGTGCTTCGGTCAAGATCAACTTCTTCAATTCGTCATCATTAGGAACACATATACGACTCCTAAACCTCAAAATTCCATCATTACTAACATCAAATTCTGAGGTCATACCTGACTGCATCTTACTCATAGCCTCAATGCATCTATCATCTTCCTTTTGAGCACTTTGGATTCTGTCCATTAACTCTGGCTCAATCCTCAAACTAGCCATCATTCCAATTTGCTCATAAGGCATATCATTAAGGTTGAGGCTTGCAAACTGCTCGATTAGCTCATATTTTTTTATCATCATATAAGGCACCATACTTATATGCTTCCGGCTCGGAGCATCCGCCACCACATTAGCTTTCCCCGAGTGGTACAATATCTCACAATCATAATCTTTTAGAAGCTCGAGCCATCTTCTTTGTCTCATGTTTAATTCTCTTTAAGAGAACAAATATTTCAGATTTTTGTGATCCGTAAAAATCTGAAATCTCTCACCATACAAGTAATGCCTCCATATCTTCAGGGCAAATACTACTGCAGCTAACTCTAAATCGTGAGTCGGGTAGTTCTTCTCATGGTCCTTCAGTTGTCTAGAACCAAATGCCACTACCTTACCATGTTGCATTAACACACATCCCAAACCTTGCCCTGAGGCGTCACTATACACCGTAAATCCACCTGAACCACTAGGGATGGTGAGGATTGGTGCAATCGTTAGCCTGCGCTTCAACTCTTGGAAGCTACACTCACAGGCTTCATTCCACTCATACTTCACCTCTTTGCGCGTCAAGCGCGTCAGTGGAGCAGCTAGCTTTGAGAAACCCTCTACAAATCTTCTATAGTAGCCAGCTAGACCCAAGAAACTCCTAATCTCCGTCATAGTCTTCGGTCTCTCCCATTGAATCACCGCTTCAATCTTTGATGGATCAACCGAGACCCCATCTTTACTGATAATGTGACCTAAGAAGGAGATATAATTGAGCCAAAACTCACATTTACTTAGCTTGGCATACAATCCTCGATCTCTAAGGGTCTCCAAAACAATCCTCAAATGCTGCTCATGCTCTTCCCATGACCTCGAGTACACCAAGATGTCATCGATGAAGACAATGACAAACTGGTCTAGATACTGCTTAAACACATCATTCATCAAATTCATGAATGCTGCGGGTGCATTGGTTAATCCAAACTGCATCACCAAGAATTCATAATGGCTATACCGTGTCCTGAATGCAGTCTTAAGGATATCTTCATCTCGGATCTTCAACTGATGATATCCCGACCTCAAGTCTATCTTGGAAAAGACTTGTGCACCCTTTAGCTGATCAAAGAGATCGTCTATCCTGGGAAGAGGATACTTATTCTTGATCGTCACTTTGTTCAACCACCGGTAGTCGATGCACAACCTCATACTACCGTCCTTCTTCCTGAAAAAAAGCACAGGAGCACCCCAAGGGGATACGCTGGGTCGTATGAATCCCTTGTCTAACAACTCCTGAAGCTACTTCTTCAGCTCTTCCAATTCTACCAAAGCCATCCGATAGGGAGCTCTCAAAATGGGCTTAGTCCCCGGCACCAAATCAATCGTAAACTCCACTTCCCTATCCGGAGGAAGTCCTGGAAGATCATCCGGAAACACCTCGGGAAAATCTCGGACTACAGGAATATCATTGAGTCCAGGACGTTTCTGATCTACTTCCTCCACATAAGCAATAAATCCTTCATACAACCATACAGGCTTCCCATTACTTTCATGTGAACTCAAATCAAAACAAAACATACTTCATATTAATTACTTGCAAAATTTACTACATAGCTAACGGGTGAAGAGAAGGTTACACTCTTAGCATAACAGTCTAATATAACATGATTATTAGCTAACCAATCCATACCCAAAATAACATCAAATCCATACATATTTAGTAGGATTAGGTCAGCTATTGATTCTCTTTCTCCTACCCATAGCTTGCAGTTTCTATATACTAACTCTGTCATTTGTGATTCCCTAAGTGGTGTGCTTATCTTTAATGAGTGTTCTAAAGTCTCAGGCTCAACTGGTATCTTCATAGCAAACTTGGGAGACACAAATGAATGCGTAGAGCCTAGATCAAACAATGCTATGACACTTATATCAAACAAGTAAATTGTACCTTTAATCACTTTGGACGAGGCATCAGCAGACTCTTCATCGATGGCAAACACTCGTCCTTGGGTCATAGTTTTCTTTCCCTTCTCAGCAGCAGTGGCCTTAGG
Source organism: Heritiera fomes (assembly GCA_032173925.1). Classification (NCBI taxonomy): domain Eukaryota; kingdom Viridiplantae; phylum Streptophyta; class Magnoliopsida; order Malvales; family Malvaceae; genus Heritiera; species Heritiera fomes. The sequence goes on from JAPDPM010000002.1 coordinate 20,376,119, forward strand.
TTGCGGTTTAGGGGTCTTATCAGATTCATTAGGCATCCTCGGATCTCTCTGAGGGCAATCTCTAATCATGTGCCCTTTCTCCCCATATCTAAAGCAAGCGCCACTCGCCAAGCGACATGGCTGTGATCCGTGAAACTTCCCGCATTGCCTACATCTTTGCATCATACTCTTCGGTGAGCTAGCGGTACTTCTAGTTGGATTTCGGGATCGCTCATCACTTATCTTGATCCCGGTAGCTTTAGGAGTACCTATATCATTATCATCATCATCATAACCCCAATTTCAGTATAATTCCATATACCTATTAAATTAATTTAAAGATCATCTTTCTATACTTTACTTACCTATAGAAACTCCTTCAGATCGTCTACTTATCCGATGTGGATACCTATCACTCAGAGCTTTCTCATCCGACTTCCGCTTCATCGATTCCTTGCCTTTACCCTTGGCTCGAAAGTCAGCATGATGTAGATCATAGTCCTGCTCACACAACTGAGCCTTACGGACATCTTCTCCATAAGTGGTGATATCCATCGGATACAGTTTAGATCTAATCGGAAACTTCAATCCCTCGATGAACCTGTAAATCTTATGCCCTTCATCTCTTCGGACCTCTGGATCGAATCTACTTAAGGTGGTGAATTTAGATTCATACTGATTCACCGTCATCGTACCTTGAGTTAAGCTTAGGAACTCAATCTTCAGTCTATTCTGATCTGTGCGTGGGATGTATTGTTCATTAAAAGCCTCCACAAATCTATCCCACGTAACCTCATCATATCAGGCCTCTAACACGGTCCGAGTGGCTTGCCACCAATATTTCGCATCATCTATCAACAGATAGGTAGCCAAGCCTACTTTCTCCCTTTCGGAACAGGGCATATACTCAAAGGATCTTAGGACTGCTTTCATCCAGTTCTCTGCGGTTAGCAGATCTCTTTCCCCCTTAAACTTGGGCGGATCCAACTTCTTAAATTCTTTTATCAATGACACACTGCAATAGGCTCTAGGGTCCAGCCTTTCCGTAGTTGGGACTGGTGGTGTTATTTCTGTAGGAGGAATAGCAGGTATAGCTGCTTGGGTACTTGTGGCCACATTTGGGAAGTTCGACATAAACTGGGTGAACATCGTGGCCATGTTCTCCATGTGCTTTTCCATTTTAGCTAGCCTTGTATTCGGGCTATGTGGTGGAGATGGATGAGGAGACGGAACTAGGGGCTCTTCAGTGCGACCCCGTCCTCTTCCTCTACTGGTACCTCTTCTTCGTGAGCTCATACTGTAAATATAATCATCATTAAGCTCTTTAGTATAACCATAAACAGTTATACTATGCATTTGTATTCAGAAGAGTACAGTACAATTGAGGATATACTCTATTTCTAAGTTCTTGACACTGACAAACTTCAATCTAAACTACTCTGATACCACTCTGTGACGTCCCCGTCACTCCATCTTTTCACTTATCTTTTCCTTCTTTATTTAGATTTAGTTTATCAATGTCATCCATCTTTTCATACATTAGCTAATTATCAATAGCTCAATAGATAAAATATTTCTTTCAATAAAACATGATAATGATATATATAAATATCATTCCATTTCCACAGGAACTTTCACATCATCCTAACTTATATCCCCAGACATCCTATATACATAATGGCTATTTGTACTGTACCGTAACTGAATGAAAATTTACTATACATATGAACATATGAGTATACCTTCTATACTAACTGGGAAGCGTATTGAGAAGGTACACTGCAATCTTTCCAAAACAAGCTCCTCTATTCGGAGCGAGGCTCACTTCAGAAAATCTGTAGGAAAAATGGTTGTAAAAGGGTGAGTTTACGCTCAGTAAGAAAAATATGTAAAAGAGCGTACTATGCCTCTATATGCATTTTTCCTACTTGGCTCTATAATGTCATGTAAAGCATTATAAAACATGCATCATAAACATCTTTCATGCATTGTTTGCGATCATGCATATTTATTTCAATGACATGGCAAACATACTTTCTTTAAAACATCATACTTAATAACATACTTTAAAGCATACATCATATACTTCTTCATACATACATCTTGTACTTTGAAATAGATGGAGACTATGTACAATATTTAAGCGATTGAATCGTCATATAAACCGTTCATTACCATTTATATGACTCTAATCATGCATTAGTACAGTAGTGCACTCCGTATAGGTCAGGGATTTTCTCTTGCCTTTAGTAATCCACAGTGAACACTAGTCGGGTGTCACATGTGGGATTGAGGACCTGACTAGGGTTCCTCGCTCAACATACATATTATTGAGGACTTGATCAGAGTCACTCAGCCATCAGAAATGCATAATCATCACGCAGTCCATAGTCTCAAAACATTTATTGTATACCTTTTTCAGAAAACACTTTGGTGTTTAAATCAAATAAGCTTTGAAAGCTCTTTTCATACATGGCAGTCGATTGGCCTCATAGGGCAGTCGGCTGCTGCTTCATAACTTCTTTTATCGAAATTAATTTCATTTAAAATTCCGATATTTTCATCTTTGAAAATACATGGGGGCAGTCGACTAGTCCATATAGCAGTCGACTGGTTTTCAAACAGAATGCTTCTGGAAAATTAGCAGTCGACTGTTCTCATAGGGCAGTCGGCTGGTTTTCAAATAGAATGCAATTTGGCAAATAACAGTCGACTGTCCCATATAGCAGTCGAATGGTTTGAAACAGAATGCTTCTGGGTAAATAGCAGTCGACTGGCTTACATAGCAGTCGACTGGTTTGAGTCGGTTTTCGAAAAACGACGTTTTGGTTGTCTCTGGGCAGTCGACTTCTCTTTAAGGCAGTCGGCTGCTCCTAGCCTAATTGGTGCTAGGAGACAAGTCCGAAAATGTCATTTTCCTGCATAAAATCAGCTGGTGTTTCTTTCCAAACCATATACAAACATCATAAAACATGCGGACATAGCCGCTTTACGTCTGTTACATAAATTTCTTACCTCGATTCCTTCGAGAACGCGAAATCACTTGGCGTGTTAACCCTTTCTTTTCACTCCTTCAACCTAAAATCATCATATCAATTCAAATCTTTAAACCATCATCATACATATATCATACTGACTCAAAACAACTCCAAATCATAAACAAAGTTGTAAGAATCATCTTTTTCTCTTACCTTCACTAGAGACCAAAATCTCAAACTTTGAGATCTCCTCCAATACTTGGAATCAATCCACCAAACTTTGGTCTTAGTCTAACAATAAGGATCGTTTTTCATTCAACCAACTAAGTGAATCGATGGATGGATGAGGGGGTTTGTCAAGGTAGCTTTGAATGGAAACTTGGAAGATTGGAGGTGGAAAGATGGAGAGGGCTGGAAATGGGGCTGACGTTGGGTGATGGCTGGTGAAGATGACTCATGCACTTGCATTAAATGCCTCCCTATCTCTTTAATCATCTCAGCCATGCTTCCGTTGACTCAAGACCATTTGACCATTTCCTTAATTCCTCTTCCACTCATTTAATTGCTACATATCCATTGTAGCCAATAAAAATATGATATTAATTTCTTATCATACATTAATTAAGTTCCTCATATCAACATAAGTTATTTGACCAATTGACTTTCACTTCTTTTTATTCTTCTCATGTTCCATACATCATTCATACATCATTTATGCCTCACTTACATATCAACTTCATGTTTACTTAATCATATGGAAATTGAAATACTTTACATACATGGAGGAATACATGAAAATTGGGGATTTCACAGAGACGCTCCCAAGGATTTTCTCCAAATCCACTATCTTGAATTTGTGATTACAATCCCTCTTTTTCTTAGGCTCAAGAGTAACCTCCCTCTTTTTCTAGGCTCAAGAGAAACCTCCCTCTTTTTCTAAGGCTCAAGAGAAACCTCCCTCTTTTTCTAAGGCTCAAGAGAAACCTCCCTCTTTTTCTAAGGTTCAAGAGAAACCTCCCTTTTATAAGGAATGATGAGTTACAAATAATGTAATCAAAGAAGGGCCTCTATATAGGCAAGTGATTGCAGAAATTAAGCACAATGAAAACCTATACAAGATATGTGCCAAGCACTACAAGGAATAAGAGAATGATAGATGATGAAGACTTTGTAGCTCTTGATTTGTTGTTTGAGGCTTGTGGATTTGAGGAAAATGAGTTTTGGAGTTGCTGAGTAGTTCCCCTTACTTTCTTTAGTTTCTAAGCCTCTATTTATAGTCCCTTGGATGTATTCTAGCCGTTGGGTGGAGCCAAAACTTGAGTATGACCGTTGTCTCACAAAAACTAGCCGTTACAGCATTTTTTCATCCCAAAGGATCGATCCCATGCCGAAAGGGATCGATCCCTTTTGTCCAGAATCTTGATTCTTGGCTTGAGAGACCTTGGGAAGACATTCTGCCATAAAGGGATTGATCCCATGCCTCCAGAAAGCTTTTCTTGCACTATTTTGGGTTAGAAATGATATGGCTTTTGATCCTAATTCACCTAAAACATTTTGGCATTTTTGTGGGAGTTTTTCTTGACTTTCTCAAATCAAAACATAGTCTAAATATTCATCAAGTAATTTTCTAAAATATTCAAAATATTTATAAAGTATTAAGACCAATAAGAGTGTATCGATAAATCATGGTCTTAAGTTTGATATCATCACTTGAAAATGGATTGAGAAAATCATGTGTGATAAGGCAAATTTACAATATGAATTCAAACATTAAAGTTTACTTAAGTTTTTGTCATTTCAAAATATATGTCAATTTAAAGCTAACAATCTCCCTCTTTTTGATATGACAAAACTTAATGTAAATTTGCTTTGAAAATTTTTTAATAAAATACTCCCCCTCAAATAAAGCAGGATTTTATAAAGTTCCCTCTTAATATAAGCATGAGTTTTGAAAATGAATTTTCAAACTATTTCTCCCTCGTTATCTCTCCCCCTTTATATCTCACCTTTTTAATATCTATCTCTCCCCGTTTTTGTCATAGCAAAAAGAAGGAAAAAATAAGAAAAAATATGCTCCCCCTAAAATTATGGCTATGTGAAAAGAGATAAAGATGCTCCATCCAACAAGAAACGTGTTAGTACAAGGGACTCATAGCACAAATAAATAAGTCAATGTCCATAAAGAGTATGAAATATTTAGGCATGCAAAGGACAAGACTTATATTCCTATACCAATTGTTTATAAATAATTTTGCAAGAAGTTCTCAATTGGTAAATAATTAAGCAAGCACCTAAGTATAACAATTGTTCTCTAAAGTCTAGCTAAGGTGCATGGCAATACATCATTATTATGAGCTAAAATTAGATGACATATCATATGCAAGAGCTCATAAATCACGTTCAAGCAAGAGTGTCAATAGAATCAAGATATATAGCAATTGACTACAAATCCTAGCACACAAGAGTTTCATGCAAAAATATCCTAAGAGAATTCTTCTCTATTTGTCATTTCAAACTAAAGAGCACAAGAAGAATTGTCAATTTAAAGCTCATGGCAATTGGCAATTTAGTTTTGGCTTACCAATTGTTGAAAATATGGTTGCCAATGATACTAATTGTTATTTCAATCTAAATACCAATTGTTACTAATGGTTGACTTAGGCATTTTGCATGAATCCAATATCTATGTGTAGTGTGTTCATGTCAAGAAAATAATTATTCTAAATATGCAAGAACACAATCACACATCATCAAATATGCATATGGATTAATTAAACATAAGCATACTATCATAAAGTATTAATCCATATTCATATTCACAAAGTTATACCATATGGAAGATTCAACAATAAGGTATTCAAGCAAACACATTTTCTTCCATGGTTTCAAGCACAAAAATCCTATGCTCATTTTCCAATTCAAGTCCTTAACCACTTATGAGCAAGAAAAAATTCAAAATTACCATTTTAATCAATTAAGAGCCATATCCCTAGTTGTTATCAAGATTTAACGTTCTAGAGGGTATATGCTATTTTAACTAAAATGGCTTCACCTAAGTGAATCAATATTATCAAGCTAAAATATATTTTATCATTAAAATCCATAAACTATGAGTGAGGTTAAGCACATAATATTTATTCTCATCTCATAGGTATGATTATTGATTCAACTTAAGTAAACATGCATGTTCAACATCAAAACAATCAATATTCAATGCATGTATATCAATTATTGGTGTTGTCATTAAAGCTCAAGTTCTTTAATAATTTGGCCATAAGAAAAATTTAAGTACATGGATGATAAAGTTTCATGCTCCATTTACCATCACAAATTATAGGCCAATGACCATTACTAATTGTTGAATTTACATTTGAAATCAATCCTTAAGGTCAAGTTTTAATTATTCTTCCACTAGATGTATAATTATAATGAAACCTAGTGTGGAGTAGTTGAGTCATGCTAAGAAACATAATCCTATAAGCATGCTTGACTAAGATGAACAAAAGGAATGAAGAATAGTCATTATGCACAAGTTCATCAAATTCTCAAATATATCCATAAATTCTTGAAATAATTCTTCAAAATTATGTTTAAGCATTCATTTAAAAATATATTTCAAGATTATTTCAAGATTCATGAATGTTTTCAACAAGAAAAATGATTTTGCACTAGTGAGCTCAAGAAAAATGATATTAATTGTTGAAAGTGATACCATTTGTTGGAAATGATAGAAATTGATGGAGTTGAGGCATGATATCAATCAAAACTAGATTTTCATATTTTAAAGATCATCAAAAAGAAGTTAAAACAATGAACTTTAAGTTGAGAAGAAAGAAGATATCAAGAGAATTAAGAAAACTTCTCAACTAAGGCTTAAAAATGCAGAAAAGGGCATAAATTGCCTAGAGGGATCGATCCTATGAGGAAAGGGATCGATCCCTAAACTCTAGAATCAAGTTTCCTGCATGTTTTTCCAGGGATCGATCCTGTATGTAGAGGGATCGATCCCTCATTTTGGTTTTGCATATTTTTGACAGAAAATCCAACTTGTGAGGTGCCAAAACTTCGTTTTTGAGTATTTTAAGTCCAAGTAAAGGTTTAAACATTTGTAAAACATGATTTTGGACTTGTATGAATGAACAACATGAATGAAAAACCATTTTACAAAAGATTTTGCAATTATGGAAGAATTTACATAATAAAATGCATTTTTGGCCTCAAAGGATGTCATTTTGAGAGTTAAGCACATTTTGACAAAACCAAAGCATTAGAAACCACAAATATGTCAAAACAAACTTGTTCACATAGGTTTTAAGCGCATATATCATCAAATCATCATACTTGTGAACATTATGGCATGATTTCCAACATACAAGTTATTCATTAATGCACATGACATGACATTTTGCATATATGACATATTTGGCAATTTGAGGCAAGTAAATACATTATCAACACATAGAAAACTTGCTCAAAATGCAGAAATCCAATTATCATTTCAAAATAACTAAACATGCTTTTCATTCAATCAAATATTGCATCAAAAACTATCCAATCATTTATCATGCCTTAAACTTACAATACTCCTTTGCTAGAGAATGCTTTGCCTTGAATTGTTGAATCCACCTTAGGCCTTTCTTTGAAGAATTTTTGTGATTTTTGCCAAGGATGGATTCTTAAGCTCTTTCTCTTTCTTATTGGCATAAGCAATCTCCATGGGGGTGTGTAGAGCATTTGAACTCCAGTGTTTCTTTGTATTCTCATGCTCTAACACTCCTACATCAAACAATTTCAAACATGCTTTGGTACCCAAATTTTCTTGGGTCCATGAGAGTTAGTGCAGATAATTTTTGATCCTTTTGGGATCCATTTCAAGCACAAATCATCATTATTCATAGCATTCTTTGGCACCCACATTTTTCTAACTACTTTTCCTCTAAATGAGGTTTTTCTATATGTGCATGCTTGTGAAGAGTGTCCTATTCTATTGCATAGTGAGCATGTAAAAGATGAATCGTGCATAGTATTTTTGCTCACTAAGAAATTCTTTAGATGAGTTTCTTTTTGTATGGCATTATATCCTAACCCATCTTTGTCAAAGAAAGCTCTTTGGGTCTCTAACATGTGATCTAGTTTTTGTTGACCCATATAAAACCTAGAAAATGAGTTATGCAAATTTAAGTTCTTTTTATTCAACTCATTTATTTCTAAGTTAGCCTCTTCTAATTTCTTTTCAAATTCTAGCTTAGCATTTATCAAGGCTTCATTTTCTATTTTTAATTTAGCAATGATTTTCTTATATTTGGAGTTCATGCATTGAAATTCATTTGCTAAATCATTAAAGGCATTTTGTAGTTCACTAAAGGTATAATCATTATCTTCATTAGAACTACTACTAGTCTCATCATCACTAATAGCCATAAAGCATGAGTAGGCTACCTCTTCATCTACATTTTCTTCATTGGAGCTATCACTATCGCTCCATGCAGCCACAAATGCTTTCTTCCTAAGCTTCCTATCCTTTTCCTTCCTAAGTAAGGGGGCAATCTAACTTAGTATGACCCAGTTCATTGCACTCATAACATACTAAGAGGTCCTTTTCTCTTCTACTTGATTCTCCCCTTTGATGTCTCCTATTACTCTCTCTCTCTCTTTCAGTCTCATAAATCTATTGAATCTTTTGGCAAACATTGCCATTTCTTTTTCTTCCTGATTTCCACTCTCATCACTATCATCTTTAATGACCTCATGAGTGGAAGAATTAAGTGCTACCCCTACTTTCTTTGAAGGCACTTCATTTCTTTTCAGTTTCATCTCATATGTAAGTAGGGAGCCCATAAGTTCATCTAGAGACAAGGTATTTGGATCTTTGGACTCTTCTATTGCGGTTATCTTTGCCTCCCAAGACTTAGGCAAGCTATTCAAAATTTTCTTTACTATTTCAACATTGGAATAAGTCTTGCCTAGAGCCTTAAGTCCATTAATTATATCATTAAACCTAGTGAACATTTCGCTAATGGACTCATTTTCTTTCATCCTAAGTAGCTCATAATCATGTGTGAGCATTCCTATTTTGGTCTCTCTGACTTGATTTGTCCCTTCATGTGTGATGGCTAGTTTATCCCATATTTGTTTAGCATTTTCACAGAAGGAGACTCTATTATACTCATTGGGACCTAATGCACAAAAGAGAGTGTGCATAGCCTTGGCATTCAATTGTGCCACTCTCATGTCATTTGTGTCCCACTCATCCTCACTCTTAGGGACATCTTTTCCATCTACTTTCTTCATGGGAATTCTAGGACCATTCACTATAATTCTCCACACTTCATAATCATTTGATTGTACAAATAACATCATTCTAGTTTTCCAATATGAATAATTCTCACCATTGAAGAGTGGAGGTCTAACTAATGATTGTCCCTCTTCTCTTAAGGATGTGCCTACATTCAAGTGAGCCATTTAAGATCGTTTTGCTCGATAGAGGTTAGTCTGAATCAATCTCGAGCCCAAGCTCTGATACCAATTGTTGACTCTATAGGCTATACTGAGAGGGGGGTGAATCGGTTTTTAATTAACCTTAAGCTCGTTTTGCGATTCTCCTAAATTCTCTATTCTATATAAATATTTTCTAAGTTCTCTAGGCTATTTAATCATGCAATCCAAATTCAATATAATAAGCACAAATATATTTGCAAGTAATTAAAGAGAGTAGGGAAAGAGAAATATACGCAAGCGATTTATAGAGGTTCGGCAACCTTGCCTACGTCCTCTATCTTGAGATACTCATAAGGATTTTCTCCAAATCCACTATCTTGAATTTGTGATTACAATCCCTCTTTTTTTTAGGCTCAAGAGTAACCTCCCTCTTTTTCTAGGCTCAAGAGAAACCTCCCTCTTTTTTTAAGGTTCAAGAGAAACCTCCCTCTTTTTCTAAGGCTCAAGAGAAACCTCCCCTTTACAAGGAATGATGAGTTACAAATAATGTAATCAAAGAAGGGCCTCTAAATAGGCAAGTGATTACAGAAATTAAGCACAATGAAAACCTATACAAGATATGTGCCAAGCACTACAAGGAATAAGAGAATGATAGATAATGAAGACTTTGTAGCTCTTGATTTGTTGTTTGAGGCTTGTGGATTTGAGGAAAATGTGTTTTGGAGTTGCTGAGTAGTTCCCCTCACTTTCTTTAGCTTCTAAGCCTCTATTTATAGTCCGTTGGATGTATTCTAGCCGTTGGGTGGAGCCAAAACTTGAGTATGACCGTTGTCTCACAAAAACTAGCTGTTACAGCACTTTTTCGTCCTGAAAGATCGATCCCATGCCCAAAGGGATCAATCCCTTTTGTCCAGAATCTTGATTCTTGGCTTGAGGGACCTTAGGAAGACATTCTGCCATAAAGGGATCGATCCCTTCCCTTAGGGGATCGATCCCATGCCTCCAGAAAGCTTTTCCTGCACTATTTTGGGTTAGAAATGATATGGCTTTTGATCCTAATTCAACCCAAAACATTTTGGCATTTCTGTAGGAGTTTTTCTTGACTTTCTCAAATGAAATCATAGTCTAAATATTCATCAAGTAATTTTCTAAAATATTCAAAACATTTATAAAGTATTAAGACCAATAAGAGTGTATCGATAAATCATGGTCTTAAGTTTGCTATGATCACTTGAAAATAGATTGAGAAAATCATGTGTGATAAGGTAAATTTACAATATGAATTCAAACATTAAAGTTTACTTAAGTTTTTGTCATTTCAAAATATATATGTCAATTTAAAGCTAACACTAGCGAATGGAGCTTTGAAGGGGTTGGTAAAGGAAAATAAAGAGTGATTTTGGTAGGTAAAACTAGTGAAAAAGGAAGGTTAAGAGGCATGAAGGGACATATCAGAAGATGAAGGTTGGTAGGTCAATGAGGATGGAGAATTTTTAGTTGAAAAACATGGCTATTTCATAAGATTTAGGTTGATTTTGGGAATTTTTGGGAAATTAAGTTACAGGAAATGAAAGGGAATGAAAAACTAAGTTTTTATGACTTTTCAGAGAAATTAATGACACTTGAAACCAAATGTTGGTTGTTGACGGAAAATGTGACGAGGTCCATGTGCTTGTATTCTTGTCCTTGCTTGTCTTCTCTTCTACTTGTCTCAAATTGGTCCCAATTCATTGCTCTTTCTGCCATCCTTTCAATTAGTACTATTATGTCTCAACCTTTCTTTTTTAGTTTATACTGAAATCTTGATATTATTATTGTTGTTGTTGTTGTTATTATTATTATTACTACTACTACTACTCTTGTCAATACATAATTAATTGAGCCATGATTAATGAGATGTCTTAGATAATAGCCATTACAACAAATCAAAATGAACTGGAACAATAGTAAAAATATATAGAAAGCTAAAATTACAATTGCACAGAATTCCAAAAATAGCAGTACAATATATATAAAAAGTAGCTAACTATTATCTCTATAAATAGAAAACAATCATATCTTAAACTATATCCCTATAAAATAGGAACTAATCTTGGAAACAATAAAAGATATAAACTTCCTAAAAATTTGAAAGTTAGCTTTCCCAAACTATTTCAGTCCACCTAATTATTCCATAGGTTCCTATAGTCCCCTCAACCTAGGAAGTATATGTTGATCATTCCCAGTTTGCTTACTAACTACTTAAAGCTTGGCTTGTGAAGTTCTTTGGTTATATTATTTACAGCTTGTTGGTTAGTAGGAATGTAAGTCATATAGATAATCCCATTGTTTATTTTTTCCTTAATGAAGTGTTGATCAACATCCACATGTTTTGTGGGATCGTGGTGAATCAAGTTATAAGCTATACTCACAGCAACCTTGTTATTACAATACAACCTAATTGGATCACTTCTTGATACTTTTAGTTTATCCATCAATTGTTTTAGTCATATCCCTTCGCATATATCGTGAGCTAGAGTATGATATGTTTGGGAGCTAGATGTTTCAAAGAAATGTTCTAGAGTTCAATATGGGTTTTCCTCACTATAATCCTTAGCTGGATCAAATTCTGGAACAGGATGTCAAGGTGATCCTAACATCTTAGTGTGATGTTACATCCTTAGGTTCTCCATTGTAAGTTGAGTAATCATATAATCCACTACAATCTGAGTTAAATTATGGATCTCTTATCGTAGCTGGTTGATTTCTTCCTGTGCTGCTTAATTATAATGAGCAATAGGCATGCTAGAGTTAGTGGCTCTTATTGGTCTTTCTTGTGGACTATTCCTTTAGCTTTCCTCATTGGCTGACAATGGCAGCACAATTCTAGTAGTTTTAAGGGGTGGAGCTGTGTCCACTCTTTCTCTTGTAGTGTGTGCAAATCTCGTAAGCACATGACTAGAACAATCCCTTCTCATGGCTTTCCTCTTGGACGACATTGTGAGATAAGAGTTGTGATTTCTTAACCTTTCTTTAAAACAAACTTAATCAAGAGCGCCACAGAGAGGAATTGACTTGAGTTTGACTCTCAATGAAATCAGTAATTGTTGTGGAGTGGTAAACAGAGTAAGTAAAGAGATGGACACTAAGGTTTATATGGTTCGACAATATGCCTACGCCGACAGTGGTAGTTGTGAGTTTACCACTAAGCATAATGTGTGAACCGAATTGTTCACCAAGTACAACGCTCTTGATAATACTATTCAGGTGTCTAGACATGACCAGGTTATAACTATGAAAGAAAGGTAATAAGGCATACAATAAATACAATAGAATTTGGATAGTAATGAGAGAGCCAATATCCCTTTTCCTTGGAAAAGAGAGCCTATTTATAGGCAAATGTGAGGAGGTCGTAGGATCATTCCATGTGTCATCATCTAGAAGAGTTAGGTAGTTTGGATGGAGTTAGTTTATCTTTTGGCAATGAGATTTGAGAGACCAAAAGGCTGAGCAGGATTTAGACTAAACTTATTAGGCTAGACCAGGTGTGTGGTCTTCTGGGCTGGGTCCACCCTAATAAAAAGGAAAAAAAAAGAGTCACATGCTCAAGTTTTGAGAAAAACTCAAAGTCAACAAAAACACAACTTTGACAAAGCTAGTTGGCCATGGGTAAAGAATGGGGTAGTCCACAGTAGGCTACTAGAGCAAGAATGTTTGTTCAACACACTAGGCAAGATTTGAAGATCTGAACATGCTAATTATGAAATAAGAAGCAATGCAACTAAGTGTTACGAAGACTCAACACGACAAAAAAAAAAAAAACATTCGTAACATACTAGGCAAGATTTGCAGATCCAAATATGCTAATTATGAAATAAGAAGCAATGCAATTGTGACGTCCCCGTCACTCCATCTTATCATCTAACTTTTTCTTTTCAAATCTTATACAACATCATTTGATTTAGTTCATCAGTGCCAATCATTCCTTACCCTTAAGCTAATTTCCTAGTAGCTCATAAAATTTTATTCACTTTCCATAAGCATAAAAATGATATATATAAATATCATTCCATTTCCACAGGATCTCATACATTATCTTGTCTTATATCCTCGACATCTTATATACATAATTGTAACTTGTACTGTACCGTAGTTGAATTACAATTTACTGTACATAAGTATATAAGTATACCTTCTATGCTAACTGGGAAGCATATCGAGAAGGTACACTGCAATCTTTCAAAATCAAGCTCCTCAAATCGAAGCGAGGCTCACTTCAGGCAATCTGTAGGAAAAATGGTCGTAAAAGGGTGAGTTTACGCTCAGTAAGAAAGTTATGTAAAAGAGCATGCTATGCCTCTATATGCATTTTTCCTACTTGGCTCTATAATGTCATGTAAAGCATTATAAAGCATGCATCATAAACATCTTTCATGCATCGTTTGCAAACATGCATTTTCTTTCGAATGGCATGGCAAACATACTTTGTATGCTTCTTAAAACAGCATACGTGTAAATTGTACATCATGTTCTTGAAACATCTTCATACTTCTTTCTTTAAAACATCATACTTCATAACATACTTGAAACATACATCGTATTCTTAAAACATGCATCATGCTTCTTTACTTCAAAACATACATCATATATCCTTTGAAATAGGATGGAGACTATGTACAAGTATTTAAGCGATTGAATCGTCATATAAATCATTTATACCCATTTATATGACTCTAATCATGCATTAGTACAGTGGTGCACCATGTAGAGGTCAGGGATTCTCTCCTGCCTTTAGTAATACCACAGTGAACACTAGTCAGGTGTCACTTGTAGTATTGAAGACTGGACTAGGGTTCCTCGCTTAACATACATAATACTGAGGACTTGATCAGAGTCTCTCAGCCATCAAAAATGCATGACCATTACGTAGTCCATAGTCTCAAAACGTTTATCATATGCTTGTTCAGAAAATACTTTAGTGTTTAAACCAAATAGGCTTTAGAAATCTCTTTTCATACAAGGTAGTCGACTGGCCTCATAGGGCAGTCGACTGCTGCTTCATAACTTCATTTATCGAAATTCTTTTTATTTAAAATTCTGATATTTTCGTTTTGAAAACACATAAGGGCAGTCGACTGGTCCATATAGCAGTCGACTAGTTTTCAAACAGAATGCTTCTTAAGAAATAGCAGTCGACTGGTCATATAGCAATCGACTAGTTTTCAAACAAAATGCAATTTAGCAAATAGCAGTCGACTGTCCCATATAGCAGTCGACTGGTTTGAAACAGAATGCTTCTGGGTACTGGCTTACATAGCAGTCGATTGGTTTGAATCAGTTTTCAAAAAACGGCGTTTTGGTTATCTCTAGGCAGTCGGCTGCTACTTAAGGTAGTCGGTTGCTCCTAACCTAATTGGTACTAGGAGACAAGTCCAAAAATGTCATTTTTCCTGCACAAAACAGCTGGTGCTTCTCTCCAATTCATACAAAAACATCATAAATCATGCACAAAATAGTCGCCTTACGTCCGTTACATAAATTCGTTACCTCGATTCCTTCGAGAACGCAAGATCACTTGGTGCGTTAACCTTAGCTTTTCACTTCTTCAAAGCTGTAACATCATCACAAATACAACCTTTAAATAATCATCATACATACATCATATCAACTTAGTACAACTCTAAACCATGAACCAAATTGACTAAATCATCTTCTTCTCTTACCTTCACTAGAGACCAAAATCTCAAACTTTGAGATCTCCTCCAATACTTGGATTCAATCCACCAAACTTTGGATATCACTTAGTCTAGTGACAAGGATCGTTTTTCATTCAACAAACTAAATGAATTGATGGATGGATGAGGGGGTTTGTCAAGATAGCTTGAGGTAGAAAACTTGGAAATTTGGATGGAACGGTGGAGAAGGCTGGAAGAGAGGCTGACGTTGGGTGATGGCTGGTGAAGATGACTCATGCACTTGCATTAAATGCCTCCCTATCTCTTTAATCATTTCAGCCATGCTTCCTTTGACTCAAGACCATTTGACCCTCATTTAATTATCCTTCTTCCATTCAAACATAAGCCACATGTATTTTAATTACCAAATTAAAATTCTGATTTTCATTCTTTCATACTTCAATTATTTTCTTGATATCACATAATTCCTTTGATAATTTTACTTTCAATTCTCTTTATTTCTTACATGTTCCATACATCATTCATACATCATTTATGCATCACTTACACATCAACTTCATATTCATTTAATCATATTAGATTGATAAACTTTACAAACATGGAGGAATACATGGAAATTGGGGATTTCACAGCAACTAAGTGTTATGAAGACTCAACACGACAAAGAACACATTCGCTAAAGGCTAAAGGCATCAATCAAGGATCACCAAAAGAACTAAGTGTTAAGATCATCATTTGTTCGAGAAACTTCACTCAACTAGAATTCAAGAGAATTTGAAGTGACCAAGTGTTCAATAATAAGATGCTAAAAAAAAGTCAAACAAGGTGATTTGTTCATCCATGACCCTTAATAACCATGTATGGAGAGGTCATGAGACTTTACTCAACTACGAGGATTTGCCATGAAAAAATTGGGTTAGTATACAAAAGCCCTAAAGGTGCCATGTAAACAAGGAACCATGTTCGGTCAAAGACACTCTTATTTAGCAAGGATAGATGAAATAATCAAGTATAAATGAAAGAATGGCTAAAGTAACTAAGTGTGAGAGAGTCACTTGAACAAGAAGCTCTGTTTGATGAAAATGGTGATTTATTGCTCCAAGCCTACAAAACAACTAAGTATCCAAGCCGGGGTTGGCTATGAAGACATGACTCAGCTAAATAAGTTTCACATTTGGCTAAGTATGTGCACGTCGACAAAATAAAGGACTTTATTCATACAAAAAGAGACACATATCTCTCAAATTCAAAAAATGACTAACCAACCAAGTAAGGATTAGCCGTGAATTGGTGGTTTAACTAAATGAGTTTCCTATTTAAAATAAGTATGTGTCAATCGTCTAAACAAAGAGTTTTGTCCACACAAGAGAAGGTGCGTATCTCTCAAATTTGGGAAAATAACTAAGTATGGCCAAAAGCCACCTACCAATGGGTATTGTTCAAACACAAGAAGCATGAGCCATTTCAAGATTAAAAATGGCCTAACATGTGCTATGTACAACACCAGTATGAAGCATAAAAATGAACAAGAAAGTTTATTCAAATGCAAAGAACGTGAATCATCCAAATCTGAAAAACAACTAAATATAGAAGATCTTTCATCATTTGGGCTTGAAAAAATTACTAAGTATAAAGGTCACCCTAATAAGAGGCTTTGTTAAGACAACTTGGCACATCAATTGTTTGGGTTTGAAAACATGACTAAGAATAGAAGTCACCCTAATAACAGGCTGTAAGACCCGATTTTTATTATACTGTACACCATATTTGTATATGATTGATAGTGGAAAGAAATATTTTTATTAGGAAATTTAAGAAAATATTGAATGTGAATTTTCACTCTTTATTTTAATTTTTGGGAATTATGAATTATAGTATGGTGTATAAAAGAAAGAAAAACAAACATTAAAGTTGCAACAAGATATAGATGTGAAAACATTAAATGAAGTGTTGAACAAATAAAGAAAACAAATGGACAAATGAAATATAAAAAAGTCAATGATAGTGGCTGGAAGTGGTGTAGACTAGAGAAGAAGAGAGGAAAGTCAATATAAGAGGCTATAAATGGACTTCACGCCACTTTGCTTTCCTTTACCATCGGTTTAGGTAATTAATTATAAGGAAAAGATGAGACAAAAAGGTCAATTATAGTGGCTGGCTGGAAGTGGCGAGAAGAGGAAGGAGAAAAGAAGAGAAAAAGGAAAGAAAATTTATCAAAACAGCAGCAAGAAAACAAGGTGGCGTGGACTTTCCTTAATGAACTGTGGAAAACTTCACCTCGCCATTTAATGGAATGGCCATTTTTCTTTGTCATTTAATGAGCTATAAGACAAGGTAATGATGAAGGAAACGGGATAAGGAAACAGGTGGTGTGTTCTAACAGGATTAACATGGCTATATAAGAAGGAAGACATGAGAAGAAGAACCAATGTAGCAAACTTCATCTTCTTCAAACACCTTCTCGCCAGTCTGTTTCCACTGCATGTTCACATTTAGTTCTTCCGTTTTTCTTATATATGAGCCATGAAAACTTCATTTTTAGTTAGCCAAACCTTTCTTCCATTGTTAAAGAGCTGAGGAATAAGCAAAGTAAAGCTTAAAGAGGTAGAAAAGCACTCTGTTATTGGAAGAGCAACTTAGTTAAGGTGAGTTCCATATTGCTATGGTTCTCTTGATATTTAATGCTAGATTTTTATGTTTCACAATGTAATGAACATAGACATAGCCTGGTTTTAGTTAAATATTGTTGAAGATATAAGAAATTAGATGGAAAATAATCAAGAATGAATAAGGTAATACGATGGGCGAACGGCGAACAGACTTATTTAACTGCTCGCTAAACAGTTGAGCACTCGCCCAAAGGTTCAGTCGAGCTCAAGAGTTGCATGAGTTGGCAACATATGTGTTCGCCAAACTCTTTAGATAATCAGAATGATAATTGGGATGGGCGAGGACCAATGATCACCAAACGACAAGAATGGCGACTATAGTGCTCGCCCATAAGGAATGTTTGTGATCAACAAAGAGGCGAGTAGGAAGTAAAGAAATCACCAAGTGTTAGTTCAATTAATGGGCGAGCCCAACACTGAATAAAAAGCCATGAATGGCGAGTTGAATGGTCCGGGCGAGCTGCCATATTGGGCGAGCTCAAACGTGTAAGCCCACTAAAGGAGGGCGAGCTCTCTGGGCGAATGGCGAGCCTAATCTTGCCAAAGTGTCACAAATATTAGGAAGGAAAATATAAATAGTTTTGGATAATATTCGAAAAAAAGGAATATTAATAGTTTTAATAATTTTTGCAGACGGGAATTGAGAAAGGCGAGCGGGAAGCTAAGTTTTGAAAAGATCAGGTAAGGGAGTTGTATGTGAAGTAAATGCATGTCCTGTGGAGTAAAAATATTATGAAAATATTGAGAAAATATTTGGTTTATGACATGCATTTGTTTGGTAAAACATTTTGATTTTTGGGCGAGCTACAAAGATAGTCGACCTCTCTGTTGTGTTAAGGGCGAACTGGTAAAAGTTCGGGCGAGCTAACTAAGGCAAACCCTTTTATGATATAAAAGGCGGGCGACCCTTGTTTAATAGAAATTCGGGCGAGCCAAATTGGGCAAACCCTTTTATAATGTTTTGGGGCGAATGACCCTTGTTTTAATAGAAATCCGAGCGAGCCAATATGGGCAACCCTTTTATAAATTTTGGGTGGGCGACCAGGTTTTTTTATGAAGTGGGCGAGTTGACCATGGCCAATGCCATAGTGGGCAAACTGACCATGACGAGCCGCCGCGAGCGAGCTAGTTTCAATGGGTTTTAATGACACGGTTGGCGGGCGAACACAAGTTCACCGCATTGGGCGAGTTGGCCCTGGGCGAACCGTACTTGGCGAACATGTTCATGGGCGAATTGATTTGTGCGTATTTTCTCAAAAAAAATGAATTATTTTTATTATTTTGACAATAGAAATATGAAACCTTTTTTTTTTTTTGGGCGAGTTAACCAATGGGCGTGTTGACTATTGGCGAGCTGACTATGGGCGAACTAGCCATGGGCGAGCCAGCTTAACCCGTGCCTTTCTCACATGAAAAATGTTAAGATTGCGGGCTGTTTTACTATTTTATAAAACCTTTTGGAAATCAAATCATTTTATGGAAATGATAACATGAGTTATAAAAGTGATTTTTGAGACTTTAGGGTCTGAGCTCATGCTTTATTATTCGTGTAATTGCATGAGCCACCTGGGGCGGTGGCTCGGTCAATGAATCAACGAGTGCATCTCAGAGCGTCACAAGGCTGATGGACATGCCAAGTCATCAGTGATCTCGATGTCACTTGGCAAGTGGATCTGAGGACCACCTATAGATTATGGCCATAGATCTAGTTGAGATAGCCGTGAGGGGCGATGGCCTACGGGTGCACCCCAAAAGCGGATGACTTGTGTTCCTGAGAGAACAATGAGAGCATGATGTATTTGTTGCCTAGTCTCAACTTATTGACTTCTGTTTACTGAAAGGATCTATTGAATCCTGTTTAATATTGAAGAGGTTTGAGTGATTGGATAAATAAGATTGTTTTTGGGAGTATAGTTTTTATTTTTATAAAGCAGCATACACCTTCCTTACTGAGCACTTGTCGCTCACTCCCTATTTTCCACTCAACAGATTATTGAACTTGGGCTAAGCGAATTACTTTCCAGAGGTTTGATATTGAAGGTATGTTGTATTCTTTTATATATTCAGTAAAATGGTATAGTACTACTTTAAATAGAAGGGAATATATATACATCTTAAGAAAATAATTTAATAATTCATACTTCTATATAGGGATAAGGAATTGAGAGTGCTAATTCTTATAAAAGAGATAGGAGTTGATAAGCATCACAGACAGCCCAACCAGTAAGTGAGTGTAATTAGTAACTGAATATTATGTATTTGGTAGATTTGGGATGTTACAGATTTAATGATATCAGAGCAGGATTGGTTGGATGTCTAGTTATGCTTAAAACGAAAAGAGAATATTAAACATTCCTTGTAGTACTGTACAATCTGAATGTATAATTGATGTATTGATGATATGTGGTAAATGATCTCTGTGGTACAGATATGAGTGGAAGGAGGAGGATGCGCTCAGTGAGAGGTATAAGCCGAGGTAGGGCGGCACAGACTCCGGAACCACAGACACCGGAACCTGCCCCAAGACCTGTACGCCCTCTACAGCTAGAAAGCATTGATGCTCGTGTGAATCAAGTAGAGAGGTAAGTAGTCGATCTTATGGCTATGTACCAGGCAGATAGAGCCGTGGATAGGGCAAAGAGGGAGAGAGCTACAGCTCCCGCAACCCCAGCAGAGGCGCCAGTACCGCCACAGCCGGTACCAGTTGTACCTAAGCCTCAGCCTATTCCACCACCAGCGCCTCAGCCACAGGTAGCTCCACCACAGCCATTAATTCAGCCTCCTCGAGATGCAGAGTCTTACTGTAATGTGGCATTGGTGAAATCGTTTAAGAAGCTGGATCCACCTAAGTTTAAAGGTACTAGGGATTCATTGGCGGTAGAGCAGTGGATTATTGAAATCGAAAGATTACTTAAGATTATGAGATGTTCAGAGACGGAGAAGGTAGGCTTAGCAGTGTTTCAGTTGGCAGATGATGAGAGACATTGGTGGAAGGCTACTCAAACTGTCTTATTTGCTCCGCATCAGGATCTATCGTGGGATATTTTTGTTGATACTTTTCGAAGGCAGTATATTCCCACACTGCTCAAGAAAAATTACAACAGGAATTCATGGATTTAGTTTAGAGTAGTATGACAGTGGCCGCGTATGAGGCCAAATTTACTACATTGAGTCGTTTTGATCCACAGACTAGTGCGAATACCAGATATAAGATTTCGAGGTTTAGGGCTGGTCTGAGGCCATCTATTAGAGTGAAGCTAGCCCCATTTGATATACAAACTTATGATGAGATAGTTAAACGGGCTCAGCTATGTGAGCGGGACTATGAGCAGTTCCAGCTCGATTTCAGTAGCAAGAGTAAGGGTAAAGCAAAGGGAAAGGCTAAGAGGTTTATGAAGGATAGACCAGGTAGAGAGTAGTCTAAGAGGACTAGATCTACGGGCATACAGATTTCAGAGGGTAGATTTGATAGACCAGCAGTTTCTACTCCTGCCAGCGGCCCCACCACTACTTAGAGAAGTGTTGCGCCCTTATGTAGACATTGTGGAAGGTCGCATGGGTCACGCCCTTGTCCTTTAATGTCTGGGGCATGTTTTAGATGTGGATAGACAGGGCACTTTATCAAGAATTGCTCGATGCTCAGAGAGTCAACTGCTTCTACTAGACCTCCTGTATTACCTCCGATAGCGACCCCGGCAGCTCAGAGTGAGCCAGAGAAAGCGACACCCTCACAGCCTAGGCGGGCGACAGCCGTAGAGAAGGGTAAAAAGGTTGTGACTTAGGGTCGGGTGTATGCCTTGGATCAGGAGACTGCCGACGCCTCTATCGATGTGATTAAAGGTAAGGTTTATCTTTTTGATATTCCCGTAATTGCCTTATTTGATCCGGGTTCTACCCATTCATTCTTATCGCCTGCATATGCCAACAGGACCCCAGTAGAGCCGGAATTGTTAGAGTATACTTTGCAAGTGAAAACTCCTTTTAATGATTTTCAGAGGACGGATATTATATATAGGAATTGTAAATTGACTATAGGAGAGAAGGCTATGACAACTAACCTAATTTTGTTGGATATATATGATTTTGATATCATTTTAGGTATGGATTGGTTAGCTGCAAACTATGTTAGTTTGGATTGTAATACTAAGTTTATTACCTTCTCTCATCCCGAAAAATACATTGTAAAATTATTGTAAATTAATAAAATGTTCGTGAATATATGTTTGTGAAATGATGTGTACTGAAATTGTGGTTGTGTATGAATGTTTATGAAGGATATATTGCTAGTGTGGAGGATGTAGAGAGGAAACATCCAGAGATCCAAGAGATTCCTGTGATTAGGGACTTCTCGGATGTATTTCTAGAGGATTTACCAGGGTTACCACCGGATCGAGAAACAGAGTTCATGATTGAGTTGGTACCCGGTACGGAGCCGATTTCTAGACACCCATATAGGATGGCACTGACAAAGTTAGTTGACCTCAAGAAGCAGCTCCAAGAGTTATTAGATAAGGGATTTATAAGTCGTAGTGCGTCACCATGGGGAGCTCTGGTATTGTTTGTTCGGAAGAAGGATGGTAGCCTCCGGTTGTGTATAGATTATCGGATGTTGAATCGAGCTACCATTAAGAATAGGTATCCATTACCTCGGATTGATGATCTGTTTGATCAGCTCAGGGGTGCACAGGTGTTTTCTAAGATAGACCTCCGATCAGGCTATCACCAGTTGAAGATTAAGGAGTCGAACGTGCATAAGACAGTATTTCGGACTCGTTATGGTCATTATGAGTTCTTGGTGATACCTTTTGGATTAACAAATGCCCCTACAGCTTTTATGAGTTTGATGAATGAGGTGTTTCATCCTTTTCTGGACAAGTTTATCATAGTATTTATAGATGACATCTTGATTTATTCTAAGACTCTAGAGGAGCACGAGCAGCATTTGCAGATTGTTCTACAGACCCTCAGAGAAAGGAAATTGTATGCTAAGTTTAGTAAATGTGAGTTCTGGCTTGACCATATTACATTTCTCGAACATGTAGTATCGAAGGATGGGGTGTCAGTTGATCCGTCCAAGATTGAGGCTATTGTTCAGTGGGAAAAACCTAACACGGTTACCGAGATACGGAGTTTCTTAGGTCTTGCTGGGTACTATCATAGATTTGTGGAAGGATTTTCTAGACTTGCTGCTCCCTTGACACGACTCACACGTAAGGATGTAAAGTTTGAGTGGAATGATGCGTGAGCGTAGTTTTCTTGAGCTTAAGAGGAGATTGACTACTGCCCCCGTATTAGCCCTTCCTAGCGGATCAAGAGGATTTATGGTGTATACCGATGCAACCGCTCAAGGTTTAGGGTGTGTGCTCATGCAGCATGGTCGGGTTATAGCCTATGGTTCTCGACAACTGAAGGATCATGAGAAGAATTACCCGACACATGATTTAGAGCTAGCCGCAGTAGTGTTTGCACTGAAGATATGGCGGCATTACTTGTACCGGGAGAAATTTCAGATATTTACAGACCATAAGAGTCTGAAATATATATTCTCACAGTGAGAGTTGGATTTGAGGCAGCGACGGTGGATGGAACTATTAAAGGATTATGATTGTGAAATTTTATATCATCCAGGTAAAGCTAATGTAGTAGCAGATGCACTGAGCTGTAAACATGTTGGCATGGTATCTTACATGATGATCAGGGAACATGATTTGATAAAGCAGTTTTCTAACCTCAGCTGACAGTTGTTTCCTCTGACCAGTATGGATTTACGGCTAGTTTTCGTATAGAGCCAGATTTGATGGATCGAATTAAGGTAGCTCAGAGGAGGGATGATTATTACATTGGGGTTGCCAGTCAAATTCAGACGAGAGTTATGTCAGATTTTGAGATTGGCACCGATAGGATACTGAGGTTTAGAGGTCAGATATGTGTTCCTGATGATCGACAGATTCGAGACTTGATTTTATCAGAGGCCCATACCTCTAGATACACGTTACATCCGGGTAGTACTAAGATGTACCAGAATCTTCGGAGAGTGTATTGGTGGCCTAAGATGAAAAAAGACATCGTTGAGTTTGTTGCTAGATGTCTAACATGCCAGCAGATTAAGATTGAGCATCAGAAGCTGGCAGGTATGCTTCGACCATTATCGATTGCTATGTGGAAATGAGAGCATGTTACTATGGATTTTATTATGGGATTACCACGGACCCGGAAGGGGTATGATGCTATTTGGGGGAAAGTGGATAGATTGACTAAGTTTGCTCATTTCTTGGCCATGAGATCTATAGATTCAGTTAGTGCCTTGGCCGATTTGTATGTCAGGGAGATAGTGAGGTTACATGGTGTTCCAGTGAGTATTACCTCTGATAGGGATTCCCGCTTCACCTCTCATTTCTAGGAGAGAATTCAAGAGGCTATGGGATCCCAGTTGAGTTCTAGCACCGCTTTTCATCCATAGACTGATGGACAGTCCAAGCGTACGATACAGACGCTCGAGGATATGTTGAGAGCGTGTGCATTGGATTTTAGAGGCTTATGGGATGATCACTTACCCTTGGTAGAGTTTGCTTATAACAATAGTTTTCATACGAGTATCGGCATGGCACTGTATGAGGCCTTGTATGGCAGACGATGCAGATCCCCGATAGCATGGGAAAAAGTGGGAGACTGTAAACTGTTAGCTCCCGATTTGGTCGAGCAGGCTTCTCGTGATGTACAGATGATTTGTGAGAGGCTTAGAACGACTCAAAGTCTGCAGAAGAGTTATGCAGATACAAGACGCCGACCATTAGAATTTGTAGTGGGTGATTATGTGTTTTTAAAGATCTCACTGTCCAAAGGTATAATGAGATTCGGGAAAAGAGGAAAATTGAGTCCCCGATACATTGGACCTTATGAGATCTTAGATCGCGTGGGAGATGTGGCATATCGGTTAGCACTACCACCAGAGTTATCAGGAGTGCATAACGTATTCCATGTCTCGATATTGAGAAAGTACCATCCAGATCCTTCTCACGTGATTCGACATGAGCTACTGGAGATCAGAGAGGACATGAGTTACGTTGAGAAACCGGTACGGATCCTGGATAGGAAAAATAAGGTATTGCGATCTAAGACGATTCCTTTGGTTAAAGTGCTCTGGCAGTATCATAACGAGGAGGAGGCTACTTGGGAGTTAGAGAGCCTTATGCGTGAGAGGTATCTAGAGCTCTTCCAGTGACAGATCCAAGTTAAATTTGGAGGACCAAATTTCTTAAGGTGGGGAGAAATGTAAGACCCAAATTTTATTATATTGTACACCATATTTGTATATGATTGATAGTGGAAAGAAATATTTTTATTAGGAAATTTTAGAAAATATTGAATGTGAATTTCCACACTTTATTTTAATTTTTGGGAATTATGAATTATGGTATGGTGTATAAAAGAAAGAAAAACAAACATTAAAGTTGCAACAAGATATAGATGAGATATAATCTTGATAAAAAGGTAGAAGTGTGAAAATAGTAAATGAAGGGTTGAATAAATGAAGAAAACAAATGAACAAAAGAAATATAAGAAAGTCAATGATAGTGGCTGGAAGTGGTGTAGACTAGAGAAGAAGAGAGGAAAGTCAATATAAGAGGCTATAAATGGACTTCACGCCACATTGCTTTCCTTTACAATCGGTTTAGGTAATTAATGATAAGGAAAAGATGAGACAAAAAGGTCAATTATAGTGGCTGGCTGGAAGTGGCGAGAAGAGGAAGGAGAAAAGAAGAGAAAAAGGAAAGAAAATTTGTCAAAACTGCAGCAAGAAAACAAGGTGGCGTGGACTTTCCTTAATGAACTGTGGAAAAACTTCACCTCGCCATTTAATGGAATGGCCATTTTTCTCTGTCATTAAATGAGCTATAAGACAGGGTAATGATGAAGGAAACGGGATAAGGAAACAGGTGGTGTGTTCTAACAGGATTAACATGGCTATATAAGAAGGAAGACATGAGAAGAAGAACCAACGTAGCAAACTTCATCTTCTTCAAACACTTTCTCGCCAGTCTGTTTCCACTACATGTTCACATTTAGTTCTTACTTTTTTCTCATATATGAGTCATGAAAACTTCATTTTTAGTTAGCCAAACCTTTCCTCCATTGTTGAAGAGTTGAGGAATAAGCAAAGTAAAGCTAAAAGAGGCAGAAAAGTACTCTGTTATTGGAAGAGCAACTTAGTTAAGGTGAGTTCCATATTGCTATGGTTCTCTTCATATTTAATGCTAGATTTCTATGTTACACAATGTAATGAACATAGACATAGCCTGGTTTTAGTTAAATATTGTTGAAGATATAAGAAATTAGATGGAAAATAATCAAGAATGAATAAGGTAATACGATGGGCGAACGGCGAACAGACTTATTTAACTGCTCGCCAAACAGTTGAATACTCGCCCAAAGGTTGAGGCGAGCTCAAGAGTTGCATGAGTTGGCAACATATGTGTTCGCCAAACTCTTTAGATAATCAGAATGATAATGGCGAGAATGGCGACTATAGTGATCGCCCATAAGGAATGTTTTTGATCAACAAAGAGGCGAGTAGGAAGTAAAGAAATCGCCAAGTGTTAGTTCAATTAATGGGCGAGCCCAACACTGAATAAAGAGCCACGAATGGCGAGTTGAATGGTCCGGGTGAGCTGCCATGTTGGGCGAGCTCAAACGTGTAAGCCCACTAAAAGAGGGCGAGCTCTGTGGGCGAATAGCGAGCCTAATCTCGCCAAAGTGTCACAAATATTAGGAAGGAAAATATAAATAGTTTTGGATAATATTCGAAAAAAAGGAATATTAATAGTTTTAATAAATTTTTGCAGACGGGAATTGAGAAAGGCGAGCGGGAAGCTAAGCTTTGAAAAGATCAGGTAAGGGAGTTGTATGTGAAGTAAATGCATGTTCTGTGGAGTAGAAATATTATGAAAATACTGAGACAATATTTTGTTTATGACATGCATTTGTTTGGTAAAACATTTTGATTTTTGGGCGAGCTACAAAGATAGTCGACCTCTCTGTTGTGTTGAGGGCGAACTGGTAAAAGTTCGGGCGAGCTAACTAAGGCGAACCCTTTTATGATATAAAGGACGAGCGACCCTTGTTTAATAGAAATTCGGGCGAGCCAAATTGGGCGAACCCTTTTATAATGTTTTGGGGCGAATGACCCCTGTTTTAATAGAAATCCGAGCGAGCCAATATGGGCGAACCCTTTTATAAATTTTGGGCGGGCGACCATGTTTTTTTATGAAGTGGGCGAGTTGACCATGGCCGGTGCCATAATGGGCAAACTGACCATGGCGAGTCGCCACGAGCGAGCTAGTTTCAATGGGTTTTAATGACATGGTTGGCGAGCGAACACAAGTTCACCGTATTAGGCGAGTTGGCCCTGGGCGAACCGTACTTGGCGAACATGTTCATGGGCGAATTGATTTGTGTGTATTTTCTCAAAGAAAAATGAATTATTTTTAATATTTTGAAAATAGAAATATGAAACCTTTTTTTTTTGGGCGAGTTGACTATAGGCGAGCTGACTATGGGCGAACTAGCCATGGGCGAGCCAGCTTAACCCATGCCTTTCTCACATGGAAAATGTTGAGATTGCGGGCTATTTTACTATTTTATAAAACCTTTTGGAAATCAAATCATTTTATAGAAATGATAACATGAGTTATAAAAGTGATTTTTGAGACTTTAGGCTCTGAGTTCATGCTTTATTATTCGTGTAATTGCGTGAGCCACCTGGGGCGGTGGCTCGGTCAATGAACCGACGAGTGCACCTCAAGGCATCACAAGGCTGATGGACCCGCCAAGTCATTAGTGGTCTCGAGGTCACTTGGCAAGTGGACCCGAGGACCATCTATAGATTATGGCCATAGATCTAGTTGAGATAGCCGTGAGGGGTGATGGCCTACGGGTGCACCCCAAAAGCGGATGACTTGTGTTCCTGAGAGAACAATGAGAGCATGATGTATTTGTTGCCTAGTCTCAACTTATTGATTTCTATTTACTGAAAGGATCTATTGAATCCTGTTTAATGTTAAATGGGTTTGAGTGATTGGATAAATAAGATTGTTTTTGGGAGTATAGTTTTTATTTTTATAAAGCAGCATGCACCTTCTTTACTGAGCACTTGTCGCTCACTCCCTATTTTTCACTCCACAGATTATTGAACTTGGGCTAAGCGAATTACTTTCCAGAGGTTTGATATTGAAGGTATGTTGTATTCTTTTATATATTCAGTAAAATGGTATAGTACTACTTTAAATAGAAGGGAATGTATATACATCTTAAGGAAATAATTTAATAATTCATACTTCTATATAGGGATAAGGAATTGAGAGTGCTAATTCTTATAAAAGAGATAGAAGTTGATAAGAATCACAAACAGCCCAACCGGTAAGTGAGTGTAATTAGTAACTGAATATTATGTATTTGGTGGATTTGGGATGTTACACAGGCTTTGTTAAGATAACTTGGCACATACATTGTTCAGGCTTGGAAAATGGCTAAGTATGGAAATTGCTATAACAAAAGGCTTTGTTAACACAACATGGAGCCCTAGTCATTTGAAGTTGGAAAAATGGCTAAGTATTAAAACACTACTCCAATAAAGGCCTTTGTTTGAACAAGGTCACACATTGCCCAAAAGGTGGAGTAGAAAATTTCTAAGTGTTGAAGGATAGTCCAACAAAGGCCTTTGTCCCTTGCGCATTGCCCTAAAGGTGGAGTAGAAAATTTCTACGTGTTGAACGGCAATCCAACAAAGGCCTTTGTCCAAACAAGGCTACACATTGTTCAACAAGTGGACCAGAAAATTTGTAATTGTTGAATGACACTCTAACAAAGGCCTTTGTCCCAACAAAGCTGCATGTTGCCTAAAAGATAGAGCTAGAGCAGAAAATTTCTAAGTGTTGGACAATACTCTAACAAAAGCCTTTTTTTTGAACAAGGTTGCACTTTGCCTAAAAGGTGGAGTAGAAAATTTCAAAGTATTAGAAGTCAAACTAACAAAGGTTTTTGCCCAAATAAGGTTGCACATTGCCGAAAACTATGGAAAAAAAATCGACTGTGTGAAACATGATCCCAACGAAAGAGCCACATTTGATCAAAATGATGACCATAATGTCAACATGAGCAAAAAGGGTTTCACTGCTTCAAAATTAGCCAAAGTTGCTTTGTTAAGTTCTAAAATGGCTAAGTATTCAACATGCGATATGAGGCAAAGGCCAAAACTTGGCTATAGTATGTAAGAGGTGATTGAAAGTATCTTACCTAAAGACAAAAGTGCTTAAGCCCAATCACTTAACATCTATCCAAGAATCACAAGAAAAGAGAGGTGAACAACAAAAATGGAACATCTAAGAGTAGGTGACACTACTTCCTTAGTAAGTAAAATGGTAAAGTCAGTTAAACAAAAAGGAGTTTAATGCATGAGCATGCATCAATGAGCTTATTAAAACTTGGCATTTGGCAACATGTCGTGCATAATACAACCAAGAAAGATATGCGCACACATGTGTTTTGGCACAAATAAAGAAAGAAACTGCAAAAAGCTCCAAATGAGATGTTAGAGCAATCAAGCAAAATGAGCTATATGCACGAACATGCACCTATGAGTTTGACAAAACAAGGTGAAGAGAAACATGTTAAACACAACAAGACCAGCTAAGAGAGGCACATTGGTGTGCATACTCACACACAAAGGAGCAAAGTGCACATATGTGCAAATTGAAGCCTGACTTGACTTGTATAAAAGTGCATCTCAAACGCTCAAGAATTCAACAAGAAACTCAACCAAGGAGATACGCCGAAAGAGTGCTAAGTGTTAAATGATTAAAGCATAAGAGAATGCATGAGTTTGTGGCAAAAAAGCTCAATTAGGAAAATAAAAGAGCATATGATCCAGAGGCTGTTTCAAAAAGATGTGTTATAAAGTATCCAACATACAAAAAGCACATGGAAAAATGAAATAACCATTTGGAAAAATACACTAAGGCATGGCAGGAAGCTCACAAGATAGCACAATAAAGTGTACAGGCATTTTTGTGGCAAGCTAAGTATCAAGACAATTATAAAGGTAGTTCATTGTTCTTATCACTCAGAAAGTGAGCAAGAAAGAAGTAAAGCCATAACAATGAGAAAAGAACGCCTAAAGAAAGGCTCTCCCATGTGCAAAGTAAGCTTACTTAGAGCAAGCTTGCAAATGACAAGGATAAAGTATCCCTTTGTCCATGATTGAGCGTGATAAGCTCAAGTTCGAGGGAGGCAAAGATGGTAAATTCCTTAGCCAATTTCTTATGCATTTTTTATGCAAGTTCACTGATAACTTTATGAAAATAGGGTTATTTTGGTATTTAATTGCTTAATTATTATTTAATCCCCCATGATTTTATTAATTATTCCCCTAGTATTGTTAATTTCCTCATGTTTTGCAAATAAATAAATCTTAGATGATTTTCGATCATTTCGGAGAAAATTAGATTGAAAATGGACTAGGAAGGAGACTGAACCAATAAAAGATAAGGAAGCATGACTCATCATTTTCTCTCTCCTCTCTTGACACCTAGCATGCCACATGTCATCTTGTTATTCACTCTTTGCGGATAAGAACAAAGGACACATGGCCAATACATGGAGGACACCTGCCCTTGCCACCTTGCATGCTTTTGTGGACTGGAAGACAAAAAGGAAGGTGCTAGAAGGGGTGAGGTGTCCATAGCTAATGTGGGAACTTAAATGACATGGAAATATCTTCTTTGAAGAGCCAAGGACATGAAGACAAGTGACAATTAATTCCGATTCATCTAGAATAGGAAATTACCTTTGTAGGTTAAGTGACTATATAAGCTACTTTATGAGACCTAACCTAAGGTGGGTTGCCTAGGGTTTAGTTTTATTATTTTTCAGCACTTTTTTATGTCTTTACAAGTCTAGAGCAGCCACCATTTCATTTCCTTATTGTTCTTTACATTTTTGCAAGTTAAATACAAGTTTTCATGATGTTTTCCTTTACTTTGTACAATTTTGTTTCACTGTTTACTTAAGTTCTTTGTTTCTTTAAATTTCAGCAACTTTAATCAACTTCTACTCTTTCTTTTTGTTTTATTTTGGTTCATGATTGAGTCCCATGATCATGGGAGTTTAAGAGATTGAAAAACTACCTTCGTAGTTCTTGTGATTGAGCTTGATCCACAAATCCCTTGAGTAATTTTTATTTTCTATTTTAAAGCTTCCAAATGATTTTTTTTATTTTTTGTTTACTGATTTAGAAGTCTAGTTTATTGGGTTAAATTTTTTTAAAAATATTTTAACACAAAAATAAAAATGTTTAAAATAGAGTGTGTAGGGAGTTGGTGTCATTTTGGGTTAGTTTAGAGTACATTTTTTTTATTTGTTGTTTTCAAGCTTTAAAATGATTTTTTAATATTTTTACTCTATTGTTTTAGGCTTCTAGTTTAATGTTTAAAATAGTTTTTAAAAATTTATTTAAACAAATATACAAAAAATGTTTAAAGTAGGGTAGTTTAGTGTTACACTACAATAAAATTGACTTTTAGCGGCATATATTTAGCGGCGTTTTCAATAAAAACGCCGTTATATTCCGTGTTTTTAACCACTTCGCGGCGTTTTATCTAAAAAACGCTGTTTAATTAAAATTTTTTGACAAATAGCTGTGTTTGTTTGGTAAAACTCCTAAAATTTAATAAATAGCGGCGTTTATTACCCAGAAACGCCGCTATTTAATAAATATTTTAAATAAGTTTTTTTAGAAAATATAGATAACTTAGCGGCGTTTTATGAAACGCCGCTAAGTTTTACATATAACGGCGTTTTTGTCTTAAAACGCCACTATGTTTTAAAACAAAAAAAATAAATTATCTATGTTAATGGTTTTTTGGTGAAAAAACGGAAATAAAGTTACATCTTCTCCTTTGTCGATATCGATCGCCGATCCCAAATTTTCTCTTTCCGATTCTCAAGCTCACGTCTCTCTCTCTCTCTGTCTCTCTCTTCGATTCTCTTTCACTTGTTTTTTCTAAATGTAGGGATTTTTCTCAATCATCCTCTGCTACTAAGGTGTTTATTCTAAATGTAGGGATTTTTCTCAATCATCCTCTACTACTAAGGTATTTTTTTTCTAAATGTATGGATTTTTTTTTAATTTCTCAATCATCCATTGTTATAATTTCATTTACTGGTTTAATGATATACTAATTTATATATGTTGCTACAAGCTTAATTGATCAACAGTTTTGATTTACTGATTTAATGATTCACTTCATTTGGTAGTTCATCTCAGAGGTAAGCCGTTTTCTTTTTTTCCTTGAAATAATTTGAATTTTTTATATGTTTTCTTTTCTGCTTTAGCCTTGAGTTGGTAGTTCATCTCATTTTAGTCTTGAGTTGGTAGTTCATCCTCAGCGCTTATGTTTTTTCTTGGTGTGTTTGTTTGTCTATTGATTCGGTTCACTTTTGTTTGTTTATCCGTGGCCACATTGTGATGATATTGTATAATAGAGGATGGATGAATTATTATTCACTTTTGTTTTATAGTTGCCATGTTCATTAGTATATTAATGATTTTGAAATAATTATATAATTTCTCTTCTATTTCATAAAAATAGTTTAAAAAAATCCAAACCAAGACCTTTGGGGTTAATATTCAATACTATGGCTGATAGTTTAATGATGTTTAAAACAAGCAGTTACAAGAAATCCATGTAAATAATGATTTGCTACACCAGTTGAAGATATTAAACATGTGAAAGAAACTGATACAATCCAGCAAGTTACCATTCCTTTTTCAGAGAGCCCTGCTCTTTTGATTGAACCATATTAATCAACCAATTCCAAACTTCTTGTTGTTCCATCCTCCAAGCACAATCAAGTTTAACCAACTGCTAGACTTCTTTAGTCGCTGCACAATTATGAATTGCAAGCCTAATGGTTTCTTCCTCATGCTTGCACCACGAACATATTGGCTCCACTCCAATTCTCCTTGTTTGCAAACTTTTAAAAATTGGAAAAATACCATGAAAAAGTTTCCAGCAAAACACTTTCACCTTGTTTGGGACCTTTGCACACCATACTTTCTTCCAAAACATAGTTGTAGTATTTTTGTCTTCCATGTTCCCGCTCTATAGAGACATTTTTCCCCTTGTTGTTCAATCAAAATTAAGCACTTCTAAATTTATATTCTCCAAATTTGCCTAGACTCCATATGTGTATATCAGCTTTGCCACTTCACTAGAAAACATTGAGTTGAACATGTCAACATTCCAGGATCTAGTCAAGGGGCAATTAAAGAAGCCAAAACAGTATCATTCTGAATTGAGTTCATGATATTGATAAAATCAAGAGCTATATTTGATGGTAGGTATTTCCCTTGCCATATTTTTATCTTATTGCCTTTCCCAACTCTCCATATCAATCAAGATTTAAAGAAAAAAAAATCCCTTGACAGCCAAATACTCTTCCAAGTGTACAACCCTATAGACCTACTAGTAGTAGCAGTGCAACCCTATATCCATATCCACAAGAGTTTTTCTCAAAACCCTAATGCGCCTGGGCCTACTCTTTTCTGAAATCATACTTTAAGCATAGATTTCGATCCTAATCCTATCACCAGCTAGCCTGAAAACCAGGTTTCTACTTTTGCATGTTTGCTACATTCTTTTAATTCTGTTCACAATGAACAAATAGCTTGCTAGCTTCATCTCCTCCATCCAAGTTTATTTTCCAATTTCCCTTCCTCTAGAGGCGTACAAATAGCAAGGACCACTTGTCACCAAGCAAATGCCTTTAACTGATTAGATGGAGCATTTCCCCTTTTTTTGGAATAAGTAATGATGATCATTTTCATCTGAAGCAATAAGAGAAGATCACTGTAAGACTTCATTATGTGAGGTTTATCAGATAATCTGCAGCCAAAGTCGTAGTAATCATTTCACTCCACAGTTTCTTGCAAACCATAGGGTGAGACGTTGCCACTTGTCTGTACTGCAAATACTTTCAAATAATGAAACAGGGGTTGGTTAATCTTAACACATATAAGTGTCTGAGATCGAATAAATTATTTTAATTTGTTAAACATGCCAAGTTAAGAAAGGTCTAATATTATATATATATATATATATATCTTTTTTTTATTTACGGAATACTTTAAGAGTGTATTTTTACAACTTTTCTATGTACATGATAACTAATTTAATTAACTTTATGCGTGTGGCAAAATTTGGATAATCCAAGCATTAATTCTTGGCTCACTTTATCTTTATTTCTTGTTAGTCATTTACTTTTCTTTCATTTTAGGTTTGCTTTGATGAACATGTGTGTATGGAGATGGATGGTAGGAACTGTATGCATGAGGTATCAAGCAAGAGTAGCTTGATACTTGTTGAAGCCTTTAGATCACAAACTAAGTAATTTTAAATTAAGCAGCTGTAGTTACACATATATATATAACTATCGGGTCTTGTCCTTTGTGTGATCGATCTTTCTGTTTTCATGTCCTGAAGTTTTTGCTGTAGCTTTTTTTGCTGTATACATGTTAGATCCTACCAAAAGGAGAATGTTGCATCCTGTCTATATAAATGTTGCCTTTATTTCTCTTTCACTATCTCTATATATACAACTTGACATTACAACGTTTAGAATTGAATTACTAATTGTATTACTTTGCCTTTGGTTTTTAGAGGAGATTATAAGTGGAAGACAATTCTTGATTGGAATTCCATATTAGTTTCAAGGATCTTGTTCTTGGTATGTGTGACTATCTTTTATTTTCTCTTTAAATTTCTTCTTGTTCATTTTTTCCTTTTTTATTTGCTAGGTTGGTTCAAATTCTTTATTTTTTATTTAGTTTCTAAATGCACACTGCAACTATATTTATTTGCATTATTGGATGAAATTCCCGTATTTACTACGATTAGGAATTTTTTGCTCTTAAGTTGATTAACACTTTACCCTTAATTGGTAATTTGTAAAATTGGAGTCCAAATCCTAAGCAATATGAATTTTTCTTGTCTGAACGAATATAAACATAGATACACGTATAAAAGCCACATGTGGTCGATCTGAAGTTTGAGCTAATCTTGGATTTCTTCTCAGTTCTTAATATCAGAGTAGTTCATAAAACTGGTTTATGATTCTCATGCTTGGATTTTAGGGTAGTTATTATAGCTGAAACCTAGCTTAAGACCAGTATTATTACATCTTCTGATTTCCTCTTTAGATCTTCTGCTTTATCTTCATTTTCTTTTTGCATAAATAGAGAGACAAGGTTCCAAATTGAAGTAAAAGGCTAATTTTATGATATTATTATTTATCCATGAATGAGATCTTTGTACTGCATGATAAAGAAAGATAGTGACTATTTTGTAGTGCAGGTATGTTACTAAATCCTTGTCCTTACACATAAAATTGTGCTTTAGTTACACATATACATAAATAAAATTGTCTTTACACATAATACTAATTCTAATAATTGTGCTTTCTTTACTATTTTATGGTTGCAGACTGGATGTTGTGGTCTTTGTTATATGGGAACTTGTAAAAGAAAGAAAGGGCTACTTTTGGATTTAAAAGCTTAAGTATTCTGTAACCTTAATTTTTTGTTCTTTCTTTCTTTTTTCTTATATATGTTTTCCTTAATTAGATGTTGAGAGACTTAAATGTTTAAAGGATAGATTTATTTTTTTATAAAATAGAAGACATATTTTATATATAAATATATTTTTACATTACACTTATTTTGACAACCCTTAATATTGAAGGCAAAAGCTCATAGTTTCATCATTCCCTATTACTATTGTTTGTACAATTTCTTTTCTACTAATGTGTATTGTGCTGCTCAGGCTGGAGGCGTGATTAATGGCTGTGTGAAGCATGGTATAAATTGTGTAGTTGGAAGGATTGTTATATGATTTGAAAAGTTATTAGTTTCATCATTACCATCAGGGAACTGTACCTCTGCAAAATGAAGGCCTACTTTGTGTGTTGAATTCTCCAGATAGGATAGTAAATCATTCTATAGCCAAGCTTCATATCGAGGCCCCAAATCTGCACGGGTAATTAAGCTCTTAGTTCCCAAAACCTGATACACATATCGAGGCCCCAAGCAAATGAACGTAAAAATGAAATAGTGGGAAAAATGAAATAGCAGGAAAAATTTAATTATGCCATTAATATAAAAGTAAACGCAATGCAGACAAGAAAAGCCAAATAGTGGGAAAAATGAAAGCCTAACTTAGCGGCGTTCTACAAAAGAATCGCAGTTAAATTCGTGGCATTTTAACAGAAAATGCCACTAACTTGCGACGAATATAAATGCTGCTAATCGGTGTAGAATTGTCGCAAAGTTAGCGGCATTTTTCATAGAAAACGCCGTTATTTTTCCTGTAAGAGCCTCACCCGTCTCACCAGGCCGTCGGCGAGCATCGCCTTGGCAATCCATGCCCCAGGTTTACTCTTACTACATCGTCAAGGCCTCGCCCGTCTCACCAGGCCGTCGGCGAGCATCCCCTAGGCTTTTCGCCCCAGGTTTACCTTGACAGCGAGAGTAGGCAGTTGCCCAACACTCACCAACAACGTATTGTCCACTCTGGGAGGTCGCCCACCCTCACGGCTTTGTCCCAAGGCTCCTGAAGAACTCAGGATAATGCCTTGAATGCGTTTGCTGAGGCTCGAACCCTGGCATCCTTAGATACCCGAGCCTTACACTCATGATACCATTGAGACAACGGCTCGGGTATCTAAGGATGCCAGGTTTTGAGCCTCAGCAAATGCGTTCAAGGCATTATCCTGAGTTCTTTAGGAGCCTTGGGACAAAGCCGTGAGGGTGAGCGACCTCACAGAGCAGATAATACGTTGTTGGTGAGTGTTGGGCGACTGCCTACTCTTGCTGTCAAGGTAAACTTCGAGCGAGGAGCCTAGGGGATGCTTGCCGACGGCCTGGTGAGACGGATGAGGCCTTGACGATGTAGTAAGAGTAAACCTGGGGCGTGGATTGCTAAGGGGATGCTCGCCGATGGCCTGGTGAGACGGGCGAGACTCTTACATTTCCTGACACTTGCAAAGCAAGCGCATTTTGTGGGGTTGTTTGCTAGTGCTGCTACAGTTAAGCGGCATTTATAAACGTCACTAAATAACGAAAAAAAACGCTGCTAAAAGTACATTTTGCTGTATTGTTAGGTGTTAGTTTGGTACCTATTAGTGTTTTAGGTTTTTGCTACTTTTTAGTCAGATTTCGATTCTGTTTGAAGGTCTTAGGTTCTGTTTTTGAATGTTTTTAATTGTTAATTAGTTAGTTGTTAAGTATATTAAGGTTTCATGCATTTATATTATAGTTTGCTAGGTGTTAGCTTAATGTTCTAGGCTAAAGTTTATGTCTTCATGAAATTTTCTAATTCTGTCCAATTTTTGGCGTTAACCTTAGGAGCTTTTGGGGTGCTATTTTCAGTATTTTCTTTGGGTGCATTCTTAGTAGCTTAGTATCACATTTACATCATACTAAAGTTAGAAAATTTTTAGGAGTCAATTAGAGTAGGTTACATAGGCATTTCATTGCATTCCTTGCATTTACATTCAAATTTGTTTTCTGTTTTCTAATTCTGGTTGGCGTTATTTCTAGGGATTATTAGGGCTGTTTTTCAGGCATTTTAAGCTTCAATTAGGTGCCATAGGGTCTTAGCTACATTACATTTTAATTAGGGAATTTTAGGAAAGCATATAGGTTAGGTTTCATAGCATTTTTATGGAAGTACTCCTAGTTAAGTTCTATTTTTCCTGATCAGTTTAGAGGGGCTGTGTGCATTCATTTAGCTGCTGTTTAGGACTATTTTTAGATGTGTTTAAGTAGCTTTAGAACATATTTAGACTATAGATGCATTAAATAAAATTTTAGGCTAGCTTAAAATGCATTTTCATATCATTTGCATATCATTTTTGGCATTTAATCCAAGTTAGGCTTCATTGGCATACATTTTGTCCAGATTTAGTTAATAGTTGCTTTTGGAGTCTTTTAGGGGTAATTTCATCAAACTTGGTCCGTTTTAGGATCATATATATAGTGTTTTAAGTGTAGCTTAAGTTGGATTACTTTTAAAGATCATTTAGTTGCATTTTTAATTTAATTTTGGATCTCAATTACAAGCTATCCAGGTTAGTGTTAGTTTACTGTTTTGAGTCTATTTGATAGTATTCTAAGTTACTTTTATTAGAATTAGATTAGCATAAGTTTAGGGGTTAGTTTAGGATAAGTTAGCTTAAGCTTCGTGGCATTTTCTTAGCATTTTTGTAAGACCCGATTCTACCATACTGTACATGTAAAATATAAATAATTTTTGAGTTTTTAATTATGAGGACCACAATTTCCTAAAGGATAATGGGAAATTTACTTTCCAAGATGAAAAGTAAATGAAAATGAATGAATTAATTTATTGAAAGTAGTTAGTAAATTTAATTAAGGATTGGAAATTGTGAAGATAAAATATCATGAGGCTTGAATGACCAATTGACAGTGGTTCAATTATAAGTTTTGATCGGAGTATCCAAATGATAAACCATAAAATTCTTTGGAAAGTTAACTTAAGTACCTTTTTATCCATGTAAGGCTTGTATTTTTATTCATTATAGATTAACAACAAGAAATTCCTACATTCACGTCACATGCAGGGAATTCAGAATTGAGCAATCAGTAAAGAGCCAAACATAACTTTTGATAGAGAACTCCAATTGAGGTGATTCAAATTTAAGTCGAAAAGTTAACTCGAGAACCTTTCTGGCCATATATGGCTCGTATTTTTATATATTTTGTATTGATCTCGGTGAATTTTTAAAATTGGTTATAAGTGCAGTAAAGTAATTAGAAAAATGGGATGAATTGGAATTAGTGAAGTTATGCATGGGTATAATGGTCATTACTCAAAAGAGCTGGTCAACATTGGTCAACAATTGACTTAATTGGTCAAAATAAATAAGATTTAATAAAAAATTAAATAAAATTAAATATAAAATCTGTCCTGGAAACAGATTTCTCATTATGTAATGACATTTTATGCAAATAATTGAATTTTAAGTAGAATTTTAGACTTTAACAAAATTAAATCAGATTTTATAAATTAAATACTAATTATACCAATAGAAATGAGACAACACAACAGCTCTCTTATTTCTTTCAGCTGAATTTCCACCGCCTCTTGCATTTTGCTGCTGCTGACAAAAGAACAAGGAAACAGAGTTGAAAACAGAGGAAATTAAATAAGTGAACTATGTGTTAAATTTTTATTGGATTAAATACAAATAAAGAAACAAATGAGACAAAACCTCAGCATGTTATCTCCCTTAACCGACCTCCCCTGCTGATATTTTCTGCTGTACCGTTCCTCTGCAGCTCCTATTTTCCTTCCATTTTCACGTTTTCCTCTCATTTTCCTCGACTGAAACTATCAGTTGTTATCACTATAACACTCAGCTTCCTCCATTAATCCTCTTCTCTGTCATAAGAGCTGATAACAGTTAGTATGGCGAGCAGACAACCAACGTGACAGGGGCTGTGTTGCTCGATGGATCAAGGTAAGTGTTGTAGCTCAGGATGGTTCTCAGGATTCCTCCCTTTTTCCTTAGTGAGGAGGGGTATTTATAGAGGGGGTTCGTCCATAAGACCCTGTGGTTGATGGGCACGTGATTGGATGAGAGACATGAGACGAGGTGATCTGTACAGAAGATCAACATAGGTGGCTCGGGTTATTTCCCCGCCAAAACATTCACGCGTGCTCGGTCCCGAGGTCGTCCTAGGTCCCGAGGTGAATGATGACAATGCAGGCACCGCTGACTCAGGCAGCATTGCGAACTGATCAAGGTCAACCCTGTCACATTCACGCGTCCTTCGTCGTTATCGTCGGAAACAAACGAGCTGAAAGACTGAAATGCCCCTGCTGGTATTAGACCCCACATCATTTTGTCCCCCCTTCAGTCAGTTTTGAGGCTTGGTTTTAGACGTCTCCATTAAATTGGTGCCGAACTGATTCTGGTTAGAGTTACGTAGGGGCCGAGGAGACTGACTAGCTGAGCTATTTAAAAAGCTAGGTTGGTACCGAGGACATCTCAATTGGATTGATGCCGAGCTAATTCTGGGTAGAGTTATGTAGGGGCCGAGGACACTGACTAGCTGAGCTATTTCAAAAGGCTAGGTTGGTGCCGAGGACATCTCAATTGGATTGATGCCGAGCTAATTCTGGGTAGAGTTATGTAGGGGCCGAGGACACTGACTAGCCGAGCTATTTCAAAAAGCTAACAGCTAGTATGGGCCGATCAAGCCGAGGTATGAAGTTTTGTTTGGTGCTCGGGGTAGAGCCACGCTAGCGTCGTCGGGCCAATTATATGGGATGTTCGTCTTTCTTTTTGATAGGGGGATTTTTGATTTCGTTGCTCGTTTCGTTACTTCAATGATTTTCTTCCATTCTTAGGAGGTTTGGAACCTGGCTTTGGTTAAACTTAGAATTTAACTTTAGCCCAAGAGCTCGGTCCAGCAACTAGGGGAGAGGTTTGAAGGTTTAGTGGGTTTTCCACGAAGTGGTTGACGAGCCTTTAATTCAGTTCCCTCGATCCTTGTCCGTTGTCGTGGCATCATCAAGACCACTTCTTAGTGCGGTACCAGGGTTGGATCGGAGGGCAGATATAGGTCCGCAGACCTAGGTGCCCTATTAAGTAGGCTTTAGAGGACGTTTAAGCTTCCCGAGGTAGGTTAGGTTCTAAGGTCTTGGCTATAAAAGGGGGTAGTGAGTGGCGATACCCCTCATTCCTGTCTCAGCCTTCAAAGTTTTTTTATCGTTGTTTTCTGCTTCCGCTTCCTCGGGCTATCCCGTCATTCGAGCTTTTAGGTAAGTCCTCTTCCCCATGTCTTCCTCTTCAGTAGAGATAGTTTCTCCTCCCTCCGAGGATAGTTCTCGCAGCCTGTGAGAGCTAGAGGCTAGATTGGGTCTCGTGAGTGGAGGTGGTTCGGCCGAACTGGCCGAGGGGTCAGAGGACTTAGCGTCTGTTGCCTCGGCTAGTCCGGCCGAGGTTTCTTTAAAGCCTTTGCCTAAGGCACTGCGTTGGTTCCAACCAATGTCAGCTGATGAGAAGCAGGCTTTGGACGAAAGCCTTAGGGCCGCCTGGGTTCAGGTGGAAGACCTTGGTCAGGTTCAGTTTAGGGCAGCCTCTTCCCGTAAGGCCTCTTTGGATGTGATGAGGGCCTTGAAGGGAGGTGCTCTTCCTGAGGCTTGTCCTAACCTGTTTACTAGAAAGGATTTTGCCGAGCTTCGGGATTCCCGATACATTTCTTCTGAGTTTCAAATAGATCCTCCTCGTCAGACAGATAGGGTTACTGAGGACCGTGGTAAAAATAGATTGTGGGTGTACCGAGACGCCGTACTCTCCGGCCTGAGGTTCCCTCTCTACCCTTTTGTTGTTGAACTCTTGAATTTTTATAGGTTAGCTCCCTCTCAGCTCCTTCCCAACAACTGGCATCATATTATCGGGTTCATAGTTCTATGCCAGGGTTTGAAACTGCCTTTTTCCATTGCGTTGTTTAAGTATTTCTTCTCAATAAAGGTCAGCCCTGTAGATAAAAGCTGGCATTATATCACAGCTCGGCCTCGTAAGAAGTTATTTAGCAATATCCCTACTTCAAATAAAACGTGGAAAGTTAATTTTTTCAGTTTGGTTAGTCCGATAGAGTGGGAGGTCAGTAATAACCGAGGTCGCATGAGGAAGGGTGCGGATGAGATGGTCGAGGTTGTTGGGGAGGACCGTAGGGCTTTTCAAGAGATAAATAGAATAAGGGATTATGGAAGGG
Organism: Heritiera fomes; assembly: GCA_032173925.1. Taxonomy (NCBI): domain Eukaryota; kingdom Viridiplantae; phylum Streptophyta; class Magnoliopsida; order Malvales; family Malvaceae; genus Heritiera; species Heritiera fomes. Next base: position 20,417,715 of record JAPDPM010000002.1, read on the forward strand.
CCCCTTTAGATGCTAAGCTCTTAACTTCACCTGAGGTCCTTAACCAGCTTGGGTCCATCGAAAGGCCTGGTAATCTGCATGGTTTTTGTTTCTTTTGTTCGTTTTGTAGTTTAAGTTCTCATTGAGATTCTGTCGTGATGCAGATATGGCAGGTGGGTTCAATATCTTTGATTATATTCAACCGGAAGGCCAGCCTGCTCCTGGCGCGGGGTCTAGTCAGCCTCCAGAAGCTCGGCCTCGTACGACTCGTGGTCAGTCCGGGAAAGCAAAGAGAAAGGCTCCTGCTGTTGAGATTCGCGAGCCTTCGCCAAAGAGACCTCGGGACGTGGAGCCTGTCCCAGACACCACCGCTGAGGCCAGCCAAGAAGTGCTGTTGTCAGTAAAGTTGACTCCGACTGAAAGTGCCTTCGAGAGTTCATCTGTTGCGCAGAAGATTGCAAAGTCCACACTCCCTCCCGCAGGTATATATATATATATTTTTTGTTTTTTGTTTTTTGCACGGGCACTTAACCATGCGAATTCTGGTTGATTTTAGACGAAAGCAGAGTCAATTCTCCTTGCTCAGTCAACATTAATGCGAGCCTTCACCATGCTTGGATTGCTCTGGCCCATGCGACAAAAGCTGAGGAACAAGCCAAAAAACTTCATAAGGAATATAGCTCTTATCGCGAGAAAAGCCATTCTCTCAAGAAGAAGTTGGAGCAGTCTGAGGCAAAAGTGAATGAGGCCGAACTCCTTGCGGCCCAACTGAGATCTGAGGTGGAGAGGATAAGGGGAGAGTGGGGCCGTGCTGAGCAAAGGAGAGAGGAGGATTGTCGTGCCGCGGCGCAGGAAGCAATTTCCAAATTCCAAGATACTCCGGAGTTTGCAGCTGCTGCTAAAAAGGCCAATGCTGAGGGAGTTAGGGGGGCTTTTCAATTGGCTCTTGATGAGGTTACCCACGTCTATCCCGACCTGGATCTGTCAATGATTTCCTTGGGGGACCTTAAGACTGTCCGGTACGAGGCCGAAATCGCTGAAGAGGCTAAGGAGGCTGATGAGGCTGACGAGGCCGGGGAGGCTGATGAGGCCGATGTTAATATTGAGGCTACTACTGCTACTCAGGGAGAGCCTGAAGATGGAAATCCTGAAATCGAAGACGATGCTGCTGTTTAGTATTTTTTTTTTGAACATTGTTGTTTAGTTATTTTGTGTGCTTCAAGGTATTTTGGAAATGTTTTGTCGAAATTATTGTGACTGGAATTATCCTCGGTTTTATGTATTGATCTTTTGGTAAGAATGACCTCGGACGGTCTGCACCTTGGCTATATACGTTTGATGTGCAAAAACGACCTTGGCTATATATATTTGATGTGCAAAAATGACCTTGGACGGTCTACACCTCGGCTATATATATTTGTTGTGCAAAAATGACCTTGGATGGTCTACACCTCGGCTATATATATTTGATGTGCCAAAATGATCTTAATTGGTCTGCGAAAGTGTCAATTTGGCCGAGCTAACATATTTCCAGGCCGAGCTACTGATAATATCTTTTCAGATTGTCAGCGTTCCAAGTCCGAGGTATTTGTTTTCCATTCAAATCTTGCAGCCTGAAGGTGCCTTTCTTGACGACTTCCTTAACCACATAAGGACCTTCCCAGTTCGGGGCCAGCTTCCCTCCTTCTCTTCCTCTTCCTGAAGCTTCGACTTTTCTGAGTACTAAGTCTCCTTTCCCGATCATTTTTCTTCGGACTTTCTGGTTGAAGTATTTGCAAACCCTTCTCTGGTAGGCTGCCATTTGGATTAAGGCTTGGTCTCTTCGTTCCTCCAACAAGTCGAGATTGTTCCTTAACCCTTCCTCGTTCCTATCCTCGGCATTGAAGTTAACTCTTGGGCTCGGCATGCCGATCTCCACTGGGATCACGGCTTCAGTTCCAAAGGCCAGGTTAAAAGGCGTTTCCCCGGTTGGAACTTTAGTCGTTGTCCTCAATGCCCACAGAACTCCTAGTAGTTCTTCCGTCCATGCTCCTTTGGCCTCGCTGAGCCTTTTCTTCAGTGCTTCCAGGATTAGTCTATTTGCGGACTCGGCTTGGCCATTTGCCTGAGGGTGAGCTACCGAGGTGAATCGCAAGGTTATGCCCAGGTTCTCGCACCAATTTCTGAACCTTGGATTATCGAATTGTCTCCCGTTGTCTGTTATGATTGCTTTTGAGAGCCCATATCTGCATACTACATTCTTCCAGCAAAAGTTTTCTACCTGTTTTTTTGTAGTGGTTGCTAGGGCCTCTGCTTCAATCCATTTAGTGAAGTAGTCGATAGTGACGAGGACAAACTTTTTTCTGTTTCCTAAGCAGAAGGTCGTAGGTTCGGCCCCTACCTGGCGCGCCAAAAAATGTTGTAGCTCAGGATGGTTCTCAGGATTCCTCCCTTTTTCCTTAGTGAGGAGGGGTATTTATAGAGGGGGTCCGTCCATAAGACCCTGTGGTTGATGGGCACGTGATTGGATGAGAGACATGAGACGAGGTGATCTGTACAGAAGATCAACATAGGTGGCTCGGGTTATTTCCCTGCCAAAACATTCACGCGTGCTCGGTCCCGAGGTCGTCCTAGGTCCCGAGGTGAATGATGACAATGCAGGCACCGCTGACTCAGGCAGCATTGCGAACTGATCGAGGTCAACCCTGTCACATTCACGCGTCCTTCGTCGTTATCGTCGGAAACAAACGAGCCGAAAGACTGAAATGCCCCTGCTGGTATTAGACCCCACATCAGTAAGGAGGTTAGAAAATACTTTGATCAATCCTAGCTAAGGTTTAAGATTTATTTATGCATGGAAGTAAGTTTAGAGATTTAGATGAAATAAAATTAAAATTTTTTTTACCTTCATATGGGTTCGGTGATGAGCAGGAGATGAGGAAAATTATTGTGATTTTTGTGTGTTTTGAAGTAAAACTTAATAGTAGATAAAGATAGAATTGTGTGAAATAGAATTATACCTATGACTATTGCAAAATGCCAAAGTGCAGTAAAATGGCGTGAATGGAGTGGAACTTATGGCAGAACAGGGCATTCACGATGATGAAGAATTTTGTGACTTTAACATGTTTGATGGAAGTTTTAAGAGAATAAATAATATATGTAAAGATTTAAATGAACAAAGGAGGGAAAAATTACATGAAGATGTGTTAAGGTGTGGCGTAGGGGAATGAAGCAAAATGTGGTGGCGTGTTTCAAGCTGCCGGCAGTGGAAAGAAAAGAAGATAGAAAGGAAAAGTAAGGAAAATAAAAAGAAAAGAAAAGGAAAGGAAAAATAAAATGAATATTGGTATAATTTTGAACCATGATTAATTGTTAAATTAAAAAAGGAAGAAAAGATGAGTTGAATGAGAATGTAATTCATGAAACAACCAACAAAAAGGAGACTATGAAGACTCATGGTTATAAATTACATTGTATTATCGATAGAATTTAGACTGCAAAAATAATTACAGTGTCTAATATGGCTGCATAGAGACATAAGAAATAGCTTAAAAATAAATATTTTTTAAGCTAATTTTGGTGGAAATAAATTGCAGCCTAGAGATTTCGGTGTTTGCGTGGTGCGCTCGAGAATCGAGAAATCGTCAAACAGGTAAGGGATGCGTGTGTGAATTTGTAAGGATATTCAAATGCATGCTTTTCATGCTATGAATTTTATAAGATTTATTGGATATTGAATTGTCTCGAATGCTACAAAATTGTGGTTTTCTGGCTATTGAAATTGTGTTTGAAAGTGTAGGGAGACTAGGACTCTGGCAGTCGTTATGCTGCCGAAATTTACTAAAGATATTTACAAAAATATTATTAAATATTTTTAGTACATCATTGGTGTTTATCCTAGTCTCAAAAGTGATAAATTATTTATTTTCATAAATGGTGGAATTACCAAAAAGTAGTGATTAAGTATTCATGGTACTGATTTCGGTAAAGGTTTCACTACTGAAAATTTATCCCACGTGTTTTATAGTAAAAGGTGTAATTGGTGAAGTGAAATGGTGAATAGTGAATATTTTATAATTATTTTCAGTATGATATTCACTATTTTATTTATGATTTTTCTTTATGGACAAAATAAATTCTATCACGTGTAATGATTTCCATAAAGGCTTTATCACTATGTAAATATTATTTGAAACTAAAATGTCTCTACATGTGTTCTATAATGAGAAATGTGGTTGGTGGAATTATTATTAATGTTGGAAAATGAATATTTCTATTTTCCATAAGATATGAAACTACCGGAAATGTTTTCCAATACCTTGAATTTAAAGTTTTAAAAGGAAAACATGGAAATATGAGTATATGTGTTTACGGTGAAATGAGGTGTTTATGAGATTTCCTACTACAATGCAATTATTTTATAACACTGTTTTCACCGTACGAGATACTGTGATTTATACCTTTATGGATTTTCTGAAATATGTTATTGATTTTACTTAATTCCATAAAGGTAACGAGATTTCACATATACTGTTTTGAGACTGATAGGCCCCGTATCATGCTGATATGTGACATGTAATATGTGATATGTGATATGTGAAGCTGTTGACACTGATCCTGTCTTCAGCGTCCCGGTTGACACCTGATCAGTGTATGGCCGAGGACACCTATAGACTATGGCCATAGATCTGATATGTTTATTATACTGTCCCATAGGGATCTCACGTGTACTCTATCCCCTATGGGACTTATAGCATGATATCATTTGGGTGTTGCCTTAGTCTCCACTATTTTATGACATGAAAAATGATGAATTTACATGAATGATTACATGAAAAGATGAATGGCTATTATATGTTTCAAAAGAAATGAGTAATGATTTTTCTAAACAGTTTACGATATTAAATTCTGTCCAATACTGTTTGTGAGATTTCAATGATATATGTGACACGTGACATGTTTTAAAAAAAAGGAAATGGATTTTTGTAAATCTAATATTCTTTTGTGAATTATTATGAAGATTAGATTGTTTGGATTAAATGCTTTACTATATGAAAGCATAGCTTTGAAAATTATTTTCAAAATGATATGGCAAAGTGTTTTATATAGAAAAATAAACACTTACTCCCTATAGTCGTTCTGGGTTTCTGGAACAAGATAGGTATTCCAAAATACCTTTCATACTCTATCTGGATTTCCCGGCCGACTATAGTATCCTTTCCTTTTAGTGTGCCTAGCATATAGATAGCAAACTAAAAGGTTTTATTGCATATAGTCTTTGAGATATCAAAATTTGCATACAATTCTCTTACTGAGCCGTGGTTTGCTCACTCCTTTACTATTATCATCACAGATTTGATGTAAGGAATAAATGAAGTACCAAACCATGACTAGCGACGCTTTGAGTAGCTCGGAGTATCGTATGATGGATTCTCGAGGTATCATGTTTACATTTGTATATTTAGACCTGTTTATACAGTACTACTATTTGAAAGTTTAATTTTAGGGGATGTAAACTAACATCTTAAAGTTGTGAATATTAATTGACTATAAATAAATAATGTCTAAATGGTTTACGGTTGTAGATGAACAGTGTGTAAAGGCATCACAGACAGCTCAACCATATAAAATGTGTGAAAAAATGTGAAATAATATAGTCACGGGATGTGACAATTTTCATTAAAGATCATTAGAGGTTAGTTTAGGGGCTGTTTTAGGGGTAAAGTTAGGTTAATTTAGGGTTTAATTCATGCATTAGGTTTTAATTAAAGTTAGGGTTAAGATAGGTTGCATTTAGATACATTCATTCAAAAAAAATCCAAAAATACATTTATTTCCATGCATTATTTAAATTAATATCCATTAGTATTTCATGCACTTAAGTAATTTAGGATTCATTTAGATTAGATTGTGGTTTAGGTTTACATTTGAGTGCATTTTTAGTATTAAGGTTCATTAGGGTTATTTAGGGTTCTATTTAGGGTTTTTAGAGTCTCATTTAGGATTAATCATTTCATGCATTGTTTTTCCTTTTTATTTAGTATTAATTTTGATTTATAATTAACTCATGCATTATTAGATTCATTTTTAGGACTTGCATACATATTTTTATTATTTGCATTTTGACCCTTAAGTTTTAAGAAATTTCATTTTTGCCCATAAAGTTTACTAACTTGTAATTTTTGTAGTTATTTTTATTTCAAGTTTTCATTGTAAATATTTTTTAATTCACTCTTTTATTTGAATTATTTTAGTTTATTTTGTTATTTCTGTTTATTTCATTTTAATTGTTAGCTTTGTAGATCACCCATTAAAATCTTACATTACAAGATTAAGGAAGACCTATTGATTCTTGATTACATGTGACTACATTAGTGGAGAGAGAAGTGAAAAGCAGACATATGGAAGTGATCACATGTCATTGACTTTGCATCTTTATGTTTGCACAAATTGATCTAGATTGTATACTTTAAAGTGAAGTTGACATTATATGCACACGAGTAGTCTAATTTGGGTTAAGACTTACGATTGAATGATGCTTAGTGTTTCACTTATGATTGTAAGTCTCTGAGATTAGGATTTGTACTTTATCTTTGAGGATGCTTGGGAAAATAAATTTGTTTTGTACTTGTCATCTCTTACTTATATTTTGTTTTGCTTAAGGACAAGCAAAAGCTCAAGTAGGGGGTGTGATAACTTTATGAAAACAGGGTTTTTTTAGTATTTAATTGCTTAATGAATATTTAATCCCCCATGATTTTATTAATTATTTCCCTAATAAAGTTAATTTTATCATGTTTTGTGGATAAATAAATCTTAAATGATTTTTGGTTATTTCGGTGAAAATTAGATTGAAAATGGGCAAAGAAAGAGACTGGATCACTAAAAGACAAAGGAGTATGACTCATCATTTTCTCTCTCCTTTCTAGACATCTAGCATGCCACATATCATCATCCTACTCACTTTTAGTGGATAAGAACAAATGACACATGGCCAATACAAAAAGGACACATGTCCTTGCCACATTACATGCTTATGTGGACTAGAAGACAAAACGGAAGTTGCTTGAAGGTGTAAGGTGTCCATGGCTGATGTAGGCACTTAAATGATATGAAAATATATACTTTTAAGAGCCAAGAACATGAAGATAAGTGGCAATTAATGCCATTACGAGATCTAACCTAGGGTGGGCAGCCTAGGTTTAGTTTTATTATTTTTCCAGCACTTTTTTTTCTTAACAAGTTTAGACCAACCACCATTTCATTTCCTTAATGTTTTTTACATTTATGCAAGTTAAATACAAGTTTTCATGATATTTTCCTTTATTCTTTGCTACTTTCATGCACACTTTACATAAGCTTTTTGATTCTTTAAATTTTTAGTAACTTTAATTATCTTCTACTCTTTCTTTTTGTTTTATTTTGGTTCATGAGTAAGTCCCATGATCATGGGAGATTGAGAGGTTGAAAAACTACCTCTATAGTTCTTGTAAGGGAGCTTGATCTATAAGTCCCCCGAGCAATTTTTATTTTCTGTTTTAAAGCTTCCAAATGATTTTTAAGTATTTCTTATTTACTGAGTTAGGAGTCTAGTTTATTGGGTTAATAGTTTTTAAAAATTTTTAAAACAAAAATAAAAAAATTGATTAAAGTAGGGTATGTAGGGAGTTAATGTCATTTTGGGTTAGTCTAGAGTAGGTACTTTTATTTTATGTTTTCAAGCTTTAAAATGATTGTCGTAATGGCTTCGCGCTCGACGAATTTGAAAACATTTAAAAACAAAAGAGAGTCGACACCAATCTTTTTTGTAAGGTGTGATTGGCCACATCAAAATTTTTATCTTTTTAACAAAATCTCAAAATTAATTAAGTTTTATTAAAAAGACAATTTTTGGTCTGCAAAAACAAAATCGGGTCCGGGAGTACGGTTACGCGTGAGGAAGGATTAGCACCCCTACAACGCCCGTTAAAAAAACGGTACCATAATAATCATGTGTTATCCTTTGGTTTTAATAAAATGGTCTTAAATTAATATTTAAAAATAATTCTTATTTTATTGCAATCTTTTTATTCAAAATCATTTTTTTAAAAAAGTTAAATTTTATTTTTCAAAAATGAATGTGAACCATTTTGTATTGAATAATTAAATCGAATACTCCAATACTTTTGGTAGAATTTGAAATAATTTTTCTCACCTAGAGATTTCTTAAGAATCACTACTTGTGACTTCTATATAATCTCATCCTCGGAAGATTCACACTTACTTGGAAATTAAATGGATGCATATGATGCAAACAAATAATATATGATGCAAATGAATTTTTAATTTTAAATTTCCTTATTTATTTGTTGATTTATTTATATATCTTTGTTTTAGAAAAACTTATTCATTTTTATTTTTATTAAAAATTTAAATTATTGAAAAATAATACTAAATATTCCAATACTTTTGGCAACATTTAGTAGACTCTTCTCACCTAAGGATCAGCTAGGAATCACTACTTGTGACTTCCGTAACATCCCATCATCAAAATTTTATTCAATCAAATTTAAATTTTATTATTAATTTCCTTCTTCTATTTTCTTGTAAAAACATATTTATTTTTATTTTTAACAAATAAATAAAATAAATAAATTATTGAAAAATCACACTAAATATTCCAATACTTTTAGCAACATTTAGTACGACTCTTCTCACCTAGGGATCAGCTAGGTATCAATACTTGTGACTTCCGTAGCATCCCATCATCGGACAATCATTTAATTGAATTATAAAATTTATTATTAATTTTCTTTTAAAAATTTATTTTTATTTTTAACAAAAAATTAAATTATTGAAAAATCATACTAAATATTCCAATACTTTTGGCAAAATCTAGTACGACTCTTCTCAGCTAGGGATCAGCTAGGAATCACTACTTGTGACTTCCGTAGCATCCTATCATCGGATGATTTATTCAATTATTATTTTTTCATATTGCATAATAATATAATAGATGAAAATTATATATTTTTTTATATTTGTTTAAAAACATTTATGTAATCTATCTACTAGCCCTATGTCTTTTCTAAATTTATTATTTAACATATATTATAGTCCACATATTTTCCTAAAATAATAGTAATAATAATAACAATAAAAACACAACAACAACAATAATAATAATAATAATAATAATAATAATAATAATAATAATAATAATAACTAATCATCAAAACCAAAATTACTAAAATGAAAAGAAATGTACCTAAATGATTTTGGGTTTTAGAAAAACCCAAAATTCCTTCAAAATTGGCCCAAGTTGGACAGCCCAAGGAAAGGCCTAAAAAGAGCTGGATTGGGTTGGATTCTGTTGGGCTAAGCAGGCCACGGACGGGTCGGACGCGGGTCGTGGAATGGGTTGGGTCAGCCTGAACGCACGCGGGTCAAAAGCGGGTCGCGATCTGGGTCTGGCGAAGCGGGTCGAACGCGACACGAGTGGGGTTGGACATCTGCGATACGCGGATCTTCTCTTCTGAAACGGGTCGGGCGCACCGGTCCCGGATCGGGTCCGGGTCCACGCTCGGGTCGCTTCCTCTTTTGTTTTTTTTTGGCTATAAAATCACCTTTTTTTTCTTAATTCATTTTCACCCTTTTTTGCCAAAAAAAAAAAACTTCAGAGATTTGAAGCCCTCCGCCTAGGCGATTTTCGGTCGTCGCCTAGGCCGCCATCTGCCGCCACCGGGCGCCGTGCTTGGTCACCGGTGGTCTGTCTAAAACCTCAAAAATTCTCCTCCTTTCTCCCTTTACCCAGATCTGAACTCCAATCCACCCAAAAATTCCCCTAAACCCGTAGATCTGGCCTTACCGAAGAGCCTCCATCCTTTTTTTTGTTTTTTCTTTTTTGTTTGTTTTTTTTTCGGATCTGGTTGATATTTTGGTTGTGGTTGTGGTTTGCTGGTTATTGGTATGTGTGTGTGCATGCGTATGTTTGTGTGTTGGTTTGTGTTTGAGATATGGGGCTTCGATTTTTGTCATGGGTTTGGGTTTTGATTTTCGATGGTGTGTGGTGAGTGGGTGATGGCGAGGTGATGCGGATGTTGGATTCTCAGTGGTGGCCTGAGGGTTCGAGTAATGGTGGTTTAAGTGCTGACGTGGTGTGGATGGTGGTTTGGTGATGGTGTTTTGTGGTTTTTGTGAGGATTATGTCTGTAGGGTGAAGGGGCTGAGTTGGGTTCTTCTAGGGGGACTGGTATAGAGCTTGGGAATGGTGGCTGGCAGGGGTTGATGGATGGGTGACAGGCCTGCCGGTGGCAGTGGCTGATGGCAGCCTCAGGAGAGGGGCTGGTAGGGAGGAGGGCCGACGGTTATGGGGAAGGAAACCCATTAAATGCACAATATAACAGATAATAATATAAACAATAAACAATAAACAATAATAATAATAATAATAATAATAATAATAATAATAATAATAATAATAATAATATAAATAACAATAATAATAAAATAAATAATAAAAATGAAAACAAATACAAATAATAATAATAATAATAATAATAATAATAATAATAATAATAATAATAATACTAACAACAAAAATGAGACAAAATTAAGTGTCAACAGCTGCCCTTCTTTGCTCATTGCTGAGGATCAGGAATAAAGCAAAGACAATAGACAACAATTTTATCCAACTTAAGATCCAATCCTCTTCCTTTTTCTTTCTTTTCTTTTTTTTTTAATGCGCTCCTCTTGCAGCAGAGGCGATGAAATTTTAACATTTCCTGAAATGTGCACCTCTTGCATCAGAGGCAATGAAACTTTAAATTTCTTCTTTTGAAATGTGCTCCTCTTTGCACATTGCTGAGAATCAGGAATAGAGCGAAGACAATAGACAACAATTTTGTCCAACTCCTGATCTTATCTTTTTTGTTTGTGTTTTGTTTTTTTGTTTTTTTGTTTGTTGTTTTTTTTTTAAAAAAACCTCCTCTTGCAACAGAGGTAATGAAACTTTAAATTTCTTCTTCTTTTTGTTTTGTTTTTTTTTAATGTGCTCCTCTTGCAGCAGAGGCAATGAGACTTTAAGTTTTTTTTTGAAATATGCTCCTTTTGCAACAGACGCAATGAAATTTTAAATTCTTTTCTAAAAATGTGCTCCTCTTGCAGCAGAGGCGATGAAACTTTAAAATTATTTTCTGAAATGTGCTCCTCTTGCAGTAGAGGCAATGAAACTTTAAAATTCTTCTTTTTTTTGGAATGTGTCCTTTTGCAGCAGAGGCAATGAAACTTTAAAATTCTTCTTTTTTTTCGAATGTGCTCCTCTTGCAGCAGAGGCAAGAAACTTTAAATTTTTCTTCTAAAATGTGCTCCTCTTACAGTAGAGGCGATGAAACTTTAAATTCTTTCCTTGAAAAGTGCTCCTCTTGCAGCAGAGGCAATGAAACTTTAAATTGAAAGATTTCACATTCAAAGATCTAGGATTCGGAGATTCACATCCGGAATTTTAATTTGGAGATTCACATCCAAAATTTTAACTTAGAGATTCACATCCAGAATTTTGAAATTTTGATTTGGAGATTCGCATCCAAAATTTGAAATTTGATTTAAAGATTCACATCCAAAATTTTAACTTGGAGATTCACATCCAGAATTTAACTTAGAGATTCACATCCGAAATTTGACATGGAGATTCACATCTAAAATTTTAACTTGGAGATTCACATCCGAAACTTGAAGTTTGATTTGGAGATTCACATCCAAAATTTTAACTTAGAATTCACACTCAAAGGTTTGAAATTTTGATTTGGAGATTCACATCCAAAAATCTAACTTGGAGATTCACATCTAAAATTTTGAAATTTTGATTTGGAGATTCACATCCAAAGATTTGATTCGGAGATTCACATTTGGAATTTTGATTTGGTTTGACTTGGAGATTCACATCCAAAAATCTAACTTGGAGATTCACATCCAAAAATTTGACCTGGAGATTCACATCCAGAATTTTAACTTGAAGATTCACATCCAGAGATTGAAATTTTGGAATTCGCACTTAAAGGTTTGATTCGGATATTCATATCCAAATCGAATTTTCCTATCTTAAAATTCCCTATCTTGAATTTTCTTCAATTTCATCTTTAAATCTTGTGTTTAATCTCATTTCAAATTTAATCTCGAACCTCCTCTTTAAAATATAGCCCTGAACGATCTTCTTCTTCTTTTTTTTTCTTCTTCTTTTTTTTTTCAACTTCAAAATCTTATTCTTCCAACTTCATATTCTAATCTTACATTTTCTTGACAAGGATACATTCAGGAACTCAATTTGAGGATTTACATTGAAAATTCCAAACATAAACTTTAATACAGAGATTTGCATCTTAAATTCAAAGATTCTCATCTAAAATTTTGAGTTGGAGTTTCAAATCCAAATATCAGATTCGGAAATCCACATCTAAAAATTTGATTCGGAGATTCACATCCAAAATTTTAACTTGGAGATTCACATCCAAAATTTTAAGTTTTTTTTTCGGAGATTCACATCCGAAGGTTTAACTTCGAATTCAGAGATTCACACCTGAAATTTGGATTTGTAGATTCGCATCCAAATATTCATGTTGATTTGGAAATTCGCATCCAAAGATTTAGAGATTCTCACATAAAATTTTCATAAATTTGAATTGGAGTTTCACATCCAAATATTCATGTTAGAGATTCACATCTAAAATTTCAGAGATTCTCACCTAAAATTTTGCGTTGGAGATTCACATCCAGATATTGAAGTTAGAAAACTTTTTAGTTTCTTAATACATCATCCGTTTAAAACTTTTTACTTAAAAAACAATCTTCTCATCTTATGCTAAAATTTTTAAAATCCCGCTTCCTTCCTTTTTTCTTGTGTTTTGCCCCTTTTTTTTCTTTTGATCAAGAATGTACAAACTTTGTTACTTATAGGTGAAATTTTTATTAGTTTTTTTTTAATATATGTGATGAATGCAAATGTAAATGTTGAGAAATAGGAAAAAGAGAAAAAAAAAGGAAAGAAAAGGAAAAATAAAAGAAATCAAAAGTTGCAGTAACAAGGTTCACAAGACCATCATTCTCACCATTTTTGAATCTCTTCAAATCATAAGCTTCCATACATCTACTAATTCCACGAAACACCATTAATTCTTGTTCATTTTTCACCATTTGATCATAGATTCATATTTTTTCGGCTCACTTGCAAACCTTCCCAGGGTTCTCATCTGTTCTTTCTTCGCCCCATATCATGTTCGACTTTCCTCTTTTGTAATTCATTGGGCTTTCACAAACATTGTCAATCACTTATTTATCGTCATTTCAATTTTATAATGAATGCAATACCATCACATTTCTTTCAATAATCATAATTATGTAGATTGGTTAGAAGTTGAAGGATGGACATTTACGAAGAAGTAAACAAGAACAAATTTAACTAAGAAAAATAGGGAATTTCCAGAGGCCAAGGAAGGTAACAATATCTAAACAATGAATATTCAATGAATCTTGATAAACTAATCTAAGATTTTTCCAAAATTCTATTTGATTGACGTTCTAATCATTTTGGTTCCATCAATGCTTTGCCCCCCACTTCATGAAATCTTCAAGTAGTATTGGTTTCCCTTATAAAAGGCTATCTTCCCAAGATTTTAGCCAATTATTTCATTCTTCTTTTGACTCAAATTGCCCTTTCGGGTCTTCAACTTAAGCCCCTTCTTATTCTCCTTCCTTTCTCTTTTTTTTTCTTTTTTTTTTAGCTTTTTCTTTTTCATTTTTCATTTTCTTTTTTTTTTCATTTTTTTCATCATTTTTCCTTTTACATTTTCATTCTTTTTCAAGAACCATACTTATCCATAATCAACACACTTATCAAGCTCCAAATCATGAACTTGTAACATGTCTAGGCTCAATATATGATTCCTTAACTCAAGCATTCAAATTTGATCAAAATGAAAATTTTAAGGTACGTAATGTAGGCCATGGTTCAGGGTTTTGAAAGAATGGATAAACAGGCCCAAAATACGTGTTTCAAGGGTTTCAAGCCATAGGATCATTTCCCATCATATTAAGAATTCTAGCATTCTACCCCATTCGTTGTTTATTCTTTTTTGGTTTCTCGTTTCTCTTCCCATTCTTTTCGTTCACTATCTTTTTTCTTTTGATTCTCTCTTTTCCTCATTTTCATCATCATTCATTTCATTTTTTCAATTTCATTTTTTTTTAGGAATTCAAGCGTAAAGATATCTTTTTCTTTATCTTGCCCCTAAGGTTTCTAATGACTTGAAATTTCTTCGTGGGCAAATCTCACTTTATTTTTCTCAATTTTGCCCCCCAATGTGGAGGGTGATCCTCGGCAGGTTTCTTTAAAAACATATATAACTATAAGGCTCAAAGGGGTAACAATGGATAATTTTTCTCGTATATGAAGGGTAAATCAAAGATGGTCATTTCTCATTTCGGACGTAAATACTCTTATCAAAGAATTATTTACTGAGCCAACACAACCTTGTGAAAAATCTACTATTAAATTGCACATCAATTTCGACTTTCCTTGTGTACACTCCATCTATTGACTTCAACATTCCCATCGATCAAGGGGGACAAAATTGTCAATACAAATAAAATTTTAAAGTTTTATCCCAGAGTATTATCATAATCAACTTCATATTCATCATTTAACAACAAAATTAGGTAAAGAATGGAAATTAATCATTTATAAGCCAAAAGAAGGAGAAAAAGGTAAAATATAGGCGAATGCACAAAAAATATAGGATTTCGAAATGGAGAGAAAAATGTAATGAAAATGCATCGATTACTCTGTTGAAATGACAAAAGATAAATGAAAGTCAATACACAAAAAGCGCTTTTCAATTTATGAGCACTACAAAAAGAAACAGCTTTATACCATCATGAATGACCAACCAAAAAGTCTTCTTTTGCAATCATACTACAGCATGGTTAACCCGTTCCTTCTTTTGTCCTAAAATCCAACAAACCAGATCTAATCAAACTTTGCACCTTGTGCTTGAAAGCAGGGAAACTTTCTATCGAATGACCCCTATTTCCACTATGATAGTCACATCGAGCATTTGGGTCATACCATTCTGGATACGGAGGTTCCAAAGGCTTTAATTGGATTGGGGTAACAAGTTGGTTCTCGAGAAGGTATTGAAATACGTCAGTGTAGGACTAAGGAATCGGATCAATGTCGATCCTCCTCCGTTTGTTTCGAGATCCTCTTTGGTTACTTTGGGTAGGCATAGGTGTTTGGAGACCTATTTGCCAACTAGATTGGGGGATTAGCTTACGAGTATTCAGGCTTGGAGAGATATTATTTATGGTGGGGTAATGGGTGTGGTACATTGGATAAGTATGGTATGGAGCAAAGTCTCTCACATGTTGCCCTTCATAATTCATAGCATGAACATCTCCTCCATTCCCCGATGTATCGCCTTTTCTTGCGTTCATGGCATCATCTCCTACAAGTTTGCCACTCTTGATTGCATTCTCTATTATTTCACCAGAAATTACCATATCTGCAAAATTCTTAGTGGCATTACCGACCATCATTTCATAAAATGGTGCAGGGAGTGTATTGACAAACAAGATGGTGGTTTCTTTCTCTGTGAGAGGCGGTTGAAACTGGGCAACTACATCCCTCCATCTTCGAGCATATTCTTTAAAGCTCTCCTCATGTTTCTTCCTCATGCCTTGTAAGGACAGGCGGTCTGGTGCCAAATCCTCAATGTGCTTGTATTGAGCAATAAATGCTCGAGCTAAATCTTTCTATGAGCGAATATGGGCTCGATCTAGTTGGGTGTACCACCTGGCAGCTGATAAGTCTCTAAAATATACACTTTTTAGAGTATTTTATTACATCAATTTTGCTTGAATTTTGGAATTTTAATATAATTTCCTCCCATTTTAATTAAATTTTCTTCATGTGTAGGAAATTCGAGAATAATGAAGAAATCAAGAAAATGGCAAGGAAATCAAGGAAAATGGTTGGATTTGGTGTTTGAATCCTAGACACTAACCCTAAAAATATATATTTTTTTACCCTAAACCTTTTCAAACCTTAAAAAAAATTAAACCCTTTTTCTCAAAGCCTTATTCTAAACCCTATAATCACTATAACCCTTAAAGCCTTTGACCATATTCCAAACATAACTCACTTAAAACTTAACCCATTCTCACATAAAGCCCAAATTTACCTAGCTCACCTTAAATTCCCAAAATTCATATGTTAAAATAAACCACTTTAAATCCAATCCACAAGTATAAGCCATCATCTTTATTTGTTGGAGATGTCCAACCCATGGACATGTAAAAGAGTCCAGCCCAAGAGACTAATGGCCAAAGCCCTTGAAGAACCCTAGTGAATAAAAGAGATTACGCTGCCGCAAGAGAAGAACTGGGGAGAGGCTGGGTGACACAGTCACATCTTCAACCAAACATTACTAATTTTCCTTTGTTTTTAGGCTGTAGAGACAACCGTTGCACCTTTTCTTTTATGCCTTGATTCAGCAAGCAAGAGAAAGGAGAAAGTTGTGTGACAGGCAGCCTTCATCTTGTTCTGTTCTACTGGATGTGTTTGGGTCTTATTGTTGTATTTCGAATTTGTTTCTTGTTTTAATTTAGTTCTAATTTTCAAGGTTGTCTTTCATTGTTTTAATTTGTTTAGATTCGTATTTACATTGGTTAAAGATATCATAATACATAGTTTAAATTTATTTTTTTAATTAGAAATACTTTATGTATATTCTCTAGTTAACGATTTTATTTTCAGTTTTTTGGATTATGTTCTTTCTAGGTTCCATGTTTAAGTGCGGATTTATTTATGGTTACATGCCTATATATTCTGTTTTAGAAATGATTTAAACCTATTCTATAGCAACTTGTCTCGTTTAATAGTTTAGGGATTATTCACACAGTAGATCAGTAGGATACGCTCTCGCAGCAGGTGCGTGTTGCTTGAGCCGTGGCTAGCTGCAGGGAGCGGTGAATCATGAAGCGTTGTGGGCTGCTGCTTGGTTTGACGCGCTGGTGTGAAGGCTACTGAAGCGTGGTGGCTTGGGATGCATGGCAGCTGGACACTTGATGAGGCTAATCAGTCGGCGGGGCAAGGACTGAAGCAATGCATAATTGCTGCTGGTCTCGCTTAGGAGGTAGCCTCGGTTGGTGATGCTATACATGGCAGAGACGTAGGGTTAGGTGCCTGATACGGGATGAATTCATGTTACCTTTATGCATTTAAGTCTCTATTTCATAGCTGTTAGGTGTTTTACATTAGTTTACATACATATTTTTATAATAACTTGGTACGTTAGTGATTATTCTATTAGTTAGATTAGTTGTTATGACTTAAGTTTAATAAGATACTAGATTAGTTTATTACTTGTCACTTTAGTCAATTAGGTAATTACTTTACAATGGGTTAGTTTAAAATCATATAATTAGGTAATAGATGATATAATTTTAATTAATATTTAGGTATTTCTGTTATTGGTTCAACAATTTAATTTAGTTTTAATTTTATTTTCATACATTTTACTATTTTTTTATTTAGCATTTTTATGATTTATTTTAATATTTTAATAGTTAGTTTAGTTTTTTTTTTTTTGGCTTGAATAAATCTAGGGTGACCAATTTTATTATTTAGCTAGGTGACTTAACTAATCTCTGTGGGACGATAATTTGGGACTCAAATCCTATATTACTTGTATGACCGCGTGCGCTTGCGTGTAGACACCATTTTGGGTCAACAAGTTTTTGGCGCCGTTGCCGAGGATTAGTCTAGGTTGTTCTTAGTTAATATTAGAATCAATCATGCCTAGGTTTAGTTCAAGCCTTTTCTTTTTCTTATTTTTGTAAATATTTCTTCCTCTAATATTTAATTCTGTTCTTGTGCGAGGTACCATGGCGGATCTGGCGGAGCCTAGAACCTTGAGAGATTATGTTATGCCTAGTGTGCCTACGATACATTCAAGCATTAGGAAGCCCGAGATCGAAGCTAATAGCTTTGAGATTGAGCCGGACTTCATCCTAATGATCTTGAATTCAATTCAGTTTGGAGGTTTGCCTAGTGAAGACCCATATGCTCATCTTGTCAAATTCTTGGAGATATGTGACTTGTGCAAGTATGAGGGCATTTCTGATGACACCATTCGATTGAGACTTTTCTCATTCTCACTCCAGGACAAGGCAAAGGATTGGTGGCGATCACTTCCTCATCATTCTATCTGTACGTGGAATGATCTAGCTCATAAGTTCTTAGCTAGATTCATTTCACTTGAGTACATGGCAACAATAAGGAATCAAATTTTATCATTTGAGCAATATGACTTCGAGCCTTTTTGTGAAGCATGGGAAAGATTTAAGGACTTGATTAGGAGATGTCCTTCTCATGGATTACCCCTATGGTTACAAATTCAAACTTTTTATAATGGGTTGGGTGATCCATCAAGAGCAATGGTTGATGCGGCAGCCGGTGGAGCTCTTATGGGGATGTTTGTTGAGGAAGCATATGAATTGATTGAGTTAATGGCTTCCAATGAATTTCAGTGGCAGTACATAAGAGATACACAAGGGAAGATCATCCACAAACAAGAGCTTGATCATATTGAGACCATATCTTCTTCAAAAACCACCTTGCCCAGAAAAGTTTATATGAGTCCTTTTATTTCCTGTGAGATATGCAAAGGGAGTCATGCCACTGAGAATTGTCCTATCAATCTGAGTTGGGTGAGTCATCCGAGCTATTCCTCGAGCAACTATGAGAAGCTTTCATCACCTTCTTCAGAGCTTATGGAGACATGTGACCTTTCTCATCAAGCTCCTCTACAACCATTGTAGCAGGAGGAGGTGAGTGAAGAAATTGAAAAGTTGTTGACTGAAGAAATTGAAAAGTCTTCACCACTCGAGCTTATTGAAAATGAAAGTGTGATTAAAGAAAAAGAAATGGAGAATAGTAAGGGTGAGGAAGAAGTCAAAGAGGAAGGGTTTGAGATTGAAGTCCAAGTTCCAGAGGTTGACAAGAAACACCGAGAGGCATCCTTCGTTGTTTCTTCAGGGAACTTTCCACACGAGAATGAAGAGGGTTATATCTTAGAGGACTGTGGAGTGAAGTTCTTTGAAGAAAAATATCTAATGGAGTCACCTTCCACGGTGGTGCCCTATGGGCATCCATCAATTTTCAGATCATTCAAACCACCTTGAAGGATGACAGAGATAGTCAAGCTGATGACTATAAATCAAGCGCTTATGGGGAGGCAACCCTAGCTTTTTATTAGTTTACTAGTTGTGTTTTTCTTTTATTAGTTTTAGTGTTACTATTTTGTAGCTTTGATTTTCTTTGTTAGCTTTAAATTGCCATACATATTTTGAAATAACAAAAACTTAAGTAAGCTTTAATGCTTTAATTCATATTGTAAATTTGCCTTATCACACATGATTTTCTCAATACATTTTAAGTGATCATATCAAACATTAAGACCATGATTTAATGATACATTCTTATGGGTCTTAATTCCTTATAAATGTTTTGAATATTTTAGAAAATCACTTAATGAATTTTTGGACAATGTTTTCATCAAAGAAAGTCAAGAAAAACTCCCACAAAAGTGCCAATATGTTTTGGGTTGAATTAGGATCAAAGACCACATCATTTCTAACCCAAAAGTGCAGGAAAAATGCCATCTGGAAGAAAAGGATTGATCCCCTAGGGAAAGGGATCGATCCCTTTATGGCAGAATGCCCAGGAAGCCCAGAATGAAGAAAAGGATCGATCCCTTTGGTAAAAGGATCGATCTCTTTGTGCCAGAAAGCCCCCAACGGCTAGTTTCTGTGAGACATAACGGCTAGTTTCTGTTTTGGCTCCAACCAACGTCCACAAACCATCCAAGAAACTATAAATAGAGGCCTAGAAGCTAAAGGAAGTAAGAGGAACTACTAAGCAACTCCAAAACACATATTCCTCAAATCCTCAAGCCTCAAACAACAAATCAAGAGCTACAAGTCTTCATCTTCCATCATTCACTTATCTCTTGTATTGTTTAGCACAAATCTTGTATAGGCTTTTACTTGTGCCTAATTTCTGTAATCATTTACCTACATAGAGGTCTTCTTTGATTACATCTCTTGTAAACCAAAATCATTCCTTGTAAAGGGGAGGTTTCTCTTTAGCTTAAGAAAAAGAGGGAGGTTACTCTTTAGCCTAAGAAAAAGAGGGAGGTTACTCTTTAGCCTAAGAAAAAGAGGGAGGTTTCTCTTGAGCCTAGAAAAAGAGAGAGGTTTCTCTTTAGCCTAGAAAAAGAGGGAGTGTAACAAATTCAAGATAGTGGATTTGGAGAAAATCCTTGGGAGCGTCTCAAGGTAGAGGACGTAGGCAAGGTTGCCGAACCTCTATAAATCGCTTGCGTACATTTCTCTTTCCATACTCTCTTTAATTACTTGCAATTATATTTGTGCTTATTGTATTGAATTTGGATTGCATGATTGAATAGCCTAGAGAACTTAGAAAATATCAATATAGGCTAGAGAATTTAGAGAAACCGAAAAACGAGCTTAAGGGTAGTTAAAAACCGATTCACCCCCCTCTCGGTATAGCCTATAAGAGCCAACAATTGGTATCAGAGCTTGGGCTCGAGATTGAATTAGATTAACCTCTATCGAGCAAAACGATCTTAAATGGCTCACTTGAATGTAGGCACACCCCTAGGAGAAGAGGGACACTTATTAGTTAGACCTCCACTATTCAATTGTGAGAATTACTCTTATTGGAAAACTAGGATGATGTTATTTGTGCAATCTAATGACTATGAAGTGTGGAGAGTAATAGTTAATGGTCCTAGAATCTCAATAAAGAAAGTAGATGAAAAAGATGTCCCTAAGAGTGAGGATGAGTGGGACACCAATGATATGAGATTGGCACAATTGAATGCCAAGGCTATGCACACCCTCTTTTGTGCATTAGGTCCAAATGAATATAATAGAGTGTCCTTATGTGAAAATGCTAAGCAAATATGGGACAAACTAGCCATCACACATGAAGGGACAAATCAAGTTAGAGAGACCAAAGTAGGAATGCTCACACATGATTATGAGCTTTTTAGAATGAAAGAAAATGAGTCCATGAGTGATATGTATACTAGATTTAATGACATAATCAATGGACTTAAGACATTAGGCAAGACCTATTCCAATGTAGAAATGGTGAAGAAAATCTTGAATAGCTTGCCACAATCATGGGAGGCAAAGGTAACCGCAATAGAAAAGTCTAAAGATCCAAATACCTTGTCTCTAGATGAACTTATGGGCTCCCTACTTACATATGAGATGAAATTGAAAAGAAATGAAGAGCCTTCAACGAAAGTAGGGGTAGCACTTAAGTCTTCCACTCATGAGGATGATAGTGATGAAAGTGGAAATGAGGAAGAAAAGGAAATGGCAATGTTTGCCAAAAGATTCAATAGATTTATGAGAATGAAAGAGAGAGAGAGTAATAGGAGACGCCATAGGGGAGAAACAAGTAAAAGAGAAAAGGACCAATTAGTGTGTTATGAGTGTAATGAACTAGGTCACACTAAGCTAGATTGCCCCTTACTTAGGAAAGAAAATGATAAAAAATCTAAGAAGAAAGCATTTGTGGCTGCATTGAGCGATAGTGATAGCTCCGATGAGGAAAACATAGATGATGAGGTAGCCTACTCATGCTTTATGGCTATTAGTGACGATGAGGCTAGCTCTAGTTCTAGTGAAAATAATGATTTTACATTTGATGAGTTACAAGATGCTTTTAATGATTTAGCAAATGAATTTCAATGCATGAATTCTAAATATAAGAAAATCATTGCTAAATTGAAAATAGAAAATGAAGCCTTGACAAATGCTAAGCTAGAATTTGAAAAGAAATTAGAAGAGGCTAACTTGGAGATAAATGAGTTGAATAAAAAGAACTTAAACTTACATAACTCATTTACTAGGTTTTATATGGGTCAACAAAAGCTAGATCATATGTTAGAGATCCAAAGAGCTTTCTTTGACAAAGATGGGCTAGGATACAATGAAATACATAAAGAAACTCATCTTAGGAATTTCTTAGTGAGCAAAAATACTATGCATGATACATCTCTCACATGCTCACTATGTAATAGGATAGGCCACTCCTCACAAGCATGCATATATAGAAAAACTACCTTTAGAGGAAAAGTGGTAAGGAAGATGTGGATGCCAAAGCATGCAATAAATAATGATTTGAGCTTGAAATGGATCCCAAAAGGATCAAAAATTGTGAGCACTAACTCTCAAGGACCCAAGAAAATTTGGGTACCAAAGCATGCTTGAAAATGTGTTTGTTGTAGGAGTGTTAGAGCATGGGATTACAATGGAACAATGGAGTTTAAATGCTCAACACATCCTCTTGGAGTTTGCTTGTGCCAATGAGAAAAAGGAAAAGCTTGAGGATCCATTACAACAATTCTTCAAAGGATAGCTCAAGGAGGACTCAACTATTCAAGGCAAAGCATTCTCTAGCAAAGGAGTTTTGTAAGATTAAATCCTATCTCTTCAAGACTCATGTTTGCTAAAATTATTTATATATTTTATTGAGGCACTTGGTTGATGATTATTGATGCATTGTGAGTTGAATGATTGAACAAAAAGGCATGACAATGATCTTTGATTGTTTGATGAATTGTTCTTGATACACTGAATGAAAGGCATGTTTTGTGACTTTGAAATGATTTTTAGTTTTCTGCATCTTGAGCAAGTTTGATATGTCTAGATAAAATATTTAGTTGCTCAAAAGCTGTCAATTATGTCACTTATGCAAAATGCCATGTCATGAGCCTTAATGAAGAATTTGTTTGTTGGAAATCATGGCATGTTGTTCACAAAATGTATGATTTGATGTTATATGTGCTTAAAATCTATGTGAACAAGTTTGTTTTGGCATATTTGTGATTTCTAATGATTTGGTTTGGCCAAAATATGCATAACTCTCAAAATGACCTTCTTTGAGGCCAAAAATGCTTGTATTGGTGAAAATCCTTCCAAAATTGCAAAATCTTTTGTAAAATGGTTTTTCAATCATGTTCTTCATTCATACAAGTCCAAAATCATGTTTTACTAATGTTTGAACCTTTACTTGGACTTAAATAACTCAAAAACGAAGTTTTGGTACCTCAAAGGTTGGATTTTCTGTCAAAAATCTGCAGAAACAGTATGAGGGATCGATCCCTTTTCAAACAGGATCGATCCCCTTGAGCAGAACATAGAATTGGTGTATTCTGGAACTAAGGGATCTATCCCCCTCCCAAAGGAATCGATCCCCCCAGGCTAGAAAGGGCATTTCTGCACTTTTTCAACCGAAATTGAGAAGAACTTTTCATTGTGTTGATATCTTCTTTCTTCTCAACTTAAAATTCATTGTTTTAACTTCTTTTTGATGATCTTTACAACATGAAAATCCATTTTTGATTAATATCATGCCTCAACTTCATCAATTTGTATCATTTCCAACAAATGGTATCACTTTCAACAATCAATATCACTTTTCTTGAACTCACAAGTGCAAAATCATTTTCCTTGTTAAAAACATTCGTAAATCTTGAAATAATCTTGAAATATATTTTCAATGAATGCTTAAACATAATTTTTGAGATTTATTTCAATGATTTGTGTATATATTTGAGAATTTGATGAACTTGTGCATCACGAATATTGATCATTCTTTTTTGTTCATCTTAGTCAAGCATGCTTATAGGATTATGTCTCTTAGCTTGACTTATCTATTCCACACTAGGCTTCATGATAATTATACATCTAGTGGATTGATTTAAAATGTAAATTCAACAATTGGTAATGGTCATTGGCCTATAATTTGTGATGATAAAGGAATCCTAAATGTTCAAATGCATGAAACTTTCTCATCCATGTACTTAAATTTTTCTTATGGCCAAATTAGTAAAGAACTTGGGCTTTAATGACAACACCAACACTTGATATACATGCATTGTATCTTGATTGTTTTGATGTTGAACATGCATTTATTATTTGAATCTTTCCTTGCTCATAATTGGTTAAGATCTTGAATGGAAAATTGAGCATAGGATTGTTGTATTTGAAACCATGGAAGAAAATGTGTTTGCTTGAATACCTTATTGATTGAATCTTCCATATAGTATAATTTTGTGAATATGGATTAATACTCTATGATAGTGTGCTAATAATTAATTGATCCATATGCATATTTGATAATGTGTGATTGTGTTCTTGCATATTTAGAATGATTATTTTCTTGACATGAACACTCTACACATAGATATTGGATTCATGCAAAATGTGTAAGTCAACCATTAGTAACAATTGGTATTTAGATTGAAATAACAATTAATATCATTGGGAACCATATTTTCAATAATTGGTAAGCCAAATCTGAATTGCCAATTGGTATAAGCTTTAAATTGACAACTCTTCTCATGCTCCTTAGATTGAAATGACAAATAGAGAAGAATTCTCTTAGGATATTTTTGCATGAAACTCTTGTGTGCTAGGATTTGAAGTTAATTGCTATATGATTTAATTCTAGACACAATATTTCTTGAGAATGATTTATGAGCACATGCATATGATATGTTTTTAGCTCATAATCATGATGTATTACCATGCACCTTAGTTGGACTTTAGAAAGAACAATTGCTATACTTAGGTGTTTAATAGGATTGAAATGAGCAAGTCATAGACCTTAGTAGATATTTATATACAACTTGCTTAACTTCTTACCAATTGGAACCTTCTTGCAAAATTACTTATCAACAGTTGGTATCAAAATTATTTATAAACAGTTGGTATAGGAAAATAAGCCTTGTCCTTTGCATGCCTAAACACTTCATACTCTTTATGGACATTGTCTTATGAATTTGTGCTATGAGTCCCATGTACTAACATGTTTCTTGTTGGATGGAGCATTTTTATTTGTTCTCACATAGCTATGATTTTAGGGGGAGCATATTTTTCCTTCTTTTTGCTATGACAAAAAGGGGGAGAGATAGATATAGGGAGAGATATTAAGGGGAAAACCCATGCTTATATTAAGGGGGAGCTTTATAAAATCCTGCATTATTTGAGGGGGGGGGAGTATTTTATCAAAGAATTTTCAAAGCAAATTTACATTAAGTTTTGTCATATCAAAAAGGGGGAGATTGTTAGCTTTAAATTGCCATACATATTTTGAAATGACAAAAACTTAAGTAAGCTTTAATGTTTTAATTCATATTGTAAATTTTCCTTATCACACATGATTTTCTCAATACATTTTAAGTGATCATATCAAACATTAAGACCATGATTTAATGATACATTCTTATGGGTCTTAATTCCTTATAAATGTTTTGAATATTTTAGAAAATCACTTAATGAATTTTTGGACAATGTTTTCATCAAAGAAAGTCAAGAAAAACTCCCACAAAAGTGCCAATATGTTTTGGGTTGAATTAGGATCAAAGACCACATCATTTCTAACCCAAAAGTGCAGGAAAAATGCCATCTGGAAGAAAAGGATCGATCCCCTAGGGAAAGGGATCGATCCCTTTATGGTAGAATGCCCAGGAAGCCCAGAATGAAGAAAAGGATCGATCCCTTTGGTAAAAGGATCGATCCCTTTGTGCCAAAAAGCCCCCAACGGCTAGTTTCTGTGAGATATAACGGCTAGTTTCTGTTTTGGCTCCAACCAACGTCCACAAACCATCCAAGGGACTATAAATAGAGGCCTAGAAGCTAAAGGAAGTAAGAGGAACTACTAAGCAACTCCAAAACACATATTCCTCAAATCCTCAAGCCTCAAACAACAAATTAAGAGCTACAAGTCTTCATCTTCCATCATTCACTTATCTCTTGTATTGTTTAGCACAAATCTTGTATAGGCTTTTACTTGTGCCTAATTTCTGTAATCATTTACCTACTTAGAGGTCTTCTTTGATTACATCTCTTGTAAACCAAAATCATTCCTTGTAAAGGGGAGGTTTCTCTTTAGCCTAAGAAAAAGAGGGAGGTTACTCTTTAGCCTAAGAAAAGGAGGGAGGTTACTCTTTAGCCTAAGAAAAGGAGGGAGGTTTCTCTTGAGCCTAGAAAAAGAGGGAGGTTTCTCTTTAGCCTAGAAAAAGAGGGAGTGTAACAAATTCAAGATAGTGGATTTGGAGAAAATCCTTGGGAGCGTCTCAAGGTAGAGGACATAGGCAAGGTTGCCGAACCTCTATAAATATCTTGCGTACATTTCTCTTTCCCTACTCTCTTTAATTACTTGCAATTATATTTGTGCTTATTGTATTGAATTTGGATTGCATGATTGAATAGCCTAGAGAACTTAGAAAATATCAATATAGGCTAGAGAATTTAGAGAAACCGAAAAACGAGCTTAAGGGTAGTTAAAAACCGATTCACCCCCCCTATCGGTATAGCCTATAAGAGCCAACATTCTTTTTCTTTCTATTTTGTAGGTTTGAATCTAAGTTTGGGGGAGCAGTGAAGCAACTTTTTGGGCATGCAATGAGCTTCAACGGAAAATTCAGGGGAGTTTCCTTCTATCTTTTGTGAATTCTTGAATCACTTACACATTGAGGACAATGTGCACTTCAAGTTTGGGGGAAGGAAATTTGAGCTAAATTTTTTCAAAAATTCCAAAATTTTTCAAACTTTTTGGGCTTTAAATGTTTTGCTTTGAGATATATTGTGCTTGATTTGGTTATTTCCCATGTCCCTATGATTGAGATTTTGATTGAGTCTGATTCTGATCTTTGGAAAAGCATGACTATTGAGAAGCATGAGTTGAATTCTTGAATTTGCCTTGTTCTGATTATGATTTCTCCATCTTTATGCACTATGTCTTGATCATGGATTGGTTTGCATGTTTAGAGAAGGATTATGTGAATATAGGATTGCATTTGTCTTTGAAGTTGTGAGCATATCTTAGAATTAGCTTGATCTTCTCTCAAGGCGAAATTTATAGCCCATGCTTAGTTAGGAAAATGATTTAGGCCAACATTGGATCGTTTGAGCTTTTCAAGCTAACCTTGGACATACTTGCCCTTAGTCACCCCTCTATGCCAAACTAGCCTTTCTCTATTTATACACCTACAAGTTAATTTCCTTTAGCCAAATAAGTACACTTTCCTATCCCTTACCCTCAAAGCATGTGTTTTACTAGGATATATCATGAGCTATGTACATATTTGGGTAGACAGGTAGGATATAAAAAAAATGAAAAAAAAAGAAAAAAAATAGAAAAATAGAAAATGAAAAAAAAAGAGAATAAAGTGTATAACAAAGAAAGAAGAATATAAGTTTGGGGGAGCTAATTGAAGTTCGAAAAAGTAAAGATCCTAGAGTGTAACGCATGATTTTGGGGTTGTTGAGCCTAAATTGACTTTTACCATACCTTAACCCTAGCCTTACATTACAAGCTTAATGATGTCCTATTGATTCTTAATTGAGTATGGCTACATTAGTGGAGAGAGAAGTGAAAAGCAAACCTATGGGATTGTTCATGCTTTAGAGACTTTGCCTTTTTATGTTTGCATAATCTCATTCGAATATGTATACTTTGATATGTGATGGACGCTTCACACACACACGGAGAATCTAATTAGGACTTGAGCATGTGATTGAAGGAAACTCTATGTTGATCAATAATTGTGATTTTTCCTTAGATTAGATTAGTACTCTTTCTATGAGGTGTTTGTAGGGAATAAATCTATCAAGTAAATATTATCTTTTGGCATGTTTTAAGATTGTTTTGCTTGAGGACAAGCAAAATATTAAGTTTGGGGGTGTGATAAGTCTCTAAAATATACACTTTTTAGAGTATTTTATTACATCAATTTTGCTTGAATTTTGGAATTTTAATATAATTTCCTCCCATTTTAATTAAATTGTTTTCATGTGTAGGAAATTCGAGAATAATGAAGAAATCAAGAAAATGGCAAGGAAATCAAGAAAATTGATTGGATTTGGTATTTGAATCCTAGACACTAACCGTAAAAAAATATATTTTTTTACCCTAAACCTTTTCAAACCTTAAAAAAAAATTAAACCCTATTATTCCTTAATCCAACATGCAAGGAAGATAGAATTCCTAACTAAATCTAAACATTCTTCTTATTTTTTCTAAAATCATTTTTCTTTTATCACCAAAAAATTTTTTTACATTTTTTTTTAAATTTTCTATTTTTCCCAAAAATTTTCAAGTGTCCTCCTACATTTTTTTTATTTTTTTATTTCATCTTTATTCTGGATCAAATTATTCTTTAAATTCTTTACCAATAAATTCAAGGATAATTTTGTTGACATCCTTCTTTATTATTCAACCAAATGTTTTGCAATAAGATAATCAAAAAAAGGAAAGAAAAACATTTTTTTTAAAAAAAATCCCACTTTTTTTTTTAGCATTTTTAGACCCTCAATTAAAATTCCTACACAAACCCCAAAAAAGATATTTTTTTATTTTTGCATGTCAACTTATTCTTTGAAAATTCTATATAGGAAAGCCAATTATTCATCTTTTTTTTCAATATTTTGACTTCAAAAAGAAAGGAAGAACTATTTTTCATTTATTCTCTCATTTTTTCTAACTCATTTTTGAAGAGATATTAATTCATTTCTTACTCAAAATCCCTTTCACTTTTATTTTTTATGCCTTTATCTTAAGAAAATTTTCCTAGAATAATAAAGAATAAAAAAATTTTAATTAAAAAAAACTTAATTGAATTTCTTCTTATTATTTTTTGTCTTTTATGCCTTTATCTTAAGAAAATTTTCCAACAATAATAAAGAATAAAAAATTTTAATTAAAAAACTTAATTGAATTTCTTCTTATTATTTTTTGTGAAAAAGACAAGAATCTTATTTTTCTCATTTTTTTTCGGGAAAGTATTTCATTTTTTATTATAAAAACAAAAGTTTTTGTGTTTTTATCATTTCATATTTTCTTTTAAAGGAAAAAGAATAAAAGAAATTAAAACCTCATTTTTTTTTATTTTTGTAGATAAAAAAAACATCTTGCAACCAAAAATACATGAACCTTTTTTTCTTCCTCTTGCTTCGAAGAACATATTTTTATTAGTTTCTATTTTTATGAACCAATTTACAAAAAGAAATTTCCTCCTTAGAAATGAAGAATTATTTGCATTTTTAAAAGAAAGTCACATTTATTCTATTGTTTTTATCACACATCTTTATTTTTCAAAAATAAGTGATTTTTTTTACAAGATCTTTTATAAAGAAAATATATTTTTTCCATTTTTATTTTACAAAAATTCACTTTTTTAGAAAAATTCAAAGACTTAAATTATACAATTCAAATCAAAATCGATTGTACCTTTATTATTGATATGAGAAAATGGGTCGAATAGTGTTCCATCGTGTCCTAATTTTGGGATAATTTTTACAAAAATTGGACATGGCTCTACCTAAGGCTGGCCTCTTAGGTTTTTCAATATGCTAGGTTAGGATATAAAGATCTTAAGGTTCCCAAATTACACCTGACTGACGTCCACACTGGACTAGTAAGATTTAATTTGAGTGGGAGTATTTCATTTGCCATTGCGGAGGTTATTACCTCACGAGAGCAAAGGTACTCTACTCCCTCCTAAGAAGGACGAAGCCTGGGTATAGAGCTCATGTTATGCAAATGCAAGTGCAAGTGTGTATGAGGAAACATTTATCAAACCGTAACCCTTATCCTATAATAGCCCAACAATTTATTAAGAATAATATATACAAAACAAAGAATGGCATAAAATAAACATAATAGCTAAAACACAAATGCAACAAATTATTTAAAATTAAAGAAATTAAATTTAAATATTAATTAAGACCTTTAAATTAAAACTTAGGATAACACATGATTAATAAATGGTTTAACCCTCAAAAAAGTCCCCAATGGAGTCGCCAAGCTGTCGTAACGGCTTCGCGCTCGACGAATTTGAAAACATTTAAAAACAAAAGAGAGTCATCACCAATCTTTTTTGTAAGGTGTGATTGGCCACCTCAAAATTTTTATCTTTTTAACAAAATCTCAAAATTAATTAAGTTTTATTAAAAAGACAATTTTTGGTCTGCGAAAACAAAATCGGGTCCGGGAGTACGGTTATGTGTGGGGAAGGATTAGCACCCCCACAACGCCCGTTAAAAAAACGGTACCATAATAATCATGTGTTATACTTTGGTTTTAATAAAATGGTCTTAAATTAATATTTAAAAATAATTCTTATTTTATTGCAATCTTTTTATTCAAAATCATTTTTTATTTGTAAAAATCATTTTTTATTTTAAAAAGTTAAATTTTATTTTTCAAAAATGAATGTGAACCTTTTTGTATTGAATAATTAAATCGAATACTCCAATACTTTTGGCAGCATTTGAAATAATTTTCCTCACCTAGAGATTTCTTAAGAATCACTACTTGTGACTTCTATAAAATCTTATCCTCAGAAGATTCACACTTATTTGGAAATTAAATGGATGCATATGATGCAAACAAATAATATATGATGCAAATGAATTTTTAATTTTAAATTTCCTTATTTATTTGTTGATTTATTTATATATCTTTGTTTTAGAAAAACTTATTCATTTTTATTTTTATTAAAAATATAAATTATTAAAAAATCATACTAAATATTCCAATACTTTTGGCAACATTTAGTAGACTCTTCTCACCTAAGGATCAGCTAGGAATCACTACTTGTGACTTCCGTAACATCCCATCATCGGAATTTTATTCAATCAAATTTAAATTTTATTATTAATTTCCTTCTTCTATTTTCTTTTAAAAACTTATTTATTTTTATTTTTAACAAATAAATAAAATAAATAAATTATTGAAAAATCACACTAAATATTCCAATACTTTTGGCAACATTTAGTACGACTCTTCTCACATAGAGATCAGCTAGGAATCACTACTTGTGACTTTCGTAGCATCCCATCATCGGACAATCATTTAATTGAATTATAAAATTTATTATTAATTTTCTTTTAAAAATTTATTTTTATTTTTAACAAAAAATTAAATTATTGAAAAATCATACTAAATATTCCAATACTTTTGGCAACATCTAGTACGACTCTTCTCACCTAGGGATCAGCTAGGAATCACTACTTGTGACTTCCGTATCATCCCATCATCGGATGATTTATTCAATTATTATTTTTTTATATTGCATAATAATAAAATAAATGAAAATTATGTATTTTTGTTATATTTGTTTAAAAACATTTATGTAATCTATCTACTAGCCCTATGTCTTTTCTAAATTTATTATTTAACATATATTATAATCCACATATTTTCCTAAAATAATAGTAAAAATAATAACAATAAAAACATAATAATAATAATAATAATAATAATAATAATAACAACTAATCATCAAAACCAAAATTACTAAAATTAAAAGAAATGTACCTAAATGTTTTTGGGTTTTAGAAAAACCCAAACTTCCTTCAAAATTGGCCCAAGTTGGACAGCCCAAGTAAAGGCCTAAAAAACCTGGATTGGGTTGGATTCTGCTGGGCTAAGCAGGCCACGGAGGGCCAGACGCGAGTCGTGGAACGGGTTAGGTCGGCCTGAACACACGCAGGTCGCGCGGCTCAAAAGCAGGTCATGATTCGGGTCTGGCGAAGCGGGTTGGACGCGACACGGGTCAGGTCGGACGTATGCGACACGCAGATCTTCTCCTCTGAAGTGGGTCGAGCGCACGGGTCCCGGATTGAGTCCGGGTTCACGCGCGAGTCGCTTCCTCTTTTGTTTTTTTTTCGGCTATAAAATCACCCTTTTTTTCTTAATTCATTTTCACCCTTTTTTGCCAAAAAAAAACTTCAGAGCTTTGAAGCCCTTCGCCTAGGTGATTTTCGGCCGCCACCTGGGCCACCGTCGTCCGCCACCGGGCGTCGTGCTCGGTCACTGGTGGTCTACCAAAAACCTCAAAAATTCTCCTCCTTTCTCCCTCTACCCAGATCTAAACTCTAATCCACCCAAAAATTCCCCTAACCCCGTAGATTGGCCTTACCGAAAAGCCTCCTTCCTTTTTTTTGTGTTTTCTTTTTGTTTGTTTTTTTTTTCGAATCTAGTTGATATTTTGGTTGTGGCTATGGTTTGCTGGTTGTTGGTATGCGTGTGTGTGTGTGCGTGTGTTTGTGTGTTGGTTTGTGTTTCAAATCTGGGGCTTCGGTTTTTGTCGTGGGTTTGGGTTTTGATTTTCGATGGTGTGTGGTGGGTGGGTGATAGCAAGGTGATGCGGATGTTGGCTTCTCAATGGTGGCCTGAGGGTTCGGGTAATGGTGGTTTAGGTGCTGAGGTGGTGTGGATGGTGGTTTAGTGATGGTGTTTTATGGTTGTTGTGAGGATTATGTCTGTAGGGTGAAGGGGCTGAGTTGGGTTCTTGTAGGGGGACTGGTATACGGCTTGGGAATGGTGGCTGGCAGGGGTTGATGGATGGGTGACAGGCCTGTCGATGGCAGTGGCTGATGGCAGCCTCGGGAGAGGGGCTGGTAGGGAGGAGGGCCGACGGTTATGGGGAAGGAAACCCATTAAATGCACAATATAATAGATAATAATATAAACAATAAACAATAAACAATAAACAATAATAATAATAATAATAATAATAATAATATAAAAGTAATAATAATAATATAAATAACAATAATAATAAAATAAATAATAAAAATGAAAACAAATACAAATATATAATAATAATAATAATAATAATAATAATGGGACAAAATTAGGTGTCAATAATGATTTTTTAGTATTTTTATTCTATTGTTTTAGGGGTCTAGTTTAATGCGTTATAAAACCTTTTTAAAATCTTTTAAAAAAATACAAAAAATGTTTAAAGCAGGGCAGTTTGGCACCTTGTAGTGTTTTCGGTTTTGCTACTTTTTAATCAGATTTCGATTCTGTTTTAAGGTCTTAGGTCCTCTTTTTGATTTTTTTTAAATTTTTAATTAGTTATTTGTTAAGTATATTAAGGTTTCATGCATTTATATATTATAGTTTGCTAGGTGTTTGCTTAATGTTCTAGGCTAGAGTTTATGTCTTCATGCAATTTTCTAATTCTATCTTATTTTTGGCGTAAATCTTAAGCACTTTTAGGTTCTGTTTTCAGCATTTTTTTAGGTGCATTCTTAGTAGCTTAGTGTCACATTTACATCATATTAAAATTAGAAAATTTTAGGAGTCAATAGAGTAGGTTACATAGGCATTTCATTGCATTCCTTGCATTTACATTCAATTTTGTTTTCTGTTTTCCAGTTCTGGTTAGCATTATTTCTAGGCATTATGGTCTGTTTTTCATGCGTTTTAAGATTCAAAATTTTTTTATCGGATTTAAGCTTCAATTAGTGCCATAGGGTCTTAGCTACATCATATTTTTATTAGGGAATTTTAGGAAAGCATATAGGTTAGGTTTCATAGCATTTTTATGGCATCACTCCTAGTTAAGTTCTGTTTTTCCTGATCAATTTAGGGGGGCCGTATGCATTTATTTAGCTGCTCTTTAGGACTATTTTTAGGTGTGTTTAAGTAGCTTTAGAACATATTTAGACTATAGATCCATCAGATAAATTTTTAGGCTACCTTAGGATACATTTTCATATCATTTGTATATCATTTTTAGCATTTAATCAAAGTTAGGTGTCATTGGCATACATTCTGTCCAGGTTTAGTTAATTGTTGTTTTAGGAGTCTTTTAGGGGTAATTTCATAATCATATACATAGTGTTTTAAGTGTAGCTTAAGTTAGATTACTTTTACACATCAATTAGTTGCATTTTTAGTTTAATTTTGGATCAAAATTACAAGTTGTCCAAGTTAGTGTTAGTTTACTGTTTTGAGTCTATTTAGGTAGTATTCTAAGTTACTTTTATTAGAATTAGATTAGTATAAGTTTAGGGATTAGTTTAGGATAAGTTAGCTTAAGCTTTATGGCATTTACTTAGCATTTTCATGCATTAAAGTAGGTTAGTGTTGCATTTTCACTAAAGATCATTAGAGGTTAGTTTAGGGCTGTTTTAGGGGTTAAGTTAGGTTAATTTAGGGTTTAATTCAATCATTAGGTTTTAATTAAATTCAAGATTAAGATGGTTGCATTTAGATACATTCATTCAAAAAAAATCCAAAAATACATTTACTTCCATGCTTTACTTAAATTAATTTACATTAGTATTTCATGCATTTAAGTAATTTAGGGTTCATTTAGATTAGATTGTGGTTTAGGTTTACATTTGAGTGCATTTTTAGAGTTAGGGTTATTAGGGTTCCATTTAGGTTTTTAGAGTCTCATTTAAGGTTAATCATTTCATGCATTGTTTTTCTTTTTATTTAGTTTTAATTTTGATTTATAATTAACTCATGCATTATTAGATTCACTTTTAGTACTTTCATAAATATTTTCGCTATTTGCATTTTTGACCCTTAGTTTTAAGAAATTACATTTTTTCCCATAAAGTTTATTGTCTTGCAATTTTTGTTCTTTTCTTTTGTAGTTATTTTTATTTCAAGTTTTCATTGTATGTATTTTCACTCTTTTTTTTTCAATTATTTTTATTATATTTTATTATTTCCATTTATTTCATTCTAAATGTTAGCATTGTAGATCACCAATTAAAAACATCATAATTTGTTAGGATATACTTAAGATAATAGTACTCAGTATTTAGCTAGGCTAGTTTCTCAATCCCTGTGCGACGATAAATTAAGACTCACCCTATATTACTTTATGATCATATGCACTTGCATGAAGATACAATTTGGGGTTGACATTCGCAGGAGGCAAGGATGTAACATTCCTTTAGATGATTTCTTATGCATGTTTGATGTAATTTTGTATGAGGTAAGGATGTAACATTCCCTTAGCCGATTTCTTATGCATGTTTGATGCAATTTTGTATAAGGCAAGGATGTAACATTCCCTTAGTCCACTTCTTATGCATGCTTGAGGCAAGCTCACAGGGAGCAAGGATGTAACATTCCCTTAACCGATTTGACTAATCCATCAAAGGCAAGGAAGTAACATTCCTTTGGCTACTTTGCAAGGCATGCTAAGTGCTAGTTTATCAAGGGCAAGTAGGTAACATTCCCTCGAGTATTCTTCAGAGCACATTGAGTGCTAGACTATGCAAGGTAATGAGGTGATATCCCTGACCAATCTTCTTCAAAGCATGTTGAATGCTAGACTATACAGGGTAAGGAGGTAATATTCCCTTGACTAATCTTCTTCAAAGAAGGTTGAGTGCTAGACTATGCAAGGCTAAGAGGTAACATTCCCTTGACCAATCTTCAAAGCACTTTTAGTGTTGGACTATGAACAGCGATGAAGTAATATTCCCTTAGCCAGTTTTCTCGAAAGCATAATCTACGGAAGACGAAGAGGTAGCATTCCCTCAACCAATCTTCTTCAAGACATGTTGAAGTACTGGACTACGGATGGTGATGACGGAACATTCCCTCAACCTATGTAGAACAACCCAAGTTTAACATGATAGAACTCAAGTGTGAAGAAAGGCAAGGGTGTGATATTCTCTTAACCTAAATTTATCTACGTCCTCAAGGAGCAAAAGCAATTATGCTAAGAGATGGAGGAACCAAGAATCCATTTAAGTCCTCTTAAGAACAAAGTTGAATAAGCCAAAGCTCAAGGCATCTACAGAACTAAGTCCTCAAAAGAGTGGAAGCTATTAAGTTTAGGCTCGGGACACGCATGAAACACTAATTATTCACAATAGCGAAAGCGCTTAAGCTAAGACTCAAAGCATGCAAGAATACAACCTATGACAATTAATGAAACTACATCAAAAGTTAGCCACAACTAGCAATAAAATTTAGAATTTGTGATAAAAGGTGGATAATCAAAGGTAAAAAAAAAAAGAAAAGAAGGAAAGGTAGTCACACCAAAAACAATATCTTAATTTTCTTGAAGACGACACAATCTCAAAGGTAGAGAAGCTAACTTAGCCAACAAAACAATGTGAAGCCATCCTTACATCGAAACACACCAATGATAAGATAGCCATGGCAAAACGACAAAGTTCTCTTTAAGCCATTTTGACAAGATAAAACCACAATCGATTTTCACTTCTAGTTTAAGGAAAGGACTTAGTGTTAAGGACGGACTCAGTCTAAAGACTACACACTTAGCCTGGCCCAATAGGCCCAATCGAGATCATGCTCAGTCTCTTGGTCTCCTTAATCTCATGGCTTGAAGAAAGATTAATTTTACTCAAACAGTCAAACTCCACCAGATGGTGATACATGGCATGATCCAGTGCTTCCCACTAGCTTATAAATAGGCCCTCCTAAAGGGATCTTTTGGCTCTCATTCTTGCTGAGGCTTTATTATATTTACTTTGCACCTTATTTCCTTTCCTACATACTTGTACCTTGATCACACTTGGACACTTGACCAGTCTTGTTAAGAGCATTGTACTTAGTGAAAAGTCTAGTTCACATTAGATACTTAGTAGCAAAGCTTCCCCCGTAGACATAGGCATCTATCAAACCATGTAAATCTTGGTGTTTATCTCTTTACTTACAATATTCACACTCTATACGCTTTTTAATTATCTTGGAAGAAGTAGACAAAAAAATATTCACAAAGGTCTCATTAAGTCTCATGGTCTTTTCTAAACTAAAGAGTATATTTAAGAGATTAAGCAATCTCATCCCTATCTAATTCGTATTGTAATTCAATCAAATGGATTATAGCTTTTTGGGAGAGAAGATAAGATTAATTCAATACTTAACTTATTATACATGACAAAGCTTAATTGGCCAAGCCTTGTGATGAAGCCAATCATCTTCAGCATATAAGCACACTCAGAGGTTTCTTCTTTAATTTTCGTGCTAAATAATTCTTTTGAGATTTAAAACCTCTCATTGTGTCTCTCCTTATCGTACAATTCTTTGAGGTTTAAGACAATGTTAGGGCAACCATTGCCTCATGTCGCTTATGAAGTTCAAGAGTTTAGCCAACATCACACATGTTGCTTGCCTGTCATCTATATGAACCTTATAGACCTCCTTATCTTCTTTATTCGCATAATCACTAGGCTTATCAGCAACAGAAGATTTAATAATATAACTTTTTTTTCTTGAACAATGACAATTTTAAGATTGCAGTACCAATCAATGAAATTTGGTCTAGTTAATTTACTAGCATCAAGTATGCTCCAAGAGTTTAACAATTAAATTTCTTAGTGAGCTAGGATCCTTTTCATTATATAGCTCAACAAATCGTGATATAACTAATTGGGTAGGTAACATAGCTTACCATTGCATACTATATAACTCTTAGATTGAGTTGGTGACAACTCTTTGTTGAAATGTATCATATACATTTCACCTAATCATTGCATCTAATGTCATACAGTAATGTGGTAGAATATCCAAACAATATGTCTTTAGTTGAGTAAGACCCACCAATTTTACAACTTATACATATTCATCTAGAAGTTTAACCTTAAGGTAGCTCAACAAGTCTCCAATTAAAAGAACTCTGATTATATTGCTATGTTTGCTAAAAAGTAACATGATGCTTTAGGATGTGACTCAATATTTTAACAAGGGATTTGATTTTCTTTTTTATTAAGTTTCATTACCACACATGCATAGAATTTATAATATCGCACAAAATAAATCTATAACATGGTATTCTACTAAAATGATTATAGACTGTCTATTTATTATAACTTCCTTGAGCCATTAAAGAAAATTAGTTGGTTATATCTTAGGATTACATACATAATCTTCATAAGTTTTAAATATAATCTTCATGGTGCCTTGAGATCTCCATCTTCATCTTCAAGTTACATAAATTGCAAATCTTACCTAATCTAAAGTTACATTTGCATTGCAATCTAATTAGATGAGAATAGAATTTTACAACCCAAGAGAAAATTAGAAGAGACACATTCGAGGGGATTTGGATTAGAAGAGAATTTTACAGTCCCTAAGAAAATTAGACATAAGGTAAGGCTTGTAGTCCTTATTTAAAAATAAATACCATGAAGACATAACCAAAAACATTCACATTGTGCCTATGTTCATGATCACCATTCATTCAATAAAATTGGAAATTGAGTATGTTGTTAAATTAAGGTTTTTCAATTGTTTGTTTATGGAAAACATACCATGTTTAGTAATCCAATCTATTTCATGACTTTCTAAATAATTTAGTAAGCAATTGATTGATTAGCATTATTATCATAATGCCATAGACATCCACAACTAAATCTACAAGCTTAATTTTTAAAAGTCTAAGAAAAAATTGAGCTTACAAACTAAACTTTTCATTTCTAAAACACTTAAATTGAGCCCACCTTTGATTATCTCAAGCCATCACTTTCACCAGATGAAATATGAAGTGATACAAGGTCATAGATATCAAAAGTATAGAAATCGCATAACCCTAGACCCAATTATAAAGTCACGAAATTGTATACTTTAGGCATGTCCAGTGTTTTTAATTTTATATATTCTCATGTTTATTTTGAGCTACCACATTCACCACTCAAAAGGGATAGTAGTACAAGGTCAAAATATCAAAAGACCCAAAAATCAGCACTTTGACCATAATATATAGGCTATCAAAATTTTAGGGCTACAAAGAGCTCTAGGTTTCATTTTCATAACTTTTTATGTACAATTCAAGATCCTATGAACCCCAAAGCTTTCAAGCATGTTTGTAAAACACTTTTACATACACCTAAAAGAATCATCAAATTTCAGCATCATTTAATGAAGTCAAGCTCATACCAAAATCACCATAAACATAGAATCATGCAAAATTCTCAATCTATATTAATCTTAACTCTAGATAGAATCTTTCACTTGTTTAAATTTATGTTTAAACAACAAGAATCAATAATTATAATCAATTTTCAAAATGATTTCATATTTATAATATGTTAAAATAATAATTGAGTCATTAAACAATTCGATCAAACACCTAAAATGCATCATATGCATCAATAGCAACAAATTGATAACTCAATTTTTAATTTCAAGCTTATATCAAAATGAGACTTAGATACCATTGCATGTTGTTTTGGCTCACGCTCAAACATACAATCATGTAATAATAACATTAAACAATTTGATTAAACACCTAACATGCATCATATGCATCAACAGCAACAAATTGACAACTCAATATTTAAGTTTAAGCTTGTGTCAAAACGAGACTTTAATACCAATAGTAGTTTGTTTTGGCTCATATTCAAACAAACAATCAGAATTGCATAGTAAATTTAGGCAGAATTTAAACATAGAAATATCGAAAAAAACCACCACAGGATCACATTTGATAAAGCATCCAAGAAATAGTTTGCGTATCAAGCATACAATGGAGATCAAAATTTTTACCTTGATAAAAGATACCATAATCTCAAGTCATTGATCTCCTTATGGAGCTTGTGCATCAAGGCTAGGTTGTAGCAAACCAAAGTTGCCAATTGTCCAACCTCTGACGTTATCCATATATGTTGTGGATGACACCCTCGAAAAGGTTGAGTATCAATATACTCCCCATCAAATATTCACGATCTTGAAAAACACAATCCTAAGGAAGATCTCTTTCTTTGAAAGCAAGAATACAATTCCAAAGACCTTACAAGAAAATTAGCACGAGGAATTGCACAGCTCTTGTGCTTATTGATTTTTATAGGTCAAAAACATATGGTTTAACCCAAGTCAAAATTGAGTCAATGTAAGGAAAAGAATTGTGCACTATCAAGGAAATTAGGCATAAAAAAATTAGATTTTTTATCTTTTTATTTGCTGCAATTCTCAAGGAAAAATCCATGCCCTTGCTGCAACTATCCAAGGAAAAATCATTGTTCTTGATCACAATTCACAAATAGCGAATTGTTAGAAAAGCTTTAATCCTCAGGAAAGAAGCCAATAGACTAGTTGATTTTCTCAAGGAAAAGCACATCACTTTCCAAACACTTTAGGAAAGAAAAACCGTAATTGTACCATCACTTACAGGGAGGTAAAAGCTTTGGGATTTTGCATAGTGTTATTCCCAACTACTTGTGGTTGTCAATCATAATGATGCTTTGATAGGCTACGTCAACTGTATTTCATCAAAATGCACAATTACCTTTTAGCACTTACACTAGTTATTAATTATAACTAGGTACTCCACTTAATTAAACAATTTAATTATGAGGCAACTATCCAAATTTAATTAATGCCAAGGATTATAATTTAATTAAACCATTTAATTAAATTCCAGAAATCTTTATTAATTATAATTTTGCCTAATGGCTTAATTAAAACATTTTTAATTAAGTCCGCTTAATTAAACATATTTAATTAAGGCCAATTATAATTTCAAAAAAAAAGTGTTAAGAAAAATTTCAAATCTTTTAAAGCATGAGCAACTCAATTTAATCCATCCATAACTCTTATGTGTGTGACCCTTTATGTTTCCAACATGTTGGCAATGAAGTTAAATTTTCATTTAGATTTATATATCAAGGCAGGAATGTGGCAATACATTATGACCACCCAAATATCAGAAAAGTCAAATGGTTTGATTAACCTATTTAGTGTATACTACCTCTATGAAATTTGGTCTTACCATCAGAAATATCTTAGAAATGTATAAAGCATGGTGTATTGTCGTTTTATAAACATTTTCAATTTTATCCAAGAGTTACTAATATTAACTCCATAACATTTATTTATATGGCCAAAGACTTTTAAATTAATAAGAGCTAGGATGAATGAGATATTATCCTCTAAAGTCACCTGAGGAGATGGATCCTCATTTTGACTACTCATCTATCTTCATATGTTTCATGGCACGCTCAAAATACCCTTTTTAGGCATTTGGTATCTAAACCCATATAGGTGTAATCAAATGTGGCAATATACATGTAAAATGACCAAGCATCTTACGTCAATGGACTATTTGCATTATTGACATGTCAGAAATTCTATTGAGACTTAAGTGACGCTACCAAGTAGAATGCTCACAGTGAATCATGTTTTGGGAACTTATTTTGTAATAAACACCCATATTCTATCCTTAAATATCCCCATATTTAAACCTATAAGATCG
Source organism: Heritiera fomes (assembly GCA_032173925.1). Lineage (NCBI taxonomy): Eukaryota > Viridiplantae > Streptophyta > Magnoliopsida > Malvales > Malvaceae > Heritiera > Heritiera fomes. The sequence continues at coordinate 20,458,799 of JAPDPM010000002.1, forward strand.
ATTACTTACTTCATAGGTAAAGGAGGCTTAGCATGTGCCAATCTTTTAGCATTATCAAGGTTCTATCTTGATAGTACGTCGACTAGAAATAATTTAGGAACATAGCTTTGATTCATAGGGATCTCATAATTGTAACCCTTTATAATTCCCTTGCAAGGCCAGTTTATTTCATAGGCTTCACCCATCTAGTAACTAATGAATCCATTCTTGTCAACAATAAATGGTGAAGGAAAACCTTTATGTCACTTACCCTAACTGATCCTATGTTGCCATGGTACCCAGCATTATTCCAAGTGAGTTGGCTCTAGGGCATGCACTAACCCTTAAAATAGCAAAATGTATTTTCATCGGGCATGCTCCAAATAAAAAGTGTTTTAAGTGGTTTAACCTATTCAAAAAATAGATTTTTGTGAGCATGGATGCCTCTTCATTGAAAATCAACCATATTTTAAAAATCATCTTCAAAGGAAGAATAATAAGGAAGAAGATAATTTCAAGAGACTAGAAAATCATTACTAAACCTGATTTTCTCACATAATATATAACAAAATGTTTCTAATAATTAAAATGAAGAAATTCGGAGTCAACCAATGCCTAGTATTGTTATATCACAAATAGGAGGAGAAACACTACTAGTGGATAAAATCGCTCTGAATCTTGAGCTTCAAGTTTATAATACGAGGAAAGCTCAAAAAGATATTTCAAATCTACCGATCTCTCTAGCACAAGATCAATCACAATCCTTAAAGGAAGTTACAAATCTTACTTTTGTTCCATTATTTCATGTTAGTGAACCACATAATTCTAAGTCCCTTGATTTAAATATTTCTATAACCCACCGAAAAGGAGTCAAGTCATGTACCCACCATCCAATTGCCAAACACTTGTCTTATAAAAAACTATCCACCAACCACTGAGCATTTACCTCTGAGATTTCTAACTTGTTTGTTCCAAGAATTATTCATGACGCACTTGATCATTTGAATTGGAAGTTAGCAATGATGAAAGAGGTGAATTGTCTAAAGAAGAGTAGTATATGGGATATAGTTAGCCTACCCAAAGACGAGATCTCTAGGATGCAAGCGAGTCTTCATCGTGAAATATAAGGTTAATGGAAATGTAGAATGATATAATGTAAGGTTGGTGGCAAAATGTAGACCTAACAATCTTAGATACGACACAATTACGACACGAATGTAAGACCCGAAGGTGACACGTGCTAAAATTAGGTAAAAATTATATATGAATGTGGTAAAAGTTAAAAATAAGGTATTGTGTCTCTCGTATCAAAACAAATTTCAACACGAATACGATTTTATATGACATGAATGCGAATTAAAAATGCAAATTGCCAGGTCTAGCAAAATGCTTACACTAACCTATGGGGAAGATTATGAAGTCTTACCCTTGAAGACTACTCAAACCTTGCCTTTCCTCCGCTTTTTAGTTCTGATCCAGCCCCTTAACAGCCTTCAAAAGTTCCCTAATTTTGGCACCATACAGCCCTCCATTCCGACCTTCTAAGTTAGCCAAGATCGGTTTCAAAATCACCCTTAATATCTCGTTTTTCCATCACTGCACATAACCCCTATATAACTCCTTATTCAATCTTCGAACAGCCCTTTAACAGCCCAGTTCGGCCTTAGCAGTTCCCCCTTAATAGCCTTTATTCAACTATAGTTTTTCAACCTTTAAAGTTCTTTATATAGAACCCCAAAACTCAGCCTCACTTTAGCCTTAAACCACCACTGCTTCAGCTCCCTTTCAGCACCCTATATACCACATTTTCAGCTCCTCCATACTCAACTTCCCTCTCCACCAATCACCCTTAATCACGAACCAAGAGACTCTGTTTCAGACACCAAAACAGCCCATGTTCAGGCCCCATTTTAGCACCCAACAAGACTCTTAATATAGCCTTGATCAGTGTCCTATTCGGTGCTCTGTCCAGCACCTAAAATGCGAACCTCCGGCCTTTGTTTCTGGCTGTTTTCAGCCTTATTTCAACCCCAACTTAGTGCCTGGTTCAATCCTTTCAGCCTCCTTGACAGCTTTATTCATAAGCCTCTAAACCCAGCGTTGAACCACTTCTGTCCAATAGCCAACAGCAGCTCGTAAAAGGCACGTTTCCACCCCATTTTATCCTCTTTTGCAACACTCAAATGCAACGCTTCAATCACCAAAATCCTCCTTTATCGAACGAAAACTCCCATTTTTCTGCTTAGTCTGGTCTCCTTCAAAACCCCTGTTCAAGTCGAGTATTTGCAGCCCAATTACTCCCTTGAATCATGCCTAGCTCAACTTCGAAACTCTGTTTCTTGGCCTCCAAAATCACTTTTGGCAATAGCGGTGCTGTCTCCTTTCTCCTCTGCCGAGAGCCCCTAATCAGTCTCCTTCTCGATTCTCTTCACTCTCACCCAGCCCCATTGTCTCTTCTCTTTATCTCTCTCTTTTTTCTTGAAAGGCTAAACTGTTCGGTTCAGCCCCTCATAGTCTGCTGCCATTACAACCGCAGCAAGGTGGGTCAACATATTCTTCTTCCACCATCGTAGGTTCCAGTCGCTGCTGGTGGATCCGGAGCCGCCGTCGCCAGTCAATCTGGCATCTCACTTCCTTTTGGTTTCTTTCTCTCGCCAGCGGTTGGCTCTCCCCCTCGACAACCCTCTTTGTCGTTCTACGTCTCCTCTGTTTGTGTATAGAGGAGAAGAGTAGGGGGTCGGGTAGGAGGGTTAAATCCCGCCAATCCCGATCCTCCTCGTAACCTCGACACTCTTATCATACACATAATTTCAATTTATAGAACTTTTGCAGTGTTCATACTTAATTTATCACTTAATATTTATACCTCTAGACTAAATTCTCAATACTTGAATTATTTTTATTATTAAAATTATTTATTTACAAGAAGTGGAAAATTCGCAATTATCACCTGGTGGATTATTGGGGGATTTTAATTATTCTGTGATGGTTGTGTCTTTAGCTACTTATCGACTCGGGACTCAGACACTCCTGAGTTGTTAGCAAACAAAATGGCATTGGAGATTGCGATAGAATTTAGTGACAGAAAAATTATTTCTTCACGGATCCATTTAATTTTTGTGACAAAATTTTCAACAAAGATTTTGTCGTAATACATCGCTAAAAGTCATTTCGGACGGCTTTGAAGTATTAGCGACAAACTTTTTATCACTAATTGCGTTGCTAATAACCCTTTTTTTTCTTATAGTGAAAAGACATAAAGATGGCCGACTGATTATTGAATCTGACTCCATGGTTGTAGTTAATTCGTGCGTAAGTGAGATATTGAGACCTTGGAAATAGTATGTTGTTATGTCTTTTCTGAAACTGATTGGTTGAGAACAATTTGCGATGCTTAGATACAGAAAATATACAAGGAAGGTAATGGTTTGGCTATGCATTAGCCAAAGCTGGGATTGAAAGACTAGAAACATTTAATATTAGCTATCATTGTGGAGTTTACTGGGTTTTGTAATTCATTGATTCTGGATACACTGTTTCAGTTTGGTAGGGTGTACCGGCTATAAATCCTGCTTTTGAATGTTGCTACTGTATTGAACTGTTTTTATTTTGTGATTAGTTTAGTGGCCCAACCTATTACCAATAAACATATGGTTTAGAAGATAATAAAAAAAATAATAGAAACATTTTAACAAAATTCCTTATTCCACACCAACCAACTACAAACTACACTGAAAGTAAGATTAAGATACACCTTCAACCCTCCCCACCAATATAGTTTCTTCAAATTAGAACAAATTAAAATAAAGCATATGCAATCCTATATGTCTTCGTGTTAGTTATAGTGAAGGGGAATGAACATTATCAAAGATATCAGCTGGAGGAATGAACGAGTCCATGGAGAGTCCCGGAACATCAAAAACAACATCATCGATGCTCCAAATTTCCTCCATCCGAGTCCTGCTGTGCTGCATTGATAGCTCACCAAATCGGAAAACCGTGGCGATTGATCTTCCTTCATGAGCAAGTAGCACTCCATCGACATCTCTATAGTCTCCAATGCTACTTCCAATGGTAGTTTCCCAGTAGACAGATTCATTTTCTTGTGTTTGAACCCTGGTCAGGTGGGAGTCCTCCAAGTATATCAATAGACCACTCTTTTGGCAAAAATAGCCGTATAATACATGCCTAATCACCTCTGCTGGCCCTTCGTTTCGTTCCATCACCGCAGCGCGGTCGGCGCACACTTTTAGTACGAAACATTCGTAGTCCCCGATGCGTTTCTCGCCTAAGCATTGAGCTTTAGCAAATAAGCTGGCTGTTGTCTTTGGATCTAAGCCCTGAATTGATCACAAACAAAAAACTCGAATTAAATCATCTGATTTTAAAACTCTTAATCCGATTAATTCATCACTCCCTTATTCTATGCCTCTTAATCATTTTAAAGTGGATTTTTGTTCAAAATTAAATCTTTCTTAAATTTTGTTGGTGTCAGTATAACAATATGGGCATTCTCATATATGCTATAAGAAAAGGAAAATTTATTTGTTTGTATTTTTTTCCTCGAGAAATCCAAAAAAGCTCTACCCTTTTTCTAATGAATTGTCTCTCTTTTTTTTTGTTGTAAGAAAAATAAAAAAACAAGAAATGAAAGATGTTTGAATTCGAATCTAAAATTTATAATATGTCGTATGTAATTTTTAACCACAACTCTATCCCGCTTCAATCACGAGTGAATATATACTTGTAATTCTTTTTTTCTTTTTACTTTTAAATTTAAAAAAATTAAATTTGTGTTTTTTGAATAAGAAATTGTGCATAAATAACTTCAATCAAATGCTTGGACGTAACCTACCAATTTAAAAAATATACTTTATCATTTATGAAAAGTTCATTTATATAGTAACCATAAAAACAAAGGTTCATTTATATTTATTTTAGACAAAATGGAAATAACATGCTTTGACCTACAGTCATCCAGGCTAGGAGACCATCATAAACCTTGTTATATTTACTATGAAGTATAATATGCGCCGAGATTTGGTAGCATTCCCAAAAATTTGAACAACGAAAGAGGAAAAAGAATTATAAAAATCTGAGAAAAGAAAAAGGACAAGTAGAAAATAAAAAAAAGAAAAAGCAAAGGAGGCAGCTAATAATGCAATACATGTTCCAGCAGTGGCAGTGCAGTACTATTCACTAAAGGGCAAATAGGAAAAAGTTAAAGCAAAAGCGGAAATGGAAGTGGCAATCCCAAGAAGTTGATGGTATTATTGGATGTACGTGATCGCTCAAAGATGATGTCAGCAAATAGGATAATCACGTGCCATTCGGCATTCTCTAACTCTATAGTGTTTGAAAAGAAATATGAAGGAAAGCAAAGAAAATTTGCCTGCTAAAGTATGGGACGGTTTCTGCATCATTGTCAGTTCCATTCCATTTTCTTGGGATTGTGATCTTGTTCTCCTATCCTTGTCTTTGTTTGGTAAAGAATTTTTGAATTTAATGCTACCTTAATGTTCCTTTTCTCTTTCTAACCGAAAGTTTATATTAATCACAGCTTTGGTTTAGTAAAGTTTGATTTTAGTAATAAATGCATGATTAATTGGTTCATCCGAAGAAAATCACAACATGAAAATGCTCATGCTTGTTTTTCCATTTTTATGATGGTAATTATAATTATATATTGTACTTCCACAAAATACTATTTGATGAATTTTTAATTGTCAATGATTAATCGATATATTTATTTTGAATAATTATTTAATATATTATTTGTAAAATTTTTTAATCCAACAAATGAGATTAAGATGATAACATATATCTTATTTTATTTATTTTTATTTAAATTTTATATGATGCGCTGACAGTGTATAATCTCTATACACTGTCAATATACAAAAGATTAATACATCATTAATAAAACTTTATGAGCAAATTAAAAAATATTTATTTGTATTTATTTTTAATAGCTTGGCATATTTTTAGTTTACATATTAATGAGGTATCAATTTCTGATGTATTGAAAGTATATAAAGACTATTTACTGTCAGTGCATCATATATAAACTTTTTTTTATTTTCTTAATATATTTAAAAGACATGTTTCATTATCTCAATTTCATTTGTGAAATAAAAAATTTTAACTTAATGTATTAGATATTATTCATTTTAATTTTTTTACTTGAAAAAATTGATTAAGAAATGAGATAGATAGAAGAAATGGAGAGGTTTAACTCAAAGTACCTGGATTATGCGACGCAAAGGTCGTTGAGGTCCCTTGGCTGCATGGGTGCCAAGCCATGATGTGTGTCGCCACACAGTTTTCCCATCGCTGCCGGCAATGACCTTGTTGCCTCCAACAACCAGCTCAAGAGACCACATCCCAGGCAACATCTGCCAAACAACAAAGCAACCACTTTCTGCACTTCTCGTACCTGAACTTTTCACGTTCTTCCCTGACGAAATCTCCGTTTCACAACATATCATCTTCACACTTCCTGTTGCATACATCTTTTTCGCACATTTCTGCTGTTTCAAGCATCCAGAAGCCGCCAAATATTGCTGTATAATGTAATGTGCCGTCGAAGTTTCCTGTATAAATATATCAAGACGCATTTTAAGCTTGAAAAAGGATCGTAAATGGTGATAGAACATGAAAAGAATACGAAAATTTCATTCAAAAACTTACAATAGGAATATCTTTGACCCGAATCTGATGAATTGGATTATTAACTAGAGGGATGGGGGCGAGAGGGCAACCCAAGACACCAAGCAAAAGCCGTAAATCTTGCCTTTTGGAAGGAATGTTTCCATATAAATTAGACATTGAAAAATTAGATGCTGACAATCCTTTTTGTGTTCGAAACCATTCTCGGATTACTTCCCAAGAGCTCTCCTTCTTGCTTCCTTCTTCCTGCATTTCAGGGTCTGGCCCTTCCATTAATGGCGTTAGTGTTTGTGTGCACCACCTCTGCTTCCTTCTTGCTCTCGACCCCATAGCATGAAATCCAAACTTAATTCTAGAAATGGGTTTTTTTTTTCAAAGAAAGTCTAGGATGGGAGATATAAAGACTGAACAAGCAAAGAATAAAAGAAAATTGGAGAATTTTGCGAGGAGAAACTAAAAGAGACAAAAGAGACAGCTTATCTGCACAACCACAGAGGCATCTGTTAATAATAAATACAGATTACGGGTTACATACTACATACTCCCACGTCGGGGTATCTTTTGCTTTACTATTCATTTTTGCTTTTGGACTAGACTTAATATATATATATATATATATATAATATAATTATTCTTGTCCTTTTATTTGTAAAAGTATTGTCTCGAGCTACGCCAAGTGTGAAGACCCATAAGAAATGGCCTATCTTTTTCAACAATCAGCCTGCAGTCCTTACTAGGCCTACATTGCAGCCATTTGCCCCCAAATTTATTTACATAAGTGACCCACCGTACAGGTAAAAGAAAATCTTTCTTGAAAAAGATACCATTACTTATGAATATTTTAATGAGTTATTATAAATTAGTAATTTTAAATTTTAATAAAATAAATTGATAAACTAATTTTAGTATAAAATATACAAAAAAATCCAAATAATTAATTGTGTTTTATCTTGATATGTGTTTTTCACATTTTGTTAGATCAGTATAGTATCATGGTTATATAGGTTTTAAATCTAATAATTTTAGTAAAGAGTGTAAGAAGCAAACTTTGCACCAAGAATAATTAAATAATGGGTTTATATATGATGCATTAATAGTGTATAATTTTTATATACTATTAATACATTAAAGATTGTAACAACCCGTTACCACATTTTTCACGTATTTCCATACAATTTTACTGGTTGGACTTCTGCGATGCCAATAACATTCTACAATGATAGTGACAAATAATGATATTTATTTATTAAATATGGAATATGAAATTTCTTTTCATTATTCCTTCCATCTGACATCCCCTATTATCTTTGTCTCAATAAAGTAGTACTGTATATATATGTCTGAAATGTAAAAAAGAAGTGACTATACCTGTCATATTTGACATAAGTTGCCCCCACGCTTGATATGTAGCTATCCATATGGGAGCTAATTCTCTCAACTTCGTGTCTTTTATCTGTGGAGTCAAAACAAAAGGGTGATCGATTCATACGCTCAGTAAATGAGACATATGCTGTTTTATAAAACCAAAACCATATTCCACAATTTATTTGTTTTTCCTAAAATCATATCGATAGAAAAACAGTGGTTATAGTAAACAGTACTCTCAATGCAGCATTCAAATCATTTGCTCAACAGTTTGTAATATCATGTAATTTAAAACAGAATTTAGGATTTAACAAATCCTCTCATTAAACAGAAACCAACAAATTGAGACTAGGCATCAAACAAATCATGCTCTCATTGTTCCCTCAGGAACACAAATCATCCGCTTTTGGGGTGCACCCGTAGGCCATCGCCTCTCATGGCTATCTCAACTAGATCTATGGCCATAATCTATGGGTGGTCCTCGGGTCCACTTGCCAAGTGACCTCGAGACCGCTGATGACTTGGCGGGTCCATCAGCCCTGTGACGCTCTGAGGTGCACTCGTTGGTCCATCGGCCGAGCCACCGCCCCAGGTGGGTCACGCAACTACATGAATAATACTGCATGAACTCAAGGCCTAAAGTCTCAAAACCACTTTTATATCTCATGAAAACCTTTATGGAATTATCTCACCATAGTATCATTTTCTCAAAATGATTTGATTTTCAAAAAGGTTTAGGCTTTCTGTTTACAGAACACCTTGACAACCTTTCAAAATCTCAACCTTTAAAACCTGCTCACCCATGGTCAGCTCGCCCAATATGGCTAGCCCATGGTAGCTCGCCCAGTGCGGTGAACTTGTGTTCGCCCGCCAACCTTTGCTTTTAAAACAACAAGCAAAACTGGCTTGCCCTTAGTGGCTCGCCCATTAGTCAATTCACCCAAAAGGGTTTGTGTTTTATATTTTCAAAGATATTAAAATGGCTCATTTTCCCTTAAGAAAATACCATTGAAATCTGTTCGCCATGGTCAGCTCGCCCATGGTCAACTCGAAAGGGGTGAACAAGTGTTCGTCCGCCACTCTCTACATTTAAAACAAAACACTGGCTCGCCAATATCTTTCTTAACAACAGGGGGTCGCCCGCCCCAAAACATTAAAAAGGGTTCGCCCATCGGTGACTCGCCTACCTTTTATTAAAATAGGGTTTACTCGCCCCAAAATAAACACAAATGGGCTCGCTCGCCAAGGCTCGTCCACCTTAAACCAATTCGTCCAGAAAACAACATAGGGGTCGGCTTTTAGCTCGCCCGAATCAAAACAATTATCAAATTAATGCATGTCATAAAACAAAACATTTATCAATATTTTCATAATATTTACTCCACAGGACATGTATTCACTTCACACACATCTCCCTTACCTGGTTCAACGAAGCCTTGGTTCCTTCTCGCCTTCTAAATCGCATTCACCGAGTTCATAATTCCTGGCTGCAAATAATTTATAAATTCTATTAATATTTTCATTTCATATCACTTGGCAAGATTGAAATAAATCAAATGACTACTCGCCCAATAGAGCTCTAACTAGCTCGCCCAACAGAGTTCGCCATTCATTAGATGGCTTAATATGGGAGCTCGCCCGCCATTACTCAACACTAATATAATTGGGAGTTCGCCCAAAATTCACTTCGCCAGGCTTTATTGACTTAAATGTGGGAGTTCGCCCGCAATTCTACTCGCCCAGTGAATATATTGGCTTAGTTGTGGGAGTTCGCCCACAAGTCAGTTCGCTATTGCCCGATTCCCTTACAAGTGGAGTTCGCCCAACTTTTCAACTCGCCATGCGCTTGCATGGAGTTCGCCCTGCATGACTTTATATTCTAAGGTGGGCTCGCCAATGACTTAACATGTGGCAACCTCACCCACAATCACACTCCACATTCTTCAGCTCGCCAATGATGGCTGAGCTCGCCCATTTATCATCATTTCTACCCCATTTCGATTTCTTTCTTTGTTCATGCTCACTTATTTTTCAGACCATACCTTGTTCTAGTTTCTGGTATATTCTAACAAAATTCAACTAAAACAAGGCTATTTCTAATGTTCATTACTTTGTAAAACATCAAACTATATCCTCAAATACCAAAATAACCATAGAATATGGAAACTCACCTTACCCAACTGCACTTCTAGAACAGATTGCTTTCTGTCTCACGTTAGCCTTATTTTGCTTATTCCTTTAGCTCATCAAACTAAGGAGGAAAGGTTTGCAAGTAGATTTACTTGTTTAGCCAGCATATGGATGAAGTTGAGTAGATCAAGCATTGTAGAAATGGGAGGAAATCAGAGCATAAACTTGCAGTTGCATAGCTTTCGGGAAGAAGGTCAAATTTACTAAGTCGATCTTCCTCAAATGTTTCTTCTTATATAGCCATGCTATCCAATCAGAACCCATCACTTGACCTTATCCCGTCTTCTTTGATTTATTTCACGTCTTTCATGCATTTAATGCATGAAGAAAAACTACAGCTCAAGATGGCGTGAAAGTCTCTCTTCCACACGCCTTTTCTGCTTCTATTGACTTTGTTTTACTCCTCAACCAATAAGGATAATTCCTTTATTGACTTTACATCCTCTTTATTAATTGTCTCCAACCGTATCACTTACAAAGTCAATTTTGGCTGCAAAAATGGTTTGAATCTATTTTCATCTTGTTCCATAAGTGTTTATTCTAGTTTGCCTCTTCAACCTGAGACCTCAGCTCGCCCATTCTGTTTCAATTTCAGTTCGCCAACAATATTTGGTAATTTACGAGCTGATTTCCTTTGCTTGGCGATCACCATTTATTGTTCTACTCGCCTTTTAGCTATCATAAACTCACTCAATCTCGATGGGCGATCACAAGTCTTCGCCCAATTCAGGCTATCATCTTAAGCAACTAAACTTGGCGAACTTACCTATTCGCCAAACCGAAGAGGCAAACAATGAACTCGCCACCATCAACTCGCCATACTCATCACTTGGGCGATCAGATCCCTCGTCACATTGGGCGATCACTAGGTATGGCTCAACTCGCCCACTTTGCTCATATCACGCCACACATTGGCGAACTCACCTGTTCACCGATATGGCCATTAGATACCACTAATCACCCTCCATTGGCGATCAGCCTTGCTCGCCCATTGGCGAGCTGCTCTATCTACTTGCCCATACATTATTTCACCGAAATTGCTCCATTTACTTCTTAAATTAAGGAGCTTTTAACCCAAGTGGAATTCAATATTTATTATTTACTTAATTTCCATTATCCATTTTATGAAATTAGGGTCTACCGTAGTGTAGAATCGGGTCTTACATTTTCTCCCCATCTTAAGAAATTTGGTCCTCTAAATTTCAACCTGACCTATCAGAAAGGAAACTCTGGATACTTCTTATGTATAAGGCTTTCAAATTCTCAAGTAGCCTTATCCTTAATATTGTACTGTCAGAGCACTTTAGCCATAAATAATCTTAGATTACCGCACTTTATCATAACACTTTATCCTTTCTATCCAAAATCCGTACTGATTTCTCAACGTAACTCATGTCCTCTCTAATATCTAGGACTCATGTCGAATCACATGAGAAGGATATGGATAGTACTTTCTCATCATTGAAACAAAAATACGTTATGCACTCCTGACAACTTGGGAGGTAGTGCACATCTCTCACACGATCTAAGATCTCCAAAGATCTCATGTCTCGAGGACTCAATTTTCCTCTCATTATACCTCTAAATAGTGAGGCCTTAATATACATAATCTCTTGTATATATCAAGAAGTCTGTTCGACCAAGTCGAAAATGACTTTCGATCTCTGATCTTCTCAAGCTATCGTGGATTATATTGTCTGCTAAATAAACCCTTTAAGGTGCTATGCCTATACTCTCCTTTGGCCATTATCATAAGCAAACTCTGTCAGGGTAGAGAGTTATCCAAAGAGCCTGTAAAATCAACTGCACACGCTCACACCATATCCTCGAGCGTCCATCTCATACACTCGGACTGTCTCTCAGTCTGCGGATGAACTGCGGTGCAAAACTCAATCGGGATCCCATAGCTTCCTGAAATCTCTCTCAACATTGAGATACGAAGCGGGACTCCCTATCAAATGTAATGCTCACTGGAATACTGTGTATCCTCAACATTTCCCTAACATATAACTCAGCCAAGGCACCAATTAGTTCAATAAATTCCATAATCAAGGAAATAAGCAGACTTAGTCAATATATCCACAACTATCCAAATAGCAACATACCCTTTTGTGGTTAATTCAATTATTTCCATTTACTTTAGGAAGTACCTCTAATATAGGTATTTTTCTTCCTTATCACATTTCAACTTTTAGTTAATCTCATCTCTAAATTGAGACCACGAGTATCTCTTTATATTCCATATTGGCTTTAGTAATCTTGCCCATCTCTTCAGGTCATTAACAGTCATCTCTTTGGCGCTCTCTCGCGCCCCAAGTTTACTCTTTCAAGTGAGTCGGCGACTACATAGTTCGCCCACATCTCACAACATATTATCCGCTATTAGGCGATCGCCCCACTCGTGGGTCGCCATCCTAGATTTTATTCAAGGATCCTGAAGAATTCGGGCTTCTTCTCTCTCAACCATTTTATACTCCCTGAAATCTTTTATCATCCTTGGGAGTTAGCAAATTTTCACTTTTTTTACACAGTAACTGTGACGTCCCCGTCACTTCATCTTATCACTTATCTTTTTTTCCTTCTTTATTTAGATTTAGTTTATCCAGTGTCGTTCTTCCCTTAATCTTAAGCTAATCATTTAATAGCTCATGAAATTTTATTTAATTTCCATAAACATAAAATGATATATATAAATATCATTCCGTTTCCACAGGATCTCATACATCCTCTTAACTTATATCCCCGACATCTTATATATATTCTCTACTTGTACTGTACTGTAGCTGAATTACAATTTAACTTTACATATGAACATATAAGTATACCTTCTATGCTAACTGGGAAGCGTATCGAGAAGGTACACTTTGATTCTTCAAAAACAAGCTCCTCTAGTCGGAGCAGGATTCACTTCAGGTAATCTGTAGGAAAAATGGTTGTAAAAGGGTGAGTTTACGCTCAGTAAGAAAAGTATGTAAAAGAGCGTGCTATGCCTCTATATGCATTTTTCCTACTTGGCTCTATAATGTCATATAAAGCATTATAAAGCATGCATCATAAACCTCTTTCATGCATTGTTTGCAACCATGCATATTCATTTCAAATGACATGGCAATCATACTTTATATGCTTCCGTTAAAATATAGCATACAAAAAAAACATGCATCATACTTCTTTCTTTAAAACATCATACTTCATACATACTTTAAAACATACATCATATACTTCTTCATACATATATCTTGTACTTTGAAATAGATGGAGACTATGTACAATGTTTAAGCGATTGAGTCGTCATATGAACCGTTCATTCCCATTCATATGACTCATATGACTCTAATCATGCATTAGTACATTGGTATACCATGTAGAGGTCAGGGATTCTCTCCTGCCTTAATAATACCATAGTGAGCACTAGTCAGGTGTCACTGATGGTCTTGAGGACCTGACTAAGGTTCCTCACTTAACATACATATTACTGAGGACTTGATCAGAGTCTCTCAGCCATCAGAAATGCATAATCATTACGCAGTCCATAGTCTCAAAACATTTATAATATGCTTTTAAGAAAACACATTTGTGTTTAAATCAATTAAGCTTTGAAAACATCTTTTCATACATGGCAGTCGACTGGTCTTATAGGGCAGTCGGCTGCTGCTTCATAACTTTATTTCTCGAAATTATTTTCATTTCGAAAAATACATGGGGGCAGTCGACTGGTCCATATAGCAGTCGACTGGTTTTCAAACAGAATGCTTCTTAAGAAATAGCAGTCGACTGGTCATATAGGGCAGTCGACTGTTTTTGAAACAGAATGCAATTTGGCAAATAGCAGTCAACTGTCCCATATAGCAGTCGACTGGTTTGAAACAGAATGCAATTTGGCAAATAGCAGTCGACTGTCCCATATAGCAGTCGACTGGTTTGAAACAGAATGCTTCTGGGTAAATAGCAGTCGACCGGCTTACATAGCAGTCGACTGGTTTGCATAGGTTTTCGAAAAACGACGTTTTGTTTGTCTCTAGGCAGTCGACTTCCCTTTATGGCAGTCAGCTGCTCCTAGCCTAATTGGTACTAGGAGACAAGTCCGAAAATGCAACTTTTCCTATACAAAACCAGTTGATGTTTCTTTCCAAACCACATAAAATCATCGTAAAACATGCGGACATAGCCGCCTTACGTCCGTTACATAAATTCCTTACCTCGATTCCTTTGGAAACGCGAAATCACTTGGCGTGTAACCCTAGCTTTTCACTTCTTCAAAGCTGCAACATCAAATCAATTTAAACCTTTAAACCATCATCATACATATATCATACTAACTCAAAACAACTCTAAACCATAAACCAAATTGACTAAATCATTTTCTTCTCTTACCTTCACTAGAGACCAAAATCTCAAACTTTGAGATCTCTTCCAAAACTTGGAATCAATCCACCAAACCTTGGATATCTCTTATTCTAGTGACAAGGATCGATTTTCGTCTAATAAACTTGTTGAATCGATGGGAGAGTAAGGTGGTTTGTCAAGGTAGCTATGGATGGTAACTTGGAAGAATGGAGGAAACGAGAGGGAGAGCTGGAAGAGGGGCTGGCGTAGGGGTGATGATGATGAGGGTGATGAGTCATGCAAGATGCATTAATTGCTTCTTATCTCATCCTCAATCTCAGCCATGCTTACTCCTTGACTCAAGACTATTTGACCCTCAATTAATTCCTCTTCTCCTTTCTTCCTATGACTCATCCATTAAATCACCAATCAAAATTCTGATTTTATTTCTTCTCTCATACCTTAATTAATTTTCTGATATCAACATGCTTCATTTGACTTATTGACATTCAACTTCATTGTTTCTTCTATATTCTATACATTAATCATACATCATTCATACATCTACTTCACATCAATTTCATATTCATTTAATCATATTAGCTTAGAATACTTTACATACATGGAGGAATTACATGGAAATTGGGGATCTCACAGTAACTCATTCATACTACTTATCACTTATCATTTCATTCGGTGCTAAGTCGATAATAATTTTGGTGACTGTCATATAGATAATTTTTAATTAATCGTATGTAATTGTCCCAATAGTCTTTTAAATACAATGCACTCGCTCTCACTATATCCCAGAGCGTCTACACAATATGCTCGGATATCTATATAAATCAAAGGCGGTGCTAACAGAAAAATTTGGAATCCCGAAGCCTCTTGCTATTCTCTCAAAGCATGTGGCAATTCAAGAATCCTTATCACATGTACTCACTTACTGGAACTTCATATACGTTCTCACTGTTTCACCAATATTTATCGACTATAGCACTCAAGACATCTCAAAACATGATGATGAAGTGAATTAATTTGGTTACTCAATCCATAATCACTTCTATAACCTCATGATTCTTTCGGATTCTCTACCATTCCACCGTGATTATTTCATGGTTATACTATGATGGCCCTTCTTTTGCAGACCTTTATACTAACCATCTTGTAACCATTTCAAATACTATACTCATACATACCCATTCACTTTCGCTTTCTCACAAGTATGTATCACATCAATACAGTAGTAAATTTCACAAACTCCTCAATCAATCATTTATACCATATGGGTACCTCATAGATTTTATACCTCAATCACCACACTTTAATCTCACTTAAATAGTGAAATCCTTTACTCATTCAACTTCAAAGCCCACTTAATCATTCGAGACCTCCCGTCTCTACTGTATATAGTTCAATTAGAACTCATATTCCCTGACTTAACAGTAAAGTTTTCCATTCTTAAAAGTTTGTGACGTTATTCAACGATATTGCTTATATCAATATTCATATTTATTCACTTAAAATCATCCTAGTTGGCTCTAGGCACACAAATAAGAAGGATACTACAGTCGGCTAGGGATCCATATATAATATGATAGGTACTTTAGAATGCCATACTTGTTCCGGAACCTATAAGCAACTGTAGAGAGTACTAATCTCGTTGTTTTCAAAACGACAAGTTTTCGTTTTCACCAGTTATACCAAAACAGTTGATTTCTCTACTCATCAATCTCTTGAGTAATTTCTCAAGTTCTTCTGATTCATTAGTAAGAACTTACAAACAGATTTCATGTCGTGAATCGAGTCAACAATCTCTCGAATCCACGTTATTCCAAGAGTTTTATTTAGGATTTCATCCCATAAATTCTAATTCACAAACTAATACTGTCTTGGATGTCTTATTATTTACATTCAACCAAATCCATATATATATATATATATATATATATATATATATATATATATATCCTCCAAACACATATATATTTATTTTCAAGTCATTTCACATGTATTTCATAATATTTCAGTTTTATGGATATCGTAACGGACCAGCCCAACCGGCCATGGCAACCCCTTTTTTAGGCCCATCGATAACGATTGCTGTGACAACGCTACTTATCCATACTGTCCTCTTTGGCGATCACCTCGATGCTCGGTCCTTCCAACCGTGCTCGAACTCGCCCATTTCAAGTTTTCTTTCGCATCTGTAACGACTCGAACACTTGACTTCTCAAATGTTAAGTTACTACAAATATTTATTCTCCTAAATCATAAGGAGTGTCTAGAGCCAGTATTAACATCATCGATTTTACATCATTTCTCACACAATTAACTTTTCATAATACTCAATAATTTCTCGCCAATATAACCCATAT
This sequence comes from Heritiera fomes, assembly GCA_032173925.1. Lineage (NCBI taxonomy): Eukaryota > Viridiplantae > Streptophyta > Magnoliopsida > Malvales > Malvaceae > Heritiera > Heritiera fomes. The sequence goes on from JAPDPM010000002.1 coordinate 20,475,706, forward strand.
TTTCACTTTAAATTCAGACCCTAAATCCACAATAGGCTGACTATCTCGCGAGCTCTCATAGCATATACTCTGGGTCGCCTTACTCGTCAATATATCAGTGGGGTCCACAGTAGGAATCATCCTTTACACCATCAATTACTCATACTATTTCACCATCAATTACTATTTTAAATCAATTTAGTCATTCATGACTTAAATAAAGCATTTCAATATAGGGTATATTCATAAATTCCCTTTTAATTCTCTCTCTTCGATATACCTCCAAACACGCGATCTTAGGGCTTATACACTAATATTATCCCTTTTCATTTCAATATCATGATTTCAAGATCTTAATTCAATATGTACAGAGAAGTCATGGTGGCGCCCTCACCGAGTTCCTCACTGTACATTACCGAATAGATTTGACATTATGATGATAAGATCGCCTATCTCATGTAAACTTCCCGGATTACAATCTCCACTTGTAACCCTTAATTTACAAACTTTCACTACATTTCAACACTTAACTCAATTCATAGTCACTTGACTCCTCTATACACTCAAACCATACAGTACTACAGGGGATGTTAACCTTTCTCAACACTTTCTGTGTTAAAAGCATCAACAGACATCATACTAATCGAAGCTCTGATACCATTAAATCTGTAACAGCTCTTACTACATTTTTCACGTATTTCCATACAACTTTACCGGTTGGGCTGTTTGCGATGCCAATAACATTCTACAATGATAGTGACAAATAATAATATTTATTTATTAAATATGGAATATGAAATTTCTTTTTATTATTCCTTACATCTGACATCCCCTATTATCTTTGTCTCAATAAAGTAGTACTGTATATATATGTCTGAAATGTAAAAAAGAAGTGACTATACCTGTCATATTTGACATAAGTTGCCCCCACGCTTGATATGTAGCTATCCATATGGGAGCTAATTCTCTCAACTTCGTGTCTTTTATCTGTGGAGTCAAAACAAAAGGGTGATCGATTCATACGCTCAGTAAAGGAGACATATGCTGTTTTATAAAACCAAAACCATATTCCACAATTTATTTGTTTTTCCTAAAATCATATCGATAGAAAAACAGTGGTTATAGTAAACAGTACTCTCAATGCAGCATTCAAATCATTTGCTCAACAGTTTGTAATATCATGTAATTTAAAACAGAATTTAGGATTTAACAAATCCTCTCATTAAACAGAAACCAACAAATTGAGACTAGGCATCAAACAAATCATGCTCTCATTGTTCCCTCAGGAACACAAATCATCCGCTTTTAGGGTGCACCCGTAGGCCATTGCCTCTCACGGCTATCTCAATTAGATCTATGACCATAATCTATGGGTGGTCTTCGGGTCCACTTGCCAAGTGATCTCGAGACCGCTGATGACTTGGCGGGTCCATCAGCCCTATGACGCCCTGAGGTGCACTCGTTGGTCCATCGACCGAGCCACCGCCCCAGGCGGGTCACGCAACTACATGAATAATACTGCATGAACTCAAGGCCTAATGTCTCAAAACCACTTTTATATCTCATGAAAACCTTTATGGAATTATCTCAGCATATTATCATTTTCTCAAAATGATTTGATTTCCAAAAAGGTTTAGGCTTTCTATTTACAAAACACCTTGACAACCTTTCAAAATCTCAACCTTTAAAACCTGCTCACCCATGGTCAGCTCGCCCAATATGGCTTGCCCATGGCAGCTCACCTAGTACGGTGAACTTGTGTTCGCCCGCCAAGCTTTGCTTTTAAAACAACAAGCAAAACTGGTTCGCCCTTAGTGGCTGGCCCATTAGTCAATTCACCCAAAAGGGTTTATATTTTCTATTTTCAAAGATATTAAAATGGCTCATTTTCCCTTAAGAAAATACCATCGAAATCTGTTCGCCATGGTCAGCTCGTCAGTCCGGCTCGCCCATGGTCAACTCGAAAGGGGTGAACAAGTGTTCGCCCGCCACTCTCTACATTTAAAACAAAACACTGGCTCGCCCATATCTTTCTTAACAAAAGGGGGTCACCCGCCCCAAAACATTAAAAAGGGTTTGCCCATCGGTGGCTCACCCGCCTTTATTAAAACAAGGTTTACTCGCCCCAAAATAAACACAAATGGGCTCGCCCGCCAAGGCTCATCCGCCTTAAACCAATTTGTCCAGAAAACAACATAGGGGTCGGCTTTTAGGTCGCCCGAATCAAAACAATTATCAAATTAATGCATGTCATAAAACAAAACATTTATCGATATTTTCATAATATTTACTCCACAGGACATGCATTCACTTCACACACATCTACCTTACCTGGTTCAACGAAGCCTTGCTTTCTTCTTGCCTTCAAAATCGCATTCACCGAGTTCATAATTCCCGGCTGCAAATAATTTATAAATTCTATTAATATTTTCATTTCATATCACTTGGCGAGATTGAAATAAATCAAATGACTACTCGCCCAATAGAGCTCGCCATTCATTAGATGGCTTAAAATGGGAGCTCGCTCGCCATTACTCAACACTATTATAATTGAGAGTTCGCCCAAAATTCACTTCGCCAGGCTTTTTTGACTTAAATGTGGGAGTTCGCCCACAATTCAACTCGCCCAGTGAATATATTTGCTTAGTTGTGGGAGTTCGCCCACAAGTCAGTTTGCCATTGCCCGATTCCCTTACAAGTGGAGTTTGCCCAACTTTTCAACTCGCCATGCGTTTGCATGGAGTTCGCCCTGCATGACTTTATATTCTAAGGTGGGCTCGCCAATGACTTAACATGTGGCGACCTCACCCACAATCACACTCCACATTCTTTAGCTCGCCAATGATGGCTGAGCTCGCCCATTTATCATCATTTCTACCCCATTTCGATTTCTTTCTTTGTTCATGCTCACTTATTTTTCCGACCATACCTTGTTCTAGTTTCTGGTATATTCTAACAAAATTCAACTAAAACAAGGCTATTTCTATGTTCATTACTTTGTAAAACATCAAACTATATCCTCAAATACCAAATTAACCATAGAATATGGAAACTCACCTTACCCACCTGCACTTCTAGAACAGATTGCTTTCTGTCTCACGTTAGCCTTACTTTGCTTATTCCTTTAGCTCATCAAACTAAGGAGGAAAGGTTTGCAAGCAGATTTACTTGTTTAGCCAGCATATGGATGAAGTTTAGTAGATCAAGCATTGTAAAAATGGGAGGAAATCAGAGCATAAACTTGCAGTTGCATAGCTTTCGGGAAGAAGGTGAAATTTACTAAGCCGATCTTCCTCAAATGTTTCTTCTTATATAGCCATGCTATCCAATCAGAACCCATCACTTGGCCTTATCCCATCTTCTTTCATTTATTTCACGTTTTTCATGCATTTAATGCATGAAGAAAAACTGCAGCTCAAGATGGTGTGAAAGTCTCCCTTCCACACACCTTTTCTGCTTCTATTGACTTTGTTTTACTCATCAACCAATAAGTATAATTCCTTTATTGACTTTACATTCTCTTTATTAATTGTCTCCAACCGTATCACTTACAAAGTCAATTTTGGCTGCAAAAATGGTTTGAATCTATTTTCATCTTGTTCCACAAGTGTTGATTCTAGCTCGCCTCTTTAACGTGAGACCTCAGCTCGCCCATTCTGTTTCATTTTCAGTTCGCCAACAATATTTGGTAATTTACGAGCTGATTTCCTTTGCTTGGCGATCACCATTTAGTGTTCTACTCGTCTATTAGCTATCATAAACTCACTCAATCCCGATGGGCGATCACAAGTCTTCGCCCAATTCAGGCTATCATCTTAAGCAACTAAACTTGGCGAACTTACCTATTCGCCAAACCGAAGAGGCAAACAATGAACTCGCCATCATCAACTCGCTATACTCATCACTTGGGCGATCAGATCCCTCGTCACATTGGGCGGTCACCAGGTATGGCTCAACTCGCCCACTTTGCTCATATCACGCCACACATTGGCGAACTCACCTGTTCGCCGGTATGGCCATTAGATACCACTAATCACCCTCCATTGGCGATCAGCCTTGCTTGCCCATTGGCGAGCTGCTCTATCTACTTGCCCATACATTATTTCACCGAAATTGCTCCATTTACTTCTTAAATTAAGGAGCTTTTTACCCCAAGTAGAATTCAATATTTATTATTTACTTAATTTCCATTATCCATTTTATGAAATTAGGGTCTACAGTAGTGTAGACTCGGGTCTTACAAAGATTGACATCTCATCAATATGGAAACTAAAAAAATCAAGCCTTTAAAAATAAATATAAATAAATTTTTTTCAATTTGCTCATAAGAGCTTATCGATGAGGTGTCAACCTCTAAACATTAACAGTGTATAGAGATTATGCAGTGTCAATGCATCATATATAAATCCTTAAATAATTAATTAATTTTTCAAGAAAAAGGGTAAAAAAATGATAGACCAATCGAACGGCAACCTCTCTGCCAATTAGCTAGTGCACTTAAATCCAATATATCTCAATTTTTGGATCAAATTTGAGATAAAATTTTGAATTGAACCTAATTTTGGGCTTGTGATGAGCCCAAAAGAAAGTTGCTAGTCAGTCCAAGCATCTGTCACTTGGCTAACATGAACTCAATTTAAGTCGGGAAGAAATCTAGATGCATTTCACGTCTTATTCAGTAAGAAACTAAGACCCACTTGATCAACATACACTTTGCAATTGACTAGCACATGTGGATAAACCTTACAAATAATAATTCTTTCAATTATCTTCCCAATAAATATTTGAGTGAAATACATAAATCCCCTACACTTATGCTAAAAGGACACTAACACCACTCTAGTTTCAAAATATCAAATTTTCTCCTTTTAATTAAGGTTTAGGGTTTAAAATTCAGGGGTTCTTAGCTTAGGGTTTCGGATTTAAGAGTTAAAGTTTCAGTTTTTGGGTTTAGAATCTATTGTTTAGTGTTTATGATTTCTAAATTTAAGGATAGTTAAAAGGAGAAAATAGTATTTTGAAACTAGAGGGGGTTAGTGTCTTTTTGGTGTAAATATAAGGGGTTTATGTATTTCGCCTCATAAATATGGTATAAGTCTTACAAAGATTTATCAATTAGAAGATGATGAACGACCATCTTAATAACCTCATCAACCTCTTCGTATAAAGACCCTTTTTATTCCTTCTTTTTATCAATTAATTCTTAGTTTCAACAATACCATTTCTCAACCATCCTAACCACCCTAAATAACCTCCATCTTGACCTAAGCCTCTACCATAACTTAAGCCTCTTTTGACTCCATATCGAAAATGAAAAAGAAAAAACAATCACAATCCTAGCACTTCGCATAAGCCCAGCCAATCTGCTATTCAAGTTCGCTAGAACATCATTCCTTAAATCAAGCTCGAACCTCGTTCTTATGACTTCAACCCAATTACCCATGACCCAACCAGTGGTCTAAAGTATACCAAACACTAAGAAACCTATTTATTTTACTTCACTTAGTCCCTTAAAAGTCCAAATTTTGTTTGTCTCAAATAGGGATGTAAACGAGTCAAGCTACTCGTGAGCTACTTAAGCTTGACTCGATGATTAGTAGAGGTAGACTCATTTATTTTCGAGCCGAGCTCAAGCTTAAGCTACCCAAGTAATGAGTCGAGTTGAGTTTGAGCTTCTTAATACTTGACTTGAGCAATTCGTGAGCATTACCGAGTTTTTTTAGGATATATTTTTAATATTTTATTATTAGTTTACCTTTAACCCTTACAATATATAGTTAAATTTTCACAAATTGAACCTATCGAGTCGATCTCAAGTAGCTCGAGTGTTCTATCTACTCGAGCTTAAGCAGCTCAAGTATTCTATCAAGTTGAACTTGAGTTTCAAAAATCAAACTTGATTGAGCTCGAGCTAAGCTTTGACTCTCAAGTTTTCTAGTTGAGCCGAGCTTAAGCCTGGTATTGGATCAACTTGACTCGGTTCAGTTACACCCCTAGTCTCAAAGTTAAGCCAATCACTATGTATGTAAGCTAATCGACAAACCTTGTCAAGTAGTTACCAATTAGCTAGCCTCCTATTGGTCGGTCCATCATTGTTGCTATCATTGATCACAATGTTGTTGTCGATTGGTCTAACAACCGAACATGTTGCCATTTCCTCGTTCGTCTTACCTCGGTATCTGAAATTCTCATGGGTCTAGAACTAGGCAACTCACTTAGGGAATATCGTAATCTTTAAGTTTTTGGTCTCATTAATAATTATGAGCATGTGACATAATCCATGGTCAAGCATCATGTAGCATAAAATCCATGATATGTGCCATGTAGTATTTTAAGACGTGATTTTTGTTAAGTGATGGATATTTTATAATATAAATTCGTATCTAGTAAGTCATGTATGATCCTATCATATAGCTTAGGAATAAATAAGGATTTTGATAAATATGCCCTTATGGCACATTATTTATTGTCATTTTAGTATGCTAGTTAAACTAAGATAGATACCAACAACCCAACCACAACAATATATCGATCCCAATAATGCCCAGATTGATCCTAGTAAGGTAAAGATTGACCTTAGCAAGAGTAGTAAATAACAAAATGTTAAGGATCAACCTTAGCAACAGCCTTTCACATTTGTGTAAACTAATATTTCAAAAGCTTTATCTCCTTATATTCTACAATATCAGATATTTCTTTTGAACCAACATAGAAAAAGGTATCATAAATAAACAACACTTTATTAATGGTTAACACAATCATGTTCCCATCTACAATTTTTTTTTTCATTTTCATATGACATAAGTGAGTGCATTATATATAGCTTGTTAACTTTCTTAAAGAAGAGAAAAACATAATACAGTAATTAGTACTCATATTATGTACACCACTCTAGCAATATGTTAAATACATAAAAAGCATATATTATATTTACCTCATCATTATTATTTTTGCAAAACAAGTCTTATAGGGCAAACTACATGTTCTCCAATAATGTCCTTCACTTGTTTCACCTTGTTATTTATTTTTTCCAAAAGAGATAGGCATCACCATTCAAATTTACATCAATTGATACACAAAAGACGTCATCTCTTAGTGGTTTTCCATTGACTAGATCAGCGGCCCTCTATAGGCAATAATGATAACAATTTCAACAACAATTTCAATTGAATGCTAAGCCAACTTTCACTGATACGTATTAGTCTGCAAATAAAACTAATTATCGACATTAGTTAGAAGTTAACAAGAAGGAATACTTAAATGAGTTAGGCATGTAATTACCTATGGATATGCTACTCCTTGTGAAAGCATTTCTCATCATCATCACCCAAAGGCTCAATAAGATATTATTATATCAACTCTTGCTTGGGAGAAAATGTATAACTACCTCTATTAGATGAGGGAGCATGCTACACTAAGGTAGTTGTTCTAGGACACTTGGCCTCTAAGGCAATGACACATTGGCACAAAATAAACTTAACTTGTTCTTGTTATTGGTCATTCTTAGTAATTTTCTCTTCATATAATATTTTCTACTCAGCAATTAATTGTTAGGCTTCGGTATGTAACTTGTCTTTCTTTCCAATTCTGATGTACTGAAGTACAACAAGGAAGGAACAAAACTACCAATACCCTTTACATGATAAGGTCTATCTTTTGACCCGAAAGCCCTGGTTAGTATAACAGCACCAACATCATCCTTGTCTATTAACCATTTCAAAGCACATTCATCCTATAACACATAATCAAACAAAAACTAATTAAATAGAAGTATATTAATAAGCAAGAACATTTACCAGATTCAAAAGTATGTCAAATGTTTATTTAGTTATAAACTTACTATAAGGCCTTAGACCTAGTTCACTTAGCAGAGTCACCTTACTCACTCGTTGTGAGACCCGATTTTACTATACTATACACCATATTTGTACATGATTGATAGTGGAAATAAATTCTTTTAGAGAGATTAAATAAATATTGAATGTAAATTTCCACTTTCCATTATGGAATTTATTGGAACTATAATTTCGAGTATATGAATTGAAAACAAAATTTTTTAGTGTACATGTGTTAATTTTATTGGTTGAAATATACCTTAAAGGAAGTATGCCTTAAGAGAGGCAAAGTGAAGTCATGAAACAGCAGTCGAAAATGGTGAACTGCATGCCACCCTAGTTGCCGTGAACTACATGATCGAAAAAGGATAATGAAATGCATTATAAATGAGATAAAACGGAAGAGGAATCTAGGTGTAATATAAAGTAAAATATTATTGGCTGGGGGTTATAAAAAGAAGAGAAAACTTAGTAAAAAACGGACTGCAGCAAGAAAGCTTCACCACCGTTCCTTTTGTCGCAATTTTCTTCGATTTTTAATGCATGTAAGACTTGAAATGTTGAAAAAGAACGGATTAAGAAACAGGTGGTAAGCTCTTATTGGATTAGCATGGCTATAAAAGAAGAAATACATGGGAAAACCGACTTAAGCAAATTTTTTCTTCTTCGATACTACTCTACTGCAAGTTTAGACTTCGTTCTTCAATTTCATCCATACTTGTTTAGCGAAACTCCATCAGTTGAAGAGTTAAGGAATAAGCTAAGTGAAAAAGAAAGCACTATGTTTCTAGAAGTGCAACTCAGTTAAGGTGAGTTCCATATTTCTAGGGTTCTCTTGATATTCAATGGTAGATTTCTATGTTTTACAACGTAATAAACATAGATATAGCCTTGTTTTAGTTAAAATTCTATTAGGATATAAGAAACTAGAACAAGATATGATCTAGAAAATAATCGAGAATAAACAAGGAAAGTGTTGGAAATGGTGTAAAAGTGATGAGAAATAAGCGAGCTCAGCTTTTATAGGTGAGCTCAGCTATATAGGCGAGCTAAATAATATGGAGCGTGGTGTAGTAGGCGAGGTCACCACATGCTAGTTTAATTCATAGGCGAGCCCACCTCTGAATAAAAAGTCGTGTGTGGCGAACTCACATGCATAGGTATGGCGAGTTGAATTGTGGGCGATCTCCCACGTATAAGCCAACATGTGAATGGCGAGTTATATTGGGCGAGCTAGAGGATTAGTCTCAAGTCGAGCCAAAGTGTTGGAAACATTCGAACAGAATATATTGATAGTCTTGATAATTTATTTTTGCAGTCGGGAATTGAGAAGTGATAAAGGCGATCGAGAAGCTAGGCTTCGTAAGACCAGGTAAGGGAGATGTGTGTGAAGTGAATGCATATTTTGTGGAGTTAAATTTTATGGAAATATTGAGAAAATGATTTGGTTTGAAACATGCATTGGTTTGATAAACTATTTTCACAGACCATGATTTGGGCAAGCTATAAAGCCGATCCCTATGTTATTTTCTAGGCGAGTCAAAGAAAGACGACTCTTGTTTTAATAAAATCTGGGCGAGCCAAAGAAAGGCGACCTATGTTTTAATAAAAATCCGGGCGAGCCAAAGATAGGCGACCCCTTTTATGATATTTCGGGCGAGCCAAATATAGGCGACCCCTTTTATGATATTTCGGGCGAGCCAAAGGTGGGCGACCCCTTGGTTTTGAAAGACTAGTGTTTATGGGCAATCCCTAATAATCTTATGGGTGACCCCGAACCATTGAGTTATATTTTAGCCTTCGGGCGAATATTTTTATGGGCGAGCTGACCAAGGGCAAACCATAATGGGTGAACTGACCATGGGCGAGCCGTAATGGGCAAGCTGACCATGGACGAGCCAGTTTAACACATTTTTTTTCACGCGTAAATTGATGAGATTACGGGCTGTTTTTACTATGTTTTGTAAACAGAAAATATAATGCCTTTTTTGGAAAACAATCATTTTGAGAATATGATGAAATATGTGAAATAATTCCTTAAAGGTTCTTCATGAGATCTGAAGTGATTTTTGAGACTATAGGCCCCGAGTTTCCTGTAATACTATTCACGTAGCTAAGTGAACCACCTGGGGCGATGGCTCGGGTCGGTGGACCAGCGGGTGCACCCTAGGGCATCACAATATAGACCATGGCCATAGATCTATTGTATCCCTGTGGGGATGATTACTATGTTTCTTCGAAAACGATGAATTCCTTTGGGAACGATGATAGCATGATTTAATTGTAGGGTGATGCCTAGTCTCAACTTATTGATTTCTGTTTACTGAAAGGATTTATTGAATCCTGTTTACTGTTTACTACATTATATTGTAAACTATTTAGCCAGTGATTTGAATGGTGTATTGAGAGGACTGTTTACAATATCCACTGTTTTCCTACTTGGTATGATTTTAGGAAAAATAAATACTTTGTGGTATATAGTTTTGCTTTATTTAAAACAGCACACGTCTCCCTTACTGAGCGCGTGGTTCGCTCACCCTTTTTATTTTAACTCCACAGATAAAAAGATACAGAGTTAAAGAATTATCTCCCAGATGGATATAGCCACATATAAAGTGCTGGGGCAAATTATGTTAAATATGACAACTACAATCACTTCTATTTTACATTTTAGACATATGTATACAATACTACTTTATGGAAACAAGGACAATAGGGGATATCAGATGTAAAAAATAGTGAAAAAATTTCATATTCCGTATTTGTTAAATAAACGTTTATCATTTATTACTGTCACTGTTAAATGTTAATGGCATCACAGACAGCCCAACCGTGGATTATCTGTAAAAATACGTGATTTACATTATATGTGGACTGTTACATTTAATGGTATCAGAGCTTTAGTTGGCCTGATGTTTATTGATGCCTTTAGAACGAAAAGTGTTGAAAAAGGTTAACATCCCTTGTAGTACTGTATAGTCTGAATGTATAGAGGAGTTAAGTGACTGTAAACTGGATTAAGTGTTTAAATATGGTGAAAGTTGGTAAATTAAAGGTTACAAATAGGGACTGTAATCCGAAAATTTTACATGAGATAGGCGATCTTATTATCATAATGTCAGGTCTATTCGGTAATATACAGTGAGGAACTCGGTGAGGGCTCCACCAGGATTTCTCTGTCCATATCGAACTAAAATCCTAAAATGATGATATTGAAATACTTTCTCTAAATCATAAATGACTAAATTGATTTAGAATAAATTGATGGTGAAATAGTATTTGATGGTGTAAAGGACATATTACATGCTTGATGATCCCTACTGTGAGCCCCACTAATATTTTGATGAGTAATGCGACCTGGAGAATATACTATGAGAGGTCGCGAGATAGTTGGCCCTATTATGGCTTTTGAGTCCGAATTAAGTGTGAAAATATGAGTTATACTGGTTATGAATTATTGAATATTATGAAAAGTGATATACTTATAGAGTGTGAACCAAAAAGGTGAATTGTGTGATCAATGATTTAAAGTCGATGATGTTAATACTGGTTCTATATACTCCTTATGTTTTTAGGAGAATAAATACGATATTTATAGAATCGAAATATTGTGAAATACATACGAAGTGACTTGAAAATTTATACGTATGTGTTTGGAGGATACATAGTGGATCTGTTGGATGTAAATAACGAGACATCCAAGATGATATGGGTTTGTGGATTAGAAATTACGGGATGAAATTCTAAGTAAACTCTTGGAGTAATGTGAATTTGTGAGATTGGTGACTCGATTCACAACATGGAATCTTTTTGTAAGCCCTTACCAGAGAATTAGAAGAGCTTGAGAAATTACTTAAGAGACTGATGAGTAGAGAAATCATTTGTATTGGGATAACTAGTGAAAACACAAATGTTATGGTTCGAAAGAAGAAGCATAGCTTATGATTATGTACCAAATTTCAATCTTTCAAGAGTATTATTGTTGAGAATGAATATGTACCAATTCAAGATCGATGTTTTACTTGATTCACTCAGTGATGTATACAGAGTTGTAAGATCAATCTTTGAACAAGATGTTGGCGGATGAAAAGCTTAAAGACGAGTGGTTATTAGAGGATGTTCAGAATGCGATGTAACCTTTATGAGCTCTCTGTGGAACTTAAGAGAATTATAAAAAAAATCTTTTATGAAGTATGTGAGTTTAATGAATGAAAGATTGCAATTACATACTAAGAAATTAGAATGGCATGTGACCATGATGGGTGAATATGTGTATTGATATAAGCAACATCATTGAATAATGCCACAAACTTCTAGGAATGGAAAACCTTATTGTTAAGTCAGTGAACATGAGTTCTAACTGAACTATGTACATTAGAGACGTGAGGTCTCAAATGATTAAGTGGACATTGAAATTGTCTAAGTGAAGGATCTCACTAATTAAGTGAGATTCAAACGTGGTTATTGGGGTATAAAATTTATGAGGTTTATCCGTATGATATAAATGATTTGTTAAGGAGCTTATGGAATTCGTTGCTTTACTGATATGATACATACTTGTAAGAAAGTGAAATGAAAGTGAATGAGTGTGTACAAGTATAATATTCAAAATTGTTAAAAGATTTTAACAGAAGAGTATTATACTAAATTGAAAAGCCACTGAAGTGATAAATGTGATTCTCTCTGATCATCGTGTAGTTATGGCTGGAATTAATATTAAGCCAGATTTGACATATAAAGTTATAGTCAGAAGAGCAGACACACAATAAGTACTGCTAGTCCTGAAAAAGGATATACTTGTATATGTATACATATTGAAACTGTGAAATTGCATAAGTAATGTGGTGATGAAATCTGTATTTTAATAAACTTAATTACAGAAATGGATTGTGAAAAGATTATATTCTCAAGTACATCCTCCAAGTAAGTGATATTACATGCACCATAAGAGTCAAGGATGTAATGATAATAATATGTGAAAAGAGATATCTGGGAATATTATTACCTAATGTCTCACTTATTGTAAATGATGATTAATAGTAAGGTCTGCCAATAAAGTGCAGCCAAGCTTCATTTCAAAATGATGGTTGTGGGATAGTAAAGAATTCGAAAGAATCATGATGTTATAGAAGTGACTATGGATTGAATGACCAAATTGATTCACTTTTACATCATCAAGTTTTTGATCTCTTGAGTGCCCTAGTCGATAAATATATCTGTGAAATGGTGAAAAGGTATGTAAAGTTCTAGTGAGCGAGTACATGTGATAGAGATCCCTGATTGGCCCCATGCTTTGAGAGAGTAGCAACAGGCCTTGGGATTCCAAATTTACTGTTAGCACAACCTCTGATTGATATAGATATCCGAGTGCATTGTGTGGACGCTCCGGGATATATTGAGAGCGAGTGCGTCGCATTTAAGAGACTATTGGGACAATTACATACGATTGATTAAACCTGTCTAAATGATAGTCACTAAATTATTATCGACTTAGCACCGAATGAGATGATAAGTGATAAATAGTATGAATGCGTTGCTGTGTAAAAAGAAGTGAGAATTTGCTAACTCCCAAGGATGATAAAAAGATGTCAGAGAGTATAAATTGGTTTTGAGAGAAGAAGCCCGAGTTCTTCAGGACTCTTGAACAAAATCCGGGATGGCGACCCACGAGTTGGGCGATCGCCCAACAACGGATAATATGTTGTGAGGTGTGGGCGAACTATGTGGTCGCCGCCTCACTCGAAAGAGTAAACCTAGGCTACGAGAGAGTGTCAGGGGGATGATTGCTGATGGCCTAAAAAGACGGGAGGGGCTCTTAAAGAAAATTTGGAGCATAAAGAGATACTTGTAGTCTCATCTTAGAGACGAGATTAACTAAAAGTTAAAAATGTGATAAGGAAGAAAAATACCAATATTGGTGGTACTTCCTAAACTAAGTGAAAATTGAATTAACCATAAACGGGTATAATGCTATCTGGACAATTGTGGATAGATTGGCTAAGTCTGCTAATTTCTTGGCTATGGAATTCACTAATCTAATTAGTGTCTAGGCCGATTAATATGTTAGAAAAATGATGAGGGTATATGGTGTTCCAGGGAGCATCACATTTAACAGGGAGTCCCGCCTCACGTCTCATTATGAGAGAGATTTCAAGAGGCCATAGGATCCCAACTGAGTTTAGCATAGTGTTTTATCCGCAGACTGACGGACAGTCCGAGTGTATGATATAGACGCTCGAGGATATGTGTGAGCGTGTGCATTTAATGTTAAAGGCTTCTGGGACGATCATCTACCCCTGACAAAGATTACTTATAATAATGGCTAATAGGTGAGTATTGACATAGCACCTTACGAGGTTAATATAGTAGACAATGTAATTTATGATAGCATGGGAAGATGGGAGATCGTAATTCATTTTCGACTAGGTCGAATAGATTTCCTGATATATTCGGGAAATTATGTATTTTAAAGGTCTCACCGTCCAAAGGCATAATGAAATTTGAAAAGAAAAGAGGAAACTTGAGTTCCCGATGCAATGGATCTTAAAAGATCTTATAGTGAATAAAAGATGTGGCATATCAGTTAGCACTATCACCAGAGCTGTCAGGAGTGCATAATGTATTCCACATCTCAATACTGAGAAAGTACCATCCAGATCCTTCTCACGTAATTCGACATGAGCCATTGGAGATCAGAGAGGACATGAGTTATGTTGAGAAATCGGTAAGGATCTTGGATAGGAAGGATAAGGTATAGTGAACTAAGATGATTCCTTTGGTTAAGGTGCTCTGGCAGTATCATACTGAGGAAGAGGCTACTTGGGTGTTAGAAAGCCTTGTGCATGAGGGATATCCAGAGCTCTTTTAGTGATAGGTTCGGGTGAAATTTGGAAGACCAAATTTCTTAAGGTAGGGAGAAATGTGAGACCCGATTTTACTACACTATACACCATATTTGTATATGATTGATAATGGAAATAAATTCTTTTAGAGAGATTAAATAAATATTGAATGTGAATTTTCACTTTCCATTATGGAATTTATTGGAACTATAATTTCAGGTATATGAATTGAAAAGAAAATTTTTTAGTGTACGTGTTAATTTTATTGGTTGAAATATACCTTAAAGGAAGTATGCCTTAAGAGAGGCAAAGTGAAGTCATGAAACAGCAGTCGAAAATGGTGGACTGCATGCCACCCTAGTTGCCGTGAACTACATGATCGAAAAAAGATAATGAAATGCAGTATAAATGAGATAAAATGGAAGAGGAATCTAGGTGTAATATAAAGTTAAATATTATTGGCTAGGAGTTATAAAAAGAAGAGAAAACTTAGTCAAAAACGGACTGCAGCAAGAAAGCTTCACCATCGTTCCTTTTGTCGCAATTTTCTTCTGTTTTTAATGCATGTAAGACCTGAAATGTTGAAAAAGAACGGATTAAGAAACATGTGGTAAGCTCTAATTGGATTAGCATGGCTATAAAAGAAGAAATACATGGGAAAATCGACTTAAGCAAATTTCTTCTTCGATACTACTCTACTGCAAGTTTAGACTTCGCTCTTCAATTTCTTCCATACTTGTTTAACGAAACTCCATCAGTTGAAGAGTTAAGGAATAAGCTAACTGAGGCAGAAAGCACTCTGTTTCTGGAAGTGCAACTCAGTTAAGGTGAGTTCCATATTTCTAGGGTTCTCTTGATATTCAATGGTAGATTTCTATCTTTTACAATGTAATAAACATAGATATAGCCTTGTTTTAGTTAAAATCCTATTAGGATATAAGAAACTAGAACAAGATGTGATCTAGAAAACAAGCGAGAATAAACAAGGAAAGTGCTGGAAATGGTGTAAAAGTGATGAGAAATAGGCGAGCTCAGCTTTTATAGGCGAGCTCAGCTATTATAAGCGAGCTCAATAATATGAAGCGTGGTGTAGTGGGCGAGGTCGCCACATGCTAGTTTAATTCATAGGTGAGCCCACCTCTGAATAAAAAGCCGTGTATGGCGAACTCACATGCATAGGCATGATGAGTTAAATTGTGGGCGATCTCCCACATATAAGCCAACATGTGATGGTGAGTTATATTGGGCGAGCTAGAGGATTAGTCTCAAGTCTAGCCAAAGTGTTGGAAACATTCGAACAGAATATATTGATTTGCAGTCGGGAATTGAGAAGTGATAAAGGCGATCGAGAAGCTAGGCTTGTAAGACCAGGTAAGGGAGATGTGTGTGAAGTGAATGCATGTTCTGTGGAGTTAAATTTTATGAAAATATTGAGAAAATGATTTGGTTTGAAACATGCATTGGTTTGATAAACTATTTTCACAGACCATGATTTGGGCGAGCTATAAAGCCGACCCCTATGTTGTTTTTTGAGCGAGTCAAAGAAAGGCGACCATTGTTTTAATAAAATCCGGGCGAGCCAAAGAAAGGCGTCCCATGTTTTAATAAAAATCCGAGCGAGCCAAAGATAGGCAACCCTTTTTGTGATATTTCGGGCGAGCCAAAGGTGGGCGACCCCTTGGTTTTGAAAGACTAGTGTTTATGGGCGATCCCTAATAATCTTATGGGCGACCTCGAACCATTGAGTTATATTTTAGCCTTCGAGTGAATATTTTTATGGGCGAGCTGACCATGGGCAAACCATAATGGGC
Organism: Heritiera fomes; assembly: GCA_032173925.1. Lineage (NCBI taxonomy): Eukaryota > Viridiplantae > Streptophyta > Magnoliopsida > Malvales > Malvaceae > Heritiera > Heritiera fomes. Next base: position 20,492,173 of record JAPDPM010000002.1, read on the forward strand.
GAACTGACCATGGGCGAGCCGTAATGGGCGAGCTGACCATGGGTGAGCCAGTTTAACTCATGTTTTTCTCACGGGTAATTGATGAGATTACAGGCTGTTTTTACTATGTTTTGTAAACATAAAATATAATGCCTTTTTGGAAAACAATCATTTTGAGAATATGATGAAATATGTGAAATAATTCCTTAAAGGTTCTTCATGAGATATAAAGTGATTTTTGAGACTGCAGGCCTCGATTTTCATGCAATACTATTCACGTAGCTGAGTGAACCGCCTAGGGCGATGGCTCGGGTCGGTGGACCAGCGGGTGCACTCCAAGGTGTCACAATATAGACCATGGCCATAGATCTACTGTATCCCTGTGGGGATGATTACTATGTTTCTTCGGAAACGATGCATTCCTTTGGGAACGATGATAGCATGATTTAATTGTAGGGTGATGCTAGTCTCAACTTATTGATTTCTGTTTACTGAAAGGATTTATTGAATCCTGTTTACTGTTTACTACATTATATTATAAACTGTTTAGCCAGTGATTTGAATGGTGTATTGAGAGGACTGTTTACTATATCCATTGTTTTCCTACTTGGTATGATTTTAGGAAAAATAAATACTTTGTGGTATATAGTTTTGCTTTATTTAAAGCAGCACGCGTCTCCTTTACTAGCGCGTGGTTCGCTCACCCCTTTTGTTTTAACTCCACAGATAAACAGATACGGAGTTAGAGAATTATCTCACAGATGCATATAGCCACATATAAAGCACTGGGACAAATTATGTTAAATATGACAGGTACAATCACTTCTCTTTTACATTTCAGACATATGTATACAGTACTACTTTATGGAAACAAGGACAATAGAGGATGTCAGATGTAAGGAATAGTGAAAAAATTTCATATTTCGTATTTGTTAAATAAATGTTTATCATTTATTATTGTCACTGTTGAATGCTAATGGCATCACAGACAGCTCAACCGTAGATTATGTGTAAAAATACGTGATTTACAGTATGTGTGGACTGTTACACTCGTTCTGTTCGCTTTGGGTCTAGATCACTCAGCAAGACTCTCACAATTACAATTGGTTAAGAGGTTTCGACACTTGCATGATGTCAAGTGTTCGAATCTCTCCAGACGTGAAAGAAAACCATGAGGGTCTTGCTGAGCGATTTGAGCCCAAAGCAGACAGTACGGGTGAGTAAGGTGACCCTGCTGAGTGAATTGGGGCATTACACTTACAATCATTTTGGCCATTTTTTCCATGGCTTAATTGGGATATTCAATGTTCTTAGATGAAACTGGCTCATTCCAAAGATCTATTCTATCGACCTCAATAAGGTTGTTCAATTTTCTTTTATGCATAAAGAACAAAATGATAATATTGGCTACATATGTAAATAAACTTCTCATTAACTTATAGCTAGTTAAAACATGAAACATATACTCTCAATTTCATCTTCAAGATTTAGGTATCCCTTCCTTGAAAGTCACTGATTATATATCTTGTTGGCTTTTATTTGCTTCTAGTATTCACTCAATTTTTAATATAAAAATGATAAATGAGGTATATAATAAGTTGCATATTTATCATAATCTAAGTTAGAGTACTTTTGTTAAATAACATTTAGAATGTCAAACAAACTTGCCTTGAACTCATTAGATAATTGAGCTCGTACAAAGACATCTCAATGATGCTAGAAAATGAAATCCATACATAATTTTGAAGGTAGAGCCAAAAACTCTATTATCTTTGTTGGGAATTATATACTTCTTTGTTAATTTTTCCTTAAAGTCTCTCTATTTTAGTTCAGCAGCTTGCAATACAATCTCTTTGCGAACATATTTTATATCAAAGTTCTCCTACAAAATGAGTAACAAATGTCACCTACCAAGATGTCCGAAGTTAATTTCGTAAAACATATAATATATGTATATATATATATATGAAAATTCACTTAAAATATGTAAATAAACAATATTACTTACCAACAGAATCTCCTAAATCTTATTTTTTAGTTCTTCTGTTATGCCTTTCCAACTGTCGTGAGTAATGAGAACTATACTCCACACTAGACTTCCTATGCTACTCGCCATCAGTTTTGCAGCATCACCAATAGGTTGATCTCTACTGTTAAACTCAACCTCATACTTTTGTTGTTTGCCTTGTAACTTATCCAAATGAGGCATAGTTGTGTGACCTTTGATTTTTCACTTCTTACTTGGAGTTAGTTCAACAATATTAGGTTGAACATTAATTGGATCTACCTTATTTGTATGAAGGTTTTCAAAACTATTCTTTGTCTTTGATCCAGATATATTGTACTTCAGCTGCATTGAACAAATACAATACAAAATTTTGAAAGATCATCACAAGGGTTAATATAAAGAGTTTAGATAGTAGTTCCTTAAAACCATAAGAGTTAATTTGATGCACACGCAACCTCTAATCTATGATAACCAATATCAGTCCTCAAATGAGATTCATTTCTCAATAAAAACAATGCATTACCTGATAAGAAAGAAATGCGAGTGTTAAAGGAGGACAAAAGAGAATTTTGAAGGATTAATTATGTACGAGGGCAAAAAGAAATTTGAGAAATGCAGAGAGAGAAAGAGAGCAAAGGTATTTTAAAATACACTGTGAAAGAAAGATGAATTTAGTAAGAGGAAACAGTTATGTTTAATATAAAAATTGTAGCTTATTTATTTATTGGACCATGATGAGAAACGTTTAATATACCTTTTTTTATAAAAACCGTAGCCCATTAGACTGTGCTTAAGGATATAATTGTAGTCTTTTATAAGGTAATTTAATTCATTAATAAATAAATCGACTACGTTTAGGTACAGGCTGTGGTCTAATTGTAAATTAGACTACGTTTAGTGTTAGAAAGATTGCCTTTATTACTTGTATCTATGATTCTAGAGTTTTCTTTGGTATATTAGACTACGTCTAGTAACTAGGTTTATTGATTGTGTTTACCGGTGTACTCATTAATGGTTTTAGAGTTAGATGATTAGATTTCTAAAATAGTATTCAAAAAAATTGGCAAAAATGGACAACAAAAACTTTCTCCAACAGTTTGGTCAAATAAACCCCAAAAAGAACTAATACAAAAACTTAACCTTTCATTCTATTGATATGAACATTTGTTTAACAAAAGATTAATTAATGAAATTCATGCTCTAATTTTAAATATTTGATTTAATTTGTTACATTTGAACATTTCTATTTAACACAACAATTACAAATTTGAACATTTGATTTTGGTACATTTGAACAATTGAATACAACAATTCAGATTCATGCTCGATTGATTCTTCAATTATTACAAATGGGTTTTCAAAAGCATTTTCTAATGGAGTATATGGCTACATCCCTTCAAAGGATGGAAAGGGAATAGATTAATCAAATTCATGTTCTAAATTTTAACATTTAATTTAATTTGGTAAATTTAAATATTGGTACTAAATACAACAACTATAAGTTTGAACATTTGATTTTGATACTTTAGACCATTTCTTTTGAATACAACTTAGAATTCATGCTAAAGACTTGTTTTTCTCATCAAACCCCTAGTGATCACACCCTATTCTTGCTAAAACATGAGCAACATTAAAGAAACGTACATCAAGTCAATGACAACAATGAAAAGTGTGACCAATTTCATAGAGTACAATTTTATCAAGCAAATCACATAAATAATTTTCTATATAAGATACTTTTCTTATCCTTTCATCTTTTTCAAGGATATGACCATGCACCATCTAAAATAAATGCACTTGGAAACCCATTTATAACAATTTAAGCATCAAGATATAGTGCTTCATTGAAATGGATCTTTTTTGACGGATGTCAACTGAATCGAGCACTATCTTGATTGTTCAATGGTTATAACTAGATTTTCAAAAGCATTTTCTAATCGAGCATATAATCACATCCTTTCAAAGGATGGAAGGGGAAGAAAGAGATATGGTGATAGAGAAACATTACAGAATTAGGAGATTAGTTGTGCAATTAAGGTAAAGAGAGCATTTATAAAATATGTGAATTCGTCGTCACATCATAAACAAAAAAATAAAAAAAAAGTGTGTAAATTTCAAAAGACAAAACATCAAACTTTAAAAGACTACGTTTCTACTAAAAATGTAAAATCGAATGACTATTTTGATAATCAAAATCGTAATCTATTTAAGGTTAAGCAATCTTTCCAGATTTTTATGTAAGTAATAACACTGCATTTCATCTAAAAACAATAGTCTTTTACTACGATGTTTAATTTGAGAAACAAGTTTTTCCATCTTCTATAAAAAATAACAATTCTCAATTAAATTGTATTTATACAATTAATAATATTAACTATGGCCATCAATAAAATCGTAGTTTTTGTTTATTTAACTTAAGGTATAATATGGTATTTTAGTATCTTATATTACATTTTTAGTATAAACATAGTTAAAGCTTTGACATCTGAAATTTAAAATGTTATAAAATTTTAAAACCATAGTTAAAGGTATTAAACTGTGTGCATTTTCAATAACTGTAGTTAACATTTTACATAATCATAGTCTTTGCTCTTTTTTTTTTCCAGTACTTTAGACTACAGGAATAATAATTCTGAAAATTTTGGAGTTTGAGAAAAAACACGTAAGATTGTGTGCAAATATTTATAAGCATAATAGGCATTTGAAACACCCATTCATGATTAAACATTTTCTTTTATAAAGAGTCATAACTTTTGGAATAAAAAAATATGAGCAACAGATATTTTTTGAGTTTTCGCGATGAGTAGTCAAATGTTGATGAAGGGAATCCACTACCCTAGTGTTATTTACAAACAAAGGCAATTTTGGTTTTGTAAAATCAACTTCCCTTTAATGAAATAAGAATAAAATTTTGAATTCTCCTGCATGTAAAAAAACCGTAGATACTACCTTTAAGATTGCCCATGTATGTTTGTGCTTGCATGTTTTTAAGTTGCTTGTAACCTAAATTTTATGTTATTCTCATGTTCTTCGTCTTCATGTAATAACATAGGACTTTTAGCGTAAATTTCTTTAATATTCCTTTCAAATCTCAAAAGAAAAAAAAAGTAAATAAATAAAAATCATCCATTTTTCCATGTTTTTAGTTAGGATTCTCACTTTCTTTTTCAGTTCACTAAAAACAAATCTTTGGTCCTTTGTTAGAGTCGCTATTCATTCTTAAACAAGACTTGCCATTTTCTCTTTTTAAGTTTTTCGTTTTCTTTAATTTTTTTTGGTCATTTGCTTTCACATGCATTAAATAAATATTTTCATTCGTCTTTTTGTTTTTCAAAAAAATAAAATCAATATGTCAATTCTTTATCATTCACTCTTGTGCATCATGAAATTTATCCTCAATTAAAATTACTCAAAGATAATTATTTAATACACTATCAATGGAGTTTTAAAACTTTAAAAAGGAAATTAAGATGGTGATCCATGCTCCACTTGAAATATTAAAAAATAAAAAAATAAAGTGAGGTTATGTGTCACCATCTTAGCCCCACTAACCTCATTTGTAGATTTTAAAAATTTCACGAACAATGTATTTGATAATAATCTATTGTTTAAATAATAATCGAATTTGAAAAAAATATTATTATTTGATGAAGAATAACTTATATTAGAATGATCCTAAAAAAAAGATGTCTTAGGCACTAATAATATTATGACACTTCATAATTTTTTAAAAAAATATCTAATAATTATCTTACACTCATCATTACCAAATCAATTTGATTAGATTAATTTACTCAAAAATCAACTCTAATTAAATAAATTACTTACCTTTTTAACTTATATTAATAGAAACAAAAATTAAAAACTCACATAATTAATGAAAATCTATTAACATCTAACATAATGATTACTCTAAAAGTAAAAAAAAAATTAATAATAATTTGTAACATGCAAAAAGAAACTGTGTCTGATAAAATACTTTTGAACTAGTTTCAAGTGTAATAGTATGTGACATCCTCGTCACTAACCAAATAACAACTAACTTTTAACTCAAATAACAAATAAATCGACTAGTTTATCCGATGTCAATCTCCCTTACTCTTATACTTTAGGCATTTCTATCAGAGTATAATATTCATTTTCACATGCATAAAATTTTTCATTTATAAACATGTGCAATATACATCAAGATTTCAAATATTCAAACACCCTAATCCCCAACATATACAAAACTGTAGTATTGTATTGTACATTAGCCGAAGTAACGGCCGACTAAATATACCTTCAAAGGATAAATAGGAAGCGTGCCTCGAAGGTATCTCAAAAATCCCAAAAGATACTCCTCTATCTGGAGCGGAATTACTTCAAGTAATCTGTATGAAAAGTAATTGTAAAAGAGTGAGTTTACGCTCAGTAAGAAACTTATGTAAAAGAGCGTACTATATCACTATATGCAGTTTTCCTGCTTGGCTCTATAATGTCATGGAAAATCATTATAAAGCATATTTCGTATATTTCTTTCACAAATATCAAATACAAGTAAATCATGTTTTCAAATATTTCCACGGACCTCAAATCACGTGAAATCAAATAGGCAATTATAATTATTTTCAAATAGATGGGAGACAATTTATATCCAACAGAATCATGCACCAAGTAATTTCTCATCATGGATACCGCAAATATATCCCGTAAGGGATAATCCAGAGAAATAATGGATACAGCAAATATATCCCATAAGGGATAATCCAATATGAGGATCTCATGAGGATACCGTAAATATATCCCATAAGGGATAATCCTGAGAGATATCAAATAAATGGCGTATCCACGTATGGGCCAGGGATCCTCCCCAAAGCCGAATCAAATAAGAGACTCATGGCCATTGTCTATAGCCCACAGTTTCACTAGTCAGGTGCCGTACTGCGGGTCTGAGGGCTGGACTAGAGCTCCTCAGTCAAATACAAGTAACAAATAATGTGCATGCTCTTTTGAGAGATTCATAGTCTCCAAAACCTTGTTCATATAGGTTTTAAACAAGTATGAATATCCTTTCTTAAAACAGGTTCTCAAAACCTTTCTTTCAAATAGGCAGTCGACTGGTCATATATGGCAGTCGACTGCTACCCCATGTTTTGCCTTATTGAATTTCTTTCCCTTTTTGAAATTCAATTATTATTTTTTTTAAAATACAAATAGGGCAGTCGACTGGCCCCAAATGGCAGTCGACTGGTTTTGAAACAGAAGGTTTCCCGAGAATTAGCAGTCGACTGGCTCCCTTGGTAGTCCGCTGGTTTTGAAACAAAATGCTTCTGGACAGATAGCAGTCGACTGGCTCCCCCTGGCAGTCAACTGGTTTGAAACAGAATGGTTTCTGGAAAATAGCAGTCGGCTGGCTCCCTTGGCAGTCGACCGGTTTGAGTCGGTTTTCGAAAAACGGCGTTTTAGATGTCTCTAGGCAGTCCGCTGCTACTTAAGGCAGTCGGCTGCTCCCAGCCTAATTGGTACTAGGAGTAGGTCCCAAATTGCCCCTTTTTCCTTTACTTAAAGCAGCTGTTGTTTCTCTCCAAAACAGTTAAAATAGTTAAAAATATGCAGACATAGTCACCCTACGTCCGTTACATAAATTCCTTACCTCAATTGAGATAAATCCACAAGCTTGGTAGCCAATCTACACTTGTCCTTTTTCACTTCTTCAAGCTGTAAACATCATGACAATTTAAACCTCAATAAACCTACTATATCAACTTTATACAATCCCAAACCATCAAAATATCAACATAAAACAATCTAACTTCTTTACCTTTGCAATTTACCAATTCTTTGGATTTCTAGATCTCCTTATTCACTTGGATTCACTCTCTCATATTACAGGCATATGTTAAGCTATCGACAGGGATCGTTTTTCTTTAGAGAAGCTTAACGAATCGATGGCCTGAAATGGTGGTTTGTCAAGGTGAGAATTTGAACACTTAGAGGAAAAATATGGAAGCAACGAGAGGGAGAGGAAGATGGGCTGGTGTCGTGGGGTGCAAGAGATGATGATGATGAGTCATGTTAGTTCATTTAATGCCCATTAATGCATGCTCATCATCTCAGCCATTGACCACCTCCTTTGACTCTTTGACCTTTGATTGTTTGACCATCAATTGCCTTAATTCCCTTTTTGTCCCATGCATCATATATATATATATATCAAAAATTCATATTTATTCCATTAATTCAAGTTGAAAAACTATACAAGCATGGGAAATTTACAGAATTTTGGGGATTTCACATTCTCCCCACCTTAGAGAATTTGGTCCTCCAAATTCAAGTAAGGTTATGTTTTAAAACAATTCCGGGTATCTCTCTCTCATCAAGTTCTCTAGTTCCCAAGTAGCTTCTTCTGTCGTATGGTACTGCCAGAGAACTTTAACCAATGGAATCGTCTTTGATCTTAACACTTTATCTTTCCTATCCAAAATCCGAATCGGTTTCTCCACATAACTCATGTCTTCTTGAATCTCCAAGGGTTCATATTCAATGACATGGGATGGATCCGGATTATACTTCCGAAGCATCGATACATGAAAGACATTGTGTACTCCCGATAACTCCGGAGGTAGTGCCAACCTATAGGCCACATCTCCAACACGATCTAGGATCTCAAATGGTCCGATATAACGAGGACTTAACTTACCTCGTCGGCCAAATCTCATAATCCCTTTGGATAGAGAGACTTTCAAAAACACATAGTCTCCAACCAAAAACTCAAGTGGCCTCCGTCGAACATCTGCATAGCTCTTTTGTCGATTCTGAGCTGTCTTAAGTCTTTGACAAATCAGTTTAACATTCTCAGAGGCTTGTTCGACTAAATCTGGAGCCAACAACTTACGCTCGCCTACTTCTTCCCATCCAATCGGTGATCGACACCGTCTTCCATACAAAGCCTCGTATGGTGCCATCCCGATGCTTGCATGATAGCTATTATTATAAGCAAACTCAGCCAATGGCAGATGGTCGTCCCATGAGCCTTTAAAATCCAAAGCACATTCTCTCAACATATCCTCGAGCGTCTGAATAGTGCACTCGGACTGCCCATCAGTCTGCGGATGAAAAGTTGTGCTAAAATTCAACTGAGATCCCATGGCTTCCTGAAAATGTTCCCAAAAGTGAGAAGTAAACCTGGAATCTCTATCCGATGTGATGCTCACTGGAACACCATGTAGTCTGACAACTTCTCTCACGTATAAGTCTGCCAAAGCGCTAAGTGTATCTGTAGACTTCATAGGTAGGAAGTGATCTGACTTCGTCAATCTATCCACTATCACCCAAATACCATCATGATTCCTCTTGGTTCTGGGCAATCCCATAATAAAGTCCATCGTAATGTGTTCCCACTTCCACATAGGTATAGGCAGAGGGTGCAGTAATCCTGCTGGCTTTTGATGTTCTACCTTAACCTGTTGACATGTAAGACATTTCGCCAAAAAATCAACTATGTCTCTCTTCATGCCCTTCCACCAATACACTTTGCGAAGATTATGATACATCTTCGTATTCCCCGGGTGTAATGTGTACTTAGTGGAATGTGCTTCTGTCAAAATTAGCTTCCTCAATTCATTATCCTCGGGAACACAAATACGGTTATTAAATCTTAAAATTTCATCCTCACCCATATGGAATTTTGAGGTCATACTCGATTGAATTTTCTCTATAGCCTCCATACACTGGACATCCTCTCTCTGAACAGCCCGAATTCTGTCCATCAATTCTGGCTCAATTCTCAAACTAGCCATCATACCACATTGCTCAAGAGATGTAACACTTAAACTGAGGCTTGCAAACTGCTCAATCAGTTCGTGTTCTTTTATCATCATATATGCTATCATACTTACATGCTTTCGGCTCAGAGCATCCGCCACCACATTGGCCTTCCCCGGGTGGTACATGATCTCACAATCATAATCCTTCAGAAGCTCTAGCCACCTTCTTTGCCTCATGTTCAACTCTTTCTGGGAGAACAAGTATTTCAGACTTTTATGATCCGTAAAAATCTGAAATTTTTCACCATACAAGTAATGTCTCCATATTTTCAGGGCAAATACTACTGCAGCTAACTCCAAATCATGAGTCGGGTAGTTCTTCTCATGCTCCTTTAATTGTCTAGAACCATAAGCCACTACCTTACCATGCTGCATTAACACACATCCCAAACCTTGCCCTGAGGCATCACTATATATTGCAAATCCTCCTAAACCACTAGGAATGGTGAGGATAGGTGCAGTCGTCAGCCTGTGCTTCAACTCTTGGAAACTTTGCTCACAAGCTTCATTCCATTCATACTTCACCTCTTTACGCGTCAGTCTCGTCAATGGAGCAGCTAGCTTTGAGAAACCCAATACAAATCTTCTATAGTAGCCAGCTAAACCTAAGAAACTCCTAATCTCCGTCACTGTCTTCGGTCTTTCCCATTGAACCACCGCTTCAATCTTTGATGGATCAACTAAAACTCCATCTTTACTGATTATATGACCTAAAAAGGAGATCTGATTCAACCAGAAATCACACTTACTTAGCTTGGCATATAGTCCTCGATCTCTGAGGGTTTCCAAAACAATCCTCAAATGCTGCTTATGTTCTTCCCATGACCTCGAGTACACCAAGATGTAATCGATGAAGACAATGACAAACTGGTCTAGGTATTGCTTAAACACATCATTCATCAAGTTCATGAAGGCTGCGGGTGCATTGGTTAATCCAAACGGCATCACCAAGAATTCATAATGGCCATACCGTGTCCTGAATGCAGTCTTAGGGATATCTTCATCTCGGATCTTCAATTGATGATATCCCAACCTCAAGTCTATCTTGGAAAAGACTTGTGCACCCTTGAGCTGATCTAAGAGGTCGTTTATCCTGGGAAGAGGATACCTGTTCTTGATTGTCACTGTATTCAACCACCGGTAGTCGATGCACAACCTCATACTACCGTCTTTCTTCTTGACAAAAAGCACAGGAGCACCCCAAGGGGATACGCTGGATCGTATGAATCCCTTGTCTAGTAACTCCTGAAGCTGCTTCTTAAGTTCTTCCAATTCTACCAAAGCCATCCGGTAGGGAGCTCTTGATATAGGCTCAGTCCCCGGCACCAATTCGATCGTGAACTCTACTTCCCTATCCGGAGGAAGTCCTGGAAGATCATCCGGAAATACTTCGAAAAATTCCTTAACTACTGGAATTTCGTGAAGTGTGGGACGTTTCTGATCTACGTCCACCACGTGTGCTACAAACCCTTCACATCACAAATATGTTCTATCAATTAAATCTCAATTAAACCAAGCAAGTAATTATGCTTTTGCATTACATATTTGCAAAATTTACAACATAGCTAACGGGAGAGGAGAAAATCACACTCTTAGCATGACAATCTATCATCACATGATTCTCAGCTAACCAATCCATTCCTAAAATAACATCAAATCCAGACATATTTAATAGGATTAGGTCAACTATCGACTCTCTTTCTCCTACCCGTAGCTTACAATTTCGATACACTATGTCCGTCATTTGGGATTCCTTAAATGGAGTAATTATTTGTAGCAATCCTCCTAACTGCTCAGGCTCAACATTTAATTTCCTAATAGCCATAGGGGAAATAAAAGAGTGCGTAGAGCCTGGATCAAATAAAGCAAGGACATATGTATCATTAAGGTAAATCTTATCCTGAATCATCTTCGATGAAGCATCAGCGGACTCTTTATCGATGGCAAATACCCGTCCCTGAGTCACTGGTGCCTTTCCTTTCTCTGCCGCTGTGGCCTTACGCTGGGGTTGTGTGGTCTTAGCTTGTGGTTGAGGGGTTTTTTCTGACTCTTCGGGTGCCCTCTGATTTATCTTGGGACAATCTTTGATTCTATGTCCCTGTTCACCACACCAATAGCACGCCCCACTCGCCAACCGGCAAGGTTGTGCTCCATGAAATTTCCCGCATTGCACACACCTCGGCATCGTACTCCTCAGTGAGCTAGCGGTACTACCAACTGGATGTTGTGATCTTTCATCACCTATTTTGATTCCGGTGGATCTAGGAGTTCCTGTATCATAATCATCATAACTCCTATTTAACATAGGTCCATATAACCATTAAATGAAGACAATTTATTTTCTTATAATAAACTTGCTTACCTATTGAGGCTTTATCATAAGGCCTATTCCTTCTAGGTGGATATCTATCCCTCGAGGCCTTCTCATCTGACTTCCGCTTCATAGGTTCTTTACCCTTATTCCTCGCTCAGAAGTCTGCCTGATGAAACTCATAGTCCTGCTCACATAGTTAAGCCTTATGGACTGCCTCTCCATAGGTAGTGATGTCTAATGGATATAACTTAGACCTAATGGAAGGTCTCAATCCTTCCATGAATCTGTAGGTCTTATGATCCTCTCTTCTCAGTACTTCATGATCAAATCTACTCAGTGTAATGAACTTCGACTCATATTGGCTAACCGTCATACTTCCCTGAGTCAAGTTCAAAAACTCAACCTGTAATCTCCTCTGAGCAGTACGTGGGACATATTGTTTATTAAAAGCTTCCACAAATCTATCCCACGTCACTTCAGTATGCTTAGCCTCTAATACTGTCTAAGTAGCCTGCCACCATCGTTCGGCCTTATCCACTAGCAAGTAGGCGGCCAATCCTACTTTTTCTTTCTCTGTGCAAGCCAAGTACCCAAATGCCTTGGTGACCGCTTTCATCCAATTTTCCGCGGCCAATGGGTCACTGTCCCCTTTGAACTTTGGCAGATCCAGCTTCTTAAACTCCTTTATCAGTGCCACACTGCAGTAAGCTGTAGGATCTCGCCTCTCATTAGCTGGGACTGGTGGGGTTGTACCACCGGAGTAGGAGGTACTGTAGGGGTAACTACCGGCGCATTAGCGGCCACGTCCGGAAATTTAGCCATAAACTAGGTGAACATTGCGGCCATATTTTCCATATGTTTCTCCATTTTAGCTAGCCTCGTATTCGGGCTATGCGGTGGAGATGGAGGAGAAGATTGTGTTTGGGGCGGTTCATCACGACCCCGTCCTCGTCCTCGTCTAGTACCCCTCATTCGAGTACTCATTCTGTTAAGATCATGATCAAATAACATCAATTAGTATAACCTTAAGCCGTTATACTACTTAAAATCAAGTAAGCTAGTACAGTACATTGGCGAATTACTCTAATTCTAGCTTATTGACATCGACAAACTTCAGTCGAATCTGCTCTGATACCAATTTGTGACGTCCTCGTCACTAACCAAATAACAACTAACTTTTAACTCAAATAACAAATAAATCGACTAGTTTATCCGATGTCAATCTCCCTCACTCTTATACTTTAGGCATTTCTATCAGAGTATAATATTCATTTTCACATGCATAAAATTTTTCATTTATAAACATGTGCCATATACATCAGGATCTCAAATATTCAAACACCTTAATCCCCAACATATACAAAACTGTAGTATTGTACTGTACATTAGCCGAAGTAACGGCCGACTAAATATACCTTCAAAGGATAAATAGGAAGCGTGCCTCGAAGGTATCTCAAAAATCCCAAAAGATACTCCTCTATTCGGAGCGGAATTACTTCAAGTAATCTGTATAAAAAGTAATTGTAAAAGAGTGAGTTTACGCTCAGTAAGAAACTTATGTAAAAGAGCGTACTATATCACTATATGCAGTTTTCCTGCTTGGCTCTATAATGTCATGGAAAATCATTATAAAGCATATTTCGTATATTTCTTTCACAAATATCAAATACAAGTAAATCATGTTTTCAAATATTTCCACAGACCTCAAATCACGTGAAATCAAATAGGCAATTATAATTATTTTCAAATAGATGGGAGACAATTTATATCCAACAGAATCATGCACCAAGTAATTTCTCATCATGGATACCGCAAATATATCCCGTAAGGGATAATCCAGAGAAATAATGGATACAGTAAATATATCCCATAAGGGATAATCCAATATGAGGATCTCATGAGGATACCGCAAATATATCCCATAAGGGATAATCCTGAGAGATATCAAATAAATGGCGTACCCACGTATGGGCCAGGGATCTTCCCCAAAGCCGAATCAAATAAGAGACTCATGGCCATTGTCTATAGCCCACAGTTTCACTAGTCAGGTGCCGTACTGCGGGTCTGAGGGCTGGACTAGAGCTCCTCAGTCAAATACAAGTAACAAATAATGTGCATGCTCTTTTGAGAGATTCATAGTCTCTAAAACCTTGTTCATATAGGTTTTAAACAAGTATGAATATCCTTTCTTAAAACAGGTTCTCAAAACCTTTCTTTCAAATAGGCAGTCGACTGGTCATATATGGCAGTCGACTGCTACCCCATGTTTTGCCTTATTGAATTTCTTTCCCTTTTTGAAATTCAATTATTATATTTTTTAAAATACAAATAGGGCAGTCGACTGGCCCCAAATGGCAGTCGATTGGTTTTGAAACAGAAGGTTTCCCGAGAATTAGCAGTCGACTGGCTCCCTTAGCAGTCGACTGGCTCCCTTAGCAGTCGGCTGGTTTTGAAACAGAATGCTTCTAGACAGATAGCAATCGACTGGCTCCCCCTGGCAGTCAAATGGTTTGAAACAGAATGGTTTCTGGAAATTAGCAATCGACTGGCTCTCTTGGAAGTCGACTGGTTTGAGTCGGTTTTCGAAAAACGGCGTTTTAGATGTCTCTAGGCAGTCTGCTGCTACTTAAGGCAGTCGGCTGCTCCCAGCCTAATTGGTACTAGGAGTAGGTCCCAAATTGCCCCTTTTTCCTTTACTTAAAGCAGCTGTTGTTTCTCTCCAAAACAGTTAAAATAGTTAAAAATATGCAGACATAGTCACCCTATGTCCGTTACATAAATTCCTTACCTCAATTGAGATAAATCCACAAGCTTGGTAGCCAATCTACACTTGTCCTTTTTCACTTCTTCAAGCTATAAACATCATGACAATTTAAACCTCAATAAACCTACTATATCAACTTTATACAATCCCAAACCATCAAAATATCAACATAAAACTATCTAACTTCTTTACCTTTGCAATTCACTAATTCTTTGGATTTCTAGATCTCCTTATTCACTTGGATTCACTCTCTCATATTACAGGCATAGGTTAAGCTATCGACAGGGATCGTTTTTCTTTAGCGAAGCTTAACGAATTGATGGCCTGAAATGGTGGTTTGTCAAGGTGAGAATTTGAACACTTAGAGGAAAAATATGGAAGCAACGAGAGGGAGAGGAAGATGGGCTGGTGTCGTGGGGTGCAAGAGATGATGATGATGAGTCATGTTAGTTCATTTAATGCCCATTAATGCATGCTCATCATCTCAGCCATTGACCACCTCCTTTGACTCTTTGACCTTTGATTGTTTGACCATCAATTGCCTTAATTCCCTTTATGTCCCATGCATCATATATTTATATATATATCAGAAATTCATATTTATTCCATTAATTCAAGTTGAAAAACTATACAAGCATGGGAAATTTACAGAATTTTGGGCATTTCACATAGTATAATTTGGTTGATCCTCTAAGGTATGATACATATCTACTCCTGACAAATTAATTTTTTGATACTTTTAAATTTATTTTTTTGTTAAATGTTAATAGTTTTTTTATTAATTATGTGAGTTTTTAATTTACTTTTATTAATCGAAGTTAAATAGATGAATAAATTGATTTAATAAGAATTGACTATTGAGTAAATTGATTTAATTAGAGTTAATTTGATGAGAATAAGTAAAGATAATTATTAGATATCTTTTAAAAATTTTGAGTTGTCAGGATTTTATTGATGCGTAAATCACTTACTTTTTAAGATCATCTTAATATAAATTATTTTCTGTTTGATATATTGCCAATAATGCTTTTAAATTCTACAAACGAGATAAAAATAATAACATATACCCTTAAAAAATAATAAATAAAATAAAATAAAATAAAATATATGACAATATCTTAAGTGTGAAGTTTAAAAGCTTCATAGATTATATATTGTATAATAATCTTTTGAAAAAAAAAAGGAAATGAAGCAATTCTTAAATGGTTTTCTATTGGAATTTTTTTTGATAGAAAAGCAACTTTCATTCATATAATCAAGATATTCGATCAGGATTTACAAAACCAATTGGCATAGTACCCACCCAGATTTTACAAGTTTCTGCACCCAACGGTAACTGTGTTAGCTTATGAGCAAAATGGTTTTGTTCCCTCCTGCCAAATACAAAGTTGCACTTCTTGAATTGAGTACTCAAAAACAAAATATTGTCGAGGAGCACACCTTCCTTCCAACAAGAACTTGACTGTTTCTGCAGTTCATCTATGACTATTTGGCTGTCACTCTCAATAACAATCTCTGAACACCCTTGCTCTTTTGCCATTGAAAGGCCGAAAAGGATTGCCCAGCTTTCGCCTAGCCTCGCTTCAGTAACAAACAACTATTCTTGAGCTGCACACCAGTGAACTTTCCCCACTACACCCAGCTTAGACTTTCCATCCTTCACACCTGCATCAACGTTTATTTTGATAACTCCTGGAGGTGGCGGATCCCAACAAAGCCGAGCATCCTCGATCCGATTTCCTTGACAAACTACTCCAGCATTTTCCATCTCCCTGCAGTCAGTTCTAAGCAAATCACAACCCCTCAAAAGCTTAGGGATACCATCACATCTCGCTTCAAACACACAAAGATTTCTGTTTCTCCACAGAGAATAGCAGATGATCAAAACAGTCTCCCATGTATTCTGTTTAATTGCCAAATTTGCTATCTTTTCCCACCAGTGAATTCCTCCATTCTCATCCACAGCAATGTGCGACATCCACTGACAGTAACTCCTCCACACTTTCTTACTATATGCACATTCAAATAATAAATGCACCCAGCTTTCACTATTTTCTCCACAAACCTGGCACGTTGCATCAACATTTATTCCTTTGTTTTGTAAGTTTACTCCTGTTGGCAAGAGGTTCCAAAACAGCCTCCAAGCAAAATATTTAATTTTTGGCAGAATTGGCGCTAACCAGAGCCACCTCCACAATGCACGTCTTTGCACGTTCAATCTGGTCTCAATATCCCGAATTCGTCTTGCAACATGATAAGCAGATTTGACCGTAAAGGAACCCGAAGCAGATTCTTTCCAGATGATTATGTCCTCAATTCCTTGAACACTCATAGGAATATGCTTGATCAGTTCAATATCACTCTCAACAAACAGATCCTCTAGTCTCTCCTGAATCCATTCATTACTATCCTGGTTAATCAACAAATTCACCCTCATAGGAGGGCTTCTAAATACACTACATTTTTTACTGTTTCTACTACAAGACATTAAAAGACAAAAATACTCTCATGCAAAATGACATTTTTGCTCTTTCTCTTTCAGCTCACTTTTCCCCTCTCTCGCGTGCAAGCTTGTGCGGCCAAGAGCCCTCTCGCAGGCGAGCATTGGCGAGCCTCTCGCAGCTGGCCTGTGCTCGCCATGCCATGGATATAGCCAGAGTGTGCTTGCCACACCATTGATATAGCCAAAGTGTGAAATTGTTGTAAAGTATGTCGAAAATTATTGTAAAGCTTGCACTACCCTGCGCCCTCGCGCAAGCTGGCTTGCGCGGGGCCTGCCCCTTCGCGCAAGCTCTATTGCGCGAGCACTGTGATCCCACGCAAGCCAGCTTGCGCTAGCCTCGACCTCGCACAAGCGAGTTGCTTCTGCCTTCCCGCGAGCTCGTCTACAAGTGCCTGCTGTGAGATTGCTTAGTTGATTAAACTATGGGAAAGGAAGAAATATTGGGAGGGAGAGAGAAGAAGTCTGAATGAATTTGGGAGTTTTTGGGAAGGGTTAAAATTATAATTATGTGCGGTAGGTTTAGTTTTTTGGTTTGGGTGTAGTCTAAAGAGTAAAATTTATGGTATATTTAGAAGTCTCCCCCTCATGAGAGTCGGTTGAATGGACAGCTCCACGTAGGTTTGAAATTCGGTGGCTTATCAAGCCATTTAAATTTGATAATCTTTTCCTTTCAGGCGCATAATAATAACAATAATAATAGCAGTGACGCAATCAATGTGAAGCTCCAATCTTGAATGCGGGGCGAATCTATTAAAATAATAATTAAATAAAATAACAATCACGCGTACTTAGGATGATTACTTTTGTCTTTTCTAATCAACAATTAATAAGTTAATAATGAAAACTATTTCATTCAACGCATCCACGCGGACATCTATTCATGTTGGTATATTTACTGTACACATTTATATGAACACGGTGCTTAGAAATTAACAAAAAAACAAAAAGAGAGAACAAAATGGGACCCAGACACCAGTAAGATTTAAGCCGGCAATTGAGCCGGGTAGTGGATAGTCGGCATCGAGAATGGTGAAGTATGGAGATCTTCCAAGCCAAGATCACTCTTCTTTAGCTTTAAGAAGTTGAGGTGTGATTTTCACACATTCCTTTTAGGTCTTCCATGCAATTGTTCTTTTATTCGAAGAAAGGATGATTTCACATTTTTTCTTTCTTTCTTTTTTTTTAATATTGTATAAATTAAATGTTTCAATGAATCTTCAATACTAACATTTTGCACATACAATTTCATTTAGTTAATACATCAATCCCTACACTAAAATCATAAGTATTGATCTTTTTGTAAGGTCACATAAATAAAACATAATCAAGTATAAATTTAAAATCAATAAACATAAAATATGTTAGAAGTATGATAAACATATGATATAATTAACGTAAATATACCTTACAACAAAATTATCATATGTTTAAATTTATTGATACTAATATTTATACTTTTTTGGTTACATGTTTATGTTAAATATTATGTATTTACGATACTTATAACTTATCTTTACGATACTTATAACCTATCTTACATTTAATAACTCTAAATTTATACTTAATTATGTGTTATTTACGTTGATTTTCTAATAAAGTCAAAATTTATGACGTTAATATAGAAATTTCCCAATCTCTAGTCCTAATTTTTTTTCTTTTTTATTTGGAAAATTTTGTTTTATTAATTTCATCCCGTTAATTTGTCCTTTTGCTCTGTAAACTTGTTTGACACGTATAGTTAAGAAAGATTATGATATCTTACAAACTTTTTATTTTGAAAAATATGATACCTGCCACTACTGTAATAGTAAATTTTTTTGAAGGATAAAATGGGTAAAGTGCATTTTCAGTCCTAAACTTGAGTTTCATTTTAGTCTTTAATATATAAATTATTTTATAATAGTATGAAACTTTTTAAAAGTGTGTCAATATGTTCCTATTGCATAAAAATAAGAAAAAATTATAAAATAATATAATGTATCTACAATTATTATTTATTGTTGTCATACAAAAATATATTTATCAGAAAGCAAAACACATATTTAATTTTTCTAAAGGAAACGGAAATGCTACTTCATTTTTCTTCTTAATAACTTTAAAAATTTTATTCTTTCTAATAGATATATTTATGTATAATAGCAAAGAGTAATAATTTTCTAAACATTCTCTAATTTTATTTTCATTTTTATTTATATTTTATTAAATTTTATTTTCTTAATATTTCAAAATTTGAAAAAATAAAATAAAAATTATATCTTATTGATAAATTTTTTGTAACAAAAAACACTCAAATAATTTTGACTCTCGTGTGATAAACATTTATTTCCTAAAATAAAAAGTTTGTATATAGTAAAGGACTTAATTAATAATATTTATATTAGAGCTTTGTTTTAAATTTAAATAGTAAAAGAATCACTCATTTGTTTAATGATCTTATGTGGATTACTTTTCATAAAATATTTTTCCCAGAAATCATAATAATAAATATTGCCTTGTTATGGTACAAACAAGGACATCGCATGATATGATTAAGCCATTTTTTACCTAATCGCATTAGAAGTGTCAAATGGGTTGGGTGACCCATGGCATGATACGATTTGGTACGGTGTAGATAGTGTTTGGCACGACTTATACTTAATGAGCGAGTTAGGCCAAGCATGATATACAAAAGTAGACCTGGTAATTCGTGTTCATAATTCATTTTCGTGTCATGTAAAATCGTGTTCGTGTCGTGTAAAACACGAAAATTTTGTGTTAACACGAAAAACTCAAAATGTTATTTTTAGCTTTTATAATATTCATATATTAATTTTACTTAATTTTAATCTCGTGTCATCTCGTGTCATTTATTCCTATCGTGTTCGTGTTGTGTAATTGTGTCGTGTCTGAGATTGTCAGGTCTATACAAAAGTGTGCTGTATTGGGCTAGAGGTTTTTAGGTAAATGGATTGGTATTGTACGGCCCATTAAAGGCCAGTGCTAGCACATAGCATGGCACGACAAGCAAGCCGATGTGCCATGCCGTATTGGCCTATTTATATAAATAAAATTATATTTAATAAATCTAATTATGAAGTATTTCAATTATTGATATATAAATTTATAATTTTTTCATTTTAAATATAAAATGTATGATATGTCACATTTTTATATATAACTTTTTGTCAAATACACTTCTAATAAAAACTCATCAAAAAATAAATTATTAAAGATTATTTTATTTAAAGATTGGTTAAATGTAGAAGCTGGAGCACTAGATAAACCATATTATATAAGTAAATAATTAGGTGAAGAGAATAAAAATAAAATAATAATATTTGGTGTTTTATAGTCTTATATTTGTGTATGTGTGTGTCTGTGTTTTAAAATATTAGGATTGTAAATTTTAAAAGAAAACATTGGTGCAATGATAAATATTGTTCCTTTGTGATTTGGAGATCATGAGTTCAAGGCAAAATGCTCTCTCTTAATGCAGAGGCAAGACTGTATACAATGACCATCCTTAGACCTTACAAAGTGAAAGCCTTTTGGTTGTGTACAATAACCCTTCCCAAACCCTACAAAGTAGAGCCTTTTTCATCGTGTCGCTCTTTTTTTTAGGATTGTAAATTTTGATATATTTATTAAGTAGATTTTATTATGTTTTCTCATGGAGATAGGTATTTTGCCTTTTAGGATTGTAAATTTCAATATCTTTATTTAATATATATTATTATGTTTTCTTGTGGATATAGGCATTTTGCTAAAGTAAATTATGTGTCTTTTTATTTTATTTTTATTTATATTGCATGATATTTAAATTAATAAATAAAAAACTTTAAAAATAATAAAAAATGTAAAAATTTATTAATGGACTATGCTTGGCACGATAAAGCACGAAAAATAATATTGGATTTGGCCCAACACGACCCATTAGTGCTATGGGTCATGTGCTATGCTAGGGCTACGTCTTTAAATTTCATAGACCGTGCAAGCACGACCCATTAAAAAATAGTACCATGCTAGCACAATTCCATTAACACATAAGCTAATATTTAAATAAATTGTGTCGGCTTGCATAGCTTGTTTGACACATCTAAATCACGCCAATAGAACATGTTTGGAAAGCATAGCAGCACGATGAGAAATAATTCTCATTGTGTTGTTCTCCAAAATATAAACTGGATCCATTAGGGTTCAAAAAAAGTCCCACCTCCAATGGGATTTTTATTTTACAATTTTGACATTTTTCTTAAATAAATTTAATATTTTAATTTTATTAATTTTTACTTAAAAAGTTTAATCTATTTATTTTACTTTTCAAGATGTAAAGATTTTAAATTATATATTAATTTAATAAAATAAATTTATATAATTATATATTAGTGAATTATAATATTTAAATAAATATATAAAATAATATGTTATTATTTATTAAATAATTTTCAAATATTTAATATGAAATTATTATTTGATGTAAAAATCATTTTAGTAATTTAATTTATTAAAAAAATATTATTTGATATAATAAAAAATTTAGTAGTTTTTAATCATTTATTTAATAATATCAAATATATTATAAATCTTATTATGTACAAATTTTTTAATTTAATCTCTTAATGATGATTTTCTTTTCTCTCTACACTTCACCTCAACTCATCGCTACTATTGTTGCGTTTGCATCTAAATAAAAATTTCACCACTAATTTTAATTTGATTGTTACTATAACTAATCTCATTGTTATAATAACTAATTTTATCCAACGTTATTTTCATTATCACTTGAACTAATTTCATCGCCTATCAAAATGTATCCTGTTATGTTGGCATAACTTAGAAAGTTTTAAATTATACTAGTAATAATCTACAAAAAGTAATTTTTTGGATTATTTATGAATATTTACTTCTATTTGTTTAAATGTTAAAAAAATTAGTTGATTATGTTTCATTTTCTTTTTTCTTTTTCTAGCTTTTATTATAATAGGATTTAATTTTAATCTTTTCATAAAAATAAAAATATATTTGAAATAAAATCTGATAAATAAGAATAAAAAATAATATTAGAATAATGAACCCAAAATTATTACTCTTTGCTATTATATCAAAATGGAAAAAAAAAAAGGCAATAAAATATTTAAAATTTTTCAAAAGAAAGCTAAAGTCTCATTTTTGCCTCTAATTTTAAATCGAATTTTCAAAGTTATATGAAATATTATATTTTTCTTTCATACTTAAAATTTTTAAAGTTTTATTATTTTTTAGTAAATACATTTTAATATGGTAGTAAAAATAATTCTAAATTTGTTATATTATTTTTATGCAAGATGATCAATGATGACACTTTTACCAAATGTTTGGGACTTCTCTGAATAAATTTAAAATATTGGAATTAAAATAAAACTTGAAGAAATGTTTGAGACTATAATAAAAGGGTTTATATATGATATACTGCTAATATGTAGTCTTCATACATTGTTAATGCATCAGAGATTGACACTTTATCAAAAAGCAAATTAAAACCATATCAAATCCTTAAAAATAAATGCAAATAATTTTTTATTTGTTTATAAGAGATTATTAAGGTATCAATATTTGATACATATATAGTGTATAAAGATTAGAATCATATATAAATCAATAATAAAATGCAAGGAATTTTTCTTTTCAGACATTACAAATGGATTGCTAAGAAAAACGTGCGCTTGTAATGGACAAGAGGATCTCTGGGGTAAGGACGGGGCCACGCTTCCTCTGGTTAAGCACAAGTCTGATCTGTAACTTTCCAAGGTCCACTACGGATGAGCCGAGTTTGACGAGATTCCAAGCGGTTGGGCTTTAGTAAATGGCTTAATGTTCAGACTTGATAGAGTCGGTTAAGTAGTTTTGTCAACAAGAACTGAAATTGTGCTATATTTTAATTTCTTTTAGAATGTTGAAGAGCAATATCTTATCCACGCATGGAGGAAAGAGAGATCTAATATGGAAGTATACGTAAACTTTGTGTTAATAGGTATAAAATAATTTAAGCTTACAATATTAACTTTATTGTAAAATTTTCTCAAATTTGATATACTATTTGTTGCATAATTTTTTTTAAGATTATTATACTATCCATCGCCGTGGAGTTTTTTTAACTCCACAAACAGATTAGAATGATAATACTTATCTTTTAAAAATATTAAAAATAAATAAATAAAATGTAATATGTATCATCATTTTAATCCTTCTTGTAGAGTTAAAAAAACTTTACTAGCAATGAATAAAATAATAATTTTTTTGTTTGTCTAACTATTGTCTACCTCTTGAAAATATAACAAAAAGAGGAATAAGAAACACAAACACGGAATATCCACATAAGCTGATAGTAGCCCAAGGATACTAATCCTTTCATGGTTTGGGCTTTATTTTAAGATTCGTTTCTTAATTGACTAGTTATTTTTTAATTCTTTTCACACAATTATTAATTTCTTGAGATTAGGTTTCGGCTTAATCCATTTTATTTGCTAAATTCTTTGATCCATTTTATTTAATGGTATCAGAGCAGGATTGGCCTGATGTCTGTTATACTTTTAAAAAGAAAATGTGTCAAAAAAATTAACATCCACTGTAGTACTGTGTAGTCTGAATACATAAAGGAAATAAATGATTGTAAAGTAAATTAAGTGTTTAGAAGGGGGTGAGAATTATGAACTAAAGATGTCAAAAAGGGAAAACGGCTCAGGAATGTTACTTGAACTGGTGATTTTATAGTCTAAATGAAGGTCGGTTCGGTAAGGAACATAAATGGACTCGGTGAGGGCCCCACCAGTACTTTTCTGTCCGGATCGAATTGAGACCTGAAAGTGATGATATGAAGGAGGGAAATGAAGTATCATCACTAAATAGACCTTAAGATCACCGATTGAAGGTAATTTAAGGAGAGAGAAAATTTTTGGCCAAAAATGACCAAAATACCCCTACCCCCAAAATTTTATCGGGAGTCAAAATAGATCACCAGAAGTTGGAATAGATTGATTTGGCAGAGAAATTGATGATGTGAAGCTGCATTTCATGCAAAATAATTCGATTATGGATCCTAGTGGACTTCTCTGTCAAAATCGAATAAGATTTTAAAATGCTAATATTAGTACGAGAAAGGATACTATTAGCATATAGATAATAAGATCCTTGGTTTAAATGTACATGAGGAGAATGAAATAAATGTGAAAATGACGAAAATGCCCCTATGTAGGATTATGCTTTGAATAGTGATAAAACCATTTAGATTTTGAATCCATTGATAATAATGTCGTTATTAATGGCATAAAGGAATGTAATATGAGTATAACGATCCTGATTATAAATTTCACTACACTTAGTGTGCTGATACGACCCAAATGATTATAGGGAAGTCGCATGATGAGCGACTTAGTATTGATTTTATGAGTCTAAATTAAAAGTGTATTAATAGGATATTATTACAGGATCGTTAGATATGATGAAAAATAAAATGATTACTGATAATGAATGAGAAAGTGATCAGTATGGTTGATGAAATCCATAGCAGTACGATTAATTCTAGTTCTAAACAATCATACAATTTTCTGAGGTATTAAATGGATATTTATAGAACCAGAATATTTGGAAATATGTTTTACGGAATAATGTACTGTATGGAGTATATGAAATTAGAGTATATGCATAAGGATAGTAAGTGATGATAAGCGATGAGGAAGACAACAGCTAACCTAAATTATTAAATGAAAATGATTGTAAAAGTAAATTACAGTAGTAATAAATCGGTTAGCTGTGAAAAGTGTTAATCAAATGATGACACTTGATATAGTATATTCATTAAGATGATCAATATGCTGTGAAGTATAAGGAAATAAGTGAATCAAGGCGAAGTAGATGTTAAAATGATTTAAATATTAAATGTCTCTGCCTTGAGGATATACAGTGGAAATGATAGGACACAAAGATGAGATGTCCAAAATGATAAGAGATGTGTGATTAAAGGAAGCATTGGATGAGATTCCCGATAAATTTTTAGAGTAATATAGATATGGGAGATCGGGTTAATATTGACTCGAGTATGGATACAGAATCTATTCTAAGCGTATATCGGAGAACATAGAAGAGTCCGAAAAGCTTAAGAAATAACTTTGAAAAAATTAGTGAATAATGAAATTCACTTATATAAGGATAATTGATAGAAATACAGATGATATGATTTAAGTATGAATTAAATGGTGTATTAAATTTCTATTAATTTATAAGTTCTTATTAAGAACAAATAATCATCTATATGGAATTGATGCCTTGAATTGATTTAATCGAAGATGTATAAAGAGTTTATAAGATCAACCTCTGTACAAGGCATCACTAGACGAAAAGTTGGAAATTGATGATCATAAGAGGATAATGATTAGAACTCAAGATAATTTTTACGAGTTTCTATGGAGGTTTACAAGGTTAATGAAATACCTTGTGAGGTACATAAGACTAATGAATAAGACAACCATATAAGGATAAAGTGATGGTATACCATACAGTCTAAGACACAAATGAAAAATGAGCAGCATAGTGGTATAACCCCGTAGACTCTTAAAGACAGTGAATTATATGTTAAGTATGGCAAATAGAAGAGTTAGCTAGACAGTATCTCTTTCTAAGATATGATCTCGAATGACAGAGCGATTGGATCTGTCTATGATGAAGAGATAATGATTGAGATACGAAATGTACTGGGTCTAGCTAAATACTATTGCCAGTCTATAGAAGAGTTCTTGGGTTAGCTGCTCTAAAGATGTGACTTAAAATTAAATAAGTTTAAGTCAGTGAATGAATAAGTATAAAGATGATATGTAAAAGGTTAAAGGATTTTATTAGTGGAATACTTTACCACTGAGGAAAAGTGACCGAAATGATAATGAAGGAAAAGATGAAAAGGTAATAAGAAGATAAGTACATGATGAAGAAGGAACCCGAATATGAAATAGTTCCCGAATTTAAAAACTGAAAGTGATTTTTGTGGTTATCACATGATTATGGCTAGATATAAGATCGAGCCAAACTCGATAAAGGAAAAGTAACTATACTCCAAGGAGTAAAGATATAATTTACATTTTTACTGCCAGTGATATAAATGGAAAAAAGATATATATATATATATCACCTCAAAATGATGGAAATGGTGGAATTATATGGATAATGTGGTGATTAAATGGATAATTCGAGGATTCAATCATCGACTGACCATATTACATGGAAAGACGATATGGAGAGGAAATGATTGTCTCCTGATTCTATTATGGTAAAAGATGGTAGATAGTAAAGTCTGCAAATGAACTGCAACATTTGATGAAATAAATATGAAAAGAGTATTGGGGATAATAATGAAGAATCTAAAAGAGATATGATAATATAAAAGTGATTATATACTGATAGTCTAATGAAATCACTTCTCCATTATCAAACTCTTAAATTCTTTAGTGCCATAGTCGAAATATGATTAAAAGATGATGAGAATGTATGTGAAGTTCCAATGAGCACTATATGTGATGAGAATCTCTGAGTAGCTATATGTTATGGGAAATAGCAAAAGGCTCTGAGATTCCAAATTTACTGACAGCATCGTTCCGTACTGATATAAATATCTGAGCATAGAATGGAAACGCTCGATAATATGTTGAGTGAGCAGATGCATGAGATGTGAAAGCTACTGGACCATTGCATACTATTGATTTAAATCGGTAAATGATAAGTATCGAAATGTATCGACTTGGCACCAAATAAGGAAGAGGGATGATGAACAATATGAATCATATGTGATATGAAAAGGAGTGGAAATGGATAACTCCCAATTGATAAGAAATTTAAGGGAGTATGAGTATATGATGGAAGATGATATATAGTGGTATAAAAGGTGATTATGATGTTAAAGGTATACTGGCAGTATAATTTGAAAGATGATCAAGAGATTAAGAACAATGAGTATAAAAGATGCTACCACCTTATGAATTAAGTTAAATTCGGAGGACCGAATTTCTTAAGGTGGGGAGAATGTGATAACCGCAAATTTTTCATTTTTGGAAATTAATATTTAAGAAAAGAGATAAATTAAAGTAAATAAATAAAATCTAATAATGAGATGTGAATATCATTGAAATTCCCGACATTGATGAACTGAAGAAGTGGAGAAAATTAATTTGGATAAAGTTGAAGAAATTTAATTTAGATAAATGAAAATCCAAATTAAATAAATGAAAATAGGTGTAAATAAATTTGATATTAAGAAAATCCAAAATTTAAGGAATAAAAATGCGAGTAATTATATATTTATATAATTTTATTATATAAATATATTTTTAAAATATTATATATGTTTTATATAATTACATATATATATATATATATGAAATATATATTATTGTTTTTAATAAAAATATATGAATATATGAGAAATATATATTATTTTAAATTAAGTGTATAAATATTTATTTAAACTATACACAATATATATATATATATACACTATATAAATAAATATGTATATATATTAATTACTATTAAAATTATATATATTGATATAAAGAAATATCTATATAATATATATTAAAAAAAAAAAAAGTAACGCAGCAAGCTTCTCGTGGAAGCTTGCTGCAGTGTAAAAATTATAAGTAGAAACGAAAAGAAACAAAGAGAGAAAAGAGAGGAATTAATTAATGGACCATGTGTTAAAGCCCTATTGAATGGAATGTTAATAAAGAAAACAAAATGGGATTTTTTCAAGCTTCATCAGCCATTTCATCGCCGATTTCTTCCCTGTTTTCTGCTGTTGCACCGACTTTCCCTACAGTTTTCCTTTGTTCCATTTTGCTTCTCGTTTCTTTGATTTTCCTTGGTAAATTCAGTATTTTTCATCACCAAAACACCAAATACTTGCTATCAACTCTGTCCTGCATCCGAGAACACTCTAAAAACCAGAAAAATTGAAGAACAACAGTGAAGAACATGGGCTGTTAAATAGTTGCACGGTTCAATATTTATGGGAGGTAAGGGAATCAATAGTTTTAACTCATCTTGGTTGTTAAATTAGGATTGTAAGGAGTTAATAGAACTTATTTATAGTTTTGAATTGAAGAAAATTTGATGGTGGACAAAATTGGTGCTTCGGTCATGAGAGGAAAAACATGGATTTTATACTGATTTTATGTATAATAAGTTGGAAATCGAATCAAATGATGAAAAGAGTTTGATTGGGACTTGGTTTGAAACATGGTTGTAATGAGAATCTACAAGTCATAAAAGTTGGCGTGAGTTTGTTTAAGTTTGAGTGTCATTTGGCCAAAGTTAGATTTTGATGGTGATGATGAGTTATGATGAAAGAAAAGTGTATGATAAATTTACTAAGTGAAATAGAAGCTAGTTATAGGTTAGATTGAAAAGAAAATCAATGAGATAGAAGATAGATATGACCATAAGGAGATTTCAGCTGGAAAAAGGGGAGAGTGTGAGCTGCCGGCCTTAACAGGGAAAAAGGGTAGAAAACAATAAAGAAAATAAAACAGAAAAAGAAAAGAAAAAAAAAGAAAAAAAAAAGAAAAAGAGAAAAAAAAAATTTTCATAATTCGAAAATTTCGGAAATTTGGAGATCTCGAAAATTCGGTAGGAAATTACGGAAATTATTCCGATTATTTAATTAAATAAATTATTTGTGAAAATTCTAAATTTTAGAATTTTAATTTTAGAAATTATTTTCGGCTAACGAGATGATGAAATCGGAAGAGATGGAGTACGGGCACAATCGATAATGCAGAAGTCGTCGACCCGGGATAGGTAAGGGATGCATGTGCAGCACTATAGGGATATTCAGTCTGCATATTTTAATTATGAAATATTTTATGGAAATATTTTATGAAATTATCATAATGAATGATTTGTTGGAGTTTGGAATGAAGTACCGACTGGAAATTATAAACTGTATTTTCATGCAGGAGGCTAATCAATCGGCAGCCGTTATACTGCCGAAAAATTATCGAAAAATTTCTTAAAATTACTGAAAATTATAATAAATGATTTTATGTCACGATAAATGATTTTCATTCACGAAAATCGAGAAAATGAATATTTCATAAAAACATGAATAAAATGAAAGTGATTTTAAAATATTCATGTTTTCGAGAATGGTGATAATGAAATCACCGAAAATTTTCTTAATATGTAAACTACATGTAATACGAGATGAAAAAAAATGAAAAGAAATAAAGTGAATATTTTTATATATTTCTTAAATATTCACTAAATAGTTTTATAACCTTTATGGTTTTAAATTACGAAATTATATATTTTTATAAATTCCATAAAGGTTTATTGATGATGAAAAATACTGTTTTAAGACTAGTAGGCAACCTTATCATGCTGATATGTGATATGTGACATGTGATATGTGATATGTAATCCTGGCCGACACCTGATCAGTGATCCGCCGAGGACAATTATAGACTATGGCCATAGATCTGACATGATTATTTTATACCCTTCAGGGTCTATAGCATGATATAAGTAACGACTCAGTGGACGGGCTAGGCGTTCCTTAGTCTCCATATATGAAAATGTTTTATATGATATGTGATATGTGAAATGTAAATGTTTTACATGATATGTGACAAGTTAAATGGAAGTGATTTACAACATTTTATATAATGCTTTTTACAGTACTGATTTGAGTACTATGAAATGATTTTCATATGATATGTGATATGAATATGTAATATGTTTTCAAAAAGGAAAAAGGAGGAAAATAAATCTAATATTCTTATTTTTAAATTGAATATTAGATTTAAAGGATTTATATGTTATACGAAAAAGGGTTTAATAGCTTATTTTGCTATTTTAAAGTACTGTACTAATTATGATTGTACAGTAAAACATGAAATGAGTTTTAAAGGAAAATGATGATGATTTAACTAATATTCTTTTCAAAGAAAATATGAATATTAGTTATTCTATTTAAATGCTTTATTTCATAAAAGCATTATTTTGAAAAAGAATATGAAAATGTTACGAAATAAAAAAGAAAGGATTTGAATTTCAAAACAAGAATGAAAATTACTCTCTACAGTTGCTTCTAGGTTCCAGGACAAGATAGGTATTTCAAAATACCTACCTTACTCCATCCGGATCCCTAACCGACTGTAGTATCCTTCCTACATGCGAGCCTAGAGCCCATAGGAAAAATGAAAAAGTTTTTCAGCATATAAATAGCTGAGTGTCAAGTGAGGCATATAATTCCCTTACTGAGCTGTGTTTTGCTCACCCCTTAATATTAACATTTCAGGTTTTTGAAGACTGAGAGTCTGACACCTAAAGGATTTCGGTTGTGCATTTGGGGACGATGCGACAGCTTGATTTATTTAATAAGGTATGATCATTTATTTTTTGTATTTAGACTTATCTACAGTACTACTTTCGTATGAAGTAAAATAGGGGATGTAATTTATATTATAATTTAATATGAAATTGTTTATATGTAAAAGAAAAATAAAGTATCACAGACAGCCCAACCAAATAAGATGTATAGAATAAGGTAAAAAATAGGGTCACGGGCTGTGACATTTTATTAATTATTTTTTTCTCAAATTGTCTCCAAAATACGGTTTGATTTTCTATCATATCATATTTTCCTTTTTTTTTATTAGCTAAAGTCCATTGGCCAATTCCACCACTAAAATAAAAAAGTTTTTTTTATTAATTTTTTAAGTAATTAAAAAATAATTTTAATGGAAATTTGGATTTAGTAACAAATATCTATCGTTAAAAGGAAAATTTTTAAATTAACCATTTATCGACAAACTTTGTGATAAAATTTTGTCAGGAAAGATTCATTTAAATTAGAAGTATAAGAAAAAAAATTAACTAAGAATTAGCAACGAAATTCTGTTGTAAATTTAGTTAATATGTTTCACTTCCCATTTTCTTTCCCCCATTGTTTTGTTCTTCCAATTCTCTTTCCCTGTGCCTCTCTTCTTCCTTTCTCCTCTCTCTTCAAACACTTATCCCTCCATAGTTGCCATCGTCCACTTCAGCCTGTCGCCGACCTCTCTTTCCTTGGTGGACCCCCCACACCTAAAGATTCATTTAAATTAAAAGCATAAGAAAAAAGATTAATTAAGAATTAGCGACAAAATTCTGTTTTCAGATTAATTTTCATATGACTCGTATAATATAATACCATACTAGAATTATCTATAAAGGTATTATCAAATCAATCTTAGGTTAGCAATTTACCCACTTAAGAGATTTGGCCAATTTCCACTGTCAATCAGTGTTCCAAAACATTTTATATCAGAATATCAAATTTATACAATTTTCGATCTTATAATTCAAGACAGAGTTATAACCGAAGTCATATAATCACATATTTGACACTCATTTATTTGAATCTATCGATGTTTGGATCATATCGTAATTCAATCTCAATTTCAATAGGATTATGAATACACAAGTCATACATTTGTTATAACTCGATATCATAACTATCCATCGTATATTACAATATTGATACTAAGACCCCTACCACAAATGTTCCGCCTATGATCTCCCGTATATTCAAAAATACGATGTAATATAATAAAATCCTCTCAACATTGACCTCTCGCAATGTCTGTGTTATCACGTTTCAAAAACTACTCCAACATCAAGAATCGAAATCAATTAATTCTAAAATCATCGCTACGTCAATAATTCCACAATTCAGTCATTCAACCATCTAAATTACGACTTCGACATTCTCTTCCAATCTATATCACATAATCATCGTTACTTTTATCAATAAATCGACTAATCGATATTCGACTTCAATCTCGACTTAGTAATCAATTCATAATATTAAGATAAATCTACTTATCGATTCTATAAGGCTTACATCATATGACTCATCATGTTATAATACTCAATCATTTGCCTTCTCAACTCTTCCAAAAAAATCAAGTTTTCTATCAACATGATAAAGTCCTTTCAAAACTTATTTTTCGATAATTCTTTCCAAAATTCCATATATATAAATATATATATATATATATATATATATATATATATATATATAAGAAAACTTACCCTTTTTCATCAAACATTTTTATATAAATTTTGGCAGTATAACGACTTAATTTTATCAAAACCTCCTGTAAAGAAATACAGTTTATAACCACATAGCTGTTGATTCTCGCCATTTATTTATTTCATACTAAGACCCCCACCATCAGTTGTAGATCCTCTTAGCCTTTTAACATCAATCCAATAATCATTCATCATAAAAATCAAAATTCCAAAACATACAATATAATACTACCACTACTTTATGAGAGTATCTTACCTATTCACCAAAACTTAGCGTGTTTCCGAGCCTAGCCGAACTCCACCGTGTATCCTCTATAACATTTGCTACATTTTCAATAATTCACTCACTCTTAGAATAATAAATTGAAGTTACAAAAGAAAATTTAAATTAAACAATATACAGATATTCATGTATATTTTCTTACCCCCTTGCAAAGTTTAAAAATCTAGGAATTTCTCCCAAATCTCTCTCTCATTTCTTTCTTTTTCTTCTTCTTCTTTCTTTTCTTTTCTTTTTTTTTCTGCTGAACCGGTTAGGACTGGTTCAGCCTAGCCCTACCGGCAGCAAGCACACCATGGTGATGGTGGCGTGCAGGTGGGGGCAATGTTGGCGGTGCTGCAGCTCCTCCTTCTTCCTTTCCTTCCTTTTCTCTCTTTTTCTTTCCTTTTCTTCTTCCTTTTTCCTTCTTTTTCGATCTACTGTTTTCTCCTTTCTTTTTTTCTCAGTTGCCGGTCAGCCATTTTCCTCTTCTTGGCTGGCGACGTCTCCAGCCTCCCTTCTCGGTTGGCTCCTCCAATCTGCTCTCCCTCATTCTATCTTTTTTTTTTAATATTTGGTGCTTCAGCAGATGCGTTCTGCTGAAGTAATTCCTTTTCTTTGTTTTTTTAACATATATTATAATTTATTATTATTATTATTATTATTATATATTTTATTTGTTTGTGTTGGCAGACATTGGTATGCTAAAGTAGACCGTAGGGTCTGCTCTCTAAAGCAGACGTCGGTCTGCTTCAAGTCTGCTGGGCAGACTTCTTTTCTTTCTTTTATATATATATATATATATTTCATTATTATATTTAATATATATTTTATTATTATATTATTTTTGTTTGTTTAAAACATCTGCTGAACCAGACTTTTTCGGTCTGCTGAGCAGACCATTAGTCTGCTAAGCAGACAATTAACATGGGCAAGCTTCCTTTGGAAGCTTGTCCCATGTTCACTATTTTAACATATATATATATAATAATTTTACAATAATATATATAATATTTATATTATATATATTTTATTATATATATATTTGTAATTATACATTTTTATAGCATGTATCAAATATATAAGTAACATTTATTCTTGATAAATAGCTATATATATATTTAAAAAATATTTATCTGAAATGCACACACACATCTACATATGTTCATATCTTCATTTAATCTTCATATATATATATATATATATATATATATATATATATATATTTCAATATATTTTCCTTATTTATTTGTTTATATACATGTATAAATATACATGCAAATGAAACATATTTACTTGATATATGTATGTATATATATTTTCAAATATACTCGTTTCTCTCGTTTAATTAATGTACAATATGTTTTATACATCAATTCTATTTATTTTCCATGTATTCATTTTCATGTATACTTGTTATATACACATAAATTAATTCATTAATTTCCTCATGATAGTTCCATTTAATTTATTACTTTATAGTTCTCTTGATTCCTCTAAAAATTCCCTAAAAATCCATTTACTCCAAATCACTATATTGATTTATATTTACTGTGAATTGAAATTTGCGGTTATCACATCCCCCCTACCTTAATAAATTTGGTCCTCCGAATTTAACTTATATTTAGAGGTGGTACGGTTCCATATACTTATGATTATTGTCCTCTCAATAGTCTTTTAAGTAATACCGCCAGCATATTTTCAACATCAGAATCACCTTTTATACCATTACATATCATTTTTCACCATATATTCATACTCCCTAAAATTTCTTATCACTTTGGGAGTTATCACTTTCATCTCTTTTCACATAATAGCTGTTTCACACCATTTATCATCCGTTTTCTCTCATTTGGTGTCAAGTCGATATAATTTGGTGACTATCGTTTACCAATTTAATCAGTAGTATGTAATTGTCCCAGTCGCTTTCAAGTCTCATGCACACGCTCTCTCAATATCATGGAGCGTTTACATATTACGCTCGTATATTTACATCAGTACTGAGCCGTGCTGTCTGTAAATTTGGAATCTCAAAGCCTTTTGCTATTTCCCATAAGCATATGGCAATTAGAGATTCCATCACATGTAATGCTCACTGGAACTTCACATACATTCTCACCATTGCATGATTATATTTCGATTATGGCACTAGAGAAATTTAGGAGCCCGATAATGGAAAAGTGGTTCAATTTGATTAACCAGTCTATAATCACTTCCATAACATCATATTTCTTTTGTTCAATTGGAAAAGATGAAGATCTTTCTCTTTCATTGAGCTCTCAAGTTTCCATGTAATCTCTTTATATGGATGATGCTACTAGAGAACCTTCACTAGGGGAGGGGACTTTGACCTCATAGCTTTCTCCTTTCTGTCCACAATCCAAATTAGCCCCTTTATACTTCTAATGTGTTTTGTCATTTCACTCTTTGCAATAAGCGTTCTCTTATAATTCAAAATCATAATTTCAGTTTCCAATAGTCCTCATAATTAAGGTAGGATTGTACTTTCAATCAAGCCATATACTTTTGTTCGATCATTTTCATTGGCGATTCCTTTACCTCTTTCAATCCTTCTCAATTTACATATCGATCATATCCTATACGATTATTCCATTATCTTCAAAATATAAAATGCCACAATCAATCATTCTTGATCATTCAATGTCTTATTCTTTTAAGGTGGAGCACTATTCTTCTATACCGTATCGGTACCATTCATAATTATTCCCAATCCATTTCAATAGACCATCGATTGGCATCCTTTATGTCAAAGCCCAGCTTGTTTCAATAGGCCGTCAATTGGTATCACCCATACCAATAGCTGACTAATCTTGGTATAGATCGAAAATCAACAAGTTTACATGCAGACACTACACAGTACATAGGATGTAACACTATCACGGTCTCAACTACACCGACACGTACTAAACAAACCGTGCTCTGATACCATTAAATCTGTCTCGACCCGAAGGCCACGACTTTCGCTTAATACTTATACTTTTCTTAGTCTACAAATTTAGGGACTAAATTTTTCTATTTCATTTTAAGGTTTGTATTCAGTGTTAGTGTAGTTTCTGTACTATTTAGGTGACCGATAATCATTTCATTTAAATATTAAACTAGCGAGGAAACGGTTGTAAGTTACATCCCGACTTGTTTAACAGAATATGTACTGTGCATCAATTAAAGTCATACATATAAACAAGTGTTTTATAAGAAATATATACCTCAGAAGACTAGTGCCAAGTCCAGATACCGTATCCGAAGGCCCACTCAGAAGCCATCGTGGCAGTGTAACTCAATTATCTGAAAAGAGATGAAATTAAGTAGGGCGAGCAAAACCATGGCTCAGTAAGATACTAATATAAATGCAGGAGTAGTATTATACTGTCTTAATCGTAATGCTTAAAACCTGCAAGTTTGCAATTACAGTTCACCTTTTTCATCGATAACATCTCATTATCTCAATTCCTGTCATCTGTCTATCATTCAGACCTCTAAATAGATCAACTTGATCACTTTCGATCTTCTTGTCTTTATACTACATTACATCGCACGACAATACGTCATGTCCAATTTGAATATCATATACTATTAGTCCATACTCTCATCAATTTCATAGTACATCATGTCCAATTGAGATATCATATCAAATTTTCTTTCGTTTCACAATCATACTTCTGTATTCTATCATTTCATATCACTTTCCATATGGAGATTCATGATCACGGTGGTACGAAGTCATAATTCTCTTCGTGTATATTCTATATTCATATATTATATCATATTATGATATCATGTAGATGAAATATCGTTACCACCAAGTCATAATACTCCTCATATATTCTTTATGTTTTTGTACCATATAAGTCATGATATATCTTATGTAAAAAGCATATTATTTTGTCATGATTTAGTAGACAGTTTATGTAATTTCACTGTATGAACCGCTATCATTTCAAATCATATCATATATACTTTAGAACATGCTCAACATATGAATTTTCAATTCATTTCAAATTTACCTTTAAGGCATGATAAAAACATGTGCAATTTCAATTCATATATTCGTTTTTAGAGCATGTCTAAAACATGTGCAGTTTTAAAACATTTTTCATATACTATAAGTAATATCAGGTCTAAAGTTCATATCAAATCAATCTATACTCTAGACCGCATATCATGTCAAGTTCGACACAAAATCATATATAAATCATATAAGTGTCGAAATCATATCACATGTACTTTTAAAACATGTACTATTTCAAAATATAGTTCATTTCAAACATGTCTCATGTACTGTATAAATCATGTTAAGTCTAGAGTTCATATCAATAAAATCATACTCTAGACTTCATATCATATCGATTAGAGACTAGGCTAGATCCCTATCACTTTATCAATAAAGACTTAAATCACTGTAGCTAGCAGTGAAAATCATGTCATCATCCCTTGGAAACCAACTAGGGCGCTATCTATGGCCATAGACCTTATCTCTGTCAGCCCCACTGATCAGGCGTGACTGAGACCTGTCCACGACTATTGTCAGACAAGCATCTCTCTGCCTAATGAGCAAAGCTCCAATTAAGCGGTTTCCACTATGCTTTATTGAATTTAATTCTTTTAGGGTGCCTACAGTCTCATAAAACATTTAAATCTTTATCTTTTCTTGTCAAAATCATGTAAAGCATATGGTAAAATTCTGTCAGAGGCTTCATATATCAAAATATATATATCTACCATATACTTTCATTTCAAAACTAATCAATACTTTACAGTATTTGTATAAACATTATTATAATGTTTCAAGTTGTAAGAAGGCATGCTTAAATGCGATGCAGATTCAATCATGAGTTCCAAACAATGAACTATCATTTTTGTAAAATATATCATTTAATTATAATGTTAACTATAATCCAACTCCTCAATTCCATCCTTTTGATTTCAATCAAATCATACCTAATAGGTAATTTCGATATTCATTGTGGTTCCTCGATATTCAGTAACATTTCGTAGTAATTATCGACTATAAAAATCATTTGTACATTTTATCATTCAATACTAGGACCACCACTGTCAGTATGAGTCCTCTTGGTATCTCTGAATATTTAAATATCATATTTCTATATAACCATTAAGATACTATAATTATGCAATTACCGATATCATCAATCAGGACCTATTCCAGAGTCAACATCGAGGATATAAAATCACAAGATCAATAGTCGTCTATCAATCCATCTATGGTTTAATATATTAGCACTCGTTCATTATTCCGACTTGATGCCCAATTTCATCCACTATCACCAAATCAATTCACTGTTTTCAGATTAATTTTCATATGACTCGTATAATATAATATCATGCTAGAATTATCTATAAAGGTATTATCAAATCAATCTTAGGTTAGCAATTTACCCACTTAATAGATTTGGCCAATTTCAACTATCAATCAATGTTCCAAGACATTTTATATCAGAATATCAAGTTTATACAATTGTCGATCTTATTATTCAAAACTTATTCCAGAGTTATAACCGAAGTCATATAATCACATGTTTGACACTCATTTATTTGAATCTATCAATGTTTGGATCATATTGTAATTCAACCTTAATTTCAATAGGATTATATATGCACAAGTCATACATTTGTTATAACTCGATATCACAACTATCCATCGTATACTACAATATTGATACTAAGACCCTTACAACAAATGTAGGTCCGCCTATGATCTCCCGTATATTCAGAAATACGATGTAATATAATAAAATCCTCTCAACATTGACCTCTCGCAATGTCTGTGTTATCACGTTTCAAAAACTACTCCAACATCAAGAATTGAAATCAATTAATTCTAAAATCATCGCTACATCGATAATTCCACAATTCAGTCGTTCAGCCATCTAAATTACGACTTCGATATTCTCTTCCAAGCTATATCACATAATCATTGTTACTTTTATCAATAAATCGACTAATCGATATTCCACCTCAATCTCGACTTAGTAATCAATTTGTAATATTAAGATAAATCTACTTATCGATTCTATAAGGCTTACATCATGTGACTCATCATGTTATAATACTCAATCATTTGCCTTCTCAACTATTCCAAAAAAATCAAGTTTTCTGGCAACATGATAAAGTCCTTTCAAAACTTATTTTTCGATAATTCTTTCCAAAATTCCATATATACGAGAAAACTTACCCATTTTCATATAAATTTTGGCAGCATAACGACTTAATTTTATCAAAACCTCCTGCAAAGAAATACAGTTTATAACCACACAGCCGTTGATTCTCGCCATTTATTTATTTCTTACTAAGACCCCACCATCAGTTGTGGGTCCTCTTAGCCTTCTAACATCAATCCCATAATCATTCATCATAAAAATCAAAATTCCAAAACATATAATATAACACTACCACTACTTTATGAGAGTATCTTACCTATTCACCAAAACTTAGCGTGTTTCCGAGCCTAGCCAAACTCCACCTGTATCCTCTCTAACATTTGCTACATTTTCAATAATTCACTCACTCTTAGAGTAATAAATTGAAGTTACAAAAGAAAATTTAAATTAAACAATATACAGATATTCATGTATATTTTCTTACCCCCTTGCAAAGTTTAAAAATCTAGGAATTTCTCCCAAGTCTCTCTCTCATTTCTTTCTTCTTCTTCTTCTTCTTTCTTTTCTTTTCTTTTCTTTTCTTTTTTTTCTGCTGAACAGGTTAGAACCGGTTCAGCCCAGCCCTACCAGTGGCAAGCACACCATGGTGACGGCGGCATGTAGGTGGGGGCAATGCCGGCGGTCCTTCTTCCTCTCCTTCTTCCTCTCCTTCCTTTTCTCTCTTTTTCTTTCCTTTTCTTCTTCCTTTTTCCTTCTTTTTCGATCTACTGTTTTCTCCTTTCTTTTTTTCTCAATTGCCGTTCAGCCATTTTCCTCTTCTTGGCCATTGACATCTCCAGCCTCCCTTCTCGGTTGGCTCCTCCGATCTGCTCTCCCTCATTCTATCTTTTTTTTATATATATTTGGTGCTTCAGCAAATGTGGTCTGCTGAAGCAAAACTAAGTCTTTTACTTCAGCAGACGCGTTTTGCTGAAGTAATTCCTTTTCTTTGTTTTTTTTAACATATATTATATTTTTTTATTATTATTATATATATTTTTATTTGTCTGCGTTGGCAGACATTGGTCTGCTAAAGTAGACCGTAGGGTCTGCTCTCTAAAGTAGACGTCGATCTGCTCAGCAGACTTGAGACTTCTTTTCTTTCTTTTTTATATATATATATATATTTTTTATTATTATATTTAATATATATTTTATTATTATATTATTTTTTTTGTTTAAAACGTCTGCTGAAGCAGACTTTTTCGGTCTGCTCAGCAGACTAATGGTCTGCTGAGCAGACAATTAATGTGGGCAAGCTTCCTTTGGAAGCTTGTACCATGTTCACTATTTTAACATACATATATATATATATATAGTAATTTTACAATAATATATATAATATTTATATTATATATATTTTTGTAATTATATATTTTTATAGCATGTATCAAATATATAAGTAACATTTATTCTTGATAAATAACTCTCTCTCTCTCTCTATATATATATATATATTTTAAAATATATTTATCTGAAATACACACACACATCTACATATGTTCATATCTTCATTTAATCTTCATATATATATATATATATATATATATATATATATATTCCTTATTTATTTGTTTATATACATGTATAAATATACATGCAAATGAAACATATTTACTTGATATATGTATGTGTATATATATATATATATATATATATATATATATATATATTCAAATATACTCATTTCTCGTTTAATTAATGTACAATATGTTTTATACATCAATTCTATTTATTTTCCATGTATTCATTTTCATGTATACTTGTTATATACACATAAATTAATTCATTAATTTCCTCATGACATTTCCATTTAATTTATTACTTTATAGTTCTCTTGATTCCTCTAAAAATTCCCTAAAAATCCATTTACTCCAAATCACTATATTGATTTATATTTACTGTGAATTGAAATTTGCGGTTATCACAACTGTGGATAAGAGTTTAAATGGAATACTTCAAGATAAAGATAAGGATAATATAAATGAAGAATCAGTGAAGAGGATAATTCATAACAAGGTAATGGTGGCAAGAAAAGACTTTTATTTTAAGCATGTCTCTTGTAATATAAGCTTATAAATAAGCTTCTTAGGAGTTAGAATAAGAGGCATAACACATTTTTGTTTATATTTTATATTCTAATTGTTTTTAAGCATGTCTTGCTAGTTTCTTTATTTTCAATTAAAGGTAGTCTAAAACCCTTGGATGATCAGTGTAAGATAATTGATCTTAATTTATGTCAATTCTATGTATTGAGTATCTTATTTTTTTTCATATAATAATTACTTATGATTATATTGTTTGATTGTTAGGATGCATAATATACAATTAGATTTTATAATTAATTGCTAGTTTAGAACTCAAGTCCGTAATTGCTTACTAATTGTAACCTTTGGTAGTAAATAAAGGTTCATGATTATGGTCAAACTTGGTTCATGAAACAAAGCCTTACCTAGTAGATCAAGCATGGCCGAATTATTTCCCTTTCCAGCATCTATGGTATTTCAAGCTTTTTCATGAGAAAACAAGGGTGGAACAAGGTTTAAGAGATGAAAGGAAGTCAAGAAAACATGAAAGAATGATGAAGATAACTTGACTCCTCTTAGTTTGGCCATGTTGTCCAAGTTTTAGTGGTTTCCTTATGATTTTCTCTTATTTTTTTTTCATTTTCTCTCAAGGTCACGATTTTGCAAGGGTTTCATGGGCTGCCATGAATGTATGGACCATTTTATAGTGCATATGCTTTATTAAGATATTTTACATATAATTCATTAATTTACAAAAAATTCCATTTATCTCCATTCTTATTTGTAAGAGCCTCGCCCGTCTCACCATGTCATCGGCGAGCATCCCCTAGGCTTCCTTATTACCCCAGGTTTACTCTTACAACATCGTCAAGGCCTCGCCCATTCCAGTAGGCCGTCGGCGAGCATCCCCTAAGCCCCTCATGGTTTGCTTTGACAGTGAGAGTGGGTGGTTGCCTAACACTCACTAATAACGTATTGTCCGCTCTGGGCAGTCGCCCACCCTCACGGCTTTGTCCTAAGGCCCCTAAAGAACTCAGGATTAATGCCTTGAGCACGTTTGCTGAGGCTCGAACCCTGGTACTCTTCAAGTACCCGAGCCTTAAACTTCTTCTTAAGTTATAAGAGATCTACATCTCCTTCCATATAATGTCTTATATAGAGCCATCTCAATATTAGAATGATAGCTATTGTTGTAGGTGAATTCAGCTAAAGCAAGGTGATCATCCCAAGAGCTTTTAAAATCAATAACACAAGCCCTTAATATGTCATTTAAGGTTTATATAATCTGTTACAATAAACAATGTGTTTAAGGATGAAAGGCTGTATTGAATAGTAACTTAGATGCCATGGCTTCTTGAAACAATTCCTAGAAACAGGAGGTAAACCCTAGAATACTTGTTTGAAAAAATGCTCGCTGGTACACCATGCAGTCTGACTTGTCCCCAACATATAGATTTGCAAATACACTAAAGGAATTTGTAGCTTTAATAGGTAGAAAGTGGGATAACTTAGTCAATTTGTCTATAATCACCTATATTGCATCATGACCCCTCCCAGTCCGAGGAAGTCCTATAATAAAATCCTTGGAGATGTGCTCCCATTTTCAAGTTAGAATTGGTAAAGGCTTGAGCAATCCTATAGGTCTCTAATGCTTAACCTTAACTTATTGACATGTGAGACATCTTGACAGAAATTCTACTACGTCTCTCTTCATCCTGACCCACCAGTAATCACCCACAAGTTCTGATACATTTTATTGCTACCTGGGTGCATCATATAATTCAGACTGTGAGCCCCTTTTAGTAGTAGTCTCTTAAGGGTACCACTGCTAGGAACACATATTCTATTCCGATATCTAAGAATCCCAGCATCATTGATCGAAAAATCTGGCTTCAGCCCCTATTTTATTCGACTAGCCTACTTAATCAAAACTAGATCTTCTCTCTGAGCCTGTCTAATCTAATCAACTATACTTAGCTCAATTTCTAAACTAGCTATCAGACGATCATTAGAAGGTTTCATTCTTAGACTCATCTTAAAGAACTACTCTAACAGGCTGCATTCCTAAACCATCATATACAAAATCATACTAATGCTCTTTCGGCTCAAAGCATCAACAACCACTCTAACTTTACCTAGAAGGTACAGGATCTCACAATCATAGTCTTTGAGGAGTTCTATCCAATGTCTCTTTCTC
The DNA here is from genome assembly GCA_032173925.1 of Heritiera fomes. NCBI lineage: Eukaryota > Viridiplantae > Streptophyta > Magnoliopsida > Malvales > Malvaceae > Heritiera > Heritiera fomes. Next base: position 20,535,289 of record JAPDPM010000002.1, read on the forward strand.
ATATTTAGTTCTTTCTGAGAAAACAAGTACTAAAGGCTCTTATGTTAGTGAAGATCTAAAGTTTCTAACTATATAAGTAATGGCATTAATTTTTCAATACAAATATCACTACTAGTAACTCTAAATCATGGGTTGGATAGTTTCTTTCATGGTCTTCAACTACGGGATCTATATGCCACTACCTTGCTACATTAGTACACAGCCCAAACCCTAGAGCAAAGCATCATTGTACACTATAAACCCTCAAAAGCCACTTGATATAGTTAGAATCAGTGTTAAAGTCAATTTTTGCTTAAGCTGTTGGAAATTGTGCTCACATTCATCATTCTACTCAAACTTAACATCTTTACGTGCAAGGCATGTTAATGGAGTAGCAATCTTTGATAACCTTTATCTATTATCGTAGCTTTATTTGTAGCTGCTTTCTCTTACTTGCAACTCATATACTCAAAGAGCTTATCTAGCTTCACAAGCCAAGTCTACCACTTTCGAATCCTTTACCCCCTTAACCATAAACGGGTTCATCTTCTAAAGTATTTTCAATCGATTCATATTCTTATCCACATTCCAAGCTGCTGTTAGTGGTATAACAAGCTATGGAGGTGGATCGAACTATGACAGGGGTGGTCAAGGTGGTGGTTGAAAGAGAGATGCCTATTGGACTAGTGGCGGTGGAGCTTATGGTGGTGGTAGGGCATTACCTAATTGCTGTGAAATCAATACAGTTAGATTCTGTAGTGTCACGTAATGTCACTGGAATTCTAATCTAGCCAAACCAGACATGTTCGAGTATCAAGATTATTTGGTTGACAATGAGGTGGAGGAGATAGAGACAGAAGAGGTAGAGGTGGATCTGGTCTCTCCCTGTATAGATCTCGCTTGTCTTCTTGACGTATTTCACTATTCTATACAAAGAAGTTTCATGCATTTGAACTGTATCACTTTAACTCGTAGTTTATATTTAGACAAATGCAATACTATGGGATGTGATTGGGATGTAAACACTACTTCAGACCTTTCTATATTGACTTAACAAGACAAACCTCCTTCGATACAGATAAATATTGTCTTGCCTCGAAGGACTTAACAAAACAAGAAGCTTATGTAGAATATGAAAATTAAGGCTAACCTTTTCCTTTTTGTTTGCATTGATTTATCATGTGATCAGTGTCATTTTATAGTATTAGGTAGTTGTCATGTGATCAATGCCATGCAAATAGATAGCTTAGCCATAAATTTATAAACATACTCGAGAATCAACAAAATATTCAACAAAGTAGCAATAACATGACATGGATGTATTAAGACTTAATGAGATAGAAGAAGATAGAGTTACCTCGAAGAAGAGAGGCAAACAAATTTTCTTCAATAAAGTGTCGAATCTTAAAAAAAAGAATAGTGCAAAGCATAAGAACAAAACTAGAAGACAAGAGAAATTTCCGAGAAGAAATAAAGAGAGTTTTGGCCAAGGACTATGGAGATGGAAATTGACACAGCATCCAATTAAAAGGGAATAATTAATGGAAAAAGAGTAAAAGGCAAGGAAATTCAAAAGGTGGAAGGAAAATGAAATTCCCTAAACTTGCCTTACAAGGAAAAATAAGAAAGGAGCGAAAAAGAGAGAAAGCAAGAATAAAGAGAAAAGAAATGAAGAAAAAGACAAAAGAAGATCACATGTGGTTAGTTAACAAATAAAAATTTCAAGGAAGATAGCCAAGATGGCTAGCCATAAAGGAAAAAAATGAAGATCAAAACCAACAAACTTTAATAAAGATCCTTGATTAACCAGATGCAAAGTAGCAAAGCATGCAAAGGCTATGATCGGCTAAGATACAATACGACTAAGTGACTTAAAGGCAACCCAATAAAGAAGTTTCATTCAACCTAACTCACATTCATCATTCAAGAGATGAACCAAGGAACCATTCGAACAAAAAACCTTGTTTGGATAAAAGAGGCACATATTACTCATATTCGAGAAAAGGTGTTAAATGTTAAGGATAAGCACTCAGGACCTAAAGAAAATATATTATCTTAATACATGTAAAATTGGCTAAGTATGGAAGCCACTACTCGATCAAGAGGCCTTGCTTAGCTATGCTGATGATCATTACTCTAAAAACGAATGGCATGTTCAAGTACTCGAGTGTTACCCGATCAAAGAGCTTCATTCATCCAAGGCTATGCTATTGCTCAAGAAAATAAGAAAAACTTCTAAGTGTTGTGAGGTTGCCTAACCAAGGGGCTTTGTTAATCCAAGGTCATGCCTATTGCATAAAAGATGAGAAAAATGGCTAAGTGTTATGAGATTGCCCAACTAAACGGCTTTGTTCATCTAAGGTCGCATCTATTGCTCAAAAAGATGAGAAAAATGGTTGTTTTATAAGGTTGCTCGACTATAGGGCTTTGTTTAATCCAAAGCCTCACCTATTGCTCAAAAAGATGAGAAAAATGGCACCTATTGCTCAAGAAGATAAGAAAAATGGCTAAGTGTTGTGAGATTCTAGGCAAAAGGCTTTGTTCCTCCAAGGTCATGCCTATTGCCAAAAAGATGAGAAAAAGGGCTAAGTGTTGAGGGAAGTACTCGACCAAAGGGCTTTGATAAATCAAGCTTGTGTTCATTGTCCAATAGGTGGCTAAAATGGCTAACTGTTGAGGGAATTGCTCGACCAAAGGGCTTTGATTAACCAATTAAGCTCATGCTAATTGATTGAAAGGTGGCTGAAATGGCTAAGTGTTGAGGGAATTTCCCAACCAAAGGGTTTTTGATTGCTAAAGCTAGTGCTCATTGCTTAAAAGGTGGCCAAAATGGTTAAGTGTAGAGGAAATTTCTTGGCTAGAGTGCTTTTATCGACCAAGGTCGTGCTCATAAACCAAAAGGTGATCGCAATAACTAAGTGTAGAGGGAATTTCTCGACTAGAGAGCTTTTATCGACCAAGCTCGTGCTCATAAACCAAAAGATGATCGAAATAACTAAGTGTTGAGGGAATTACCTGATCAAATGGTTGTGTTTGGCCAAAATAACACCTAACGCTTCATCAAGTTTCGACCTAAGGTGTCTTTATTGCTCAAAAGTGACTTAGTGCTAAGATAATTATCTAGCTTATGACAACGCACGACTAGAGATGCATTCATTACTCAAGAATGGTTTAGGTGATTAAGTATTCAAGAGGCCTTGTTAAACTAAGGCTGTGTCTATTGCTCAAGTTTGGCTAAATTGAACAAGTAAGAAAGTTGCCTGAACTATGCACCTTGCTCAACCATGATGAGAATCAAAGGGCTATATATGGCCTAAGTTATATTCGTTGCTTTAAGCCTTAACCAAAATGATCGAGTGATTAAAAGTTGCTTGATCAAGGAGTCACATTCGGCCAAAATTATGTTCATTTTCTCAATAAGCAAACTACATAAGCATTAGAGTTATTGCTTAATAAATGTTTCTTGCTCAACTACATGGGAGATAATTGCTCCCAGAATGGCAAGAACGTCCAAGTGTTAAGATAGTTACCAAATCACATAAGACGATGACCATTTCTTCAAAATTTTGGCCGAAAAGCTTAAGCCATAAGCATATTGCCCAATCAAAGGGCTATGTTCGAGCACCACACAGAAGCATAGGTATTTGCTCCAACGATGGTTAATATGTCTAAGTATCAAGAAGCTGCCTGATTAAAGAACTTTAATCGGACTTCATGGTGTTCATAACTTCAAAATCGGCTAAAGCAACTAAGTGCAAAGGAGGTTCCTGACCAAATTACCTAGTTGAGGTACCATGTTGCTTACCACTCAAAGCATGGCCAAAATGCCTAGATATTAAAATGTATATTTTGCTAATACGTCAGCACAAAAATTTCCCTCAATAACATGCTGAAGTTTCACTTGCCAAAGACACTGAAGAAGTAAACGTATGTCTCCAATAATGTTGCTTAAAGAATGGATAGTAATATAAGCTTTTTGGATTAAATCAATAACCACCAAAGTATTAGGCTCACAAATAAGATGACGAAAACCCTTCTGCCAAGAAATAAGCAAACCAAACCAAACCTCAAAGCTTGAAGTTTTGTGATTATATTTGTACATGAACCCAAACGGACTTTGTAGCCCAACACGTAAAGCGAAATAATCCACTTGCTCTTGAAATACCTAGATTTCCCCTAGATGCTCCATCCATATTTAAATTCATGAAGCCATCCTGAGGAGGCGACCAACATGTATACATACTTTCTCTAACTTTTTGGTGTTTCTTGTACAGGTAAGATAATTATCTTCAGCACCCATTCATATAAACTCTGCCAACCTTCAGGATTGAATTCCACACTATTAGCTTTTGTAAACACAACTTTACATCTTACAATCCAAATCCTCCAAATAGTATTTATGAAGATGCATTTCCACTCTCTAACATTTTCTTCAATACTACTAGACTCTTTAAGGTTGTTTTCCTCCTAGCCTACTAATGAACCATTAAAGAAATCATTCCAAAACGATGTAGGTTCCAACAATTTCCATACCTCTCGAGCCTTTTTGCAATCCCTTAACACATGTAGAGTTGATTCATCTACATTCTTGCAGAGCTGAAAGGATGCTAAAGATGACAACCCTTATTGAAATTCTTGTTTTGCTCTCTACGAACAAGCTAAATAAAAAATAGCCATTGTTGAGGTCTTGGAAATTTCTAGATCCAACTTATATCTCTTACGTTGGCTACTAAGAGCTTTTTATAGATCAATCCATAAGCTGACTTTGATGAAAGCACCCTATCTAAAGTTTGGCTCCAACCCCATTTATCTTCCATCATACAAAATTTGGACTTGCAACCTAAGTTGGAAGATGGTCTAAAACCAAATTAAAATTCCATTCTCCCTCGCTACTCATATATCATTGACCTTTGAGTATAAGTCAGCACCCTCTAGCACGACATCAATTTGCTCAATGAGTGGCTTATCAAGTCAGCAATCCAACCAAAAAGAAGTATTACTCCCATTTCCCACTCTTCTCTATAGACCCTCTAAGAGAAAATTTAACACATTCAAAATCCCCTCCCAAGAATGAGACCACCCTTGCTTGTGTTTCTTATGTAATTTAGCAAAATGAATTTCGTTACCATGTACTCTGTATATCACTTTAAGGACTTTAACCCTGAGGCTATTTGGCTCATTCATGAATCTCCAAGGCATCTTTTGAGACATACTATGCAAACCTAAAGCACCCATCTTCAGTCTCTTTTCTAACTTTTATGCGATGCATATTGATTTCCTTGGTTGATCAAATAATCTGTGTTTACATAAAGTAGTTAGTGATGGCTAATGATTTAGAAGATATGTAGGGTTAGCTTTTGTTGACAGAGGGGGAGCAACAGAATGTGGTTATTGAAAAAGCCTGGGTTGTGGACACCATTGACAAAGGGCACAATTGTTTAATCGATCGTGTGTTCACCAAATGACCAACTAATTTTGATACAATGAAAACAGTTTTCTATAAAATCTAGCAACTTTCTGCACATCTGCTAATTCGGGAAGTTGGGGAGAAACTGTTCTTGTTTTATTTTGAGGATTAGATAGAGAAAGACATCGTCTTATTGGCACAACCTTGGTCTTTCAATAAGTCTTTCATGGTGTTGAAGGATTTTGATGGATTATCTGTTCCTAACTCTGTTAACATGTTTTACTGTCCATTTTTGGTGCAATTTCATAGGTTACCTCTCGGCATGTTGAATCAAACCATTGGCACTATTCTTGGTGAATTGATTGGGGATGTTGTGGAGGTGGATATGAATGGTGACAACATTGGTTGGGGTCATTGGCTACGAGTTCGTGTCACTTTGGATATATGCAGCCCATTGAAAAAAGGGACTTAAGTCATAATGCTTGATATGGGAGAATCCAAATTGGTCTCTTTCCACTACTAACGTTTGCCTGATTTTTGTTTTGTTTGTAGATGTTTGGATCATCAAGAAACAGATTGTTCTATTACAATTAAGCAGAAAAAGCAAATGGGATCTATCTTTCAAGGATTTAGCCATTGGTTGCGTGTGGAGATGCCAAAAAATTTTACTAATCTTCTTGGTTCCTTATCGTCTTCACACATGGTTTTGGATACTGATGTCCATGTCCATCAATCAAGTCCAAGTCGAAGTAGGGACCTTATTCACAAGGGCCAATCTTCATTTGCTCTGAGCATGGTGCATGTAGAGGGTCAGGGTTATCTGTGCAGAATATAAGGAAGTCCTCTAGTATTAACATTCCATCACCAACAAAATCTCACATTGGTGGTGAAGTGAGGGGCCTGGTGCTTGGGGAAAATACTATTATAGACATTCCTATCAAGAAGTCAGAAGGTATTAGAGTGGGTAGACCTCGCAGATATGGTTTGATAGAGTTGCAAGGTGAGAGTTCAATTCACAAAAAATGAGGTTTTGAGTCTGCACATCTTGCCGTTGATTTTGTCAAAAGCAAATGGGTTCGTGATGCTGAAGTATTTTCTGCAGGAGAATCTCCAAAACTTTCAGTGAAAGAGGTTGGCCAAGTTGGTCATCCCTACTGACCACATTGAGTCTACTATGCTAAAACTATCTAGGGTTAGGGTCCCCTCGATCAGTTCATGAATTGACTAGGATGGTCAATCAATTTCGACCCAACTGCTCTTCTTAAGTGAAACAAAGAGGAAGAGTTCTGAAATGGAGTGGTTACGGGCATGCTGGGATTTACTAGTTCATTTGTTGCTGATTGCATAGGTCGAGTAGAAGGCTTATGTTTGATGTGGGATTAGTCTAGTGGGATAGCTCTTCGATCCTACTCTATGCACCACATTGATGTCACTGTGTCTTTGGCTATAGATTTGTCTTTATGGATCTTTATGGGGTTTTATGGTCATCTAGTTACGCATTTACGATCTCACTCTTAGGAGTTATTGAGGCGTTTAGGTCAAGAAGTAAATCTACCTTGGCTTTGTGCAGGGGATTTCAATGAGCTCCTTATGCCGAGGGATAAGCGAGGGGTTAGTTTGCTTTCTGATTCCCAAATGGTTGCTTTTTGGGTTGCTATTGATGATTGCAATTTCTTGGATTGTCCTGGATAGGGTTCGATGTTCATGTGGAGACAGAGTTTAGGTGCTCAAGAGGTGGAAGAACGCCTTAACAAGGGTTTTGGAAATCATGACTGGTGGCATAGGTTCCAAATGGTTGCTTTTTGGGTTGCTATTGATGATTGCAATTTCTTGGATTGTCCTGGATAGGGTTCGATGTTCATGTGGAGACAGAGTTTAGGTGCTCAAAAGGTGGAAGAACGCCTTGACAAGGGTTTTGGAAATCATGACTGGTGGCATAGGTTCCCTTTAGTAATAAAGTAGCATGTCTTTTCTATAACATCATACTACTATTTCCTTTGCTTTGATCTTCAAGGCCAACCTAACGAAGGCACATCTTGTAGAAAGATTCAGTTTGAAAACATATGGGTCTGTAATCCCTGGTGTGAGGATATAGTAAAGGATGCTTGGCGATCTGGGTATGATCACAATTTCCACAACCTAGCATCTAAAATTAAGGCTTGTGGGAATTGTTTATTTAATTAGGACAAACAGGAAAATGGGTGTATTAATGATAAAATTTGATTTCTTCAAAGACAACTAAGTTTAGACTCTACTGTATTGGCTATGGCTAAATGTCAGCGTCTCTATGAGGAATTATTTAAGCTTCTTTGATGTGAGGAGATTAGGTGGAGGCAAAGATCTAAGTCATTATGGTTGAAAGATGGGGATCGAAACTAAGTACTTTTATGATGTGGCTTGGCGAAGCTGACAAAGCAATTCAATCAATCAATTGCAATCAGATAATGGTGAGGCTATTACTGACCAATTGCATATACATATAGCATTTGTGGATTATTTCCATTCCATCTACACATTAACATCCACATCAAGCTGCACTAACATTTCAGCAGTTATGGATCGAAGGTTGACTGATGCAGACAATGATCTATTAGTGGCAGAGTTCACTAGTGATGAGGTGTACCCTGCTCTATTGCAAATGGATACCTCCAAATGCCTTAATGCTGATGGGATGATTGCATGCTTCTACCAATCCTTTTAGCTTGTTGTGGGCAAGGATGTGGTCAAAGTGGTGTTAGGTTTTTTTAAATAAGGATCTCGACATCAGGTGCATTAATTAGATTGTTATTGTCTTAATTCCAAAGTCTCACTCTCCATTGACTGTAATGGACTATAAATCGATAAGTTTGTGTAATGTCATCTACAAACTAATCTCTAAGGTTCTGGTAAATAGAATGAAAGTGGTGCTCCCAAGAATTATTGGGGAATCGCAGAGTGCCTTTGTACCTGGGAGACAAGTCTTTGATAATGCTGTGGTGGCATATGAGGTGTTTCATCACATGGAGTATCATGTTACTAGTTTGGTTGGGGAGGTGGCCTTGAAACTTGACATGAGTAAGGCTTATGATCATGTTGAATAGGGGTTTCTTAAGGATATGATGAGAAGTATGGGATTTGCAGCTCGCTAGATTACATTGATACAGAAGTGTGTATGTACTGTTTATTATTCTGTTAGAATTAATAGGAGACTCAGTAGGAGTTTTCTTCCGTCGAGGGGGCTGTGATAAGGCGATCCACTCTCACCATATATTTTCCTTATTTGCTCTAAAGGATTATCCCATTTGATCCATATAACAGCAATGGATAACTTGCTGCACGATATTTGCATTGCTCAAGCTGCACCTCGGTCATAAGTTTATTTTTTGCATATGATTGTCTTCTTTTCTTTCTGGTTAAAGAGTAGGATTATGATACTGTAATGCAAATTTTGGCTCTTTATGACACAAAGTCCGGGCAACAAGTGAACTTGCAGAAATCTTCAGTGTACTTTAGTGCTAATGTAGTTGAGAGTAGACGATCCACTCTTCGGACAATATTAGGTGATAGTATTATCTTTGGCAATGATAGATATTTGGGATTGCCACTGATTATGAGGCGATCAAAACAATTAGAATTTGCTTCAATTAAGGAGTAGGTCTGGCAGAAAGTTCGAGGATGGCATGGTAAATTTTTGTCTTATGCAGGGATGGAGATCCTCATCAAATCAGTTGCTATGTCAGTTCCCCAGTACTACATGAGTTGCTTTAAACACTACAAGTCTTTGGGTTCATAATTGAATTCCATTATTGCCAACTTCTAGTGGGGTAATAGTCATGACACGAAGCATATTCATTGGCTGAGTTTTGATTCCTTGTGCTATTCTAAAATGGAAGGTGGGTTAGGATTCAAGGATTTTGAATCCTTTCATTTGGCTCTTCTATTGAAACAATGGTGGAGACTCTAGCAAAATGATTCTTCCTTATGTGTAAAGGTACTAAAAGGTACGTATTAACTTAACAAACAACTAATAGATGCAACTAATGTTTCTAATTCTTCTTATCTCTGGAGTGTTGGCATATTCCTTGATCACAGGTTGACAAAATCTGGTTATTGCCATATATAACTTGTGATAATTAAGCCAAATAAATGGTCCATTATTTCACTGATTCTCTGACCATAAAGGATGTTCTGTGATGGTTTGAACGATTGTTTTTTTTGAGTTGGTCAGAATTTGAGAGGCTCCAAGTTCACAAACAAAGAGCAAGAATCCAGTCCCCAAGCATCACTTGCTCTGTTATACACCAACTAGTGAGCATTCGAGTCCTTGGAAGGCCTATGATTGACACAGAGAAGATTGTCAGATTTAGGAATCGTTTCAACAGCAAAGTTACAGAGTGTAATGGCTGGAGGTTAGATCATGTCGCTTTCGCATTTGATTGTTTTAACATGCTGCATATTGTGTAGAAGCATGTATAATCTGTATGATCTACTTACATTTGGCATCAGAGCTGTATTAACCTCTGTCTTGCGTTAAGATGTATACTCTATATCTTGTTGATTTGCCAAATTGTCTGCCTCTGTTTTTGTAAGTTTTGGTTATAATGGATTCCTAGAAAATTTGGAATATGTTTTAAGACATTTTCAGCCAAAACCATTTTCGAGAAAACTATTTTTTTCATTTCCCCTGATTGATTTGAGACCAAGAACCATTCAAATCGAAGCAGGGAAGGTTGTTTTTCAAACGGGTGGCAAATCGGGTTGAAAACTAGGCATTCGGGCAAAGAAGATGGTGTTTTTCGCGAAAAAGGAAGCAGCAAACGGTGTCGATCGCCGTTCACCATAAGGGAAAAGGCGGGGCGTTTGTCATCAAGTTTGCTTCCTTGATCGTCGTTCGCCATTAAGGAAAGGCAGGGTACATTCGCCATTAAGTTTTGCTTCTCTCGAATTATTGTTCGCCATAAAGGAAGGCGCACACTGTTCGCCATAAAGGGAGACTTGTGTCTATTCTCCATTCAACTAAGGGCGAATGGCGAGTACTTAGTTCGCCATTTCAATTAGGTGAAAAATGGGCTCGCCGTTCACCATTCAGCTAATAGCGAATGGGACACGCTCGCTATTTGGCTAAGGTGAAATAGCCGGTACTCAGTTCGCCATTCACATAGTGCAAAAAATGGGCTCGTCGTTCGCCATTCAGCTAATAGCGAATGGGACACGCTTGCTATTAGGCTAAGGTGAAACAGCTGGTACTCAGTTCGCCATTCACATAGTGCGAAAAATGGGCTCGCCGTTCGCCATTCACCATTCAGCTAATAGCAAATGGGACACGCTCGTCATTCGGCTAGGGCAAAACGGCCAGTACTCAGTTCACCATTCAGATAGTGCGAAAAATGGGCTCGCCATTCGCCATTCCGTTAGGAGCTAAAATGGCGGGCATTCAATTCGCCATTAAGTTTTAAGGCAAACCTACTTCCTCGATCACCGTTTGCAATTAAAGGGCAAGCAAAATTCGCCATAAAAGGACCTGGCGAGCACTGTTTGCCGTAAAGGAATGGGCGACCATAACAGGCACTCAGCTTGCCATTAAAGCTAAGGCGAATAACCGGCACACAGTTCTCCATTTTAACTGAAAGCGGAATGACAAGCACTCAGCTCGCCATTCGTTAAGGCGAAATGGTGGACACTCTATTCGTCATTCGGTTAACGCGAAATGGTGAGCACGTTCGTTTGCCTTAAGATTAGATCGCCGTTCGCCATATAGACCGCCTGAAATTTAAAAAAAAAAAAAGGGAAGGGCATTTTGGCAAAATTTTCATATTTAAAAAAATTTCTTTAATTGTGTGCTTATTATGATTATGTATAATTTGTTATTTGCATACTGTGATTGATTTAAGCACATGTAATAGAATTTATTCATATTATGAGGAATTAAATTGCCTTGTGTTGATTGCAATTTTAAAATATAAATAAACTTAAAATTTGATAATATGTCTAAGTGATCCATAATTTGTTTGATTAGGGCTTAGCCACAGCAACCTTAATTAAATAAAATTATATTTGTCAAAATCACATAATGGTATTAGACATAAATTGTAAGTAGTTATAGAGTTATGGTAAATTTTATCCCACAAGAATTTTTATCATAATTTTATAACTACTTAGAATAAAATATCAAATTAGTTTCTTAATTTACCCACAGGGATTGGGAAATAATATAATTCGATAGTTTTATCATGATGATATGAATCTATTAGAATTGGAACTTTAGCCCACAAGCAAGTTTTATGTCTGAGATTCATAATTGATTAATAAAATATGTTTACATTGGTAGACATAATTAAGTTTGCCTAAAAAATTCTTGATAAATAAGCATGTCTTTTTCTATACGCAGTGTTTCCTCAGGCTAGTATCAACCTAGAGGTTCCCGAACTAGATGGAGAGAACTACAAGGTTTGGAAGGAGAGAGTTCTCCTCTAATTAGCGTGTATGGATATAGACTATGCTATAAGGAAAGACGAGCCCGTATTGACTGAGACCAGCACTCCTGCTCAAATAGCTTTACATGAACGCTGGGAGCGATCCAATTGCCTTGGTGTCACGTATATTAAGACAAAGATATCTGCTGGGATACGTGGTTTAGTCGAACAGCATACCAACGTTAGGGCCTTACTGAAGGCCATAGGTGATCAGTTTGTCACTTTAGACAAAGAGTTGGCTAGCACCCTGATAATGAAGTTCTCATCAATGAAGCTTACCAGTGTCAAAGAAGTGTGCGAGCACATAATGACCATGAGAGATATAGCGGCCCAACTCAAGAAGCTAGAGGTAAAGATGTCTGAATCTTTCCTTGTGCACTATATACTGAACACCTTACCAAAGCAGTACAGACCATTCAAGATATCCTATAACACACATAAGGATAAGTGGACCATCAATGAATTGATGACCATGTGTGTTCAAGAGGAGGGAAGATTGCTTATAGAATCGGGTGAAAGTGCATTTTTTGCAAGCCAAGGAAAGACCAAGGATCGAGCCAAGAACAAAGGAAAAGGGAAAACCCCTACCCAAGCTGACATTAAGAAAGAGTCCAAGTGTTTCTTTTGTAAAAAGAAGGAACACATGAAGAAGGACTGTGCCAAGCTTCAGCAGTGGCTCATTAAGAAAGGTAATCCACTCTCATATGTTTATTTTGAATCAAATATGGTTGAGGTTAATCATAACACACGGTGGATTGATTTTGGATCTACAATTCACATTTCGACTTCCTTACAGGGTATGACAAACCTAAGGAAGCCAGTAGGAAATGAGGAGAGCATCTATTTAGGAAACAAGATGAGCTCACGTGTTAAAGGCGTTGGAACGTGCACTTTAGTTCTTAGGAGTGGTTTTGTTTTGCAATTGAAAAAGACCTTTTATATTCCTAGTTTCTCGAGAAATTTAATCTCTGTTTATAGGCTGATACCTTATGGATTTTCCTTTCAATTTTCAAATAAATCAGTATTGATATATTTTAAGTCTGATATTGTTGGGAATGGTACCTTATGTGATGGTCTTTTCTCTATTGATTTGCAAAATGACACTGCTCATAACGCCTTGCATGTCCAAACTAGCATTAAAAGATGTGTTATGAATGAGGACTCCTCAACATTATGGCACCGGAGATTAGGTCATATCTTTATAAATAGAATTAAGAGATTGGTAAATGACGGAATACTTAGTACTCTCGATTTGACTAATTTCGACACTTGTGTGGATTGCATTAAGGGTAAGCAAACCAACAAGTCTAAGAAAGGTTCCAATAGGAGCTCAACTGTATTAGAAATCATACATTTTGACATATGCTGTCCAGACATTGATGCATATGGTCAGAAGTACTTGATCACCTTTATTGATGATTACTCGAGGTTTATGTATCTCTACATGCTTCATAACAAGAACGAAGCATTAGACGCCTTTAAAATTTTTAAGGCTGAAGTAGAGAAACAATGTGGAAAACCCATAAAGATAGTAAGAACTGATAGAGGTGGAAAGTATTACGGTAGATACATTGAAAATGGAAAAGCACCTGGACTATTTGTGAAGTTCCTTCAAGAAAATGGGATTATTGCCCAATATACCATGCCTAGTTCATTGGATCAGAATGGTGTTGCAGAAAGAAGTAACCGAACTTTGATGGAAATGGTGCATAGTATGCTTAGCAACTCGAAGTTGCCTAAGTCTTTGTGGATTGAAGCTCTTAAAACGACAGCGTATATTTTGAATCAGGTTCCAACCAAAGCTGTTCCAAAGATGCCTTTCGAATTATTCAAAGGTTGGAAACCGAGTTTGCGTCATATGCGCGTTTGGGGATGCCCTTCTAAGATAAGAGTTTACAACCCATAAGAAAAGAAACTGGATCCTAGGACCATAAGTGGGTATTTCATTAGATATGTCGAACGGTCCAAAGGCTACAGATTCTATTGTCAATCTCATAGCACTAGAATTGTGGAATCAAGAAACGCCAAGTTTCTTGAAAATGACTTAGTTAGTGGGCGCGATTGTAAGATCCGATTCTACACTACTGTAGAGTCTAATTTAATAAAAGTAATAATGGAAATTAAATAAATAAAGAATATTGATTTCCACTTGGGTGAAAAGCTCCTTAAGTTGAGTAGTGAATGGAGCAATTATGGTGAAATAATGTATGGGCGAGTATACAGAATAGCTCGCCAACGATTTAGCAAGAAAGGATGTTCGCCAGTGGGTGAGCAGATCACCAATGGTGATGGCGAGTTGGATGGTATCAAGGGCGAATAGGTGAGTTCGCCATGTCTCCTGGATAGGATGATCGCCCGAATGGGCGAGGACTTGTGATCGACCATATGGATTAAGTGAGTTAAATGATAGCATTACAAGCAAATAAGGCAATATGGTACTCGCCACACTTGAGATACTAAATATGATCGCCAATTGATCTCATGAATCAAAAAGAAAGTGGCGACCTGGAGTAAGGTGAGGACGAGTTGAGAATTTGCTTGGTGTTGGCGAACTGTAATGGAAATAGAATGGGCGAGCTGAGGTTTCTGGTTGAATAGGCGAAACTGGAACTGGGATCAGCACGTGACCATTACAGCCAAAATTGACTTTGTAAGTTATACGATTGAAAACAATTAATAGAGAGGATGTTAAAGTCAATAAGGAATTAACCTTATTGGATGAGAAATAAAACAAAGTCAATAGAAGCAGAAAAAGGAGTGTGGAAAGGAGACTTTCACGCCAGCTTAAGCTTCAGTTTTTCTTCATGCATTAAATGCATCAAAGACGTGAAATTAATGAAAGAAGAAGGGATAAGGCCAGGTGATGAGTTCTGATTGGATAACATGGCTATATAAGGAGAAACAATTGAGGAAGATCGGCTTAGCAAACTTCATTCTTCTCCCGGAAAACTATCCTCCTGCAAGGTTCTGTTCCTTACATCTCTACCATGCTTGAATTACAGAACTTCATCTTTAGGTTGGCTAAACATGTAAACCTTCTTGCAAAACTTTCCTCTTTAGTTTGAAGAGTTAAAGGAATAAGCAAAGGAAGGCCAACGTGAGATGGAAAGTAATCTGTTCTGAAGTGCAGTTGGTTGAGGTGAGTTTCATATTTCTGAGGTGTTCTTGATATTCAATGGTAGATTTATATGTTTACAACATAATAAACATAGAATGCAGCCTTGTTTTAGTTAGATCCTTAGAGAATATGAAAACAAGGAAAATAATGGAATAGGTGACGAGAATGGCGACTATTGTGATCACCAATGATGAAAATTAGTAATCGCCAGTGTGGCGAGTACATAATAAAGAACTCGCCAAGGTAAGATTTGTGTTCAAATGGGCGAGATCGCCTAACTCTAGTGAAGTGAATTATTGGGCGAGTAGAAGTTTGGGCGAACTCCTACAATTCTATGCCAATGTAGGCCCAGCGAGTTGAATGTTGGGCGAGCTAACAAATGTATGGCGAGGTATGGCGGGCGAGCTCACACGTGTAAGCCATTTAGTGAATGGCGAGCTCGGTCAGGCGAGCTAATTATAGCTATGTTGGGCGAGTAGTCATTTGATTTATCTTAATCTCGCCAAGTGATATGAAAATATTAATAGAATTTATAATTATTTACAGCCGATAATTGGGAATGGCTATTGGCGAGCAGGAAGCAGGGCGAAGCAAGGCTTCGTTAAACTAGGTAAGGGAGATGTGTGTGAAGTGAATGCATGTCCTGTGGAGTAAATTTTATGAAATTATTGAGAAATGGTTTTGTTTTCTGACATGCATTGGTTTGATAAAGTACCTTCATCTTGGGCGAGCTACAAAGCCGCCCCTTTGATAATTGTTGCTTGAACTGGTTAGGGCGGGCGATCCCTTCTATTTATGATATTGGGCGAGCTACTAAGCCGACCTTTATGATATTTCTAAATCAAATTGGTATTGGCGGGCGAGCCAAACTTTTATAATATTTTGGGCGAACTAAACTTTTAGTTTATGGGGGCGGGCGGACCCTGTTTAATTAAATCCGGGTGAGCCAATTAAGGGCGAACTCATTTCATGTTGTTTTGGGCGAAGACCCTTTTTATTATGACAAATTGGGCGAGTGACCCTATTTTAAATAAGAAATCCGGGCGAGCCAGTGATGGGCGAACCCTTTTATTATAAATTGGGCGTACGACCCATGTTTTTATAAAATTGGGCGAGTTGACCATTGTAGTATCCCATTGAGCGAGTTGACCATAGGAGTGTCGCAGTTAGGCGAACTGACAATGCAATGCCATAGTGGCGAACTGGTCATGGGCGAGCTGCCATGGGCGAGCCATATAGGGCGAGCTGACCATGGGCGAGCATGTTTTAAATGTTGAGATTTTGGAAGGTTTTCAAGGTGTTTTGTAAACAGAAAGCCTAAACCTTTTTGGAAAATCAAATCATTTGGTGAAAATGATAATGTGGGTGAGATAAGCCCTTAAAGGTTTTTCATGAGATATAAAGTGGTTTTAAGACTTTAGGCCCTGAATTCATGCATTATTATTCATGTAGTTGCATGACCCACCTGGGGCGATGGCTCGGTCAATGGACCAACGAGTGCACCTCAGGGCGTCACAAGGCTGATAGACCCGTCAAGTCATCAGCGGTCTCGAGGTCACTTGGCAAGTGGACCCGAGGACCACCCATAGATTATGGCCATAGATCTAGCAGAGTTAGCCGTGAGGGGCGATGGCCTACGGGTGCACCCCAATAGTGGCAGATTCTGTTCTCGCAAGGGGGAGAGGGAACGATGATAGCATGATTTATTTATAGAGTGATGCCTAGTCTCAACTTGTTGATTTCTGTTTACTAAGAGGAATTGCAAAATCCTATTTACTGTTTACTACAATTTAAAGTAAACTGATTAGCCAGTGATTTGAATGCTGTTTTGAGAGTGTTGTTTACTGTATACAATGTTTTCCCATTTGATTTAATGGTATACAGTTTTGCTTTATTTAAAGCAGTATATGTCTCCTTTACTGAGCGTATGAATCGCTCACCCCTTTGTTTTAACTCCACAGATAAAAGACACGGAGTTTGAGAGAATTAGCTCCCACATGGATAGCTACATATAAAGCGCGGGGGCAACTTATGTTAAATATGACAAGTACAGTCACTTCTCTTTTACATTTCAGACATATGTATACAGTACTACTTTATTGAGACAAAGATAATAGGGGATGTCAGATGTAAGGAATAATGAAAAGAAATTTCATATTCCGTATTTGATAAATAAATATTATTATTTATCACTATCATTGTAGAATGTTATTGGCATCGCAGACAGCCCAATCGGTAAAGTTGTATGGAAATACGTGCAAAATGTGGTAACGGGATGTTATAGATTTAATGGTATCAGAGCTTGGATTGGTCTGATGTCTGTTGATGCTTTTAGCATGGAAAGTGTTGAAAAAGGTTAACATCCCCTGTAGTACTGTATAGTCTGAATGTATAGAGGAGTCAAGTGACTGTAAATTGAGTTAAGTGTTTAAAAGTGGTGAAAATTGATGAATTAAGGATTGCAAATAGAAATTGTAATCCGGGAATTTTGCTTGAGATAGGCGATCTTATCATCATAATGTTGGGTCTATTCGATAAGGTGCAGTGAGGAACTCGGTGAGGGCCCCACTAGGACTTCTCTGTCCATATCGAACTAAGATCCTAAAATGATGATATTGAAATGAAAAAAAAAAGGTTAGTATTAGTGAATAAGCCCTAAGATCGCATGTTTGGAGGTATATCGAAGAGAGAGAATTAAAGGGGAATTTATGAATAGACCCCTGCATTAAAATATTTTATCTGAGTCATAAAATAAAAGACTAAATTGATTTAAAATAGTATTTGATGGTGTAAAGGATGATTCCTACTGTGGATACCACTGATATATTGATGAGTAAGGCGACCCGGAGTATATGCTATGGGAGGTCGCGAGATAGTCAGCCTTGTTGTGGATTTTAGGGTTTGAATTAAAGTGAAAATATGGGTTATATTGGTGAGAAATGATTGAATATTATGAAAAGTGATATACTTATAGAGTGTGAATTAAAAAGGATAACTATGTGATCAATGATTTAAAATCGATGATATTACTGGTTATATATATACTCCTTATGTTTTAGGAGAATGAATATTAGTAGTAACTTGACATTTGAGGAAGTCAAGTGTTCGAGTCACAGCGGACACGAAAGAAAACCTTGAGATAGGCGAGCTCGAGCACGGTTGGAAGGACTGGGGCGTCGAGGCATTCGCTAAAGAGGACAGTATGGATAAGTAGTGTTGTCACAGCAATCGTTGTCGATGGACCTAAAAAGTGGTTACCATGGCCTGTTGGGCTGGTCCGTTACGATATCCATAGAACCGAAATATTGTGAAATGCTTGTAAAGTGACTTGAAAATTTATATGTGTCTGGAGGATACATAGTGATTTGGTTGGATGTAAATAATGAGACATCCAAGATGATATGAGTTTGTGAATTTTAGATTACATGACGATGTTTTAAGTATGCTTCTGGAGTAACGTGGATTCGAGATGTTGACTCGATTCACAATATGAAATTGTTTGTAAGCTCTTACCAGTAAATTAGAAGAGCTTGAGAAATTACTCAAGAGATTAATGAGTAGAGAACTAAATTGTTTTAGTATAATTCGTGAAAACGAAAATTATAATTATATCGTTTTGAAAAAAAAAACAACGAGATTTGTACTCTTTACAGTTGCTTCTAGGTTCCGGAACAAGTATGGTATCCTAAAATACCTATCATATTCTATCTGGATCCCTAGCCGACTGTAGTATCCATCCTATTTGTGTGCCTAGATCCAACTAGGATGATTTTAAAGAGAATAAATATGTATATTAATATAAACAATATTTTTGTATAGGGTATGGAAAACCTTATTGTTAAGTCAGAGACCATGAGTTCTAATTGAACTATGTACATTAGAGACGTGAGGTCTCGAAAGATTAAGTGGACATTAAAATTGTCTTGAGTAAAGAATCTCACTACTTAAGTGAGATTAAGGTGTGGTTATTGAGGTATATAAATTATGAGGTTACCTGTATGGCATAAATAATTTGTTGAGGAGTTTGTGAAATTTGCTACCTTAATTGATGCAATACTTAAGTGTGAGAAAGTGAAAGTGAATGGGTATGTATGAATATAGTATTCGAAATGGTTACGAGATAGTAACAATAAAGTACTATATTGAGTAGGAAAATGACAGTGGTGATGAATGATATAGAATGGAAATATCTTAAGAGACAAGTCATATGATGACTAGGGAACACGAGTTATGAGGTAGTTCCCAAGTATAAGAATAAATGTGATTTCCTCTAATCATTATGTAATTATAGCTGGAATTAATGACAAGCCAGAATTAAAAAAAAAAAAGAGAGAGATGAAATTGTCATACTCAGAGGAGCAGATACAAGAAGTACTGCTAATCCTGAAAAAAGATATACATATGTGTATGTATGTACATATTGAGAATGTGAAAGTGTATAAGTAAAGTGGTGATGAAATCTGAATGATAATAAATTTAAATTTCAGAAAGTGATGTGAGGAAAAGTATACTCTCAAGTATATTCTCCAAGTAGTGACATTACATGTACTAGGAGAATAGAAGAGATAAAATGATAACTTGATATAAGAGAAGTTATCGAGGGGAAAATGATTTCCTGAGACGTAATCGGTGGCTAGTATTAAGGTCTGCAAAAGAAGGGCAGTCATAGTATAACCATGATGTTATAGAAGTGATTATGAATTGAGTAACTAGATTATTTCACTTCTTCATCATTAGGTTTCGGGATGTTTTGAGTGCCTTAGTTGATATATATCGATGACATAGTGAGAACGTATATGAAGTTCCAGTGAGTGGGTACTGATGATAGGGATCCCTGATTCACCATATGCTTTGAGAAAATAGCAAGAGGCTTGGGATTCCCAATTTTACTGTTAGCACCTCCTCTAATCGATATAGATATCCGAGCGCATTGTGTGGATGCTCCAGGATATATTGAGAGCGAGTGCGTTGTATTTGAGAGACTACTGGGACAATTACATACAATTGATTGAAACTATCTAAACGATAGTCACCCAAAATTATTATCGACTAAGCACTAAATGAGATAATAAGTGATAAATGAGTTACTATGTAAAGGAAGTGAAAATTACTAACTTCCGAGGATGATAAAAGACTTGAGGGAGTGTAGATTGGTTTCGAGAGAAGAAGCCCGAGTTCTTCAAGATCCTTGAATAAAATCCGAGATGGCGACCCATGAGTGGGGCGATCGCCTAATAACGGATAATAGGTGTGAGTTATGGGCGAATTATATGGTCGCCGGCTCACCTGAGAGAGAAATCCTAGAGCGCGGGAGAGTGCCAAAGGGATGATTATTGATGGCCTGAAGAGGCGAGCAGTACTCTTAAAGACAATAAGGAGTATAAAGAGATATTCGTGGTCTCATATTAGAGACAAGAATAAATAAAATTTGAGAAGGGGATAAGGAAGAAAAATACCTATATTAGAGGTACTTCCTATACTAAGTGAAATTTAAAAGAGTATAATGTTATCTGGATAATTGTGGATATATTGAGTAAGTCTGCTCATTCCTTAATATGAAATTTGTTGAGCTAATTAATGCCTTGGCCGGATTTTATGTCAGGGAAATGGTGAGGTTATACAGTATCACAGTGAGCATTACATATGATAGGGAGTCCCGCTTCATATCTCAGTGTTGAGAGAGATTACAGGAAGCTATGGGATCCCGATTGAGTTTTGCACCGCAGTTTATCCGCAGACTGAGAGACAGTCCGAGCATATGATATGGATGCTCGAGGATATAGTGTGAGCGTGTGCAGTTGATTTTATAGGCTCCTGGGATAATCTTCTACCCTGGCAGAGTTTGTTGATGATGATGGCCAAAGGAAGTATAGGCATAGCACTTGAAAGAGTTTATTTAGCAGACGATATAATCCACGATAGCATGAGAAAATGGGAGACCGAAAATTATTTTCGACTTGGTCGAACAGACTTCTTGAGATATACAAGAGGTTATGTATATTAAGGTCTCACCATTAGGATGCATAATGAGAGGGAAATTGAGTTCCCGATGCATTGGATCGTTGGAGATCTTAGATCATGTGAAAGATGTGCACTACCTCCCGAGTTGTCAGGAGTGCACAATGTATTCCATGTCTCAATGATGAGAAAGTACTATCCATATCCTTCTCATGTGATTCGAGATAAGTCCTAGAGATTGGAGAGGACATGAATTACGTTGAGAAATCGGTACAGATTTTGGATAGGAAGGATAAAGTATTGTGATAAAGTGTGGAAATCAAAGATTAATTCTTTGATGGGATTCTTTGACAGTATGAGGCTACTTGAGAATTAGAATGCATTATGTGTAAGAAATATACACAGCTTTCACACTGATAAGTCTGGTTGAAATTTGGAGGACCAACTTTCTTAAGGTGGGGAGAAAATGTAAGATCCGATTCTACACTACTGTAGAGTCTAATTTCATAAAAGTAATAATAGAAATTAAATAAATAAAGAATATTGATTTCCACTTGGGTGAAAAGCTCCTTAAGTTGAGTAGTGAATGGAGCAATTATGGTGAAATAATGTATGGGCGAGTATACAGAATAGCTCGCCAACGATTTAGCAAGAAAGGATGTTCGCCAATGGGTGAGTAGATCGCCAATGGTGATGGCGAGTTGGATGGTATCAAGGGCGAATAGGTGAGTACGCCATGTCTCTTGGATAGGATGATCGCCCGAATGGGCTAGGACTTGTGATCGACCATATGGATTAAGTGAGTTAAATGATAGCATTACAGGTAAATAAGGCAATATGGTACTCGCCACACTTGAGATACTAAATATGATCGCCAATTGATCTCATGAATCAAAAACAAAGTGGCGACCTGGAGTAAGGTGAGGGCGAGTTGAGAATTTGCTTGGTGTTGGCGAACTGTAATGGAAATAGAATGGGCGAGCTGAGGTTTCTGGTTGAATAGGCGAAACTGGAACTGGAATCAGCACGTGACCATTACAGCCAAAATTGACTTTGTAAGTTATACGATTGAAAACAATTAATAGAGAGGATGTTAAAGTCAATAAGGAATTAACCTTATTGGATGAGAAATAAAACAAAGTCAATAGAAGCAGAAAAAGGAGTGTGGAAAGGAGACTTTCACGCCAGCTTAAGCTTCAGTTTTTCTTCATGCATTAAATGCATGAAAGACGTGAAATTAATGAAAGAAGAAGGGATAAGGCCAGCTGATGAGTTCTGATTGGATAACATGGCTATATAAGGAGAAACAATTGAGGAAGATCGACTTAGCAAACTTCATTCTTCTCCAGGAAAACTATCCTCCTGCAAGGTTCTGTTCCTTACATCTCTACCATGCTCGAATTACAGAACTTCATCTTTAGGTTGGCTAAACATGTAAACCTTCTTGCAAAACTTTCCTTTTTAGTTTGAAGCGTTAAAGGAATAAGCAAAGGAAGGCCAACGTGAGATGGAAAGCAATCTGTTCTGAAAGTGCAGTTGGTTGAGTTTCATATTTCTGAGGTGAGTTTCATATTTCTGAGGTGTTCTTGATATTCAATGGTAGATTTATATGTTTACAACATAATAAACATAAAATGCAGCCTTGTTTTAGTTAGATCCTTAGAGAATATGAAAACAAGGAAAATAATGGAATAGGTGACGAGAATGGCGACTATTGTGATCGCCAATGATGAAAATTAGTAATCGCCAGTGGGGCGAGTAGATAATAAAGAACTCGCCAAGGTAAGATTTGTGTTCAAATGGGAGAAATCGCCCAACTCTAGTGAAGTGAATTATTGGCGAGCTCAAATGCATAGTCATTGGGCGAGTAGAAGTTTGGGCAAACTCCCACAATTCTATGCCAATGTAGGCCCAGCGAGTTGAATGTTGGGCGAGCTAACAAATGTATGGCGAGGTATGGCGGGCGAGCTCACACGTGTAAGCCATTTGGTGAATTGCGAGCTCGGTCAGGCGAGCTAATTATAGCTATGTTGGGCGAGTAGTCATTTGATTTATCTTAATCTCGCCAAGTGATATGAAAATATTAATAGAATTTATAATTATTTGCAGCCGATAATTGGGAATGGCTATTGGCGATCAGGAAGCAGGGCGAAGCAAGGCTTCGTTAAACCAGGTAAGGGAGATGTGTGTGAAGTGAATGCATGTCCTGTGGAGTAAATTTTATGAAATTATTGAGAAATGGTTTTGTTTTCTGACATGCATTGGTTTGATAAAGTGCCTTCATCTTGGGCGAGCTACAAAGCCGCCCCTTTGATAATTGTTGCTTGAACTGGTTAGGGCGGGCGATCCCTTCTATTTTTGATATTGGGCGAGCTACTAAGCCGACCCTTATGATATTTCTAAATCAAATTGGTATTGGCGGGCAAGCCAAACTTTTATAATATTTTGGGCGAACTAAACTTTTAGTTTATGGGGGCGGGCGGACCCTGTTTAATTAAATTCGGGTGAGCCAATTAAGGGCGAACTCATTTCATGTTGTTTTGGGCGAAGACCCTTTTTATTATGACAAATTGGGCGAGTGAACCTATTTTAAATAAGAAATCCGGGCGAGCCAGTGATGGGCGAACCCTTTTATTATAAATTGGGCGTACGACCCATGTTTTTATAAAATTGGGTGAGTTGACCATTGTAGTATCCCATTGGGCGAGTTGACCATGGGAGTGTCGCAGTTGAGCGAACTGACAATGCAATGCCATAGTGGCGAACTGGTCATGGGCGAGCTGCCATGGGCGAGCTGCCATGGGCGAGCCATATAGTGCGAGCTGACCATGGGCGAGCAGGTTTTAAACGTTGAGATTTTGGAAGGTTTTCAAGGTGTTTTGTAAACAGAAAGCCTAAACCTTTTTGGAAAATCAAATCATTTGGTGAAAATGATAATGTGGGTGAGATAAGCCCTTAAAGGTTTTTCATGAGATATAAAGTGGTTTTGAGACTTTAGGTCCTGAATTCATGCATTATTATTCATGTAGTGGTGTGACCCACCTGGGGCGATGGCTCGGTCAATGGACCAACGAGTGCACCTCAGGGCATCACAGAGCTGATGGACCCGCCAAGTCATCAGCAGTCTCGAGGTCACTTGGCAAGTGGACCCGAGGACCACCCATAGATTATGGCCATAGATCTAGCAGAGTTAGCCGTGAGGGGCGATGGCCTACGGGTGCACCCCAATAGCGGCAGATTCCGTTCTCGCAAGGGGGAGAGGGAACGATGATAGCATGATTTATTTATAGGGTGATGCCTAGTCTCAACTTGTTGATTTCTATTTACTAAGAGGAATTGCAAAATCCTATTTACTGTTTACTACAATTTAAAGTAAACTGATTAGCCAGTGATTTGAATGCTGTTTTGAGAGTGTTGTTTACTGTATACAATGTTTTCCCATTTGATTTAATGGTATACAGTTTTGCTTTATTTAAAGCAGTATATGTCTCCTTTACTGAGCGTATGAATCGCTCACCCCTTTGTTTTAACTCCACAGATAAAAGACACGGAGTTTGAGAGAATTAGCTCCCACATGGATAGCTACATATAAAGCGCGGGGGTAACTTATGTCAAATATGACAGGTACAGTCACTTCTCTTTTACATTTCAGACATATGTATACAGTACTACTTTATTGAGACAAAGATAATAGGGGATGTCAGATGTAAGGAATAATGAAAAGAAATTTCATATTCCGTATTTGATAAATAAATATTATTATTTATCACTATCATTGTAGAATGTTATTGGCATCGCAAACAGCCCAATCGATAAAGTTGTATGGAAATACGTGCACAATGTGGTAACGGGATGTTACAGCGATCAATCTCAAGAAGTAGTTTCTGTGAGAGATCAACCCTGTAACTCAAGTTAAGGATTGGTTATCATGAACAATGTCCCTTCAGTACAGTTGGACATTGAACAACCAATCATTGAAGGTCCACAAGTAGTTGATAAGTTACCAGTAGACGAGGCTCTTCGAGATACACTAGAATTGAGTGAGCAACCAGTTGAACAACATGATCCTTCGGAGAATGTTGAACCAACATTAAGAAGGTCTACTAGAGAAGGGAAATCAGCTATTCCTAGTGATTAAATTGTGTATCTACAAGACTATGATTTCAATATTGGGCCCGTTAATGATACAGAGACGTTTTCACAAGCTATGAACAGCAAAGAATCAAAACTTTGGTTCGATGCTATGAAGGATGAGATGGATTCAATGGCATCTAATGGAGTATGGAATCTTGTCGTGTTGCCTAATAGGGCCAGGGCTATAGGTTGTAAATAGGTCTTTAAGACCAAAACTGACTCATTAGGCAACATTCAGCGTTATAAGGCAAGACTCGTAGCCAAAGGATTCACTTAAAAGGAGGGAATCGATTACAAGGAGACCTTTTCTCCTGTATCTAAGAAAGATTCTCTCCGCATCATAATGGTGCTTATTGCACATTTTGACTTAGAGTTGCAACAAATGGATGTGAAAACAGCATTTCTCAATGATGATCTAGAGGAAGAGGTTTACATGAAACAACATGAGGGTTTTTCCTCTAGTAATGGTGAGCATTTGGTCTATAAGCTGAAGAAATCCATATATGGGTTGAAACAAGCTTCTCGCCAATGGTATCTAAAATTCCATGAAGTTATCTCATCATTTGGTTTCATTGAAAACATCATGGATCAGTGTATATACCAAAAGGTTAGTGGGAGCAAGATTTGTTTCCTTGTGCTATATGTGGATGATATTTTGCTTGTAACCAATGATAAGGGGAAGCTAGGTGAGGTGAAACAATTTCTTTCTGAGAACTTTGATATGAAGGATATGGGCGATGCATCTTATGTCATTGGCATTAAGATCCATAGAGACAGGCATAGAGGTATATTAGGTCTGTCACAAGAAGCCTATATCAATAAAGTCTTGGAAAGATTCAGAATGAAAGATTGTTCACCAAGCTTAGCTCCCATTGTGAAGGGTGACAAGTTCAATTTGAACCAGTGTCCGAAAAATGATCTTGAACGGGAACAGATGAAGAACATTCCATATGCCTCAGCTGTTGGAAGCATTATGTATGTACAGGTCTGTACTAGGCCTGATATTGCTTTTGCTATGGGAGTATTGGGTAGATACCAAAGTGACCCGGGGATGGACCACTGGAGAGCTGTGAAAAAGGTGCTTAGATATCTTCAAGGCACTAAGGATTACATGCTTATGTATAGACAGACCGATGAGTTGGAGGTGATTGGCTACTCAGACTCAGACTTTGCTGGTTGTGTTGATACCCGGAAATCAATATCAGGTTATATCTTCATGCTTGCCGGTGGAGCTGTTTCATGGAAGAGTACTAAGCAGACACTGACTGCCACTTCCACTATGGAGGCCGAGTTTGTTTCCTGTTTTGAGGCTACCTCATATGGTATATTGCTTAAGAGTTTCGTTGGTGGGCTTAGAGTTATTGACTCCATATCTAAGCCATTGAAGATATATTGTGACAATTCAACTGCAATATTCATGGCTAAGAATAATAAGAGTGGAAGTCGAAGTAAGCACATCGACATTAAGTACTTAGCCATTAGAGAACGTGTTAGAGATAAAAGAGTGGTCATTGAACACGTTAGCACTAAATTGATGTTAGCTGATCCTTTGACTAAGGGCATGCCACCATTTAAATTTAAGGATCATGTAGAAAGGATGGGACTTGGTCCCACATTATGATTGTAATTGAAACTCTTCTTAATAATATGATGTTTCTCATTTTGATTTGTATACACTAAAGTTTATTTGAGAAATATCCTTGTTGTTTGGACTGAGAATAAACATAAGGTTTATTCATTAAGTAAAAAGTGGGTTGATTTAGAAACATTTTACATAATAATACATGGAAGATAATACTCGTCATTAGAGAAACTATCACCATGATTCATGTGATTTGTTTCTTCTGTGAGTGAAATATATGGACCAAGTGGGAGAATGTTGGCATATTCCTTGATCATAGGTTGACAAAATCTGGCTATTGCCATATATAACCTGTGATAATCAATGCCAAATAAATGGTCCATTATTTCACTGATTCTCTTACCATAAAAGGATGTTCTGTGATGGTTTGAACGATTGTTTTTTTTTTTAGTTGGTCAGAATTTTAGAGGCTCCAAGTTCACAAACAAAGAGCAAGAATCCGGTCCCTAAGCATCAGTTGCTCTGTTATACACCATCTAGTGAGCGTTCGAGTGCTTGGAAGGCCTGTGATCGACACAGAGAAGATTGTCAGGTTCAGGAATCGCTTCAACAACGAAGTTACAAAGTGCAATGGCTGGAGGTTAGATCCTGTCGCTGTCGCATTTGATTATTTTAACATGTTTTATATTGTGTAGAAGCATGTATAATTTATATGATGTACTTACATGGAGAAGTCCGCTAGAGGGTAAAGAAAAAAAAAATAGTGGACCAGGGCTTTTATGGCATATGGGTAATGGGTAATCAGTGGAAGTCTGGAGGGATAAATGGATTGATAAACCACCGTGTTGTACGCCAACTCCCCAAGTTGCAGGTGTTCCTACTTTATTGTTTATTCATGCACTTTTAGATTCAAAATTAGTATCTGGGAGAGTTGATATGTTGGATGAGTTGTTCAGTACAGAAGATCAGGATCTAATCCTACGGATCCCACTTCATTCTTCTCTGTCACCAGATAAACTTATTTGGAAAGCATCACCGCTTGGATATTTCTCAGTGAGATCTGCGTATTATGTTGCAAGGGAGGTATTAGGGAAACAGGTTAATAACAGAAGCCAGCAGTGGTCTATTTGAAAGACTATATTGTCTGTGCAGGTTTTACCCAAGGTGCGTCTATTCATGTGGAGGCTTGTCCCTGACATATTGCCAACAAAAGCTCAACTGAAGGGTCGTCATTTGCAGGTTGAACATTATTGTCTTGTGTGTGGTCTGCCAGGTGAGACCTGGTATCATGTGTTCTTCACATGCAAGGTCAGCAAGGAGGTGTGGCATAATTCTTTGCATTGGGTGAATCTAGCTTCTTAGGAAGGGTTGGATAGAATTCTGTTCTGGGAGGCTGTGTTGGGCAAAGCAGATGACTTGGGTGACATCACTAGATTCATCACTACCTGCTGGGCTCTGTGGTATAACAGGAGCTTTTGTCTGCACGAACAAGGGTGTAGAAGTCCTGCAGCAAGCTTACAACAAATAAACCACATCGTTCGTGATTCGCTAACACTGGTCTCAAGCTTACAACAACACTCAAATAGCAGGATGAGGGTCACGACATGGATATCACTAGGCGCAGGCAAAATTAAGGTTAATGTGGCTTTATCCGATCATCCAGCTACAGTGGGAAGGGTTTCAAGAGACATGACAGGCGAAGTGTTGCATTCAGCCTTGATTTCACTAAGCCATATTGTGGATCCTTTATCTGCAGAAATAAGAGCAATATGGTTTAATTGCTTGGCAGTGTGGTTATACATCCTTGATCCTTGAAAGTGATTGTCTACTCGCAGTACAGGAGATTACCAAAGCAGAACACTCTTTCTGGCATGGAGCTAGTCTGATGGCAGCCATTCAGGGACTGAAGACTAAATTTACTACTATTGATATTGTTTATGTTAGTCGATTAGCCAATAAATTTGCTTATGATGTAGCAAAAATGGATTGCCAAATTGGGGAGAGAAAGGAGTGGTCAGGACAGCCACCATCACCTTAATTTATAATAAAATGATGCACATTCCGATTAAAAAAAAAATCAACCTTTCAAGCTAATTAGTAAACTAGCAAGATAGGCAGGCATGAAGCACATGACAATAAAAATCTTATGATTACAGCAAATGGTCTTGTCCAAGCTTAATTTATTGCAATATCAAGCAGAGATATGCCATTTTTATATTCCACTTGCTTAAAACAGCTTACGCCAACGCCGTTGCGGCCGCCTTCTCATTCTCTTTGTGCTCTTCTTCATCTATAGTAT
Organism: Heritiera fomes; assembly: GCA_032173925.1. Lineage (NCBI taxonomy): Eukaryota > Viridiplantae > Streptophyta > Magnoliopsida > Malvales > Malvaceae > Heritiera > Heritiera fomes. Next base: position 20,564,218 of record JAPDPM010000002.1, read on the forward strand.
CAGAAAGTGTCCCACCCTTGGTCTCCGGCAGACCAAGCACTGCCAGTCCACATACTCCGATCACCAACCCAAAAATCCCGTACGATAACAAGTTATTTTTCCTTCCGGCAGCCACCAGCAGTGGGCTGAACACTCCGCCGAATACAAGCGCCTGCCTCACCATCGAGATAGCAGAGTTTCTCACGCAAGTTGGAAACAGCTCTATTGTGTATATCAGTTCCATGTTGAACGCCGTGCAGGCGCTGAAGAAGGATAACAGCTCAAGTCCAATCTGTAAAATTGGCCAAGCATTGCCAATCACCACACACAGTACACTAGATATCCCACTTAACATTGTGAAAGCCAACAGTGAGCCTCTTCGGTTTAATTTCTCTATAAGGAAGAATGTGATGAGTGATGCTGGCAGCTCGGATAAGGCATTGAATATGACGCTGAGGTAGAGATTGAATGATAGATTTCCAAGGCCTAATGGCATGCCATAGTACACCATTCCAATCCCATAACCTGCTACCATAACTGCCGCTAGCCTTCGAAAAGCCCATCTCTTGTTCAACAGTATCTTGATTGAGGAGTAAAGATCAACGTTCCATGATTCTTGCTCGATTAGCACATTGGAGAAACTCATTGTTAAGACACTCTGATTAGCCCGTGCCATGCTTTGGAGTGTCGAAACTGCTTCCTCTTTGCGTCCGCGGACGAAAAGCCATCTTGGAGACTCATGAACTAAGAAACGAACCAGTATACAATAGAAGATCGTCGGTACCGAAATCCATAGATAAAGAGTTCTCCATGAAGAACCTCTATTTATATAAGCTATTAATGGTAAGGATAAAAATCCCATGGTAAAACAAAAGAAACCAATAACACCAACCTGGCCTCGCCACCGCTTTCCAACTAGCTCGGTTGACAAGACAAGAGCACAAGTTCCAATCGTTGCACGGCCAAACCCATTGATGAATCTCAGGGCTGAATAGATCCATATATTGGGAGAGAAAACGGTAAAGATGGAAGATAAAGACATCATTAGACATGAGAATAAGAGCATATTTTTGCGGCCAAGATTTGCGTCGGCGAGCGTTGCCAGCGCAAATCCACCTGCTAGGCAGCCCATGAAGAAAGAGGAGGCTGGTAGCCCTGTGACAAACGAACTAGAACACTCAAGGCCCCATTCCGATATGATTGATGTGTGTGCAGGGAAATCCCAAGACCATGAATTCTTGGGGAGTTCGCAAATATCAGAGAATGAAGTGCACGCTGATTGCTGATCCATTTCGGTGCAGTGCCATGATGGTTCAGCATCAGTGAATACGCTAATGAAAGTTTGCTGTGCGTCAAAGACCCAAGCAAATGATACAAGGGCAGCTTGCAAGATCTGCAACCAGCCGAAGTCTCCGATGCACCGTTCAATTGTCTCGTCGAGGGACCGAGGCCGTTTTGTTTCTGCCGGTTGATCATAGTCAGAAAGAAGCGGTGTTTCCGCCATACACAGCAAGAAGCAAATGAATATGTACTGATTGGTAAGAGTATGTGCCTTCTCTGTTTATCTGTCAATATATTTATGTGCAAAGGCAAGGACAAGGCCCCTATATAGGGGCCCGGGATAAAGCCAAAACTGGTAGCTGATGACTTGGCTCTGTGTCACAACTTGGGTGATAGTGGGCGCATGTTTTAACACGTCAATTATTAGTATCTTAAAATCATTATACTGTGGCAGGTGAGATCCATCCAAGAAACAGCTGTAAATTAAAATGGAACATTTTTTGGGGATTTTTATTTTTATTACAAAACAGATTTTATTTTTATTGGGCCTCAAACGACAAATACGCGAAAGTAATGTTACAATAACAATACTCACAACAAACAACAGTAATATTTCAAGCCAATAGTAATAATAAATCAAGCTACCAAGCCACAAATAATACGCAGGCAATAAAACGTAAATAAAACGACACCAAAGTTTAACATGAAAAACTCTCTAGTGTAGAGAGAAAAACCACGAGGCAAACCGAATAAAAATCCACTATGAGAAATAGGCAAATTACAAAGTTTCAATATTTTAGGCTTTTTGCCCAAAGCTCAAGGTTCCAACAATTGGCCTAAAAACAATAAAGTTTACCTCTTTGGATTCACCAAGATAATCTACCAAAGAATACCTAATTATTATACAAGCTTATTTCTCCCCTTGCTCTCTCTATGGAACAAGAAAAAATATCACAAAGCCTAAAGCTTACTTTTTTTCCTTTGTGTCGCCTTTCACCAAAATAGACTTCTCACTTTGTCTTTACAAATTGTTTACGCAACACTTTATATAGAGAAAAAACAAATCTCTAACTGACTCCAAGTAGGACTCTAATAATTAATGTGGGCTGGACCCCACACATCTAACAATCTCCCCCTCCAGCCCCATTAGGAGGAGATTCATCACCACGACCTGTCACCTGGAGTTCACCTTGGCCAAAGTGTTCATCCCGGCCAAGTCACTACATAACTCAAGTTTATCTCTGGGAAGTGTCTTCGTCAACATATCAACTGTATTCTTATCTGTGTGAATCTTCTTCACTTGCATCTGTTGCTCATCAATCACTGAGCGCAACCAATGGTACTGAACATCAATATGCTTCGTTCTGGCATGGTACATGGTGTTCCTACTCAAATCCGAAGCACTCTGGCTGTCACAAAATACCACATACTCTTTCTGACTTAACCCCAATTCAAGAAGAAATCTCTTCATCCAAAGCATTTCTTTGCCTGCTTTGGTTGCTGCAATATACTCAGCCTCTGTAGTAGACAAGGCAACACACTTTTGTAGTTTGGACTACCAAGATACAACTCCCCCTACAAAAGTAAATATGTACCCTGAAATAGATTTTCTACCATCAAGATCATCTGCCATGTCTGCATCAGTAAACCCTTCAAGAACTGGTTCTGTAGTCCTAAAACTCAAACACATCTTAGAAGTACCTCTCAAATATTTGAAGATCCACTTCACCACTTCCCAATGAGCCTTTCCTGGATTGGAAAGAAATCTGCTCACTGCACCAACTGCATGAGCATTATAGGGCCGTGTGCAAACCATAAGATACATTAAAGAACCAACTGCAGAGGATTAAGGAACAGTGGACATAGCATCCTTTTCTTCTGTAGTCACCAGACAAGAGTTCTTACTCAAGTGAAAATGATTAGCAAGAGGCGTTCTAATTGGCTTAGCATTCTGCATGTTGAATCTTGCTAGCACCTATTCAACATACTTTTCCTGTGACAACCACAGCTTTCCAGCTTTCCTATCACGAATGATATCCATACCCAAAATCTGCTTTGCTGAACCTAAATCCTTCATGTCAAAGGACTTAGATAACGCCTCCTTCAACCTGCGAATCATACGAGCATCTTGCCCTATAATCAACATATCATCAACATATAATAAGAGAATAATGAAGTCACCATCTGGGAATTTTCTCACATACACACAAGGGTCTGCTACCGTTCTTTTATAGTTTTGGCTTACCATAAAAGAATCAAACTTCTTGTACCATTGCCTAGGAGCTTGCTTCAAGCCATACAAGCTCTTCTTCAATTTGCAAACCATGTGCTCCTTCCCTTTCACTTCAAAACCCTCAGGCTGATCCATATAAATATCCTCTTGCAAATCACCATGAAAGAATCCAGTCTTCACATAAAGTTGCTCAAGCTCAAGATTCAAACTAGCTACTAATCCCAATACCACTCGAATGGAACTCATCTTCACAACAGGAGAAAAAATCTCATCAAAATCAATGCCTGGTTTTTAACCAAAGCCTTTTACAACCAATCGAGCTTTGTATCTCACTAGCTTGTCACCATCCTTTTTCAGCTTGAACACTCATTTGTTCTTCAATGGTCTTCTCCCTTCCGGAAGCTCAACAAGGTCATAAGTGCTATTTTTCTGCAATGAATCCATTTCCTCTTTCATTGCCTTTAACCAATATTCCCTATCTGGAGTATCATGCACATCTTGGAAGCTCTCTGGCTCCCCGTCACTTGTGACCAAAATATATTCTGAACTGGGATACCTGGTAGATGGTCGATGCTCCCTAGTAGATCTTCTGACTTGAGACTCCACACTCTTCTGTATTGCGGCTGGCTCCCCCTGCTCAACACTCCCTGGTTGAGAGGGTTGAGCCCCCTGCTTAAAACCCATTGCATTTGGCTGTGCAATGTCATTATCAGCATCTATCCCATCACCAACTATGGCTGGCTCATATGTATCCCCAAGTTCTACATCTTGTGCATTTCCACCATTTGTGGCACCTCTAGGTGGAATGCCTGCAGGTGTTGAGTCATCATACTCAACCGTAACCCGTGTAGTCTTTTCATTTTTCTCAAAGTCTGTGATGAACTCATTTTCATGGAAAACCACATCCTTGCTTCTAATTGTCTTTTTCTTCTCTGGATCCTATAACCTGTAACCATCTTCTTCATCACCATACCCAACAAACACACATGGAGTAACCTTGCTATCTAGCTTTGAATTCTGCTCCATTGGCACATGCACGAATGCTGCACAGCTAAAGACCTTCAAATGTGAGTATGAAGCTTTCTTCCCTGTCCATACCCTTTCTGGAATGTCAAAGCCCAATGGCACTGATGGTGATCTATTAAGCAAATAACAGGCTGTATTAACTGCTTTACCCCAAAATGCTTTAGGCAATTTTGCCATCCTCAGCATGCATCTGACTCTCTCTATAATGGTGCGACTCATCCTTTCAGCAACACCATTATGTTGTGGTGTCCTAGGTTCTGTCCTTTCATGCCTGATCCCATGCTTTGAACAGTAGGCTTCAAAGTCTTTCGATGTGTATTCACCACCATTATTTGTACGAATACACTTAAGGATAATCCTATCATCCTTTCCACCATGGCATGAAATTTCTGAAAATACTGCAATACCTAGCTTTTGTTTCTCAACATATACACCCAAGTTTTTCGTGAAGCATCATCAATAAAAGTAACAAAATATCTATTACCACCTGATGACTCTACTTCTATGGGAACACATACATCAGAATGAATTAACTCAAGTTTATTTTTCTTTCTTTTAGAAATCTTCCTAAAAGAAACTCTATGATGATTACCAAATAAACAATAATCACATGAGTTAAGAGAAATACCTTTGGCTGAGGGAATGAGGGACTGCCTCACCAAAATCTTTAACCCTTTCTCAGTCATGTGTGCCAGCCTCTTGTGCCACAAATTTGCTGAAGCATCATCCTCAACGGTATTTACCTGACTACCTGTCAACTTCATCCAAGTCTTGTACATAATGCAACACAACTTTCCTTTTGCAACTATCAAAGACCCTTTGAGAAGCTTCCACCGCCCATTTTTCTGCTGACTCTCATATCCTTCCTTATCAAGGACATTCACTACAAGCAAGTTCATCCTCAGATCTGGAATGTGTCTGACATCCCTCAAAGTCAATGATAACCAGTGCTTGTTTGTACCATTATATCACCAATCCCAGCAATTTACGATATACTTTTGTTTCCCATCTTGGTATAACCAAAATCACCTACTCTATAGGTTGTAAACAATTCCTTATTGGGAACACAATGATATGACGCTCCGATGTCAACTATCCACTCTATGCCAAAATCCCCTACATGATTACACTCACCATGTGTACAAACCAAAGAAACCATTTCACTATCAGAATTCACCGTTGCAACATTTTCATTATCTGAGTTATTCTTAATTTTCTCATCTTTCTGCTCTTGCTTCAAGATCCTGCAGTTCCGCTTTATATGACCAAGTTTGCCACAATGAAAGCACTTCACCCTATTTTTGGACTTATGTCTGTTCTTGGGCTTACTACGACCTCTAGAATCCTGACCTCTGTCTTTAGTTCTGCCCCTGTTCTCTGTGACAAGAGCTTCATTCCCAGAGTTTGTCTTCTTTCGCCTTGCTTCTTCATTAAACATACTGTCTTTTACCATCTCCAAGGTGACCGTGCCATTAGGAGCTGAATTAAGAACAGTGCAACTAGTGTCTCCCAGCTATCTGGCAATGAGCCCAGAGGAAACAATGCTTTCATCTCATCATCCATTTGCAGTTTCATAGTGGTCATCCAATTGAACAGATCTTGAAAGTCACTCAAATGCTCAGAGATAGATCTTCCCTCCTTATACTGTAGAGTAGCAAGCTTCTTAACAAGCATAACTTTATTCAAGGCGGTCTTTCTCTCATATAGTGATGCCCATTTTTTTCCAAACACGGGAAGCACTTGTCTCCTGCGCAACACGATGAAAAACATTAATTTCTACCCATCTTCTAATGGTTCCCAAAGTCTTCCTATCTAACTTTTTCCATTCATCATCTTTCATATCTGTTGGCTTACCAGAATCACCTAATACTGGCTCATACAGATCTTTGCAGTATAGATGATCTTCCATCATTGGCTTCCAAATTGAATAATTTGAAGCTGTCAATTTTATCATGGATCCTGTATCTCCTTCCATGATCCCGAAGCTCTAACCCGAGCTTTGATACCAGTTGTTGGGCCTCAAACGACAAATACGCAGAAGCAATGTCACAATAACAATACCCACAACAATCAACAGCAATATCTCAAGCCAATAGTAATAATAAATCAAGCTACCAAGCCACAAATAATACGCAGACAATAAAACGTAAATAAAACGATACCAAAGTTTAACGTGAAAAACTCTCCAGTGTAGAGAGAAAAACCACGGGGCAAACCGAATAAAAATCCACTATGAGAAATAAGCAAATTACAAAGTTTCAATACCCCAGGCTTTTTGCCCAAAGCTCAGGGTTCCAACAATTAGCCTAAAAACAATAAAGTTTACCTCTTTGGATTCACCAAGATAATCTACCAAAGAATACCCAATTGTTATACAAGCTTATCTCTCCCTTTGCTCTCTCTATGGAACAAGAAAAAATATCACAAAGCCTAAAGCTTACTTTTTCTCCTTTGTGTTGCCTCTCACCAAAATAGACTTCTCACTCTGTCTTTACAAATTGTTTATGCAACACTTTATATAGAGAAAAAACAAATCCCTAACTGACTCCAAGTAGGACTTTAATAATTAATGTGGGCTGGACCCCACACATCTAACAATTTTGACAATAAAAATAAGTTTAATAGTTAAATGTACTATTATTTTTTTTTGTATAAAATAGATACAAGTTCTCAATATATTATTACATTTAAATTAATTCATAAATTTTTATTTTACTATAAATAAACTTTCAATTTTTTAAAGTCATGTAATTAAGTCAACATCTATTAAATGATACTAATTGCCATTTAGATATTTTACGTAAAGCTGGCGTAGATAGTTTAGTTAGTTGTAATGTGACATGTCACATATGCAATACTAACAAAAATTAGTATCATTTAACATATTTGGAAATAATTGTATGATTTGAAAGATTAAGAGTTAATTTATAATAAAATAAAAATTTATAGATTGATTAATTTTCGTACAATAAAATGTTGAGAGCTTATATCCATTTTGTACGAAAAATTCAGGATATATTTGACATTAAACCTAAAAAAATATAATAAATGTTATGATTTAAAATTTAGATGTGTTAAATATTATTTTTTAAAAGTGATTGTAAAAATTATTTGAAATAAATTTTATAATTTTGGGGTTTGAGTATTTTATAGCTAGCACAAGTATAATGACGGCATAACAACTATGTTTTTAATAATTAAAATTCGATCTAATCGTTGTTTTTCCTAGATTAGATTCAAATTTCGACTATTTATACCTTTTGTATCTTTATAGGAAAAAAAACAATTATAACTTTAAAAATATACAATTTAAATTTAATCTTTTCTTCAAATAAAATAATTCTTAATATTAGTGAATTGCATCTTATATTAGTTTTCACATGGTAGTTAATTATTATAATTTCGTTCACAATTTATGAAATTGAATCAAGTTTATGAGACGGAAGAAAGTTGCTTCTGATCATGTAGCTTACTATCATAATTAAATATCACAAATTTATTATTTCATTTGGTAAAGCAATGCTCCTAAAAATGTTTGGTTAGAGATGGTGTCAAAAACAAAGCGAAAAAAAAAATGTAACCAAAAAAAAAAAAACAAAACGAAAAAAAAGTATGGTTACGGTGAACTATTTGGACTACATCTAAAGGACATTCCCAATTGTTTCGAGCCGTAAATAAGATATCCGGAAAACGGTCCGTACGGTTTTCCAGAATAATCTGCTCTTTATCTAGCGTTCTGTCAATACCCAGTTCTTACCAGATGCAGTGCTTGCGTTCCTGTCCAATTTATCCCAACTTTATCCACTTTGAAACCACAAGACCTGTCCGAGGTCGAGCATTTGTTAAACTCGAGAGGCTTAATTCGATTCAAGCCGAGGTTTGGGGTTGTTTTTTTATTTTTATTTTTTTTATGTAGTAAATTTCAATTACATTTTGCATAAAATTTTAATTGCATAAATTTTCATTTTTTAATTAATATGATTTTCGAGCTTGATTTTTATCTATTAAAAATTAACTAGTAAACGTACTTAATGAAAACTTCTAATTGAAAAAGGCATTTATTTCTTGACAACCAGAAAAATTGTGCTTCTTTCTCTTTTCATTATGTCTTTTCTACATTCTTTCTGATGAAAGAAATACATCTATGATATGGTGAAAGGTAGGGGTGTTCAAAATATGAAAATAATTTGGTTAACCGACCGATTGAATTTAATTCGGTTAAACGGTCAGCCACCGAATTAAATTCGATCGGTTAACGAAAATGATATTGGAAAAATTCGGTTAACGGTTAATTCGGTTCGAAAACCGAATTAACCGAATTAATGATATATATTAATATATTTATTTATTTATGTGTAATATATATATTGAATTATTTATATATAATATATATCATATTTATATATAATATATATTATATATGTGATTTTGTTTGGTGAAATGAGAAATTTGTGAAAAGTTTTGTTAATTCGGTTAATTAACCGAATTATATTTCGGTTCGGTTAATTCGAAAATATATATTTCGGTCGGTTAACGAAAGTAAAATTTCATAATTCGGTTAATTCAGTTCGAAATTAACCGAATTAAACGAATGGACAACCCTAGTGAAAGGAGGGCCAAATTTGATAGCTTTCTAATTAAAAGAAATTACCTTTCATAAAACTGTAGTTATCTTTTAAAAAACTACTACTTTTCAAAATAAACCAATAGGATTTTAACAATTAGTTATTTAGATATTCCTTTTACTAAAATATGATATACGTGAGTTATATTAATCTTACATTCTCCCACATAGCCCATGTAACATCATCTCACTTTATGGATTTGTAAATAAGAGCACAATGCGCATAGTATAAACTAAAATCCTTCATATATTGATCACATCAAATATCATATTAAGCAAAATCTAATAAGAGTGATGGCAGATGTATATTATTGTAGCAACAGACTTCTTTCTATGTTCTACGTTATCAACTTCCACTTATTTTAAATAAGAAGTATGATAATGGTTAAACAATAATGTCTTTGTTAGTAACAAATCCTATTAACATTTATGTAGATCATTCAGGTATATACTAATAAAATTAAAATAGGATATGCATTAATGTCATACTATAATGTCCATTCATTCAACATATTCATTAAATGTTTTGGGCCGTGATCCTTTAGTTAACGAATCCGCAAAGATTGATACTCTTTGTTTCTTAACTTCTTTAACATTCAACTATTTTAATTCCATATGTTTAGCACATTTAGAATATTTATCGTTCTTTGAGAAGAAGACTGTTACAGAGTTATCACAATAAATTTTCAACAGTTTGGCAATAGCGTCGACAATTTCAAGTCCTAAAATAAAATTCTACAACCAATTCCCATAAATTATTGTCCCATGGCATGCCACAAATTTAGCCATCATTGCAGATGAAGTGATGACAAACTACTTCACACTCTTCCATAAAATTGCTCATTCATTTGCTTTTGTTTCAATTCATTCTATGGAAAAGTACATAATAATATAGTTCTCCCCTTTTGAACTGGAACAATACTTGTTGAGCATTTTTTCCATCCTAAATCTATCTAGAACTTTTATTTATGTATGATTTCCAAGACAATCCTAACATTCCTTGTTGTTTGTCTTAGAATATTTCAATTCCAATCACAAAAGTTGCCTGTCCCATATAATTCATTTCAAAGTTCTCAGATAGAATTTTTTTGGTTTCATGTAATAAACCAAAACCATTACTTAGAAGCAAGATGTCATCAACATACAAAACCAAAATAATAAACTTACTCCAATTGATCTTCAAATAGATATATTGATTAATGATGTTTTCCTTAAGTCCAAAAGAAGTGATGGTATTGTTAAACTTAAGATACAATTGTCGAAAAGCTTGTTTAAATCTGTATATTGATTTCTTATGTGTTTCTTTCCTTTGACTAAAAGGCTTTCAAGTTGGTCCATGTAGACTTCTTCCTTTAAATTTTCATTCAATAAGACAGTGTCATATCCATTTGATATAGCTCCAAGTCATAATAAGCTGCAAAAGCCATAATAATTTTAAATGAGTTTGTTTTTGGCATTGGTGAGAAAGTCTCATTGTAGTCAATGCTATCCTTTTGAGTAAAAACCTTAGTAACAAGTCTAGCTTTATATATTTTAATATTGTCTTTAGAGTCATACTTAGTCTTATAGACTCATTTACACCCAACTTTTATACAACCTTTAAGCAATTCAATGAGTTCTCAGGCTTCTTTATGTTACATGGATTTTAACTTATCTTTCATAGCATTTATCCGTTTAGAAGAACTAAGGCTTTCAATGGCTTGTGAAAATGAAGCTAGATCATTACCAATTCCTAAGTCATATTTTGACTCATGTATATATAGCGTATTATCATTAGGAATATCAGACTTTCTTTGTATTTGAGACTTTCTTAATGTTATTCCTTATGGTTCATCTACTATGGGTTTATTGAGAATAACTTCATTTTTGGGTGTTTGAGCATTCTATTGTTATTCTTGCAAATTCTCAAAATGTTCTACACGTCAACTCTTGATGAGATAATTGGTAACGGAGCGTGCACCCTAATCTCTTGACTTGTCACATTACATGACTCTTCACTCCCACTAACTTTACTATTCTCAATGGATTTTTCTTTCCCAATTTCTAAATTCTCGTACTCTGGTTAGGACAAAAAAATTAATATCCAATAGACATTTTTAGATAACCAATGAAGAAACCCCTGATTGTTCTTAAATCTAAGTTCTTTTTTTGTGGATTATAAACTCTTACTTTCGCTGAACAACCCAAAACATGCAAATGTCTTAAACTCAATTTGCTTCCGATTGACAATTCAAAAATGTTTTCGAAATTGTCTTACTAGGAACCTTATTTAAGAGGTACACAACATTTTTTAAAGCATGCATCCACATTTATTTGGGTAAAGACCAATTACTTAGAATACTCCTAACCATATCCATTAATGTGCGGTGACACTTTCTACAACACCATTTTGTTGTGGTGTGTTGGGCATTATGTATTAAGCACATATGCCATATCTTTTAAGAAATTTAGCAAATGGATGTTGGAATTGTCCAGTTTCATAATACTTTCCATAATATTCATCACTTTTGTCAAACTTGATAACTTTCATTTTTCTATCTAATTGTCGTTCAACCTCAGTAATAAATACTTCTAATGCATTTATTGCTTAGGAATTTTCATACAGTGAATAGACATAATCATATCATGAAAAGTCTTCAATAAAGGTGATAAAATTTTTTCTTTCCACCAAAATATGAAACATCAAAAGGCCTACAAATATTAGTGTGTACAATTGTATAAAGTTGTACGCTCCTTGTGGCTCCTTTCTTTGTGTGTGTAATTTTTTTCCCTTTAATACAATCTATGCACACACCAAGATCATAAAATCCAGGTCATGAAGGATTTCATTTTTTACCAATGTCTTTAATCTTTCCTGGGAAACAGGACCCAAAAATTTACACCACAAGTAAGATAATTGTTCATTTACATACTCACGTTTAGTACCAACATTATCATGCAAGGTCAATAAAGTTTAGAGCTTCTATTGAAGCTTTGGCTTTATTTCCCATGAAAATGATTTTTTTATTTGGATTTGTGTTTTGGAGCATAAGGATTCCATGCGTTATATTAGAAATATGAACAATATTGTTAGAATCAATCCATTAAGTAATATAAGGAACTTTAGTTAAATATAATCCAAAACATATTACAATATTAGGCATAACTTTCTTTTCGAACTATGCCATATGTTTCAAGCAATGTTACTAAAAGTGGCCATGTTTTTCACAAAATGGCATTTCCTTTCTTACATTCCTTCTTTAAGAAGAGGAATCAATGATCATAATTGATACCCTGCTCTTTCCATGCTTTCTTTTGGCTTTCTTTCCAACTTCTTGATCACTTACGAAATGAACAAAATGAAATTTCAAATTCTTAAGCTTTGTCTCCTTTTGAGTAAGCATACTATGTTATTCATTTACATTCTACTTTTCTTTCATGGTATTATAGTTCATTTGGAATGGATCATACTTAGGAGGTAGAGAGTTCATGATGAGCTCTAGTAAGAAATCATCATCCACATGCATTCCCGAAAACTTCAATATTGTTGCAATGTTAATAATTTCACTAACATGCTCATGTATGGTACATGAACCATCATATTTCATGTTTGTCAGTGTATCCCTTAATGTCATAACAAGTAACTTTCAAATGTTTGGAGTCACACTTCCACAAATTTCATATACCTAGGCAAAATCAATACTGGGAAGAGCAAATTTAATGTTCTTGGCTATTGTCATTCTCATAATCATTAGGCTCAATCTATTTGATCTTTTGATGTTTCCTAGGCTTTATGAAAAGATTTCTTATCATTACTACTAGTCCTAGTAATAGCAATAATATTCTCTGCTTGGAGTGCCAAGTTCAAATCCATAACACTTAAGTGAAACCAAACTTGCTCATATGAATTAGTAAAACTAAGTCCATTAAACACAGATACAAATGAGGCAAATGGATGTAGTGAAGCAGGAACTAAAACTCCAAATACAATAAGACATTAATATGTTATGCTAGAGTCATAAATATAAATGTATAAAACACATTTGAAAATCGTTAAGAATTATTCACACACATATCGAGGATCTCTTTTTGGTGATACTTTGACATATAGACAAAAACCATAATGATGCTAAAAATATAACTAACGTGATATGATAATTAAATGTATTCCATTTAAACGAGTTTGATATTTTTAGTTATACAAAACAAATCTAAAGAAAGCAGTTAATTACCACTATCATGTTTAACAATTATAAGAGCAACTAATTAATCTTGGGTGATCGTTAAATATGATATACTTTCGAACTTCAATTACTCACAATAAGAAATATACAATCATGATATTCTCGTTCATTAGCATCCATAAATTAAGAGCAATTGAAAATTATCATTAATTTGATATTTATGAAATCTTAAAGTTTGACCACTTTAGCGATTAATAAATTATCATAATTAATGCTAGTGTATGACTTAATGCTAACTCATATGGTGAGAGGCATGGTACCATAGCAAAACATGTTCACTTAGGGAAGTGGAAATGAAAGGTTTCCTTTCATCATTTTAGTCAATTATATCAACACATAATGACTTAAGGACAAGGTGAAGCCTATAGAACAACACAAGCCTTGCAAGGGATTTGTAATGTGGTTGCAAGTATGAGAATCCCTATACATAAAGCTTAGTTCCTAAAAACTGTATTTAGTCATTGTACTGTTGAGATTCGACATTGAAAGTGCTCAATCGGTACATGCTAAGTCTCCTTACTTATGAAATAAGCAATCGTTCTCATAAAATGAAATATGGAGATATATGAAGATAGCATGTGTGTGCTAATTAGAGAATATGTTCACTAAACATGACTAAAAGTGAGAGTTCCATTTGGTTGTTTCACTTGAGTGTCTATGAATACACTTTCACGTGTCACTAGTGCAAGTGATCCTTTGACTTGAGATGCTGGGTCATCTCATATGTGTTCCTTCATGCTTTAATTTCATCCTTACGAGTTTTCAAGGATAAAGGACTAAAAACAGATATTTTTGGTATAGCCTAACACATATGAAAAGGTGGATAACTAGTCAAGATGGGGATTTATCACCCTAAGTGACTTTAAGGGTGCGTTTGGTTCACAGATTTTAAGATTACCCCTAGGAATTTTATTTTCCGTAATTGTTTAATCTCGTTTGGTTAGATAATTTTCCCCTTCATCAGGAATCTTAGATTCCCAACAGTGTCAAAAAGGGGAAAAATAGGGGGAAAACAATACCCTCCCCTCCTTGAGGTATTTTTATTTTCCCTTGGGAATTCTTTTTTTATTCCAATTTTATCCTTAACATCTTTTCATTTAGGTCAACTTTACCCTTTATTATCAAAGGTATTATGTCCTAGATAATTATTTATATATTAAAATAAATAAATAAATAAACACCTTAAATACTTAAATAAGTAATTTAAATGTAATTATACCATTAGATTTGTTAAAAATTACAACCCTAAATAAAACACTTATTAAAAACCCTTTTTTAAGCCATTAAAAACTCTTTCTTAATTACAACATAATCATTAATTTTATTAAATCTAAATATAGTTTACAAGTTTGCATGTATCAAAATAACATTTCTTAACTAAATTGGTATCAACAAATGTAATGTTCACTTAAATTTAAAGTGTCATTGTTTTTTCTTATTTTAATGAATTGACATTTAAGAGAAAAATGAATTTAAAATCAAATGGACCAATAATAAGATGGACCCTATGATTTTTTATTAATCAAAATCAATTTAATATAGTAATAGTTTGTTAAATAAAAATAATTTACATAACAAAAATCATATAAAAAAAGGACCAAATAAATAAATAAACGAGTATCTTAAATAAATAAATAAGTAATTAATTTCAATATAATCTGTATCAAGTATTCTTCACTCTACATCAACTAATAATACGGAGGGTATTATAGTAAAAAAAGTAATTAAGTAATCTTAATTTCCTTTAACCAAACACAAAAATCTAATATTCTTACCAATACAGCCAAACACTAGAATCTAATATTTCCAGGAATCTGTCAAGTAAAATGATTTTTCGTTAAATGATTCCCAAAGGTAATCCTAGATTCCGTGAACCAAACAACCCCTAAGGGGAATATTTAACATATCCTAGATTGTATTAAGTCATAAAGTCTTTGGCCAAACAAGTTCTTAAGAAGAGTTAATATTTGAAGCTTGAAAAAAATATGAAAATATACTTAAAGAAAACACTGAACCAAGCTTTAGTTATTTCTAAGATATTGTTGATAAAAGGCTTGAATTACATGGAGATACTGCATACTCAAAGATTGTTAAACTATCTTGACCTTTCTATCATTTGGGTGATCATGATATATTGTTAGATGAATGCAGCTCATGATCTATAAATTTAAATGAAAATTTAAATTCGCCACTAAATAGGTCACAATAAAAAAGCAATATATGAATTAAAAGAGAATCGTGGATTAGAAAATTTGGAATTTTCTATTTGGACTTAAACAGAAAGAATTATAATTATATAGACTTAATTAAATGTGTTTAATTAAGTGAATTTAATGAAACTATTTACTTAAATCATAAATGCCTACATTTAATCATAATAGATTTAATTTTGGGGTTTAAAAAAATGCATTGGTTCAATTATTAATTAAAAGAATTAATCGGCATGGCTAAAATAAGTTTGGTCAAGGAAATTTAATTAAATTATTAAAGCCCATCTTTTAATTAATAGAGTATACATTGGTCTAATTTAATTAAAAAGAGCTTAATTGGGTCATGGACCACTAATCAATAAAACAATTTAATGATGAATTGGGTCTTAAGGAAAGTGTTTATAATTTAAGTCCAATGCATAGTGAGATTAAAATATAGAAATCCCAAAGCTATATAATCTTTTTTATGGTCGATCACTAAAGCTTCTTTGTAATCTTGTAGTTGGCGACATACTAGGAAAGAGAAACCCTGTAGATTACAGCAAAAGCATCTGGAATATCCCTATGATTTTCATCCATAAAAGCAAGAGGAAGGTCTTCTACTATTTTTGACACCATTTAGGCTTTGAATACTCTTTTAATATATTTGATATTAGAGTACTTGTAGCAAAGTATCTTGGGAAATTCCCTGCAGGAAACCCTGTAGTTTCTGCTTGTACTCTCCTTATAAAAATCAAGAATTGTTCGTAATATAACTTAGTGGTGAGCTTCATAAAACTTAGGTTACTAGCATTGTTGCGACCATAATTCGATTTTACCTTACAAAAGGTTCGTGCATTGCTCGTGTGCATCACCGTTAGAGGTTAGGCATTTGAAAGGCTTTGGTTTGATAAAAACAAGAATGTGTATGGTGTGAGAGCCACTTATACTATTATTGTACATGATGTTAGACATGGGATCACTATTCAATTCTTGTGTATTTTGCAGGTTATAAGTGAAACAGTGATGTCGGCCACATTGGCTCTACAGTGCCCGAATGGACTTGAGATTGTCTAAACAGTGTCCGGCAAGTATGATAAGCCTAAGGTAAGAATTTTAACGCTAAAATACCTTATTTATATTATTGTTGGAATGTGTGCAAATAATTTAGAAAATGACCATTAAGGACATAACCCGGTGGCCTTTTCCTAAATTGTGGTCAAACTAAAATGAATTTGGATTAAGTAAATATAGCATGATATTCTATATAAAAATAAGTCATAGGCTATGTCAATAGATAGATCGAATCGGAAGTTAAATAAAAAATTTACGCTATTTACCCCATAGGGGTAATTTCATAATTTCACCTTCACAGTAGGTTAAATTGGAACCAAACCACCTTTATTCATAAAAAAATGTTTAATAATAATTTTTGGTGATGAAATCTGAATTTTTGAGTGCAATTACATAGTTATAAAAATTACAAAAGCTTAAGGGCATTTTTGTCAAAAAATTTCATAACCAATGGTATTTTGGTCATTTTGCTCTATTCTAGAAGACTCTTTAAAACTCCACTTAATTCATCTATCCACTATTATCTTCCTCTTCCCTCATTCACGCCACCATTAGAGAAAATAAGGAAAAGAAAGAAAGCTTGATAAACTACCATTAAACTGCATTTTCTCAACAAATTTCCTTCCACAAAATTACTCTACTCGTCTTCCTCTCTTCACCCATACCAAAATCTCATTGAATAAGTGATAAAACAAAGAGAAAAGAGGAAGGGAAGGTTTCGGCCAAGGTGAGTATTTTCTATACAATGGGATTTGTTGAATTTTAATGGTAGATTTTGGTATATTTAAGCATCCTAAGCTTGAATCTAGTGTTAGTTTTGCTTGAATCTCATCAAATCATGCCCAATGTACACCTTAGGGTTTCAGTCTTGAGAAGAACATAAGGAAACCAAGTTTAGAGCTGCTTATTGGGAAGGGTTGACCCGACCCGGTTCTGTGACGTCCCCGTCACTTCATCTTATCACTTATCTTTTTCCTTCTTTATTTAGATTTAGTTCATTCAGTGTCATTCTTCCCTTAATCTAAGCTAACATTTAATAGCTTATGAAATTTTATTCAATTTCCATAAATATAAAATGATATATATAAATATCATTCCATTTCCACAGGATCTCATACATTATCTTATCTTACATCCCCGACATCTTATATACATAAATTTCTACTTGTACTGTACTGTAGCTGAATTACAATTTAACTTTACATATGAACATATAAGTATACCTTCTTTGCTAAGTGGGAAGCGTATCGAGAAGGTACACTTCGATTCTTCAAAAACAAGCTCCTCTAGTCGGAGCGGGATTCACTTCAGGTAATCTATAGGAAAAATGGTCGTAAAAGGGTGAGTTTACGCTCAGTAAGAAAAGTATGTAAAAGAGCGTACTATGCCTCTATATGCATTTTTCCTACTTGGCTCTATAATGTCATGTAAAGCATTATAAAGCATGCATCATAAACCTCTTTCATGCATTGTTTGCAACCATGCATATTCATTTCAAATGACATGGCAAACATACTTTCTTTAGAACATCATACTTAAACTTCTTTCTTTAAAACATCTTACTTCATATCATACTTTAAAAACATACATCATACATTTCTTTATACATATATCTTGTACTTTGAAATAGATGGAGACTATGTACAATGTTTAAGCGATTGAGTCGTCATATGAACCGTTCATTCCCATTCATATGACTCATATGACTCTAATCATGCATTAGTACATTGGTATACCATGTAGAGGTCAAGGATTCTCTCCTGCCTTAATAATACCATAGTGAGCACTAGTCAGGTGTCACTGATGGTCTTGAGGACCGGACTAGGGTTCCTCACTTAACATACATATTACTGAGGACTTGATCAGAGTCTCTCAGCCATCAGAAATGCATAATCATTACACAGTCCATAGCCTCAAAACATTTATAATATACTTTTCAGAAAACACCTTTGTGCTTAAATCAAATAAGCTTTGAAAACATCTTTTCATATATGGCAGTCGACTGGTCTTATAGGGTAGTCGACTGCTGCTTCATAACTTCATTTCTCGAAATTAATTTCATTTCGGAAAATACACGGGGGCAGTCGACTGGTCCATATAGCAGTCGACTGGTTTTCAAACAAAATGCTTCTTAAGAAATAGCAGTCGACTGGTCATATAAGGCAGTCGACTGTTTTTGAAACAGAATGCAATTTGGTAAATAGCAGTCGACTGTCCCATATAGCAGTCGACTGGTCTGAAACAGAATGCTTCTGGGAAAATAGCAGTCGACTGGCTTACATAGCAGTCGATTGGTTTGCATCGGTTTTCGGAAAATGACATTTTGATTGTCTCTAGGCAGTCGACTTCCCTTTCAAGGCAGTCGGCTGCCCCTAGCCTAATTGGTACTAGGGAACAAGTCCGAAAATGCACTTTTCCTGCCAAAGACAACTAGTATTTCTCCCCAAATCAGTTCAAAATCATATTAAAACATGCGGACATAGCCGCCTTACGTCCGTTACATAAATTTCTTACCTCGATTCCTTCGAAAACGTAAGATCACTTGGCGCGTTAACCCTAGCTTGTCACTTCTTCAACCTAAAATCATCATACCACATCAAACCTTAATTTAAACCACTTACACATGTTATACTAACTTAAAACAACTCCAAACCAAGAACGAAATTGCAAGAATCATCTATTTCTCTTACCTTCACTAGAGATTAAAATCTCAAACTTTGAGATCTCTTCCAATACTTGAATTCACTTTATCAAACTTTGGATATCACCTAGTCTAACGACAAGGATTATTTTTCGTTCTACGAACTTAGTGAATTAGTGGAAGGATGAGGGGGTTTAGCAAGGAGCTTGGAATGGAAACTTGGAAGCTTGGATGGAACGAGAGGGAGAGGGCTGGAGGTAGGGGCTGACGTTGGGAGATGATAGTGAGGGTGATGAGTCATGCCATTTCATTAAATGCATGCTCATCTCATCCTCTATCTCAGCCATTAGCATCCCTTTGACTCAAGACTATTGACCATCAATTAATTCCTCTTCCACATGACTCATCCATTTAATCTCCAATCAAAATTCTGATTTTATTTCTTTTCTCATGCTTTATTCATTTTCTGATAGCTCTATAATTCATTTGACTAATTACTTCCCATTCTATTTATTCCTTACATGTTCCATACATTAAACATACATTATTTATGCATCAATTGCACATCAACTTCATAGTCATTTAATCGTATGAAATTAAAATACTTTACAAACATAGAGGAATTACATGAAAATTGGGGACCTCACAGGTTCGTAACCCGATCGGGTCAACCCGATCCAATAATCGAACTGGCACAGTGCCGATTCAGAACCGGTCCAGCCTGGTATGTTATCGGGTTGGGCCGATTCTTATAAAATAGAACCGAGCCCGAAAAGGACCCGACCCATTTAAGGACCGGACCCCGACAAGGGCCCGACCCAGAACCAGACCGGTTCGAACCGGTCCGGTTCAAATTAAAAAAATAAAAAATCAATAAAAAGAAGGGAAGGCCTAGCACTGCGCAGTGGCAAGTCACACAGAGTGTGACTTGCCCATCAATCTTTTTTTTTAATTTTTTTTATTTTAAAAATTTTAATTTTTTTCCTATAAATACCTCTATTCTATCTTCTATTTTTCTTTACACTTCTTCTACATTTTCTCTCAAATCTACTATCTACATTCATCTACTCTTATTCTCTTCACTCACATACTCTCTCAATATTCACTCAAACTCTCTCAAATTCACTTAAATTCCCTTATTTCAAATTTATAATATCATTATTTCCTTTCTAAATTTCATTTTTCTTTTTATTTTATAATTTTACAAATTTTACTTTTAATTTTCAAGTTTCAATTTTCAAATTCCAATATATTATATATATCCTACATCTATTTTTTTTAATTTTTAACATATATTTATTTTCAAAAAAATATAAAAATGTCAAATTTCTTTCGTCGTTCATGCTCTATTTCTTGACCTTTTGGTTCCACTGAAATTCCTAATTTGGGTGACGAATCATTTAATGAAATCAAACCCGATATTAATCCCGAGGAGGAGGAGCTTCCTTTGGTACCATCGTTTGGTCGTGGTCGTGGAGGAGGCCATGCTCAAACACAATCATCAGCTGCCACCACTGCTACTACATCATCAAGATTGAAGTTTAATCGAAAAAAACAAGCCGGGTATGAGAGTATTTCGACATTGTAGCAAAAGAAGGTGAGACGAATAAATATTGTGCTATCTGTAAATTGTGCAAAGGCGTTTACTCTTATAACTCCGGTGGAGGTGGTGGCGGTACAGGTATGTATAAAAGACATTTAATTTCTGCTCATAAAATTAATCCTTATGCTTAAGAAAATGAAATTTTAGGAGGTAAACAATCTCAAATTAATACACATGATGGTGGAAAAAATTTTAATTTTGATAATGTTCAAGCTAGACGTGGTTTAGTTAGATTTGTAGTTAGGACTGAACAACCATTCACAGTTTGTGAAAAAACAGGATATTTAGAATTTGTTTGCAAATATTTACAACCCGCATATAAATCTGTTTCTAGACATATATTAAAAAAAGATTGCATGGATATGTTTAAAGAATATAGACAAGCTTTAATTGATAAACTTAGTAATATTTCATCTAGAGTTAGTTTAACTAGTGATATATGGACTAGTACTAATGGTATAAGTTATCTTGTTATAACTTGTCATTGGATAGATGAAGATTGGTCCATGCAAAAACGAATTTTATCTTTAGATGTAATAGAAGAAGCACATAATTCATATACTATTCATAAATATATTACTAAAGTTTGTAAATTATATGGACTAGAAAATAATAGAGTTTTTGCTATTACTTTTGATAATGCTTCAAGTAATACTGCAACTATTCCTCATTTAATTAAAAGTTTAAATCCTATTATGCAAGGCATATTTTTTCATGCAAGATGTGCATGTCATATTATAAATTTATGTGTTCAAAGTGGTTTTAGTTCTAGTGGTACTGGTACTGGCATAGGTCCAATTAATAAAATTAAAATTTTAGCCAAATTGATTCGCACACCAAGTAATAAACGTGAATGGAAGCAAATTTGTATAGCAAATAATATACCTGTTAAAGCGTTTCCACGGAGATGGAATTCACTTCATCATTTGCTTTCTTCTATTTTATCTTATAAAGAACTTGTTACTCCTTTTTATAACAATTATACAAATAGCACGCATTTAGCACTTTTTGAAGAAGATTGGACTTTTATTGAATATTGTGTTGATTATCTACTTTTAAAGATGCAACCGAAAGATTTTCAACTCAATTTTATCCAACTACACCGTATTTTGTTCCTATTATCTACACAATGTTTGACAAATTTGTAAAATTTAGGAATCATGAAACTTTAAGTTCTTTTGTATATGATATGAAGGAAAAATTTAAAAAATATTGGGAAATAATTCCTCCTATTTATTGTATTGCAACTTTACTAGATCCTAGTCAAGGTGAGGTAAATATAGAAATTTTTTTTTGATTGTTATAAAGAATTTCTTGGTCTTGATTCTATTGATGATCAAAAGTCCTCAATTAACAATCTTTTTCGAGAATTGTTTAATGTTTATGAAATAGAAATGGAGCAGTTCAACTTTAATCGAGGAGAAGAAGATTCATACGAAGAAACCAAAAGTAGAAAAAAAGAAAAAAGGAATTTTAAACGCAATTAAGGAAGCAGCAAAGAAAAGAATGAAGTAAAAGGAAAAGCAAGCGGATCAGGATCGGGATCAACAACTCGACGAAGTTCTAGCTTCAATGAGCTAGGATTTTTCTTAAGTCAAGATTTTTCTGTAGATGAAAACTTTGATCTTCTCCAATGGTGGAAAGAAAACCAAAAACAATTTCTAGTTTTAGCTTCCATGGCCCGAGATGTTTTTGCGGTGCAAGTTTCTTCTGTTGCTTCGGAATCCGCATTCTCGACGTGTGGAAGAATTCTTGGAGACCATCGAACCACTCTTAATCCAGATTCATTGTGCATGTTAACATGCCTTAAAGATTGGTTTGACGCGGAATCGTGCAATGTCGAACTTGGAATGACCAATGAATTCGCTGATAATAATTCAGAAGAGGAGGAAGAAATTTCCAAGGCAATCCGTATAAATTATGAAGAGTAGAGAATAATTTTTTTTTGTAAATTGTATGTAAAATTGTAAATAAGTTTAGTCATAGTGAATATTTTTATGGACTACGGTCCCGTGGTTTTTACTCTTCTAACTTTTGAAGGGGATTTCCACGTAAAAAAATCTTTGGTCTCTTACTCTCTCCTTTTTTCTCCTTTGTTGTTGTTGTTGTTGTTGTTATTATTATTACATACCAAATTAATTAATGTTATACTTATCTATGTTTAAAATAAATAAATATTTATAATACAAAATGAATTAATATTTTAAAAACATATTAAATAAATGAATAAATATTAAGTAAATGATATTTCAAATATAATAAATTATTTTAAATGCAAAATGAATATAATAAATGAATATAAATAAAGATATGCAAAATGATATTGCAAAATGAATATAATAATAATATTCATAATATCATTATTTGTATTTTGAATCAAATATCATTTTGTCATAATAACTTTATTATAATATTATTTTCATAATATAACTTTATTTTATTATAACAATAATTTTATTAGATAATTTTATAGTAATTTATTTTTACATTATTTTTACATTAATTAAATAAATTATAATATAACTTTATAATAAATTATTGTTAAATTAAACTATTAACATTATTTATTATAAAAATAAATTTATTAGATTAAATTATTATAATATATTAATATATATTAAAATAAATTTAAAAGTATCAAATAAATAAAAAAATCTGAAAAGAAAAACCTGGACCGAACCGGTTTGGTCCGGTTTTGGAGTGAACCGGTCCAATGAACCGGGCCAGTTCACACCATTGTAGCATATGAACCGGCCCGGTCCGGACCGACTCTATACTGGTTCAGACCGGTTTGCACTTTACATGGGCCGGAAGCGGTGAAAACCGATCCGAAACCGGCCCGTAACCACCTCTAACCATGTTGTTTCTTGCATGAAAATGGTGCTAAATTAAAGATTGAGCATGAATGTGTAGGAATGTAAGCTTAAATAGTTGAAAAACCATAATAATGGCATAAGGGACCATCGAGCCATGGCTATATGGAGAGGCTATGATGCTGCATTTGATGAGTTTAATGTGCTAAAACAATGTAGAAATTATGAGGAGTCCACTGGTACAATCAGATTTAAAATTGGACTTAAAACGGAGAAGTTATGTTTTAGCACCGGAAGAATTTATACTGATTTAGTATTTTCAGTGTATAATGTGGTTGCAAATATTGAAAGAAAATAATTTAAAAATTAAATTGAGGTTAATAAACATTGTTGGTGAAATGTTTTGCAGCCCAAGAGAAATAAATTACGAATGGTGTTATCAAGAAAGTCGATAACGTCAGACAGGTAAGGGATGCGTGTGTAGGCCATAGGGATATTATGAATGCATGGTTTCAATGAGAATAATTTTATGGGAATATTTTGATACTCAATTGCTTTGGAAAATGTGCAAATTGTGGTTTTTGGCTGGATTGTGAACTGTGTTTTACGTGTAAGGAGGGTAGGTAGATATCAGCCATTATGCTGCTGAAATTTTCTTAGAAAATTTACTGAAATATCATAAAATATTTTAAGTGCATTATTGAGTGGTTTCCTAGCCTTGAACATTAAATATTTAATATTTTTCAGAAAATATGAAATTACCAAAAAATAATATTTAAAAATTCGTGTTATCGAATTTAATTAAAGTGAAGCTATTGATATATTCCTATAAGTGTTTTACAGTGTAATAGAATGTTTATAAAAATTATCATTGAGATATGAAAATTTTATAAATTATTTTCACTGTACTGTTCATTGTGTTATTTAAATACCTTTATGGACTGATTGAAGATTTTATTTATTTTTATTAATTTTCATAAAGGCAATGACACTGTTTATATACTGTTTTGAGATTGTTAGGACTCGTATCATGCTTACGTGTTACTGTTATTGCTACTGCTACTGTTACTATGCTATTAATATTGATCCTATCTTCAGCGTCCTAATTGTCACCTGATCAGTGCGCATTGAGGACACTTATAGACTATGGCCACATGTCTCATGTGTTACTGTTACTATTCCCTATGGGGATTATAGTGATATATTTGGGTGTTGCCTGATCTCCACTACTGTTATTGTGTATTATACTGTTTTATTGAATCGATACTGTTACCAATGTGTTACTATTTACCGAACTGCTTGTCGTACTATTTACTGAAACTGTTATTATCACTGAACTGTTTACCGTATTGAATTACTTATTGTACTGTCTACTGGATTTTATCGAAGTGTGTGAAATGTGTTTAAAGTGATTAGGCAAAATATTAATTAAAGCATTTTATTTAAATGGTGTTGCAAACCATTTATTTGATTAATTAATTATTAAATTATTACTACTTTTACTCCCTATAGTCGTTACTAGGTTTCGAGACATAACAGGTATTCTAAAATACCTCCCATACTTCATCTAGATCCCTAGCCGACTATAGTATCCTTCCTTATTGACTGTAGTGCACTGTTAGGAAAAATAAATGTTTTTATGCATATAGATTTCATAAAATCAATTATGCATACAATTCTCTTACCGAGCACGTTTCGCTCACCTTTTTATTTTTCCACCTCCACAGATTACTTACAGTGATTACGTGATATACTAATCCGAGGATTTTGGTTGCGCTTTTGGTTACCCTGAGGCAGCTTAGTGTGGATCCAGGACAATAAATATATACAATCATTAGCATCCTTAGATTATGAGTAAATGAAAAATTATCATTAATTTGATATTTCTTCAACCTGAAAGTTTAGCTACTTTGGTGACTAACAAATTATCATAATGTATTATTACTTAATTTAATTTAAATAAACATTATATCATAATGATAAAATAATTATACATGAAACTTTAATTCTTTAATAAACAATTAAATAAACAAAATTGTATATTTATTGAAAACTTAACACATAGCAATGGAACAATCATAAAATAATTATAAAATATTTGTTGACATTCATGTGATTACTCATAATAATTAACCAGTTAACATTAAAAATTTACTATTAACAAAGTAACATGAATATGTGCAATTCTTTTTTTTGGTCGAAAAACCTTCCGATATCCACCTTCGGTGACTAATCCGGAGTCGGGAGAAGCAGAGCGTGGTTAGGCAGTCCCCCTCCCAACACTGGCACTCCATACACAAGTCAGGATTCGAACCCTGACTTTGCTTAAGGGACGAGAGTTGCTAGCCACTCACGCCAACCAATTGTCTTAATTAATTTTTTTTAATTAATAGAGAGAACTAATTTTAATAGAGTCTTAATTAAAAAAAATTATCTTCCATCAAAGTGTAATTATCTTTTATAAAATTACAATTTTTCGAAATAAACTAATCGAATTTTAGCAATTATTTATTTAGATATACATTTTATTAAAATATGATGTATTTGGACCAACTTAATCTTATGTTTTAATTTCTCAAAATATTATTTTAATAATAAAATTTATTTTTTATATATACTAGAAAACTACCCCCTCGTTGATGTAGGAGGCACTCATTCAAAGAGTAAGATTACCTGGTTACAAAGAACAAAGAGATGCAAATATTTGTTCAAGAATCAAAAAATGGTTCGCCAAAAACAATTAAAAAAAAGAGAGATAACAACATCATCCAAAGATAAAAGATGACATTGAGATTATCATAAATAATGTCCATATTTGCAATGGAATCGTTGTTTTATTTATCTAAAAGAATTGGAAGCCATATGTAGCAGGGCTGTAGCATAATTCTAACAAAATAGAAATTCGACATTCAATGAACTTTCACCTTAAGCTGGAATTTTTAATGTAGCTTATACATCACAATGAACAGTTTGTAGATTTTGCTCAGAAAGAATTTTAGCTTTAAGATATTACCCTCTGCTTGCTGAGATTGCTTCCTTGCAAGCTACGCTATACATTTCCATTGTTTGCTTGAGCTCTTTCTTGAGACTTCTCATCTCAGCTCCCACATCATCCCATGACATTTGAATAATTAAGCAAGCTTTTGTACCTTGTATCTACTTATGTACATATGAAATCAAAGTGATGCTCAAGTATATTCAAAGTATTGTTAAAAAAATGGCAAAATAGTAAAAGCTAGTAACATTGATACGACCAACATGCCTGCAGGAAAGAAAATCTGATAAATCCAACTAGACAAATAGATTACTAAATTTCTATTCAAAATATGCTTGACAACATATTCTAAAATCTTGATGATTTTCCAAGACAAATCTAGAAACTGAAAGCCTTTGTTTTTTCTTTTAATTTGGAGTAGTTGAAATTTTGAACTTCATTCACGTAATGCCTCAGCCCCAAACGTAATTGCTTATGAGTTGTAGTATAAGACAATCAACTTATCAGCTAAGCACTCAAACCCAAGAGCTGTAATAGTTTTCTCCGTAAGTCCCAACAAAGAAATTGGCAGTCTTCATCTTTCAATAACAACCAATAAAATGAGAAAAAAAAACTATTATAAATTTTCCCATAATCCATAGGAATAGCTCTTGTTCACATCTTTTTTATGCATATCACTAGATATTCAAAACAAAATCATCTAAATGATCACCAAAGGCTTAATAGGTGGATAAGAAAGTTACAATAACCTAGTTCAATCTATTTCATAAAATGAGTGCTTGTAGTGCCCCAGTGTCCTCTAAGTTGCTAAAATCAAAGTTAAGTCATGTGCAAAACCTTTTTTAATATTGGATTTCACTTTATCTTAAGATATTGCTGCCCATTGTTTTGAAGATATGTAAAGCTTACCCTTATTTCATTAGCAAAACCTTTAAAACCGTTTTCAAATCATATTGAGATTTTGCTAGAATTTTTTTTTTGTATTTAGATATGTTCTAATTTTTTATGATCAATTTCCTCCTAAACAAAACTGTTCACAATTCCTGGGCACGAACTCTTGCATAACAACTTCGAAAATTGATATTTTGGGCTAATTTTTTCTTTTACTCACATGATATGTCACTTTCAGTTTAAATCTTAACTATCAAGTATGGTTTCACTTGATTCATTTTAAGGCCATTTGCCTAAGGTTTCATTTTAATTACCTCGTGATTTGTGACATTACCCTTTGTGAAATCCCCAATTTCAGGAAAATCCTCCATAATTATAAAGTATGTTAGCTTAAATTGAAAAATAAGTAGATATGAGAATTTTGAAGTATGAAGGATGTATGAAACATGGAAGAAGTAATGAGATGAAAGATTAAATAGTCAAGGAAATTAAATTGATGTTATAAGAATAATGGAGGTATGAGCAAAGAATTAATATCAGAAAATTAAGTGTAAGTAAAGACAAGTGTTATATGGGAGAAAGAAGACCAATTAAATGAATATGAAGTTTAATATATGAATGATGTATGCATGATGTATGGAAGAAATAAGAAAATTGATAGTCAATAAGATAAATGATTTATTAGGTTGATATCAGAAAAATATTAAGAGTATGAGACAAGAAATTAAATCAGAAATATTATTGGAGATTAAATGGATGAGTCATATGGAAGAGGAATTAAATGGACAAATGGTCTTGAGTCAAAAGGATAAAATGGCTGAGATGAGATTGATAATGGGATAAGAAGCAATTAATGCATGTAGC
The DNA here is from genome assembly GCA_032173925.1 of Heritiera fomes. Taxonomy (NCBI): domain Eukaryota; kingdom Viridiplantae; phylum Streptophyta; class Magnoliopsida; order Malvales; family Malvaceae; genus Heritiera; species Heritiera fomes. The sequence continues at coordinate 20,592,654 of JAPDPM010000002.1, forward strand.
ATAACTCATCATCCCTCCCATCACCCCACGGCAGCAACTCTTCTAGCCCTCTCCCTCGTGTTCTCCAAGTTTCCATAAGTCTTCTATCCATGACTACCTTGACAAACACCCTTGTTTAGTAACCAAATCGTTAAGTTTGTTAGACGAAAAACGATCATAGTCACTAGACGAGGTTATATCTAAAGTTTGGTGGATTGATTCCAAGTATTGGAAGAGATCTCAAAGTTTGAGATTTTGGTCACTAGCAAAAGGTAAGAGAAGAAGATGATTTAGTCAATTATGTTCATGGTATGGTGTTGTACTGAATTAGTATAACATGTTTATGGCAAATTCTTAAAGGTTTGCTTTGATATGATGATTTCAGATTTGAAGAAGAAAAAGGTTAGGGTTGGTGAACCAAGTGATTTCATGTTCTCGAAGTAATCGAGGTAAGAAATTTATGTAACGGACGTAAGGCGGCTATGTCCGCATGTTTTGTGATGTTTTTACATGTTTTGGAGAGAAGTATTAGTTGATTTTGTGCAGGAAAAGATGCATTTTCGGACTTGTTTCCTAGTACCAATTAGGCTAGGGACAGTCGACTGCCATAAAGGGAAGTCAACTGCCTAGAGACAACTAAAACGTTGTTTTCCGAAAACCGATGCAAACCAGTCGACTGCTATGTAAGTCAGTCGACTGCTATTTACCCAGAAGCATTCTGTTTCAAACCAGTCGACTGCTATATGGGACAGTCGACTGTTATTTTCCAAAATGCAATCTGTTTCAAAACCAGTCGACTGCCTATTAGACCAGTCGACTGCTAATTTTCCAAAAGCATTCTGTTTTAAAAACAGTCGACTGCTATTTGCTAAGAAGCATTCTGTTTGAAAACCAGTCGACTGCTATATGGACCAGTCGACTGCCCTTATATGTTTTCAAAGATGAAATTATCGGAATTTTAAATGAAAATAATTTCGATAAATGAAAGTATGAAGAAGCAGCCGACTGTCCTATGAGGCCAGTCGACTGCCCTGTTTTGAAAAGAGATTTTACACCTATTTTCAGAAAGTATGAAATGCCATGGCAAGAAGCTATATGGCATATGTTTTGAGATTATGCACTATCATGTTTATAGTAGGGGCTCTGATCAAGTCCTGAAATGATGTAATGTATGTTATGGGCTGAGGAACCATAAGTCAGGCCTCAGTCGCTACAGAAGGACACCTGACTAGTGTTAACTGTAGCCACCCGCAGTTGGCCAATCTGTTTATATTTCATGTTCGGCTAAGGGAGGATTCCTGGCCCTACGGGGTACGCCACATGATAATGATGATGATGATGATGATGATGATGCAGTGCATAACTCCACAAAAGTACAAATAGTTTTATGTTATCAAAACTATATGTATATGCGACTTCTAAGAATAAAGAAATCGAAAGTACTTGATTTACTTGTACAATAAGTTTTAAAAGAAGTATATGATGTATGATTTCAAGAAAGTATAAGACGTTTTAAGAGAAGTATGTATGTATGTATGTATGTAAATGATATTTAAAAGAAGTACTTGAAATATGTTTTGAAGAAGTATATGAAACATGCTACGTTATAAAAGCATGTAAAGTATGTTTTAAAGTAAGTTATGAAGTATGATGTTTTAAAGAAAGTATAAGAAGAAGAAGTATGATGCATGTTTTATATGTTTTAAAGAAAGTATGTTTGCTTAAACCATTTGAAAGAAATATGCATGGTTGCAAACAATGCATGAAATGAGTATGCAATGTATACATGCTTTATAATGCTTTACATGACATTATAGAGCCAAGTAGGAAAAATGCATATAGAGGCATAGTATGCTCTTTTACATATTTTTCTTACTGAGCGTAAACTCACCCTTTTACGAACATTTTTCATACAGACTATCTGAAGTAATCCCTTGCTCTCGATAGAAGAGTCTACGAGTGGATCTTGAAAGTTTACCTTCGAGAGACGCTTCCCAAGTAGTATAGAAGGTATCCTTATGTAATTATGCAAAGTAAATTGTAATTCAGTTATGGTACAGTACAACAATCATTAATGTATATAAGATGTCGGGGATTTAAGTTAAGATGATGTATGAGATCCTGTGGAAACGAATGATACATATATACATGTATCATTAGTCTGTTTTATTGAAATTGAATAAAATTTTATGAGCTATCAGATAATTAGCTTAAGAATAAAGGAAGAATGATACTGAATGAACTAAAATCTAAATAAAGAAGGAAAAAGTTAAGTGATAAGATGAAGTGACAGGGACGTCACAGAGTGGTATCAGAGCAATTAGATTGAGGTTTGTCAGTGTCGATAAGTTAGAAGTAGAGTATATCCCCAATTGTACTGTACTTGTCTGAATACATATACGATGTATAACTGTTTGAAGTTATACTAAATAGCTCATCTTTGTGATTTTATCGACAGAATGAGCTCAGGTAGAAGTGGTGTTGAGAAAGGAAGAGGAAGGGGTTATGTAGAACAGTCCCCAACACAGTCTCCTCAACCATCTCCACCGCATAGCCCGAACACTAGGTTAGCAAAGATGGAGAAGCATGTGGAGAATATGACCACTATGTTTACGCAGTTTATGGCGAACTTTCCAAATGTGGTCACAAGTGTACCATTCGCTATTCCTATAGTACCACCACCATCAGTACAGACAGAGTTACCCCCACCAGTCCCAGTTATTGAAAGGAGGAATCTCATAGCTTATTGCAGTATGACCATAATTAAGGAATATAAGAAGCTGGATCCGCCTATGTTTAAGGGGGATAAGGACACGTTGGCCGCAGTGAATTGGGTGAAGGCGGTCACTAGATCTTTCGAGTATATGTCATGTTCCGAAAAGGAAAAGGTAGGTTTGGCTGCGTATCTGTTAGTGGATGATGCAAAGTATTGGTGGCAGTCCACTCGAGCCATTTTGGAGGCTCAACATGTTGAGGTTACGTGGGATAGATTTTTAGAGGATTTTACTGAGAAGTACATCCCACGCACCGATCAGACCAGGTTGAAGATTGAATTTTTGAAATTGACTCAGGGGACAATGTCAGTTAATCAATATGAGTCAAGGTTTATTGCTCTAAGCGGATTCGATCGAGAGACCATCAGGAGTGAAGGATATAAGATATACAGATTTATAGAAGGACTGAAGTCTCCTATCAAATCCAAGTTGTATACTATGGGTATCACTACTTATAATGAGACGGTCCGTAAGGCTCAGTTATGTGAGCAGGACTATGAGTTTCACTATGATGTTTTCCGAGCCCAAAGTAAAGGCAAAGGACCAATGAAGCGGAAGTCAAAAGGGAAAGCCTCCCGTGACAGATATCCATCTGGGAGAAGTAAGCCATATGACAGAGCTTCGATAGGTAAGCAAGTAAAGTATAAGAAAATGATGATTGTTTTAATTAAATGGTTATATGGAAATATATATTAAATTGGGAGTATTATGATGATTATGGTATAGGAACCCCGAGAGCTACTGGGATCAAGATTAATGATGAGAGATCCCGACATTCAGCTAGTAGTATCGTTAGCTCACCTAAGAGTACAAGACAAAAGTGTGAACATTGCAGAAAGTTCCACAAAGCACAGCCATGCCGGTTGGCAAGTGGCGCATGTTTTAGATGTGGTGAACAGGGACATATGATCAGGAATTGTTCCAAGAGAGATTTGAGGACACCCGAGAAATCTGAGGAGACCCTTCAACTACAACACAAGGCCACTACTGAAGAGAAGGGAAAGATACCTATTAATTATGATGTAAATGTTGAAGATGTCTAAGGTAAAAGTATGTGGTATTATCTGACTCATTGTAAATAAAGTTAATAGAAGGTATGTATGGGTATATGAAGGATTTTTGCTTACGATGTTGAGATAGTAAAGAAAAGTTCCGAACTTAATGAAATACAATAATTGATAAGAAATGATAGTTGAAATTCCGAAGTACTCTTTGGTATAAAGTTTTATGATATATAGTGATGTGTGAAAGGAGTTTAAATAAGAATGATGATTGACTTTTATTAGTCGACTTTACTTAAACGTTTTATTCTATGAAAATATTACTCTGAAAAGAATATGAAGTAATATGAAGAATGAGTTGTCTCAACAACGGTAATTATTCCCTATAGTCGCTTCTAGGTTTCGGAATAAGACAGGTATTTCAAAGTACCTTCCTTACTCCATCCGGATCCCTAGCTGACTATAGTATCTTTCCTGGTTGATCCCTAGAGTACTATAGGAAATGAGGACATTCATTCATTGGCATGTTTGATGCTATGAGAAGAAAATATTTTGGATATGAATTAAAAGAACTATGCTAATAGTTTTAAATGTGATCAATATATGGGTATTTAGAGAGCAAAAGTAAGAAATTATGGGTAGCCATTGTGAATAAATTATGGCTATAATTCTAATTAAGATAGAAGAGATGACTCGAGTTTTCAAAGGATTGTGAAGGTGAAATTAGATCACCTAGGGAAAACCACTGTGGTGGTAAATGCTCTAAGCTGAAAGCATGAAGTAATAATGGTTTGTATGATGATAAGAAAATATGATGTATTGGAGCACTTTACAAGCCTTAAGCTAAATGTTATGCCTTCAAAGTAAATTTGGAATGATGGCTAGTATAATGATTAAGCCAGAATTGATGAACGAATCTGCTAAGTCAGCCCACTTCCTGCCCATGAAGTCTGTAGATATACTTAGTGAGTTGGCAAAATGTAGGTGAAAGAAGTGTTAGACTACATGGAGTTCCAATAAGCATTTCATATGGTAGAGATTTCAGGTTCACTTCTCATTTTAAGGAGATTAGCAAGGAACCATGGGATCTCAGTTGAAAATTTTGCACAGCTTTTCATCCGTAGACTGATGAGCAGTCTGAGCGCATGATTTAGACGCTCGAGGATATATAAAGAGCTGGTGCTATGTATTTTAAATGCTCATGGGACGACCATCTGCCATTGACTAAGTTTATTTATGATAATAGCTATTATACAAGTATCCGGATGACACTGTATGAAATGTTATAAGAATAAAAAGTGTCAATCTCCGAATTGGTGGGAAGAAGTAGGCGAGCGAAAATTATTAGCTTTTGATGTAGTCGAGCAAGCATCTAAAGAGGTTAAGTGAGTGATTAAAGACACATGATAGCTCAGAATAGACAAAAGGTTATACAAATGCTTAATAAAGACTAATTGATGTTTTGGTTGGAGATTCGGTAAATTGAAAATTTTCCATCCAAAGGAATTATAAGAATTGGTCGACGAGGTAAATTGAGCCCTCGTTATATCGATCCAATTGAAGTCTTCGATCAAATTGGAGATATCACCAGTAAATTGATGTTACCTTCAGAGCTATTGAGGATACGTAATATTTGTATATGTCAATATTTCGAAGGTATAATCCAGAATTTATCTTATGTCATAAAAGATGAAACCTTAGAAGTTCAGAAAGACATAAGTCATGTGAAATAAGCCATTTGGGATTTTGGACAGAAAAGATAAGGTATATAAGTCTATGATGATTCCATTAGTTAAAGATCATTGACAATATCACATTATGGAAGAAGCTACATGAAGCTAAATAGCCAAATCAAGGAAGAGTATCCGGAACCATTTGAGACATGACCTGATTTGAATTTGGAGGACCAAATTCTCTAAGGTGGGGAGAATGTGAAATCCCCAATTTCAGGAAAATCTTCCATAATTATAAAGTATGTTAGCTTAAATTGAAAAATAAGTAGATATGAGAATTTTGAAGTATGAAGGATGTATGAAACATGGAAGAAGTAATGAGATGAAAGATTAAATAGTCAAGGAAATTAAATTGATGTTATAAGAATAATGGAGGTATGAGCAAAGAATTAATATCAGAAAATTAAGTGTAAGTAAAGACAAGTGTTATATGGGAGAAAGAAGACCAATTAAATGAATATGAAGTTTAATATATGAATGATGTATGCATGATGTATGGAAGAAATAAGAAAATTGATAGTCAATAAGATAAATGATTTATTAGGTTGATATCAGAAAAATATTAAGAATATGAGACAAGAAATTAAATCAGAAATATTATTGGAAATTAAATGGATGAGTCATATGGAAGAGGAATTAAATGGACAAATGGTCTTGAGTCAAAAGGATAAAGTGGCTGAGATGAGATTGATAATGGGATAAGAAGCAATTAATGCATGTAGCATGACTCATCATCCCTCCCATCACCCCACGGCAGCAACTCTTCTAGCCCTCTCCCTTGTGTTCTCCAAGTTTCCATAAGTCTTCTATCCATGACTACCTTGACAAACACCCTTGTTTAGTAACCAAATCGTTAAGTTTGTTAGACAAAAAACGATCATAGTCACTAGACGAGGTTATATCTGAAGTTTGGTGGATTGATTCCAAGTATTGGAAGAGATCTCAAAGTTTGAGATTTTGGTCACTAGCAAAAGGTAAGAGAAGAAGATGATTTAGTCAATTATGCTCATGGTATGGTGTTGTACTGAATTAGTATAACATGTTTATGGCAAATTCTTAAAGGTTTGCTTTGATATGATGATTTCAGATTTGAAGAAGAAAAAGGTTAGGGTTGGTGAACCAAGTAATTTCATGTTCTCGAAGTAATCGAGGTAAGAAATTTATGTAACGGACGTAAGGCGGCTATGTCCGCATGTTTTGTGATGTTTTTACATGTTTTGGAGAGAAGTATTAGTTGATTTTGTGCAGGAAAAGATGCATTTTCGGATTTGTTTCCTAGTACCAATTAGGCTAGGGGCAGCCGATTGCCATAAAGGGAAGTCGACTGCCTAGAGACAACCAAAACGTTGTTTTCCGAAAACCGATGCAAACCAGTCGACTGCTATGTAAGCCAGTCGACTGCTATTTTCCAAAATGCATTCTGTTTCAAAACCAGTCGACTGCCTATTAGACCAGTCGACTGCTAATTTTCCAGAAGCATTCTGTTTTAAAAACAGTCGACTGCTATATGACCAGTCGACTGCTATTTGCTAAGAAGCATTCTGTTTGAAAACCAGTCGACTGCTATATGGACCAGTCGACTGCCCTTATATGTTTTCAAAGATGAAATTATCGGAATTTTAAATGAAAATAATTTCGATAAATGAAAGTATGAAGAAGCAGCCGACTGCCCTATGAGGCCAGTCGACTGCCCTGTTTTGAAAAGAGATTTTACACCTATTTTCAGAAAGTATGAAATGCCATGGCAAGAAGCTATATGGCATATGTTTTGAGATTATGCACTATCATGTTTATAGTAGGGGCTCTGATCAAGTCCTGAAATGATGTAATGTATGTTATGGGCTGAGGAACCATAAGTCAAGCCTCAGTCGCTACAGAAGGACACCTGACTAGTGTTAACTGTAGCCACCCGCAGTTGGCCAATCTGTTTATATTTCATGTTCGGCTAAGGGAGGATTCCTGGCCCTACGGGGTACGCCACATGATAATGATGATGATGACGATGATGATGATGCAATGCATAACTCCACAAAAGTACAAATAGTTTTATGTTATCAAAACTATATGTATATGCGACTTCTAAGAATAAAGAAATCGAAAGTACTTGATTTACTTGTACAATAAGTTTTAAAAGAAGTATATGATGTGTGATTTCAAGAAAGTATAATACGTTTTAAGAGAAGTATGTATGTATGTATGTATGTAAATGATATTTGAAAGAAGTACTTGAAATATGTTTTGAAGAAGTATATGAAACATGCTACGTTATAAAAGCATGTAAAGTATGTTTTAAAGTAAGTTATGAAGTATGATGTTTTAAAGAAAGTATAAGAAGAAGAAGTATGATGCAAGTATGATGCATGTTTTAAAGAAAGTATGTTTGCTTAAACCATTTGAAAGAAATATGCATGGTTGCAAACAATGCATGAAATGAGTATGCAATGTATACATGCTTTATAATGCTTTACATGACATTATAGAGCCAAGTAGGAAAAATGCATATAGAGGCATAGTACACTCTTTTACATATTTTTGTTACTGAGCGTAAACTCACCCTTTTACGAACATTTTTCATACAGACTATCTGAAGTAATCCCTCGCTCTCGATAGAAGAGTCTACGAATGGATCTTGAAAGTTTACCTTCGAGAGACGCTTCCCAAGTAGTATAGAAGGTATCCTTATGTAATTATGCAAAGTAAATTGTAATTCAGTTATGGTACAGTACAACAATCATTAATGTATATAAGATGTCGGGGATTTAAGTTAAGATGATGTATGAGATCCTGTGGATACGAATGATACATATATACATGTATCATTAGTCTGTTTTATTGAAATTGAATAAAATTTTATGAGCTATCAGATAATTAGCTTAAGAATAAAGGAAGAATGACACTGAATGAACTAAAATCTAAATAAAGAAGGAAAAAGTTAAGTGATAAGATGAAGTGACGGGGACGTCACACCCTTACAAGAAAAATCATGGTCCTCTCTTTTATTCAGTTAACATACTAAACTATTATCAAGTGATCCCTTTAAACCGTCAACCATACATAATTTTCCTTACATTTCATAACGCAAATTGATATTTTGGGCTAACTTTTTCTTTTATTCACATGATATGTCTCTTTGCAGTTTAAATCTTTACTATCAAGTATGGTTTCACTTGATGCATTTTAAGGCCATTTGCCTAAGGTTTCATTTTAATTACCTCGTGATGTGTGACATTACCCTTACAAGAAAAATCATGGTCCTCTCTTTTATTCAGTTAACATACTAAACTATTATCAGGTGATCCCTTTCAACCGTCAACCATACATAATTTACCTAACATTTCATAACATCATTAGGCATTATACATTAATCCTTAATTTACCTCCTTAACATACATCCTGACTTAAATTATTCTATACATACATGTCTAGAAATATAAACAAACATAACAATGGAGGTTATACCTCCAGAATACTTAAACAAGCTTCGAAGGATGTGGTCCACTCTAATCAGCCTTCGTTCTTAACTCTGAACCTAATCAAGATAATCTATAAGGGAAGTAATATATGGGAGTGAGCTTACACCTAGTAAGCAACATATATAAAGAAAAGTTAGGTTTATATCGTACTAAATGGCATACATGTAAGATGAATAAACTTATTTAAATATATGTTATGCGTTCCTAACATTTTTTAAAACCATCACTAGTTCCATAACCAATTTGATCATTCACAGTTGTCCATATCCATACATAACCATCATGATTCCCTTAACTTTCTTTCCTATCTATAACCATCAATATGTGGAGTAGGGTTTAAGGGGTAATAGTCAGAAGAATACTTTGAAGCACCTCATTTCATCGAACCCTAACATTTGAACTAAGTGAATCTTACATATACAATGGTATGCCACAATGCACATGCTATGCATAAACCACATGCTATGCATAAACCACATGCTTAGGATTATAATTCAGCATTAACTTTCAAAACTTAAATCATATGTATTCTTGTTCTTCAACAATGTGCATTTATAAATTTCATACTTAAGAAAATAAGATAAAACAAAACATTGTGCAAAATACTTATTAAAGAAACATGTTACACATTAGTTAAAACGTTCATGCAAAATCATATCCTTTAAACATTCGTACAAATCGCTTACTTAAGAGACATATTTTAAATCACGTGCTTAGGAACATACATTAAATTTCATGCTTATGAACATTCATGGAAAACCACTAACATTTGTACAAAAGCATATATTTAGAAACATGTAAACAAAATCATCAACTTAAAAAGATGTGTACCAAATTATTTTCTTAGAAGACTAGGCATAGAACTCTCTGTACTTGCAAAGGTAATAAGCACAACTTATTGTAGCTAGCAATGGTTTTAATTTAGAAACCTTAAGTTATCTATTATCATAGATCCTTTTAGTGCCACTGATCGATTGGTAATTGAGGAATGTCATGACTAGCTATCGGATGACATGCTAAAATAGGGTGTCCTCATCAGGCACATCCACCCACATTCTACATACCCGATCTTAGTACATCGGTATATACATGTGTTGTGTGCTACATGCCATGAAGTTGTGAGCAATAGGGTACTTATGGCCTCAAAAATGAAAACCTTTAATTAGACAACTTGCATAATAATATTGTGCTTAAACATCATGCTTATTGCATTTCCCATTAGGTAGGGTAAGTGCAAGGTTGTGCTTAATATTGTGCTTAGTGCATGACCTTTTAGGTCGAGTCAATGCAAAATCAAGAGTCATATGCTCAAATTAAATATGTTTACGAATTATATCAAAACATGTATAAAATATACTTGTGTAAGGTTGTCAAAAGCATTTAATTAAAACATCATACAAAACTTTGCATGATTTCCAATAATTACAGTCTTAGAAAATTCATAACATAGCCTGCTAAGCTTAGGTATTCATCCAACTAAAATCATGCTTTCTTAAACATAATCATGTTTGAAAAGAATGCAATGCATCATCTATTATCTCCAAAACATATTACTTCTAGGAAGTAAATAAATTAATTATGATGGATTCATCATTACCGATACATAAGTAACATGAGTATATTTTGACTAAGTATACGATTTTATTTTCGGTAGTTTTTCATTAGTATTGTAGATTGGAGTGTAAATTAGGTGAATACCACTTGTCGATATGAAACAATTTACTTCTAGAGTGTATATAAATTATTTCTATCTGATATGTCTTTATCGATAGATAAATTGTTGAGGTATGATATTGATTATTTGTGTGGTTATAAGATTAAATCTTGGGAATGCGATATGACCTTAATTTCTATTTATATATGTTACTCACTAAACTTTAGCTTATTCCCCTATGTTGTATCTTTTTCAGATTCATTGGTTTATATCCGAGCAATTTCATTAGGCTATTTACGGTGGATTCTACTCCTTTGAGGCCCTTTTGCAAAATTTGGGAGATATATCCTTGATGTTTATATTTCAAATAGCTATTATGTACACAGTAATATAAGGATGGGATGTAAGGTAGGGAAGATGTGAATGTAAATGTTAAGTTTACTTACCTTGTAATATAAATAAGATCCTTTTAAATGCATGGTGCTTATTGATATGTGGAATGTTACATGGATGGTGTATGATTAATGGTTTAAGATGATCACAGACAATAATTAAGTATGTAGAATGAATTTATTATAAAACCATGGTCTTCTCAAAAAGATAAAGGAACATATTATGAGGTAAATTATGTTGGGACCTTACGCAACTAACCTTAAATAAGTAGAGGAGTGAGTACCTGATAGCATTAGACCTACACTACGCAATCACAAATGATATAAGAAAAAGGAAAAATTTAGCTTACATTTTTGCATTTAGAGATATTACAAATAATCACATGCTAAACAACAGTCAACCAAATGCATTAGGCTAGACATCCTAATGTCTCTATTTCTAGAATTTGCAAAATGTGGCTTAAACAAAATCATTCGTCATTCTCATTTCAACACATATAAATTGTCAAGTATTGATCTCATTCATAAATATGTATTATAATGTCACATGCACCACATGAGCTGCTATGCATTTCAATAGGCAGTATTGGCACATCATAGGTATACATAGCATTTTCAATCACATTTTAGTTTTCAATCAATCATACGTACACCATAGATGCCAACATCCATTCTTATATCATTAACTTACCAAAGCTAGTACACTTAAGAAATTTTCACTGCTTGGCTAAAAATGCACACCACCACTTTAGGTGATTCCATTATAATTTTAATACACCAAAGCACTTTGTACATTCACATATACATTATAGAAATCACATTAAGTTCAAATAAGCCACCTCACCCTAGTGAACCTCCTTAGGCTTTAGGCTTCTTAAGGTTTCCTTTGTGCTTTCTACATTCCAATCACATAAATAATTAATATCTATCATGTATATGCATATAGGTTTCTCTACAAACCACAACGATCATTCACTTTAGTATAACCATACACTTACACATGTTGAAATCAAGGCAAAAGAATCACATCTCATGGTTACCCTTCACCTTGACCAAATGTATATACCACTATTACATAAGGTTTTGTTTCAAACTATCACACTATAAAATCACTTAGTATTATCACATGGTTCACATATATCAAACCCAAAGCAAATAGCCAACTTAACGTATATATCTCACCTTAGCTAAACCCTTGTTGTCAATTTCCTTATCTTTAAAATAACACCATAAAACATCTTAGTATTAACACATAAACATCATATTTCAAGCTTGAATCAAAAGAACAATTCCTACCATATAAATCTAGCTTGGCCAAAAGCATTCTCTCTCTACACCAACTTTCAATCTTCTTCTTCCTTTTTTCTCTTAGTTTTTCTTTCTCTCTTTTCTTTCTTTTTGGTTTTGGTTTCTTCCTCTTCTCCTATGGTCTTGCTGTGACTTCACATAGTTACTTAGCACAATTTACTCTTTCATTTACTTAGTCAAAGTCAATGCAAGATGATACAACTTCCTAGTGAAGCTTCATAAGATATTTTTATTGTGGTACTTATCACTATAATACATAATTCTTTAATTTCCTAAAATCTTATTTTTGTATGGTTTATACTACACATCATACACTTGGTACATATCACACCCGAGTATTATAAAAGATAACTCACCAATTCTACCTTTTAAAGAATGTTGTCGGCCATACATGCACACTTTAGAATTTTTACAATGTTTTAATCCATTTAACCATTAATTCCATATTTTACTAATTTACTTGGTTTATACTTAATCACCAACACTTGGTTATTATTTATTCTCCGTTCTCATGTTAATCCAAAACAAAAAGTCATATTAATTGACATTTTAAGGAGATGGCTGACCATGTATGGAAAAATTAGGGTTTTGCATGCTTTTAATCCTTTTAGGATTATTTTGGTCTATTTAAGGTCTAACTTGGTCAACCTTGGTTTAGGGTTTGACTTATCAATTTTAAGGTTTGACTTATCACTTTTAAGGTTTGACCATACTCATTTGACATAAAAAATTCAAGCCACATTGTCCATTTGACCCACTTGTTTCGTAGACCTATGGACAAAATTATCATTTTTTTGGTTTGTTGCACTTATTCCCATGTAACCTGAAATCGTAGCTACTTGAGCCAAAATGTCTTATTTGAGCTTATTTATACTCAATATAAGGGAATTCCATGCTTCCAAGGTGGATGTGCCATTCTGGAAGTCCCGCGTACTTGTGCATAGAGAGCTCACATCTTTGTACAAAGATTTAAGTTGTTATGATTCAATTATCGAATGCATTTCAAACAATTACTTTACATAGCATCATAGAAATAACAATGATCAAATGATCACTATTAATGTGACAATGAAATGAATATTCCTTTTGTTAGCATTATTTTTTTGCTTCTTTCTTATTCTTTAATGCTGGAATATATATGTCTCTTATTTTGACTCAGATGGTAGGTGGGTAATAAATGCAAAAGTATCCATTGATGTTAATCAAAACTAGAAGTTATCTTCTTCCTAGAATAAGGTGATGCTTTTGTCTGGGGGTAATGATGCCGTAACAATATATTGTCTATTACTTTTTAATCCAAGAAATAGTAAAGTACTAGCCCTTTGAATGAGTATCGATACATTGTATATTTCTTCAAATCTTTTTAAGTTAATTCCTAGATACTAAGTGTATTCTTACTCTCCTTATATTGCTTAGTACTCAAGTAACTTTATGGCAGATTTACTTCTTCTTAAGTTAAAAAAGTCATATCAAAATCCTAATAATTTCAAAGCTAACATTGTTAAAGGTTGAAATTATAAATGTAGACATAAATGTGTGATTTAAGAATATAGATGATTAATTCGATGATATTAAACTTGTTTGTATGGTGTGTACAATCTATTTATTCTTTTGTTCTTTACTTCACTTGTTTAATTGTTTTGCTAAAGTGTTAAAATTATTGAATGAGAAAATTAGAGAATTTAGAATAGCGAAACAAAGTTAAATTTCTTACAAAACTAATTCATCCTTTTCAATTTAGTTATTAAGCCAACAATTTGTATCAAAGCTTAAACTTTAGATTATAATTCTAACAACCTTAAACTATAAAGGATCCTAAGAAATTACTTAATTTAACATAGGAAACCTTGTTAGTCTAAAAGGTCAGTATACTATTAGACCCCCATTGCTTAATGGTGAGAATTATGGTTATTTGAAGACTAAGATGATACTCTTCATATAAGCTAATCGTTATGAGATGTTGTAAGTAATTGTTAAGGGTCCTTCAATCCCAAAGAAAACAACCAGGGATGTAGAATTTATTAAAAATGATGATGAATGGGATAAGAATGCTATTAAGATGGCATAACTTAATGCTAAAGCTATGCATACACTTTTTTGTTCCTTTAAACCTAATGAATATTGTTACAGAGTGTGAATAGTGTAAGTAAAGAGATGGACATCAGGATTTACATGGTTCAACAAAGTGCTTACATCCATGATGGTAGCTATGAGTTTACCTCTAAGCATAAGATGTGAACCAAACTGTTCACAAAGTACAATGCGTTTGACAAGACTGGTCGGGTAATTGGGCTATACCAAGGTACAGATATGTAAGTAAGGAGATAAGGTGCAAAGTAAACACAAAAGAGTCTAAGCAAGAATGAGAACCTAAAGATCTATTTCCCTTGGAAAAGAGGGCCTATTTATGAGCAAGTGGAGAGCACAAGATCGTTCTATGTGTCATTATCTAGTGGATTTTGGTAGTTTGAATAGGATTAGTGAGTTCAAGCCATGTGATTAGGGAGACTATGAGATTAAGCAAGATTTAGATGAGGCCTATTAGGCCAAGCTAGGTGTCTAGTCTTCTTAGTTGAGTCCATCCCTAACACTACGTCCTCCTAGACCAAATTGAGCCTCAATTGTGGTGGTCTTGTTGAAATCGCTTGAAAGAGCTTTGTTGTGCTGTCAAGGCCATCTTACCTTACGTGTGTGATAACTGTAATTTTTATACATATGAAACCTAAATACAATTACTGAAATAGTGTAGGATGGCTAAACATTGATTTCTCGATTTTCGGTATAATGAGGCAAACTTTCGTGTTCTAATCATCATATAATGATGATATTCAGCCTTTGGTATGCCATTCGAAGCTTTTAAATTATGATTTTGGTTTTCTTTCTCTAAAAGTGCAAGAAATGAAGAAATAATAGTTTTGTCCATAGGTCGTCGGGACTTGTGAGACCCGATTTTGTGACACTGTACATTATATTTGTAAATTATTTAGTGGAATTAAATAAATATTGGACATGAGATTCCACTTTAAATTATGGAATTTTCAGAATTTTAATTTACAATATGGTGTATATGAATTGGAATGAAAATTAAAGAGAAGAAAAAGAAAATCAGAAAAATTATGCACGGAAAGAGTTACTCCATGGCATAAAATATGAAAAAAAATATTAATAGAACGAAAATTTTATATTACATGTGATGTAATTTGGTTGATTGAAATATATAAAAAAGGAGATGGAAAGAAAACAAAAATCGTGCAACCAATTGGACTACACGTAAAGTGTTGTTGGAGTATGATCTATGGTAGAGTCCAGCTGAAATGCAATCTTGGTTTGCTGTAAAAATGGATAAATAATAGTAGAAAAAAAAGAATATTATTGATTGGACACATGGCTGCATTATTGGCTGAGATATGCATAAAAAGAAAGCAAAAAGTGTAAATAAAAATGGGCAGAAAAATGGGCAGCAAACACGTTAACCTTGCTGCCGATTCTGCTTAAGATTTGAGAAGAAATTTAAAGGAAAATCAGCCATGATTTTATAGTATAAAATATAATATAAATCATATTTAAAATAGAAAAGAAGTTAAACTTAACATGTGAGCCGATATGATTGGCTGAAGAAAACAAAACAGCGCAGCAAAGTGGACTTCAACGCCACTTTGTGCTGCTCTTGTACCGTTCTGTTCAAAAAATTAAAGGCTGATAAAATATAAGTTTTATAATATAAATATAATGGAAATTTTACTTAAAAGATAGAGTATTAAAAGCTTATTAGATAAGAAGATTTTATTTGTTAAAGCTTACTAAAAGTGAAGAAGAAGAAAACTTGGTCAAAAAATAGGACAACAAGGAGCCCCTCCACTGTTCCTTTACTGCAGTTTGCTTTAGAAAATTACATGCAAATTAGACATGAAATGATGAGAAAAATATGATAAAAAGTTAGGTGGCTGAATGTTATTGGAGGCCTTGAGTAAAAAAGAAACTAATTGAAGCAAACACCTCAGCCAATTTTACTTATTCATCACCGATTTTACTTCACTACGAGAGAGCCATTTTGGAGTTGAGTTGTGTTCTGTTTTGGCCATCTTTTAGCCAGAGAAAATTCATAGATTAATAGTTAACCTCTTAACCTTAAAAACCAATCTTTCCTCCATCATTATAAGCATCAAAGGAAGAAGAGTGGAAGGCTGAAATTAAAACAGAAAATAAAATTCTGTTTTGGAGATCACCAACCGGTCAAGGTAAGATGTCAAAATTTTATGGTTTCTTTGATAATACATGATGAATTTATATGTGTATTAGCATGAGAATTAGAAATTTAGACTTGTTGTTAGTTAAAGTCTTGTTGGATTATGAAAGTATAATAGATTTGGATCCTGAGGTAGATGAAGAACAAAAAGGAATTGGGCTGAAAATTGTAGTTTGATGATGTAAAGTAGTTAAAGGAAATTAAATAAGTTGATTAGAAGCTTGAAAAACATGAAAGGAAGAAGAATAAAAAATCATGCTAATGACAGGGGAGTTCGGTTGGGCATAGAAGAGTTGGAAATTTATAGCTATAAGCAGCAAATGATAAATGAAATGGTTCACGTAGACAAGAGACAAATAATTGAAAACAAGAAAATCGAAGAAGATAGAAAAGTCAATAAAAGAGGCCATTAGAGAATTCGTTCATGACTTGATTTTCTTACGAATTAGTGCTGAAAATTAGGTATTTTAGTAGAAGGTAATTATAGAAATTAAAAGAGATGGGTTGGTGAAATTAAAACCGAAAAAGAAGTTTAAATGAAAAAGTTGAGTTTTAACACCAGTATAATTTATACTAGTTGTACTTATTTTATGACATTAGAGGCTGCATTATATGAAGATTAGTAGCTTAAAAATAAGAAGAAAGATATTAATAATTTTCCACAAAATTATTTTGCAGCCCGAGTCAACAGAATTCGGTAAAAGTAACCAAAAAGACCAGCTTCATAAGACTGGTAAGGGGGAGTGTGTGAGTTGTAGTGATATAATAAATTGCATGTTTTCCTGAGCTAAACTTTATGAGAATATCGAATGCATGATTTGGTTTGAAAACATGCAAAATTGTGGTTGATAAGCTGGATTTTTATACTACAAATTGTGTGTAGGAGGTTAGGAATTCGCAGCCGTTATGCTGTTGGAAAATTTCCTAAAATATTTTAAAATATTTTAGAAGCAAGAAATGATTTAAATGGGAAATTTTGAATATAATTTCCATCAATTTTCTATAAATTGGAAATTATGAGAAAGTTATAAAATTAAATATTCATGTTTTATATTTTCATTAAAGTGAGAAATTAATTTTATTTTATATGATATTAAATATTCAAAATGAATATTTAGTTGTTTTCTCACTCGATATATGAATATTTACCGACTGATTTATGGTATGTGTAAATGAGAAATAAATACCTTTTTGGAAGAAATACTTGAAAAAAATGATTTAAATTATTTAAACTCCTTAAAGGTATTTTTATGGGAAAAGAAAGGATTTTTATACCTTTATGGAACTACATACTGATTTTATTTATCTGATAAATTCCATAAAGGTGATAATATTTAAAATTGTGAGCCTTATGGATAAACATCAAATATTTCAAATTACTTTGAATAAGATCCATAAAGGCTATGGTACGGTTTTTATACTGTTTTCAGACTTAGGCCCTGAGTTTCATGCATCATACTATTACTGTTACTGTCACGTGGCTTATTGACCCGCCAGTCATCAACATCCCGGATGTCACCTGGCAAGTGTACACCAAGGACACCTTATAGATCATGGCCATAGATCTCACTACATATTGTGTCCCTTCGAGGATGATTACTGTGTCCCTTAGTAGACGATGATAGTATGATTTAATTGTAGGGTGATGCCTAGTCTCAACTTACTGATTATTGTTTATTGAGGGGATTTATTGAATCTTGTTTACCGTACTGCATTGTGAATTACTGTTTACTAAATTGAATCGTATCGAAATACTGTTTTATTAAACTGGTAGCTACTAATTATTGTTTACTGAACTGAAAGCTACTGATTACTGTTTACTGAACTGATAGCTACTGATTATTGTCTACTAAACTAAATGCTACTGTTTACTGTTTACTGAACTGAAACTTACTGATTACTGTTTACTAAACTGAAAGCTACTGATTACTGTTTACTGAAACGAAATCTACTGATTTCTGTTTACTGAACTGAATTGTACAAAACACTATTTACTGAACTTAAAGGAAATTACTGCTATCGAGAAAGAATACTTTGAAAATTATTTCTTAAATAGAAATAATTACTGAACTATTATCCAGTGATTTGGATATTTATAAACTACTATACTGAAAGGACTGTTTACTGTAACTACTATTTTATCACTGTACTGTCATGTGTTTTGAAAGCGGTGTACTGAAGTGAAATAATAAAATGGTTTATACCATTTTTATAATTACAAGAAAAGAGAAGGAATAGTTTTGAAATAAAACAATTTATTTATTACTCTTTATAGTTGCTCTGGGTTTCCGGGACAAGACAAGTATTTCAAAATACCTTCCATGCTCCATCTAGATTTCCTGGCCGACTATAGTATCCTTCCTTTACTGTGCTTAGTACACCATTAGGAAATAAATATTTTACAACATATAGTGTTCATTATATCAAGCAGTATACGACTCCTTTACTGAGCATGTGGTTCGCTCACCCCTTAATTTCAAAATTTTCAGATTAATTACGAGGATCATTTGATGGCTTCCTCAGATAAATATAGCTGCGAGTAGCCCACTGGGACGAAGAGCATGGAAATTTAAAGGTACAATCATTTCTCTTATATATTTAGACACTTGTATACAGTATTACATTATTGTAAAATAAAAACAGGGGATGTAAAGTGCATGGAATATTGTAAAAATTTGTATATTCTGAATTTATTGAATAACTGTTCATCATTTATTATTGATAATAATCAAGTGTTAAAGGCATCATAGACAGCCCAACCAGTAAAAATGTGTAAATATGAGTAAATATCATGTGATTACTGTACTATGGACTATTACAGATTTAATGGTATCAGAGTAAGGTTGGCCTGATGTCTATCGATGCTTTTAGAACAAAAAGTGTTGAAAAAGATTAACATCCCCTGTAGTACTGTATAGTCTGAATGAATAGAGAACCAAGTGACTGTAAAATAAAGTAAGTATTTAAAATGGTGTGAAAGTTTACGAACCAAGGGTTACAAAAGGGAATTGTAATCCGAGAATTTTACATGAAATAGGTGATCTTATGGTCTTACTGGAGGCCTGTTCGGTAAAGTACGGAGAGGAACTCGGTGAAGGTCCCACCAGGACTTCTTTGTCCGAATCGAGCTAAGACCTTAAAATGATGATATTAGAGTGGAATAGAATATCATCAGTGTATAGATCTTAAGATTGCCTGCTTAAAGGTATTTTGAAGAGAGAGAAATAAACGTGAAAATGACGATTATGCCCCTATATGGAAATAAAATTTTTGAAATTATAACAGACGAAATTGATCTCGAACTGACTGATTGTGATGGAGAAATGGATGGGGTATGCTTTACATAATGATATACTGTATAGACATGAAGAAATATGTATAAGAACTGTAAAGTGACTATAAGAGAATCAAGCTAACCTGAGTTATTAGATGAATATGATTTCAAAGTGAATGACGGTAATGAAAAGGTTAGCTATGAAGTGAAGTAGTTAAAACTACTATACTTAGTGTATTATTTGTTGCCATAATTAAATGGTATATGATGAAGTGAGTAATAAATAGAAAAAAAATAGATATGAAAAATAGGTTAAATGATTTGAAAGTTATACGTATGTATTTGAGGATACGTAATGAAATTTCAGGATGTAATAACGAAACATCCAAGATGATATGAGATTATGATTTAGAATTTACTGGATGAATTTCTCAATAAATTTTCGGAGTAATGTGGATTCGAGAGATTATTGACTCGATTCACAACATAGAATTTATTTATAAGCTCTTATCAGAAAATATAAAGGAGTTCGAAGAGCTTAAGAAATTACTCCGGAAACTTGTGGATAAAGAATTTATTGTATAAGTGTGTTTGGAGGAAACACTAATGACCTCGTTGGAGAGAGTATAAGGAATTTCTAAGATCAATCTGTGAACAGGGTGTCAACAGAGAAAATCCTGGAGAGTGATGTTTATAAAATAATGTTGAGAACGCAGTATAATTTTAATGAGTTCTTGATGGTACCTAAAGGTTTATAAAATATTTTGTGAGGTATATGAGTTTAATGAATGAAATATTTCAATCACATACGGCTAAATTATAATGGCATGAAATCACGAAAATAAATATGTTGGGATAATAAAGAATCCAAAGGAACTATGATGTTGTAGAAGTGATTATAAACTGATTGATCAAATTGATTCACTTCTACATCATCAATTTTCTTGATATCTTGAGTGCCCTAGTCGATACATATCTGTGAAATGGTGAGAATGTATGTGAAGTTCCAGTGAGCGATTACATGTGATAGGAATCATGGATTTCCCACATGCTTTTGAGAGAATAGCAAACGTCTTTGGGATTCCAAATTTACTGATAGCACCGGTTAGTACTGATTAAATATTCGAGCGTAATATGTAAACGCTCAATGACATGTTGAGAGCGAGTGCACTGGATGTAAAAGCTATTGGGACAGTTACATACGATTTATTAAAATTGTTTAAATGATAATCACCAAATTATTATCGACTTGGCATCAAATGAGATAAATAGTGTGAATTAATTACTGTATGAAGAGAAAGTGAAAATTGTTAACTCCCAAAGATGATAAATAATTTCAAGGAGTTTAAATTAATTGTGAAAGAGGAAATGTGTGATTTAATGGAAAGTTAAATTGTAAAAGTATACTGGTTGTCTCATCCTAAAGACAAGATCAATTGAAAGTTAGAAATTTTATAAGGAAGAAAAATACCTATATTGGTGACACTTCCTAAATTAAGTGAAATTCGGAGAACCTGTAAAGGGTATAATGCTATATGGATAATTGTGCATAAATTAACTAAGTCTACCTAATTTCTTGGTTATGAAATCTTCTGATCCAACTAGTGCCTTAGCCGATTTATATATTAGGGAGGTAGTGAAGTTACCTGGTGTCTAGTGAGCATTATATCTGATAGGGAGTCCCGTTTCGCATCTCATTGATGAGAGAGAGACTTCAGGAAGCTATGGGATCCCAACTGAGTTGTAGCACCGCGTTTCATCCATAGACTGATGGACAGTCCGAGCATACGATATAAATGCTTGAAGATATATGGTGAGCGTGTGCAGTTGATTTTAGAGGCTCCTGGGATGATCATCTACCTAACATAATTTGCTTATAGTAATGGTTAACAGGTGAATATCGGTATGGCACCTTATGAAACTATATATGGCAGACAATATAGATCCAAGGTAGCATGGGAAAAGGTGGAAGACCATAAGTTCTTAGCTCCCTATATGGTTGAGTAGATTCCCAAGATGTATAGGTAATAAAACATTTTGAAGGTCTCATCCCCTAAAGACATAATGAGATTCGATAAGAAAGGAAAGTTGAGTCCTCAATACATCGGACCTTTTGAGATCTTAGATCGCGTGGGAGAGGTGGCATATCGGTTAGCACTACCACTAGAGTCGGTGGGAGTGCATAATGTATATCATGTCTCGATGTTGAGTAAGTATCAACCAGATCCTTCTCACATAATTCGACATGAACCACTGGAGATCAGAGAGGATATGAGTTACGTTGAGAGGCTAGTACGGATTTTGGATAGGAAAGATAAGGTATTGCGATCTAAGACGATTCCTTTGGTTAAGGTGCTTTGGTAGTATCACACTGAGGAGGAGGCTACTTGGGAGTTAGAGAGCCTTATGCGTGAGAGGTATCTAGAGCTCTTTCAGTGATAGGTCCGGATAAATTTGGAGGACCAAATTTCTTAAGGAGGGGAGAAAATGTGAGACTCGATTTTGTTACACTGTACATTATATTTTGTAAATTATTTAGTGGAATTAAATAAATATTGGACATGAAATTCCACTTTAAATTATGGAATTTTCAGCATTTTAATTTACAATATGGTGTATATGAATTGGAATGAAAATTAAAGAGAAGAAAAAGAAAATCAGAAAAATTATGCATGGAAAGAGTTATTCCATGGCATAAAATATCAACAAAAATATTAATAAGAGAAAGAAAATTTTATATTACATGTGATGTAATTTGGTTGATTGAAATATATCAAAAAGGAGATGGAAAGAAAACAAAAATCGTGCAGCCAATTGGATTACACCTAAAGTGTTGTTGTAGTATGATCTACGGTGGAGTCCAACTGAAATGCAATCTTTCTTTGCTTTAAAAATGGATAAATAACAGCATAAAAAAAGAATATTATTGATTGGACACATGGCTGCATTATTGGCTGAGATATGCATAAAAAGAAAGCAAAAAGAGTCAATAAAAATGGGCAGAAAAATGGGCAGCAAACACGTTAACCCTGCTACCGATTTTGCTTAAGATTTGAGAAGAAATTTAAAGGAAAATCAGCCATGATTTTATAGTATAAAATATAATATAAATCATATTTAAAATAGAAAAGAAGTTAAACTTAACATGTGAGCCCATATGATTGGCTGAAGAAAACAAAACAGTGCAGCAAAGTGGACTTCAACGCCACTTTGTGCTGCTCTTGTACCGTTCTATTCAAAAAATTAAAGGCTGATAAAATATAAGTTTTATAACATAAATATAATGGAAATTTTGCTTAAAAGATGGAGTATTAAAAGCTTATTAGATAAGAAGATTTTATTTGTTAAAGCTTACTAAAAGAGAAGAAGAAAACTTGAACAGAAAACGGGACAGCAAGGAGCCCTTCCACCGTTCCTTTACTGCAGTTTGCTTCAAAAAATTAAATGCAAATTGGACATGAAATGATGAGAAAAATATGATAAAAAGCTAGGTGGTTGAATGATATTGGAGGCCTTGAGTAAAAAAGAAACTAACTGAAGCAAAGACCTCAGCTAATTTTACTTGTTCATCACCGATTCTGCTTCACTAAGAGAGAGCCATTTTGGAGTTGAGTTGTGTTTTGTTTTGGCCATCTTTTAGCCAGAGAAAATTCATAGATTAATAGTTAACCTCTTAATCTTAATATCCAATCTTTCCTCCATCATTTTAAGCATCAAAGGAAGAAGAGAGGAAGGCTGAAATTAAAACAGAAAATAAAATTCTGTTTTGGAGATCACCAACCGATCAAGGTAAGATGTCAAAATTTTATGGTTTCTTTGATAATACATGATGAATTTATATGTGTATTAGCATGAGAATTAGAACTTTAGACTTGTTGTTAGTTAAAGTCTTGTTGGATTATGAAAGAATAATAGATTTGGATCTTGAGGTAGATGAAGAATAAGAAGGGAATTGAGCTGAAAATTGTAGTTTGATGAGGTAAAATAGTTAAAGGAAATTAAATAAGTTGATTACAAGCTTGAAAAACATGAAAGGAAGAAGAATAAAAAATCATGCTAATGACAGGGGAGTTTGGTTGGACATAGAAGAGTGGGAAATTTATAGCTATAAGCAGCAAATGATAAATGAAATGGTTCACGTAGACAAGAGACAAATAATTTAAAACAAGAAAATTGAAGAAGATGGAAAAGTCAATAAAAGAGGCCATTAGAGAATTCGTCCATGACTTGATTTTCTTATGAATTAGTGCTGAAAATTAGGTATTTTAGTAGAAGGTAATTATAGAAATTAAAAGAGATGGGTTGGTGAAATTAAAACCGAAAAAGAAGTTTAAATGAAAAAGTTGAGTTTTAACACCAGTATAGTTTATACTAGTTGTGTTTATTTTATGACATTAGAGGCTGCATTATATGAATATTAGTAGCTTAAAAATAAGAAGAAAGACATTAATAATTTTTGAGAATATCGAATGCATGATTTGGTTTAAAAACATGCAAAATTGTGGTTGATAAGCTGGATTTTTATACTACAAATTGTGTGCAGGAGGTTAGGAATTCGCAGCCGTTATGCTGTCAGAAAATTTCCTAAAATATTCTAAAGTATTCTAAAATATTTTAGAAGCATGAAATGATTTAAATGGGAAATTTTGAATATAATTTCCATCAATTTTCTATAAATTGGAAATTATGAGAAAGTTATAAAATTAAATATTCATGTTTTATATTTTCATTAAAGTGAGAAATTAATTTTATTTTAGATGATATTAAATATTCAAAATGAATATTTAGTTGTTTTCTCACTTGACACATGAATATTTACCGACTGATTTATGGTATGTGCAAATTTGAAATAAATACCTTTTTGGAAGAAATACTTGAAAAAATGATTTAAATTAATAAAACTCCTTAAAGGTATTTTTATGGGAAAAGAAAGGATTTTTATACCTTTATGGAACTACATACTGATTTTATTTATCTTATAAATTCCATAAAGGTGATGATATTTAAAATTGTGAGCCTTATGGATAAACATGAAATATTTCAAATTACTTTGAATAAGATCCATAAAGGCTATGGTATGGTTTTTATACTGTTTTGAGACTTAGGCCCCGAGCTTCATGCATCATACTATTACTGTTACTGTCACGTGGCTGATTGACTCACCAGTCATCAGCGTCCCGAATGTCACCTGGCAAGTGTACATCGAGGACACCTTATAGATCATGGCCATAGATCTCACCACATACTGTGTCCCTTCGTGGATGATTACTGTGTCCCTTAGTAGACGATGATAGCCTGATTTAATTGTAATGTGATGCCTAGTCTAAACTTACTAATTATTGTTTATTTAGGGGATTTATTGAATCTTGTTTACCATACTGCATTGTGAATTACTGTTTACTAAATTGAATCGTACCGAAATATTGTTTTACTAAACTGGTAGCTACTGATTACTGTTTATTGAACTAAAAGCTACTGATTACCGTTTATTGAATTGGTAGCTACTGATTACTGTCTACTGAACTGAAGGCTACTATTTACTGTTTACTGAACTGAAAGCTACTGATTACTGTTTACTGAAACGAAATCTACTAATTTCTGTTTTCTGAACTGAATTGTACAAAACACTATTTACTGAACGGAAAGGAAATTACTGTTATCGAGAAAGAATACTTTGAAAATTATTTCTTAAACAGAAATAATTATTGAACTATTATCCAGTGATTTGGATATTTACAAACTATACTGAAAGGACTGTTTACATTAATGTGAAATCCCCAATTTCATGTAATTCCTCTATAATTGTAAAATGTTGTAAGCTGAAAGAATTAAATAAATATGAAAATTTGATGTATAAAGATTATATGAGATATAGATGAAATAAAAAGGAATTGAGGGTCAAAGGGTCAATGGCTGAGATGAGATGGAAAAGGGGATAATCATGCATTAAATGCATTAAATGAAAGGTAGCTTAGTCATCTTCACCATCAAGGATCGGCAGCAACCTCATTTCCAGCCCTTCTTCCTCTCGTTTCCTCTCCAAATTCCTTTAAGTGTTCATTTTCTGACCTTGACAAACCACCATTTCCTATCATCAAATCGCTAAGTTTCCTTAACGAAAAACGATCCTCATCACTAGCTGGCTCTATGTCTGTAATATGGAAGGCTGAAACAAAGTCTTTGAGGAGATCAGAATTTCTGTTATTTTGGCTATTGACAAAGGTAAGAAAAGAAATTGATTCATTTGATTTCGTCTATAATTTGGAGTCATGTGATGTTGGTATAGTATACTTATGGTGTTGAAATGAAAGAAAGTTAAAGGTTTCAATTTATATGAATTATGCAGTCTTGAAGAAGTGAAGAAAAGAATCGGTGCAACCAAGGGATTTCGTATTATTTGGCTATTTGAGGAAAGGAATATATGTAATGGACGTAGGGTGACTATGTCCGCATGTTTTAAATGTTTTGGGATGAAACAAAAGCTGGTGTAAGTGCAGGAAATGTAAAATTCACGGTTTTTGCCCAGTTACAATTTGGCTCGGGGCAACCAACTGCCCTAAATAGCAGCCGACTGCTCAGAGACAGTCGTGACGTAACTTTTTCCGAAACCGACTTAGAGCAGCCGACTACCCTATATAGCAGTCGACTGCCATTTTTCCAGAAGCTTTCTGTTTGCAAACCAGTCGACCGCTAAAGAGCCAGTCGACTGCATTTTTTCGAGAAACATTCTGTTTGCGGGCCAGTCGATTGCCCCATTTTAGCAGTCAACTGCCCTACTTGCATCCAGAAATTAAATATTTCAAATGCAAAAAGAAAAAAAAATTTATTGAATATTTGTATACTAGAGCAGTCGACTGCCCTAAAAGAGCAGTCAACTGCCCCCTTTGAAAAATAATAATTTTTAATTTATTTATATAAATGTATTTGGATTATCATTAAAGTATATAAGAAGGGTTATGAATATCCATGGTTTTACAAAAATGAGTTTTACTACTCAATATTTTGAGATTAACGACTCCATTGGTGATCATGCATATTACTTGCTTATTTGTATTTGGCTGGGGGACTCTAGTCAAGCCCTCAGTACCACGGGTGTCACTTGACTACTGCATACTGTGGAATATTGACAATGGCCATTAGTCCTTTATATGTGCTTGGCTTAAGGGAGGATCCTTGGCCCATACGTGGGTACGCCACTTTATTTGGTGCATGATTCTGTTGGATGTTGACGGTCTCCCCTTATTTGAAGACTATTTGTATATGTAATTTCAAGTTATTTGACATATATATGTGAAAGTATTTGAGTTATTTGAATACGTGCAAGTGACTTCATATGATTTTGTCATGTGTTATATGGTATTTGATGAACTTATATGTTATATGTTTTTACAAGAATATTACCTGACATTATAGAGCCAAGCAGGAAAACTGCATATAGTGGCATAGTACGCTCTTTTATGTATATTTCTTACTGAGCGTAAACTCATTCCTTTACAATATTTTTCATCCAGATTATTTGCAGTGAAGTCTGCTCTTCGTAGAGGAACATATATTTGGACTATACAATACTCCTTCGAGGCACGTTTCAAATCCCTTGAAGGTATATACCTTTTGTAATGTAATTCAGACTGGTATGGTACAACGATGTATATTGGGGATGTAAATTGTTAAAAAGTTTAGTATGTAGATATATGAAAGTTTTACAACTTATGTGTAAGACGATCCTGTATGTGTATGAGAAATATATCATCATGTAAATAATATAGTGTTAGCTATATTAAAGAAGAAGGATGCATCGTTGAACAGCCTAACCAAACCTTATAGGAAAGAAAAAGTTAGTTGGTATTTGAGAGTGACGAGGATGTCACAGATTGGTATCAGAGCAAGGTTAGTCTGACTTTTGACGGTGTCATTAGGCTAGAAATAGTGTACATCCCCATGTACTGTACTTGTCTGAATACATATATGTGGTTGAATTGCTGAAAGTGTACTAAACACTTGACCTTGTGGTGATATTGGCAGAATGAGCACTCGTAGAAGGGGTACTGGTAGAGGACGAGGACGAGGACGGGGTAGAGTAGAACCGTCCCCAACACAGTCTCCTCCTCCATCTCCATCGGGTAGCCCAAATGCTCGACTGTTGAGAGTGGAGCGAAGTATTGAGACTATGGCCACTCTATTTAATCAGTTCATGTCTAATTTTCCAAACGTGGCCACTAATGCATCAACAGCACCACCTATAGTACCTCCTATTCCGTCTGGGAATGATCCTCCTACTCCTCCAGTACAGCCCCCACCGGCACAGCTTGAGTTGCCCCCACCATCTCAAGTTAATGAGAGGTGAGATCCTAAGGCCTACTGCAGTGTGGTCTTAATTAAAGAATTTAAGAAGTTGGATCCGCCGAAGTTTAAGGGGGATAGAGATCCGTTGACCGCCGAGAATTGGGTGAAGGCAGTCACCAAATCTTTTGGGTACATGACCTGTTCTGAGAAAGAAAAAGTGGGTTTGGCAGCTTATTTGTTAGTAGACGATGCCGAGCATTGGTGGCAGACTACTCGGGCCATTTTGGAGACTCA
This sequence comes from Heritiera fomes, assembly GCA_032173925.1. Classification (NCBI taxonomy): domain Eukaryota; kingdom Viridiplantae; phylum Streptophyta; class Magnoliopsida; order Malvales; family Malvaceae; genus Heritiera; species Heritiera fomes. Next base: position 20,621,065 of record JAPDPM010000002.1, read on the forward strand.
ACACACTGAGGTTACGTGGGATAGATTTTTAAAGGCCTTTAATGAACAGTACATCCCACGCACTGAACAGACCAGGTTGAAGATTGAGTTTTTGAGCTTGACTCAGGGGACTATGACGGTAAATCAATATGAGTCGAAGTTCATTTCTTTAAGCAGATTTGACCCTGAAGTCCTAATGAGTGAAGGACATAAGATCTACCGATTCATAGAGGGATTAAGGTCTCCTATTAGATCGAAGTTATATCCTATGGGTATCACTACTTATAATGAGGCAGTCCGTAAGGCTCAATTGTGTGAGCAGGACTATAATCTTCACCATGTTGATTTCCGAGCCAAGGGTAAAGGTAAAGAACCGATGAAGCGGAAGTCAGATGAGAGAGCCTCTAGTGATAGATATCCATTTAGGAAAAGTAGACCATATGAAAGAGCTTCGGCAGGTAAGAAGATAAATTATAAGAGAATGACTTGTATCTTAGTTTAATGGTTATATGGAAATATACTAAATTTTGAAGTTTTATGATAATTATGGTACAAGGACTCCTAGATCTACCGGGATTAAGATAAATGATGAAAAATCCCGATATTCAGCTGGCAGTACAGCGAGCTCGCCGAAGAGTGTGACGCAGAAATGCGAGCATTGCGGGAGATTCCATGGGTCACAGCCATGTCGTATGGCGAGCGGGGCTTGTTTTTGGTGTGGCGAGAGGGGACACATGATTAAAGATTGTCCCAAGATTTCTAAAAGAGTGTTTGAAGAATCAGAAAGGACCACCCAACCACAGCCTAAGGCCACAACTGCTGAGAAGGGAAAGAAAGCTGTGACTCAAGGACGAGTATTTGCTATAGATGAGGAGTCTGCCGATGCTTCGTCCAAGATGATTAAGGGTAAGATTCACCTCTTTGATATAAGTGTTACTGCTTTATTTGATCCAGGCTCTACACACTCCTTTGTTTCTCCCAAAATTGCTACAAGATTACCTGTTGAACCTGAGCCTTTAGGACATTTGTTACAAATAAGTACACCCTTTAGAGAATCTCAGATAACAGATATAGTGTATCGTAGTTGTAAGCTACGGGTAGGAGAGAGAGAATCGATAGCTGATCTAATCCTGCTGAATATGTATGGATTTGATGTCATATTAGGAATAGATTGATTAGCTAAGAATCATGTGATATTGGATTGTTATGCTAAAAGTGTGATCTTCTCTTCTCCCGTTAGCTATGTTGTAAATTTTGCAAATGTTTAATACAAAAGTATGTTTATAAATTTATTTATTCGTAAATGAAATTAATAGAGAATTTATTTGTTATGTGAAGGATTTATAGCGTATGTGGTGGATGTAGAAAGGAAACGTCCCGAACTTCATGAAATTCCGATAGCTAATGAGTTTCCATGTGTTTTTCCGGACGATCTTCCAGGACTTCCTCCGGATAGGGAAATCGAGTTTACTATCGATTTGGTGCCAGGGATTGAGCCCATTTCGAGACCACCCTATCAGATGGCCTTAGTGGAATTGGAAGAACTTAAGAAACAGCTGCAGGAGTTACTAGATAAGGGGTTTATACGGCCAAGTGTATCCCCATGGGGTGCTCCTGTGCTATTTGTCCGGAAGAAGGACGACAGCTTGAGGCTTTGTATTGATTATCAATGGTTGAATAAGGTGACAATCAAGAACAAGTACCCTCTTCCTAGGATTGATGATCTCTTTGATCAGCTTCGGGGTGCACGAGTCTTCTCCAAGATAGACTTGAGATCGGGATATCATCAATTGAAGATCCGAAGTGAAGATATCCCTAAGACTGCGTTCAAGACACGGTATGGTCACTATGAATTCCTAGTGATGCCGTTTAGTTTAACCAATGCACCCGCGGCTTTTATGAACTTGATGAATGATGTGTTCAAACAGTATTTAGACCAGTTTGTCATTGTTTTTATCGATGACATATTGGTGTATTCAAGATCATGGGAAGAGCATGAGCAGCATTTGAGGATAGTTTTACAAATCCTCAAGGATCGGGGATTATATGCCAAGCTAAGTAAGTGTGAGTTTTGGCTAGATCAAATATCCTTTTTGGGTCACATAATCAATAAAGATGGAGTTTCGGTCGATCCATCGAAGATTGAAGCTGTGGTGCAATGGGAGAGACCGAAAACAGTGACGGAGATTAGGAGTTTCTTGGGTCTAGCCGGCTATTATCGACGATTTGTAGAGGGTTTTTCGAGGTTAGCTGCTCCCTTGACGCGCTTAACGCGCAAAGAGGTGAAGTTTGAATGGAATGATGCTTGCGAGCACAGTTTCCACGAGTTGAAGCGCAGGTTGACTACTGCACCTATTCTCACCATTCCTAGTGGTTCTAGAGGATTTTCCGTATATAGTGATGCCTCTGCACAAGGTCTAGGTTGTGTGCTAATGCAACATGGCAAGGTAGTTGCATATGGTTCTCGTCAATTAAAGGACCATGAGAAGAACTACCCGACTCATGATTTGGAGTTAGCGGCAGTGGTGTTTGCTTTAAAGATTTGGAGGCATTACTTGTATGGTGAGAAATTTCAGATTTTTACGGATCATAAAAGTTTGAAGTACTTGTTCTCTCAGAGGGAATTGAATATGAGACAGAGGAGATGGCTCAAGCTTCTGAAGGATTATGATTGTGAGATCCTATACCACCCGGGAAAAGCCAATGTGGTGGCATATGCTCTGAGTAGGAGACATATGGGGATAGTATCGTACATGATGGTAAGAGAATATGAGCTACTTGAGCAGTTTGCAAGCCTTAGTCTCAATGTTGTGCCTTATGAGCACTTTGGAATGATAGTTAGTTTGATGATTGAGCCGGAGTTGATGGGTAGAATTCGGATTGCTCAAAGGGAAGATGATCAATGTATGGAGGCCATGAATCAGATCCAATCAGGTATTGCATCGAAATTTAGCATTGATAGTAATGGACTCTTGAGATTTAAGAATCGTATATGTGTTCCTAAGGATAAGGAGTTGAAGAAGTTAATTTTGACTGAAGCACACTCCACTAAGTATACTTTGCATCCGGGAAATACGAAGATGTATCATAATCTTCGCAAGGTGTATTGGTGGACTGGCATGAAAAGAGACATAGCAGAGTTTGTGGCAAAGTGTCTCACGTGCCAGCAGGTTAAGGTAGAGCACCAAAGGCCAGCAGGTTTACTACATCCTCTACCTATACCTATGTGGAAGTGGGAGCACTTTACAATGGATTTTGTCATGGGACTACCTCGAACGAGGAGGAATCATTATAGTATTTGGGTCATTGTGGATCGGTTAACTAAGTCAGCTCACTTCCTGCCTATGAAGTCTACAGATACACTTAGTGCTTTGGCAGATTTGTATGTGAAAGAAGTTGTCAGACTACATGGAGTTCCAGTGAGCATTACATCTGATAGGGATTCCAGGTTCACTTCTCATTTCTAGGAACATTTCCAAAAGGCCATGGGATCTCAATTAAATTTTAGCACGGCTTTTCATCCACAAACTGATGGTCAATCCGAGCGCACCATTCAGACGCTCGAAGATATGTTGAGAGCTTGTGCATTGGACTTTAAAGGCTCCTGGGATGATCATCTGCCATTGGCTGAGTTTGCATACAACAATAGTTACCATGCAAGTATCGGGATGGCACCATATGAAGCTCTATATGGTAGAAGGTGTCGATCTCCGATTGGGTGGGAAGAAGTGGGCGAGCGTAAGTTATTAGCCCCAGACTTAGTCGAGCAAGCCTCTGAGGATGTTAAGTTAATTTGCCAAAGACTTAAGACAGCTAAGAGCCGACAAAAGAGTTACGCAGATACTCGATGGAGACTTCTTGAGTTTTTGGTCGGGGATTCGGTATTTTTGAAAGTTTCTCCATCCAAAGGTATCATGAGAGTTGGCCGAAAAGGTAAACTTAGTCCTCGTTACATAGGGCCATTTGAAGTCCTAGATCGAGTTGGAGATGTTGCATATAGGTTGGCACTACCTCCGGAGCTATCGGGAGTACATAATGTTTTCCATGTGTCGATGCTTCGAAAGTATAATCCGGATCCATCTCATGTCATTGAATATGAGCCCTTAGAGATTCGGGAGGACATGAGTTATGTGGAGAAGCCAGTTCGGATTTTGGATAGAAAGGAGAAAGTGTTAAGGTCTAAGACGATTCCCTTAGTCAAAGTTCTCTGGCAATACCATACTATGGAAGAAGCTACATGGGAGCTAGAGAGCTTAATGAAGGAAAGGTATCTGGAACTATTTGAGTAGTAACCCGATTTAAATTTGGAGGACCAAATTTCTAAAGGTGGGGAGAATGTGAAATCCCCAATTTCATGTAATTCCTCTATAATTGTAAAATGTTGTAAGCTGAAAGAATTAAATAAATATGAAAATTTGATGTATAAAGATTATATGAGATATAGATGGAATAAAAAGGAATTGAGGGTCAAAGGGTCAATGGCTGAGATGAGATGGAAAAGGGGATAATCATGCATTAAATGCATTAAATGAAAGGTAGCTTAGTCATCTTCACCATCAAGGATCAGCAGCAACCTCATTTCCAGCCCTTCTTCCTCTCGTTTCCTCTCCAAATTCCTTTAAGTGTTCATTTTCTGACCTTGACAAACCACCATTTCCTGTCATCAAATCGCTAAGTTTCCTTAACGAAAAATGATCCTCATCACTAGCTGGCTCTATGTCTGTAATATGGAAGGCTGAAACAAAGTCTTTGAGGAGATCAGAATTTCTGTTATTTTGGCTATTGACAAAGGTAAGAAAAGAAATTGATTCATTTGATTTCGTTCATAATTTGGAGTCATGTGATGTTGGTATAGTATACTCATGGTGTTGAAATGAAAGAAAGTTAAAGGTTTCAATTTATATGAATTATGCAGTCTTGAAGAAGTGAAGAAAAGAATTGGTGCAACCAAGGGATTTCGTATTATTTGGCTATTTGAGGTAAGGAATATATGTAACGGACGTAGGGTGACTATGTCCTCATGTTTTAAATGTTTTGGGATGAAACAAAAGCTGGTGTAAGTGCAGGAAATGTAAAATTCACGGTTTTTGCCCAGTTACGATTTGGCTTGGGGCAGCCGACTGCCCTAAATAGCAGCCGACTGCTCAGAGACAGTCGTGACGTAACTTTTTTCGAAACCGACTTAGAGCAGCCGACTGCCCTATATAGCAGTCGACTGCCATTTTTCCAGAAGTTTTCTGTTTGCAAACCAGTCGACCGCTAAGGTGCCAGTTGACTGCATTTTTTCGAGAAACATTCTGTTTGCGGGCCAGTCGATTGCCCCATTTTAGCAGTCAACTGCCCTACTTGCATCCGGAAATTAAATATTTCAAATGCAAAAAGAAAATATAATTTATTGAATATTTTTATACTAGAGCAGTCGACTGCCCTAAAAGAGCAGTCAACTGCCCCCTTTGAAAAATAATAATTTTTAATTTATTTATATAAATGTATTTGGATTATCATTAAAGTATATAAGAAGGGTTATGAATATCCATGGTTTTACAAGAATGAGTTTTACTACTCAATATTTTGAGATTAACGACTCCATTGGTGATCATGCATATTACTTGCTTATTTGTATTTGGCTGGGGGACTCTAGTTAAGCCCTCAGTACCACGGGTGTCACCTGACTAGTGCATACTGTGGAATATTGACAATGGCCATTAGTCCTTTATATGTGTTTGGCTTAAGGGAGGATCCCTGGCCCATACGTGGGTATGCCACTTTATTTGGTGCATGATTCTATTGGATGTTGACGGTCTCCCCCTATTTGAAGACTATTTGTATATGTAATTTCAAGTTATTTGACATATATATGTGAAAGTATTTGAGTTATTTGAATACGTGCAAGTGACTTCATATGATTTTGTCATGTGTTATATGGTATTTGATGAACTTATATGTTATATGTTTTACAAGAATATTACATGACATTATAGAGCCAAGCAGGAAAACTGCATATAGTGGCATAGTACGCTCTTTTATGTATATTTCTTACTGAGGGTAAACTCATCCTTTACAATATTTTTCATCCAGATTATTTGCAGTGAAGTCTGCTCTTGGTAGAGGAACATATATTTGGACTATACGATACTCCTTCGAGGCACGTTTCAAATCCCTTGAAGGTATATACCTTTTGTAATGTAATTCAGACTGGTATGGTACAACGATGTATATTGGGGATGTAAATTGTTAAAAAGATTAGTATGTAGATATATGAAAGTTTTACAACTTATGTGTAAGACGATCCTGTACGTGTATGAGAAATATATCATCATGTAAACAATATAGTGTTAGCTATATTAAAGAAGAAGGATGCACCGTTGAACAGCCTAACCAAACCTTATGGGAAAGAAAAAGTTAGTTGGTATTTGGGAGTGACGAGGATGTCACATGTAAGTACTGTTTTATCACTATACTGTCAAGTGTTTTGAAAGCGGTGTACTGAACTGAAATAATAAAATGGTTTATACCATTTTTATAATTACGAGAAAAGAGAAGGAATTGTTTTGAAATAAAACAATTTATTTATTACTCTCTATAGTTGCTCTGGGTTTCTGGGACAAGATAGGTATTTCAAAATACCTTCCATACTCCATTTAGATTTCTCGACCGACTATAATATCCTTCCTTTATTGTGCTTAGTACACCGTTAGGAAATAAATATTTTACAACATATAGTGTTCATTATATCAAGTAGCATACGACTTCTTTACTGAGCATGTGGTTCGCTCACACCTTAATTTCAAATTTTCCAGATTAATTACGATGATTATTTGATGGCTTCCTCAGATAAATATAGCTGCGAGTAGCCCACTGGGACAAAGAGAATGAAAATTTAAAGGTACATTCATTTCTCTTATATATTCAGACACTTTTATGCAGTATTACATTATTGTAAAATAGAAACAAGGGATGTAAAGTGTATGGAATATTGTAAAAATTTTTATATTCCGAATTTATTGAATAACTGTTCACCATTTATTACTGATAATAATCAAGTGTTAAAGGCATCACAGACAGCCCAACCGGTAAAAATGTGTAAATATGAGTAAATATCGTGTGATTACTGTACTGTGGACTGTTACAGGACTACTAGTCAAAATCGACATTGAGTTGATAGAGTCATGTTAAGTCATGTCAAAGCCTTGAATTGTCATGTTAGAATCTATGTCCAAAATTTTAATGATTGGACTGAAAATGGCCTAAACCGATAAAACCGAGTGAAATCCTTAAAATGCCCTACAGGGTCGGGCACTATTGGTTTTTTTCCTTATGTTTTTGTCTTATTTGAGGGACATGTCTAGTATAAATTAAATGCTTACCTAATATATGAAAAGTAACCAATAAGAATGAAGATTAGTGGAAGATTAAAGAAATTAAAATGATCAAATTACATGAAATTTTGGTGAAATTAAACCTAAATGTGATGAGATAAGCCTTAAAGGCTAATCATGCACTCACTTTGCTAAAGTGCACCACTTAGGTTGGCTTCCCCACTTAAAGCTGTCGTTTATGTGTTAATTAAATGAGAAGAAAAGAATTAGAGAAAGAAAAGAGAGTAAAACTATGAGTTACCCATAAAACCTTTTCCTTTCCATGACTTTCGCCCCCTCCTATAGCCATTTTTAACTTTTCTTTTCTTCATAGAAATTGTCCTCACCTTCCCCTTTATAATATACTAAAATTTGGTGAGCTAATTCTTTGTATAGAATGAGTTTTGATCAAGCATAAGAAAGGTAAGGAAATTCAACCAAGTCTTAGATCTAGAGGTTGTTGTTGTTCGCCTTCTACAAGCATAATATATGTTAAATGAGAACTTATATGGAGTGTTTTGATGTCTTCAAATTAAAGTAAATAGGGTTTTAAGACTAGAAGCAAGAATCAACCTCTTTAGCAATAATGGTGAAATGTTGTTTCTAATGCTTCAATTTAACATATGTTGATGTGTATGAGGTATTATGACATTATATGAAGTTGAATTGAATTGAATATGATGTGGTCAAAGTGGAAGCATTCAGCCATTAGGGTTTAATGAAGAAAGTGTGTGAATTTGATAGGGATTTTACTATTTGTTGTGTAATTCATGTAAGTGAGCATGAATTTAATGATATTGTAGAAGGAAAATTAAAAACAGGCATGTATAGTTAAGAGAATGAATTCAACCATGGTGAAGGGCATGAAGAAATTCTTATCCCTAGGCCTTAATTAAGTGATATGATAATCATCGTAGTACATTTGACCGCTATAACTTGAATAAAGTGAAACTAAGTAAATTTGATAGTTTAAGGGCTTAAAGTCTCGAAAACCTAATGGTATGCTAAGTGAACTTGTGTGTATTGAAGTGTTCATTAGCCATAGAATTAATGTGAACTGTAATGATGCGCTTACTACGTGTGCAGTGATTTGACATCGAGCAGAGGTGTGATGACCTTGGTGTACAAGATCAAAACATGTGGCTTTTGCTTAGAGCAATGGTAAGTTAACTGCTTAAGATACATGATAGTATCATACATTGTAATTTAACCTCTTAAGATGCCTGATGGCATCATATTGGTAAGTTAGCTATACAAGATGCAAGGTAGCTTCTTACATCATAAGTTTGAATATATGAACATTGTTTTCATCGTTATTGAACCCTATGTGAAAATCATACATCAATATTGTTAGTGAAAGTATAAAATGTTCACCATATTATTAGTGATTGAATATATGTTTCTGGATGTGAATTATGGAAATTGTGATAGAATATGTGAACATTTGACTATTGATACAAGTATTTAACTATTGATCTAAAATGTTTGGATTGCGGATATAAATTGTTTGGATTGTGGTTTCGATTTGAAATACAGGCTTTAAACTGACATTTAGTAACTCGAACCTAATGAAGTGAATTTTAGAAATTGGACATCATCATAAGTTAAGTGTAGTGTATTGAACCATGTTTACTTGAATAAGTTTTGTATGCATGGCATGGTATTATGGAGATTTCAAGCTTGCATTGCCTGATCTTGCATGTTTTAAAGCTTTCAATCTCGAGTGTACAGTGTTTCGAAATTTATTGAACTATTGGCTATATTGTGCCTTTATTGAACATATTACTAATGTGCATATGTCATTGTTTTCTGAATAGAGCATACGTTCGCTTTATCATTCCGTATTTTTAGATTTTGAAACAAGTATAAGAACTACTTATACTAATGTTTTAAAGAAAGATTTATGAAAGCTATGGCCCAACTAATGGGTAATAATAGTTAGCCATGACCATACCTACGAGGCCTTTTCTAGCGAGGATACAATAGTTAGCATATATGTGCCGTTGCTGTCAAGTTATAATAGTTAGCATAAACTCTCTTTTGAGATGCTTTCATTACTATTGGGATAACATTCATATTCTTATTATGGTTAGGCAATACAAGTTTTTTTGTTGGAAGAAGTATAAAATATGTAGGGGAAGTTGCATTTGTTTTTATTTATTATTGTATTTATTTTATGTATTCATTTTTTTATTAATTTCACTTAATAATTTTTATTTTTAATTTATTAATATTAATTTAATTTTTATTTAATAAAATAAAAATTAATTTTAAATATTTTAATATTTAATATTAAAAAAATTATATTTTTTATATTTAAAAATAAATTAATTCCCCTACAAACGGGTTATAGTAGTTAGCATACGAGGTCTTGGTAACGGGTTATAATAGTTAGCATATGTGCCTTGCTAACAGGAAAGAATAGTTAGCATATATGCCTTTGTTGTACTATAATAGTTAGCATATTGGCCCCTAGTGACAGGGATATAATAGTTGGCATACTAGCCTCTACTAATGGAGAAACAAAAGTTAGCATATTGGCCCTTACTATCGGGGATATAGTAGATAGCATATGGCCTTTGTTAACGAGGATATAATAGTTAGCAATGGTCATGATTTATGAAAAAGTGTTTATTGATTATCATTTTATTGATTTCCATTATGAGAATACTGATACAAGATTTTACAATAGTTACTTAACCTAGGGATGCAAGAGTTATTTTTATCCTAAAAGAGCTGTCAATTTTGGCCACTTGCCTTTATGTCATTGGCTCCTTAAAGTATATATTTCCATTTCATTTAAGTTCTTACATCAACCATGGACACCTCACCCTTCCTAGCACCTTCCTTTTTGTCTTCTAGTCAACATAAGCATGCAATGTGGCAAAGGCATGTGTCTTTTATGTGTTAGCCATGAGTTTTTTGCCATTATTTACCAAAAGTGACTAGGATGATGACATGTGGCATTTTAGGTGCCAAGAAAAGAGAGAGAAAATGATGAGTCATACTCCTTTTGTCTTTTAGTGGTCTAATCTCTTTTTCACCCTTTTTCAATCAACTTCTATCGGAATGACTGAAATTAATCTAGAATTTATTTATATGCAATACATGAGGAAATTAATCAAATTATGGGAATAATTAATAAAATCATAGGGTAATTAAATAATAATTAATCAATAAAGCACTAAAATAATTCTATTTTCATAGAGTTATCACATCTAAGGACGACATATTTAGATTGTAATGGAATGTGTTTTCTCACATCTAGAGAACGACTTCTATACTCAAACTATATTGGAATACATTTGAGCTCGAGTGTTGATAGATTCATTTTAGGAAGAGATTTCTTCATATTCAAGAATTATTGTCGAAGAATAACCTATGCTATCAAAGATAATAGTTTTATCATGCCTAGCGGACGACAGCAAGCATGTTAAGCCTAGAATAAAAAATCTTCTTACTGTCAATTATTACATTAGCCGTAAATTGTGCGAGTGCATCACATAAGAGATTTCTAAAGAAGTCATGATGCACAAGGAACTTGACGAAGAGTTTTATCTCATCTCTAGGATGGCATCTAGTATTAGGGTGAGGATACTAGGTTTGTTTTATCACATTCGTGGACGGCTTCCAAGCTTGGCTAGGGCCTTAGGTCACAGTAGTCTTTGCCTTTTATACTAAGAATGTACGAAAAACCTTTCTTTAAGTGATGGCGTTGCTCATGATGGCTCAAAACTTGTGACAAGCTTTATCATGTCCTGCAGACGACATCCATGCTCCAACTAAGCATCTTGGGACACCTCGAGGTGTCAGGTTATACGTAAGGACCCACATTAGCTAGGCTTGCTAAGAGCCTTCAAAGCTCCAATAATTCGTCAACTTCAAGGCTTGGGAATCATTTTGCTCTCATCTTGTGGATGACATCTGAGCTATCAGGAAAAGCCAAAACCTTAGACTTCGACCCCCTTGCACCTAGAGGATTAACTAGGGTGGCATCTAGGTTCCATGACATTTGGGTACTTAGAAGAAAGTTTTCCCATAAAAGATGTATTTGCTTCATGTGCGACCTTGTTGTTATAATGATACTACCCATAATGCCTGAGAAAACAACATCGAAGTTATTTAAGTATAGGAATAACTTTTCTCATGTCCCATGGGCAGCTTTCAAGTCTATAGGGATCTGTGACTTGTGATCTTAAGGACTCGCTTCCTACTACTGGGGTTTCTCGAGTACGCGAATGTAGAATTTTGAGTCTGAAGTTGTTTTTTATCATTCAACTCTTTTCGCAAGACCTCATGCGCTTCTAAGGGCATCCCTTTTAAGTGATTGTCATTGCTAGAGTATTGTTGGCTCTATAGCGATGCTGTAATAGTAATCCGAATGGACAGTTGATTAGGCCTTTCATTCTAATTACTACCTTAGCACTATATGCCTTTGAGCTTCGGCATGTATTCTCATCTTTTTAAGCACTATGATTTTTTTTCTGTTTGAGTTCTTTTGAATTAGGCTTTCCTTGTCCAAAGAGTGCTCCATATCATGTAAAAGTGATAAATGCCATTTAGCTTGGAATCCTCTTTTGCATCATGTCAAGATGTAGAGTCAAAATAATGTAGCCTTGAGATTTTGGCCATAGTAATGAAATTTTGTTGTTACAATGTCACTTGTGTATCATTTGGCCATCATACTATTAGAATTATAAAGTTTGGGTTGTCATCATTGTTTCCTTAATTTAGCATGGTTTTGTTGTCGTGCTGTCTACTATTATGGGCGAGCACTTTGTCTTTTGATGATGAAAAGTTTGGCCATAGCGGGTTTGCTTCTATATTGGAAAGTTCTACATGTTAATTTTTGACTTGTGTATTGTATAGGTTTTCATCAGTCTTAATCTTTATCACCCATTTCTTTTTTTAATGTAAGGATGAAATGTGAAGGATATTTTATGGTTCTCAATCTTTGTTGTTTGCTTCACCTTTTTTATATGAGGGTTATTGGATTATGGTTTGACAACGTCATAAGTGGAGAGTTGATAACTTAATGAAAATAGGGTAATTTTAGTGCTTAATTGATTAATTATTATTTAATTCCCCCATGATTTTATTAATTATTCCCTTAATTTTTTTTTAAATTTCTCATATTTGCAGATAAATAAATTCTAGATGAATTTCAGGCATTTCAGTAGAAATTAGATTGAAAGGGGCAAGAAAGGAGGTTGGACCATTAAAAGACAAAAGAGCATGACTCATCATTTTCTCTTTTCTTCTATGACATATAGCATGCCGCATGTCATCATCTTACTCACTTTTTGTGGATAAGAATAAAAAACACATAGCCAACGCATGGAAGACACATAGCCTTAACACATTGCATGCTTATATGGACTTAAAGGCAAAAACGGATGTGCTAGAAGGGGTGAGGTGACCATGGCTGATGTGGGTACTTATATGACACGAAAATATCTACTTTGAGGTGCCAATGATATGAAGAAAAATGGCCAAAAATGCCAACTCATCTAGGATAGGAAATTGCCTTTGTATCCCTAGGTTAAATGACTATATAAGCTACTTTATGAGACCTAACCTAAGGTGGTTGTACAGGGTTTAGTTTTATTTACTTTTTCAGCACATTTTCATGTCTTTACAAGCTTAGAGTAGCCATAATTTCATTTCCTTATTATTCTTTACATTTTTTCAAGTTAAATACAAGATTTGATGATGTTTTCCTTTACTTTTTACTACTTTCTTGCACTCTTTCTATGAGCTTTTTGGTTCTTTAAACTTCTAGCAACTTTAATCATCTTTTACTTTTTCTTTTTATTTTATTTTGGTCATGATTGAGTCCCATGATTATGGGAGTTTAAGAGGTTGAAAAATTACTTCATAGCTCTTGTGAGGGAGCCTGATCCATAAGTCCCTTGAGTAATTTTTTTTGAAAAGTAAAATTTATTTGATAGAAAAGAGATATTACAACCATGCCAAAAGATCAAATTTTCAGTTTACTTTTGATTTGGCAAGGAAGTCAACGAACGAGTTTGCTTCCTTAAGGACATGAATAAAATCAACACTCCTAAACAACAGAAGATTGTACAACTTGTTGAGTAAATTGTTGTATTTCCATGGGCAATCCAAAACTTTGTGGAGCTAAGAGATGACCACCTTCGAGTCGCTTTCCACAATGAGTTTTTGATTTGATATGTGGTTTGTTTAAGCAATAATTGCAAGAGCTTCAACAATAGCTAGGAGTTTTGCCAAAGTTAAGTCAACCAGTCTAATATTCTTGGAGAAAGTCATCAAAACATTTCCTTTGTAATCTTGAAGGACTCCTCTAATGCTTACTATGCCTTGTTTCCCTAGTGATGAACTGTCAACATTGCTTTTCTAAGAACCTGAAAGGGGGGAGACTAGAAAACTTTAAGCTTAAGAGGTTTTTTCTTTAAATAAAATGAGGATTATGAAGGCTGCAGCTGGAATGAAGACAAATTAAGGTCCTGAAATTTAGCTTTTAGCCATCATCCTAATCAAGAAATAGACTTGCTCCCATGATGATTCCTTTTGATGGAAGATTTTTTCATTTCTGCTAAGTCATATCGACTAGATAATCACATAGAAAAGCATGTTCCACACATTATTTTCATTAGGATTAAGGTTGAATGACATCCAACTGCTAAAGAGGGCTTTCAAATCATGCGGTCGAACCTAAGAAATATGCCATGAATTGATAAAATGACTCTAGATTTTCCATGCATGATTGTAAAGAATGAGGAGGTGATCAACTGTTTCAATGTTATTGCAGAAAAACACAAGTGTTGATCTAGTTGTTCAAGTAGCCTCTTTTTTGAAGGATTTCATAAATAGGAAGCGAACCTTTACAAGCATTCCAACCAAATAGCTTTTGGGGGTGCAATGCCTTTCCTTATAAGACTTTTGATAGGCCATTCATCAGAGCTAAACTTCTCACCTTGAATCTGAATGATTTAGGTCGTAGATACCATTAGTAGAATGACACCAAATGATTATGTCTGTAGCTTTAGGCGAGATGGTAATGGTGTTGGGGAGGTTAATGAGATTTCTCCTTTGCTCAACTTCCTAGTAAAAAAAATCTCTTTTAAGGGTGATATTCCATATCCACTTTGTATCAATCCAGCAACCATAGTCATTGATGATGCCGTCCTTGTTGGCAGCAAGGATATAGATGCGCCTGAAGGAACCTTTAAGGACCAAGTTTTGAAGTCATTTATCCTTCCAAAAGTTTATTCACGATCCATTACCTACTCAATAAAGAAAACTAGAATTTATAAGGTTAGCATTTTCCTCACTCACCTAGTTATATTGAATGTCTCTCCAAATTGATGAAAAATCGAACACTTTTTGAAAGGATGATATGACTACATTCAAGCCTAAGACCGAATCCTCATTTAAGCCTAGAACTGAGGTATCCAAGTCTAAGGCCAAGAGTGTCTAAAAGCTGAGATCTGAGGCTACCTAAGCATCCTAAGGTAAGAGTAAAGACATTAAGTGTTTTAGATGTTTGAGAAGAGGTCACATTGCATCACAATATCCAAACAAACTAGTCATGCATGAAACACTTGTGTGATGATGGTGACATTGTAAATGAAGTATCTGATGTTGATGATGAAATGCCACTATTGGTGGACATTGATAAGGATGATGACTATGTTGAGTTTTGCTGCCCATGGTGAAACACATGTAACTTGTCATGCATTGAGTGCTCAAGTTAAGGATAAAGATGAAGCGCAAAGAGAAAATATTTTTCATATTAGATATCATGTCAACAATAAGGTATGTTCTTTTATTATTGATGTTGGTAGTTGCACCAATGTTGTTAGCACTTATTTAGTTGACAGATTGAGTTTTCCTACTACAAAACATCCTCAATAATACAAACTTCAATGGCTCAATAATTATGGAAGGTATAAAAATAAAGTGTTGTGTGATGTTGTGCCTATGCATGCTGGTTATTTGCTTTTGAGAAGACTGTGATAACCGAGAATTTTGCTATTTTTGGTATTAATTACCCGAAAATTTAATTTTAAATGCAAATAGATAAGCAAAAATAAATAAATAAATTTATTTACGAGATCAAAATATTGTGGAATTCCTGAAATTGATGAAGTGATGAATTTGAGCAATTTAATTTGGACATTGAGAAATCCAAATTTATTAAGGAATGAAAATGTGTACATTCATATATTTATATATCTATATATATAAATATATTTTTATATAAGTACATATGTATATTATTGTACATTTATATATATATATGAAATATATATTATTTTCAAATTAAAGTGTATAGATATATATATATATATATATATATATGGAAATATAATATATTTATATATATAAATATAATTATTGTGTGATGAAGTGATGGATTCGAAAAAATCAAGAAAATGGCAAAATTAATAATAATAAAATTTGAAAGAGTAAATTAAAATTTGAAATATTGAATATGATTGATGAAGTAAAATTTGGATAAATAGATTGATATAGAATTTGATTTACAAAATAAGAAAGAAAGAGTGAAAGCTTTCAGAATTCTAAGAGATTGAAAACTATCTGTCATTCCAAAAACTTTACCTCTCAATGGTTTGAGAATCCTTTTTATAGAAAGGATTCTTTTACATCAGATGTCTCATGATTACAAAGTTTGAATAAACAATGGCCTACATATTCCTGTGAAGTCACGCTTGTCTCGATTAAAGATTGATTGAAAAGTGGGACCTTTGTCTATTGATTGACGAGAATCTTTACTGTGTTTGCCAGTGGAATCTTTAATGTTTGCTTTTTCTTGATTGATTGAAAGGCGGGGCCTGTGTCTGTTGATGGAGCTTTGACTGATAGGAATCTCACTGTGCTTGTCAATGGAACCTTTACTGTTTGCTTTTTCTTTTTGTCTTGTCAGTTTTGATTGAAGGTAAGACTCCGAAGTAGTGATCTTCATTGTCTTGAGCTAAATCCAGTGAAAGTAGGGATCTTGTGCTGCTTTCAGGATTGCTACTCTGATCACTGTTTTCTTCATCATCTGAGTTGACTGATTGGAGGATCTGTTTCATTAATTCTTTGTATTCTTTCTTTGTTTTGGCCTGTGCTAACAGTGCACTAGCATGTGACTTGGCTTGGAGAAATTATATGGTACCTGATGTTTGAGCTAATTTGCAGAATTCTGGATGTTTCTGAAACCAGTCTTTGACATTATCTCTTAAGCATTTTGAGTAGTCAAATTTCTCCCACCACTTTGTTTTGAATCTTCTAATGATTTGTTTGTGACTTGATACTAGATCATTCATAAATTCATAGTGCCATGAAGAAATCTAAGACAGACTGAAGATTGAGCTAAACATCAATGATTTCTGGAATACTTGTTGAGTTTGTTCTTCTTGGAAATATTCACTGAAAAATTCATAAGCTTCCCATACTTGAGGGGGAAGGATTTCATAATTTGGTATGTACCACTGCCACCAGTGAGTAAACCAGACTGGGAATTGGTATTTGGTGTCTTTTTTGAAGTAAATGAGCCATGAATGGCGATTGTGTTGGTTTTCAAAGGTGAAGGTATTGAACCAAGCTTGTTGATAATCCTAGTAATTAAATGTGGGACAATGGTGAAGTCTGGTGTTATAGCTGGCTGGAAATTTTTTGAGACTGTTTGGATCATTACCCCAGTCAAATGGTATGAGGACTTTGAGAATTTGAGCAGTTGAATGGGTAATAAAGTCTGGTTGGTTTTTGTTGGCATAATGTTTGATTGCCAAGGAACCTGTTTTAATTAAAATATTTTCATAAAAACTTTGAGGTTTTTGTTGATCCCAGGATTTGTAATGAAAACCATTGAAAATCTTTTTGATAACAATGTTTGGATTTTCATGAAAATATTCAGGCTCAATAAGAACCATATGTTGAAATTGCTGTTTTGAAAAATATTTTTGATAAGCTTTAGGACGTGGATATGTAATCACCACTCCTTGTTTTGGGAAAATAGTTTGGAGAGGTTGGTTTTTTGAAATCATGACCTCTCTATTTTTTGAAATAGATTGTACCTCTGAAGAGGTTTGTGGTAATGACTCAGAGAATTGACGAATCATTTCCAGTTGTGATTCTTCAAAATTGAATGATGACTCTTGTCTTTGGTGTTCTTGGGCAAAAATTTGTTGCCATGTTGGTATTAGGGATTGGGAGATGAGTGATTTTGATGGGGAATGGGTTTGCTTTTGCTTACCCTTGTCTTTTTTCTCTCTTTCTTTCTCTTTTTCTCTTCTTTCTCTGGAAGACATTGTAAAGGATTCTGAAGAAACTCTCTTGTGAGGAAATCTGGGACAGAGTTAGAGTCCCCTTTTATAAACTCAATTTCAAAATCAAAGATTGATAAAATTGCTTGCCATCTCATAAAAATCTGTTTGGATGCCATATTTTTCATATCTTTTTGAAGAATCTCTTTTGCAGATTTGGAATCAATTCTGAGAAGAAATTTTTTATTTAACAAGTCACTTTGAAACTTTGTGATGCATAAAACGATGGAAAGAATCTCTTTCTTTATTGTGGAATAATTCCTCTGGGTACTATTCCAGTGTTTGGAAGTATACTGAACTATACTTTCTTTGTTATCTTTTAACTGTTCGAGGATTCCTCTGTATCCTATGTCAGAAGCATCAGTTTCTACGATTTTGAAGGTATTTGGGTCTGCTAAATGTAGACATGGTAATTCTTTGATTTGGGCTTTAACAGATTGAACTACTTCTGTATGGGCTTGAGTCCATGGTGGAGGATTTTTCTTAAATCTTTCATGAAGAGGTTTAAGAATTTTATTGAGATTTGGATAGAAATCTAAAATATAATTCAGACTCCATAAAAACCTTTGAAGTTGGGTTTTATCTAAGATTTGATCAGGAAACTTATCAGCAAATTGGATTGACCTTTCTATTGGAGTACTGGTTCCTTGATAGACATAATGTCCTAAAAACCTTACTCTTGTTTGAAATAAACTAATTTTGGATTTGGAAACAACTAAACCATTTTGTTTAACGGCTTTAACGAAAATTGATAAATGTTTGAAATGTTGATCAATAGTTGTTGAAAATATTAATACATCATCAATGTATACTATCATAAATTGTGAATATTGGTGAAATATTTCATTCATTATTCTTTGGAATTCTGAAGGAGCATCTTTAAGTCCAAATGGCATTACATTCCACTCATATTGTCCAAACGGGACTGTAAATGATGTTTTATACCTATCTTTTTTTGAAATTTGAATTTGCCAAAATCCTGATTTCATATCAAATTTCAAAAGATTTGAGCATTGCAAAGTTTTTGAAGTAAATCTTTTTATTTGGAATAGGCTATCTAATCCATTTTAATGCTTCATTCAGAGGTTTGTAATTAATGACAAGTCTTGGTGTTCCTTTTTCTAGTTCTGCATTTTTATTGACATAAAAAGCTAAACAGCTCCAAGGAGATTTACTTTTTCTGATAAGTTTTTTGTTTAACAGTTCTTGTATTTCTTTTTTACAGTATTGCTCCATTTCTTGATTCATTTGTATTGGTCTTGCTTTTGTTGGAATTTGTTTTTCATCATAATCTTTTTCATATGGTAATTCTACGACATGTTTTTTTCTTTGCCAAAAAGCTGTTGGTAAATCAGGACAAATTGTTTTCTCAATTTCTGTTTGCAATAATTTTATCTTATTCTGCATTTGAGGATTTTGTAATTGCTGTTGGATTCTTTTGAAATTAATATCTTCTTTTAAATAGAATATTTGATTTTGTTTGTCTTTGATTATTATATTAATTTGTTGATTTATAAATATATATAAATAAATTTAAAAAAAAGAAAGAAAACAAAAAACAGGAATCGGGATACCCGACCCCCATTTTCCTCCTTTGTTACAAACAGAGGAGAACCCAGCTGAGGTAGCCGACCCAACCGAGGGAAGAGAAGGAAGAGGAGGGAGAGAGAAAGGCGTCACCGGCGAGAGGAGGAAGAGAAGAAGCGACAGCCCAAAGCGAAAAAGGGAAGAAAACGAAGCGGAAACCGAAGAGGAAAAAAAAGGAAAGAGGAAAGAGGCGGTGCCAGCCGATTCGGGCACCGCCATCGCCACCTTTGACGCCGGTGAGGACAGGCCAAGGGAAAGGGTGATCGGCGGGAAGGGAGGAAGAGAAAAGAGAGGGAAAAGAGGACCGCACCCACCGCTTTAGATCCGCCGCCACCGCAGCCGATTGGGAGGAAAAGGAGGCCAGAAACGGCTTCAGTGCAACACCAGCTCGCCGTGGAGGGGCTGAACCGGCGATGATGGAGGCCGACAGTGGCTGAACCGGCTGAACAGGCTAGTGGAGGGCAAACTGGTCTGAACCAATTTAGACCAAAAAAGGAAAAGAAAAAGAAAAAAGAAAAAGAAAAGGAAAAAGAAAAAAAAAGAAGAAAAGAGAAAGAAAAAGGAAGAAGGAAGAAGAAGAAAAAGGGTAGGAAAAATTTATGGTAATTTTATAATTATTATTTTATTGAATAATTATGTAAAATTCTAAATTGAGTATAGGATTGGATTTGTAGAAAATCATACTTGGTGATTAGAGATGATGGAAATCGGGAGAAGTGGACTACGGGCGCGACGTTAATGAGAAAGTCGCTAACGCGGAATAGGTAAGAGATGCATATGTAGCCTGTAAGGATATCTAGATTGCATAAATTAAATATGCATGATTTTATGAAATGATTGGTGAATTGATTTGTTTGGAAATTGTGGATATTGGCTAGCTGTGAAAATATAAATCTGTGTTTAATATACAGGAGGGCTAGTCGATAGGCAGCCGTTATGCTGCCGAAAAATTTTAGAAAATTATGTAATATCATTAAAAATGATTTTCTTACACGAGAAAGGATTTCCAACCACGGAAATGAAGAATTTATTATTTTTCATAAAACATGAATATACCGAATTTTATTATTAAAATATTCATGTTATTGAAATTGGTGAGGATGAGATCACCGAAAATTCTCCTGATATATGAATTATATGTGATATGAAATGAAATATGAAAAAGGGATAAAATGAATATTTTATAAATGTTTTCTTAAATATTCACTTGATTTATTATATAACCTTTATGGTTTTATTTATGAAATTATTTATTTCTATAAATTCCATAAAGATATATTGATGATGAAAAACACTATTTTGAGACTAGTTGGCCCCTTTATCATGCTAATATGTGATATGTGATATGTGACATGTGATACGTGATATGTGGTCCCAATCGAACCTGATCAGTGATCTACCGAGGACGATGATAGACTATGGCCATAGATCTGATATGTTTATTTCTCTACCCTCCGAGGTTATAGCATGATATGATATGGGTGATTGCCTCAGTCTCCACTATGATATGTGATACGTTAAAAGAGGAAATGTTTTATATGATATGTGATATGTTAAAAGGAAATGTTCTATATGATATGTGGAAAATCAAAATGAATTACAGTACTTTTACATAGTGCTTATTACTATACTGTGCACAATACTGTATGACGATTTTCATAAGACATGTAACATGAACATGTGATATGTTTTCAAAAAGGAAAGAGAAGTTTATAAATCTAATATTCTTATTATGATTTTAAATGGAATATTAGATTATATGTGACATGAATATGTGATACGTTTTCAAAAAGAAAAGAGGAGATTTTAAATCTAATATTCTTATTATTATTTTAAATTGAATATTAGATTTAAATGATGTAAATGTTATATGGAAATGATTTCAATAGCTTATTTTGCTATCTAAAGTATTGTACTAATTATGATTTGTACAGTAAAATATGAAATGAGTTTAAATGAGAATGATGATGATTTAAACTAATATTCTTCTTAAAGAATATACGAATATTAGTTATTTTATTTACATGTTTTAATTCATAAAAGCATAAAATTGAAAATAATATGAAATGAAAAGGAAAAGGATTTGAGTTCCACGAAAGTAATTACTCTCTACAGTTGCTTCTAGGTTCTAGGACAAGACAGGTATTTCAAAATACCTTTTGTACTCCATTCGGATCCCTAGCCGACTGTAGTATCCTTCCTATATGAACCTAGTATACTTATAGGAATATGAAAAAGGATTTACAGCATATAGATATATGGATATCAAGAGTTACATATAACTCCTTTACTGAGCTGTGGTTTGCTCACCCCTTAATTTTAACATTTCAAATTTTTAGTGACTGCGAGATCTTGCATTCAAGGATCTCTGCTGCGCATCTGGATGATATGTGACCGCTCGATTTATTTCGGAGGTACAATTATTTTAATTTTATATGTTCAGATTTTTTATTTACAGTACTACAACATTGTATTAATAAGGAGATGTAAGTATTGTTTACAAATAAAATTTGTAATTATGTAATTCCGTTAATTTATGAAATTACGGATATTGTATTTTCATTGAATTAAAGTGAAGAGAAAAGCATTGCAGACAGCCCAACCATATAAAATGTATAGAAAAATGTGAAAAAAATGTGGTCACGGGCTGTGACAAAGACCATGGCAATTTGATAGTTGTGTCATCCATGATAGATTCACAAATCGTTACTCATTTACCGTGGATGGTAAGAAATTTACACTTTCACCCTTTAGTCCTAAAGAGATTTATGAGGACCAATTGAGTTTGAAAAAGGAAAATGATTCACAACAAAGGTCAAAGATTCTATATAAAGGCAAAGTGTGAAATCCCCAATTTCAGGAAATTCCTCCATAATTATAAAGTATGTTAGCTTAAATGAATAAGAAGTTTAATGTATGAATGATGTATGCATGATGTATGGAAGAAATAAGAAAGTTGATAGTCAATAAGACAAATGATTTATTAGGTTGATATCAGAAAAATATTAAGAGTATGAGACAAGAAATTAAATCAGAAATATTATTGGAGATTAAATGGATGAGTCATATGGAAGAAGTAATGAAATGGAAAGATTAAATAGTCAAGGAAATTAAATTGATGTTATAAGAATAATAGAGGTAAGAGCAAAGAATTAATATCATAAAATTAAGTACAACTAAAGACAAGTGTTATATGGGAGAAAGAAGACCAATTAAATGAATGGCCAAATAATAATGGTCAAAGATTGAGATGAAATGATTTAATTGGATGATGATGAAACAAATACCAGATTTTCATAATTAAATGATTTTGTATGGCTGATATGAGAAAAGGAAGAAGAGAATTTAATGGTCAAAGATGGGTTAAATAAGAGGGTCAAAAAGGGGTCAAGGAGTAAAGTGACTGAGATGAGATGAGTTATGGATTTGCATGCATTTAATGCATATTGCATGAGTCACCCTCCAGCCATCATCACCCTACGCCAGCCTCTCTTCCAGCCCTCTCCCTCTCGTTCTCTCCATTTCTCCAAGTTTCCATAAGTTCCATCCCATATCTACCTTGACAAACACCCTTGTTTAGTAACCAAATCGTTAAGTTCGTTAGACGAAAAACGATCATAGTCACTAGACGAGGTTATATCAGAAGTTTGGTGGATTGATTCCAAGTATTGGAAGAGATCTCAAAGTTTGAGATTTTGGTCACTAGCAAAAGGTAAGAGAAGAAGATGATTTAGTCAATTATGTTCATGGTATGGTGTTGTACTAAATTAGTATAACATGTTTATGGCAAATTCTTAAAGGTTTGCTTTGATATGATGATTTCAGATTTGAAGAAGAAAAGGATTAGGGTTGGTGAACCAAGTGATTTCATGTTCTCGAAGTAATCGAGGTAAGGAATTTATGTAACGGACGTAAGGCGGCTATGTCCGCATGATTTATGATGTTTTCACATGTTTTGGAGAGAAGTATTAGTTGATTTTGTATAGGAAAAGATGCATTTTCAGACTTGTCTCCTAGTACCAATTAGGCTAGGGGCAGCCGACTGCCATAAAGGGAAGTCGACTGCCTAGAGACAAACAAAACGTCGTTTTTCGAAAACCGAGGCAAACCAGTCGACTGCTATGTAAGTCAGTCGACTGCTATTTACCCAGTAAGCATTCTGTTTCAAACCAGTCGACTGCTATATGGGACAGTCGACTGCTATTTTCAAAAATGCATTCTGTTTCAAAACCAGTCGACTGCCTATGAGACCAGTCGACTGCTAATTTTCCAGAAGCATTCTGTTTCAAAAACAGTCGACTGCTATATGACCAGTCGACTACTATTTGCTAAGAAGCATTCTGTTTGAAAACCAGTCGACTGCTATATGGACCAGTCGACTGCCCCATGTATTTTCAAAGATGAAAATATCGAAATTTTAAAATGAAAATAATTTCGATAAATGAAATTATGAAGAAGCAGCCGACTGCCCTATGAGGCCAGTCGACTGCCCTGTTTTGAAAAAGAGATTTTTCCACCTATTTTCAGAAAGTATGAAATGCCATGGCAAGAAGCTATATGGCATATGTTTTGAGATTATGCACTATCATGTTTATAGTAGGGGCTCTGATCAAGTCCTGAAATGATGTAATGTATGTTATGGGCTGAGGAACCATAAGTCAGGCCTCAGTCGCTACAGAAGGACACCTGACTAGTGTTAACTGTAGCCACCCGCAGTTGGCCAATCTGTTTATATTTCATGTTCGGCTAAGGGAGGATTCCTGGCCCTACGAGGTACGCCACATGATAATGATGATGATGATGATGCAGTGCATAACTCCACAAAAGTACAAATAGTTTTATGTTATCAAAACTATATGTATATGCGATTTCTAAGAATAAAGAAATCGAAAGTACTTGATTTACTGGTACAAGAAGTTTTAAGAGAAGTATGTATGTATGTATGTATGTATGTATGTAAATGATATTTGAAGAAGTACTTGAAATATGTTTTGAAGAAGTATACGAAACATGCTATGTTATAAAAACATGTAAAGTATGTTTTAAAGTAAGTTATGAAGTATGATGTTTTAAAGAAAGTATGTTTGCTTAAACCATTTGAAAGAAATATGCATGGTTGCAAACAATGCATGAAATGACTATACAATGTATACATGCTTTATAATGCTTTACATGACATTATAGAGCCAAGTAGGAAAAATGCATATAGAGGCATAGTACGCTCTTTTACATATTTTTCTTACTGAGCGTAAACTCACCCTTTTACGAACATTTTTCATACAGACTATCTGAAGTAATCCCTCGCTCTCGATAGAAGAGCCTACGAGTGGATCTTGAAAGTTTACCTTCGAAAGACGCTTCCCAAGTAGTATAGAAGGTATACTTATGTAATTATGCAAAGTAAATTATAATTCAGTTATGGTACAGTACAACTAACATTAATGTATATAAGATGTCGGGGATTTAAGTTAAGATGATGTATGAGATCCTGTGGAAATGGATGATACATATATACATGTATCATTAGTCTGTTTTGTTGAAATTGAATTATTCATATTAAGCTTAAGAAAGAAAAGCATGATTGACATTGACAAGCAAATCTAATCAAGTTAAGTGGAAAATGGAAAGAGATGAATTGGAAATGTATGGTGACGGGGACGTCACTGAGTGGTATCAGAGCAGTTAGATTGAGGTTTGTCAGTATCAATGAGTTAGAGTTAGAGTATATCCCCAAGTGTACTGTACTTGTCTGAATGCATATACGAAGTATAACTGTTTGAAGTTATATTAAATAGCTCATCTTTGTGATTTTATCGACAGAATGAGCTCAAGTAGAAGTGGTGTTGAGAAAGGAAGAGGAAGGGGTTATGTAGAACAGTCCCCAACACAGTCTCCTCAACCATCTCCACCGCATAGCCCGAACACTAGGTTAGCCAAGATAGAGAAGCATGTGGAGAATATGACCACTATGTTTACGCATTTTATGGCGAACTTTCCAAATGTGGTCACAAGTGTACCATTCGCTATTCCTCTAGTACAACCACCACCAGTACAGACAGAGTTACCCCCACCAGTCCCAGTTATTGAAAGGAGGAATCTCACAGCTTATTGCAGTATGACCTTAATTAAGGAATATAAGAAGTTGGATCCACCTAAGTTTAAGGGGGATAAGGATACGTTGGCCGCAGTGAATTGGGTGAAGGCGATCACTAGATCCTTCGAGTATATGCTATGTTCCGAAAAGGAAAAGGTGGGTTTGGCTGCGTATCTGTTAGTGGATGATGCAAAGTATTGGTGGCAGTCCACTCAGGCCTTTTTGGAAGCCCAACATGTTGAGGTTACGTGGGATAGATTTTTAGAGTCCTTTACTGAGCAGTACATCCCACGCACCGATCAGACTAGGTTGAAGATGGAATTTTTGAAATTGACTCAGGGGATAATGTCAGTTAATCAATATGAGTCGAAGTTTATTTCTCTAAGCGGATTCGACTGAGAGACCATCAGGAGTGAAGGATATAAGATATACAGATTTATGGAAGGACTGAAGTCTCCTATCAAATCTAAGTTGTATACCTTGGGTATAACTACTTATAATGAGACAGTCCGTAAGGCTCAGTTGTGTGAGCAGGACTATGAGCTTCATCAAACTGATTTTCGAGCCCAAGGTAAAGGTAAGAAACCGATAAAGCGAAAGTCAGAAAGGAAAACCTCGAGAGATGGATGCTCATCTGGAAGAAGTAAGCCATATGACAGAGCTTCGATAGGTAAGCAAGTAAAGTATAAGAAAATAAGGATTGTTTTAATTAAATGGTTATATAGAAATATATATTAAAGTTGGAGTATTATGATGATTATGGTATAGGGACTCCGAGAACTACCGGGATTAAGATCAATGATGAGAGATCCCGACATTCAACTAGTAGTACCGTTAGCTCACCTAAGAGTATAAGACAAAGGTGTGAACATTGCGGAAAGTTCCACGGATCATAACCATGCCGATTGGCAAGTGGCGCATGTTTCAGATGTGGTGAACAGGGACATATAATCAGGAATTGTTCCAAGAGAGATTTGAGGAAACCCGAGGAATCTGAGAAGACCCCTCAACCACAGCGCAAGGCCACTGCTGAGGAGAAGGGAAAGACACCTATAGCTATGATGTAAATGTTGAAGATGTATGATGCAAAAGTATGTTGTATGATTTGACTAAATTGTAAAGAAAGTTAATAGAAGGTAGTATGGTTATGTGAAGAATCTTTAGTTTACGTTATGGAAGGAATAAAGAAAAGTCCAACACTTAATGAAATTACGGTAATCATGGAAAATTTTGATATGATTCCGAATGATCTTCTAGGACTCTTTATGGATAAGAAAATAGATGATACTATTGAATTGGTGCCAAGAATGAGCCCATTTTGAGACTGCCATATCAAATAGCATTAATAAAATTTGAAGAACTTGAAAAGCAATTTCAAGAGTTGTCATGAGATAATGTTTGTGATTGAAGTTACTATGGTGTGATTTAAAGTAAGTTGGAGTTTTAATGAATATTTGATAAATTCGATTTCTTATTTATTGCACTTTTGTTGAGAAGTAAAGTGTGAAATACAATAATTGATAAGAAACGATAGTTAAGTTTCTGAAGTACTCATTGGTATGAAGTTTATGATATATATATATATAGTGATATATGAAATAAGCTTAAGTGAAACCGATAATGGACTTAAACTGATATTTATGTCGACTTATTTTACTTAAATGTTTTATCCTATGAAAGCATTTCTCTGAAAAGAATATGAAGTAATATGAAGAATGAGTTGTCTCAACAACGGTAATTATTCCCTATAGTCGCATCTAGGGACTAGAACACGATAGGTACTCTAAAGTACCTCCCATACTCTACTCGGTTATCTAGCCGACTATAGTATCCTTCCTGGTTGATCCCTAGGACATCATAAGGGAATGAAGATGTTCATTCATTAGGCATGTTTAATGCTGTGGGAAGAAAATATTTTGGATACGAGTTAAAAGAACTATGCTAACAGTTTAGAGTGTGATCAGTATATGGGTATTTAGAGAGCAAAAGAAAGAAATTATAGATAGCCATTGTGAATAAATTATGGCTATGATTCTGATTAAGATAGAAGAGATGACTTGAGTTTACAAAGGATTGTGCAGGTGAAATTATACCACCTAAGGAAAGCCATTACGGTGGCAAATGCTATGAGTCAGAAGCATGAAAGAATAATGGTTCATATGATGACAAGGAAGTAAGAAGTTGCTTGAGAAATTTCAAGCCTTAATCTAAGTCTTATGCTTTTAAGGTAAATCGGAATAATGGCTAGTATAATGATTAAGCCAGAATTGATGAATGGATCTGCTAATTCAGCTCACTTCCTACCTAAGAAGTCCATGGACGCACTTAACGCTTTGGCAAAATGTAGGTGAAAGAAGTGTTAGACTACATGGAGTTCCAATGAGCAATTTCATGTGATAGAGATTTTAGGTTCAATTCTCACCTTGAGGAGATTAGCAAGGAACCATGGGATCTCAGTTGAAAATTTTGCACAGCTTTTCATCCGTAGACTGATGAGCAGTACGAGCACATTGTTTAGACGCTCAAGGATATGTAAAAAGCTGGTGCTATGTATTTTAAAGGCTCATGGGACGACCATCTGCCATTGACTAAGTTTATTTATGATAATAGCTATTATACAAGTATCGAGATGACACTGTATACAATGCTATAAGAATAGAAAGTGTCAAGCTCCGAATTGGTGGGAAGAAATAGGCGAATGAAAGTTATTAGCTTTAGATTTAGTCGAGCAAGCATCTAAAGAGATTAAGTGAGTGGTCAAAGATTTAAGATAGTTCAGAATAGAAAAAAAAAGGTTATACAAATGCTTGATAAAGACTAATTGATGTTTTGATTGGAGACTCAGTAAATTGGAAGTTTTCCATCCAAAGGAATTATAAGATTTGGTCGACTAGGTAAGTTGAGCCCTCGTTATATTGATCCAATTGAAGTCTTAGATCAAATTGGAGATATCACCAATAAACTAATGTTACCTTCAGAATTATTGAGGATACGTAATGTTTGTGTATGTCAATACTTCGAAGGTATAATCCAGAATTCATCTTATGTCATAAAAGATGAAACCTTAGAAGTTCAGAAAGACATAAGTCATGTGAAAAAGCCATTTAGGATTTTGGACAGAAAAGATAAGGTATAGAAGTCTATGATGATTCCATTAGTTAAAGATTATTGAAAATACCACATCATGGAAAAAGCTACATGAAGCTAAATAGCCTAATGAAGGAAGAGTATTCGGAACCATTTGAGATATGACCTGATTTGAATTTGGAGGACCAAATTCTCTAAGGTGGGGAGAATGTGAAATCTCCAATTTCAGGAAATTCCTCCATAATTATAAAGTATGTTAGCTTAAATGAATAAGAAGTTTAATGTATGAATGATGTATGCATGATGTATGGAAGAAATAAGAAAGTTGATAGTCAATAAGACAAATGATTTATTAGGTTGATATCAGAAAAATATTAAGAGTATGAGACAAGAAATTAAATCAGAAATATTATTGGAGATTAAATGGATGAGTCATATGGAAGAAGTAATGAAATGGAAAGATTAAATAGTCAAGGAAATTAAATTGATGTTATAAGAATAATAGAGGTAAGAGCAAAGAATTAATATCATAAAATTAAGTACAAGTAAAGACAAGTGTTATATGGGAGAAAGAAGACCAATTAAATGAATGGCCAAATAATAATGGTCAAAGATTGAGATGAAATGATTTAATTGGATGATGATGAAACAAATACCAGATTTTCATAATTAAATGATTTTGTATGGCTGATATGAGAAAAGGAAGAAGAGAATTTAATGGTCAAAGATGGGTTAAATAAGAGGGTCAAAAAGGGGTCAAGGAGTAAAGTGGCTGAGATGAGACGAGTTATGGATTTGCATGCATTTAATGCATATTGCATGAGTCACCCTCCAGCCATCATCACCCTACGCCAGCCTCTCTTCCAGCCCTCTCCCTCTCGTTCTCTCCATTTCTCCAAGTTTCCATAAGTTCCATCCCATATCTACCTTGACAAACACCCTTGTTTAGTAACCAAATCGTTAAGTTTGTTAGACGAAAAACGATCATAGTCACTAGACGAGGTTATATCTGAAGTTTGGTGGATTGATTCCAAGTATTGGAAGAGATCTTAAAGTTTGAGATTTTGGTCACTAGCAAAAGGTAAGAGAAGAAGATGATTTAGTCAATTATGTTCATGGTATGGTGTTGTACTGAATTAGTATAACATGTTTATGGCAAATTCTTAAAGGTTTGCTTTGATATGATGATTTCAGATTTGAAGAAGAAAAGGATTAGGGTTGGTGAACCAAGTGATTTCATATTCTCGAAGTAATCGAGGTAAGGAATTTATGTAACGGACGTAAGGTGGCTATGTCCGCATGATTTATGATGTTTTCACATGTTTTGGAGAGAAGTATTAGTTGATTTTGTATAGGAAAAGATGCATTTTCGGACTTGTCTCCTAGTACCAATTAGGCTAGGGGCAGCCGACTGCCATAAAGGGAAGTCGACTGCCTAGAGACAAACAAAACGTCGTTTTTCGAAAATCGAGGCAAACAGTCGACTGCTATGTAAGCCAGTCGACTGCTATTTACCCAGTAAGCATTCTGTTTCAAACCAGTCGACTGCTATATGGGACAGTCGACTGCTATTTTCAAAAATGCATTCTGTTTCAAAACCAGTCGACTGCCTATGAGACCAGTCGACTGCTAATTTTCCAGAAGCATTCTGTTTCAAAAACAGTCGACTGCTATATGACCAGTCGACTGCTATTTGCTAAGAAGCATTCTGTTTGAAAACCAGTCGACTGCCCCATGTATTTTCAAAGATGAAAATATCGAAATTTTAAAATGAAAATAATTTCGATAAATGAAATTATGAAAAAGCAGCCGACTACCCTATGAGGCCAGTCGACTACCCTGTTTTGAAAAAGAGATTTTTCCACCTATTTTCAGAAAGTATGAAATGCCATGGCAAGAAGCTATATGGCATATGTTTTGAGATTATACACTATCATGTTTATAGTAGGGGCTCTGATCAAGTCCTGAAATGATGTAATGTATGTTATGGGCTGAGGAACCATAAGTCAGGCCTCAGTCGCTACAGAAGGACACCTGACTAGTGTTAACTGTAGCCACCCGCAGTTGGCCAATTTGTTTATATTTCATGTTCGGCTAAGGGAGGATTCCTGGCCCTACGGGGTACGTCACATGATAATGATGATGATGATGATGCAGTGCATAACTCCACAAAAGTACAAATAGTTTTATGTTATCAAAACTATATGTATATGCGATTTCTAAGAATAAAGAAATCGAAAGTACTTGATTTACTGGTACAAGAAGTTTTAAGAGAAGTATATATGTATGTATGTATGTATGTATGTATGTAAATGATATTTGAAGAAGTACTTGAAATATGTTTTGAAGAAGTATACGAAACATGCTATGTTATAAAAGCATGTAAAGTATGTTTTAAAGTAAGTTATGAAGTATGATGTTTTAAAGAAAGTATGTTTGCTTAAACCATTTGAAAGAAATATGCATGGTTGCAAACAATGCATGAAATGAGTATACAATGTATACATGCTTTATAATGCTTTACATGACATTATAGAGCCAAGTAGGAAAAATGCATATAGAGGCATAGTACGCTCTTTTACATATTTTTCTTACTGAGCGTAAACTCACCCTTTTACGAACATTTTTCATACAGACTATCTGAAGTAATCCCTCGCTCTCAATAGAAGAGCCTACGAGTTGATCTTGAAAGTTTACCTTCGAAAGACGCTTCCCAAGTAGTATAGAAGGTATACTTATGTAATTATGCAAAGTAAATTGTAATTCAGTTATGGTACAGTACAACTAACATTAATGTATATAAGATGCCGGGGATTTAAGTTAAGATGATGTATGAGATCCTGTGGAAACGGATGATACATATATACATGTATCATTAGTCTGTTTTGTTGAAATTGAATTATTCATATTAAGCTTAAGAAAGAAAATCATGATTGACATTGACAAGCAAATCTAATCAAGTTAAGTGGAAAATGGAAAGAGATGAATTGGAAATGTATGGTGACGGGGACGTCACACAAAGATATTGACAAGAAAGAAAGAATGAAAGAACATGAGCTTTTATGGCACAGAAAGTGATGTCAAGGCTACTTTTCTAGCTATGTGCCTAATCCTTTTGTTTTTATATAAAGAATCTTGTTTTTGTTCTAATGATCTTAATGTTTCTTTGCCAACTAATATTATGCCTTTTTTGAAAGAATTTGAAGACATATTCCCCAAGAAGATTCCAAACGACTTGCCACCTATTAGGGAAATTAGGCATCAAAGAGAACTTGTTCCTACAGTTACCATTCCCAACAGACTTGCCTATAAAAGTAATATCAAGGAGATGAAAGAGCTTCAATGCCAAGTTAAGCAGCTCATGAGGAAAGTTTATATTAGAGAGAGTATGAGTCTATGTGTTATTCCTATGTTACTTATTCCTAGGAAGGATGGGACGAGGAAGATATGTGTTGATTGTCATATCGTCAACAAAATCACTATAAAGTATCACTTTCCCATTCCTACATTAGATGATATCCTTGATGAGTTACATGGTTCTTACATCTTTTCTAATATTGATTTGAGAAGTGGTTATCATCAAATTCATATGAGAGAAGGTGATGAATGGAAAACTGCATTTGACATTAAACATGGTTTGTATGAATGGCTAGTTACGCCTTTTGGATTAACTAATGTACCTAATGCTTTCATAAGAATAATGAATCACGTCTTGCGTGCTTTCATTGAAAAATTTGTATTTGTTTATTTTGATGATATCATGATCTATCGTATGAGTTTGCATGAACATATTGAACATTTAAAGAGTCTGTTTGATGTCTTGAGAAAGGAAAAGTTGTATGCTAACCTTAAGAAATTCTCATTTGCACTTATAAGATCATATTTTTTGGATATATTACTCCTTTTGAAGGTATAACAATAGATGATGAAAAAGTTAAAGCAATTAAAGATTGGCCTATACCTAAGAATATCTTTGAGGTGCATAGTTTTCATGGATTAGCTAGTTTCTACCGTAAGTTTTTTATAAACTTTAGTACTATAGTTGCATCTTTGACTAAAGTTGTTAAAAGAATGTTGGATTTAAATGGGGTCTTGAGCAAGATCATCCTTTTAACTTGCTTAAAGAGAAGCTTTGTTTTGCACCTTTATTTTCCTTACCTGACTTTACTTTGACTTTTGAGATTGAGTGTAATGCTTTAAGTATAGGTATTGGAGCTGTTTTAATGTAAGAGAAGCACCCCACTGCTTTCCTCAATAAGAAGTTAAGTGGAGCTACCTTTAACCATCCCACATATGACAAAGAGATCTATACATTAGTGAGGGCCTTGGAAACGTGGCAAAATTATTTATAGCCCAAGAAATTCATCATCCACACTGATCATGAGTCTTTAAAGCATTTGAAAGGACAAAGTTGAACAAGCGTCATGCTAAGTAAAAGGAGTTCATTAAAACATTCCCATATATGATAAAGTACAAACAGGGTAAAGAAAATGTCATGGCTGATGCATTTTCTTGAAGGTACACTCTAATCATTACTCTTAATGCTAAACTATTTGGATTTGAGTATATCAAAGAGTTATATGCTACTGATGATGATTTTGTAAATGTTTTGAATGCATGTAAGTAAGTTGATTTTGGAAGGCATAATAGATTCTTATCTAGAGAAAATAGATTATGTGTGCCTAGGAGTTCTTTTAGAAAATACTTGTTAGAGAAGCCCATAGTGGTGGGTTAATTGGACATTTTAGAGTTAAGAAAACTTTAGACATATTGCATGATCACTTTTTTTAGTCTAACATGAAAAGATATATTGGAAGATTGTGTAAGAAATGTGTCATTTGTAAACAAGCTAAGTTTAGAGTTATGGATCATGGTCTTTATACTCCATTGCCTATTCCTACTAATCCTTGGACTAACATTTTTATGAACCCTGTTATCGGTTTACCAAGAATAAAGAGAGGTAGAGATTCTATTATTATTATTGGTTATAGGGTCACTAAGATGGGTTACTTCATTGCTTGTTATAAGACTAATGATGCAAGTAACATTTCCAATTTATTCTTCAAGGAAACTGTTCATCTCCATGGTGTTCTAAGACAATGCATCAAGTTGATGTGAAGTTCCTTAGCTGCTTTTGGAAAACTTTGTGGAGAAAGTTGGGAACCAAGCTGTTGTTTGCGACTACTTGTCATCCATAAACCGATGGTTAAACTGAAGTAGTCAATTGCACTTTGTTTACTTTGTTGAGATCCATTATTTAAAATAACTTGAAGAATAGGAAAGATCATTTGCCTCATGTGGAATTTGCTTATAATAAAAGTATGCATTCCACTATTGGTTGTTCCCTATTTGAAAGTGTCTACGATTTCAATCCACTCACTCCGTTGGATCATTTAACACTACCTATTGAGGAGAGAGCTAGTTTGGATGGGAAAAAGAAAGATAACTTTGTCAAGTAATTATGTGAGAAGGTAAGCCAAAACATTAAGAAGAGGGCTGAGCAATATGCTACTTAAGCTAACAAACATCGTAAGAAAGTTGTCTTTAAACCTGATGATTGGGTTTATCTACATATGCATAAAGAGAGATTCCTTGCCTAATGTCATTCCAAGTTTCAATCTCAAGGAGAAGGTCCATTCCAAGTGATGGAGAAGATCAACAACAATGCTTATAAGTTGGATCTCCCATGTAAGTTTAATGTTAGTGCTACATTCAACGTTTTGATTTTTTTTCTCCCTTTGATATTGATGTAGGTGATTTCAATTTAAGGATAAATGTCACATCTCGTGACCATATTTTTTCACGTTTTTCCACACATCTTATATGGTTGGGTTGTCTATAATGCTTTTCTTTCCACTTTAATTCATTGAAAACTCAATATCCGTACTTTCATAAAGAAATAGAATTACATAATTACAAATTTTATTTGTAAACAATACTTACATCCCCTTATTAATACAATGTTGTAGTACTGTAAATCAAAAGTCTGAACATATGAAATAAAATAATTATACCTTAGGAAACAATCGAGCTGTCACATATCATCCAGATGCGCAGCCGAGATCCTCGAATGCAAGATCTCGTAGTCACTAAAAACCTGAAATGTTAAAAGTAGGGGGTGAGCAAACCACGGCTCAGTAAAGGAGTTATATGTAACTATTGATATCTAGATATCTATATGCTATCAAAACCTTTTTCATATTCCTATAAGTACACTAGGCTTATATATGAAGCATACTACAGTCGGCTAGGGATCTGGATGGAGTACAAAAGGTATTTTGAAATACCTGTCTTGTCTCGGAACCTAGAAGCAACTGTAGGGAGTAATTAATTTCGTATAATTCAAATCCTTTTCCTTTTTTATTCCATATCATTTTCATATTCCTTTCAAAATAATGCTTTTATGAAATAAAGCATTTAAATAAAATAACTAATATTCATATATTCTTTTAAAAGAATATTAGTTTAAATCATCATCATCCTCATTTAAACTTATTTCATATTTTACTGTACATACCATAATTAGTACAGTATTTTAGATAGCAATATAAGCTATTAAAATCATTTCCTTATGATATTTATATCATTTAAACCTAATATTCATTTTAAAATTATAATAAGAATATTAGATTTATAAACTCCTCTTTCCTTTTGAAAGCATGCCACATGTTCATGTCACATATAATCTAATATTCAATTTAAAATCATAATAAGAATATTAGATTTATAAACTCTTCTTCCTTTTGAAAACATATCACATGTTCATGTCACATATAATCTAATATTCAATTTAAAATCATAGTAAGAATATTAGATTTATAAACTCTTCTTCCTTTTGAAAACATATCACATGTTCATATCACATGTCTTTTGTAAATCATCGTGTTTACTATACTCAGTATAGTAATAAACACTATGTAACAGTACTAAAATTCCTTTTGAATTTTTCCTATATCATATAAAACATTTTCTTTTAACATGTCACGTATCGTATAAAACATTTCTTTTTAACATGTCACATATCATATAGGAGACTGAGGCAATCACCCAAGTCGTATCATGCTATAGACCCCGAAGGGTAAAGAAATAAACATATCAAATCTATGGCCATAGTCTATCATCGTCCTCGGTGGATCACTGATCAGGTGTTGACCGGGACTACATATGACGTATCACATGACACATATCACATATCAGCATGATAAAAGGGCCAACTAGTCTCAAAATAGTGTTTTTCATCCTTAAACTACCTTTATGGAATTTATAGAAATAATTAATTTCATAATTAAAACCATGAAGGTTATAAAATAAATCAAGTGAATATTTAAGAAAACATTTATAAAATATTCACTTTATCCCCTTTTTAATCTTTCATTTCATGTCACATATAATTCATATATTCGGAGAATTTTCGGTGATCTCATTTTTACCGATTTCAATAACATGAATATTTTAAAATAAACTTCGATATATTCATGTTTTATGAAAAATAATAAATTCCTCTTTTTCGTAGTTGGAAATTATTTCACATGTAAGAAAATCATTTATGATGATTTTAAATAATTTTCTAAAATTTTTTAGCAGCATAACGATTGCTTGTTGACTAGCCTCCCTGCACAATTTAAATAGATTCAACATTTTACAGCCAGCCAATTTCCACATTTTTCAATGAAATCAATTCACCAATAATTTCATAAAATCATGCATATTCAATTTATGCAATCGAGATATCCCTACAGGCTACATATGCATCCCTTACCTATTCCGCGTTAGCGACTTTCTCATTAATGTCGCGCCCGTAGTCCGCTTTTCCCGATTCAATCAACTCTAATCACTGAGTATGATTTTCTACAAATCCAATCCCATACTCAATTTAGAATTTTACATAATTATTCAATAAAATAATAATAATAAAATTATCATAAATTTTTCCTACCTTTTTTCATATTTTTCATCCTTCTTCTTTTTCTTTTTCTTTTTCCTTCTTTTTCTTTTTCTTTCTTTTTCTTTTTCTGGTCTGAACTGATTCAGACCTGTTTGGCCTCCATCAACCGATTCAACCACCGTCAGCCACCGTCTCCGTCGGTTCAGCTCTTCCACAGCTGCCTGAGGTCATGGCAAAGCCGTTTCTGGTCTCTTTTTCCTCCCAATCGACGGCGGCGGTGGCGAATCTGGAAGTGGTAGTTTGGTCCACTTTTCTCCTCCTTTTACCTCTCTTTTCTCTTCCCTTTCACCGTCGACTATTCTGTTCACCTTGGCCTGTCCTCGTCGGCGTTGAAGGTGGCGGTAGCGGTGCCCGAATCGGCCGGCACTGCCCTTTTCCTTTTTTTTTCTCTTTTTCCTTTCTCTTTTCCGCTTCGTTTCTGTCTCCAATTTCCTTTCTTCCCTTTTCTTTCCGTCGCTGGTGACGCCTCTCTCTCCCTCCTCTTCATTCTCTTCTCGTCGACTGGGTCAGCTGCACAATTTCTCCTCTGTTTGTAACAGAGGAGAAGAAACGGGGATCGGGTATATCGATCCCGTTTTCTCTTTTCCTTTTTTTAATTTATTTATATATATATATTTATAAATATATATAAATACAAAATATAATTATATTTATATATATAAATATACTATATTAATGTATATAGATATATATTTTGTATATAATTTTATATACATATCTATACACTTTAATATAAAATAATATTTATATTTCATATGTATATTTATATAATATTTATAATATACTTATATAAATATATAAATATACACATTTTTATTTCTTTTATTTTTGGATTTCTTAATATCTAAAATAATTTCCTCCATACAATTTCTCCATACGAATTTTCCAATCCGTTACTTCATCCATTACTGAATTTTCGATAATATTTCCATCTTGTGAATAAATTTTATTTATTTACTCTCGCTTATCTATTTACATTTAAATTAAATTTTTGGGTAATTAATACCAAAAATAGGAAAATTCCCGGTTATCACAATAAATCCTTTCAAGGAGAGGGGGAATGATGGAGGCCCACCAAGCCCAAGTTTTTTTTTTTTTGATGATCGTGATCCTATGAGCATTCATAGAAGTTCAATGACAAGAGCTAAAGCAAAGAGGATGCATGAAGCTTCATATGGACTTATTGAATATAGTTGGACTAAATCTAATCCACAACAAGGGAGTCAAAGCATGGAGGAACATCAAAGCTTACTAAATTGCATTCAGGTGCAAGAGTAGCTTGTTTGAAGAGTTGGGCTGAAATGAAATTAGGCCAAATGCATAACTTGGGCTAAGTGCAATTGGGCCAAATGCTATACTTATGTTATTTAGTTATGTCTGGTTAGGATGAACATTGTTTTAATCTAATTTAAGCCCGATCTTTTTTTAATATGTTATTAAAAGGGATTCCTATTTATATTCTGCAAGTTGGCTAAGTAGGATTCCTATTTCTTAATTTGCAAGTTTTCTATTTGCCTATAAATTGGCATGTAACTCTTTAGGCAAAGCACAATTGATTTGAGTTATAATATTGAAAGAGTTTTCTCTTTGGTTCTTTTGAGAACTTTTGAACTTATCAAAGTTTTCCTGTAGTGTCCAAGAATGTAAAAATAGGTGTTCATTTGATGGATCAAACATTTGAAGAAAGTCAACACATAAAATCTGCTAACAAATCCTACTTGAAGTAGGAATTCAAAGCAAGCAAAGATAAGGACAAGAAAAAATTTTAAGACAAAGCCAAGTGGATAATGTCTAAAAATAAATATGACTTAAAGTGTCTTAAGAGATTTATTTATAGTAGAATTTAGACATTGTAAGAAGTGTAATTAGATGAGGATTTGGACAAGAGTTGATTAGTCAAACTAAATCCCTGGAAACAAGGAGATAACTCCCAACAAACTCCTCATTCAATTAGGATTATTTAGTCTTATATAAGGTCTTAGGCTTCTCATAATTCCCATCCCTCATCTTCCCTTTTCTCTTGTAAAATGTTTTCTTTAAGATTTTATAAAATTATTTTAGTTCTTATTTTATAATTCCTTTCTTGCCGATTTTTAGTTTCGTTTCTTTTAGAATTATTTTCTTTTCTTTCTTTCTTATTGTTCTTACCGATTTCAAGTTCTTACTTTATAATGTTATTTTCTTTTCTTCTTTCTTTTAATAAATTGTTGATTTCTTCTTAAAAGCTTTTTATTTCTTCTTTAAAAAACTTTCAAACTGATTCCTCTTTTCTTTTTTCTTAAAGATCGATTGCTTTTCTCTTCTTTTCTTTCTTAAGTTTGCTAATTTCTCAAAAGCTCTCTTAAAACCTATTCTTTTTCTTATTTTCTTTTTAGTTAACGATTCATTTATGGCTTATTTTGTTAGAATCGATTTCTTGCTTTAATTTTAATATAGTTTGTGTTTTCTTTGCTTTGTATATTGTGTCTTGTTGCTAGATATTAATCTTAATTAATATTCTTGTTTTATATTATTAAATATTGATTGTTTCTTTACATGATAATTCATATCTTGATAATATTAAACATAAATTATTTGTTCCTAAGCATGTCTAATGAGTAGGTTTTTAATTCAGTAATGAGGTAGACAAATTATTCTTGGGACCATGTTGTGAGATTATGAACCTATGATACAATTGTTGTTAAATATCTAAAATTTCTAGCATGATTTTATGATTATTGATTTGATTAGATATGGTGCATACTTATGAGGTTTTGGGTTTAATCACCAGAGGGTTAGGGGAATTGAGGTTTATATTCAATAAACTTACATCATATGTGCTTATTACTTAAGTCAACCCATGTCTTTCTAGTTTTAATG
This sequence comes from Heritiera fomes, assembly GCA_032173925.1. Lineage (NCBI taxonomy): Eukaryota > Viridiplantae > Streptophyta > Magnoliopsida > Malvales > Malvaceae > Heritiera > Heritiera fomes. Next base: position 20,660,287 of record JAPDPM010000002.1, read on the forward strand.
CTTCTATGAATTTTACCTAGAGATTGTATCCTAGGTAATTTGAATAGTTGGAGTTAATTGAAAATCGTATTTTTAGTTAACAACAAAGTAAGGATTGACGACGTAATGAGTCGTAACTAAATTCCAAGAATATTTTGATATGAATTAACAATATGGAATTCCAAGAGTGCTAGATGCCTTGTAACTAAAGCTCTTGCATGATAGTTTAGAACCTTTTAATTAAATATTCTTGTTCATGTTTTAATTAATTAGTTAATTAAAAAACCCTCATTCCCTATTTCTTCCCCTAAAATTAGATTTTAATTTAATAGTTGGTTTATTTAAATTTAGTCTCTTTGGGATCGACCCTTACTTCTGCTATCTACATAGTAGTAGGATAAGGATTTTATTTTTGGTAACTACGACACTACTACAGTTTCTTTATTCAATTCTTGCCCTTGGTTGGATTGCTCCCTCTCACCATTATAAAGAGTAAACAAATCTCAAAAGAAAATATTAATTGACAACTTTTTGTCATTAATATAATCAATCCCAAGAAAATCTTTATAATATTAAAAAAAATCTACATTATCCTCACCTTGACTAGGATCTAATAAAGATGTATAGTGAATAGGTGGATTTGTTTCCCAATATTTTCTAATTTTTTTTTCGTGTTATATATGGAAGAAGATAAAGTTTCATCATTCCTAAATTGCAAAAACTTTTCAAACATTGCAAGGAACAAAAAATGTGTTGTTGGATAATATTGAGTTGAAAATCTTTCCATTGCTTTTTCAAAAGTAGATACCAAATCAACACAACTTTTAATAAAAAGCCAATCGTTATCATCAATTTGTAATGTCATGGTATTTGTGAATTTATTATAAAAAAGAGCAATATTATGTTTATAAGGTAAAATAGAAGAAAGAAAACGATGAAGTGAGTTCCATCTTGTTTCCATGGGAAGTGAGAACGTTTTAAGATTTATGTCATTTGCTTGACAATCTACTTCCATTCACGTTTGTGATATGGGTTGTGGATTCATTTTGCTAAAATTTTAATTTTTTCAATTGAAATTATATCACTAACATTAAAACCATTTTGAATATACAAATTTATAATATGACATGCACACCTAACATGAAAAATTATACCACTTCAAATTGGGTTGAAATTTCGAATTAACATAAGAATAGTTGTAATATTATTCAAAGCATTATCTAAAGTAATAGAAAAAACTTTATTTTCATTACCATACAATTTACACATGTTAGTAATATATTTAGTATTAGTATATGCATTATGCAATTGTTCTAACACATCTAAAAATAAAATGCATTTTTTCATGCACCAATCTTTATCTATCTAATGACAAGTTAACAAAAGATTACTTAAACCGTTAATACTAGTTTAAAATCACTAGTTTCAACTAACCTTGGATGAAATATTAATAAGTTCATGCCTTAAAGCTTCCCTATATTCTTTAAACATATCCATGCAATCCTTTTTTAATGTATGTCTAGATATATATTGATATACAAGTTGTAAATATTGATAAACATATTCTAAATATCCAACTTTTTCATATATTGTGAATGGTTGTTCACACTTAACTGCAAATCTAACTAAACCATACCTAACTTTATCATTTTGAAAAACCATTTAATTTCACCTTTTTGTAGATTAATTGGAGTTTGTGTACCCTCCTTAATTTCTTGTTGTATGAAATCCGGTTCAAATTTACATCTACTAATTAAATGTCTTTTAAAAGTACCTGTAATCCCACCAGTTCCCTCCAAGGGTATAAGTATATACCATTTTACATATTTTACAAACAGCAAAAAGTTCGATCATACCTTCTGTCATGATCTGATTATGACACTCAGTTTAAACATTTATAATTGGTTAGGCTGTCTGCAGTGTCTACACTCAGATCTCATTATCAATCAAATCCCAGAATCCGAAACATCCATTTCTAAACAGACATGAATGATTAAACTTTAAAATTTTACATCTGACTTATAATGTACAGTACAATATAGTTTACATCTCTTGTACAAATTACATACATAGTAGTACTGTATATACAAAGTCTGAACATATAAAAAGCAAAATCATATCCTTCTCGGTCTGAGGTAACCGCTTGAGGAATACCGATCGAAGCGACCTCTGAAACTGGAAAGAAAACTATTGTAGATAATCTGGAAGGAAAGTAAGGAGCTAAGCTTATGCCCAGTAAGGGGTATATATAAAAAAGCTTATACTATGTATAACTTTATGCAAGTATCATAACACAAGTTCCTACACATAGATTTACTATTAAAATAAAGTTTAAAGGACTTTACTGGAAAGATACTATAATTGGTTAGGTAACCAGGCTGAGTACAGAAAGATACTTTGAAGTACCTCCCTTATCGCAGTCCCTAATTCTGACTATAGAGAATTTGCTATAGTTTGTCTGATAAATAATTCAAATGTTTTGTTTTTGATCAATCATTTCATAAGCAACTCAAAAAACCAATTAACAATAATTAGGTAATTAGTATGAAATTCAATTTAGTAAGTATTTAATGAAACAATCGGTAAACAGTATGATCAACAATCGATCAAATTCAGTAAACAATCAGTAAATCAAATCAATCTGACAAATTTAGAAACATATAGGAAAACAGTTCAATGACAATATAATGGAAACCAGGCAAACACCCAATAGTATCATGCAGTATAAAATCCCAAAAAGGAAGTAATAATAAGACATATGGACATTGTCAGTAGTGGTCCATAGTGAACACTAGTCAAGTGTCAGCTATGGGTGTTAAATACTTAACTAGGGTCTAATAGCAACTATACACTCCATCACTCATTCAGAAAAGCATGATAAGCCCCAAAGGTGTCACAGCCCGTGACCCTATTTTTCACCTTATTCTATACATCTTATTTGGTTGGGCTGTCTGCGATACTTTACTTTTCTTTTACATATAAACAATTTCATATTAAATTATAATATGAATTACATCCCCTATCTTACTTCATAAGGAAGTAGTACTGTAAGTAAGTCTAAATACAGAAAATAAATGATCATACCTTATTAAATAAATCAAGCTGTCGCATCGTCCCCAAATGCGCAGCCGTAATCCTTTGTGTCAGACTCTCGGTCTTCGAAAACCTGAAATGTTAAAATTAAGGGGTGAGCAAACCACGGCTCAGTAAGGGAATTTATATGCCTCACTTGATACTCAGCTATCTATATGCTGAAAAACTTTTTCATTTTTCCTATGGGCTCTAGGCTCGCATGTAGGAAGGATACTACAGTCGGCTAGGGATCCAGATGGAGTAAGGTAGGTATTTTGAAATACCTATCTTGTCCCGAAACCTAAAAGCAACTGTAGAGAATAATTTCTTTTTTGTTTGGAATTTTAATCCTTTTTACCTTTTTATTCCATAACATTTTCATATTCTTTTCAAAACAATGCTTTTATAAAATAAAGCATTTTAATAAAGTAACTAATATTCATACATTCTTTGAAAAGAATATTAGTTAAATTCTCATCATTCTCATTTAAAACTCATTTCATGTTTTATTATACAATCATAATTAGTACAGTACTTTAAATAGCAAAATCAGCTATTAAATCCTTTTCGTATAACATATATATCATTTAAATCTAATATTCAATTTAAAAATTAAAATAAGAATATTAGATTTATTTTCCTCCTCTTTCTTTTTTTTTTCAAAACATATCACATATTCATATCATATATAGTCTAATATTCAATTTAAAATCATAGTAAGAATATTAGACTTATAAACTCTTTTTCCTTTTGAAAACATATTACATATTCATATCACATGTCATATGAAAATCATCTCGTAGTACTAAAATCAGTACTGAAATCAGCATTATGTAAAATGCTGTAAATCACTTTCATTTAACTTATCACATATCATGTAAAACGTTTACATTTAACGTATAACATATCATATAAAACATTTTTCATATATGGAGACTTAGGCACGCCCAGCACGTCTACTGGGTCGTTACTCAGATCATGCTATAGACCCCGAAGGGTATAAATAATCATGTCAGATCTATGGCCATAGTCTATAATTGTCCTCGGCGGATCACTGATCAGGTGTCGACCGGGACTACATATCACATATTACATATCACATATCACATATCAGCATGATAAGGTTGCCATCTAGTCTCAAAACCGTATTTATAAAGGTTATAAAACCATTTAGTGAATATTTAAGAAATATATATAAAATATTCACTTTATTTCTTTTCATTTTTTATCTCGTATTACGTGTAATTTACATATCAAGAGAATTTTTGGTGATTTCATTATCATCATTCTCGAAGAGGATTTTCGGTGATTTCCTTATCACTATTCTCGAAAATATGAATAATTTAAAATCATTTTCATTTTATTCATCTTTTTATGAAAATATTCATTTTCTCTATTTTCGTGGATGAAAATCATTTGCTCGTGACATAAAATCATTTATTATGATTTTCAGTAATTTTCATGAATTTTTTGATAATTTTTCGGCAGTATAACGACTGCCGATTGGCTAGCCTCCTGCACAAAAAATACAGTTTATAATTTCCAGCCAGTACTTCATTTCAAATTCCAACCAATCATTCATCATAATAATTTCATAAAATATTTCCATAAAATATTTTGTAATTAAAATAGCAGACTGAATATCCCTACAGTGCTGCACATGCATCCCTTACCTTTTTCTGGGTCGGCGACTTTCTCTTATCAGTCGCGCCCGTACTCCATCTCTCCTAATCCATCGTCTCGATCGCTGAGAATAATTTCTGAAAATTAAATTCTAAATTTTAGAATTTTCATAAATAATTTATTAAACTTTTACTCGAAATCATTTTCAAGAATTCTTACCGAATTTTCGTAATTTTCGAGTTGCCAAATTCCCGGGAATCTTCCGATTTCCTGAAATTCTCCTTTTTTTTTCTCTTTTTCTTCTTTTCCTCTTTTTCTTCCTTTTTCTCTTTCTTTTCTCTCTTTTTCTTTTTCTTTTTCCTTTTTCTTTTCTTTCTCTTTTCCTTTTTCCTGTTCCTTTCCCGTCAGACCGGTTTTGTTTCCTTCCTCGCCGGTTCCTTGCCGGCGGCTGGTTCTCCGGCGGTTCAGGCGCCCTTCATCTGGCTGACGGCACGGCGGCAGATCAAGTCAATTTTCCTTCGGTTTCTTCCACCTCTTCGCCGGCCCTCCTCCGCCGTTCACTGCGCCTCGGGTGTCCTCCATCCTCTTCCTCTCCCTCCGGCGGTGCTTCGATGGCAGTGGCGGTACCTGGATCGGCCGGTACCACCGTCTATCATTTTCCCTTTTCTTTCCAGTTTTCTCCGCTTTCCGTTGTTTTTGTTTTCCGTTTTTGCTTCACCGCTTCCTTCTTCCGTCGCCGATCGCTTTCCTTCACGTCGCCGGCAGCTTCGCCTCCTTTTCTTCTTCCTTTCTTGGCCGGCCGACGGTGGTCGGCCTCTGTTCCTTTTTCTTCTCGACAGAAGCGGGTCCCGATTCCTGTTTCTGTTTTCTATTTCCTTTTTTTTAATTATCCTATATTATATTTATAAATATACCATATATAAACATAATATTTTAACATATATATATTTTATACACAAAATACATATATATAAATTTTTAATTTGAATTAATATATATATTTCATTTATATATATATGTATTTATAGATATATATTGTATTACAATATATATACAAGTTTTGATAATAAATAATATTTACTTTTCTTATATATGTATATATTTATATATATACATAAAATATCATATTTATATACATATGTATTATTTAAATGTACTAAATAGTATATATACATATATATATACTAATGTATATTAATATATACTATATAGTATTTCAATACATATGTATTTATATAAAAATACATTTATATAATATATAAATATATTTCATATTCTTCCTCACTTTCTTATTTAATTTGGATTTTCATTTATCCAAATTAAATTTTTCAAATTTATCCAAATTAATTTTTCTTAACTTCTTCACTTCATCAATTTCAGGAATTTCAATGGTATTCCTATCTCGTAAATAAATTTTTATTTATTTATTTCACTTCTATATTTGCTTTAGAAATTTAATTACAAATATTTAATATCAAAATATTAAAATTTACGGTTATCACAAAAGGTTACTATGGGGCCAACAGTCTCAAAACGGCTTATAATACAGTAGAAACATTAATTAGAAATTCACTAAATAAAACAAATCTTCGGTCAGTCCATAAATCAAAAAAATCAGTATCAATAACAGCCAAAATAAAATATTTAGTAAATATTCATAGTTCAGAATCCAATGCTCAAAATATTTTATTTACATATAAGAATGATATCAGTATTTGTAGAAAATTTGAAAATGAAGAAAATCATTAAAAATAGTCTTGAAAACTGAGTTACAAATTAGATTGCCTTAACGACCTATATGCAACTCTTACTTCTACACATCTTTAGCTTTGTTTCTATCACATTATAATCCATCCCTTGAAATTATATGGTTTAGGGTTCGGTTTATGAAATTTCAGCAGCATAACAGTATGCATATTTCTATACCTTCATATACTGAAAACACAATATATAATTCCAACACAACTCCCACTTCTATCATTTCTCAACATTCAATCACAATATATCACAATTTATGCTGTATTAGTGCAACATAGTATCCCTACGCTTTTTTTATATATATCTCTTACCACCTATGATCTATCGAATCACTCGTTAGAACCAATATTTCTTACCTCAATTTCGAGCAGCAAAACATCATTCAAATGCAGTTAATTCATCACACTTCTGTTATAACAAATTTATAGCTTCATGAGATCTACTACATTGCCTACTGCAGTTGGAAATCCCATCTACTTTATACCGATGCTAACACTGCAACTATCGTTAAAACACCTTCATTTTCGGTTCTGATTTTGCCAGAAGTCTTTTATTAATTTATACAATTTTGCAGATCTCAATTTACATCAAGTTGGGCATGAATTCCTTATGCTTTTGACTTGGCTGAATTGGCTTACCTCGCTAACATACTATGTTTCAATGATTTAAGGCCGTAATTGCATTCTAGACATTCTTTACACTATTTCTACACTACTTTTGCATTGAGCACAATCACACACACACATGGGTCACCTTGGCCGAAACCCTAGGGAGTTAATTCTAGTGGTTTTGATCCAATTCAAGCTTGAATACATAGCTAAACATCTTAAACATATAGTATAAAACCATTAAAGTATGAAAAATCACACTTTCTCTCACGTTATAATCTTTGTCGAAAATGGAGGATGTCCAAACACCAAGAATTTGGCTTCCTTTATGTTGGATTTTGGTACTGGATTGTAGAGCTCGAAGAACTGGACAGTTTTGGTGAATGCGCTTTTTGGTTTCGACGAGTTTTCGCTAGTGTTTTAAGGTTTTCTCTCTCTTGCTAAGGTGTAACAATGGAGGAGTGAGAAGAAAATAAAGGGAACGGCATTTGGAGGAAGAAGATTAGAAAAGTCCAAAAAAATGATATTCTAAGTGGCAAATTAATCAAATACCCTTATAGTTAACAAAACTTCTAATTTTACCCTTTGCTTTTTGACTTTGTTCTAAACAGTAAGTTTAACCTTCAAAATATTTCATTTAATTATAAAACATCTCTATTTAATATGTTCTAATCATTGATTGAGCTTGTGTTAGGGTAATTTGTTGCACACTTTTGAAAACATGCATAGAAAAATGAGTTTGAGGTACAGATCCTTCCCATCATAGTATTTGGATCTAAATTTCAAGTTTGCCTAGTTTCACTTCCATTAGTACACTGGAAAACTAGTGGGGCCCACCATCTAGTTCCCTTTCATACCTACAATTCAAATAACATTGGGACAATTGTAAGATATCTATTATTCCTAATTTCATGAATACTAACTAATAGTATTAGGATGTGTGGATCTCACATTCTCCCCATCTTAGAAAATTTGGTCTTCCAAATTTGATCAGACCTATCCGACGATCAACTCTAAATACTTCTCTTTCACTAAGCACTTTGATTCCCAAGTAGCTTCTTTTATTGTGTGGTATTACCAGAAAGCCTTTACTAGAGGAATTGTCTTAGATCGTAGTACCTTTTTCTTTCGATCCAAGATCCACACTGGCTTCCCTACATAACTCATATCTTCTTTAATCTCCAGTGGTTCATAATGAATCACGTGAAATGGATCTGAATGATACTTTCGTAGCATCGACACTTGGAAGACATTGTGTACCCCGGATAGCTCTAGTGGTAATGACAACTGGTATGCCATGTCTCCCACTTGGTCTATGATCTCAAAAGGCCTTATGTATCAAGGATTTAACTTTATTTTCTTTCCGAATCTCATAATGCCCTTAGATGGTGAAACTTTCAAGAACACTGAATCCCCTACTAAGAATTTTAAAGCTTAATGTTTGACATTTGCATAACTTTTCTGTCGACTTTGAGCAATCTTTAGTCTATCACATATTATCCAAACATCCTTTGAAGCTTGCTCAATAAGATTGAGAGCTGATATCTTTCGATCACCCACTTCTTCCTAGCCAATAGGAGAGCGGCATCTCCTGCTATAAAGAGCCTCATTGGGTGCCATGCTGATAGTGGAATGATAGCTATTATTACAAGCAAACTCTACCAATGGAAGATGATCATCCTAGAAGCCTTGAAAGTCTAGTGCATAAGCTCTCAACATATCCTCGAGTGTCTAAATTGCGCCCTCGGATTGACAATCAGTTTATGGATGGAAAACTGTGCTAAAATTCAGTTGAGATCCCATGGCATCTTAAAAATGCTCCCAAAAATGAAAGGTGAACCCGGAAGCTATATCAAAAATAATGCTCACCAAAACACCATGCAATCGGTTAATTTCTCTGACATACAGATCGGCTAAAGCATTTAGGGAATCAATAGATTTAATAGTAAGGACGTGGGCTGACTCGTCAATCTATCCATAATGACCCAGATAACATCATGATTCCCCCTAGTCTTTGGTAAACCCATGATGAAATCCATAGTGATATACTCCTATTTCCACATTGGTATCGGTAAAGGCTGAAGTAATCCTGCTAGTCTCTGATGCTCTACCTTTACCTGTTAGCAAGTGAGACATCTTACAACCAACTCAATAATGTCTCATTTCATCTTAGGCCACCAGAATACTTTACGAAGATTGTGATACATTTTATTAATGCCTAGATGTAAAGTACACTTTGAGGTATGAACCTCTGTCAGAATAAGTTCTTTCAGCTGCTTATCTTCAGGAATACAAATCCGGCCCTTGAATCTCAAAATGCCATTAGTACCAATCCCAAAATTTGACTAAGTACCTAATTGCACCTGACTAGCAATCTTAATACAACTAGTATCCTCCCTCTAAGCATTTCTAATTTGATCCATACGATCTGGCTCAATCCAAAAACTACCCATTATACCGTACCTCTCAAAAGGAGTAACATTCAAATTAAGACTCGCAAACTGCTCTGACAGATCATATTCCTAAATCATCATATAGGAGACCATACTTATGTGTTTCTTACTCAAAGCATCTGCCACCACATTCTCTTTCCCTAGGTGGTACAATATCTTATAGTCATAATCGTTTAATAGCTCCATCCATCTACACTGCCTCATATTCAATTCACACTGCAAGAACAGATACTTGAGACGTTTATAATCAGTATATACCTGGAACTTCTTAATATATAGATAATGCCACCATATCTTTAGAACAAATACCACAACAGTTAGTTTTAGATCATGAGTGAGATAATTTTTCTCATGGTCTTTCAATTGACGAGAATTATAAGCAACCACCTTGCCATTCTGCATAAGCACACATCCCAAACCCAATGAGGAGGCATTACTATACACTGAAAAACCCCTGAACCACTTGGAATGGTAAGAATCACTGCTATGGTCAATCTACGCTTCAATTCCAAAAAACTATGCTCACATGCATCAATCCATTCAAACTTTATATCCTTACACATAAGGCGCGTTAAAGGAGTAGCCACCCTAGAAAAACCCTTAACGAATCGACGATAATACCTAACTAGACCTAAAAAGCTTTGAATCTCCGTCACAAATTTTGGCCTTTCCCACTACACTATAGCCTCTATCTTGGATGGATCAACTGACATCTTATCTTTAGACACCACGTGTCCCAGAAAAGTAATTTGATCTAGCTAAAATTCACAGTTATTTAATATGGCATAAAGCCTCCGATCTCTGAGGGTTTGTAGTACAATATAAAGATGCTGCTTGTGCTCTTCCTGAGATTTAGAATATACAAGAATGTCATTAATGAACACGATGACAAACTTGTCTAAATGTGGCTTGAACACTTCATTCATCAAGTTCATGAAAGATTTAAGGGCATTGATAAGTCCTAATAGCATAACCAGAAACTCATAGTGACCATACCGAGTTTTAAATATAGTTTTAGGGATATCTACTTTCCAAATTTTCAACTGATGGTATTTGGATCATAGATCAATCTTAGAAAACACTTGTGCACCCTGAGCTGATCAAATAGATCATCAATTCTGGGCAGAGGATATTTGTTCTTAATAGTAGCCTTATTGAGCAATCGATAATCGATACAGAGTCACAGGAAACAAACAAGATTAGTGCACTCCAAAGAGAGATGTTGGGATGGATAAAGGCCTTGTTTAGCAACTTTTGGAGTCTTGAGCTCATCTAGCGACACCACCATTCATAAGGAGGCTTTGAAATAGCTTCAGTACCAAGTATTAAATTGATAGTGAATTCTATCTCTTAATCAAGAGGAAGTCCTTGTAATTCATCAGGAAACACATTTAGGAAATCCCTGACCATAGGAATCTCATGTAACTTCAGATGTTTCCTTTCTATGTCCTCCATATAGGCAATGAACACTTCAATTCACAAACATAATTTTTCAAATTTCACACTAAGACAAAATTTCAGTAAAATATTTTACATCCATCACTACTCAAAAAGTTTTATGGTATATTTTTTGGGGTAAGAGAAGGTCATATATTTAGTATATCAATCTAAATTAACATGATTTGTAGCTAACTAATCCACCCTAATATCACATCAAAATCATATATATTAAGCAAAATTAGATCAGCTACAGTTTCCTTCACTCCTACCCTTAATTTGCAATTATGATATACAATATCAGTCATATGAGATTACCTAAATGGTGTATTAATTTGCAATAGATGCCCTAAAGGTTCAGTTCTACTGGAATTTTAAGAGCATACACAGGGGACACAAAAGAATGCATAGAACCTGGATCGATTAATACAAGTGTAGTTATATCGAAAATAGAGATCTTACGCTTAATAACATCAGAAAAAGCATCAGTAGACTCCTTATTGATAGCATACACTCTGCCTTGAGTTACAACCTTTTTCCCTTTCTCTATGGCTGTAGCTCTCTTAGGTTATGATGGTGCAACCATCTTTGATTCCTTATCAGGTATTGCTGCTACTTCTTTATTATTTGGACAGTGCTTAACCAAATGTCCAGTTTGCCCACATCTAAAACAAGCTCTAGTAACTAGATGATAGGGCTTGGTACTGTGAGATTTACCATAATGCTTACAAATGATTGCGATACCCTTTTGTGTAGTGATAGAGTTATCAACAATAGTGGGCCTAATGGATTCAGGCTCAGAAATCTTAATCTCAGTGACCTTGGTCCTTTTTGTTGGTTTCTTCTCAAACTTATCCTCAGAGCTCTGCTTAGCCTTTTCTTTGCCCTTTCATTTGGTTCGAGCCCCAAATTCCACTGATAAAACTCATAATCCTACTCACACAACTAAACCTAGCAAATTGCTTCATCATAGGTGGCCACGTCAAACGAAGCTAACCGTGCCCTGATGGAATACCTCAAACCGGCAATGAATCTCTCGATCTTATGCTCTTTACTCTAGACTGTCTCTGGGTCAAATCAATTCAATGTCATAAACTTGGACTCATATTGGTCCACTGTCATGGATTCCTATACCAAACCAGAAACTTGGCTCGCAACTTTCTCTGGCCTGTTCGCAGAAGATACTATTTGTTGAAGGCTTCTAAGAACACTGCCCAGGTCACTATCAAAAATTTGGCAATTAATACTGTCTTGGTGGACTTCCATTAATGCTTTGCTTTCTCCACCAATAGAAAAGAGGCCAACCCCACCTTTTCTACCTCGGTACACCGCATATATGTAAACAATTTCTTTATAGCATTCACTTCATTTTTCGCTATCATCAGATCCTTTTCACCTTTAAACTTTGGTGAATCTAGATTTTTAAACTGTCTCAATAGATTAATGTCATAGGCAGTTACTGGTTTTATAGGCTGAGGTTGTGGTGGCGATAGTACCGATTATAGCTCAGGTGTCGGAGGCCAGTTAATTGGAGGAGGTGGGGGTTATTGAGGCACTTTTGGTACTTGTGCCAATACTGGTGCTCTGGCATTGTTATTATTGTAATTTGCAAGAAATTTCTCAAACATCCTTTCTAGCTTGGAGATGCGAGTATTTGGGTTCTCAAGCTGTGAAGAAAAAGCTCGCTCTAGCATTAGCTCCGAAGATGGCTCTATGTAGGGTTCAATATGTATGGGTCGTCCTCTTCCCCGTTCAATATGCCTTTGCCTATCACTCACTCTGTCAAAATAGATATAAGAATTATTTTTAATCACTTCAAACCTTTATATACATTCAGACAAGTATAGTGCTACAAGGGATGCAAACTAATTACTCCTAAAAACACTAAACATCAAACTAACCTCGTTCTGATACTAATCTTTCTTGTCACGATCTGATTATCACACTCAATTTAAACTTTTTTAATCAGTTGGGCTATTTGCAGTGTCCACATTTAGATTTTATTATCAATCAAAATCCCAAAATCCAGAACATCCATTTCTAAACATACGGGAATGATTAAACTTTAAATTTTTACACCTAACTTATAATGTATGTTACAATATAGTTTACATCCCCTGTACAAATTACATATATAGTAGTACTGTATATACAAAGTCTTAACATATAAAAAGTAAAATCATATACCTCCATGATTCGTGGTAATCGCCTGAGGAATACCGATCGAAGTGACCTGCAAAAAATGGAAAGAAAAACTACTGTAGATAATCTGGAAGGAAAGTAAGGGGGTTGTGCTTAGGCCCAGTAAAAGGTATACATGAAGAGCTTATACTATATATAACTATATGCATGTATCATAAAACAAGTTCCTACACTTAGATTTACTATTAAAATAAAATTTAAAGCACTTTACTGGAATGATACTATAGTTGGTTAGGTTACCAAGTTGAGTACAAAAGGATACTTTGAAGTACCTCACTTGTCCCAATCCTTAATTCTGACTATAGAGAATTTGATATAGTTTGTCCGATAAGCAATTCAAAGGTTTTTTTTTCGATCAATCATTTCATAAGCAACACAAAAAACCAATGAACAATCATTTGGTAAGTAGTACAAAATTCAATTAAGTAATTATTTAATGAAACAATCGGTAAATAGTACGATCAACAATTGATCAAATTTAGTAAACAATCAATAAATCAAATCAATCGGACAAATTCAAAAACATATAGTAAAATAGTTCAGCGACAGTATAATGGAGCAAGGCAACACCCAATAGTATCATGTAGTATAAAATCCCAAAAAGGGAGTAATAATAAGACGTATGGCCATTGTTAGTAGTGGTCCATAGTGAACACTAGTTAGGTGTCAGTTGTGGGTGTTAAAGACTTGACTGGGGTTTAACAATAATTGTAAACATGATTACTCACTGAGATAAGCATGATAAGCCTGAAGGTTACTATGGGGCCAACAGTCTCAAAATGCTTATAAAACATTAGAAACATTTATTAGAAATTCACTTGATAAAATAAATCTTCAGTCAGTCTATAAATCTGTGGAAACATTTATAATAGCAATTGAAATAAAATATTCAATAAATATTCATAGTTCAAAATCTAATGTTCAAAATATTTTATTTACATATAAGAATGATATCAGTATTCATAGAAAATGAAGAAAATCATTAAAAACATTCTCTAAAACTGCATTACAAATTGGATTACCTTAACGACCTATATGCAACTCTTACTTTTACACATCTTTAGCTTTGTTTCTATTACATTATAATCTATCCCTTGAAATTATAAGGTTTAGGGTTCGGTTTACGAAATTTCGATAGCATAACGGCATGTATATTCCTATACCCTCCTGCATTGAACAGTATCCAATTCCAACACAATTTCCCTATTCAATCATTTCTCAACATTCAATCATAATATATCACAATGCATATAGTATTAATGCAACATTATATCCCTACACTTTTTACATATATCTCTCATCACTCGAAATTTGCCAAATCATTAGCTAGCACCAATGTTTCTCATGGTTTTGATCCGATTCAAGCTTGAATACATAGCTAACCATCCCAAACACATAGTATAAAGCCATTAAAGTATAAAAAATACCACTTTCTCACACCTTATAAGCTTGGAAAAAAATGAAGGATGTCCAAACACCAAGAATTTGGCTTCCTTTATGTTGGATTTTGGTACTGGATAGCAAAGCTCGAAGAGCTAGATAGCTTTGGTGAATGCAATTTTCGATTTTGATGAGTTTTTGTTAGTGTTTGAAGGGTTTTCTCTCTCTTACTAAGGTGTAAAAATGGAGGAGTGAGAAGAGAAAAAGGAGGACAGCATTTGAAGGAAGAAGACCAAAAAAACCATAAAAAATGATATTTTAAGTGGCAAATTACTAAAATACACTTATACTTAAAAAAACTCTCAATTTTGCCCTTTGTGTTTTAACTTCATTCTAAACAGTTAGTTTAACATTCAAAATATTTTATTTAATCATAAAACACCTTTATTTAATATATTCTACTTATTGATTGAGCTTTTGTTAGGGTTTGACTGTTAAATGGATAAAATTATCAAAATACCCCTAACTGTTGAATCACGTAATTTTCTACTTTTTGTGTGATTTAATCTATCAGTTAGCATGGAATAAAACTTTATCACAAGAGAATTTACCTATGACTATTAGTTGGTCAACAATCAACTCAGTTTGATCGTTATATAAGAAAATTCCATCGGCTTATAGACTTAATCGTCATTTTTAAATTTGTTACATGCTTTTCAAAATATGCATAAACAGATGAGTTTAAGATGCAGATTCTTACCATCACAATATTTGCTCTAAATTTCAAGTCTGCCTAGTTTTACTTCCATTGGTACACTGGAAGACTAGTAAGGCCCGCCATTGAGTTTTCTTTCATACTTATAATTCAAATAGCATTGGGATAGTTGTGAGATATCTATTATTTCTAACTTCATGAATTGTAATTAGCACTATTAGGAAGTGTGGATCTCATAGCTTCTTTGTGCACAATGTCGATGTAAAAACTACAAACTTTGTACCACATGATGTGAATAAATAAGAGACATGGAGTAAGTTGAGTATTATGATATATGTTGTAAGAAATAATCTTATGACAAGTAATGTGGATGAAACCTCATTTTAGTGGAATTAGAAAACAATTAACTTATAATTTTGTGTCATTTAGAAAATCTCATAACTAAGTTCAAGAATTTAAATATGAACTAATGAGATGCATATATTCCACCAAATACATAGGTAGGATTGTTTTAATAAAACAAGTATACAAGTATATTAAAGGAAATGTAGTATGTATGAGAAATGAATAATTAAAATAAATTGAAGAATTCATATGTATACACATATCCATACAAAAAGATATATAAATATATATAGGTATATATATATATACATATTAGACATGAATATATATAAATATACGTATACTTATATGAATATGAGTATGTGTATATATATATATATATGTTTTATTATAATTAAGGTTTTTAAATATAAGTACATATACACATTATATGTAAAGAGTATAATAAAATAAATGAATACATATGAATATATGATTGGTATATGTAGATAAAATTTATTATTTAAAGACAATTATAATTCATATGAATTATAAATATTTGAGATAATAATAAGAATATAAATAAAATATAATTTAGTGTGTGTTAGTGGAGTTTGATGGGACTTTCTCCCATCAAACCCCACTAACTTCACCCGGATACACCAACCCAAGCTTCTAAGAGAAGCCTTGAAAATAGAAGAAATGAGATGAGAGGAAGGGAGATGTGCGACACGAGACAGAGGGCTGGAGATTTAAACCATTCGGTGAAGAGGAAAGAAAGGAGATGAACTGAAGCCGAGAAGAAAGAAAAGTAGCCGGAAAGAAAAGGAAAAGAAGAGAAAAAGACGTTGCAAAGGAACATTTCAGTGAAGGAAGAAGAACTGCAGTTATGCAGTAAAGAAACGGAAAAGAGAGGAAATTCTTGATGTACAGAAGAATGAATTGGGTCTGAAGAAAAATGGGGCTCGTACGGTGATGACTGCTGGAACCGTGGGTTGAAGGAGGAGATTTTATGACAATGCCATGAGGAACTTAATGGTATAGCAAGGATGTTGTTCAGAGGCCATTACTGTCAGATTTTTTTAGGTTAGTAATGTGGGATTTTGATGTTGTTTGAGGTTGAGTTTGTGAGGCTCAAAGTAGGGAATTGAAGATTGAAATTGGTTGCTTCCTAGCTGCTAGAAGGTGACAATCACAGAGACTCTCAAGTGGCATTTAAGACTGGAGGACAGGGGAGTCTCGGGTTGGATTTACCAGCCAAGATAAACGCTGGAAGTGACATGGAAACTGAGTTTCGAAGTGGTGAAATGGAGCTGTGATGATGCTATAAAACATCAGGAAAATTAGGGCAAGGAACGTGAGGCAGCTTAGGAACCATCATTGTTCCTCTCGGCTTGGGAACAGAGCAACGAAAGGGGGTCAACTTGGCTGGGCAAGAAAACTACAGTAACTGACCAATTGGTGCAGGAAAACTCCTCCCCTCAGCACATACGGGACAGCAGTAAAGAAGCTTGATTAACTTCTACCTTTTGGTCCAATAGAAACCTAGAACAAGAGTGGTTCGGTTTAAAGGTTCCAAGAGGTAAGATTTTGCCTCCCTTAGTTAAGTTAATAAATGTGTTTAATATGTAAATCAATATGAAATGATGTTTTATATATATGACGAATAATATGGTGAGGATGGTGAAACAAAATTGGCTAAATGCATATGCATATATACATATATGCATGTCATTAGTAAATATGAGGAATTTATTATGAGTAAGGTAAAATGATATATATATATATATATTGCTATATATTTATATAATTGTATAATTGGGAATGAAAGAATAAAATCTAAGAATTTAGATTTCATTAGTATCAAATACCCATATATACATGTACATATATATTACTTATACATATATGTATGTATACTACTTGCTTAAAATACGAAGAAATAAATAAATATATATATATATATATGTTTATACTACTCACTTGAAAATTTAAACAAGAGACAAAGAAAGGAAATAGCATATACAAATTAATAAACCTCTTATTGCCTTATAAAGAAAATAAGTAAAGAGTTATTAAACCGAGTAAATAATGTTTCGAAAGACACATAAAGAATCTAGTCCCTCACCAAAGAAATGAGTTAGAATAGTTTAGATCCTAAGACATATAATTGATATATGATCAAAATATAATTAAGACATGTTATTGAAACATCATTTGATTTAATTGTAGTGAATTTGGAGCGGTGTAGGAGTTTAGCTTGAGTTGAGGATCGAGGAAAGGTAACCTACCAAGCACCGAGGTAAGTGGGTTAAATAAATCTTACTAGCATCGTCTCGTAAGAGATGAAGGAATCCTTATTAAATAATTAATTAAATTATATAGGATATTGGTTGAGCATTACGGGTAAGATAATTAGAATAATTATGCAAGAGTTTTAAACCGAACATAATGTGCCTGTGAAATGCCCTTATTTAAAAGGTGATCTTTGTCGTGTATTGTGTAATGTGTTATGTGTTATGGCACTCTCATGATCATTGAACATGTTAACATATTGTTATGCTTGGGTATGAATACGTGAGTTGAGTACCAAATACACATATCGTCTCGATGTTGAGTCCATAGACCTCAATTAGCACCTAGTTTTATGTACCAAGAGTAAAGACTCGAATTCCGAACCGTGGGAGTCACCTCTAGGATCCTTCGGGAACTACGTGCTACACGAGCTTCGATGTGCTAAAGGCATTAACCGAGTAAAACCTCGAGTGGACTTTGGGCCATAGAGGACAGTACGGATGAGTGATGAAGCTAGGCAATCGTTGTCTGATGGGCCCAGAGAGGTTGCCATGGCCGATTGTGCTGGTTCGTCATAATCTCTAAAACCTCGAGTGGACTTTGGGCCATAGAGGACAGTACGGATGAGTGATGAAGCTAGGCAATCGTTGTCTGATGGGCCCAGAGAGGTTGCCATGGCCGATTGTGCTGGTTCGTCACACCCCTAAAATCCTTCGGGAACTAAGTGCTACACAAGTTTCGACGAAATATGAGAAATCGTAGGGTATTGCGATTATAAGTAAGTAAGTGATTGTGATTCATGAAGGCGATGAATGTTGAAGGATGACATAGATCTTAGGCATATGACACATGATGTATGTGATTATTGAATGATATCTATATATGCCATTTGAACATGTGCTACTTGAATGTTCGTTTCTTTCGATTATTTGAGTTATGTCTATATATGTCATTGAACATGTGCTACTTGAATATTCGTGCTTCCACACATAATTATATTTTTAATAAGAACGATGACTGGTGTAACTAAGGATGAAAAGTAAGTATGAGTAAGTTATGACGTGTGTACACTTACGAAAAGGGTAATAAACCTTAGTATAACCCATACATGCTAATTTACAATAACTCAAGCATGTATGATCGTGTTTTACGATATGAGCCTAGTATGTTTTATTTAAACTACTTACTGAGCCGTGGATTGCTCACCCCTTAATTTAACAACTGCAGATCATACGAGTTGATAGCCGGCTCAGGCTTCGCGTAGGCTCCTGGGAAATCGTACCTAGTAGTGGTACCCATTGCGTTCTCCAGAGCTAGCATTTTGTATTTTGAGGTATACTGATAGTATATCATTTTGATAATTATGTGTACGTTAACTTTCACAGTACTAAGATAATATGTGGGATGTAACTATGGATCGCATTAGATGACTATGAGAGTCTAGGTGGTTATCGAGTCCGATCCAGGTCTTAAATTATGTTTTGAATTATGTATAAATGTGGTAGATACGAACTTAGTAACGGTTAAACTCTCGAGATCTTGAAATACGTGATTGCATGAAATTGTGGAGAAACACCAGCTGTTGTATTATGTGATTTAGAAATGCGTTTTGTGCAGGGAATTATACCTGGGGAAATTGATAAAATACAAAGGGGAGGTTTTCGATCTGTTTCTTTTGGGAATAGTAAAATAAGACGAAAATCATAAGAAAAACCTCTTTGAGAAACGTGTCATAGCTCGAGAAATAATATGAGTAAGATAGGATCGGAATTTAGATACTACACTAACACCGAATACAAACCGTAAGTAGAAAAAGAAAAATTTGGTTCGAAATTTTCGTAAGCAAATCTAGTAAGTGTTAAGTGGATGTCATTGACATTCGGGTCGTGACAGATTAAATGGTATCAGAGCATGGTTTGTCTAGTACGTGGTAGTGTAGTTAGATTGTCTGTAGCGTTACATCCCATGTACTGTGAAATTTATGTGAAAGTTTCCAAATTTGACTTATACTGAGATTGATCTGCTCTTGGTATAGGCACTTGAAATTTGAGTAGAATGAGGAGAACGAGACGTAGAGGTGGACCCGGGAGGCCATCTCGGGGGTCAGCAATACCACCCTCGACTCCTTCACCTTCTGCACCTCCATCACCTCCACATCCGACTCCTCCACATCCGACTCCACCACCACCGGATAGCATGGAGGCGAGGATGGCTAGAATGGAGCAGAATTATGAGGTTATGACAGCCTTGCTACAACAACTTGTGGCAAACCAAACTAGTGTACCTCAGGCTCCGCCACCTCCACATGCATCTTCAGCACCTTTGGTGCCTCCATCTGCTCCCGTAGTGCCTCCACCTGCACCACCACAGGTACCGCCTCCACCGACTCCCGTAGAGCCACAGATTGCTCCTCCTCCAGTTACACCCCAAGTAGCCGTGCCGCAGCCAGCTACTATTCAGGTTGGGAGTCCAGTGGATCGGAATATGTCTCTCTTGAAGCAATTTCAAAAGATGAATCCTCCACAGTTCAAGGGGGAAAAAGATCCCACTAAGGCGGAAGAGTGGATAGAGGAGATGGAGTTCCTCTTTAAATACATGGGCTGCAATTCCACCGAGAAGGTATCCTTAGCCGTGTATATGATGAGAGGTGAGGCTCAGAAGTGGTGGAAGACTAATGAGCCCTTGGTATTGGCCAAAGATCCCATTATTACATGGGAGAAGTTTGTTGAGACCTTTATGGATTATTATGTGTCGGCAGTGGCAAGACGAAAGAAGAAGACACAGTTTCTTGAACTAAAGCAAGGGTCTATGAAAGTAGAGGAGTATGAGACCCGATTCACTGCCTTAGTCAAATATGATGCGGATTATGCCAACAATGATGAGAAGAAGGCAGAGAAATTCACTTCGGGTTTGAGGTCCAATATTAGGGGTAGAGTTAGGCCCTTTGAGCTTACGGAGTATGCGGCTGTTGTGAGGAAGGCATTGACAGTCGAACAAGAAATTGAGGCTTCTCAGGCCGAATATGATGCTAGAAGACAGCCCAAGCCGAACCAGCCCCCTAATAAAAGATTTGATAGAAGGAGGCCAGAACAAAGAAGATATCAGGGCCCTAGTAAGAGGCAGAAGTTTGTTGCGCCTCGACCACAGGCTATTAGGCCTATTACTACAGCTACACCCACTACTTGAGCCGTAACTACAACACCCATTGATACTTCTCAGCCGTGTACTGCTTGCGGCAGAATTCATAGGAATCGACCTTGTCTTAAATCTTCCGGAGCTTGTTTTAATTGTGGTGAAAGAGGCCACTTGATTAGAGATTGCCCCCATCCTAAGGCCACAGAAAAACGAGATGATAGACCATCGATAGCCCAACAGAAGAAGGCCCAAGATAAGGGTAAGAAACCCATGGAGCATGGAAGGGTGTTTGCTCTCGACCAAGAAACAGCCGACGCTTCTGGTTCGGTCATTAAGGGTAAGCTTACTATTTGTAATTTAGAAGCATTTGTACTTGTTGATCCAGGCTCAACACACTCCTTTATTTCACCTATGTTTGCTAGTAAATTGCATATAGAGTGTGAGCCCTTAGGACATCTATTACATGTGATTACTCCGCTCAAAGAATTTCAAATGACCGAACATGTGTATCGTAAGTGTAAAGTAAAGGTGGGAGATAAATACCTAGTGGTAGATTTGGTGTTATTAGACATATATGACTTTGATGTAATACTAGGCATGGATTGGCTAACCAACCACCATGCCAGTGTGGACTGCTATAGCAAAGTTGTTACTTTCTCCTTACCTGAAAAGCTTGTACTACGTCTTGGAGATAATGAATAGAATAATTATGATTTTATTGGTGTCTCACTAATATGAGATTGATTTGTTTGTGAAGGCTATCTCGCGTTTGTCGAGGATGCCGAAAAGAGCCAATCGGAACTGTCTGACATCCCAGTTGTCAAGGACTTCTCCGATGTATTTCCGGATGAGCTACCAGGGCTACCTCCGGAAAGAGAGATGGAGTTTGCTATAGAGCTACTCCCAGGCACTCAACCCATATCCAAGCCCCCGTATCGAATGGCCTTAGTTGAGTTAGAGGAGTTGAAAAAGCAATTACAAGAGTTGTTGGACAAAGGGTTCATAAGACCGAGTGTGTCGCCATGGGGAGCTCCAGTGTTGTTTGTGAAAAAGAAGGATGGCAGTTTGAGGCTATGTATCGATTATAGGCAGTTGAATCAAGCAACGGTGAAGAATAAGTATCCCCTGCCTAGGATTGATGATCTGTTGGATCAATTGAAAGGTGCCCAAATATTTTCGAAGATTGATTTGAGGTCGGGGTACCACCAATTGAGGATTAAAGGGGAAGATGTGCCAAAGACAGCCTTTAGAACTCGATATGGCCACTACGAATTCCTAGTTATGCCATTCGGCCTAACGAATGCCCCTGCAGCATTCATGGCATTGATGAATGAAGTATTCAAGCCTCACTTGGATAAGTTCGTCATTGTGTTCATAGATGACATACTGGTGTATTCCCGATCCCGGGAAGAACATGAGCACCACCTCCACATAGTACTCCAAACTCTTAGGAAGGAAGGGCTATACGCGAAGTTCAGCAAGTGTGAGTTTTGGTTGGAACAAATCAGTTTTCTGGGGCATGTGGTATCCAAGGATGGTGTAGCAGTTGATCCAGTTAAGATAGAGGCCGTGATGAATTGGGAGAGGCCTAAAACAGTGACCGAGATTCGCAGCTTTTTAGGGCTTGCAGGTTACTATAGGAGATTTGTAGAGGGGTTTTCCAAGCTTGCTGCTCCACTAACCCGACTTACACGCAAGGATGTCAAGTTTGAATGGAATGATGCGTGTGAGCGTAGCTTTCTAGAACTCAAGCAAAGGTTGACTACGGCTCCTGTGTTGACGGTTCCAAGTGGATCCGGAGGATTTGCAGTGTATAGTGATGCTTCTCTACAGGGTCTAGGGTGTGTGTTGATGCAGAATGGTAGAGTAGTGGCATATGGTTCAAGACAGTTGAAGGACCACGAGAGGAACTACCCTACTCATGATCTGGAGTTGGCAGCGGTAGTGTTTGCGCTAAAGATATGGCGCCATTATTTGTATGGTGAGCGGTTCCAGGTTTATACAGACCACAAGAGCTTAAAGTACCTATTCTCGCAGAAAGAGTTGAATATGAGACAGAGAAGATGGATGGAGCTATTGAAGGACTATGACTGCGAGATTCTCTATCATCCGGGTAAAGCAAACCGGGTAGCGGATGCATTAAGTAGGAAGAGTGTGGGTTTTGTTAGTTACATGATGGTCCGGGAATGGGATTTGCTGGAGAAATTTTCAGAGTTGAATATCAACCTAGAGCCCGATGGTGAGTATTTGATGGCTAGCTTGAGGATAGAGCCTAACATTATGGATCAAATTAGACAAGCTCAGAAAGAGGATCCTAGACTTGTGGAGATCATTGGTGGAATACAACCGGGACAAGACTCAGAGTTTAGGGTTTCAGATGATGGGTTGTTGAGATATAGGGGTAGAATTTATGTCCCGAATGATGAGATGTTGAAGAGGCAAATTTTAGAAGAGGCACACAGCTCCAAATACACTATGCATCCAGGGAATACGAAGATGTATCAGAATTTACGAAAGGTGTTTTGGTGGGCTGGTATGAAGAAAGATATAGCGACCTTTGTGTCGAGGTGTCTAGTGTGCCAAAAGGTTAAGATTGAACACCAGCGGCCAGCGGGCTTACTAAAGCCTTTGCCCATACCTACATGGAAGTGGGAGCATGTGACTATGGACTTCATTATGGGGCTCCCGAGGACTCGTAGGAATCATGATGCGATCTGGGTGATAGTTGACAGATTGACAAAATCCGCTCATTTCCTAGCTATGAAGGCTACTGACTCGCTTAGTGCCTTAGCAAATATGTATGTTAAGGAGATTGTGAGGTTACATGGAGTCCCAGTGAGCATAGTTTCGGACAGGGATTCTCGGTTTACTTCCCGTTTCTGGGAACACTTCCAAGATGCCTTGGGAACTAAACTAAGCTTTAGCACAGCCTTCCATCCTCAAACCGATGGGCAATCAGAGAGGACTATTCAGACACTTGAGGACATGTTGAGGGCATGTGTTATGGATTTTCGAGGCTCATGGGATGATCATCTGGCACTAGCGGAGTTTGCATATAACAACAGCTTTCACTCTAGTATTGGGATGGCACCTTACGAGGCATTGTATGGGCGTAGGTGTAGGTCTCCCATTGGCTGGGAAGAGGTAGGTGAAAGAAAGTTATTCACTCCGGAGATTGTAGAGAAAGCTTCCGAAGATGTGAGATTGATATGTGATAGACTGAGGACAGCCCAAAGTAGACAGAAAAGTTATGCCGACTGTCGAAGGAGGCCTTTAGAGTTCCAAGTGGGTGATAAAGTGTTCTTGAGAATCTCTCCGTCTAAAGGCATAATGAGATTTGGCAAGAAAGGGAAGTTGAGTCCTCGATACATTGGTCCGTTTGAGATATTGGAGAGAGTGGGTGACGTAGCATATCGACTAGCATTACCCCCGGAGCTATCGGGTGTGCATAACGTCTTTCATGTGTCGATGCTACGGAAATATCATCCGGACCCATCTCATGTGATCGAGTATGAGCCACTGGAGATTAGAGAGGACTTAAGCTATGTCGAGAGACCAATTCGGATCTTAGACAGGAAAGATAAGATATTGAGGTCTAAGACAATCCCTTTAGTCAAAGTGCTTTGGCAGCACCACTCTTCAGAGGAAGCCACATGGGAGTTAGAAAGCTTAATGAGAGAGAAATACCCTCACCTATTTCAGATAGACACAGAAAATTTGGGGGACCAAATTTCCTAAGGTGGGGAGGATGTAAAAACTACAAACTTTGTACCACATGATGTGAATAAATAAGAGACATGGAGTAAGTTGAGTATTATGATATATGTTGTAAGAAATAATCTTATGACAAGTAATGAGGATGAAACCTCATTTTAGTGGAATTAGAAAACAATTAACTTATAATTTTGTGTCATTTAGAAAATCTCATAACTAAGTTCAAGAATTTAAATATGAACTAATGAGATGCATATATTCCACCAAATACATAGGTAGGATTGTTTTAATAAAACAAGTATACAAGTATATTAAAGGAAATGTAGTATGTATGAGAAATGAATAATTAAAATAAATTGAAGAATTCATATGTATACACATATCCATACAAAAAGATATATAAATATATATAGGTATATATATATATATATATACATATTAGACATGAATATATATAAATATACGTATACTTATATGAATATGAGTATGTGTATATATATATATATATGTTTTATTATAATTAAGGTTTTTAAATATAAGTACATATACACATTATATGTAAAGAGTATAATAAAATAAATGAATACATATGAATATATGATTGGTATATGTAGATAAAATTTATTATTTAAAGACAATTATAATTCATATGAATTATAAATATTTGAGATAATAATAAGAATATAAATAAAATATAATTTAGTGTGTGTTAGTGGAGTTTGATGGGACTTTCTCCCATCAAACCCCACTAACTTCACCCGGATACACCAACCCAAGCTTCTAAGAAAAGCCTTGAAAATAGAAGAAATGAGATGAGAGGAAGGGAGATGTGCGACACGAGACAGAGGGCTGGAGATTTAAACCATTCGGTGAAGAGGAAAGAAAGGAGATGAACTGAAGCCGAGAAGAAAGAAAAGTAGCCGGAAAGAAAAGGAAAAGAAGAGAAAAAGACGTTGCAAAGGAACATTTCAGTGAAGGAAGAAGAACTGCAGTTATGCAGTAAAGAAACGGAAAAGAGAGGAAATTCTTGATGTACAGAAGAATGAATTGGGTCTGAAGAAAAATGGGGCTCGTACGGTGATGACTGCTGGAACCGTGGGTTGAAGGAGGAGATTTTATGACAATGCCATGAGGAACTTAATGGTATAGCAAGGATGTTGTTCAGAGGCCATTACTGTCAGATTTTTTTAGGTTAGTAATGTGGGATTTTGATGTTGTTTGAGGTTGAGTTTGTGAGGCTCAAAGTAGGGAATTGAAGATTGAAATTGGTTGCTTCCTAGCTGCTAGAAGGTGACAATCACAGAGACTCTCAAGTGGCATTTAAGACTGGAGGACAGGGGAGTCTCGGGTTGGATTTACCAGCCAAGATAAACGCTGGAAGTGACATGGAAACTGAGTTTCGAAGTGGTGAAATGGAGCTGTGATGATGCTATAAAACATCAGGAAAATTAGGGCAAGGAACGTGAGGCAGCTTAGGAACCATCATTGTTCCTCTCGGCTTGGGAACAGAGCAACGAAAGGGGGTCAACTTGGCTGGGCAAGAAAACTACAGTAACTGACCAATTGGTGCAGGAAAACTCCTCCCCTCAGCACATACGGGACAGCAGTAAAGAAGCTTGATTAACTTCTACCTTTTGGTCCAATAGAAACCTAGAACAAGAGTGGTTCGGTTTAAAGGTTCCAAGAGGTAAGATTTTGCCTCCCTTAGTTAAGTTAATAAATGTGTTTAATATGTAAATCAATATGAAATGATGTTTTATATATATGACGAATAATATGGTGAGGATGGTGAAACAAAATTGGCTAAATGCATATGCATATATACATATATGCATGTCATTAGTAAATATGAGGAATTTATTATGAGTAAGGTAAAATGATATATATATATATATATATTGCTATATATTTATATAATTGTATAATTGGGAATGAAAGAATAAAATCTAAGAATTTAGATTTCATTAGTATCAAATACCCATATATACATGTACATATATATTACTTATACATATATGTATGTATACTACTTGCTTAAAATACGAAGAAATAAATAAATATATATATATGTTTATACTACTCACTTGAAAATTTAAACAAGAGACAAAGAAAGGAAATAGCATATACAAATTAATAAACCTCTTATTGCCTTATAAAGAAAATAAGTAAAGAGTTATTAAACCGAGTAAATAATGTTTCGAAAGACACATAAAGAATCTAGTCCCTCACCAAAGAAATGAGTTAGAATAGTTTAGATCCTAAGACATATAATTGATATATGATCAAAATATAATTAAGACATGTTATTGAAACATCATTTGATTTAATTGTAGTGAATTTGGAGCGGTGTAGGAGTTTAGCTTGAGTTGAGGATCGAGGAAAGGTAACCTACCAAGCACCGAGGTAAGTGGGTTAAATAAATCTTACTAGCATCGTCTCGTAAGAGATGAAGGAATCCTTATTAAATAATTAATTAAATTATATAGGATATTGGTTGAGCATTACGGGTAAGATAATTAGAATAATTATGCAAGAGTTTTAAACCGAACATAATGTGCCTGTGAAATGCCCTTATTTAAAAGGTGATCTTTGTCGTGTATTGTGTAATGTGTTATGTGTTATGGCACTCTCATGATCATTGAACATGTTAACATATTGTTATGCTTGGGTATGAATACGTGAGTTGAGTACCAAATACACATATCGTCTCGATGTTGAGTCCATAGACCTCAATTAGCACCTAGTTTTATGTACCAAGAGTAAAGACTCGAATTCCGAACCGTGGGAGTCACCTCTAGGATCCTTCGGGAACTACGTGCTACACGAGCTTCGATGTGCTAAAGGCATTAACCGAGTAAAACCTCGAGTGGACTTTGGGCCATAGAGGACAGTACGGATGAGTGATGAAGCTAGGCAATCGTTGTCTGATGGGCCCAGAGAGGTTGCCATGGCCGATTGTGCTGGTTCGTCATAATCTCTAAAACCTCGAGTGGACTTTGGGCCATAGAGGACAGTACGGATGAGTGATGAAGCTAGGCAATCGTTGTCTGATGGGCCCAGAGAGGTTGCCATGGCCGATTGTGCTGGTTCGTCACACCCCTAAAATCCTTCGGGAACTAAGTGCTACACAAGTTTCGACGAAATATGAGAAATCGTAGGGTATTGCGATTATAAGTAAGTAAGTGATTGTGATTCATGAAGGCGATGAATGTTGAAGGATGACATAGATCTTAGGCATATGACACATGATGTATGTGATTATTGAATGATATCTATATATGCCATTTGAACATGTGCTACTTGAATGTTCGTTTCTTTCGATTATTTGAGTTATGTCTATATATGTCATTGAACATGTGCTACTTGAATATTCGTGCTTCCACACATAATTATATTTTTAATAAGAACGATGACTGGTGTAACTAAGGATGAAAAGTAAGTATGAGTAAGTTATGACGTGTGTACACTTACGAAAAGGGTAATAAACCTTAGTATAACCCATACATGCTAATTTACAATAACTCAAGCATGTATGATCGTGTTTTACGATATGAGCCTAGTATGTTTTATTTAAACTACTTACTGAGCCGTGGATTGCTCACCCCTTAATTTAACAACTGCAGATCATACGAGTTGATAGCCGGCTCAGGCTTCGCGTAGGCTCCTGGGAAATCGTACCTAGTAGTGGTACCCATTGCGTTCTCCAGAGCTAGCATTTTGTATTTTGAGGTATACTGATAGTATATCATTTTGATAATTATGTGTACGTTAACTTTCACAGTACTAAGATAATATGTGGGATGTAACTATGGATCGCATTAGATGACTATGAGAGTCTAGGTGGTTATCGAGTCCGATCCAGGTCTTAAATTATGTTTTGAATTATGTATAAATGTGGTAGATACGAACTTAGTAACGGTTAAACTCTCGAGATCTTGAAATACGTGATTGCATGAAATTGTGGAGAAACACCAGCTGTTGTATTATGTGATTTAGAAATGCGTTTTGTGCAGGGAATTATACCTGGGGAAATTGATAAAATACAAAGGGGAGGTTTTCGATCTGTTTCTTTTGGGAATAGTAAAATAAGACGAAAATCATAAGAAAAACCTCTTTGAGAAACGTGTCATAGCTCGAGAAATAATATGAGTAAGATAGGATCAGAATTTAGATACTACACTAACACCGAATACAAACCGTAAGTAGAAAAAGAAAAATTTGGTTTGAAATTTTCGTAAGCAAATCTAGTAAGTGTTAAGTGGATGTCATTGACATTCGGGTCGTGACAGTCGAAGTGCTCCATACCTTACTCTTCTTAGCGGGGGTGGACTTCTTCGGTTTTGTTGAAGATGTTGTAGTGATAGCGAAAGTGGTGGCGGTAAATGATTGTGTTTGACCATTGTGTGACACTGTCAGAGAAAGCTCCTCCTCTAAATAAATATTGAGTGTGAATTAATTTAAAGATTTGTCATCTAAATTAGGGATTTGAGTAAAATTAAAAAGGACAAGGATGGAACCTGAACTTCAAAACAAATCTGATTTTTTTTAAAATAAATATATTGAATTTTTGAAAGAAAGAAATGGAGGAATATATAGTGGAATTCAACTTTGGAATTGAATAAAATTGAAGAGAATATTAGAGAATTGAAGAGAATAGTGTGAGTGGATTTTGAATTTTAGAGAGAATAATATTTGAATTTAGAATGAGAGAATTTGAGAGAGAAAATGTAAAAAATAAAGAGAGGTAGGGTATTTATAAAGATTTTTTTTTTAAATAAAAAAGAAAACTTTTGAAGGCAACAATTATATAGCCCTTGCCCACACGCCAGACCGATCCCGAACCTAAATGGGCTGAGTCTATACAAGGTCCGATCAAGAAAATGAGGCCAAATTGGGCTAGAACTGAAACAGATTCTATTGGTTCCAATTATAGGCCAACCCATACCAAGCTAGTTCCAGATTGATCTCGGGTTTGACTCGGCCCCTTAAGTAGGTCTACACATAAGGAACACCTTAAAGGTTAACTCTTAAATTTAATAATTATTTTCTTTTAAAAATAGAATATTTTAAAATAAATATTAAAAGTAAAAAATAATTTACAATTACATTAAAATTTAAAAAAATCAAAGTAAAATAATTACACGTACATATTTTAAAGATAAAAATAGATAAGTAGATTTTAAATTTTAGATTCTTAATTTACTTTTAAAAAATGAAATTCGAATTGATATATTTAAGAATTAATAGACTTCTATCAAAAGAATAAAAAAAAAATTAATAGATCTCATTTTTTAACTACACAAGGTGCAATAAGATATTGGCAAAAAAAATGTTTTAGGACACTTCTTTTTTTTTTTTGGTGTAAACTACTAGGTATACCTATATCACATTGGGTATAAATTCAATTTTTGTTCGTATTGCGTGGCTGGCACTGACTCAAAAAAATTTGACCTGGTAAAGATTTGAACACAGGATCTCCTGCTATGAATACTTCTTTATTTGCCATTGATGTTGTGGCATTTATTAAACTTGAAGGTGCCTAATTTAGAGTTGATTAAATTGATAGAATTTCAAATTTTCATGTAATTTGAATTTGAAAGTACATGATTTGATAAATGAAAAATTAGTAATTTGAACTTTAATTAACTCAAATATATTAAAGGACCAAAGTCCAAATGTTTTGTATCACAAATCAATTGAAGTCTTCAACTCAAAGGTTGGTTCAATAGTGTCAGGGCCTACTAAGTTCCTGGTGAAGATGGTCCATAGCGGAGGTCCCGTATTCGAATTCTTATTAAGTCAAATTCTCTTGGGGCAGTGCCAATCACGTAGTACGGATAGGGATTAGTCTCATACCCAAAGTGATATAGAAACAAATTTTGATTAACACACACAAAAAAAAAAAAATCAATTGAAGTCTTCATCAGATAATCTTTCTGAAATTGGGAACATTATAGCAGATGCAATCCAATTTCAAATCTTTCTGAAATTGGGAACATTATAGCAGATGCAATCCAATTTCAAATGGCTTTCGATAGTTTACAACTCACTCGTACAAGAAGAACAGCAAATGAAGCTGCACACGAGTTAGCAATGTATGCTCTTTTATAATGTTATTTATGATTGTACCAAAGTTCATGATTAAATAATGAATCCATGTTCCTTAAAAAAAAATCCAAATGTTTTGAAAAATTAATATGAAATTAAATTGATTTCACTTTATGAAAATAATTTGGATTTGAATAGACTCGAATTAGAATAATTTGATTGTTGAATTTGAGAGACTCAAACTAAAAATAATCTAAATCTAAAAATGATATGAATTGAAAACAATCTCAAATTTTTGTGAATTCGTAATGATCTGATTCAAATATGTTTCTACTCATTTGTTTACCAATTCTAAGGTTCAGATATAATTTTTTAAATAACTAAAAATTTATTTGTTTATGTCTTAACTTTAATAATATATTTTAAAATTTCTGATATTGTCATGGGGCGTCAACATGTAATCCGTAAACAAAGTCAAAGGCAATCAGTCCACCAACATGGCGGATTCCTTTGCAATTATTAAGAGAGCTGGCAATGACATGGATCTCATGGCTTGACTGTATAACAATAATTGATCATATGTTCCTTGTTTTTTTCATAAAAGTTTTTATGGCAATTTTTTTCTTGATTTCGAATTTGAATAAAATCATTCATGGCTTTTCAAAATTTAGAATATTATTATTATTATTATTATTATTATTTGGTACGAGAATACAATTATTTTGCATCAGGAAATATCTCAGATTAAAAGGAAATTAGATTCAACAAAAAACTTGGAAACTAATGATGCTTTTATATATATATATATATATATATATATATATATATATAAAAGAAAAAAAATGAAAATTCGAACTTAAACCTAATTCTCTTAAAGAGACATAGCAATCGTTAAATCAACTTTGATTGCTACTTGTGAATTTCTTAGAACATAAAAATTGAGCCAATTTTCATATATTTTTTATATATATTACTGGCAAGCACGTATACATTCTGATCCCTTTTCTTCTGATAAAATGGGCCAGACGGCAAATAAATCAAGAAAAAGATCAATGGTTAGAATATATCAGAGAGCTGGCCAAAAAAAGAAAAAGAGTAATATATCAGAAAGCGGCGGCAGAGTTAGGTGATGAGTGGAAAGTATAATAAAATAAAATACAATCAAGGTTGACGTGGATGGGTGTAGATGATGAGTCAGCTCCGACTCAATAAAAATAAATAAGGTTATCCCCTTTGGCTTTAGTATATGATTTGGTATTTGTACTTTTTGTAATTATTAATTTTGACAGGTAGATGCTAACAGCAGTATCTGGCTGCATGAATCTTCATGCATGCCAGACGACACGGCCGACAGGGAGATATTTGCTCGGATAGTTTCATGGCATTTTCCTTTACTCAAACAGAAACAAAATGAGAGGTTACAACTAGAAACTCATACATATCAAATTACCTACACTTAAATTACAGCGAAAATAAAAAATTAAAAAAAAACCAGACAACTATAAAAACACGAACTCTGTTTACATGACGTGTTCTGCCAATTTCTTGTCCGGGAAAATTCAATGTAATTCAATAACGCGTTTTTATATATTAAGGCAATAAATTTGTTGGTCTCAAGTGGGCGAAGGTGCAAATGGCATGTAACCAAAAAAAAAAAAAAGGTGCAAATGGCATGGTCCAGAGGAATCTGAATGCCAGCTCTCTTGCGGTCCTACATCGTCCTTCCCCGTTTGTTTTCTTGTCCTTTTTTTACATGACAGTTCCTTTATGGACTTCTTTCGAGTTTCAATATCCTTGTTGTGACTAATAACAGTAAAAAAAAAATTCTTTTATTGTCATAATAAATTTGTTTTTTAAATTATGATTGATCTTACTTCAGATTTTATTTTCATAAGGTATACCCAAGTTGATCTACTATAATCATTTACAATAGTTAAGAATTATGACCACTTATAGATGTTATATGGTATGGACCCCAAATATCCTTTTGTACAATATCAAAACAATTAAGAGTAAAAGATGTACTAACAGGAAATGGATTTCTTCTCTATTTTGCATAATGACAAACATCACACACTTCATGTTCTTTGCTAACAATTGATGATTCCAAAGTCTGTAATATCTTTATTCTAAAGTGTGAGGCATGTTCTAGACGATAATTTCATATATCATGTGAACTAGGGGTGTTAACAGAACACTTAATAGAACAAAAGAGGAAAGTTTGAAATGACTTTGTCTTTTTGAAACATGATTGACAAGTTAGTAGAGGCCATGAGTTTGTTTACCCAAAGCAATCATCTTCCAACAAGCTAATTTCTGCACAATATAAAGCTTAGATTGAAAAATTACTAACCAATCGAGTGTTTTTAACGATTGACTTACTGATATCAGATTAAAAGAAAAAGTTGGAACATATAAAGCATTTATAAGTATCAAAGAAGAAAAAAGTTTCACATTACCAATAGGTACTAGTGGCACGTGATTACCATTTGGAAGTTTGACTACAATATTAGTGACAAACTTATATGTTAGAAAATAATCAACTGAGCAAATGATATGATCAGTTGTTCCACTATCAAAGATCCAAACTGAATCCTAGTAAAGTTTATTAATTGTGCAAGTAACAATTTCAATCCCTTTAATGTCAGGCAGAATTTGAATACCTTCATTGTCATGCAAAGACCTAAAAGTAGCATTGATTAACTTATCATGAGTTTCTAATATAGAAGTTGATTCATTGAGTTTAATCATTTCCAGTATCTTGTTATACTGCTCTTAAGTAAAAGACACTCCTGCTGCTACCTCATTCTCTTGAATTTCATTTTCTTCAAATGAACATTCAACATGATTAACTCTTCTTGTATTCTTGAACCTCTACTTATATCCTGGAGTTAATCCATGCTTTTTGTAATAATTATCTATTGTATGTCCTTGATAACCACAGAATGCACTTGTTGGCTTTTTTGGATTTGAATATATTCGTCTTCTAAAACTAGGCTGCTGCTGGTTGCTAAGTTG
Organism: Heritiera fomes; assembly: GCA_032173925.1. Lineage (NCBI taxonomy): Eukaryota > Viridiplantae > Streptophyta > Magnoliopsida > Malvales > Malvaceae > Heritiera > Heritiera fomes. Next base: position 20,694,048 of record JAPDPM010000002.1, read on the forward strand.
ATTACCGGAACTTTGTTGACTGTAAGTGGTTGCAACTACCTGGCTGAACAAAAAAAGAAAGAACAGAATTATTCTTTCTTGTTGAACTACCAATGCAAAAACTCTATTGATTTGAGGAAGTGGTTCTATAAACATAATTTGAGACCTTATAGTTGCAAAACCATCATTCAACCCGTTTATGAACTTTATTACTTGATCTTGCCATTGATATTTTCTTTCAACATTCAAGGCTCCACAAGAACATTATGGATTGCAGCTACAAGTGTGAAGAGGTCTCAAATTCATTAACTCATCCCAAAGAATCTTGAGATGTGTATAATACTCAGTAACATTCATAGATTTCTACTGAAAAGATTAAATTCCTTTTTGTAAATCTGAAATTCTAAAATAATCTCCTTGTGAAAATCGATCTTTGAGATCGTACCATACATCTTTTGCTCAGTCTAACCATAACACACTTTGTGCTATTGAAGGAGAAAGAGAGTGAATCAGCCAAGATAATACCATGGCGTTACATCTTTCCCAAGCAGGGAACAATGAATCTATTCTTGCTGGTGCTGAGATGCTGCCATCAACAAAGCCTAATTTGTTATTGGACAACAAGGCCATCCTCATTGATCTATACCAATAATAGTAATTAGATCCATTCATAACCAGAGAAACAAGAATAGGGGTTGGATTCTCGTTAGCATGTATATAATAGGGACTTGAAAGATTGTCTGCACTTTCAGTCATGGCTGCTGTTGCCATCACTGTGATGTTGAAACTTCAACAATTTTATAACAACTTGAAGAATTGGATTACTGCTCTAATACCATATTAAATTCTGGAATAAGAGAGAATTTTTCATAAATAAACTTCTGAATAACAGATGATGATTTTCATCATCAGCACTAGCAAACAGCAGAGCTCTAGTAACAGTCTAGTAGCAACAGTCAGTAGCAGGAGTGCAAAGCAGCGGCAGGAATATTCATTCTGTTGATGCACAAATTAGCAGTATTTTCCATTTAAATATGTGTATATACACATTAAATAGCATGTTTTTTCCAAAATTATATCTAGATTTTCAAATTTTAAAAAATATCATATCACAAAAAAATTAATTTTTTTTGAAAAAAGGAAGTTTGACAACCTTTCAAATATATAATGCACAATATTATTGAACAAGAAGAAAATGATAAAATTTATAATTTTTAATTGAATCTAATTAAAACTTTCCACCATCAAATTTATATGCTAAAACATTTTATTTTTATTTTCAATTATGGTAAAAATATTTATTAATCTAGTTAGTTTCCCTATAGATAGGCAAGAAAGTTTAGGTTTAAATGTGCACGTATGCTTATTCTTTTCTTTTTTATTTAAACTATCACTTGGTAATCAAATAACTTTTTATTTTTTATATGTACGTGTTCTTTGTCATATCAAATCTTATATATTATATAAATATATAAAAACTAAAACTAACTTTTGGCTAAAAACATTGGGTAAATTCCTCTTATATCCTCAAGGTTTTGCTATAATTCAATTCTGCTCTATTAGTTTTAAAAATGGATACTTTGATCTAAAATCACAAATGATTTTACTATCTATCAATCAATTACTAAACTTGAATTAATAATATTACATTCCCAAGTATCAATAATGAATTTTATTACTATTTATTATTTTTAAGTAATTTTTAAAAATTATTTTTTGTAAGATTTTTTATTTTTTAATACCAAAAGAGGGTATTATGAATATTTCATAAGTAATAAATGTTTAGGTTAATAAATTTTTTAATAGTAACTTAATAGAACAATTTTTTTGTAACTTCAAATTTATAGTTTTGGACCAAAATGTCCATTTCTCAAATTAATGGACTAAAGTTAAATTATAGGAAAACCTTAAGGACCTTGAAGAATTTATCCAAATATATTTGATATTAAAATATATTTGTCATATCAAATCTTAATACATGTTATTTATATTTGATAAGATAGATGATAAGTTGTAAATGGACTTTCAATTATATATTATTAAGTTTCCATCCATAGTTTTTTCTCATTTTGATGTTATTCAATTGTTTTATTGAAATGGCTGTAATGGATAAAAAGCTTCTTTCTTTCTTTTGTTTTTACTTGTTTAAGCAATACTTAATCTTGAAAATCGGATATTCTCCCATTAATTTAGGAAGATTTCTCTCCAAATAACCTCTACTATTCTCTCAAAATAATATTATAATTTTCCTTTTCTTGTAGTCCGTATGTAACCACTAGGTTACTTTAGTAAACGTTACGCTACTTTGTGTGTGTAAATATATATTTGCAAAGTTTCTGCTAATATACACATTATATTCTACTCAATCCATTGAATTCTGCATGGTATCAAAGCATAGTCAAGCAAAATCAAAATCTATAAGCTTAAGATAAAACAGCAAGCAACAATAAAAATGATAGAAATAATCAAAAGAATATCAAGCAGAGTTAACAAACAGCCTCGTTACCAGCTGAGTGGTTTCGACATGCCTGCATATCAATTAGCGATTCATTTCTGGAAGAGAACAAACTATTCAACGTGGAGAAGGCCAGTAACTAATGCGTTGATCTCCAAACACAAAAATGGTCTTTGTAGATGGCTGACTTCCAAAACCATCAGAAAAGGATCCTGATGAAGAAAGTCGAATCACCTACAACTCCATGGTATTGTCTTTGATTTTAAACTCTTTTATTTTTTTGAATAGAGATTTTAAACTCTTAATGAAGAATTACTTGATTACATTTTTTTTATCATGACATAGCATATGGCATGTGGAAAGAGCTAGAAAAGTGTTTTTCATAAGGGAATGGACCAAGAATTCAAATAAATAAAACAAGAAATAGAAAATACATTCCAAGGAGATGGTAATTTGTAAGACCCGAATTTTATTATACAATATATATTATAATTGTACATGAATGATGGTGGAAATAAATTGTTTAGAAAAAATTAAAGAATCATGGAATGTGAATTTTCACTTTTCATTTTATGTTATAATGTATATATGGTGTATAAAGAATAAATGGGATTTAATTTTATTTAAAGTGTGAAAACATTTAATGAGGAGTATGGCTACCAGACGAATGGAGAAAAGAATGAAATGAAAGCCAATAAACGTTGGCTGACAGTGGCGTGGACTAGGAGTTAGCCAATCAACGTTGGCTGGCAGAGAAGTTGGCGAGAAGAAGAGAAAATTTAGTCAAAAAGGAAGGAAGAAAAGGATGGCAACGGGAGACTTTACCACCGTTCCTTTTGTCACTAATTTCTCTGGGTTTTAATTGCATGAAAGACATGCAATGATGACATAAAACAGGATAAGAATAGGTGGCGAGTTCTAAGTGGATTTGAGGGGCTATATAAGAAGAATACCTGAGGAATTGTTACTCGCCCATCCTGTTTGCTACAAATTTTACTTCGTTTCTTCCGTTCCTTTCATTACCATGGAGTTTCATCTTTCTGTCAGTTAAACCTTTTTCTCACCGTTGAAGAGTTAAGGAACAAGAGAAATAAAGCTAAGAAAGGCAAGAAAGCATTCTGTTGTTGGAAGAGCAACTTAGTAAAGGTAAGTTTCATAGTTTTATAATTCTCTTGATATTTAATGAAAGATTTCTATGTTTTACAATGAAATAAACATGGAGATAGTATGGTTGTAGTTGAATATTGTGGAATGTATAAAAAACTAAATGGAAAAAAATAACCATGAATGATTAAGAAAAACAATAGGCGAGGAAGGAGTATTCGCCCGAAGGGTGAGGCGAGTACACTGCAATACATGACTAGGCGAGAACATATTCGCCAATAGTTATGGGATAACCAGAATGATAGTTAATGGGCGAGGACATATATTCGCCAAACGGCGAGAAGGGTGACCATATAGATCGCCCATGTGAAATGTTGATGATCGCCAATGGGGCGAGTAGGAGATAAAGAGGTCGCCAAACGTTATCCAATTCATGGGCGAGCCCATTTATGAATGAAAAGCCACGAATGGCGAACTAAAGTGATAAGAATGGCGAGTTGAGCTCCTAAGCTGGGCGAACTCCCCAGAAATGAGTTAATATTGAATGGCGAGTTCTTTGGGCGAATGGCGAACTGAGTCTCGCCAAAGTGCCACTATTATTAGGAAAATATAAATTGTTTTGGAAAATATTCGAAAAAGAAATATTCATAGTTTAAATAAATGCTTTTGCAGACGGGAATTGAGGAAGGCGGGCGAGAATCAAGGATACATCAGACGAGGTAAGGAAGTAGTATGTGATGTAAATACATATCCTGTGGAGTAAAAATGTTAAGAAAATATTAGAAATTGTTTTATTTTCTGACATGCATTAGTTGATAAATTGTTTTGATCTTGGGCGAGCTACAAGCCGCCATATGTTGTTTTGTTGGGCGAACTGGTTAAAGCGGGCGAGTAGTTTTGCTCTAGGCAGAAACTCGGGCGAGCCAAATGGCGAGCTCTCTTTTATGAGAACTGGGCGAATGCCCTTGTTTTAAAGAGAAATCCGGGTAAGCCATGGTCGGGCGAACCCCTTTTTAATGTGTTTGGGCAGGTGACCCTTGTTTTAAATATAAGGCGGGCAAACCGTTATCAATGAGCTTTACGTGTTGTTTTTAAAAGCTAAGTGGCGGGCGAATAATAGTTTGCCGTCTTGCCGAGTTAGTCAGGGGCGAGCCGTGAAGGGCGAGCTGACTCTGGCGAACGGTTTTAAAGTGTAATTTCTTAAACGAAAAATGAATTATTTTAATATTTCGAAAATGGAAATATGAAACTTTTTGGGCAGAGTTAACCATTGGGCAAATTGACCAATGGGCGAGTTGAGTATTGGCAAGCTCACTATGGGCGAAATAGCCATGGGCGAGCCAGTCTAAACCGTACCTTCTCACACGGAAAATGTTGAAGTTACGGGCTGTTTTATTGTTGTATAAGACCTTTTGGAAATCAAATCATTTTATGGAAATGATACATAAGATAACTTGATTTTGAGACATTAGGCCATAAGTTCATGCATTATCATTCATATACTTTGCATGACCCATCTAGGGCGATGGCTCGGGTCAAATAGACCAACGAGTGCACCCTAGGGCGTCACAGGGCTGATGGACCTTCCAAGTCTTCAGCGGTCTCGAGGTCACTTGGCAAGTGGACCCGAGGACCACCTACAGATTATGGCCATACATCTAGTTGAGATAGCTGTGAGGGGCGATGGCCTACGGGTGCACCCCAAAAGCGGATGACTTGTGTTCCTTGCATGATTTAAATTGCTGCCTAGTCTCAATTAAATGATTTATGAAAGGATCTGTTGAATCCCATTTAATGTAAACTATATGCATTGTTTCCTAATGAGTTTGATCGTTAGGATAATTAAATGGTTTTTTTTTAGAGTATAGTTTTTATATTTGTAAAGCAGCATACACCTTCCTTACTGAGCACGTTGTCGCTAACTCCTTATTTTTCCACTCCACAGATAACTGATTTGAACTAAGAGACTTACCTTCCTGAGATTGGATATCGAAGGTATGTTGTATTCTTTTATGTATTCAGTAAAGTTGTACAGTACTACTTTACATATAAGGGAACGTATATACATCTTAAGAAAATGATTTAATTATTCTTAATAAAGTGATAGGAGTTGATAAGCATCACAGACAGCCCAACCGGTAATTAAGAGTAAGTTATGAGTAAGTGTCATGGCATACAGTAGCTTTGGGATGTTACAGATTTAATGGTATCAGAGCAGGGTTGGTCGGATGTCTAGTGATGCTTAAAGTAAACAGTATACATTCCCTATAGTACTGTACAATCTAAATATATAATTGATGTATTGTTGATAAGTGATAAATGATCTCTGTGGTACAAATATGAGTGGAATAATGAGGATGCGCTCAGTGAGAGGTATAGGCCGAGGTAGGGCGGCACAGACCCCGGAACCACAGACACCGGAACCTGCCCCAAGACCTCCACGTCCTATACAGTTAGAGAGCATTGATAATCGTGTAACTCAAGTGGAGAGGTTAATAGCAGATTTTATAGCTATGTATCAGGCGGATAGAGCCGCTGATAGGGCAGAGAGGGAGAGAGCTACAGCTCCTGCAGCCCCAATAGAGGCACCAGTACCGCCACAGCCGGCACCAGTTGTGCCTGAGCCTGAGCCTATTCCACCACCAGCACCTCAGCCACCGGTAGCTCCACCACAGCCACTGATTCAGCAACCTCAAAATGCGGAGTCTTATTGTAATGTGGCATTGGTGAAATCCTTTAAGAAGTTGGATCTACCTAAGTTTAAAGGTACTAGGGATCCATTGGTGGCAGAGCAGTGGGTGATTGAGATCGATAGATTACTTCAGATTATGAGATGTTCCGAGACAGAAAGGGTAGGCCTAGTAGTGTTCCAGTTGGCAGATGATGCGAGACATTGGTGGAAGGCCAGTCAGACAGTATTATTTGCCCAGCATCAGGATCTGTCTTGGGATATGTTTGTGGAAGCTTTTAGGAGGCAGTATATCCCTGACACTGCTCAGGAAAAATTACAGCAGGAATTCATGGGCTTAGTTCAGGGTAGCATGTCAGTGGATGAGTATGAGGCCAAATTTACTACATTGAGCCGTTTTGATCCACAGACTAGTATGAATACCCGATATAAGATTTCGAGGTTTAGAACTGGGTTAAGGCCATCCATCAGAGTAAAGCTAGCCCCATTTGTTATGCAGACTTGTGATGAGATAGTTCAACGGGCTCAGCTATGTGAGAGAGATTATGAGCAGTTCCAGCTCGATTTCAGTAGTAAGGGTAAAGGCAAAGCAAAGGGAAAGACTAAGAGGTTCATGGAGGATAGACCAAGTAGAGAGCAGTCTAAGAAGACTAGATCTACGGGCATACAGATTTCAGAGGGCAGATTTGATAGACCAGCAGTTTCTACTCCTGCCAGTGGCCCCACTACTACTCAGAGAAGTGTTGCGCCCTTATGTAGACATTGTGGAAGGTCGCATGGATCGCGCCCTTGTCCTTTAATGTCTGGGGTATGTTTTAGATGTGGACAGACGGGGCACTTTATCAAGAATTGCCCGATGCTCAGAGAGTCAACTGCTTCTACTAGGCCTCCTGCAGCACCTCAGATCGCGGCCCCGGCAGCTCAGAGTGAGCCAGAGAAAGCGACACCCTCACAGCCTAAGCGGGCGACAGCCGCAGAGAAGGGTAAGAAAGTTGTGACTCAGGGTCGGGTGTACGCATTAGATCAGGAGACTGCCAACGCCTCTATCGATGTGATTAAAGGTAAGGTTTATCTTTTTGATATCCCTGTAATTGCCTTAATTGACCCGGGTTCTCCTCATTCATTTTTATCGCCTGCATATGCCAACAGGACCCCAGTAGAGCCGGAGTTGTTAAAGTATATTTTGCAAGTGAAAACTCCTTTTAATGGTTTCCAGAAGACGGATATTATATATAGGAATTGTAAATTGACTATAGGAGAGAAGGTTGTGACAACTAACCTAATTTTGTTGGATATATATGATTTTGATATCATTTTAGGTATGGATTGGTTAGCTGCAAACCATGTTAGTTTGGATTGTAATACTAAGTTTATTACCTTCTCTCATCCCGAAAAGTACATTGTAAAGTTATTGTAAATTAATAAAAAGAATGTATATTTATGAAATAATATGTGTACTAAAATTGTGGTTGTGTATGAATGTGTATGAAGGATATATTGCTTGTGTGGAGGATGTAGGAAAGAAGCATCCAAAGATCCAAGAGATTCCTGTGGTTAAGGACTTCTCAGATGTATTTCCAGAGGAATTACCAGGGTTACCATCGGATTGAGAGACGGAGTTTATGATCAAGTTGGTACCTAGTACGGAGCCGATTTCTAAACCCCCATATAGGATGGCACTGATAGAGTTAGATGAGCTCAAGAAGCAGCTCCAAGAGTTATTAGATAAGGGATTTATATGTCCCAGTGTGTCACCGTGGGGAGCTCCAGTACTATTTGTTCGGAAGAAGGATGGTAGTCTCTGGTTGTGTATAGATTATCGGATGTTGAATCGAGCTACCATTAAGAATAAGTATCCACTACCTCGAATTGACGATCTGTTTGATCAGCTCAGGGGTGCACAGGTGTTTTCCGAGATAGACCTACGGTCAGGCTATCACCAATTGAAGATTAAGGAGTCGGATGTGCATAAGACAGCCTTTTAGACTCGCTATGGCCACTATGAGTTCCTAGTGATGCCTTTTGGGTTGACAAATGCCCCTACAGCTTTTATGAATTTGATGAACGAGGTATTTCATCCATTTTTGGATAAGTTTGTCATAGTATTTATAGATGACATTCTGATTTATTCTAAGACTCCAGAGGAGCACGAGCAGCATTTGCAGATTGTTCTACAAACCCTCAGAGAGCGGAAATTGTATGCTAAGCTTAGTAAATGCGAGTTCTGGCTTGACCATATAATATTTCTCGGGCATGTAGTGTCGAGGGACGGGGTATCAGTTGATCCATCCAAGATAGAGGCCATTGTTCAGTGGGAGAGGCCTAACACGGTTATCGAGATACGGAGTTTCTTAGGTCTTGCTGGATATTATCGTAGGTTTGTGGAGGGATTTTCTAGACTTGCTGCTCCATTGACACGACTCACACGTAAGGATGTAAAGTTTGAGTGGAATGATGCGTGTGAGCGTAGTTTTGGTGAGCTTAAGAGGAGATTGACTAGTGCTCCCGTATTAACCCTTCCTAGCGGATCAGGAGGATTTATGGTGTATACTGATGCATCTGCTCAAGGTTTAGGGTGTGTGCTCATGCAGCATGGTAGGGTTATAGCCTATGGTTCTCGACAGTTAAAGGATCATGAGAGGAATTACCCGACACATGACTTGGAGCTAGCCGCTGTAGTGTTTGCACTGAAGATATGGCGACATTACTTGTACGGGGAGAAATTTCAGATATATACAGATCATAAGAGTCTGAAATATATATTCTCCCAGCGAGAGTTGAATTTGAGGCAAAGACGGTGGATGGAACTACTAAAGGATTATGATTGTGAGATTTTGTATCACCCAGGTAAAGCTAATGTAGTAGCAGATGCACTGAGCCGTAAGCATATTGGCATGGTATCGTACATGATGATCAGGGAGCATGAGTTGATAGAGTAGTTCTCTAATCTCAGTCTGACAGTTGTTTCCTCTGACCAGTATGGGTTTACGGCTAGTTTTCGTATAGAGCCGGATTTGATGGACCGAATCAGGGAAGATCGGAGAAGGGATGATTATTGTATTAGGATTGCCAGTCAGATTCAGATGGGAGTTATGTCAGATTTTGAGATTGGCATCGATGGGATACTGAGGTTTAGAGGTTGGATATGTGTTCCCAATGATCGACAGCTTAGAGATTTGATTTTATTGGAGGCTCATACCTCTAGATACACGTTACATCCGAGTAGTACTAAGATGTACCAGAATCTCCAAAGAGTGTATTGGTGGCCTAAGATGAAGAAAGACATCGTTGAATTTGTTGCTAGATGTCTAACATGCAAGCATATTAAGATGAGCATCAGAAGCCGGCGGGTATGCTTCGACCATTATCGATTCCTATGTGGAAATGGGAGCATGTAACTATGGATTTTATTATGGGATTACCACGGACTCGAAAGGGGTATGATGCTATTTGGGTGATAGTCGACAGATTAACTAAGTCTGCTCATTTCTTAGCCATGAGATCTACAGATTCAGTTAGTGCCTTGGCCGAATTGTATGTCAGGGAGATAGTGAAGTTACATGGTGTTCCAGTGAGTATTACCTCTGATAGGGACTCCCGCTTCACCTCTCATTTCTGGGAGAGATTTCAGGAGGCTATGGGATCCTAGTTGAGTTTTAGCACCGCTTTTCATCCACAGACTGATGGACAGTCCGAGCGTACTATACAGACACTCGAGGATATGTTGAGAGCGTGTGCATTGGATTTTAGAGGCTCATGGGATGACCACTTACCCCTGGCAGAGTTTGCTTATAATAATAGTTTTCATAGGAGTATCGGCATGGCACCGTATGAGGCCTTGTATGGCAGACGATGCAGATCCCCGATAGCATGGGAAGAAGTTGGAGACCGTAAACTGTTAACTCCCGATTTGGTCGAGCAAGCTTCTTGTGATGTACGGATGATCTGTGAGAGGCTTAGAACGGCTCGGAGTCGACAGAAGAGTTATGCGGATACTAGACGCCGACCATTGGAGTTTGTAGCAGGTGATTATGTGTTTTTAAAGATTTCACCGTCTAAGGGTATAATGAGATTCGGGAAGAGAGGAAAGTTGAGTCCTCGATACATTGGACCTTATGAGATTTTAGATCGCGTAGGAGATGTGGCATATCGGTTAGCACTACCACCAGAGTTGTCAGGAGTGCATAACGTATTCCATGTCTCGATGTTGAGAAAATACCATCCAGATCCTTCTCACATGATTCGACACGAGCCGCTGGAGATCAAAGAAGATATGAGTTACGTCGAGAAACCGGTACGAATTCTGGATAGGAAGGACAAAGTGTTGCGATCTAAGACGATTCCTTTGGTTAAAGTGCTCTGGCAGTATCATAACGAGGAGGAGGCTACTTGGGAGTTAGAGAGCTTTATGCATGAGAAGTATCCAGAGCTCTTCCAGTGACAGATCCTATTTAAATTTGGAGGACCAAATTTCTTAAGGTAGGGAGAAATGTAAGACCCAAATTTTATTATACAATATATATTATAATTGTACATGAATGATGGTGGAAATAAATTGTTTAGTAAAAATTAAAGAATCATGGAATGTGAATTTTCACTTTTCATTTTATGTTATAATGTATATATGGTGTATAAAGAATAAATGGGATTTAATTTTATTTAAAGTATGAAAACATTTAATAAGGAGTATGGCTGTCAGACGAATGGAGAAAAGAATGAAAGGAAAGCCAATAAACGTTGGCTGACAGTGGCGTGGACTAGGAGTTAGCCAATTAACGTTGGCTGGCAGAGAAGTTGGCGAGAAGAAGAGAAAATTTAGTCAAAAAGGAAGGAAGAAAAGGATGGCAACGGGAGACTTTACCACCGTTCCTTTTGTCACCAATTTCTCTGAGTTTTAATTGCATGAAAGACATGCAATGATGACATAAAACAGGATAAGAATAGGTGGTGAGTTCTAAGTGGATTTGAGGGGCTATATAAGAAGAATACCTGAGGAATTGTTACTCGCCCATCCTGTTTGCTACAAATTTTACTTCGTTTCTTCCGTTCCTTTCACTACCATGGAGTTTCATCTTTCTGTCAGTTAAACCTTTTCCTCACCGTTGAAGAGTTAAGGAACAAGAGAAATAAAGCTAAGAAAGGCAAGAAAGCATTTTTTTGTTGGAAGAGCAACTTAGTAAAGGTAAGTTTCATAGTTTTATAATTCTCTTGATATTTAATGAAAGATTTTCTATGTTTTACAATGAAATAAACATGGAGATAGTATGGTTGTAGTTGATAAGAAACTAAATGGAAAAAAATAACCATGAATGGTTAAGAAAAACAATAGGCGAGTAAGGAGTATTCGCCCGAAGGGTGAGGCGAGTACACTGCAATACATGACTAGGCGAGAACATATTCGCCAAACGGCGAGAAGGGTGACCATAGAGATCGCCCATGTGAAATGTTGATGATCGCTAATGGGGCGAGTAGGAGATAAAGAGGTCGCCAAACGTTATCCAATTCATGGGCGAGCCCATTTATGAATGAAAAGCCACGAATGGCGAACTAAAGTGATAAGAATGGCGAGTTGAGCTCCTAAGCTGGGCGAACTCCCCAGAAATGAGTTAATATTGAATGGCGAGTTCTTTGGGCGAATGGCGAACTGAGTCTCGCCAAAGTGCCACTATTATTAGGAAAATATAAATCGTTTTGGAAAATATTCGAAAAAGAAATATTCATAGTTTAAATAAATGCTTTTGCAGACGGGAATTGAGGAAGGCGAGCGAGAATCAAGGCTACATCAGACGAGGTAAGGAAGTAGTATTTGATGTAAATGCATGTCCTGTGGAGTAAAAATGTTAAGAAAATATTAGAAATTGTTTTATTTTCTGACATGCATTGGTTGATAAACTGTTTTGATCTTGGGCGAGCTACAAGCCGCCATATGTTGTTTTGTTGGGCGAACTGGTTAAAGCGGGCGAGTAGTTTTGCTCTAGGCAGAAACTCGGGCGAGCCAAATGGCGAGCTCTCTTTTATGAGAACTGGGTGAATGCCCTTGTTTTAAAGAGAAATCCGGGTAAGCCATGGTCGGGCGAACCCCTTTTTAATGTGTTTGGGCAGGTGACCCTTGTTTTAAATATAAGGCGGACGAACCGTTATCAACGAGCTTTACGTGTTGTTTTTAAAAGCTAAGTGGCAGGCGAATAATAGTTCGCCGTCTTGCCGAGTTAGTCAGGGGCGAGCCGTGAAGGGCGAGCTGACTCTGGCGAACGGTTTTATAGTGTAATTTCTTAAACGAAAAATGAATTATTTTAATATTTCGAAAATGGAAATATGAAACTTTTTGGGGCGAGTTAACCATTGGGCGAGTTGGCCAATGGGCGAGTTGAGTATTGGCAAGCTTACTATGGGCGAAATAGCCATGGGCGAGCCAGTCTAAACCGTACCTTCTCACACGGAAAATGTTGAAGTTACGGGCTGTTTTATTGTTGTATAAGACCTTTTGAAAATCAAATCATTTTATGGAAATGATACATAAGATAACTTGATTTTGAGACATTAGGCCATGAGTTCATGCATTATCATTCATATACTTTGCGTGACCCATCTAGGGCGATGGCTCAGGTCAAATAGACCAACGAGTGGCGTCACAGGGCTGATGGACCTGCCAAGTCTTCAGCGGTCTCGAGGTCACTTGGCAAGTGGACCCGAGGACCACTTACATATTATGGCCATGCATCTAGTTGAGATAGCCGTGAGGGGCGATGGCCTACGGGTGCACCCCAAAAGCGGATGACTTGTGTTCCTTGCATGATTGCTGGCTAGTCTCAATTAAATGATTTATGAAAGGATCTGTTGAATCCCGTTTAATGTAAACTATATTCATTGTTTCCTAATGAGTTTGATCGTTAGGATAATTAAATGGTTTTTTTTTAGAGTATAGTTTTTATATTTGTAAAGTAGCATACACCTTTCTTACTGAGCACGTTGTCGCTCACTCCTTATTTTTCCACTCCACAAAGAACTGATTTGAACTAAGAGACTTACCTTCCTGAGATTGGATATCGAAGGTATGTTGTATTCTTTTATGTATTCAGTAAAGTTGTACAGTACTACTTTACATATAAGGGAACGTATATACATCTTAAGAAAATGATTTAATTATTCTTATTAAAGTGATAGGAGTTGATAAGCATCACAGACAGCCCAACCGGTAATTAAGAGTAAGTTATGAGTAAGTGTCATGGCATACAGTAGCTTTGGGATGTTACATAATTTCAGCATATTATGCTAAAATGAAATAGCTTTGGGAACAGCTCATTGCATTTTCGAAACCATACGAGTTAAAATGCACTGGTTGCACTTGTGGAATAGCAGCAATAAAAAAGGAAGAAGAGAGGCTACACCAGTTTGTAATGGGTTTGACTGATACCTATAGAGCTATCAGATCGAATTTACCATGCAAAGAACCTTTACCAAGCTTGTCCAATGCTTATTCTTTGTTGCCTTCAGAGGAAGTTACAATTGGAAGGCCACATCTATCTGAACCAACAACCTTCAAGGTAAATTCTAATGGCTACAAAGGTAAAGACCAAAGCAAAAAGCTAAGATGTTATCATTACAAAAAGCTTGGTCACATAAAAGACATTTACTTTGAGCTAGTTGGATACCTAGCAAATTAGCAAGGTAAAAGAAAAGTGAAGTCAACGGCCTATTCAACAACTACAGAATTAAAGCAGCCGAAACAAGGGCAAACTGATACGCAATCCTTACATTCAAATGGCCTAACCTAGGAATAATTTAAACAACTCCTAGCTTTTTTTGCAAAAGAGAAGAAGCAAGCCACACCCACTGCCAACTTCTATAGTAACATAACTAAATCATAATGGATAATAAATAGGTTAGCATCCGATCATAAAGTGTCCAATGCAACATTCTTTGAACAAAGGAAGAAACCAGAAAGTTCACTTAAGGTGTGCTTACCCAGTGAGGAAAAAGCTAAGCAGAATCAATTGGAATGGTAAATTAAACGATAAAATAAGCATGAAAGATACCTTATGTTTATCTGGCTTCACTACTAAAAAAAATCTCATAGATTACATTTAAAAGTGTAACATAAGACAAAATAATACGTTTTTTTAACTGTAGCCTATTCTGACATAGTATTTTCTCAAGTACCATAAACTACGATTTTTTCTTACCTAGTCTAATACATAATATTAGACTACAACTATAATAGCGGTATAATCTACGGTATTAAACTCTGGTTATGATCGTGGTATAATTTATGATATTAGACTACAATTATGATCTTAGTATAATCTATGACATTAGACTACTATTAGTAGAAAACCGTACTCCTTTCGTCTAGCTACGTTTTCTAATTTAAAACCATTTTCTTTTTGGCTTATAAATCAATAATTAACAAATAATTATTTATAAAAATATTGATATATTATTTACCTCTTTAGTTTCATTACACAAATTATAACAAGCAAAAAAAAAAATTAAAACAATCAGCAAAAATCAATTTTCATTCATGTTATTAAACAACTTTGATAACAATAACATTAATTGATCGAATATAACATTTTTATATTGACTATTTTGAACGCAATTATATAAAGTGCAAAAGTAATGTAATGTAAACATTCTTCTTTAAACTTCATCATAGTAGGGAATAACTAATTCTTCTTTAAACTTCATCATAGTAGGGAATAACTAAAAAGCCTAACTTTAGTTCAAGCATCAATCTAAACAGTCTATAGATAAAAGAACAATAGCATTACTTCAAGAACAACTAAATTTCAAACATAATCAACTAGAACTTAAGACTTTTTAGAGAAATAAGTAACAAGAGATCCAATAATTTAAATAATGAATAAAGATATATCAATTTAATTAATGAAACTATGTCTTTATTGGGATGACAATTGCATATGGTTGGAAAAACTTGTCAAATTTAATAGAGGAAGATCACAATTTAATTAATCTATACTAGGCTAGTTATTAGTCACATTTGTATTAAATATTATGATGTTATTATATGAATCTACTTATTTTATCTGGCACATGATTGTTAAGGGTTTTTGTCTGCTCAATCATTTTAAGAAGTAACTTATATTTTAAATTATAATCAAACATCAACCCAAACTAGATATATATTTTCTCAAGGACTTCCTAGGTAGAAGACATCTCATATGTTGTCATGAACCTATTGAAATTCATTGTAATTTATTGATTATATAAATTCCAATAATTTCATGGTAGCATTTGAAATTACATCTACACAAGAACTACTTGAGAAAATATATTTGGTTTAAGTTGATGTTTGATTATAACCTTAAATCCAAGTTACTTCTTAAAATGATCGAAAAGCAAAAAATGTTAACAATCATGTGCCAAATAAAAGAATTAGATGCATGTATCCAGCTAGATAATAGATAATGCAAACATTATTAATATCTTGTCTACTATAGATGAATTAAACTACAATCTTCTCCCATTAATTTCACTAGCACTATGTTATTATAAATTAGGATGTTATTTACTTTCAAATAATTGGTTTATTTGTAACCAAAAAATATATATAATTGGTTTATTTGGCATATTAGTGTCTTTTGTCTTTAATCTAGAATGGAACTTGGATTTATGAACCTAAGCTTGACTTGAATTATGTTTAGTTTATTTTCTTTTTTTTTTTTTGGTAATTTGACACAAAAGAAAACCTTAGAAACAAGGTGAGTCCATAGGAAACAAAGATCCACTCAGGGCCAACTGTAAGAGGTTCTTGAATTCACTGCCGATTGAGCCATCTTGGATACCTCATTTATCAGCGGATGCCATGTTGTAATGAAATCCAAAGCAAAGTTGTTTGCGGCCAAACGTCTGATATCCTCCATAGTTGGTAGCACCTTCCAATGTACGGTTGCCTTTCTGAATGGTTCTTCTCCATATATCATCCCTGTCAAAACAAAAAATTGAGTGAGCTCCTAATTCCTTTAATTTGAGGATGGTGTGTCTCATAAGAAGGATCCTCACTAGAGGTTTTTTTGTGGCATTAAAACTCATGCAGAATATATATGATTGCTCGTCTGGATCCCTTATTAACGCTCCTATTCCTGTCCAATTAACCCTTGGGTTTCTATGGATGCTAAGGAATACAGACCATTGAAAATTGATATGAGCATCCCCTCCTATAAATGTGATCTGTCTCGTCATAGTAGCATCTGCTTGGTTTTTCATATCTGAATTCTTTTCTTTGTAAGCTTTCCAAATATTGGACATCAGAGCTTTATGATGGAATAACACTCTCTTGTGGTTTGGTTTCGCTTCCTTGAAGACCACTTCATTCCTATGTATCCATATGCACCATATCATGCTGAAAAAAAGACTATAGAAATTAAAAGCTTCCTTTGAATGTAAGTTCTTGATTGAGAGGATTTGCTGAATCAAATCCCTGAGTGAATTTAGATGGAGAAATTCAACTCTGATAGTCAGATCAGATCCGAACCAAACTATTCGAGCCAGTTGACAATTGATGAAAACATGATCAACTGTTTCCTCAACTTCATAGCAGATAGGGCAAAGTGTGGGAACATTGACATTTCTCTTACTAAGCTCTTTGCATACTGGAATGCATTGATTGCAGATTTTCCAAATGAAAATGATAATCTTAAATGGCAAAGGAAGCTTCCAAAGTTTCCTCCAATATGTATTACTCCTATCAGTGTTAGTAAGTGTACTGTTTTCCTCTGCAAGGAACCAGTAAGCAGAGTTAACTATGAACTCACCTGTAAAATTGTGTTTCCATAGCAGTTTGTCATCCCTACCAGTCACTGAGAAGGTTCTATCTCTAAAATCTGCAATAGATTGATTCGTAAGTAAATTTGGAGCCAAGGTAGAATTCCAGTCATTTCGAGAATAATCAATGATCTCCTTCACTATGATTTGGTCATGCATGTTGTCTCTGGGTCCTCTTTCTTTGACAAATACCCCATTTTTTATTACTGTTTGGTGTCCTCCCCAAATTTGAACATCCATGCCTTTTATGCAAACATCTCTTCCTATGAGAATACTTCTCCAAATCCAAGAATCTCCTTGTTTTGGTTGAACTTCGACAAAATCCTGCCTTTTGTAGTATTTGCTTAATAGAACTTTTGTAACTATGGAGTTTGGATTTGTTAGGATTCGCCATGCTTGCTTCCCCAAAAGGGCATTATTCATCAATTCTGTTTTCCTTATTCCAAGTCCACAATTGTCTTTCCTTCTACAAAGTGCATCCCAATTGAGAAGGTGTAGTTTCCTCTTATTCTCCTCGTGCCCCCACTAGAAGTTTTTGATAATTTGATCAATTTTCTGACAGATGGATATAGGTGCTTTAAAACAAGAAAGAGTGAAAACTGGGATGGAGCTGAGGGTTGATTTTAGAAGGGTTAACCGTCCTCCTTAAGAGAGGCAGTGGGCTTTCCATCCAGCTAGTTTATCATTGATTTTGTACAAAAGAGGTTGGAAAAAAAATCTTTTAGATCCTATCTTGCTAAAATCCATTCCCAGGTACTTCCCCGGGTTTTGACTCCCAGAATTCCTTGGACCCATCTTCTTTTATTCTTCTTACAGTTGGGACTCAAGAAAAGTTCCGACTTATCTTGATTAAGTTTTTGACTAGAGAGATCACAAAAATTTGCAATAGCCTCTTTATGTTTTTGCATGCTTGCACGTTTGCTTGGAAAAAAATATAACAGTCATATGCAAACAGAAGATGATTTATTGGGGGGCCATTTCTGCTTACCTTAATACCCTGACTTTTGCCTTCATTTTCAAAAGTATTCATCATGATTGAAAGCACATTCTAACATAGAATAAAAAGGTATGGTAAAAGTGGATCACCTGAGTGGAGGCCACAACGTGGGTAAATAGGTTGTGAGGGCATTCTATTAATTAAAATTTTGTAACTCACTGAACTGATGCAACTTTCAATAATCTGGATCCAATGATCTCGGAATTCCATAGTTTGCATTACTTCTTTGACAAAGGTCCAGCTCATTCTGTCATATGCTTTGCTCATGTCGATCTTTAGAGCCCCGAGGAAACCTTTTCATTTTTTCCTCCTTTTGATAGTATTTAAAATTTCCCCTCCGATCATGGTATTATCTAATATGTTGCGACCTCTGATGAAAGCATTCTGGAAAGGGGATATGATGTCCTCCATGATTGGTTTAAGTCTATTAACAATTGCTTTAGTGATAATTTTATATGCCATATTGCAAAGGCTGATTGGACGATAGTCCGATACCTTTTCTGGAGGGTTACTTTTGGGAATTAATGTGATCAGGGTTTTATTTAACTCTCTCAACAAATGCCCTGAATTAAGAAAAGATAATGCAGAAGCTATAGTTAAAGGTCCCACTATATCCCAAAACTTTTGGTAAAAAATACTTGGTTTGTCGTCAATTCCTGATGCTTTTAGTGGACCAATTTGAAAAGCAGCAAATTTGATTTCTTCTACCGAGAAAGGCTTGTTAAGGATGTTTTTGTGATCAAGACTAAGCCTCGGGATATTTAAAGTTTCTAGGAATGGCCTGACTTCCTGTCCTCCCCTCGAATTTTGAGGATTGAAGAGATTGTTGTAATGGAGAATAAAAGCTTCTTCGATTTTTTGTGGATCCTCCTCCCAAACATTTCTGTTAGCTTTAAATTGACATATATATTTTGAAATGACAAAAACTTAAGTAAGCCTTAATGCTTTAATCCATATTGTAAATTTGCCTTATCACACATGATTTTCTCAATACATTTCAAGTGATCATATCAAACATTAGGACCATGATTTAATGATGCATACTCTTATTGGTCTTAATACTTTGTAAATGTTTTGAATATTTTAGAAAATCACTTGATAAATTTTTAGACCATGTTTTCATTTGAGAAAGTCAAGAAAAACTCCCACAAAAATGCCAAAATGTTTTGGGTTGGATTAGGATCAAAGACCACATCATTTCTAACTCAAAAAGTGCAGGAAATCACCTTCTAGAGAGAAGGGATCGATCCCCTAAGGGAAGGGATCGATCCCTTTTTGGCAGTAAGCTCCCAACGGCTAGAAAAGGTCCCTGAAGCCCAGAAACAAGATTCTGGACAAAAGGGATCGATCCCCTATGGAAAGGGATCGATCCCTTTGCCCGAAAATAGCCTATAACGGCTAGTTTTTGTGAGACAACGGTAATATCCGAGATTTGGCTCCACCCAACAGCTAGAATACATCCAAGGGACTATAAATAGAGGCTTAGAAGCTAAAGGAAGAAAGAGGAACCACTCAGCAACTTCAAATCTCATATTCCTCAAATCTACAAGCCTCAAACAACAAATCAAGAGCTACAAGTCTTCATCTTCCATCATTCACTTATCTCTTGTATTGTTTAGCACAAATCTTGTATAGGCTTTTACTTGCGCCTAATTTCTGTAATCATTTACCTACTTAGAGGTCTTCTTTGATTACATCTCTTGTAAACCAAAATCATTCCTTGTAAAAGGGAGGTTTCTCTTTAGCCTAAGAAAAAGAGGGAGGTTACTCTTTAGCCTAAGAAAAAGAGGGAGGTTTCTCTTGAGCCTAGAAAGAGATAGAGGTTTCTCTTTAGCCTAGAAAAAGAGGGAGTGTAACAAATTCAAGATAGTGGATTTGGAGAAAATCCTTGGGAATGTCTCAAGGTAGAGGACGTAGGCAAGGTTGCCGAACCTCTATAAATCGCTTGCGTACATTTCTCTTTCCCTACTCTCTTTAATTACTTGCAATTATATTTGTGCTTATTGTATTGAATTTGGATTGCATGATTGAATAGCCTAGAGAACTTAGAAAATATCAATATAGGCTAGAGAATTTAGAGAAACCGAAAAACGAGCTTAAGGGTAGTTAAAAACCGATTCACCCCCCTCTCGGTATAGCCTATAGAGCCAACAATTGGTATCAGAGCTTGGGCTCGAGATTGAATTAGACTAACCTCTATCGAGCTAAACGATCTTAAATGGCTCATTTGAATATAGGCACACCCCTAGGAGAAGAGGGACAATCATTAGTTAGACCTCCACTCTTTAATGGTGAGAACTATTCATATTGGAAAACTAGAATGATGTTATTTGTAAAATCAAACGATTATGAAGTGTGGAGAATTATAGTGAATGGTCCTAGAATTCCCATGAAGAAAGTAGATGGAAAGGATGTCCCTAAGAGTGAGGATGAGTGGGACACAAATGACATGAGAGTGGCACAATTGAATGCCAAGGCCATGCACACTCTCTTTTGTGCATTAGGTCCCAATGAATATAATAGAGTGTCCCTATGTGAAAATGCTAAACAAATATGGGACAAACTAGCCATCACACATGAAGGGACCAATCAAGTTAGAGAGACTAAGGTAGGAATGCTCACACATGATTATGAGCTATTTAGGATGAAAGAAAATGAGTCCATTAGCGAAATGTTTACTAGGTTTAATGATATAATTAATGAACTTAAGGCTCTAGGCAAGGCTTATTCTAATGTTGAAATGGTAAAGAAAATTTTGAATAGCTTGCCTAAGTCTTGGGAGGCAAAGGTAACCACAATAGAAGAATCTAAGGATCCTAACACCTTGTCTCTAGATGAACTTATGGGCTCCCTACTTACATATGAAATGAAGATAAAAAGAAATGAAGGACCTTCAAAGAAAGTAGGGGTAGCACTTAAGTCTTCCACTCATGAGGTCATTGAAGATGATAGTGATGAGAGTGGAAATGAGGAAGAAAAGGAAATGGCAATGTTTGCCAAAAGATTCAATAGATTTATGAGAATGAAAGAGAGAGAGAGTAATAGGAGACATCATAGGGGAGAGTCAAGTAGAAGAGAAAAAGACCCCTTAGTGTGCTATGAATGTAATGAACTAGGTCACACTAAGCTAGATTGCCCCTTACTTAGGAAAGAAAAGGAGAGGAAGCCTAGGAAGAAAGCATTTGTGGCTGCATGGAGCGATAGTGATAGCTCCGATGAGGAAAATGTAGATAATGAGGAAGCCTACTCATGCTTTATGGCCATTAGTGATGATGAGGCTAGTAGTAGTTCTAGTGAAGATAATGATTATACCTTTAGTGAACTACAAAATGCCTTTGATGATTTAGCAAATGAATTTCAATACATGAATTCTAAATATAAGAAAATCATTGCTAAATTAAAAATAGAAAATGAAGCCTTGACTAGTGCTAAGATAGAATTTGAAAAGAAACTAGAAGAGGCCAACTTAGAAATAAATGAGTTAAATAAAAAAAACACAAATTTGCATAACTCATTTTCTAGGTTTTATATGGGTCAACAAAAGCTAGATCACATGTTAGAGACCCAAAGAGCTTTCTTTGACAAAGATGGGTTAGGCTATAATGCTAAACAAAAAGAAACTCATCTTAAGAATTTCCTAGTGAGCAAAAATATCATGCATGATTTATCTCTCACATGCTCACTTTGCAATAGAATAGGCCACACCTCACAAGCATGCACAAATAGAAAAAACACATTTAGAGGAAGAGTGGTTAGAAAAATGTGGGTGCCTAAGCATGCTGTAAATAATGATGAATTGTGCTTGAAATGGATCCCAAAAGGATCAAAAATTATTTGTACTAACTCTCATAGACCCAAGAAAATTTGGGTACCAAAGCATGCTTGAATTTGTTTGTTGTAGGAGTGTTAGAGCATTGAGTTACAAAGAAACAATGGGGTTTGAATGCTCTACACACCTCTATGGAGTTTGCTTGTGCCAATGAGAAAAAGGAAAAGCTTGAGGATCCATCACAACAACTCTTCAAAGAATAGCTCAAGGTGGACTCAACAATTCAAGGCAAAGCATACTCAAGCAAAGGAGTTTTGTAAGATTAATTCTTTACTCTTTAAAACTTTTATTTGATTATTTGTGCTTTGATGAGAAAAAGTGTTAATGATTCTTGATGCATTGTGAGTTGAATGATAGAACAAAAGGCATGATGAATGATTGTTGAATGTTTGATGAATAGTACTTGATACATTGAATGAAAAGCATGATTTGTGATTTTGAAATAATTTTTGGTTTTCTACATCTTGAGCAAGTTTGATATGTCTAGATAATACATTTAGTTGCTCAAAAGATGTCAAATATGTCATATATGCAAAATGCCTTGTCATGAGCCTTAATGAAGAATATGCATGTTGACAATCATGACATGTTGTTCACAAGTATGATGATTTGATGTTATATATGCTTAAAATCTATGTGAACAAGTTTGTTTTGGCATATTTGTGGTTTCCAAAGCTTTGGTTTTGACAAAATATGCATAATGCTTAAAATGACCCCCTTTGAGGCCAAAAATGCTTTTATTGGTGAAAATTCTACCAAAATTGCAAAATCTTTTGTAAAATGGTTTTTCATTCAAATTTTTCATTCATACAAGTCCAAAATCATGTTTTACAAATGTCTAAACCTTTACTTGGACTTAAATTACTCAAAAACGAAGTTTTGGCACCTCAAAGGTTGGATTTTCTGTCAAAAACTGCAGAAACAGGATGAGGGATCGATCCCTTAGCGAGAAGGATCGATCCCCTTGAGCAGAATGCAGGAAATTTGCATTCTGGACTTAAGGATCGATCCCCCTCCCAAATGGATCGATCCCCCCAGGCCAAAATGGCTTTTCTGCACTTTTTCAACTGAATTTGAGAAGGATTTTTCACTCTCTTGATATCCTCTTTCTTCTCAAGTTAAAATCCAGTCTTTTAACTTCTTTTTGATGATCTTTAAACTATGAAAACTCATTTTTCATTGATATCATGCCTCAAATTCATCAATTAATATCATTTCCAACAAATTGTATCACTTTCAACAATCAATACCATTTTTCTTGAGCTCACAAGTGCAAATTCATTTTTCTTGTTGAAAACATTCATGAATCGTGAAATAATCTTGAAATATATTTTCAATGAATGCTTAAACATAATTTTGAGATTTATTTCAATGATTTATGGATATATTTGAGAATTTGATGAACTTGTGCATAATGAATGTTTTTCATATCTTTTGTTCATCTTCGTCAAGCATGTTTATAGGATTATGTCTCTTGGCTTGACTTATCAATTCCACACTAGGTTTCATGATAATTTTACATCTAGTGGATTGATTCCAAATGTAAATTCAACAATTGGTAATAGTCATTGGCCTATAATTTGTGATGGTAAATGGATCCTCAATGTTCAAATGCATGAAACTTTATCATCCTTGTACTTAAAGAACTAAGGTCTTAATGACAACACCAACATTCAAAGATAAATGCAAACTTGAACAAACTTGATATCCATGCATTTATTATTTGAATATTTCCTTGCTCATAATTGGTTAAGGACTTGAATTAGAAAATGAGCATAGGATTTGTGTGCTTGAAACCATGGAAGAAAATGTGTTTGCTTGAATTCCTTGATTTTTTGAATCTTCCATATGGTATCAATTTGTGAATATGAATATGGATTAATCTTTTATGATAGTGTGCTAATGTTTAATTGATCCATATGCATATTTGATAATGTGTGATTGTGTTCTTGCATATTTAGAATGATTATTTTCTTGACATGAACACACTACATATTGGATTCATGCAAAATGACTAAGTCAATCATTAGTAACAATTTGTATTTAGATTGAAATAACAATTAGTATCATTGGAAACCATATTTTCAATAATTGGTAAGCCAAAACTAAATTGCCAATTGATATGAGCTTTAAATTGACAATTCTTCTCATGCTCTTTAGATTGAAATGACTAATAGAGAAGAATTCTCTTAGGATATTTTTGCATGAAACTCTTGTGTGCTAGAATTTGTAGTTAATTGTTATATATCTTAATTCTAGGCACAATATTTCTTGAAAATGATTTATGAGCACATGCATATGATATGTTATCTAATTTTAGCTCATAATCATGATGTATTGTCATGCACCTTAGTTGGACCTTAGAGAACAATTGATATACTTAGGTGCTTGCTTAACTTCTTACCAATTGGAACCTTTTTGCAAATTACTTATCAATAATTGGTATCAAAATTATTTATAAACAATTGGTATAGGATCATAAGTCATATTCATTGCATGAATATTTCATACTCTTTGTGAATATTGACTTATTTATTTGTGCTATGAGTCCCATGTACTAACATGTTTCTTGTTAGATGGAGCATTTTTATTTCTTCTCACATAGCCATGATTTTAGGGGAGCATATTTTTAGTATTTTTCCTTCTTTTTGCTATGACAAAAAGAGGGAGAGATAGATAAAGGGAGAGATAGATATAGGGAGAGATATTAAGGGGGAGAAATAGTTTGAAAATTCATTTTCAAAACCCATGCTTATATTAAGGGGGAGCTTTATAAAATCCTGCTTTATTTGAGGGGGAGTATTTTATCAAAGAATTTTCAAAGCAAATTTACATTAAGTTTTGTTATATAAAAAATGGGGAGATTGTTAGCTTTAAATTGACATATATATTTTGAAATGACAAAAACTTAAGTAAGCCTTAATGCTTTAATCCATATTGTAAATTTGCCTTATCACACATGATTTTCTCAATACATTTCAAGTGATCATATCAAACATTAGGACCATGATTTAATGATGCATACTCTTATTGGTCTTAATACTTTGTAAATGTTTTGAATATTTTAGAAAATTACTTGATGAATTTTTAGACCATGTTTTCATTTGAGAAAGTCAAGAAAAACTCCCACAAAAATGCCAAAATGTTTTGGGTTGGATTAGGATCAAAGACCACATCATTTCTAACTCAAAAAGTGCAGGAAATCACCTTCTGGAGAGAAGGGATCGATCCCCTAAGGGAAGGGATCGATCCCTTTTTGGCAGTAAGCTCCCAACGGCTAAAAAAGGTCCCTGAAGCCCAGAAACAAGATTCTGGACAAAAGGGATCGATCCCCTATGGAAAGGGATCGATCCCTTTGCCCGAAAATAGCCTATAACGGCTAGTTTTTGTGAGACAACGGTAATATCCGAGATTTGGCTCCACCCAACGGCTAGAATACATCCAAGGGACTATAAATAGAGGCTTAGAAGCTAAAGGAAGAAAGAGGAACCACTCAGCAACTTCAAATCTCATATTCCTCAAATCTACAAGCCTCAAACAACAAATCAAGAGCTACAAGTCTTCATCTTCCATCATTCACTTATCTCTTGTATTGTTTAGCACAAATCTTGTATAGGCTTTTACTTGCGCCTAATTTCTGTAATCATTTACCTACTTAGAGGTCTTCTTTGATTACATCTCTTGTAAACCAAAATCATTCCTTGTAAAGGGGAGGTTTCTCTTTAGCCTAAGAAAAAGAGGGAGGTTACTCTTTAGCCTAAGAAAAAGAGGGAGGTTTCTCTTGAGCTTAGAAAAAGAGAGAGGTTTCTCTTTAGCCTAGAAAAAGAGGGAGTGTAACAAATTCAAGATAGTGGATTTGGAGAAAATCCTTGGGAACGTCTCAAGGTAGAGGACGTAGGCAAGGTTGCCGAACCTCTATAAATCGCTTGCGTACATTTCTCTTTCCCTACTCTCTTTAATTACTTGCAATTATATTTGTGCTTATTGTATTGAATTTGGATTGCATGATTGAATAGCCTAGAGAACTTAGAAAATATCAATATAGGCTAGAGAATTTAGAGAAACCGAAAAACGAGCTTAAAGGTAGTTAAAAACCGATTCACCCCCCCTCTCGGTATAGCCTATAGAGCCAACAATTTCCTTCAATGAGAATGAGTGTGATTCTATTTCGCATTCGTCTTCTAGCAACCATGGTATGGTAGAATTTTGTATTTCTCTCACCTTGTAAAATCCAATTTATTCTGGAATTTTGCATCCAAAATAGTTGTTCTTGTTTTGCTAGATCTTCAAGTTCCATCATCAGATACTTTTCTTTTCGACATGCTTCTTGCGAGTCCAAATGATGTTGGCACTTACTGATTTCCTCTTCCAAAAACTTTCTTCTCGTTTTGAGATTACCAAAAACTTCTCTATTCCATATTCTCAAGTTGTTCTCGGTGATTTTCAGTTTTTGGACCATCATGTATGATGGAGAACCCGAAACAGTATTGCACCATGAATCACTAATAATTTCCTTACATTGAGGATGAGTAATCCATATTGCTTCAAAGCGATAAGGTCTCCTCATGTGTTTTCTATGCTCTTCAGTATTGAGAACCATTGCGTCATGACCTGAATAAGTGACTGACAGATTCGTCAGCAATGCCTTTTCAAATTTTCTAAACCAAGGAGGGTTTGCAAAAGCTCTATCCAATCTCTCCCAGACAACCTCTTTGCCATCTCTATTATTTGTCCATGTCAAAAGTTGTCCTTTAGCTGGAATCTCTGATAAATTACATAAATTCTGCATCTCATGCAAACTAGCAGCACCTCTAATAGCATGATTTCTGAAGGAAACCTTATCATTTGTCATAAGAACTTGGTTAAAATCTCCAAAAATAACCCAGCATTCATCATTTCTAATCTTGTGGCCTTGATCTTGTATTTGATCCCAGACAAATGAGGTGCTTGTTCTTAAATAAAATTTTGACATCAATTTCTTCTTCCCACATGACTAAAAAACCCCCACTTTTTCCTTGGCAAGAGACCCCATCAACTTTACTATACCCCCAACGATTTGCTAATTGTTTTCCTTTTTCTATTGTAATCCTAGTTTCCATAAAGAAACAAAAATTTGGCCTAAACTTTTGGATCAAATCTTTGGAACTAGAGAATGCCAGGAGTTGACCCATCCCCCTAACATTCCAACTAAGAAAAATCATGGCATCTGTGGAGGCTGTTATGGGACAGCATGCCTGAACCCTTTACTGGAATCACCCTCCTCCTGAGTATGTATATTGTCCTTAACCTCTAGCATTTGCATTAGACGATGAACCTGTATTCTTGAATCTGTTTCCTGGCCACTCTCTGAATCATCTTCCCTATTCTTTTTTTGGTCTGAAAGTTGATCCCCACCAGAACTATTTGATTCCTCTCTTTGTTCCGGATCAATTGAAGCTTGCTGTCGTGTTTGGCCTGGAGCTGTTTCCACCACTTCCTTTGGATCGGTTTCGAAGCTTCTTCCTTTATTGTCTTCCATACGAGCTTGTTCAAGAATTCTTTCTCCTTCCTGTGATCCTCGAAGGTGGTCCCGATTTTTTCCCTCGTCTGAAATAGTTAGTTGATCCATTTCCCTTAAGTTTGGAGATCTATTCCATACAGTAATATTGAGCTCATCTGCGCCATCAAAATGGTTGCCAATATCTAGATTGAATTCCATTTGGTTATCTAAGAGAGTGTCCCGTCTGTTCCTACCTTTCCGTCTTTCACCCATAGCGCTGCTTTCTGCGTGATCAATTGGTGAACGCTTCGTCTCAATTCGTCCATTTGTGAATATGAGCTCTCCATTAGGGAATAGTACCCATCTGGGGGCATTATCAGTAGGCTGTTGGGCTAGCTCTCCCAGAATACTCCTATTAAAAAAAGCCTCTTCACTTTGTGAAAACTGTTCAAAAAGATTATCCAGTTGTTATTGTTGCCTTTCCCACTCCTGTTGAACTTCATGTGGAAACAAAGAATTTACTATACTAGGCTCCTCTATGCTATTTGCTGTGAGAGCAACCCCTTCCTGGGTTTCATTGTTGGTGTCAGTACCTGGAGTGTATTCAATTGCTGGGATAAAGTCGTCTTCGTTTGATGGATTTTTGTTGATGGCCATTGGTTGCACGGGTTCCACTCTTGCCTCCACTTCTGAATCCTGCTCTTCCACGCCCAAAAGTTCTTGAAACCAGGATTGTTCTTGCTCACTTCTATGCAGCTGGTTTGTACCTCTCCTTGTGAATTCCTCATTTGTTGTCCTACGATAGCCCTTATTATGAAAAGCTCTTAAATTATTTCTAAAGAGGATGTTATGCAGATCATATCCTATCTCAAAGCCGAAACGAACGGTGATTTCATTCATCTTGTCATTAAACATTCTTTCTATCTCATGATTTTGGTGCGAACAGTTGGGGTGTGTGTGACCAATTATACCACACATTACACAGACTTTACACACCCTCTTGTATCGAAATTCCACCCAAACCATGACCCCATCATCCCTCTTTAGCATACATCCAACTACTAGAGGAAACAAAGGGGAAATTGTGAAATCCCCAATTTTCTGCAATTTTCCCATACTTGTATAGTTTTCCAACTTGGATTAATTGAATAAAGGAAAAATTTCTGATATATGTATGGTGTATGGGACATGAATGGAATTAAAGGAATTGATGGTCAAACAGTTAAGAAATAAATCTTGATATTGTGGGAATATTAGAGTATAATAAAAAAAATAAAAATAAAAAAGTAAATATCAGAAAATTTAATGCAATTAAATTTGGTATGTGGCTGAGATAATAAAGAGAAGAAGAGGATTTAAATGAAGGAAATAAGGCCAATCAAGATGGTCAATTGGTCAAATAAAGAGGTCAAAGCATTAAAGGGTTAGGGCTGAGATGATGAAGGGATTAATGGGCATTTAATGCCATTGTATGACTCCTCATCATCATCCTTATCAGCCAAGGTCGGTAGCACCCATCTCCCTCTCCCTCTTGTTGCTTCCATTTTTCCTCTAAGTGTCCAAATTTCTCACCTTGACAAACCACCATCTCATACCATCGATTCGTTAAGCTTCTCTAACGAAAAACGATCCTTGTCGATAGCTTAACCTATGCCTTTAATATGAGAGAGTGAATCCAAGTGGTTAAGTAGATCTCAAAATCCAAAGATTTGGTGAATTGCAAAGGTAAGCAAGTTAGAAGGTTTTAGTTGATTTTATTAATGGTTTGGTATTGTATGGAGTAGGTAGAATAGGTTTATTGAAGTTTAAATTTGCCATGATGTTTACAGCTTGAAGAAGTGGAAAAAGGACAAGTGTTGGTGCAACCAACTTGTGGATTAATTGTTAATTGAGGTAAGGAATTTATGTAACGGACGTAGGGTGACTATGTCCGCATGTTTTAAATGTATTTGAATTGCTTTGGGAAGAAATACAGCTGTTTTAATTGCAGGAAAAAAGGTACCATTTGGGTCCTACTCCTAGTACCAATTAGGCTAGGAGCAGCCGACTGCCCTAAATAGCAGCCGACTGCCTAGAGACATCTAAAACGTCGTTTTTCGAAAATCGATGCAAACCAGTCGACTGCCATGGGAGCCAGTCGACTGCCATTTTCCAGAAACCACTCTGTTTCAAACCAGTCGACTACCAGGGGAGCCAGTCGACTGCTATTTGTCCAGAAGCATTCTGTTTCAAAACCAGTCGACTGCCGAGGGAGCCAGTCAATTGCTAATTCTCGGGAAAACATTCTGTTTTAAAACCAGTCGAGTTCCATTTGGGACCAATCGACTGCCCTATTTGTATTTTGAAAAATATAATAATTGAATTTCAAAAAGGGAAAGAAATTCAATAAGGCAAAACATGGGGTAGCAGTCGACTGCTATATATGACCAGTCAACTGCCTATTTGAAAGAAAGGTTTTGAAAACCTATTTCAAGAAAAGATATTTTTATTTGTTTAAAACCTAAATGAATAAGGTTTTTGGAGACTATGAATCTCTCAAAAGAGCATGCACATTAATTGTTACTTGTACTTGACTGAGGAGCTCTAGTCCAGCCCTCAGACCTGTAGTATGGCACCTGACTAGTGAAACTGTGGGCTATAGACAATGGCCATGAGTCTTTTATTTGATTCGGCTTTGGGGAGGATCCTGGCCCATACGTGGGTACGCCATTTATTTGATATCTCTCAGGATTATCCCTTACGGGATATATTTGCGGTATCCTCATGAGATCTTCATATTGGATTATCCCTTACGGGATATATTTGCGGTATCCATGATGAGAAATTACTTAGTGCATGATTCTATTGGATATAAATTGTCTCCCATCTATTTGAAAATAATTATATTTGTCTACTTGATTTCACGTTATTGGAGATCCGTGGAAATAATTGAAAGCATGATTTACTTGTATTTGATATATTTGAAAGAAATATAAGCACTATGCTTTATAATGATTTTACATGACATTATAGAGCCAAGCAGGAAAACTGCATATAGTGATATAGTACGCTCTTTTACATGAGTTTCTTACTGAGCGTAAACTCACTCTTTTACAATTATTTTTCATGCAGATTACTTGAAGTAATTCCGCTCCGGATAGAGGAGCATCTTTTGGGATTTTTGAGATACCTTCGAGGCACGCTTCCTAATTATCCTTTGAAGGTATATTTAGTCGGTCGTTACTTCGGCTAATGTACAGTACAATGCTACAGTTTTGTATATGTTGGAGATTAGGGTATATAAATATTTGAGATCCTGATGTATATAGCACATGTTTATAAATGAAAAATTTTATGCATGTGGAAAATGAATATTATACTCTGATAGAAATGCCTAAAGCATAAGAGTAAGGAAGATTGACATCAGATAAACTAGTCGATTTATTTGTTATTTGAGTTAAAATTTAGTTGTTATTTGGTTAGTGACGAGGACGTCACAGATTGGTATCAGAGCAAGGTTCGACTGAAGTTTGTCGATGTCAATAAGCTAGAATTAGAGTAATTCCCCAATGTACTGTACTAGCTTACTTGATTTTAAGTAGTATAACGGCTTAAGGTTATACTAAATGATGTTATTTGATCATGATCTTAACAGAATGAGTACTCGAAGGAGGGGTACTAGAAGAGGAAGAGGACGAGGTCGCACTGAAGAGCCCCCAGTTCCGTCTCCTCATCCATCTCCACCGCATAGCCTGAATACGAGGCTAGCTAAAATGGAGAAACATATGGAAAACATGGCCGCAATGTTCACCCAGTTTATGGCTAAATTTCCGGACGTGGCCGCTAATGCACCGGCAGTTACCCCTACTGTACCTCCTACTCCTGTGGTACAACCCCCACCAGTCCCAGCTAATGAGAGGCGAGATCCTACGGCTTACTGCAGTGTGGCACTGATAAAGGAGTTTAAGAAGCTGGATCCGCCAAAGTTCAAAGGGGACAGTGATCCAGTGGCCGCGGAGAACTGGATGAAAGCGGTAACTAAGTCATTCGGATACACGGCTTGTACTGAGAAAGAGAAGGTGAGATTAGCCGCCTATTTGCTAATGGATGAGGCCGAGCCATAGTGGCAGGCTACTCAGACAGTATTAGAAGCTAAGCATCCAGAGGTAACGTGGGATAGATTCGTGGAAGCTTTTAATGAACAATATGTCCCACGTACTGCTCAGAGGAGATTACAAGTAGAGTTCTTGAACTTGACTTAAGGAAGTATGACGGTTAGCTAATATGAGTCGAAGTTCATTACACTGAGCAGATTTGATCTTGAAGTACTGAGAAGAGAGGATCATAAGACCTACAGGTTCATGGAGGGATTGAGACCTTCCATTAGGTCTAAGCTATATCCGTTGGATATCACTACTTATGGAGAGGCAGTCCGTAAGGCTCAACTGTGTGAGCAGGACTATGAGTTTCATCAGGCAGACTTCCGAGCAAGGAATAAGGGTAAAGAACCTATGAAGCGGAAGTCAGATGAGAAGCCCTCGAGGGATAGATATCCATCTAGGAGGAATAGGCCTTATGACAGAGCTTCAATAGGTAAGTAAGTCAATTATAAGAAAATATATTGTCTTCATTAATGGTTGTATGGAATTATGATAAATATGGAGTTATGATGATTATGACACAGGAACTCCTAGATCCACCGGGATCAAAATAGGTGATGAAAGATCACAACATCCAGTTGGTAGTACCGCTAGCTCATCGAGGAGTACGATACAGAGGTGTGTGCAATGCGGGAAATTTCATGGAGCACAGCCTTGCCGGTTGGCGAGTGGGGCGTGCTATTGTTGTGGTGAACAGGGACATAGAATTAAAGACTGTCCCAAGATAAATCAGAGGGCACCTGAAGAGTCAGAAAAGACCCCTCAACCACAATCTAAGACCACACAACCCCAGCGTAAAGCCACAGCGGCAGAGAAAGGAAAGGCGCCAGTGACTCAGGGAAGGGTATTTGCCATTGATAAGGAGTTCGCTGATGCTTCATCGAAGATGATTCAAGGTAAGATTTACCTTAATGATACATATGTCCTTGCTTTATTTGATCCAGGCTCTACGCACTCTTTTATTTCCCCTATGGCTATTAGGAGATTAAATATTGAGCCTGAGCAGTTAGGAGGATTGCTACAAATAATTACTCCATTTAGGGAATCCCAAATGACGGACATAGTGTATCGTAATTGTAAGCTACGGGTAGGAGAAAGAGAGTCAATAGCTGACCTAATCCTATTAAATATGTTTGGATTTGATGTTATATTAGGAATGGATTGGTTAGCTGAAAATCATGTGATGATAGATTGTCATGCTAAGAGTGTGATTTTCTCCTCTCCCGTTAGCTATGTTGTAAATTTTACAAATATGTAATGCAAAAGCATAATTACTTGTTTGATTTAATTGAGATTTAATTGATAGAACATATTTGTGATGTGAAGGGTTTGTAGCACACGTGGTAGACGTAGATCAAAAACGTCCCACACTTCACGAAATTCCAGTAGTTAAGGAATTTTTCGAAGTATTTCCGGATGATCTTCCAGGACTTCCTCCGAATAAGGAAGTAGAGTTCACGATCGAATTGGTGCCGGGGACTGAGCCTATATCAAGAGCTCCCTACCGGATGGCTTTGGTAGAATTGGAAGAACTTAAGAAGCAGCTTCAGGAGTTGCTAGACAAGGGATTCATACGACCTAGCGTATCCTCTTGGGGTGCTCCTGTGCTTTTTGTCAAGAAGAAGGACGGTAGTATGAGGTTGTGCATCGACTACCAGTGGTTGAATAAAGTGACAATCAAGAACAAGTATCCTCTTCCCAGGATAGACGACCTCTTTGATCAGCTCAAAGGTGCACAAGTCTTTTCCAAGATAGACTTGAGGTCGGGATATCATCAGTTGAAGATACGAGATGAAGATATCCCTAAGACTGCATTCAGGACACGGTATGGCCATTATGAATTCTTGGTGATGCCGTTTGGGTTAACCAATGCACCCGCAGCATTCATGAACTTGATGAATGATGTGTTTAAGCAATACTTGGACCAGTTTGTCATTGTCTTCATCGATGACATCTTGGTGTACTCGAGGTCACAGGAAGAGCATGAGCAACATTTGAGGATTGTTTTGGAAACCCTCAGAGATAGAGGATTGTATGCCAAGCTAAATAAGTGTGAATTCTGGTTAAACCAAATCTCCTTTTTAGGTCATGTGATCAGTAAAGATGGAGTTTCAGTTGATCCATCAAAGATTGAAGCAGTGGTCCAATGGGAAAGACCGAAGACGGTAACGGAGACTAGGAGTTTCTTGGGTTTAGCTGGCTACTATAGAAGATTTGTAAAGGGTTTCTGGAAGCTAGCTGCTCCATTGACAAGACTGACGTGAAAAGAGGTGAAGTATGAATGGAATGAAGCTTGTGAGCAAAGTTTCCAAGAGTTGAAGCGCAGGTTAACGACTGCACCTATCCTCACCATTCCTAGTGGTTTAGGAGGATTTGCAATATATAGTGATGCCTCAGGGCAAGGTTTGGGATGTGTGTTAATGCAGCATGGTAAGGTAGTAGCCTATGGTTCCAGACAATTGAAGGACCATGAGAAGAACTATCCGACTCATGACTTGGAGTTAGCTGCAGTAGTATTTGCCCTGAAAATATGGAGACATTACTTGTATGGTGAGAAATTTCAGATTTTTACGGATCATAAAAGTCTAAAATACTTGTTCTCCCAGAAGGAATTGAACATGAGGCAAAGAAGATGGCTAGAGCTTCTGAAGGATTATGATTGTGAGATCATGTACCACCCGGGAAAGGCCAATGTGGTGGCGGATGCTCTGAGCCGGAAGCATGTAAGTATGATAGCATATATGATGATAAAAGAATACGAACTGATTGAGCAGTTTGCAAGCCTCAGTTTAAGTGTCACATCTCTTGAGCAAGGTGGTATGATGGCTAGTTTGAGAATTGAGCCAAAATTGATGGACAGAATTCGGGCTGTTCAGAGAAAGGATGTCCAGTGTATGGAGGGTATAGAGAAAATTCAATCGGGTATGACCTCAGAATTCCATATGGGTGAGGATGAAATTTTAAGGTTTAATAACCGTATTTGTGTTCCTGAGGATAATGAATTGAGGAAGCTAATTTTGACGGAAGCACATTCCACCAAGTACACGTTACATCCAGGAAATACGAAGATGTATCACAATCTTCGCAAGATGTATTGGTGGACTGGCATGAAGAGAGACATAGCTGAGTTTGTAGCAAAATGTCTAACGTGCCAGCAGGTTAAGGTAGAGCGCCAGAGACCGGCAGGATTGTTACATCCTCTACCTATCCCTATGTGGAAATGGGAACACATTACGATGGATTTCATTACGGGATTGCCCAAGACCAAAAGGAACCATGACGGTGTTTGGGTGATCGTGGATCGGTTAACCAAGTCAGCTCACTTCCTACCTATGAAGTCTACGGATGCACTTAGTACTTTGGCAGACTTATATGTGAGAGAAGTAGTAAGACTACATGGTGTTCCAGTGAGCATCACATCGGATAGAGATTCCAGGTTTACTTCTCACTTTTGGGAACATTTTCAGGAAGCCATGGGATCTCAGCTGAATTTTAGCACAGCTTTTCATCCGCAGACTGATGGGCAGTCCGAGCGCACTATTCAGACGCTCGAGGATATGTTAAGAGCTTGTGCTTTGGATTTTAAAGGCTCATGGGACAACTATCTGCCATTGGCTGAGTTTGCTTATAATAATAGCTATCATGCAAGCATTGGGATGGCACCATACGAGGCTTTGTATGGAAGACAGTGTCGATCACCGATTGGGTGGGAAGAAGTGGGCGAGCGCAAGTTGTTGGCTCCAGATCTAGTCGAGCAAGCCTCTGAAAATGTTAAACTGATTTGTCAAAGACTTAAGACAGCTTAGAGTCGACAAAAGAGCTATGCAGATGCTCGACGGAGGCCACTTGAATTCATGGTTGGAGATTTTGTATTCTTGAAAGTTTCTCCATCCAAAGGGATCATAAGATTTGGCCGACGAGGTAAGCTAAGTCCTCGCTACATCGGACCATTTGAGATCCTAGATCGTGTTGGAGATGTGGCCTATAGGTTGGCACTACCTCCGAAGTTATCGGGAGTGCATAATGTGTTTCATGTATCGATGCTTCGGAAGTATAATCTGGATCCATCTCATGTAATCGAATATAAACCCTTGGAGATTCGGGAAGACATGAGCTATGTGAAGAAACCGATTCGGATTTTGGATAGGAAAGATAAGGTGCTAAGGTCTAAGACAATTCCACTGGTTAAAGTTCTCTGGCAGTACCATACGACGAAAGAAGCCACGTGGGAACTAGAAAACTTGATGAAAGAAAAGCATCCGGAATTGTTTAAGACATAACCTTACTTGAATTTGGAAGACCAAATTCTCTAAGGTGGGGAGAATGTGAAATCCCCAATTTTCTGCAATTTTCCCATACTTGTATAGTTTTCCAACTTGGATTAATTGAATAAAGGAAAAATTGCTGATATATGTATGGTGTATAGGACATGAATGGAATTAAAGGAATTGATGGTCAAACAGTTAAGAAATAAATCCTGATATTGTGGGAATATTAGAGTATAATAAAAAAAGTAAATATCAGAAAATTTAATGCAATTAAATTTGGTATGTGGCTGAGATAATAAAGAGAAGAAGAGGATTTAAATGAAGGAAATGAGGCCAATCAAGATGGTCAATTCGTCAAATAAAGAGGTCAAAGCATTAAAGGGTTATGGCTAAGATGATGAAGGGATTAATGGGCATTTAATGCCATTGTATGACTCATCATCATCATCCTTATCAGCCAAGGTCGGCAGCACCCATCTCCCTCTCCCTCTCCCTCTCGTTGCTTCCATTTTTCCTCTAAGTGTCCAAGTTTCTCACCTTGACAAACCACCATCTCATACCATCGATTCGTTAAGGTTCTCTAATGAAAAACGATCCTTGTCGATAGCTTAACCTATGCCTTTAATATGAGAGAGTGAATCCAAGTGGTTAAGTAGATCTCAAAATCCAAAGATTTGGTGAATTGCAAAGGTAAGCAAGTTAGAAGGTTTTAGTTGATTTTATTGATGGTTTGGTATTGTATGGAGTTGGTAGAATAGGTTTATTGAAGTTTAAATTTGCCATGATGTTTACAGCTTGAAGAAGTGGAAAAAGGACAAGTGTTGGTGCAACCAACTTGTGGATTAATTGCTAATTGAGGTAAGGAATTTATGTAACGGACGTAGGGTGACTATGTCCGCATGTTTTAAATGTATTTGAATTGCTTTGGGAAGAAGTACAGCTGTTTTAATTGCAGGAAAAAGGGTACCATTTGGGTCCTACTCCTAGTACCAATTAGGCTAGGAGCAGCCGACTGCCTAAAGACATCTAAAACGTCGTTTTTCAAAAATCGATGCAAACCAATCGACTGCCATGGGAGCCAGTCGACTGCCATTTTCCAGAAACCATTCTGTTTCAAACCAGTCGACTGTCAGGGGAGCCAGTCGACTGCTATTTGTCCAGAAGCATTCTGTTTCAAAACCAGCCGACTGCCAAGGGAGCCAGTCGACTGCTAATTCTCGGGAAAACATTTTGTTTTAAAACCAGTCGACTGCCATTTAGGACCAGTTGACTGCCCTATTTGTATTTTGAAAAATATAATAATTGAATTTCAAAAAGGGAAAGAAATTCAATAAGGCAAAACATGGGTAGCAGTCGACTGCTATATATAACCAGTCGACTGCCTATTTGAAAGAAAGGTTTTGAAAACCTATTTCAAGAAAAGATATTTGTATTTGTTTAAAACCTAAATGAATAAGGTTTTTGGAGACTATGAATCTCTCAAAAGAGCATGCACATTAATTGTTACTTGTACTTGACTGACGAGCTCTAGTCCAGCCCTCAGACCCGCAGTATGGCACCTGACTAGTGAAACTGTGGGCTATAGACAATAGCCATGAGTCTTTTATTTGATTCGGCTTTGGAGAGGATCCCTGGCCCATACGTGGGTACGCCATTTATTTGATATCTCTCAGGATTATCCCTTACGGGATATATTTGCGGTATCCTCATGAGATCTTCATATTGGATTATCCCTTATAGGATATATTTGCTGTATCCATTATCTCTCTGGATTATCCCTTACGAGATATATTTGCGGTATCCATGATGAGAAATTACTTAATGCATGATTCTGTTGGATATAAATTGTCTCCCATCTATTTGAAAATAATTATATTTGCCTACTTGATTTCACGTTATTGGAGATCCGTGGAAATAATTGAAAGCATGATTTACTTGTATTTGATATATTTGAAAGAAATATAAGCACTATGCTTTATAATGATTTTACATGACATTATAGAGCCAAGCAAGAAAACTGCATATAGTGATATAGTACGCTCTTTTACATGAGTTTTTTACTGAGCGTAAACTCACTCTTTTACAATTATTTTTCATGCAGATTACTTGAAGTAATTCCGCTCCGGATAGAGGAGCATCTTTTGGGATTTTTGAGATACCTTCGAGGCACGCTTCCTAATTATCCTTTGAAGGTATATTTAGTAGGCCGTTACTTCGGCTAATGTACAGTACAATGCTACAGTTTTGTATATGTTGGGGATTAGGGTATATAAATATTTGAGATCCTGATGTATATGGCACATGTTTATAAATGAAAAATTTTATGCATGTGAAAAATGAATATTATACTCTGATAGAAATGCCTAAAGCATAAGAGTAAGGAAGATTGACATCGGATAAACTAGTCGATTTATTTGTTATTTGAGTGAAAAGTTAGTTGTTATTTGGTTAGTGACGAGGACGTCACAGAAATCCAAACACGAACTCGCATGAATCTAATATTTCTTGGAATTGTATTCTACCAGTCAACATTTGAAACCCTTCCAACAACCTGTCCAAGTCTTTTGGCTACAAAAGGTCTTTGATATTCCAACGGTAAGCCCCAAATTTGCATCCACATTGGCACTTCTGCAAAGTTCACTATGTTCAGCAATGTATTTGGCCTCCAAATATCAATGAGAAGAAGCGCCCCATCAAGAGACCATAGACTCGCTTGCCATATGAACTGAAAGTCCAAGGGATTGTCAAAATGAAAAATGTACAAGTTCTGATTTCTTCCCACAATCGTGACATGT
Source organism: Heritiera fomes (assembly GCA_032173925.1). Classification (NCBI taxonomy): domain Eukaryota; kingdom Viridiplantae; phylum Streptophyta; class Magnoliopsida; order Malvales; family Malvaceae; genus Heritiera; species Heritiera fomes. The sequence continues at coordinate 20,732,567 of JAPDPM010000002.1, forward strand.
CCCCTGAGTCTCCAGGCCCTATTGATAATCTGTTGGACATGATGTGTTGAGAATCGCCTATTGTCGTGAAGGTATCCCACAAGACAATTCTGCCAGAACAATCTGCTTGATTCTAGTTCCTCTGTATTAACAAGAACAATGGGACCTCGCCTTGCCCGTGTTCTCACATGAGGTTGAGGTTGCATTTCCATTTGGGTAGTGTTTTGGACTGAAAAGTCACTCATAGAATCACTACCACTACTATCAATCCAACTGCATTCGCGCTGAACCCTGGTATGATTCATTTCTGAATGCTGAAGTTGAGTATGTAACAGATTCATATTTGATGTGAACTCTTGGGATGTTTTAGCTGAAGTACGGGAAGGCATTTTATATGGGCAAAAACGACTCTTCAATTTCGTTCGATAAATGACTTTGTTTTTGATTTGGGAATTTGCTTGATTTTAGATTCCATCGATTAGGTGTAGTGAAGGCTATGGCGGCTTGTGAGCAGAACCAAAGAAGTGAATGATGAAAAGGGCACGAGGTAAGAAGATTGTAAAAAGATAGGTTTGGGTAAGTTCGGGTTTTGAGGAAGAAAGATGAGAAAAGTTGGAAGACTAATTAATTTCTAGAGAACTATTTTCATGTGGAAGATAAGATAGAAAAAAGTAATGATGGATATGGAAGATTAAGATCTCTGATAAGAAAAAGATTTGCGGAAAACACGAATCGGAAAAAAAAAGAAAAAGATTTTGAAGGAAGATTGGGATCCCTAACTTAAGAATAGGAATTAAGGGAAAACTGAGATCGGGAAAGAAGAGCCAAAAAAAGGGTTTCTTAGAATCTGATGCTACAACCGAAAGTATTTCGTCGAAGAAGATAATATCAGAATGGGTAATGATTAAAACCGAAGAGAAAGAGAAGAAGGGCAAGATTGGCTCTCAAAATCGAGAGAAAGGCTTCACTTGAGGAAGATGACGCTCTCAAAGAGAGAGAAATTTTTTTATGGAATTTTTAGTTTATTTTCTATAGAAGACAACTCAAATCCTCCATAAATCTATTGAAGTTCATCCTAATTTTTTATTACGTGAACACTAACAGTTTTACGAGGCATTAGATGTCACCTACTCAAGCTAACCTAAAAAATAATGAAGGTTAAGCTTAGGTTTATAAATTAAAGTTCTTTTCAAAATCCAGACAAAAGACTCTAACAATGACATGCCAAATAAAACCAATTACATGCACAAAAACATCTTAATGTTTAATACAACTATTTACAAGCCTTTTGATTATCCTAGACCAAGTTATGTTAGACAATCAAAATCAGATTTGAAACTTTGTATAAAAACCTATAACCCATAAAGAAATTATTAAAATTCATTAAGATACAGTAAATAAATTACCATATTTTAAACTTATCTCAATTTCTCTAAAAAAAATATGTATAGTGAGATATTCCACTAATATAATAATAAAAATAATAAATTAAGAATTGAACTTTCTTTTATATAATATTATATATAACAATGCAAACCTAACAAAAATAAATAAAAATAGTAGAGAATAAACCCTAAAAATAGGAAAGGAAAATTTTCATGCAAAATGAGGGTTTTTTGTCACATTTCGAAGGTTACAACAATTCATAGACTTATGCGGAATATGGCACTTTAGGGCTAACTTTTTCCTATTACTTTACACTGGTTTGTCATGTGAGTAGTTCCATATTACAAAATCAGGTACCTAAATACCTAGTTCGGTTTAAGGTGCCCTACCTAGGGTCTCAATCTGACATCATAACAATTAAAAATCATTTAAGCCATTAATTCAATATTCGTGTATAAGCGATAAACCCAAGTTATCACTATTTATGCTAGCTCGGTTTCACAGTCAAACGACAAAATTTTTCTATCTCAATGTCCTATCGCACCATAAGCACTATAATCTATCACAGGTTCAAATCTCATAATTTTCAAATCTCAGTAAAGTCCTTAAAAATATTACAAAGAAATATTATATTATTTTTCATTTTTTGGCACACTTTCCAATAAAAATTCATTTACATCTCCAAATCGATAAATTATTCAATATATTTACATAAATAGTTTATACATAACTCAAACTACTGTATTGCTGAAAATAGTCCAAAAATAAAAACATTTGATAACACTATTCATATAATGAATATGAACTGCGGAAGTTCTGAAGTCTAAAAATGGTTAGAGTCGAATGAAAGAATCAATAATTGAAACTAACTGGCGTAACTTATGAGGAAACAAAAGGAAAGTGTGCTGGGAAGCCCAGTAAGTTAACCACACAAGTACATAGTATAGTAACATACTGTAAGTTGTTCTAACATGCATGTAGTTTCAGTAATAATCATTTCAATCAATAGACGATAAACAAAAATCAGTAAGGTTCACATTTTTCTGTTAACAATTTCTATGCTGACTCTTTATCGATAGTATAACATTATGATGCAATCTAGAACTTTTGGGGTAGGGTATGGAAGGTATTTTGAAATACCTCAGTATCCCTTTGATACTTGACATTACTACAACACAATCCTAGCCATTGATGATACAATGATTCAGTGCTGAAATAATGCAATAATTTAATAAAACGGATGCAATACAATTTTTTATAAAACAATACGATATTCAACAAACACTTTTCCTTTTTACTATAAGAATGTAATGGCTCGATTGTTCAATGCAGTAACAGTAGTTCAATAAAACAATTAATTATACGATGAGTCGTATTGGGTAAAATCAGTAGTTTTATGATAACAATATTCGATAAAATGATAAGAATCACGATAACACTTTTTAGTAAAGCAATAGCTCTAGATTACCAATAAAGATTATCCCACTATAACTATCAGTGAGCCAATAAAATACCCCAAAAACTAGGGTGTTACTTATGGCCATAGATCTAGTATTTTCCAGTCCTAGTGATCAAGTAAGACCGGAACCTATCAACGACAATTATCAGACAAGTCAATAGTGCCTATATATCAGTAATGATACTCAAGCATGTTTCCAAATGCTTTATCAGTGTAAGTATAGTATAGAGTGCCTATAGTTGTAAAAATAGTTCGATACAATTTCAAAAAGCTGATAACAATATGCATAATAAAAGCAAGTGCATGCTTTATACAAAATCAATGACATGCAAATTAACAATATGTTCGATAAAGTTCGATATAGTCATATAGTCTGATAAGTTTCTGAAACATTGTATACTTAAGATTCAAAGCTTTTAAAATGTATAAATTAAATCCATGCAAACTCGAAATCTTATCACTACCATGCTATGCATGAAATGTCATACGTAAGTACACATGGTTCAATAAGCCAAACTATTCACTTACAGTATTCAATTTCTAAAGTTCACTTCATTAGGTTCGATATTTGCAATCTAGTATGTATATTCAATCACAAACACTACAATTAAGTTTTTATACTTTCATTAACAATTTTGATATATGATTTACACATATGATTCAATATCGATAAAATCAATGTTCTAATGTTGAAACTTACGCAGTACGATGCTAATATGCATTTTGAGCAATTAACTTACCAATGCTTTATAAAGTGAGTACTCATTTAGGCTCAGTCTTAGCGATCATCACACCACTGCTCGATGTCAAACCAATACAAACACATAGTAAACACTTCATTGCACTTCACATTCACACTAAAGCTAATCAAATACTTCAATACTCAATAGTTCTCTTAGGCTACCATTAAGGATCCAAGACTTTAAGTCACCAAACTAGCATATTCACTTAGATTCACTTTGTAGACATTATACTGATCCATTGTACACTACAATAGCACTAACATATCACTTAACCAAGGCCTAGACAGTAGGATTTTTATATGCCCTTCACTTGGTCGAATCTAATACAATGCCCAACACTTCCATTCAATGCTCCAAATCACTCAATACATGTTCAGTTACACTAATTACATATCATAATTCAAAAGCCCCTGAGCTTACCATATTACTCAATGTGGATATTTGTGATGGTTGTTAGCCATCAGGATGATTTGTTGAATTTGTTGTTTGAAACTTGTGTGAACATGTTTTGAATATCTTATATGATGCTCTATACTCGTGTGTTTTGAAAAATTGTATATATTTCACAAAAGCATTCCACTTGGAAGGAATCGATCCCCTCTTCACGTTGTGAATTCTTGGGCTTTAGAAATCAAGATTTTATAAAAAAATATTTAGTTTTCATTTTTCTTCGTCAGTTCTTTCCCTCAAAACCCTCTCTTCACCAAAATTCACTACTCCATTTCTTACTCAAATTTTATTATTCTTTCACCATTCTTCTTCATTTTCAATCTGCTTTCACTACTTATATTCATCATTTCATCACATATTCAAATCTTCATCTTTTCTTGAATTTTTGACTCACCCAAAAACCCATTTTTTGGTGCATTTTCATTCTCATTTTTCTCTTAATCCACTCCTCCTTCCATCAAACCTCTTCACCATAACCTCTTGTGTGATTGTGTTGTGTTGGATTAGTCCATCTCCCATAATGTCCTCCACCCTTCTCCAAAATAACCACCACCTCTTTGGTAAAGTTTTTGAACTAAATTTTCTTTAGATTTTTCATCTTTCTCAATCCCAATACTCTTCACAATGCCTCCAAGAGAGAAACATGTCGCAAAGGAATGCAAAGTTACCTCATCTTCTTCCACGCCTATCGCTTTCAATTGGTGTTTCCTCACTGCGGAAGAGAAAAACCAATTTAGTGAGAACTTTGTGAATATGAAAATCAGGCATTGGAGGCTAATTGATTTTGATAACTTTCCTAACCTTTCCAAATTCCTTGCCTTCAAATGGACACCTTTCCTTCGCATCAATATCCCTATCCCATGCAATATCATCCGAGCTTTCTTTAGCAATCCTAAGCTTGTCTATTATCCCAATAACACTTGCCAAGTTATTGGTATTAAGTCCTACATCATGGGAAAGCACATCAAAATCACTATGAACTCACTTTTCGAAATTTTCAAAATTTTTGATGAAGGCCTCACATTTGCAGACAAAAAGGTTCCAGTTGAGTTTCCCATTGTTAATGAATGAGCAAGTGATCTTCCCATCTTTGCTCGCCTGCTTCATATCATCATTTCTTGGAATCTTCATCCCTTTAGCACGAAGTACTCTCAAGTTCGAAAACTTGATAAGTTCTGTCTTCATCACAATCATTCACCTAATAGTAGCAACCCAAACCTTATTCATTTCATCTTCACTACCTGGGTGAAGATTGTTAAAGGCAATGCCAAGACGATAGTCTTCCCTCAACCATCAGCCTACTATCTACTTGCTTAGGGCATTAACTACTCGCATGAAGTTATTGTCTTACCCGAATCCAGCATTATGATTAATATAGGGACAATGCACAACCTTGACTGGTACAAAAATGGGATCACTAGTGAATGGGAGAAGAGACATGGCCACCATACAACTCCAGTTCCTGCTTCAACTCCAGCTCCTGTAACGAAAGCTCATGATTCTCCATCATCCTCGACTCCATCTGGTTCTACTCCTACTACCTTACTTGTCTCAATCATGCTAATGCTTCAAAACTTTGACACTCGCTTCACAACTTTTGAGGCCAATCAGTAGGCATTTCAGTCAAAAGTTGCCACGCGCTTCACTCAGCTTGAGACGCCTTTCACTACTCTAGAGGAGCATTAACATGCTTTTCAATCTGACCTCAACACTCATTTCACTGCCTTTCAAGAAGATGTCACCACTCGACTTCCCAATATGGAAAAAACTAAGACCTTATTGTATGATAAGGTTCAAGACCTCCAAATCTAACAAGATGAGCTCATTAAGCAATACATGACCTTTCCCAAAAGGTCTTAGATGTTTATGACTTTGCTGCCTAGTTTTTAGGTTTCCATGGATATGTTTTGCACCTTAACTTTATTTTCTTGTCCATGCTTTATTTAGATGTTTATGACTTTTTGGATGGTTTTATAAGCTTACAACGTTATGACTATGAATTTATGAATGACTATGCTTATTGACTTTATGGATGTTACTTTTACATTGTTGCTTTAAATTGCAAATGACAAGATATTTCATAATTCATATTTTGTTATGTTTCTTACTTTCTTGTTGCTTATTGTATATGCATTCATTAAGGGAGAGTTTGGTATTTGTTATGACAAAAAGAGTGAGAAGTGGGGTAAATTTTGTTATGGTACCTCACTTCTCCCCTTTTGTTCATAACAAATACCAAACTCCTCCTTAATGAATTCGTATCCCAAGCTCTAGGAGCTTGGAAATCCTTTCTCAATCAAAAGCTTGGAAAGTCTTTCATACCAAGCTTGAAGAGCTTGTTTTAAACTATACAAAGCTTTTCAAAGTTTATAAACATGATTTGGAAATTTTGAATTTTCAAAATCGAGCGGTTGTTCCACATGTACATCTTCATTTATAAAGCCATTCAAGAAAGCACATTTGACATCCATTTGATAAAGTTTAAAATTTTTATAACATGTAAAGACAAGTAGCATCCTAATAGCTTCTAATCTAGCTACGAGAGGATATGCCTCATCATAATCTATTCCTTCTTCTTGTTTATAATCTTGTGCCACCAATTTTACTTTGTTTCTCACTGTCACATTATTTTCATCTATTTTATTTTTAGATATCCATTTAGTTCCAATGATTGGATGATTAGTAGGTCTTGCCACAAGATTCCACGCTTTACTTCTCTCAAATTGATTCAATTTTTCGTGCATGGCCATAATCCATTTTTCATCTTCTAAAGCCTCATTCACATTCTTTGGTTCAACTTGAGACACCAAGGCTATATGTTGACAAATATTTCTAAGAGATTATCTAGTCCTAACTCCAAGATTTGGATCACCTACAATATCATCATTTTTAACATACTAGAGTTCTCTTGGACATTTAGGTTCTTTCTCAATTACTTCTTGGTTTAAAGGCTCCTCTTTCTTATTTATATCAGTACCTCTTAGTTGGTCACTAACATCCTTTTCTTAAGGAGTTTGAATTATCAGTTCATCGCTCCATATCATCATTATTAAGACTAGGACTTTTAAAAGAATTTGAGTCATCAAAGATTATATGGATGGACTCTTCTACAACAAGTGTTCTTTTGTTGAAAATTATATATATGCCTTAGAAGTTAATGAATATCTTAGAAAAATACCTTCTACACTTTTTGCATAAATTTTCATAGATTTTCTGTTCCATTATTTAAAACAAAGATAATTATTACATACACCGCTGGTGGAGTTTTTTTACTCCATAAACGTTGTTAAGATTATGGCACATGTCCTATAAAAATATTTTAAAAAATTAAAAATAAGTAAAATAAGACATATTTCATGATCCTAACCCTGCTTGTGGAGTAAAGAAACTCCACCGGTAGTGTATGTAATAATTATCCTTAAAATAAAACACTTGCAACCAAAAGAATGAAAGTAGCTTATGTTAGGCCTTTTTTCCTTTACAAAGTTCATATAGTGTTTTTTCTTTAAATTGACCTAACCATAACACTATTTATCATATAGCATGAGGTGTTAATGGCTTTTGCCCAAAAATAATTTGGTAGATTATTTTCACAAAACATAGCTCTAGCCATCTTCTCTAAAATCCTATTTCTCCTTTCAACTATCCATGTTGTTAAGGTGTTTTAGGAGCTAAAAAATTATGGCTACTCCATTGTCATTACAATATGCATCAAATCCAAGATTTTTCAAATTCCTTTTCATGATTACTTCTAATACTAGTGATTTAATAACCTTTTTCATTTTGAGTTTTTTTTTTTTGAAAAAATGATGAATTTTTCTAATGATGAATTATCTAATGATGTCATCTACTATGACAAATCCATAGTGCTTTCCACCTAAGCTAGTTGTTTTAGTTGGTCCAAAAAGATCTAAATGAAGTAGTTAAAGTAGCCTAGAGGTAGAAACAAAATTCTTAGATTTAAAAGAGACTCTTTCATGCCAACCTGTAACACATGCTTCACACACTTGATTATTTTCAAATTGAAGCTTGGGCAATCAAACAATTAGATCTCTTTTAGCTAGCTTGGATAAAACATGCATGTTAGCATGGCCTAATCTCCTATTCCATAACCAATGTTCATCTTCTTTTGTGGCCACAAAGCATACATTTTTGTTACTTAGTTCATCTAAATGTAGTATGTAAATGTTTACTTGTTTATGCCGTATGAAAAGGATTTGATTAGTTTTAGCATTAACAACATAGCAACATAAAGCATCAAAAACTACATTAAATCCCTTATCACATAATTGACTAATGCTAAGCAAGTTATGCTTTGAACCTGTAACATACAAAACATTTTCAATAATAGAGGAAGAGTTACCAATAAAGCAAATCCTTTCAATTTGCCCTTCGTAGTTGTCCCCAAATGTGACTTCTCTACCGCTTTTAGGCTTTAGGATCTTGAATTGGCTCTTGTCACAGTCATGTGCTTTAAGCATCCACTATCAAGGTACCAATGTTCTTTTGACTTTGCCTTGTAGAATGCTCTTTCTCCTATAATCAAACACATCAAACATTTATCTTAGGTACCAAAATTTGCTTAAATCCTTCAAAGTTAGTGCAAACAATATTTGATCCTTTAAGGATCCATTTCAATTTCAAGGATATGTCACTTGAATTTACAACATGTTAAGGCACCCAAATCTTCTTTACTATTCTACCTCTAAAAGTGGTTTTCCTAAAAGTACATACTTGTGAAGAGTGTCCTAGCCTCTTACATAAAGAGCACATGAGTGGCTTATCATTCTTATTATAAATAAGGAAGTTTTTAAGGCGAGTTTCCTTATTTGTTGCATTAAATCCTGTTCGCTTTAAATTGACATATATATTTTGAAATGAAAAAAACTTAAGTAATCTTAAATGTTTGATTCATATTGTAAATTTGCTCTATCAATTATGATTTTCACAAATCATATTAAGTGCTTTTATCAAATATAAAACCATAATTTAATTGATTATCTTTATTGGCTTTAATCAATTTAGAAAACATTTTTATTTATTCGGTTAAGTAATTTTCTTATAGAATTATTGAATATATTTTAAGAAAATTACTTGATAAATTTTTGAATTCAAATTCATGTTTTCAAAGTTATGTCATATTTAAAAATACTCAAAAGTGGCTTTAGAATGTTTTTCATGCCTAAAAACTTAGAACAGGTAGATGAATAGTGCCTAAAGGGATGGATCCCCAGACCAACAAGTAGATGAATAGTGCCTGAAGGGATGGATCCCCAAGGGATGGATCCCTTGAGGGAAGGGATCGATCCCCTAATGGTAGAATGCTCCTAGAAGAAAAATCTGAAGCACGGGATCACTGGGATCGATCCCTTAAGGCATAAGATCGATCCCCTACTTTGAAAATGCACTCCAACGGCTAGTTTTTGTGAGATACAACGGTCGCATTCAGTTTTGGCTCCTATCACTGTTCAGAAACCATCCAAGGGATTATAAATAAAGGGTTGGAAGCTCAAGGAAGCAAGAGGAACAGTTAAGCAACATTATTCTTCATTTTCTTCATCTTCCTCAAGTCTCAACAACACTTCAAGTGCTAAAATTTCTCATATTCTATCATTCTCATCTTTCTTGTACAAACTAGCACAAATATTGTATAGGTTTTATTTTGAGCTTAATCTTTGTAATCATTTGTCTATCTAGAGGTATCTCCTTAATAACACAAACTAGAAAACCCATTCACAATTTGTAAAAGGGAGTGAACCCTTCAATGCTTCATTGTAAGTGAGGATTTGGGTAAAAGGTTTTCTCCTTGAGCCATAAAAGGGAGAAGTTGTAAGGTTTCCTTCTTGAGCCCGGAAAAAGAAGGGGAAAGGTTTCCTCTTTGAGCCCGAAAAAAGGAGAGTTGTAAAGGTTTCTCTTGAGCCTACGAAAAAGAGGGATTGTAAAGACAAATTCAAGTTAATGAATTTTGGGAAAATCCTTAGGAGCGTCTCAAGGTAGAGGACGTAGGCAAGGTTACTGAATCTCTATAAATCACTTGTGTATATTTCTCTTTCCCTTATCTCTTACTTACAATTATATTTGTACTTGTTGTATTGAATTTTGGATTGCATGCTTGTATAGACTAGAGAACTTAGAAAACATTAATATAGGCTAGTGAATTTAAAAGAACCAAAAAACGAACCTAAAAGTAGCACAAAACCGATTCACCCCCCCTCTCGGTATTGTTATAGAGCCAACAAATCCCACTCCCTCTTTGTCCAAGAATGCTATTTGGTTCTCTAACAAGTGATCAAGTTTTTGTTGACCCATATAAAACCTGGAAAATGAATTATGCAAAGTAGTATTCTTTTTATTTAACTCATTTATTTCTAGATTATCATTCTCTAATTTCTTTGCACACTCTAGCTTAGCATTTACAAGCATTTCATTTTTCATTTTTAATTTCGAAATCATTTTCTTTTTTCATATTCACGCTTTTAAATGCACTAGCTAGTTAATCAAAGGCACCTTGCAACTAATCAAAAGTATATTGATTAGTATCAAGTGAGTTGGAATTTATCTTAACATCATTAATAGCTATGAAGCAAAGTTTTGCTACTTCATCTTCAACATTATACTCATCAGAGCAATCACTATCACTTCATGTAGCCATCATAGCCTTCTTCTTTGACTTCTTTTCACCTTGCTTTCTAAAAAGAGGACAATCAAACTTAATATCACCCAGTTTTTTGCATTCATAATAAATAATAAGTTCCTTCTCTTTTTTACTATTTTTACCTCTATTAATAATAAGTTCCCTCTCTTTCCTAGGAGGTCTCCTAGAGTTTCCACTATTTCTCATTCTCATAGACTTGATAAATCTTTTAGAAAACATTGTCATCTCTATATCTTCATCATCACCACTTTCATCTTTATCATCATTACATCATCAAGTGTAGTCAATTTTAATGCTACTCCTACCTTCTTAAGTGGTTCTTGATTCCTCTTGACCTTCATTTCATATACAAAAAGGGATCCCATGAGTTCATCTAGTGAGAGTGTATGTGGATCCTTAGATTTCCTTAATAGTGGTTACTTTAGCTTCCCATGACTTACGTAAACTATTAAGAATCTTCTTAACCATTTCTACATTAGAATAAGTCTTACCTAAAGACTTAACGTTATTTATGATATTGATAAACCTAGTGGAAATATCACTAATGGACTCTTCATTTTTCTTTCTAAATAACTCATAGTCTTAAGTGAGCATGCCTACTTTAATCTCCTTGACTTAAGTTGTTCCCTCATAAGTGATTGCTAACTTATCCCAAATTTGTTTTGTATTTTCACACAATGATAGTCTATTGTATTCATTAGGCCTTAGAGCACAAAAGAGTGTGTGTATGGCCTTGGCATTTAATTGTGCCATTCTAAAATCATTGGTATCCCACTCATCCTTTTCCTTTAGGACCTCTTTACGATCAACTTTCTTACTTGGAATTAAGGGTCCTTTAACAATTATTCTCCAAACCTCATAATCATTAGCTGGAATGGACAACATCATCCTAGTCTTCCAATGAGTATAATTTTCACTATTAAAGAGTGGTGGCCTAATCGTTAAGTATCCCTCTCCTACTAAAGTTATAACTACACTAGTTTAAGCCATCTAGATCATTTATACTCAATGATGCTAATCCAAATCAATCTCAAGCCTAACCTCTAATACCAATTGCAGTATTATCAATAGCGAATAGCGGACAATAGCGGTGAGGCCAAAATCCGCTATGAATGCATAGCGGATAGCGTAGCGGCCGCTATTGACACAATAGCGGCCATAAATTTTTTTTATAAAAAATATATCTAATTTAATAGAAAACAAAATAATGATCGTAATAGCTCATAAAAATTACTCAAAGTATTCAAATAATGTTCTCAAGCCAATAAAACCATTGCAAATAACAAGTTATCAAGTCACATAAGATGATAAAACTCTAAATGAAGTCACATAAGATGATAAAACTCAAGCATAAACACAAATGAAGTCCCAAATTCTAACTCACTATAATGCCTTTTTCTCTCTCAATCAGCTCATTTAAAATTCTTAATCCAATTTTAAACTGTAGAACTAATTTTAGCTGGCTACATACAATCAACTAAAAGACAAAATTTTAAAACCGCCTATAAGTCACTAAGTAGATGAGCTAAGACCAAGGTTGGCTCCCAGGAGTTCCCACTCGACCACTATCTTTTATTTATCCTTTTCAGCTAACAAAATCCCAAGAAAGCAGACTACTTGTTTGGTTGTCCTACTAGGATCATGTTCAAGAAACCCAGAAAAGAATTTTCTAGCTATATTGGAAATCCAAAATTCTCCAATATTCTAACACTATGTTTTAGATTTTACAGTTTCCCATATATCCAAATTCAATGTCATAAAGGTGACAAAAAGACCATATTTTACTGAAATTCACATTAGAGAGACAAAAACAAAGGTCAATCATGCTCTCTACAATCAATGCCCAGTTAATAAAAATCAAGCAAAACCAAAATGAAGTAAATTTAAGTCACATAAGATAATTTAATTTAAGGTTTTTGCTTTTTAGTTTAACATTTAATAAAAAAAAAGTTCATTTAAAACAATTTTATGTACAATAAAAAATGAGCTGTAATAAAAAAATTTAATCTTAAAAAAAGGCTTAAAAGACTTAAATACCCTTAAATACAATAAAATCATTGGCTGAAATTAAATTAAGAAAAAAATATGGTTAAATGGACATTTCACCAAAAATGCAGAATAGCGCCGCTATTGGCCGCTATGCGCTATCCGCTATTACGGCCGCTATTGGCCGCTATTACAAAAATGCTACGCTATTTATGTTGTCGTAGCGGTAGTTAAATTTCCGCTACGGTATGCCGCTATAGCGGCCGCTATGGCCGCTATTGACAACACTGACCAATTGTTGGCTCTACTAAGAGAAGTGAATCGATTTTTTGTCTAAATGTGATTTCTAAAAGATTTTCTAGCTACTTGCACAATTAAAACAATAAATTCAACAATATAAAAGTTAGAAAATAAAGAGAGTAGGGAATGAAGAAGCAAACACAACAGTTTATAGAGGTTCAGTTAATCTCTTCCTTACATCTTCTCTCCTTGAGCCTCTTGTCAAGGTCGTTAATTCCACTCTACTTAAGAATCAATAGACACCACTTCAAGGTAAATTGAAACCTCTTACACTTCGTTTTAATGGCTAAGGAAGAAACTTTTGAGCCCTTCTCTTATGAATCTAACTAATCACTCACAAGTTAACCTTACTAAGTTACTCTTCCCTTAAATACAAAGAAGTGATTTGAAAGAATGCATACAATGAAAAACCTCTTTAAGATAGGAATACACACAATGGAGTACAAGTGATTTGAAAATGTAGAGTTTTGAGCTTTGATTTCTTGCTTGAAGTTTGAAGAAGATGCATAATGCTTGTTCTTGCCTCTAAACTCTTAAATGCTGGTATTTATACTTCACCCAAGGCTGAGGACGATTGTTGGGGCATTTAATGCAAATCTTCCTGTTGAAACCCTTTAAAAATAGTCTTCGGGAAGATTTTCACACAAAGGGGATCGATCCCTTGAACTATCTTGCCTTCAAATGGTGTTCTACCAATAAGGGATCAATCCTTTCCTGGGGATCAACCCTGTCTTCATGGTCTACAATTTCTGGGCAATTGTAAGTTGAAAAATGTGTAATCTTTGGTTTTAAATCATCCCCAAGTTATTTTTCAACTTCATTTAAATATTTTGTTGACTTAATCATATGAAAATTTAGCCCAAATATTTATTAAATAATTTTCTAAAAATTATATTCAATGAGTTTAATGGAAAATTACTTAATACAATATTTTCTAAGTGCATTGAGACCAATTTATAATATGCAATTAAAATATGGTCTTGCCCTTGATATGGCTTGTAAAAATCATGAAAACTTTATGCAAATTTACACATAAATGAAGCCTTTAATTGTGCTCAAGTTTTTGTCATTTCAAAATATATATTTGTAAATTTAAAGTTAACAATTTGTATATCTATATAGCATTGTTGGCATCACCATTCGCAAGACTTATGAATAATCGTATGAAATATAGGACCCTAGGACACCACTAGCAAAGCTACGTTCAAATGAACCATTCTAGGACAACAAGTTTAATTAATAATTTGAGACCTAAAAATTGAATCTTTTAAGTCAGCAAGCTACGAGATCAATGCCACACACTGAAAGAATACACCCTGCATTAAAGTGCCACTACATTCTTAGAAAGAAAACAAATTCAAACGATTTCCTCATTCCATAGTAATTTTTAAAGAGATGTGTTTAATGGCGGTAAATCATAGTATAAAAATAATACCAATCTTAGTATACTATATCATTCGCATTAGCTAATTTAAATATTATGCTAACACAAATCTCAATTTGTAGAAATCTATTCTCATGATAACATAATGCCATAGTTTTCCTAAGAATAATCTACCTATGTTTTCGAATCCAAAAGAATCAAATTTCGAAACGAACCTCAAGAATTGCAAGACAGAGTGTCCGCTAGTTAAGCATAAAATTAAAAAAAAAAGATTTAATTCTGTTTCTTCCTTTAAACAAGATTTAACTTTTAGCATTCTTTAGTTTTGAATTCTCCTCAATAAATATAATTTAGAGTAATTTCCTTCTTGATCTTTGTGGAATTGGAATGAAGATTGAAGGAATTGGAATCACATTCTCAAACATTCCCAAGAAAGTCAATATTAGTCATAAACTTTTATTTTATGGAAGCAAATAGCAGCAACAAACTTTGATTTCCAAAATCCTGAAAGAATCACAACAGCTTAAAAAGTATAACAGAGCACCAAATTCAAATTAATGAGAATGAGTTTACAAAAGTTTAAAAATTAAAGACTGGTCATTTTTAAACCTTCATGGAATAGGAAGGGTTCAATAATTTGCTCAACTTGAGCTTAAATTATTGAATGGAGGGGAAATTAAAAGGGAAAAACATATCAATGCCAAAAATCTGATGATCAAAATATATAATCACATATTAATACGGAAAAACTTTACCTAGCGGTCTCTCACCCTTAATGCACAAAATTGGCAATTATGGGTGGTTTTGCATGAGAATAAAAAAAATGAAAGTTCCATATTCATTGAGGGAAGGAAGCTAGTTCATGATATTCCTAAAACACATACTCTAATCTACCATGGTCCGGGATAATAACTTTGTATTGAAAAACAAAATCAATACCTGTAGTACTTTAGCAAAAAGGTTTGAAACATTTGTGTAAATTTCAAGATGTTGTTCAAAAAATAAATCGACATATTTTTTAACATAAACCACGTGCATTCAACAGTTGAATAAACTTTTGTTATAGCCATTCAACTTTGATGCCGCCGGCCTCTAATTACGCGTTGCATAGCATCTTTCTCTTTTTTTCTTCTTTTTGATATTTGGGAACACTGAAGTCAAATTTAACTCTTTATATAAAAAAATGTTAAGAATCATTTCGTGAAATACTCTCTTTCAGTTTCAAACCAAGACCTCAATATAGGCACAAGATTCCTTGCGTGCCAAGGTCTCTACTCTTACAATTTGAAACAAAAGCATCCTATTCAGAAACTAACATCCATAGTAGCAGAATAAGAAGACTTAGGCTTAGTTTGGTTCGCCGAATGGCCCAGTGCGGGCCAGTCGGCCAACAACGAGATAAAATTTAAGGAGTAAAATTATCTCTTATCTTTCTTTTTTAATTTTTTAAAATTTTTTATTAAAAAATATATTTATAAACGTTTTTTCGTTATTTTTAACTTCATCTGAATGAATCTCACCGTCCATCTAAATTAACCTATAAAAAATGAAAATGCCTAATATACGGTAGAGATATCCTAAACATAAAATTATCATCAAGAGATTAAAAAATAAATAAACCAATAATTTCCAGATGCAAGTTAAGAAAGCTAATACAACTAAAATAACCCAAAGTTCTATGTTTCTTCTACGATATTCAAAATTTCATATTTAGGAAAAGAAATTTTAATTTTTTACCTAAAAGAATCGAGTTGCCGCTCAGAAAAAACAAAGGTAGAACCAAACAGAGGATTAAACATTTTTTTAGGAATCAATCAAATTGAAAATATGAAAAAAAAAATGTTAAAAATGCTGGGGTTAGTGAAGTATCGAGGAGACCAAAGTATAGATTAGTCAAGAACAAAGTAGATTACCTGGAAGTTAGAAGAAGAAAAGATCAAGTGAATCCAAGCTTGAGTTCCAAGAGAGAGAAATAGGGAAAAAGGAGCTTGTCGGTTTACAATGGTCGGGGCAACACGAGGGAGACCGTCGGAACAGCGGCCTTTCGGGACTCAGGCCGATGTAGCTTCGAAAATGCCGGTTGAGAGAACAGCAGACGGAGGGAGAAAGAGAGAGTGCGTGAGGGAGAGGGAGATTGAGAAGTAAGTTCTGATGAGGGAGAAGTAAGTTCTGATGAGGGAGAAGGAAAGGGGAAAAAGATTAGAATTACCAACGGAAACTAACGATAATTTTATTCATAAAATCATATCTTATTAAAAAATATGTAATTTTTTATTAAATGAACATTTATTAAAATAATGTTAATGTAATTGTGTTTTCTGTTGAATGATATGTATTTTCGATGGTTTATCAACGGATCATACGGTCGGTATTTTCCGTGCATAATTCAGTCAATCTCATTTTTTACCAATGGAACGTTCTTCAGTCCAAAAATTTCATTGGTGTTTTGCAGTAAATACAAATAATCATTTTTTCGTTGCTGATTGGTGAGTATTTTGTTAGTATTCACCGAGAAAATAATTCCGTTGGTAAAATTCCGTTTGCTTTGAACTTCTTTTGGTAGTCTAGTGTTTGATTTCTCTGTACCTTCTCTTTTATTGAAAGGGATTTTGAATTGAGCTTTAATTTCATATATATATACATTAATTTTTTTTATTTTTAGTTACAATATAAATATTTGATAATTGAGGACAACATAAATTGCTTAGATTCGAATTCAAGCCTACTAATATAACAATAATTTTTTCTTAATCACTTGATCAAAAAATAATTGATCTTTATTTTCTATCGCAGGTAGTTTTAAACTTATTTCCCCAAATTAGGTACTTTAAGACACATCATACTTCTTTTCTTTTTCAAGTATTTTTCTTAGTGATCAAGAAAGAGAGAGAGAGAGAGAGAGAGAGAGAGAGAGAGACAAAAATTAGAAATAAAAAATCACTGCAATGGTTTTCATGCTTTTATTTCTATGAAATACAAACAAAATTGCTTGGTCTGTAGAAATGTCTTGCGCCTCTTATGTTACTCGCTTTTGGTTTATGGTCATTGTTTAAACATCTTTTGTTTATTTATGGAATTAAGAAAAATTAATGAATGATGAAAAGAAAGAGATAAAGAAAAGAAAGAATGAAAGAAGGAATTGTATTTCTGATGATATATTACAAGAAGGTTGAAGGCCTTTATATAGGCAATAGAACATGACAATAAAGGAAATACAATCAGAAAATAAAATCGTAATTAAGTCCTAAAATCAATCATAATCAATTAGTCAACTATAATCAAGTAGTCTAAGGTAACTATAATATTACAATTGATTGTAACATTAATTGTAATATTACGTTTACATTATCGTTATCAATTAGTCAACTGTAATCAATTAATCTAAGTCAACTGTAATATTACAATTGATTGTAACATTAATTGTAATATTACGTTAACATCCCCCCGCAAATTCAAGGTGGTAATGTGGAAGCCAACTTGAGTTTGGAAACTTGTGCAAGAAATTGTCCAGGTGGATGTGCTTTGGTGAAGATATTTGCTTTCTGATCTGCGGTAGTGACAGGAACAAGCCGTAGAGTTTGGTTGAGCAAATGATGACGAACAAAGTGACAATCAATCTCGATATGTTTAGTACGCTTATGAAAGACATCATTATGAGTTATTTTAATAGCACTTTGATTATCACAATGGATTGGAGTACCAAAACGATGAGAAACACCCATGTCTTGAAGAAGCCATCGTAACCATAGGAGTTCAGATGTTGCATCTGCAAGAGCTCGATACTCAGCCTCAGTACTGGAGCGAGAGACAACAGTTTGTTTCTTACTACGCCAAGAGATAAGTGACGAACCAAGAAAGAAACAATAACCAGTGGTAGAACGACGATCAGCAGGATCCCCTGCCCAATCAGCATCATAATAACATTGCAAATCCAATGATGAGCTAGAAGAAAAATGCAGTCCATGAAACATAGTACCCTTTACATATCTCAGGATACGAAGAACAACAGCAAAATGAGTAGAACGTGGAGCTGAAAGAAACTGACTGACCAAGTGAACAGCATAAGCAATATCTGGGCGAGTAATCGTTAGATAAACAAGACTACCCACCAAAGTACGATACAAAGTCGGGTCTGGGAGAAGACTACCATCAGAAGGAGAAAGCTTGTTGTTCTGTTCTAGTGGTGAAGAGGAAATCTTACTATCTGTCAATCCTGCTTTGGCAATAAGATCAGAAGCATACTTTGTTTGTGATAAGTGTAAGCTCGTAGGATCAGAAGTAACCTCAATACACAAAAAGTAACTCAAAGAACCAAGATCCTTCATCTCAAACTGGGAATGGAGAAAAGTCTTGAGATCTCGAATACCATCACTATCATCACCTGTAATAATCATGTCATCCACATAAAGTAAAAGAAGGGTGGTACCTTGGCTAGTTTTTCGAGTAAAAAGAGCAGAATCATAGGCACTGGATGTAAAACCCAACTGAGCAATAGTGGTACTAAATTTTGAAAACCAAGCTCTAGGGGCTTGCTTAAGACCATACAATGCTCGTCGAAGACGACAAACCTTGTTAGACGGTACAGAAGAACCAGGAGGTGGCTTCATGTAAACTTCCTCAATAAGATCACCATTTAGAAATGCATTCTTAACATCCATTTGATATGTTGGCCATTTTCTAGATGTAGCAACAGCTAAGAGGGAGCGAACAGATGTGAGACGAGCGACTAGAGCAAAAGTGTGAAATCCCCAATTTTTTGTAATTTTCCCTTAATTGTACAGTTTTCCAACTTGAATTAAAGGAATAAATAGGAATTTTCTGATATATATATGGTGTATGGGACATGAGGGGAATTAAGGCAATTGATGGTCAAACAATTAATGGTCAAAAGGGTCAATGGATGGTCAATGGCTGAGATAGGATGATGAGGAGATTAGAATGCATTTATGGGCATTTAATGAAAGCCATGACTCATCATCATCATCACCTCTTGCACCCCACGGCAGCTTCCAGCCCTTCTCCCTCTCGTTGCTTCCATTTTTCCTCTAAGTGTCCAAGCTTCTCACCTTAACAAACCACCATCTCATGCCATCGATTCGTTAAGCTTCTCTAACAAAAAACGATCCTTGTCGATAGCTTAACCTATGCCTGTAATATGAGAGAGTGAATCCAAGTGAATAAGGAGATCTAGAAATTCAAAGAATTGGTGAATAATAAAGGTAAGAGAAGAAAAGGTTTTAGTTGATTTTATTGATGGTTTGGTATTGTATGGAGTTGGTAGAATAGTTTTATTGAAGTTTAAATTGCCATGATGTTTACAGCTTGAAGAAGTGGAAAAAGGACAAGTGTTGGTGCAACCAACTTGTGGATTAATTGCTAATTGAGGTAAGGAATTTATGTACGGACGTAGGGTGACTATGTCCGCATGTTTTAGTATGTTTTGATGTGATTTGGAAAGAAGTACAGCTGTTTTAATTTCAGGAAAAAAGGGTACCATTTGGGTCCTACTCCTAGTACCAATTACGCTAGGAGCAGCCAACTGCCTTAAGTAGCAGCCGACTGCCTAAAGACATCAAAAACGCCGTTTTTCGAAAATCGATGCAAACCAGTCGACTGCCATGGGAGCCAGTCGACTGCCATTTGGGGCCAGTCGACTGCCCTATTTGTATTTTGAAAAATATAATAATTGAATTTCAAAAAGGGAAAGAAATTCAATAAGGCAAAACATGGGGTAGCAGTCGACTGCCATATATGACCAGTCGACTGCCTATTTGAAAGAGAGGTTTTGAGAACCTGTTTTAGGAAAGGATATTCATACTTGTTTAAAAAAAAAAACTATATGAACAAGGTTTTTGGAGACTATAAATCTCTCATAAGAGCATGCACATTATTTGTTACTTGTATTTGACTGAGGAGCTCTAGTCCAGCCCTCAGACCCGCAGTACGGCACCTGACTAGTGAAACTGTGGGATATAGACAATGGCCATGAGTCTCTTATTTGATTCGGCTTTGGGGAGGATCCCTGGCCCATACGTGGGTACGCTGTTTATTTGATATCTCTCAGGATTATCCCTAACGGGATATATTTGCGGTATCCTTATGAGATTTATCTATTGGATTATCCCTTACGAGATATATTTGCTGTATCCATTATCTCTCTGGATTATCCTTAAGGGATATATTTGCTGTATCCACGATGAGAATTACTTGGTGCATGATTCTGTTGGATATGAGTTGTCTCCCATCTATTTGAAAATATTTGTACTTGCCTACTTGATTTCACGTGATTTGAGATCCGTGGAAATATTTGAAAGCATGATTTACTTGTATTTGGTAATTGCGAAAGAAATATACAATCTATGCTTTATAATGATTTTACATGACATTATAGAGCCAAGCAGGAAAAACTGCATATAGTGATATAGTACGCTCTTTTACATAAGTTTCTTACTGAGCGTAAACTCACTCCTTTACAAACATTTTTCATACAGATTACTTGAAGTAATTCCGCTCCGGATAGAGGAGCTCATTTCGGGATTTTTGAGATACCTTCGAGGCACGCTTCCTACTTATCCTTTGAAGGTATATTTAGTCGGCCGTTACTTCGGCTAATGTACAGTACAATACTACAGTTTTGTATATGTTGGGGATTAGGGTGTGTGAATATTTGAGATCCTGATGTATATGGCACATGTTTATAAATGAAAAATTTTATGCATGTGAAAATGAATATTATACTCTGATAGAAATGCCTAAAGCATAAGAGTAAGGGAGATTGACATCAGATAAACTAGTCGATTTATTTGTTATTTGAGATGAAAGTTAGTTGTTATTTGGTTAGTGACGAGGATGTCACAAAAAGTCTTTTCATAATCAATGCCATATTCTTGAGTAAATCCCCGAGCAACAAGGCGTGCTTTGTAACGTTCCACTGAGCCATCAGATCGAGTCTTGATCTTATAAACCCACTTACAATCAATGACTGACTTATCAAGTTGTCGATCAACAATGTCCCAAGTATGTGTTTTCTCAAGAGCTTGTAACTCTTCTGCCATTGCTTGCTGCCACATAGGATTAGAAGCTGCCTCATGAAAATTACAAGGTTCATGTAATGTGGCTAAGGCATAATAACAATGAAAATCACGAAGTTGAGTATTTGGTTCCCTTACTCTAGTGGAGCGACGAAGAGGAGGAGGTACATATAAGGAAGGCATGGATGTATCAGCAGGAGCCTCGATCAAATCTAAAGTTGAGGGAGACAAGGAAGATTGGTCACTGTTTGAGCTAAAAATACCTGCAAGATTCTCGTCAGCTGGTGAAATATCAAAAGATAGGTTTGTGAAAACCTGTGGAGAAGAAGATTGGGATGGCAATGTAGAAACATTAGTAAATGGCTTATGCTCCCAAAAGACCACATGATGCGAGACACGAAGATGCTTAGAAATTGGATCATAACACCTATAGCCTTTATGTTCTATACCGTATCCTAGAAAACAACATAAACGAGCTCGAGGTTCAAGTTTAGTTCTTTCATGATCAAGAAGTAGAACAAAACAAGCACATCCAAGAACTTTAAGAGAATGATAGTCAGGGGTCTTATTGTATAGACACTCAAAAGGAGTTCGCATGCCTAGCACTGGTGTAAGAACTCTGTTGATAGTGTAAACAGCAGTAAGAGTAGCTTCACCCCAGAATTGTTCAGGAAGAGAGGATGAAACAAGAAGGGCACGAACAGTGTCTAGTATATGACGGTGTTTCCTTTCAGTTCTACCATTTTGTTGTGAAGTGTGTGCACAAGATCGATGAGAAAGAGTTCCATCATTTTTTAACAATTTACTGAACTCAATTGATGTATATTCACCAGCATTGTCAGACCTAAAAACTTTTATCTTGCGAGAAAACTGAGTTTGTATCATATTATTGAGTTCATTGAAAATTGACAAGAGTTCAGATCGTTGTTTGAATAAATAAATCCAAGTATATCGTGAAAAGTCATCAATAAAAATAACAAAATAACATGAACCTCCCATAGTTGATGTTGGAGCTGGACCCCAAATGTCAGAATGGACTAAATCAAATGGTGAAGAAGAAGAAGATTCACTTTTATTGAATGGTAATGCACTTTGTTTTCCAAGTTGACAAGATAAATAATCAAAAATGTCCTGAGAAACTTTACCTAAAATACCAGTAGAAGATAGTGATTTTATTCGAGAAATAGATGCATGACCTAACCTAGAGTGCCATAACTCTAAAGAAGCTGGAATAGGTGTTTGAGATGTAGCAGCGGTGATCAAGTTTTGTGGAACTTTTAGGCTTTCAAGTTCAAACAGTGTTCCAACCTTACGCCCTGTCCCAACTTTCTGACCTGTTCGAGGATCCTGCACAATACAACCATATTGTTTTGAAAAATGTAAGTCAAGACCGAGATCACAAAGTTGGCAAACAGAAAGCAAGCTAAAGGCAAGGTTAGGAACAAGATAAGTATTAAGTATACAAAGAGTGGAAGTTTCAACATTACCAATGTAGGTGGCTTTCAAGGTGGAACCATTAGCAGTTGTAATGATGGAATTATTAGAAATAGGCATTGTATTCTTAAATAAAGAAGGATCAGCAGTCATATGGTTTCCACAAGCAGTATCTAACAACCAAGTGTTACCTGATGTAGCAGCAGACATGGCAGTAGTGTGATTTTGAGACATTACTTGATTGATCAAAGCCTGAAGGTCATCAGTCGAGATTGTAAATTTGTTAGAAGAAGATTCAGAGGTAATAGACTCAGTGTTGGTTGCTGCAGCAGCCTTGGTGCTTGGAGAACCATCAAGACGTGCTCCATTGGCATGAAATGTAGCCTTGCATTTTTCAACAGGATGATTAGTCCTACCATATCGCGAACAAGGCATTGGCGAAGAAGATTTGGAGTCAGAAATCTGTGCTCCGTTAGAATGAAATATTGCTTTACAATGGGCAACAAGATGATTGCTTCGTCCGCATCGAAAACAAGGCGGAGTGCGTTGTTTAGGAGTTGCAGCAACAACAGTGTCTGTTTGATGAGTTCGAGTCATAGCTAACCGAGTTTCTTCGGAAATCAACTCTGTAAGTGCATATCCATGGTCGGTAGAGGTGTCGACGCAAAAGTGAAGACCTGGTATTCTCAAAATCATCTCGAAGAGCCATGAGAAATTGAATAAGTCGAAGTTGATTCCGATAATCAATAAGAATATCTCGATCATTTTTGAATTCTAGCTCAGAATTCAAAAGCATATCCCATAAATGTTGCATTTTTGAATGAAATTCATCAATTGACTGACCTGATTCTTGGCGAAGATGAGACAAAGTGATCATAAGATGGTATTGATGAGAAAGAGTAGTAGAACTATACCGTGTTGCAATGAAATCCCAGGCTTCCTTAGCAAAATCAAAGCGTCCAAAATGTACATTGATAGAGGGAACATGTGAAGACTGAGAATTTTCAAAATAAATATAGGTATCCGGAAAAAAATTTAATTTGGACAAATTAAAATCCAAATTAAATAAGAATGAAATTGGAGAAATTAATTTGGATATTAGGAAATCCAAAATTAAAGAAATAAAAAGGTATATATTTATATAATTATAAAATTATATTATATAAATATATTTTTAATGTTAAAGAAATAAAAATGTGAATAAAAATATAATTATATAAATAGATTATATAATATATTTTTACACGTTTTAAATAAGTGTATATATATATATGAAATATATATGCTATTTAGATCAAAGTGTATATATATATATATACATATATTTCAAGATAAAGTATGTATATATGTATATATATTAAATTTTAGTAGTATATGATATATATATATAAATATGATTTTATATATATAAAAAATAAATAAATAAATTAAAAAAAAATTGAAACGAAATGGGAGTCGGGGGGAACCGACCCCCATTTCTCCTCTGTTACAAAACAGAGGAGAAAACACAGAAGTTGCCAACCTTTTGGCTTACCGGAGAAAGGAGTGACGCCGCCGGCGAGTCGAGATGGAAGAAGAGAAGTCGACGCCGACGGCGGGAAAGGAAAGGAAACAGAGCGAAGCGAAAAACGAGAGAATGGCGAGGCGGAAACCGAAAGGAGAAGGAAAAAGGAAAGGAGGCGACGCCGGCCGATCCACCGGTCACCGCCGCCTTGCAAAGCCCCGGTGAAGCCAGATCTGGAGGGAGGAACGCCCGACGGTGAAGAAAACGGCGAGAAAGGAGAGGAAGAAAAGAGAGGAGCCGCCACCGCCCGTCCCAGATCTGCTACCGCCGGCGCCGCCGATCGAGAAACGGAGGCCAGATTCGGCATCCTCACGATGTCGACTTGCTGTGGGAGGCTTGAACCGGCGGAGAGGGTGACCGCCGGTGGCTGAACCGGCCAGGCGAAGGTGAACCGGCCCGAACCGGCCTGAACCGGTCCAGAAAAAAAAAACAGAACAGAAAAGAGAAAGGAAAGAAAAAAGAAAAGAAAGAAGAAAAGAAAAGAAAAGGAGAAAGAAAAGAAGGAAGAAGAAGAAGAAGAAGAAGGAAAGGAAAAAGAAGAGAAGAAAAGGAAAAGAAATGGGTAAGGAAGAAACAATAAATTGATTTATATTTATTGAATAAGTTTATTAATATGTATTTATGCAAGTGCAATTGGTGTTGTTGAAATTGTAGCGGAGGTGACAAAGACGTGATTTGGTGTCCGACGATGCTAGGAGCTCGTCAAGGCGCTAAGCTTCAACACCAAGTAAGATACTTTTATAAAGCATTAGTAGCTTTATATTGTATGTGGGAATTTTGATTTTTATATATGATGCATTTAATTAAATTGATTTGCTAAAAATGCTAAGAGGACCCACAACTGATGGTGGGGGTCTTAGTAAGAGGTAAAAATTGGTGAGAATCAACGGCTGCAAGTATAAATTGTATTTCCTTGCAGGAGGTTTAGAGGAAATTAAGCCGTTATGCTGCCGAAATTTCCACGAAAATGTTTAAGGAAAAATATTAATTTCTCATCTAAATGGAATTTTGTAAGAATTATCGAAGATAAGCTTGAAAGGATATTACTGTGTCAAAAAAAAATGGATTTTTAAATAGTTGAGAAGGTTAATGGATGAGCACAATAATGTGAGAAATTTTGTTGTGAATCTTATAGAGTTGATGATTCGAGTTATTTTAATATTATAAGTTGACTATCGAGCAGAAATTGAGGTGGAATATCGATAATTGGAGTATTAATGGAAGTAACGATGATTATACGATATTACCTTGAAGAGAAGATCATAGTTGAAAATTGATGGTTAAAGGATTGGATTGTGAAGCTCTTAACGGAGTAGTGATTTCCAGAATTTACTGAGTTCGGTTTCCTGATTTTTGAAATAATTCCGAACGTGATAATATGGACAAATTCGAGAGATCGAAATGGAGATTAAATTACGATACAATCCGATCAATTATGGATTCAAAGAAATGAGTGATAAATATGTGAAAAGATGATTGTGCTAATAACCTTAGAATAGATCTTGAATAATAAGATCGATAATTGCATAAGTTCGGATGAAATTATAAAGGCCACATGAAAATTGATTTGAGGATTTAGATACGATTTTGTGATAGTAAATGAAATTGAACCTCAAATCGAAAATGATGAACATGTATCAATAGATCAAATCATAGATGGATTTGATAAGTGATTATCGATTTTGTGATTCTGTTATCCTCGATGTCGATTCTGGAACAGATATTGAATAATGATATTATTATTTGCATAATTTTGGTAACTTGATGACTATTTAGAAATTGATGTTTAAATGCTTATAGAAACTTAGAGGATTCATACAAATGAAGCGATCCTAATATTGATGATGAGATGTATAAATGATTATTATAATAGTCGATGTGATTGAGAAAGGATATTGAATACCAATGGTTTGAATACCAAATGATTCGATTTCCGAATGAATTGAGTACTGAGCAAGTTGAATATTAAATTAAAGGAATAGTGAACGAAATAAATAGTGATTTACTGATTTGACAGAAAGAAAGTCTTGAAATCGAATAGTTGATGGCGATAAAGTGGAATGAATCGCTTCTCTGTATTTGATGAAAATATTACCGAAGTTGCATACTGAAATGTTTTACAGCATCGCATTTAAGCATGCTTTCTTGCAACTTGAAACATTTTAATAATGTTTATATGAATACCGAAAAGTATTGATTTGTTTTGAAATGAAAGTATATGGTAGATATTTATATATATATTTTGATATATGAAATATCATACAGAATTTTTACCATATGCTTTACATGATATTGAAAACAAAGCTATAGATTTAAATGTTTTATGAGACTGTAGGCACCCTAAGAGAATTAAATTCAATAAAGCATAGTGGAAACCGCCTAATTGGAGCTTTGCTCATTAGGTAGATATGCTTGTCCGACAATAGTCGTGGACAGGTCTCAGTCACGCCTGATCAGTGGGGCTGGGAGAGATGAGGTCTATGGCCATAGATAGCGCCCTAGTTGGTTTCCAGGGGACGATGATATGATTCACTGCTAGCTACAGTGATTTAAGTCTTTATTGATAGAGATGATAGGGATCTAGCCTAGTCTCTAATTGATATGATATGAAGTCTAGAGTATGATTTTTATTGATATGAACTCTAGACTTGACATGATTTATACTGTACATGAAACAGAATTGAAATGAAATATGTTTTGAAACAGTACATGTTTTAAACATGTTTTAAAAGTCCATGAGATATGATTTCGACACTTATATGATTTATACGTAATTTTGTGTCGAACATGGCATGATATGTGGTATAGAGTATAGTTTGATTTGATATGAACTCTAGACCTGATATGATTTACAGAATATGTTTTAAAAGTATATGATAAATGATTTCGACACTTACATGATTTATATAAGATTTTGTGTCGAATTTGAAATGACATGCGGTTTAGAGTATAGACTGATTTGATATGAACTCTAAACCTGATATGATTTATAGTATATGAAAAATGTTTTAAAACCGCACATGTTTTAGACATGCTTCGAAAACGAATACATGAACTGAAAATGAACATGTTTCTATCATGTCTTAAAGGCAAATTTGAAGTGAATTGAAAATTCATATGTTGAGCATGTCCTAAAGTATATATGATATGATTTGAAAAGATAGCGGTTTATACAGTAAAGTTACATAATTGCATATTAAACCTTGACATGATAATATGCTTCGTACACGAGTTTCATGATAAATGTCATGACTCGACATAAATGATATTTCATCTAGACGATGACATGATATGATACATGGACATATGATAGATATGAAGAGAATTGTGAACTTACACTGTGGTGATCATGATTTCTCTATAAGGAAAAGTGATATGAGATGATAAATTACAGGAGTACGATTATGAAATATAAAGTGAATTGATATGGTGCTTCAATTGGACATGATGTACTCCGAGATAGAGAAAAATATAGACTAAAAGTATATGACATTCAATTTGGATACGACAGATTGTTGTGCGATGCACTATAGTGTAAGGACAAGAAGACTGAAAAGTGATTATGATGATAATTTTAAAAGTATAAGTGATAGACAGATGACAAGAAATGAGATAATGATATGTTATCGATGAGAAAGGATTAACTGTGATTGCAAATTTGCAAGTTTTAAGCATTGCAGATTAAGACAGTGTAATCCTACTCTTGTATTTATATTAGTATCTTACTGAGCCGTGGTTTTGCTCACCCCACTAAATTTCATCTCTTTCAGATTATTGAAGTTAACATCTGCCATGTGAGCTGCTAGGTGGGCATCGGAGACTGTGTATGGACTTGGTACTAGTTTCCGGAGGTATATGGAACTTATAAAATACTTGTTTACATGTATGACTTTAATTGATGCACAGTACATATTTTGTTTAACAAGTCGGGATGTAACTAAGAACCGTTTCCGTGTTTGTTTAATATTTAAATATAATGACTATAAGCCACCTAGATAGTATAGTAACTACACTGACACCGAATACAAACCTTAAAATGAAAAAGAAAAATTTAGTCCATAAATTTGTAGACTAAGAAAAGTATGAGTATAAAGGAAAGTCGCGGCCTTCGGGTCGTGACAGATTTAATGGTATCAGAGCACGGTTTGTCTAGTACGTGTCAGTGTAGTTGAGACAGTGATAGTGTTACATCCCATGTACTGTGTAGTGTCTACATGTAAACTTGTTGATTTTCAATCAGTACCAAGATTAGCCAGCTATTGGTATGGGTGATACCAGTCGACGGTCTATTGAAACAGGCTGGGCTTTGACATAAAGATGCCAATCAATGACCTATTAAAATGGACTGGAAACCGTTAACGAATGGTATCGATATGATTTAGAAGAATTGTGTATCACCTTAAAGGAATAGGATATGAATGATCGAGAATGATTGATTGTGGCAATTTATATGGAAGACAATGGAATGATTGTATAGAATATGATCGATATGTGAATTGAAAAAGATTGAAAGAGGTAAAGGAATCGCCAATGAAAAGGATCAAACAAAAGTATATGGCTCGATCGAAAGTACAATCCCACCTTAATTATGAGGACTATTGGAAATTGAAAACTATGATTTTGAGTTATAAGAGAACACGAATATGAAGCAGTTTTCGAATTTAAGATTGAAAGTGATCTCACTTTGGTTATCACATTGAGATGTAATGAGAATACTACATGAAAAGAGGTATAGAAAGAAAATGATTGATAAATGTTGCATTTATGGCAAGAGATGATTAACAGTAAAGTCTGCAATAAGGTGCAACCTTGAATTATCGATGTGACAATGAGTGTTGTGGGATAATACGAAACCCAAAAGAAATATGATTTTATGGAAGTGATTATAGACCGGTTGATCGAATTGAATCACTTTTCCATTTTTAGACTTTTAGATTTCTCTAATGCCTTAGTCGAAATATAAATATGAAACGGAGAGAATGTATGTGAAGTTCCAGTGAGCATTACATGTGATGGAATCTTGAATTGTCATATGTTTATGGAAAATTGTGAAAGGCTTTGGGATTCCGAATTTATTGACAGCATCGCTCCATACTGATATGAAAATTCGAGCGTAATGTGGAAACGCTCGAAGATATGTTGAGAGAGTGAATGCAAGAGATTTAAAAGCTACTGGGACAATTACATACTATTGATTAAATTGCTAAACGATATTTACTAAACTATATCGACTTGGCATCAAATGAGAGAGGCGAATGATAAATGGTGTGAAACAGCTATTATGTGAAGAGAGATGAAAGTGATAACTCCCAAGGTGATAAGAAATTTTAAGAGGTATGGATGTATGGTGGAAAAATGACATGTAATGGTATAAAAGGTGATTCTAATGATGAACGTATGCTGGCAGTATCATTTAAAAGATGATTGAAAGGACAAGGAAGATAAGAGTACCAGAAGGTACCACCTTTTAATTTAAGTTCAATTCGGAGGACCGAATTTCTTAAGGTGGGGAGAATGTGAAGACTGAGAATTTTCTAAATAAATATAGGTATCCGGAAAAAAATTTAATTTGGACAAATTAAAATCCAAATTAAATAAGAATGAAATTGGAGAAATTAATTTGGATATTAGGAAATCCAAAATTAAAGAAATAAAAAGGTATATATTTATATAATTATAAAATTATATTATATAAATATATTTTTAATGTTAAAGAAATAAAAATGTGAATAAAAATATAATTATATAAATAGATTATATAATATATTTTTACACGTTTTAAATAAGTGTATATATATATATGAAATATATATACTATTTAGATCAAAGTGTATATATATATACATATATTTCAAGATAAAGTATGTATATATGTATATATATTAAATTTTAGTAGTATATGATATATATATAAATATGATTTTATATATATAAAAAATAAATAAATAAATTTAAAAAAAATTGAAACGAAATGGGAGTCGGGGGGAACCGACCCCCATTTCTCCTCTGTTACAAAACAGAGGAGAAAACACAGAAGTGGCCAACCTTTTGGCTTACCGGAGAAAGGAGTGACGCCGCCGGCGAGCCGAGATGGAAGAAGAGAAGTCGACGCCGACGGCGGGAAAGGAAAGGAAACAGAGCGAAGCGAAAAATGAGAGAATGGCGAGGCGGAAACCGAAAGGAGAAGGAAAAAGGAAAGGAGGCGACGCCGGCCGATCCACCGGTCGCCGCCGCCTTGCAAAGCCCCGGTGAAGCCAGATCTGGAGGGAGGAACGCCCGACGGTGAAGAAAATGGCGAGAAAGGAGAGGAAGAAAAGAGAGGAGCCGCCGTCGCCCGTCCCAGATCTGCTACCGCCGGCGCCGCCGATCGAGAAACGGAGGCCAGATTCGGCATCCTCACGATGTCGACTAGCTGTGGGAGGCTTGAACCGGCGGAGAGGGTGACCGCCGGTGGCTGAACCGGCCAGGCGAAGGTGAACCGGCCCGAACCGGTCCGAACCGGTTCAGGCCAGAAAAAAAAAAAACAGAACAGAAAAGAGAAAGGAAAGAAAAAAGAAAAGAAAGAAGAAAAGAAAAGAAAAGGAGAAAGAAAAGAAGGAAGAAGAAGAAGAAGAAGAAGGAAAGGAAAAAGAAGAGAAGAAAAGGAAAAGAAATGGGTAAGGAAGAAACAATAAATTGATTTATATTTATTGAATAAGTTTATTAATATGTATTTATGCAAGTGCAATTGGTGTTGTTGAAATTGTAGCGGAGGTGACAAAGACGTGATTTGGTGTCCGATGATGCTAGGAGCTCGTCAAGGCGCTAAGCTTCAACACCAAGTAAGATACTTTTATAAAGCATTAGTAGCTTTATATTGTATGTGGGAATTTTGATTTTTATATATGATGCATTCAATTAAATTGATTTGCTAAAAATGCTAAGAGGACCCACAACTGATGGTGGGGGTCTTAGTAAGAGGTAAAAATTGGTGAGAATCAACGGCTGCAAGTATAAATTGTATTTCCTTGCAGGAGGTTTAGAGGAAATTAAGCCGTTATGCTGCCGAAATTTCCACGAAAATGTTTAAGGAAAAATATTAATTTCTCATCTAAATGGAATTTTGTAAGAATTATCGAAGATAAGCTTGAAAGGATATTACTGTGTCAAAAAAAAATGGATTTTTAAATAGTTGAGAAGGTTAATGGATGAGCACAATAATGTGAGAAATTTTGTTGTGAATCTTATAGAGTTGATGATTCGAGTTATTTTAATATTATAAGTTGACTATCGAGCAGAAATTGAGGTGGAATATCGATAATTGGAGTATTGATGGAAGTAATGATGATTATACGATATTACCTTGAAGAGAAGATCATAGTTGAAAATTGATGGTTAAAGGATTGGATTGTGAAGCTCTTAACGGAGTAGTAATTTCCAGAATTTACCGAGTTCGGTTTCCTGATTTTTGAAATAATTCCGAACGTGATAATATGGACAAATTCGAGAGATCGAAATGGAGATTGAATTACGATACAATCCGATCAATTATGGATTCAAAGAAATGAGTGATAAATATGTGAAAAGATGATTGTGCTAATAACCTTAGAATAGATCTTGAATAATAAGATCGATAATTGCATAAGTTCGGATGAAATTATAAAGGCCACATGAAAATTGATTTGAGGATTTAGATACGATTTTGTGATAGTAAATGAAATTGAACCTCAAATCGAAAATGATGAACATGTATCAATATATCAAATCATAGATGGATTTGATAAGTGATTATCGATTTTGTGATTCTGTTATCCTCGATGTCGATTCTGGAACAGATATTGAATAATGATATTATTATTTGCATAATTTTGGTAACTTGATGACTATTTAGAAATTGATGTTTAAATGCTTATAGAAACTTAGAGGATTCATACAAATGAAGCGATCCTAATATTGATGATGAGATGTATAAATGATTATTATAATAGTCGATGTGATTGAGAAAGGATATTGAATACCAATGGTTTGAATACCAAATGATTCGATTTCCGAATGAATTGAGTACTGAGCAAGTTGAATATTAAATTAAAGGAATAGTGAACGAAATAAATAGTGATTTACTGATTTGACAGAAAGAAAGTCTTGAAATCGAATAGTTGATGGCGATAAAGTGGAATGAATCGCTTCTCTGTATTTGATGAAAATATTACCGAAGTTGCATACTGAAATGTTTTACAGCATCGCATTTAAGCATGCTTTCTTGCAACTTGAAACATTTTAATAATGTTTATATGAATACTGAAAAGTATTGATTTGTTTTGAAATGAAAGTATATGGTAGATATTTATATATATTTTGATATATGAAATATCATACAGAATTTTTACCATATGCTTTACATGATATTGAAAACAAAGCTATAGATTTAAATGTTTTATGAGACTGTAGGCACCCTAAGAGAATTAAATTCAATAAAGCATAGTGGAAACCGCCTAATTGGAGCTTTGCTCATTAGGCAGATATGCTTGTCCGACAATAGTCGTGGACAGGTCTCAGTCACGCCTGATCAGTGGGGCTGGGAGAGATGAGGTCTATGGCCATAGATAGCACCCTAGTTGGTTTCCAGGGGACGATGATATGATTCACTGCTAGCTACAGTGATTTAAGTCTTTATTGATAGAGATGATAGAGATCTAGCCTAGTCTCTAATTGATATGATATGAAGTCTAGAGTATGATTTTTATTGATATGAACTCTAGACTTGACATGATTTATACTGTACATGAAACAGATTTGAAATGAAATATGTTTTGAAACAGTGCATGTTTTAAACATGTTTTAAAAGTCCATGAGATATGATTTCGACACTTATATGATTTATACGTAATTTTGTGTCGAACATGGCATGATATGCGGTATAGAGTATAGTTTGATTTGATATGAACTCTAGACCTGATATGATTTACAAAATATGTTTTAAAAGTATATGATAAATGATTTCGACACTTACATGATTTATATAAGATTTTGTGTCGAATTTGAAATGACATGCGGTTTAGAGTATAGACTGATTTGATATGAACTCTAAACCTGATATGATTTATAGTATATGAAAAATGTTTTAAAACCGCACATGTTTTAGACATGCTTCGAAAACAAATACATGAACTGAAAATGAACATGTTTCTATCATGTCTTAAAGGCAAATTTGAAGTGAATTGAAAATTCATATGTTGAGCATGTCCTAAAGTATATATGATATGATTTGAAAAGATAGCGGTTTATACAGTAAAGTTACATAATTGCATATTAAACCTTGACATGATAATATGCTTCGTACACGAGTTTCATGATAAATGTCATGACTCGACATAAATGATATTTCATCTAGACGATGACATGATATGATACATGGACATATGATAGATATGAAGAGAATTGTGAACTTACACTGTGGTGATCATGATTTCTCTATAAGGAAAAGTGATATGAGATGATAAATTACAGGAGTACGATTATGAAATATAAAGTGAATTGATATGGTGCTTCAATTGGACATGATGTACTCCGAGATAGAGGAAAATATAGACTAAAAGTATATGACATTCAATTTGGATACGACAGATTGTTGTGCGATGCACTATAGTGTAAGGACAAGAAGACTGAAAAGTGATTATGATGATAATTTTAAAAGTATAAGTGATAGACAGATGACAAGAAATGAGATAATGATATGTTATCGATGAGAAAGGATTAACTGTGATTGCAAATTTGCAAGTTTTAAGCATTGCAGATTAAGACAGTGTAATCCTACTCTTGTATTTATATTAGTATCTTACTGAGCTGTGGTTTTGCTTACCCCACTAAATTTCATCTCTTTCAGATTATTGAAGTTAACATCTGCCATGTGAGCTGCTAGGTGGGCATCGGAGACGGTGTATGGACTTGGTACTAGTTTCCGGAGGTATATGGAACTTATAAAATACTTGTTTACATGTATGACTTTAATTGATGCACAGTACATATTTTGTTTAACAAGTCGGGATTTAACTAAGAACCGTTTCCGTGTTTGTTTAATATTTAAATGGAATGACTATAAGCCACCTAGATAGTATAGTAACTACACTGACACCGAATACAAACCTTAAAATGAAAAAGAAAAATTTAGTCCATAAATTTGTAGACTAAGAAAAGTATGAGTATAAAGGAAAGTCGCGGCCTTCGGGTCGTGACAGAACAGCAGTGTTGGTGAACCATGTAAGGATCCGATGGTTCTTACTTTCCCATTCTTCAAGTCGATCTGCGTACTTCTCATCAGATTCTTCTATTTGTTTGACCGGTGCCTTACGTTCTCCAGTGATAACAAGCCATAGTTTCATCCCCTTTAAATAACTGCGCATAGCTGAAGCCCATCGATTGTAGTTATGCCCATCAAGAATGACTGAGATTGGTTGCGCGGTTTCTCTTTGAGTACTTATCATCTTTTCTAGATGATTGGGCTTTAAAAAAAAGAAAATGGAAAGAAACGAGTTATCCCAAGATGATTCACCTTCGGGATGAACAAAAAATTTGCTCTGATATCATGAAAAGAAAGAGATTATAAAAGAAAGAGATAAAGAAAAGAAAAAATGAAAGAATAAAAGAAGAAATTGTATTTCTGATTATATATTATAAGAAGGTTGAAGGCCTTTATATAGGCAATAGAACATGACAATAAAGGAAATACAATCAGGAAATAAAATCGTAATTAAGTCCTAAAATCAATCATAATCAATTAGTCAACTATAATTAATTAGTCTAAGTTAACTATAATATTACAATTAATTGTAACATTAATTGTAATATTACGTTTACATTATCGTAATCAATTAGTTAACTGTAATCAATTAATCTAAGTCAACTGTAATATTACAATTGATTGTAACATTAATTGTAATATTACATTAACAAATGATTTGGTTACATCAGGAAAAACTTTCAAGGCAGTGGATCCAAGATCAGGGAGGTGATAACAAGAGTTTCAGAAGGAAATGGAGAGGATGTTGATTTGGCTATGAAGGTTTTAATCTTCTTCTCTAATTCCAAAGAAATGGAGAAAATACGGCTACCTTTAGACAAACCCCCTCTTGCTGTTTTAACTTCTTTATTTTTTTTTTCAAATAGTTGTTCTTCTATCTGCAGCTATCAATCTTCTAATATTTTCTCTTACTCAAAAAAAAAATCCATTATTCTACTGCAACCCTACATTGAAATTTTCTATTGTTCCCATAAAATCTTATAAAAAAGGGAGATTCAAGCTTTTTAAGTAGAAATGATTGATGACAATCCTGCAAAGGAAAATATCTTATTGACAAACTAAAATTGTGATAACCATAAATTCTCCTATTTTTGAAGTTAGGTATCTGTAAAATTTAATTTTTAGATGTTAATAGATAGATTGAAATAAATAAATCAATTTATTAAATGATTGAAATATTTCAAAATTATAATACTTGATCAATTGATAAATTAAAAATTTAATAATTAGGAATTTAATTCAAAAAAAAAGAGAAGATGTGGGTATATATACATACATACATACATACATACATACATACATACATACATGTATGTACAAATATAAAAGTGTATATAAATAAATAATAAATGTTATTTTGAATTAAAGTGTATATATATTAATAAATAACAAAATGGATAAATATATGTTTTTAGGATTATATATGTTATGCAAATTATATTTAAATATGTTTTAATATCAAATAATTATATTGTAAAATATAAATTTTTAAAAATATATAACTATATATATATATATGTTAAGAATATATTTATATGTACAAAAGTGTTAATATGAGTGTGTGTATATATATCTACATGCATAGATAGATATATATATATATATATATATATATATATATATATATAGTTGGTTGTTAATAGAAAATACATTCATTATATATTGATATTATAAATAACTAAATAAAATAAATAAAATAAAAATATGATTTTGACAGAAAATGCACTGTGCAGTGGCATACCATGTAAATAGTTGAGTTTGTAAAGCATATTTTGGACTTTCAGAGTCAAATCTGAATTAATAAAATTAAAAAAAAAATTCCACTAATGGAATTATGACACAACAGCTACTTTCTTGTATTTTCTTGAATCTTCTTTCACTTCTCTGCAGCTCACGTTTTCCTCTTTTCCCTCTCTCGTTCCCCACGTTTCAGCCATTAGAATACCTCCATTTCATCACCATTTCACCTAGGCTTCTTCATGAAAAATATTCCCCACCTCCATAGCTTCATGATCATCCAAAAAGCTCAGCTTAAGGTAACCAAAATCAGCCAAAAAGTCTGCTGTTCGGTGGCTAACAGAATCGATCCCTGTATAGGTAAGAAGAAATCAGTTGTTTTATATGATTTTACTTGGTTTTTTTGTGAATATGAGATGAGGAGCTGCTGCTGGTGACTTTGTTTAAAATAAATAGATGTAGACAACCCATTTGGTTGTTCGGTCATGGCATGAATGGTGGAAAATAATGTTGTTTTTAATAGCTAATAGATGTAATGTGATCAAATAATGATAGTGAATAGCATAGGTAATTAAAATAATAAGTTTGGCCTTATGAAAGCCAATCAGCCATGTTAAAGAAATGAGGAAAATGGCGTGGTGATAACCTTGCAAAACAGAGGAAAAGTGGCATGAAATAGAGGATGAATTGGGCCAAACAGTGTGATGATAGTTGATGAATTAAAGATATTGACGAAAATCCTAAATGAGTAAAATAGGTATACAAGATTAGAGTTAATTGAAGGATGGAAACACGAAGAGAGAACTATTGAGCTGCCGGCCATGAAGGGGGAGAAGTGGGAAGATGCTGTCGGCAGTGGAAAAGAGAACCCAGAAAAGAAAATAAAAAGGGGACAGAAAAGAGTTAAAAGAAAACAAATTAAAGTTAACAAGATCCTTGAATAAATTAGATATGGAAAAGAAAGTAAATTAAGGTTTGCATAGGATGAAGATAGGATAAGATAATATAAAATTATGAATATGATAAATTTAGATTATATCATCTTATCTTATGTTTGGTGTGTACAAGGATTAAAAATAGGGTAGGGTGATTTTTTATGTCTTTCACAATATTTGTTATGTGTAAAATTAAAAATAGTATAAAATGATTTTTTAAGTACTTTTTTTTAAAGTAACATAATTTAAATTTATAATTTTTTTTGTTATAAATATAAATTAAAAATTTTAATATTATTTATAATACTATAATTAATAATCCAATTTATTAGCTGATTTTTTAATAAAAAAATTACTTCTAAAAAATTTATATTACTCTTTCAAAAATATTATTTTGTTAAGAAATGAATTTTTATAAAAAGCATTTTATATATTTTTTTCATTTTTTTCCTTTTGTTTTTTATTTCTTTTCTATGATTTAAATTTAAAATAATTTTTTATTGTAAATTAAATATTTTTTTAGAAAATTGAGTTTTTTTGGAAATAAGTTTATTTTTAAATTACATTAAATTTTTCAAAAGACTGTTCTTAAATATATTTCTTTATTTTTATGGTTTTTTTTATCTTCTTTCTTTTTTTGTCAATTATAAGGAAATATAGAAAACAAAAAAAAAAGAAGAAAAATACAAGTTAAATTTAATAATTCAATTTTGATGAATTAAAAAAATATATAATTTCCAATAATTTATGGTTAATAGTAATTTTTCTTTCAGGCAAAAAGAAAAAAATTTAGAAAGAAAAAATAAAAATTTAAATGTAAGAAAAAACTAGTTAAAAAATATATTTTATAATAATTTTTATGTTTGAATATTTATTTTCTAAAAAATAATTTAAAAAATGTGTACAAGAAAATATTATTTTATCAAAATTATAGTTTTTCTTTAATCAAAAACAAGAAAAAAAAAGAAAAAAATTATATTAACTAATTAAAAATTCTTACTATTTTATTAAATGTTAAAATTAATTTTTAAATATAAATGTTAAATATAAAATAATAAAATATGAGTATTTATTTTTAATCCTATAGGATTAGGAATAATCTTCACCTCTTAGAGAGGATTGAATTATCCTATACTAGGAGGATAACTAATCCTCCTTGCAATCCAATCCTCCCCTTAATGTATGCACCAAACATAAGATAAAATAATTATCATCTTATCCTATCCTATCCATCATACTATGCACCAAACATGACCTAAGTGAAATTATGTTATATTATTCACTAGGAACAAATTATAAATGACAAGAAGATTATTGATAAAATTAGAATTGAAAATTTTTAAGTATGGAACATTTATAAATAGGTGGCCCATGCATATATCCATAGGATGAAATATTGAATTTGATAGTCAATGAGTAAGAATACATGAATTGATTGTTGAAAGATAATAAAAAGGAAGATAAGAATTTATAGAAAATTCCTTATAGCTAAAATACGAAAATTTTTAATATAATTTATAAAATGATAAATAAAATTCAAAGAATGGAAAATTTTATTATAATAGACTTTACATGATATTGTTAGAGTGAGCTAGAATAAGACAATATAATTTAATTACAACAACATTATGAAAATTAATAGAAACTAAAATAAATTGATTGTAGGAATTAGTAAATGGAAATAATCTTGATGGAAGCAAATGGTCAAATGGATATTAATAGTGAATAAAGATTATTTGTAAAATCAAATGGAATTTTGAATATAATTTGAAAATTATTGTGCAGTGCTAAGAATCGAAGGATAAAGAGGTGAAAATGGCTCTACTAGATTTATACTGCATGGAAATAGAGGTAAGAAACATGTATAGGAGTTGCATAGGATAGGTTTTACTTGCAATTGAAAATTCTCAAAAATCTCGTTTAATCGTTTCTTACCCAATTTCCCAAATACAAGAAATAGAAATTATCTTTAATTCCTTCAAGTTTAAATATTGTATTATATGAAATGTTTTACATAAGTTGATTTATATGAAGTATTTTACATTAATTGAGGTTCGTGAAGTGCTTTACATGAATTGAACTATGCAAAATGATTTACATGGATTGAATTTTATGAAAGGATTTACATGAAGTGATTTATATGAAGTTACTTACGAGTATATAAAGTGATTTTATGAAATTGATGTCTCCCTGATGATTGTGCATATGAGATAGTGATGATTAGGCTGGGAGACATCCCAGACCTTCCCTTTACATGATATGACTGTGGGAGTTACGGTCAAATCCCACAGGTTTACTCAGTGACCACCTGACCAGTGCGAACTGTGAGTGATTGACAGTGGCCATTGTTACTAGGTCCCTATGGGGATACGAGATATGTGATTGTCCCTACAGGGATACAAGGTCCCTTCGGGGATACGAGATTGTGCATGAATTCTGGGAGATTATTTTCTATCGATATGTGATATATGACAAGTGATTGATTTACTGAATGATTTGATTTACAATATTGATACATGAATTGATTGAAAAGTGATAAAGGAAGTGATACAAGTTTTACAGTATATGTTTTTCTAATGCAAGTGCAATTATCCTATTTTAAGGATTTTAAATGAAGCATTTAACTGCATTGTATACTGAATTGATTTATATAAACTGTTTACATAAGTATTACTGCATAAAATGATTTTAAAGGTTTTAATATTCATATTTTAAATTATTTTTATAATGTGCACTTTTATATATGTTTCTTACTGAGCTTTCCCCAAAGCTCACCCCCTTTTTACCATCCCAGATAGCTTATCGATATACAAGAAGTCCGCTGCTTATAACTAGATGAAGAAATCACTAGAAGTTACAAGTACCAAATGATCAGGTACTTGTTAAATGTTTATTTATATTCAGACATTTATTTGCACAGCAGTTGTAATTATGAAATAGAACGTAAATATATATCTAAATTTAGTGGGATGTAACTTATGTGAAGTTTATTATGAACGGACTCTTAGTTATTATATTATAATCTGTTTTTAATTTATTATTATCAATTAAATTAATGGTTTACCGAATTAATTGAAATGAAAAAGATAGATTGTACTTACATCGGTACCGAATGCAAACCTATTGTTACCAATTAATTGAAAGAAAAAGATAGTATGGAAAAGGAAAAATTTGGTTCGAAATTTTATAATTTCGGACATTATAAAAATAAAGAGAAGTTTGAAGATTGAAGAAAAAGGAGAAAAAAAATCTAAATTATGGACATTGTGTTGCTTTTCTTTGACGCATATACACTCTCTTGGCATATTACTTTCTTCTCTTTTTAATCTCACAATTTTACTTGATTTTGCTCATTTCTTTCAGATTACAAAACCAAATTAAATGATAATCTGAGAGATAAAAGAAGAGAAAAGGATGTTAATTTGGTTAAATGAGATTTAAAAAAGGGATAAAATTGAGGAGTTCAAAGAATTTTTTTTTAAGTTGGGATGAAAACAAAAAGGAAAGAGATGATCACATGGTTTAGATTGCTTATTGTGGGAAATAAGTTTAAAAATGCCTTAGTTAAGAAATAAAGATTTTAAAATATACTTATATGAGAAAAAACTCGTCATCGACATTTCATATATATTTATTTTGTCACGACTCGAAGACCGCGACATTCACTTAATACTCATACTTTTCTTAGTCTACAAATTTATGAACTAAATTTTTCTTTTTCATTTTAAGGTTTGTATTCGGTGTCACTGTAGTTACTACTCTAATTTCACTAATCCTCTATACAATGTTTTATCATATCTTTAAGTTACATCCCGATTCATTGAACAACATACGTACTGTGTATTAATAAAAGTCTGTACATGTAAACAAGAGATTTACAAGGAATGTATACCTCAAAAGTAGCGAAGTGAATTCGCAGGATGATGGTTAGTACCAAACCTGCAAACCGTCTCCGAAGGCCCACTTAAAAGCTCTCATAGCATATTATAGCTTCAATAGTCTGAAAATAGATGAAATTTAGTAGGGTGAGCAAAACCACGGCTCAGTAAGATACTAATATAAATGCAGGAGTAGAATTATACTGTCTTAATCCTCAATGCTTAAAACCTG
The DNA here is from genome assembly GCA_032173925.1 of Heritiera fomes. Classification (NCBI taxonomy): domain Eukaryota; kingdom Viridiplantae; phylum Streptophyta; class Magnoliopsida; order Malvales; family Malvaceae; genus Heritiera; species Heritiera fomes. The sequence goes on from JAPDPM010000002.1 coordinate 20,773,996, forward strand.
CAAGTTTGCAATTACAATTCATCATTTCCATCGATAACTTCTCGTTATCTCAATTCCTCTCATCTGTCTATCACTCAGATCTCTATATAATCATCATAAGTACTTTTTATTTCTCTCATCATTATAATATAGTGCATCGCACAACAATATGTCGTGTCCAATTTGAATATCATGTACTATTGGTCCATACTCTCATCAATCTCATAGTACATCATGTCCAAATGAGATATCGTATCAAGTCACTTTTCCATTCTTAATCATACTTCCATATTCTATCATCTCATATCACTTTCCATATGGAGGATCATGATCACGGTGGTTTGAAGTCATAACTCTCTTCAGGTATATTCTATATTCATGCGTCTTCTATATTCATGTCTCATATCATATCATGACATCATGTAGATGAAATATCGATACCATCGGGTCATGATACTCCTCATATACTCTTCATGTTTTTGTACAATACATTAATGATTTAGTAGGCAGTTTATGTAACTTCACTGTATAAACTGCTATCATTTCAAATCATATCATATATACTTCAAAACATGCTCAACATATAACTTTCAATTCATTTCATAATTACTTTCAAAACATGATCGATGCATGTACAATTGCAAATCATGTATTTGTTTTTAGAGCATGTCTGAAACATGTGTGTTTTCAAAATATTTTTCATATACTGTAAGTCATATCAGGTCTAGAGTTTATATCAAATCAAACTATCCTCTAGACTGCATATCATGTCATGTTCGATGCAAAATCATATACAAATCATATAGGTGTCGAAATCATATATCATGTACATTTAAAACATATACAGTTTCAAAATATTTCTCTTTTCAAAGATGTTTCATGTACTATATAAATCATGCAAGTCTAGAGTTCATATCAATAAAATCATACTCTAGACTTCATATCATATTGGTTAGAAACTAGGCTAGATCCCTATCACTCTATCAATAAAGACTTAAATCACTGTAGCTAGCAGTGAAAATCATGTCATTGTCCCCTGGAAACCAACTAGAGCGCTATCTATGGCCATAGACCTCATCTCTCTCAGCCCTACTGATCAGGCGTGACTGAGACCTTTCCACGACTATTGTCGGACAAGCATCTCTGCCTAATGAGCGAAGCTCCAATTAGGGGGTTTCCACTATGCTTTATTGAATTTAATTCTTTTAGGGTGCCTACAGTCTCATAAAACATTTAAATCTTTATCTTTTCTTGTCAAAATCATGTAAAGCATATGGTAAAGTTCTTTAAGATGATTCATATATAAATATATATATATATATATATATATATACCATATACTTTATTTTTAAAACTAATGTATACTTTTTAGCATTCATATAAATGTTATTATAACATCTGAAGTTGTAGCAAGTTATGCTTATAAGCGATGCTATAAAACTATTTCAGTATGCAATTGCAGTAATATTTTCATCTAATACAGTGAAGCAATTCATCTAAATTATCGCCATCAATCTTTCGATTTTAAAACTTTCTTTCAGTCAAATCAATAAATCAATATTCAAATCATTCAAGGTATTCAAATTATTCAGTACTCAATTTATTCAATAATCAAATCACTTGGTATTCAAACCATTAGGTATTCAGTATCCTTTTCGATAATTATCGACTATAACAATCATTCGTATATTTCATTATTGATGCTAGTACCACATCATTAGTATGAATCCTCTTAGTATCTATGAGCATTTAACTACTATGTTTCTATGCAGCCATCAAGGTACTGCAATTATGCAACAACAATATCATCATTCGATATCTATTCTAGAGTTGACATCGAGGATAACAGAACCACAAGATTGATAGTCGCTTATCAAATTCATCTATGGTTTAACCATTGGCACACGTTCATAATTTTTAGCCTTGAGGTTCAATTTCATTCACTATCATAAAACCAAATTACAATCCTCAAATCAATTTTTCATATGGCCTGTATAATTTAATATTGAACTTATGCAATCGTCAATCTTATTATTCAAGGCCTATTCTATGGTTATAAGCAAAACCATATATTCATATATTTTCATCACTCATTTATTTGAATCTATAAATGATTGGATTGTGTCGTAATTTAACCTTAATGTCAATAAAGTTATGTATACTCAAATCATATATTCGTTATGACTCAACATCATAGCCATCCATTGTGTAACACAACATTGATACTAAGACCGATATCACTAATGTAGGTCCGTTTATTATCTCACGTATAACTAGTAATACGATGTAATACGGTGAAATCATCTCAGCATCGACCTCTTGAATTGTCCATATTATCACATTCGGAACCATTTAAAATCAAGAGATCGAATTCGACAAATTCTCAAATCATTACTCCGTTTATAGTTCCACAATTCAATAGCTCGACTATCAAAATTCCAACTGCGGTCTCCTCTTTCAAGCTATATCGTATAATTATCATTAGTTTCATCACTATTCCAACGAACTGATATTCCATCTCATTTTCAACTCGATAATCAACTTATAATGTTGATATAACTCGAATTGTCGATTCTATAAGACTCACAATATAATTCCTCACGTTATCGTGTTCATCCATTTACCTTCTCAACCATTTCAAAAATCAATTTTCCTATGACACGATAAGGTCCTTTCAAGTTTATCTTCGATAATTCTTTCTAGATTTCATTTATATGAGAAACTTAATCTTTTTCCTCAAACATTTTCATGAAATTTTTAGTAGCATAACAGCTTAATTTTTACTAAACCTCCTGCAAGGAAAACACAATTTATACCATAGCCGTTGTCTCACAATTGCTATGTCTCTACTAAGACCCCCACCATCAGTTGTGGGTCCTCTTAGCATTTTAAACATCAATTCAATCAATGCATCATATTAAAAAAATCACAATTCCCACATCATAGAATATAACATTACTAATGTTTTATAAAAGTATCTTACTTTGTGCTGAAGCTTAGCGCCTTAACAAGCTCCTAGCATCGTCGAACATCAAATCGCGCTCATCACTTCCGCTACAATTTTTACAACACCAATGCATTTACGTGAATATGTGACAATAAAATTATTGAATAACATCAATAATTTATTTTTCCTCATTTTCTTTACCTTTTCTTTCTTTTCTTCTTCTTCTTCCTTTTCTTCTTCTCTTTCTTCTTCTTTTCCTTCTTTCTCTCTTTCTTTTCTTATCTTCTTCTCTTTCTTCTTCCTTTCCTCCTTTCTTCTTTTCTTTTCTTTTCTTCTTTTTCTTTTCTCCTTTCTTTTCTTTTTCTTTCTTTCTTTTTCTTCCTATTTTTCTATTTTTTTCAGTTCAGGCCGGTTCAAACCGGTTCACCTCTGTTTTTCCGGTTCAGCCACCGGCGGCCACCCATTCCAGCGGTTCGGCCACCCTATTGCATCCCGTGGTTGCCACGAAGCCGGATCTGCCCTCCTTTCCCCTCTATCGTCGACGACGGTGCCGGATCTGGGAATGGGGGTTCAGCTTCTTTTCTTCCCTTTTTCTCCTTTCCTTTGCCGTTTTCTTCCTCACCGGCGGTCGCCTCCTCTTTCCTTTTCCTCCACTGGTGGCACGGGTGGCGTGGCAGTGGCTAGATCTGCAGCACTGCTACTTTTCCTTTTTCCTTTCTCCTTTCGGTTCACTTCGTGCATTTCTCTTTTCTTTCCTTTCTTTTTCTTTTCCATTGCCGACCAACCCTCTCTTCCTCTCTTCGGCTCACCGGCGACCTCTCTCCCCTTTCCTCTTCCTTCTCCCTCAACCGACGGGGTCGGCATTCATCTGGCAACAGAGGAGAAAGGAAATGGGAGGGGGTGGTCGGGTTGCATCCTGACCCTCCTTTTCGATTTTTTTAATTATATTTATAAATATATATTTATAAATATAATTATTAATTTATATATATGTATATATAAATACACATTTTTATTTTTCTTAAATTTTGGATTTCCTATTATCCAAAATAATTATACTCATTTCTATCTCTTTAATATTTAGATATCTTATTATCTGGAAATTATTTAAAATTACTTCCTCAACTTCATCGCTTCATTAAATTCGGGAATTCCAACAATTTTTCCATCTCGTAATTAAATTTATTTATTTACTTTCGCTTATTTATTTGCATAAATTAAATTCCCGAGTAATTTAATACCAAAAATAGGAAAAATTCTCGGTTATCACATCCTCCCCACTTTAAGAAATTCGGTTCTCCGAATTGAACTTAAGTAAAAGGTGGTATTGTTCCATATACTTATGATTCTTGACCCTTAGATCATCCTTTAAATAATTCTGCCAGTATACTTTCAATATCAAATCACTTTTTTTATCATTACATATCATTTTTCACCATATAATTATACTCCTTAAAATTTCTTATTACTTGGGAGTTATTAATTTCCACTCCTTTTTTTTTACATAATAGCCGTTTCACAGTATTTATCATTCGTTTCTCTCATTTGGTGCCTTGTCGATATAAGTGATAATCATTGTTTACTCGAATTAATCAATAGTATGTAATTGTCCCAGTAGCTTTCAAATGTCGTGCATCCGCTCTCAATATACCTTTAAGCTGTAACATCCCAAATCCACAGTATAACATAACATTCACTTATAAATCACACTTACTTACCGGTTGGGTTGTCTGTGATGCTTAACAACTCCTAACACTTTAATAGGAATTAGTACTCTTGTTTCTCGTATTAATATGGAAATATGAATTATTAAATTCTTTCCTTAAGATGTATATACATTCCCTTCTATTTAAAGTAGTACTGTACAACTTTACTGAATATATAAAAGAAAATATTGTACCTTCGATATCAAATCTCTGGAAGGTAATTCCCTTAGTCCGAAATCAATAATCTGTGGAGTGGAAAAATAAGGAGTGAGAGACAACATGCTCAGTAAGGAAGGTGTATGCTGCTTTATACAAATAAAACTATATCCCTCAAATACGTTTATTTTTCTTAACAATAAACCCAGTAGGAAAACAATGGATATAGTAAATAGTAAACAGGATTCAATAGATCCTTTCAGTAAATAGAAATCAATAAGTTGAGACTAGGCAACAAACAAATCATGCTCTCATTGTTCCTCCAGGAACACAAGTCGTCCGCTTTTGGGGTGCACCCGTGGGTCCATCGACCCGAGCCATCGCCCCAGGCAGGTTACTCAATTACGTGAATAGTAATGTATGAACTTAGGGCCTAATGTCTCAAAAATCACTTTTATATCTCATGAAAAACCTTTATGGAATTATTTCACCCATATTATCATTTTCTCAAAATGATTTGATTTCCAAAAAGGTTTTATATTTTCTGTTTACAAAACATAATGAAAATAGTCCAAATTTTCACCAAGTAATGCCTGAGAAAATATAAGTTAAATTGGCTCGCCCATGGTTAGCTCGCACATGGTCAACTCGCCCATTACGGCTCGCCCATGGTCCGTTCGCCCATTGCGGTGAACTAGTGTTCGCCTGCCAACTTTAGAATTTAAAAAAACAAGTTAAACTGGCTCGCCCATAGTCAACTCGCCCATTATGGCATTGCCATGGTCAGTTCGCCCATTCTGGCATTGCCCATGGTCAATTCACCCAATGCGGCATTTCCATGGTTAACTCACCCAATGTGGCACTTCCATGGTCAACTCGCCCATTTTTATTAAAACAGGGTCACCCGCCCAAAACATTATAAAAGGGCTCGTCCTCCATTGGCTCGCCCGCCCTTTACCAGTTCGCCTAAATCAAATGATTTATCAATTTAATGCATGTCATAAACTAAAACAATTTCTCAATAATTTCATAAAATTTAACTCCACAGGACATGCATTCACTTCACACACATCTCCATTACCTGGCCTTACGTGGCCTTGCTTCCGGATCGCCTTCTCGATCGCTTTTACCAATACCTTAATTCCCAGCTGCAAAATAATTTATTAAAACCATTAATATTTTCTTTTCGAATATTTCCTAAAACTATTACTATTTTCCTTTCACATATTTGCGAGACTTAGACGAGATTTTGAGACCAATCTACAGCTCGCCATTCGTCCAACAGAGCTCGCCAATCGTTAATGGGCTTACACATGGAAGCTCGCCCAACCTTACTTGCCATTCAAATATTGGCTTATTCATGGGAGTTCACCCAACATGGGAGCTCGCTCGACCATTCAACTCGCTATGCTCTTGCATATCAGTTCGCCATTCGTGGCTTTTTATTCGAAGGTGGGCTTGCCCCATGAATTGAACTAACACTTGGCGACCTCGCCCACTTAGACAAGGACTTTCAACTTGGCGAGTTCTTTATTTCCTACTCGCCTCATTGGCGATCACTAACATTCCACATGGGCGATCACAATAGTCGCCATTCTCGCCTTTTTGGCGATTATCAATTCCAAACATTTTAGGCGATCATAGCTCTTGTCCATTCGGGTGATCAGTTTGATTATCCAAAATATTGGCGAACATGATATCGTCGATTCATGCATACCATTGAACTCGCCTCACCCTTTGGGCGAGTACCCCAAATTTCTTTGCTCGCCTAGTTGGCAAGCAGTTGGATAATCCCATTCGCCCATCGTGTTTCTTATATATTCTAACAAGATTTAGCTAAAACAAGGCTATATCTATGTTTATTACGTTGAAAAACATAGAAATCTACCATTGAATATCAAAAACCATAGAAATATGGAATTCACCTTATCTGAGTTGCACTTCCAGAAACAGAGTGCTTTCTGCCTCACTTAGCTTTACTTTGCTTGTTTCTTAGCTCTTCAACGATGGAGGAAAGATTTAACTGACCAAAGGATGAAGTTCCATGGTTCACGTATGAGAGGAACGGAAGAAACGAAGTTGAATTTGCCGCAAAATAGGATGGGCGAGAAGCGAGTGTGGTTTTTTCCTCATGTATTCTTCTTATATAGCCATTCAAATCCACTCAAAACCTACCACTTGTTCCTATCCCGTTTTCTTTCATCATTTCACGTCTTTCATGCATTAAAAACGGAAGAAAATTGTGACAAAAGGAATGGTGGTGAAGCTTCCTGCTGCAGTCCGTTTTTTTGACTAAATTTTCTCTTCTGTTCTCCTTCCTCTCTACGCCGTTTCCAACCACTAATATTGACTTTTATCTCATCTTTTCCTTGCCCTTAATTACCTAAACCGAATTGTACAAGAGAAGCAAAGTGGTGTGAAGTCCACTTATAGCCTCTTTTATTGACTTTTCTTCATGCTTAAATTTCAAAGCTTCCTCCAATAAGCTCCTAGGCATCATGTTATATTTAATTTCCAGTCTTATAATTTTTTAAGATATTCATTCTATTTCACATACACCATATAGAATTTAAATCCAGTAAAAATGGGAAGTGAAAATCCACATTCAATATTTTGTTTCACTATCAATTCTTTACAAATATGGTGTACAGTGTAAAATAATATGGTCTTACATTTCTCCCCACCTTAAGAAATTTGGTCATCCATATTTCACTTGGACCTATCACTGAAAAAGCTCTGGATACTTCTCACGCATAAGGCTCTCTAACTCCCAAGTAGCCTTCTCCTCATTATGATACTGCCAGAGCACTTTAACTAAAGGAATCGTCTTAAATCGCAATACTTTATCCTTCCTATCCAGAATCCGTACCGATTTCTCAACGTAACTCATGTCCTTTCTGATCTCCAGTGGCTCATGTCGAATCACGTGAGAAGGAATTGGATTGTACTTTCTCAACATCGAGATATGAAATACGTTATGCACTCCTGACAACTCTGGTGGTAGTGCTAACCGATATGCCACATCTCCCATGCGATCTAAGATCTCATAAGGCCCAATATATCGGGGGCTCAACTTTCCTCTCTTCCCGAATCTCATTATACCTTTGGATGGTGAGACCTTTAAGAATACATAATCACTTGTTACAAACTCTAATGGTCGGTGTCTGGTATCTGCATAACTCTTCTGCCGACTCTGAGCCGTTCTGAGCCTCTCACAGATCATCCGTACATCACGAGAAGCCTGCTCGAAAAATCGGAAGCTAACAGTTATGGTCCCCCACTTCTTCCCATGCTATTAGGGATCTGCATCATTTGCCATACAAGGCCTCATAAGGTGCCATGCCAATGCTCATATGAAAGCTATTATTATAATCAAATTCTGCCAGGGGTAAGTGATCGTCCCATGAGCCTCTAAAGTCCAATGCACACTCTCTCAACATATCCTCGAGCGTCTGTATCGTATGCTCGGACTGTCCATCAGTCTGTGGATGAAAAGCGGTGCTAAAAGTCAGCTAGGATCCCAGAGCTTCCTGAAATCTCTCCCAGAAATGAGAGGTGAAGTGGGAGTCCCTATTAGAGGTGATACTCACTAGAACACCATGTAACCTCACTATCTCCTTGACATACAAATCGGCGAAGGCACTAACTGAATCTGTAGATCTCATGGCCAAGAAATGAGCAGACTTAGTCAATCTATCTACTATCACCCAAATAGCATCATACCCCTTCCGGGTCCGTGGTAATCCCATAATAAAATCCATAGTAACATGCTCCCATTTCCACATAGGAATCGATAATGGTCGAAGCATACCTGCCAGCTTCTGATGTTCAATCTTAATCTACTGGCATGTTAGACATCTAGCAACAAAATCAGCGATGTCCTTTTTCATCTTAGGCCACCAATACACTCTCCGAAAATTCTGGTACATCTTAGTACTACCCTAATGTAACATGTATCTAGAGGTATGGGCCTCTAATAAAATCAAATATCGAATCTACTGATCATTGGGAACACATATCTAACCTCTAAACCTCAGTATCCCATCGGTGCCAATCTCAAAATCTGACATAACTCCCATCTGAATCTGACTGGTTATCCTGACGCAATAATATCACCCCTCTGAGCTTTTCTAATCCGATCCATCAAATCTGGCTCTATACGGGTACTAGCCGTAAATCCATACCGGTCAGAAGATATAACTGTCAAGCTGAGGCTAGAGAACTGCTCTATCAAATCGTGCTCCCTGATCATCATGTAAGATACCATGCCAACATGCTTACGGCTCAGTGCGTCTGCTACTACATTAGCTTTACCTAGGTGATATAAAATCTCACAATCATAATCCTTTAGCAGTTCCATCCACCGTCCCTGCCTCAAGTTCAACTCTCGCTATGAGAATATATACTTCAAACTCTTATGGTCTGTATATATCTGAAATTTCTCCCCGTACAAGTAATGTCGTCATATCTTCAGTGCAAACACTATTGTGGCTAGCTTCAAATCATGTGTCGGGTAATTCCTCTCATGATCCTTCAACGTTGAGAACCATAGGCTATAACCCGACCATGCTGCATGAGCACACACCCTAAACCTTGAGCGGATGCATCGGTATACACCATAAATCCACCTGATCCCCTATGAAGTGTTAATACAGGGGCACTAGTAAATCTCCTCTTAAGCTCGAGAAAACTACGCTCACACGCATCATTCCACTCAAACTTCACATCCTTACGTGTGAGTTGTGTCAATGGAGCAGCAAGTCTAGAAAATCCCTCCACAAACCTGCAATAATATCCGGCAAGACCTAAGAAACTCCGTATCTCAGTAATCGTGTTAGGCTTTTCCCACTGAACAATGGCCTCTATCTTGGACGGATCGACTGACACCCCATCCTTTGACACTACATGTCCGAGAAATATGATATAATCAAGCCAGAACTCGCATTTACTAAGCTTAGCATACAATTTCCGCTCTCTGAGGGTCTGTAAAACAATCTGCAAATACTGCTTGTGCTCCTTCAGAGTCTTAGAATAAATTAGGATGTATTCTATAAATACTATGACAAACTTATCCAAAAAGGGATGAAACACCTCATTCATCAAACTCATAAAAGCTGCAAGGGCATTTGTTAACCCAAAATGCATCACTAGGAACTCATAGTGACCATAGCGAGTCCAAAATGCTATCTTATGCACATCCGACTCCTTAATTTTTAACTGGTGATAGCCCGATCGGAGATCTATTTTGGAAAATACCTGTGCACCCTTGAGTTGATCAAACAGATAGTCAATCCTGGGTAATGGATACTTATTCTTAACGGTAGCCCGATTCAACATCCGATAATCTATACACAACCTGAGACTACCATCCTTCTTCCGAACAAATAATACTGGAGCTCCCCACGGTGACACACTAGGACGTATAAATCCCTTATCTAATTAACTCTTGGAGCTGCTTCTTGAGCTCATCTAACTCTGTCAATGCCATCCGATATGGGGGTTTAGAAATTGGCTCCGTACCGGGTACCAACTCGATCGTAAACTCTGTCTCTCGATCCAGTGGTAACCCTGGTAAATCCTTTGAAAATACATCCGAGAAGTCCTTGACCACAGGAATCTCTTGGATCTCTGGATGTTTCCTCTCTACATCCTCCACAATAGCAATATATCCTTCATAAACATTCATACACAACCACAATTTCAGTACACATGTCATCTCACAAACATATATTCACATACTTTTTATTAATTTACAATAACTTTACAATATACTTTTCGGGATGAGCGAAGGTAATAAACTTAGTATTACAATCCAAACTCACATGGTTCGCAGCTGACCAATCCATACCCAAAATGATATCAAAATCATATATATTTAACAAAATTAGGTTAGCTGTCATAACCTTCTCTCCTATAGTCAATTTACAGTTCCTATATATAATTTCTGTTCTTTGGAAATCTTTAAAAGGGGTTTTCACTTGCAACGTATACCCTAACAACTCTGGCTCTATTGGGGTCCTGTTAGCACATGTAGGCGATAAGAACGAATGAGTAGAGCCCGGATCAATTAAGGCAATTACGGGAATATCAAAAAGATAAACCTTACCTTTAATTACATCAATAGAGGCGTCGGTAGTCTCCTGATCCATCGTATACACTTGACCTTGAGTCACAACCTTCTTACCCTTCTCTGCGGTTGTCGCCCGCCTAGGCTGTGAGGATGTCGCTTTCTCTGGCTCACTCTGAGCTGCCGATGCCACTATCTGAGGTAATGCAAGAGGAATAGTAGAAGCAATTGACTCTCTGAGCATCGGGCAATTCTTCATAAAGTACCCAATTTGTCCACATTTAAAACATGCCCTAAACATTAAAGGACAAGGGCGTGACCCATGTGACCTTCCACAATGTCTACATAAAGGCACAACACTTCTCTGAGTAGTGGTGGGGCCACTAGCAGGAGTAGAGACTGCTGGTCTATTAAAATTGACATCTGTAATCTGTATGCCCGTAGGTCTAGTCCTTTTAGGCTGCTATCTACCTGATCTGTCCTCCATAAACCTCTTAGCCTTTCCCTTTGCTTTACCTTTAGTCTTACTACTGAAATCGAGTTGGTACTGCTCATAATCCCTCTCACATAGCTGAGCCCGTCGAACTATCTCATCATAGGTCGAAATATCAAATGGGGCTAGCTTCATTCTGATAGATGGCCTCAAACCTGCCCTAAACCTCGAAATCTTATATCTGGTATTCGCACTAGTCTGTGGATCAAAACGGCTCAATGTATTAAATTTGGCCTCATACTCGTCCACTGACATGCTACTCTGAACTAAATCCATGAATTCCTGCTGTAATTTTTCCTGAGCAGTGTCAGGAATATACTGTCTCTGAAAAGCATCCACAAAAATATCCCAGGATAGATCCTGATGCTGAGCAAATAATACAGTATGAGTGGCCTTCCACCAATGTTTCGTATCATCTGCCAACTGGAATACTGCTAGGCCTACTTTCTCCGTTTCTGAACATCTCATAATCTTAAGTAATCTCTCAACCTCAATAATCCACTGTTCTGCTACCAATGGATCCCTAGATCCCTTAAATTTCGACGGATCTAACTTTTTAAATGATTTCACCAATGCCACATCACAATACGACTCCACATCTCGAGGCGACTGAATCAATGGTTGTGGTGGAACTACCTGTGGCTGAGGTACCGGTGGTGGATTAGGCTAAGGCTCGGGTATATCTGGTGCCGGCTGTGGTGGTGCTGGCGCCACTACTGGAGCTGCAACTCTCTCCATCTTTGCCTTATCCGCGGCTCTATCCGCCTGATACATAGCCATAAAATTGGCTACTAGCCTCTCTACTCGGCTCACACGAGTATCAACGTTCTCCGGCTGTATAGGACGTGGAGGTCTTGGGGCAGTTTCCGGTGTCTGCGACTCCAGAATCTGTGTTGCCCTTCCTCGGCCTATATCTCTAACTGAGTGTGTCACCCTTCTTCTTCCACTCATATCTGTACCATAGAGATCGTTTATCACTTTTCATTAATATATCAATTATATATTCAGATTATACAGTATTACAGGGAATGTTTACTAATCACTTTTCGTTTTAAGCATCACTAGACATCCGACCAACCCTGCTCTGATACCATTAAATCTGTAACATTTCAAATCCACAATATAACATAATATTCACTTATAAATCACACTTACTTACCTGTTGGGCTGTCTGTGATGCTTAACAACTCCTAACACTTTAATAGGAATTGGTACTCTTATTTCTCGTATTAATATGGAAATATGAATTATTAAATTCTTTCCTTAAGATGTGTATACATTCCTTTCTATTTAAAGTAGTACTGGACAACTTTACTGAATATATAAAAGAAAATATTGTACCTTCGATATCAAATCTCTGGAAGGTAATTCCCTTAGTCCGAAATCAATAATCTGTAGAGTGGAAAAATAAGGAGTGAGCGACAACGTGCTCAGTAAGGAAGGTGTATACTGCTTTATACAAATAAAACTATATCCCCCAAATATGTTTATTTTTCTTAACAATAAACCCAGTAGGAAAACAATGGATATAGTAAACAGTAAACAGGATTCAATAGATCCTTTCAGTAAACAGAAATCAATAAGTTGAGACTAGGCAACAAACAAATCATGCTCTCATTGTTCCCCCAGGAACACAAGTCATCCGCTTTTGGAGTGCGCCCGTAGGCCATCGCCCCTCACGGCTATCTCGGCTAGATTTATGGCCATAATCTATATGTGGTCCTCGGGTCCACTTGCCAACTGACCTCGAGACCGCTGATGACTTGGCAGGTCAATCAGCCTTGTGACGCCCTGGGGTACACCTGTGGGTCCATCGACCCGAGCCATCGCCCCAGGCGGGTCACTCAATTACGTGAATAGTAATGCATGAACTCAGGGCCTAAAGTCTCAAAAATCACTTTTATATCTCATGAAAAACCTTTATGGAATTATTTCACCCATATTATCATTTTCTCAAAATGATTTGATTTTCAAAACGGTTTTATATTTTCTGTTTACAAAACATAATGAAAACAGCCCAAATTTTCACCAAGTAACGCTTGAGAAAATATAAGTTAAATTGGCTCGCCCATGGTTGGCTCGCCCATGATCAACTCGCCCATTACGGCTCGCCCATTACGGCTCGCCCATGGTCCGTTCGCCTATTGCAGTGAAGTAGTATTCGCCCGCCAACTTTAGAATTTAAAAAAACAAGTTAAACTGGTTCGCCTATAGCGGCTCGCCCATAGTCAACTCGCCCATTATGGCATTGCCATGGTCAGTTCGCCCATTCTGGCATTGCCCATGGTCAACTCGCCCAATGCGGCATTTCCATGGTCAACTCGCTCAATGTGGCACTTCCATGGTCAACTTGCCCATTTTTATTAAAACAGGGTCACCCGCCCTTTACCAGTTCACCCAAATCAAATGATTTATTAATTTAATGCATGTCATAAACCAAAACAATTTCTCAATAATTTCATAAAATTTAACTCCACAGGACATGCATTCACTTCACACACATCTCCCTTACCTGGTCTTATGTGGCCTTGCTTCCCGATCGCCTTCCCGATTGCTTTTACCAATACCTTAATTCCCGGCTGCAAAATAATTTATTAAAACCATTAATATTTTCTTTTCGAATATTTCCTAAAATTATTACTATTTTCCTTTCAAATATTTGCGACACTTAGGCGAGATTTTAAAACCAATCTACAACTCGCCATTCGCCCAACAGAGCTCGCCAGTCGTTAATGGGCTTACACGTGGAAGCTCACCCAACCTTACTCGCCAATCAAATATTGGCTTATTCATGGGAGTTCACCCACCATGGGAGCTCGCCCGACCATTCAACTCGCTATGCTCTTGCATCTCAGTTCGTCATTCGTGGCTTTTTATTCAAAGGTAGGCTCGCCCCATGAATTGAACTAACAATTGGCGACCTCACCCACTTAGACAAGGACTTTCAACTTGGCGAGTTCTTTATTTCCTACTCGCCTCATTGGCGATCACTAACATTCTACATGGGTGATCACAATAGTCGCCATTCTCGCCTTTTTGGCGAGCATCAATTCCATAAATTTTGGGCGATCATAGCTCTCGTCCATTCGAGCGATCAGTCTGATTATCCAAAATATTGGCGAACATGATATCGCCGATTCATGCATACCATTGAACTCGCCTCACCCTTTGGGCGAGTACCCCAAATTTCTTTGCCCGCCTAGTTGGCAAGCAGTTGGATAATCCCGTTCGCCCATCGTGTTTCTTATATATTCTAACAAGATTTAGCTAAAACAAGGCTATATCTATGTTTATTACGTTGAAAAACATAGAAATCTACCATTGAATATCAAGAGAACCATAGAAATATGGAACTCACCTTATCTGAGTTGCACTTCTAGAAACAGAGTGCTTTTTGCCTCACTTAGCTTTACTTTGCTTGTTTCTTAGCTGTTCAACGATGGAGGAAAGATTTAACTGACCAAAGGATGAAGTTCCATGGTTCACGTATAAGAGGAACGGAAGAAACGAAGTTGAATTTGTAGCAAAATAAGATGGGCGAGAAGCAAGTGTGGTTTTTTCCTCATGTATTCTACTTATATAGCCATTCAAATCCACTTAGAACCTACCACCTGTTCCTATCTTGTTTTCTTTCATCATTTCACGTTTTTCATGCATTAAAAACCGAAGAAAATTGTGACAAAAGGAACGGTGGTGAAGCTTCCTGCTGTAGTCTTTTTTTGACTAAATTTTCTCTTTTCTTCTCCTTCCTCTCCACGCCATTTCCAGCCACTAATATTGACTTTTATCTCATCTTTTCCTTGCCCTTAATCACCTAAACCGAATTGTACAAGAGAAGCAAAGTGGCGTGAAGTCCACTTATAGCCTCTTTTATTGACTTTTCTTCATGCTTAAATTTCAAAGCTTCCTCCAATAAGCTCCTAGGCATCATGTTATATTTAATTTCCATCCTTATAATTTTTTTAGATAGTCATTCTACTTCACATACACCATATAGAATTTAAATCCAATAAAAATAGGAAGTGGAAATCCACATTCGATATTTATTTTCACTATCAATTCTTTACAAATATGGTGTACAGTGTAAAATAATCGAGTCTCACATAAGCGTTCTCATATTATGCTCAAAAATTCATATCAGTAGGGAGCAGTGCTGTCTGTAAATTTGGAATCCCAAAGCCTTTTGCTATTTCCCATAAGCATATGACAATTAGAGATTCCATCACATGTACCGCTCACTGGAACTCCACATATATTCTCATCGTTCCATAATCATGTTCCGACTATGGCACTAGAAACATTTAGAAGCCTGACAATGGAAAGTGCTTCCATTTAAACAATCAGTCCTTAATCACTTCCATATCCTCATATCTCTTCTAGACTCTTCATTGTTATCCCCAATACTCATTTTCACATTTATTTCATCAAGTCTGCACCTCATTGCAGACTTCACTATTAATCATCTCTTGCCATAAATGCAACATTTATCAATCATTTTCTCTCTATATCTCTTTTCATGTAGTATTCTTATTACATCTCCTATTCTTTTGGTATACTCGATATCACTTAAGTTTTAAAGTATACCTAAACATGAAATCTTTTCTTAATTTAGACTCCATAGGTGACTAATAAAATCATCAATTTTTTCATCATGTTATCCATACAATTTCACCATTCCGAGGTGTGTGTATATATGTGACATCCTCATCACTAACCAAATAGCAACTAACTCTTACTTCAAATAACAAATAAATCGACTAGTTTATCCGATGTCAATCTTCCTTACTGTTATGCATGATGCATTATTATCCGAGAGCAGTATCAAAATTCACATGTATAAAATTTTTCATTTATAAACATGTGTCACATACATCAGGATCTCAAATATCCATACAACCTAATTCCCCCGAATATACACAAGTATGATACTGTACTGTACAATAGCCGAAGTACGGCCAACTACTTATACCTTCAAGGATATGTAGGAAGTGTGTCTCGAAGGTATCTCAAAACCCCAAAAGATGCTCCTCTACCCGGAGCGGGATTACTTCAAGTAATCTGTATGAAAAATAGCTGTAAAGGAGTGAGTTTACGCTCAGTAAGAAACTTATGTAAAAGAGCGTACTATATCACTATATGCAATTTTCCTGCTTGGCTCTATAATGTCATGTAAAATCATTATAAAACGTAGGTCGTATATTTCTTTCGCAAATATCAAATACAAGTAAATCATGCTTTCAAATATTTCCACGGATCTCAAATCACGTAAAATTAAATAGGCAAATACAAATACTTTCAAATAGATGGGAGACAATTTATATCCGACAGATTCATGCACCAAGTAATTCTCATCATGGATACAACAAATATATCCTTTAAGGATAATCCAGAGAGATGATGGATACAGCAAATATATCCCGTAAGGGATAATCCAATATAAGGATCTCATGAGGATACCGCAAATATATCCCGTAAGGGATAATCCTGAGAGATATCAAATAAATGGCGTACCCACGTATGGGCCAGGGATCCTCCCCAAAGCCGAATCAAATAAAAGACTCATGGCCATTGTCTATAGCCCACAGTTTCACTAGTCAGGTGCCGTACTGCGGGTTTGAGGGCTGGACTAGAGCTTCTCAGTCAAGTACAAGTAACAAATAATGTGCATACTCTTTCGAGAGATTCATAGTCTCCAAAACCTTATTCGTATAGGTTTTCAACAAGTACAATTATCTTTTCTTAAAACAGGTTCTCAAAACCTTTCTTTCAAATAGGCAGTCGACTGGTCATATATGGCAGTTGACTGCTACACCACGTTTTGCCTTATTGAATTTCTTTCCCTTTTTGAAATTCAATTATTTTTATTTTTCAAAATACAACAGGGCAGTCGACTGGTCCCAAATAGCAGTCGACTGGTTTTGAAACAGAATGTTCTCCGAGAATTAGTAGTCGACTGGCCCCCTTGGCAGTCGGCTGGTTTGAAATAGAATGCATTTTGGCAAATAGCAGTCGACTGGTTTTCAAACAGAATGCATTTTGGGTAACTAGCAGTCGACTGGCTTACATAGCAGTCGACTGGTTTGAGTCGGTTTTCGAGAAACGGCATTTTGGTTGTCTCTAGGCAGTCGGCTGCTCCTAACCTAATTGGTACTAGGAGACAAGTCCGAAAATGT
Source organism: Heritiera fomes (assembly GCA_032173925.1). NCBI lineage: Eukaryota > Viridiplantae > Streptophyta > Magnoliopsida > Malvales > Malvaceae > Heritiera > Heritiera fomes. The sequence continues at coordinate 20,791,517 of JAPDPM010000002.1, forward strand.
CATTTTTCCTGCATAAGACAACTAGTGCTTCTCTCCAAAACCATCAAAATCACATTAAAACATGCGGATATAGCCGCCTTACGTCCGTTACATAAATTCCTTACCTCGATTAAGATTAATCCACAAGCTTGGTAGAATCAACCCTTGTCCTTTTTCACTTCTTCAAGCTGTAACCATCATGGCAATTTAAAACTTAATAAATATACTAGACCAACTCTATACAACTCCAAACCCTCAATAAAATCAACTGAAACCATTTAACTCTCTTACTTTTGCAATTCACCAAAAATTCAGGATTTTAGATCTCCTTACTCACTTGGATTCAACCTTTCATATTAAAGGCATAGGTTAGGCTATCGATAAGGATCCTTTTTCATTAGAGAAGCTTAGCGAATCGATGACATGAGATGATGGTTTGTCAAGGTGAGAAACTTGGACATTTAGAGGAAATGGAAGGAACGAGAGGGAGAGGGAGAGGGAGATGGGTGCTGCCGTGGGGTGCAAGAGATGATGATGATGAGTCATGTTATTTCATTTAATGCCCATTAATGCATTCTTATCATCTCAGCCATTGACCACCTCCTTTGACCCCTTTAAATCCTCTTCTTTTCTTTATTATCTTAACCACATACCCATTTAATTGCCAATATCTGATTTTTTTTCTCATACTTCAATAAATGTTGCAATATAAGAATTTATTTCTTGATTATTTGACCATCAATTGCCTTAATTCCTCTTATGTCCCATACACCATATATATATATATATATATCAGAAAATTCATATTTATTCCATTAATTCAAGTTGGAAAACTGTACAAGTATAGGAAAATTGCAGAAAATTGGGGATTTCACAATATATATATCATCATTTTTTTAATTATATTTATAAATAAATATTTATAAATATAATTATTAATTTATATATATATGTATATATAAATTATTTAAATACTATTTTCCTACTAAATTTATTAAAAATCATTTGAAGTAAATTCTGTTCACCCTATCTTGGATTGCTTATCTACACTTGAGCTAACATAATCCAAATAAATTGATTACATATGATGCTTATTTTTATTGTTAGCATGTTAGGAGACCTAATAGATTGCACACATGAGTGGTTCTATTGCCAACCAACAAAATCACTCACAACCTATTTACTACAAAAAAACAACTCTTCACAACCTACAAAAACCAAAATTTTTCCTATTTTCTCCTTCATATCAAAACTAACCAACTCCATCCCTATTTTTTTTAAATAAATTTGTTTTTACTACGAACTGCCTAGCTCGCTGCTTGGCAACATGCGAGTGCTGTTAGGCAACACTTTGTTACTAGCAGCAAGATGTTGCCAGCATCCAAATTGAGTTCTTGGAAATGAATTTCTAAGAGCTGCATTGTGCTTTTACAAATGCATATCCATGTGCTCTTTTGTGCTCCCAAAAATTTCATTTTCAGAGTATGGAAAAATAAAATATTTGAAATATGATGAAGGATAAATATATCAAAATCTCTAAAAATCCAAAATTTTTCTATTTTCTTCTTCACTACAAAACCAACAAATTCCTACCCTCTTTTTAGCAACAATTTTTTTTCGATGAGCTACCAGTCAGCATGCAAATTGAGCTCCCAAAGATGGATTTTTAGGAGCTCTATTGTGCTTTAGAAGATGGATTTCCGAGAGCTCTGTTGTGCTCCCAGACATCCATTTTCAAGACCCTTATTGTGCACTGGAAAAATTCATTTCTAAGAGTACTAAAAATTAAAATTTTGAAATATTAAGAAGGATAATTATGTAATTTTCTTATAAAGGTACTTTAGTATTAAAAAATATTTAAAAATAGGTTGTGAGGAATAAATGATAAATTGTTAACAGAATTTCTCTACACACATTGACGTGGCTTGTGATAGATTAAAATCAGTTAATAAATTTGGAGTTAATTAAAGGAAGTTAGGAGCTTCAAGGACTAAATTAAATAAATTAAAAATTCTAAAGGGAATAGTCTGTGATAACCGCAAATTTTCCATTTATTGGAAATTATTAATATTAGAAATTAATATTAAAGAAAACAGATAAGTGGAAATAAGTATAAGATGAGAAATCATGAAAAATAATGAAGAGAGGAAATTTAATTTGGATAATGGAAATCCAAATTAAATAGGAAATAAAAAGGAGAAATAAATGGATATTAAGAAAATCCAAATTAAATGAAATAAAATGCATATGTTATATATTTATATGATTAGATTATATAAATATATTTTGATATGTTTTTATATAAATACATATGTATATATGAAATATAGTATATATTATAAAATGATATATATACTATTTTATGTTAAATAAATACATATGTATGTTATTATAATACATTTTTGTATATAAATATATAATATATAAATATATATAGTATTTGATTTTAAATGTATAGATATATATATATATGGTATTATATGAAATATATATCATAAAATAATTATATATAATTATATAAATATAATTATATATATTATTTATAAAAAAAAAAAAAGAGAAAAAGGGAATCGGGATATACCCGATTCCCATGTTATTTTCTCCTCTGTTAAAACAGAGGAGAAAACGTAAACAAAACAGAGGAAGCCGGCCACCGTCGGTCGGCCGATCGAGGGAGAAAGGAGAGGAGCGCGACGTCGCCGGCGAGAGGAGAAGCGAACGACGGTGACCCGAGGCGGAAGAAGAAAGAAAACAGAAACGGAAACGAAGGAAAAATCGGCGGAAAATCGGAAGAGAAAAGAAAATGGAAACCTGCGGTGCCGGCGGAATTGGCCGCCGCCACTACAACCGAAGCATCGGTGGAAGGAGAGGAATGGGATGGAGGCCACCGGTGAGGCCAACGACGGCGGAGGAAGGCCGACGGAGGAGGAGAAGTGACCGAAGGTAAACCGAGTAGATCCGCCACCGTGCCGCCGATCCAGGCTGAGCTGAGGCCACCGACAGCTTCGTCTCAACGCCGACCAGCTGCTGAGCCACCGAACCGCCGGAGAATCAGCCGCCGGAGGAGAACCGGCAGTGGAGGAAGGTTGACCGGTCTGACTGGTATGAACCGGTCAGACCAAGGAAAAAAGAAAAAGAAAAAAAAGAAAAAGAAAAAAAAAAGAAAAGAAAAAGGAAAAAGAAAAAGAAAAGAAAAGAGAAAAAGAAGAAAAGGAAGAAAGAGGAGAGAGAAAAAGGGAATTCCGGGAATTTAGAAAATTCTCGAGAATTCGGAGATTACGGGAAATCTCGAGAAATACGGGAATCGGTAAGAAATCCCGAAAAGTACTAAATTATTTAAATAATTTATTTATTTAAATAATTGTAGAAAAATTCTAAATTTTAGAATTTAAATTCCAGAAAAATTCTCTCGATGACCGAGCCAATGGAATCGGGCGAGGTGAACACAGGCGCGACCTTCGAGAGGCAGTCGCCGACCCGAAACAGGTAAGGGAGACATGTGCCGCCTGTAAGGATATTCGGCCATGTTTTTAAATTGCATTTAATTTTATAAATGCTATTGATAACTATCGGTTTTATAGTGTGATGGTTTATCGGATGAAATTGTGATGAAACACCGGTTGAAAATATAAACTGTATTTTCGTGCAGGAGGCTAACCAAATCGGTAGCCGTTATAATGCCGAAATATTATCGAAAAAAATTACTGAAATTTACCGAAAATCACCGAAAACCAAAATAAAAGATTTGATTTCACGTGAAACGATTTCTAACATGAAAATCGAGAAATCGATTAGTTTTCATAAAACATGAATATATTGATAATTAATTTTAAAATATTCATGTTTTGAAAATGGTGAAAAAGGAAATCACCTAAATTTATTCTGATAGGTGATATTTCACGTGAAACGAAATGAAAATGAAAAAGAGACTAAAGTGAATATTTTTACAAATATTCTTAAATATTCACTTGATTTTACAGAAAACCTTTGTGGTTTAATTATGGAAATAATTAATTATGAATAGTCCATAAAGGTTAAGAAAGGATGAATAATTATGATTTCGAGACTAAAGGTCCCTACACTTGTTTTTAAAAGAAAACATTGAGATGAGAATTTAAAGTTAGAAAATAAATATTTTATTTTCATAAAGTATAAAAATAATTTATTTGAATTCCGATAATTATAAAATCATGTTTTCAATTTAATGCATGGAAAAACGTGCATATATGTTTTATGGTGAAAAAAGACAATTTTACCTTTTTACATGTTCAGTGATGATTTTTCAAACTGTCTTCATCGCAATTTATAAAGAAATGTTTGAAGCATGAATTTCGTTCTGAAATTAAATTCCATAGTCTTTTGATAATTAGCTAAACGAATTTATGATTTCTATGTATATTTTTCAATAATGCTATAAGTATGTTTTCCGAAAAAGGTATCGGAGTGGCACCCCCCAGGCTAACTTAGACCCTGGCACGCCCGATCCTTACTATTTTATATCAGTTGTATGATTTAAGTATATGTTTTCCGAAAAAGGTATCGGAGTGGCACCCCCCAGGTTAACTTAGACCCTGGCACGCCCGATCCTTACTATTTTATATCAATTGTATGTAAGTAAGTTTTGAGACTAAGGCCTTCCTATAGTTTATGTTATTGCCTGTCATGTCTGCCACATTGTGGCATAAGTTTAACCACGTCGTGCATGTTCTCGCCCACATTGTGTATGATTACATCCTTTGTGGGTATGTTGGTCCTTCGTGGTGTATGTATATGTTTGCTGTACGACTCTGATCAGGTCTACAGCCCATACCATGGCCATAGGTATTATGTTCCCTCTTCGGAGGAAGAAGTAAGTGTCATGACCGCATACTGGCTATATGATTTTGCCTAGTCTCCATGAATTGTATGAAAAGTTTTATTAATTATGATGTTAAGTTTCTAAAGTATGATGCATGTTTGAAACAAGTATGAATTTTAGATATATGCATTAAAGAATTCATACAATGATTTAAAGTATGAAATGCATTATTATGGCATTTGTTTTCTGCATATATCGATACTATGACTATTTTAAATGCATTTCTTATGAGGCTTTAGTACGATACGGTTATTGATTTGAAAAGAGAAATAAATGTTTATTCTAAAAGAGTAACATAAGAATTATTTCTAAGATAAAGAAAATCGAAGAAGTAATTATCCAATGACTTGATATTTGCAAATCACTGTACTGTACTGTTTTTACTGTACTGAAGAGAAGAGAAGAGAAGTAAACCACTGTTTTTATTACTGAACTGTCAAGTGTTTTAAAGTATACTGAAGTGGAAAGGAACAAGTGGTTTACTCTGTGGAAAAACGAAAATTATATCGTTTTGAAACAACAAAATTAATATTCTCTACAGTTGCTTCTAGGTTCCGGGACAAGTATGGTATTCTAAAATACCTACCTTATTCTATCTGGATCCCTAGCCGACTGTAGTATCCTTCCTACATGTGTGCCTAGAGCCAGCTAGGAAGATTTTAAAGAAAGTGAAGAAAAAAAAAATATTTTCAGCATATAGATAGCTGAATATCAAGTGTGACATATAACTCTCTTACTGAGCCGTGGTTTGCTCACCCCTTAATTTTAAACATTTCAGGTTTTAATGATTGTGAGATCAACTGATTGTCGATCACGGCTGTACACAAAGGACAATGTGACAGACCGACTGATTTATATGAGGTATGATCATTTATTTTCTGTATTTAGACATATCTGCAGTACTACTTATCTGATTAATTAAGATAGGGGATGTGTATAATATAAACAATGTACTGTACATTTGTTTAACAGTTAGTAAAAGTGAAGTATCACAGACAGCCCAACCGAAGGAATCGTGTAAAATAAGGTGAAAAATACGGTAACGGGATGTGACAGGTTTAATGGTATCAGAGCATGGTTGGCCTGATGTCTGTGAATACTTTTGGAAGGAAAAGTGTTAAACATCCCCGGTAGTACTGTGTTGTCTGAATATATAGAGAAAATAAATGATTGTAAATAGAGTAAAATAATTTAAAGGGAGTGAGAAAGTATAAATTGAAAATGTTAAAGAAGAAAATAGGCTCAGAAATTACCAGAAAATTTGTGATCTTAAAATTTATTTGAAGGCCTATTCGGTAAGGAATCGAAAGGACTCGGTGAGGGCCCCACCAGTACTTTACGGTCCGAACCGAACTGAGACCTGAAAGTGATGATATAAGGAGGGGAATGACATATCATCATTAAATAGACTTTAAGATCACCGATTGAGGGTAATTTGAAGAGAGAGAAAATTTTTAGCCAAAAATGACCAAAATACCCCTACCTCTGAAATTTTACAGGGAGTTAAAATAAACCAACAGAAGTTTGATTTGAGTGATTTGACAGAGAAATTGATGATGTAAAGCTACATTACATACAAAATAATTCAATTATAGATTTTAGTGGAATTCTCTGTCGAAATCGAATAAGATCTCAAATTGCTGATATTAGTACGAGAAGAGGTACTATCAACATATAGATGATCAGATCATTGATCTAAATGTGTACTGAGGAGAAAGAAATAAATGTCGAAATGACAAAAATGCCCCTATGTTGGGCAAAGCTCTGAATAGTGAGGAAATCAAGTTAATCTTGAATTCATTGATAGTAATGGAATTATTAATGGCATGAGGATGAAATGTCCGAATTAATAAGAAAGGTGTGATTGAAGAAAGCATCAGATTTGAATTTCGATGGAACTTCTAGAATTATATAAATTGGAGGAATCGGGATAACTTTGACTCGATTTTGAATATGAAACCTGATTCTAAGCTTATATCGGAAAACTTAGGAGAATCCAAAAGCTTAAGAAATCCACTCTAGAAAATGAAAGAATAATGAAGTGCATGTGTATAAGGTGTGATTGATGGCAATACCGATAACATAAATTGTGGATAAGAAAGTTATCTGTATAAGTGTAAGTGAGAGAAGCACAGATGATATTGAAAATTAGATGAATAAAAAGGATGTATTAAATTCCTATCATTAATAAAGTTCTTTTGAAGAACAAATATTTATCTACATTATGGAATAGATGTCTTATGGATCTGATTCGATATCCATGAGGAGTTTATAAGACCTGTCTTGGTATAAAGCGTCCTTAGATAAAAGATTGGAGATTGATGTCTGTAAGATTATGATTAGAAACTTGGAGTGAATTTTACGAGTTCCTATTGAGGTTACAAGGTTAATGATTTACCTTGTGAGGTATATAAACCTAAAGAATGAGGCATCCATACATGAGTAAATTGATGAAATGCTGATAGAGCCTAAAGTACAAATGAAACATGAGCAGCATTGTGGTATAACCCTTAGACTCTTAAAGATTGTGAAATTGTGTTAAGATTGGCAAATAAGAGATTTGGCTATACAGTATCTCCTCTTGAGATATATGATCTCGGGATGACCGGATGACAGTGAATTTGTCTACGATATAGAGATAATGATTGAGATACGAGATTAATGAGTCTTGCTAGATATTACTGCCAATCTATAAAAGAGTAATGAGATTAGCTGCTCTACTAATGTGATGTAATTAAAGAAAGAAGTTAAAGTCGGTAAATGGATATGTGTAAAGAAAAGATGGTATGCAAGATTTTACGAGATCTTAGCAGTATAGTACCATACTAATTGAGAAAACCGACAAAAAGGATAAGAGTAAAAATATGGAAAGATAAAAGTGGAAATATGAAAACGAAAATGAAAGTGGAATAAGGAAATAAATTGCATGATGAGAAGGGAACATCAATATGAAACCGTTCCCGAAGGTAAGACTGAAAGTGATTTGTATTGGTTATCACATAACTGCGGCGAGATGTAAAATTAAGTCAGATTTGATAAATGAAATTAATGATACTCCAAGGAGTAAGATAATTGATATGTTTACTGCCAATATGTAAATGAAAAATGATTATACATATAACCATCGTAACATGATAGAAACGGTAGAAGTATATAGATGATGTGGTGATTAAATGTATAAATTGAGGATTCAGTTTTGGAATCTAGATTATGAAAAGAGATTTAAAGACTATACTACATGAAGAGAATATGATTGTCTCATGATTGGTAATTGTAAGAGATAATCCAGAATAAAGTTTGCAAGTGAAATGTCGTTTTGATAAAATGAATATTGAGGACAATAAAGAGTCCAAAAGAGAGATGATGATATGGAAGTGATTAAAGACTAATGATCTAAATAGAATCACTTTTCATTATCAGACTCTTAGATTCTCTAGTGCTGTAGTCGAAGTATTAGTGTTAAATGGTGTGAATGTGTATGTACAGTTCCAGTGAGCCTTACATGTGATGGGAGTCTCTGAGTTGCCATATGCTTAATGAGAAATAGCAAAAGGCTTGAGATCCCAAGTGTACTGATAGCACCGCTCCATACTGATATATATACATATATGAGCGTGAGATGTAAACGCTCCATGATATTGAGAGAGCGTGTACATGAGATGTATAAGCTACTGGGACAATTACATATAACTGACTGACATATGTAATTGATAGTTTTAAACTATATCGACTTGGCACTAAGTGAGAAAAATGGAGGATGAACAGCATGGATCAGCTACGATATGAAAAACATTGTGCATGGACTCTTATGTGAAAAGAGTAAAAGTGAATAACTCCCGATTTGAGAAATGAACTTACGGGAGTATAGACACATATATGATTAAGGACAGCATGTAGTGGTCTAAAGTATTCTTGATGTTGAAAGTGTACTGACAGTATGACTTGGAGGATGAACTAGAGATCAGAAGTCGTAAGTATACGGCATATACCACCTTCTGAATTAAGCCAAATTCGGAGGACCGAATTTCTTAAGGTGGGGAGAATGTGATAACCGCAAATTTTCCATTTATTGGAAATTATTAATATTAGAAATTAATATTAAAGAAAACAGATAAGTGGAAATAAGTATAAGATGAGAAATCATGAAAAATAATGAAGAGAGGAAATTTAATTTGGATAATGGAAATCCAAATTAAATAGGAAATAAAAAGGAGAAATAAATGGATATTAAGAAAATCCAAATTAAATGAAATAAAATGCATATGTTATATATTTATATGATTAGATTATATAAATATATTTTGATATGTTTTTATATAAATACATATGTATATATGAAATATAGTATATATTATAAAATGATATATATACTATTTTATGTTAAATAAATACATATGTATGTTATTATAATACATTTTTGTATATAAATATATAATATATAAATATATATAGTATTTGATTTTAAATGTATAGATATATATATATATATATATGGTATTATATGAAATATATATCATAAAATAATTATATATAATTATATAAATATAATTATATATATTATTTATAAAAAAAAAAAAAGAGAAAAAGGGAATCGGGATATACCTGATTCCCATGTTATTTTCTCCTCTGTTAAAACAGAGGAGAAAATGTAAACAAAACAGAGGAAGCCGGCCACTGTCGGTCGGCCGATCGAGGGAGAAAGGAGAGGAGCGCGACGTCGCCGGCGAGAGGAGAAGCGAACGACAGTGACCCGAGGCGGAAGAAGAAAGAAAACAGAAACGGAAACGAAGGAAAAATCGGCGGAAAATCGGAAGAGAAAAGAAAATGGAAACCGGCGGTGCCGGCGGAATTGGCCGCCGCCACTACAACCGAAGCATCGGTGGAAGGAGAGGAATGGGATGGAGGCCACCGGTGAGGCCAACGACGGCGGAGGAAGGCCGACGGAGGAGGAGAAGTGACCGAAGGTAAACCGAGTAGATCCGCCGCCGTGCCGCCGATCCAGGCTGAGCTGAGGCCACCAACAGCTTCGTCTCAATGCCGGCCAGCTGCTGAGCCACCGAACCGCCGGAGAATCAGCCGCCGGAGGAGAACCGGCAGTGGAGGAAGGTTGACCGGTCTGACTGGTCTGAACCGGTCAGACCAAGGAAAAAAGAAAAAGAAAAAAAAGAAAAAGAAAAAAAAAGAAAAGAAAAAGGAAAAAGAAAAAGAAAAGAAAAGAGAAAAAGAAGAAAAGGAAGAAAGAGGAGAGAGAAAAAGGGAATTCCGGGAATTTAGAAAATTCTCGAGAATTCGGAGATTACGGGAAATCTCGAGAAATACGGGAATCGGTAAGAAATCCCGAAAAGTACTAAATTATTTAAATAATTTATTTATTTAAATAATTGTAGAAAAATTCTAAATTTTAGAATTTAAATTCCAGAAAAATTCTCTCGATGACCGAGCCAATGGAATCGGCCGAGGTGAACACAGGCGCGACCTTCGAGAGGCAGTTGCCGACCCGAAACAGGTAAGGGAGACATGTGCCGCCTGTAAGGATATTCGGCCATGTTTTTAAATTGCATTTAATTTTATAAATGCTATTGATAACTATCGGTTTTATAGTGTGATGGTTTATCGGATGAAATTGTGATGAAACACCGGTTGAAAATATAAACTGTATTTTCGTGCAGGAGGCTAACCAAATCGGTAGCCGTTATAATGCCGAAATATTATCGAAAAAAATTACTGAAATTTACCGAAAATCACCGAAAACCAAAATAAAAGATTTGATTTCACGTGAAACGATTTCTAACATGAAAATCGAGAAATCGATTAGTTTTCATAAAACATGAATATATTGATAATTAATTTTAAAATATTCATGTTTTGAAAATGGTGAAAAAGGAAATCACCTAAATTTATTCTGATAGGTGATATTTCACGTGAAACGAAATGAAAATGAAAAAGAGACTAAAGTGAATATTTTTACAAATATTCTTAAATATTCACTTGATTTTACAGAAAACCTTTGTGGTTTAATTATGGAAATAATTAATTATGAATAGTCCATAAAGGTTAAGAAAGGATGAATAATTATGATTTCGAGACTAAAGGTCCCTACACTTGTTTTTAAAAGAAAACATTGAGATGAGAATTTAAAGTTAGAAAATAAATATTTTATTTTCATAAAGTATAAAAATAATTTATTTGAATTCCGATAATTATAAAATCATGTTTTCAATTTAATGCATGGAAAAACGTGCATATATGTTTTATGGTGAAAAAAGACAATTTTACCCTTTTACATGTTCAGTGATGATTTTTCAAACTGTCTTCATCGCAATTTATAAAGAAATGTTTGAAGCATGAATTTCGTTCTGAAATTAAATTCCATAGTCTTTTGATAATTAGCTAAACGAATTTATGATTTCTATGTATATTTTTCAATAATGCTATAAGTATGTTTTCCGAAAAAGGTATCGGAGTGGCACCCCCCAGGCTAACTTAGACCCTGGCACGCCCGATCCTTACTATTTTATATCAGTTGTATGATTTAAGTATATGTTTTCCGAAAAAGGTATCGGAGTGGCACCCCCCAGGTTAACTTAGACCCTGGCACGCCCGATCCTTACTATTTTATATCAATTGTATGTAAGTAAGTTTTGAGACTAAGGCCTTCCTATAGTTTATGTTATTGCCTGTCATGTCTGCCACATTGTGGCATAAGTTTAACCACGTCGTGCATGTTCTCGCCCACATTGTGTATGATTACATCCTTTGTGGGTATGTTGGTCCTTCGTGGTGTATGTATATGTTTGCTGTACGACTCTGATCAGGTCTACAGCCCATACCATGGCCATAGGTATTATGTTCCCTCTTTGGAGGAAGAAGTAAGTGTCATGACCGCATACTGGCTATATGATTTTGCCTAGTCTCCATGAATTGTATGAAAAGTTTTATTAATTATGATGTTAAGTTTCTAAAGTATGATGCATGTTTGAAACAAGTATGAATTTTAGATATATGCATTAAAGAATTCATACAATGATTTAAAGTATGAAATGCATTATTATGGCATTTGTTTTCTGCATATATCGATACTATGACTATTTTAAATGCATTTCTTATGAGGCTTTATTACGATACGGTTATTGATTTGAAAAGAGAAATAAATGTTTATTCTAAAAGAGTAACATAAGAATTATTTCTAAGATAAAGAAAATCGAAGAAGTAATTATCCAATGATTTGATATTTGCAAATCACTATACTGTACTGTTTTTACTGTACTGAAGAGAAGAGAAGAGAAGTAAACCACTGTTTTTATTACTGAACTGTCAAGTGTTTTAAAGTATACTGAAGTGGAAAGGAACAAGTGGTTTACTCTGTGGAAAAACGAAAATTATATCGTTTTGAAACAACAAAATTAATATTCTCTACAGTTGCTTCTAGGTTCCGGGACAAGTATGGTATTCTAAAATACCTACCTTATTCTATCTGGATCCCTAGCCGACTGTAGTATCCTTCCTACATGTGTGCCTAGAGCCAGCTATGAAGATTTTAAAGAAAGTGAAGAAAAAAAAAATATTTTCAGCATATAGATAGCTGAATATCAAGTGTGACATATAACTCTCTTACTGAGCCGTGGTTTGCTCACCCCTTAATTTTAAACATTTCAGGTTTTAATGATTGTGAGATCAACTGATTGTCGATCACGGCTATACACAAAGGACAATGTGACAGACCGACTGATTTATATGAGGTATGATCATTTATTTTCTGTATTTAGACATATCTGCAGTACTACTTATCTGATTAATTAAGATAGGGGATGTGTATAATATAAACAATGTACTGTACATTTGTTTAACAGTTAGTAAAAGTGAAGTATCACAGACAGCCCAACCGAAGGAATCGTGTAAAATAAGGTGAAAAATACAGTAACGGGATGTGACATAGTCAAAGGCCAAAACCTATTGAGAATGGGCACTGGCCAAACATCTCTATATATAAAGAGAAATTATAGATGTACTCCATATTCTGATCTTTACATCCCATTTTCTTTGTCATTGGCATTGTTTATTGCAAAGAAAATGGTTGTAAAGATAAAAAAAAATAAAAGAGAGTACATTTAGAATCCTTCGTATATAAGTTGACACCTCCTCTCTGTATGATTATTCATCCAATTTCATGTTAGTGAGAAAACATTGAAAATTAAGAGAGGAAATCGCTTCTCCTAGCATAGTAATCGACAAAGACTCTTCTCGTCCTTAAAGAAGGTTCTTTCAGTTTTTGTTTGTGTGATCTATCATTAGAAGCTACACACTTAGAAACCTGATGGTTTGCTACAACATAGCTTGCTGTTCTTGATGGATTTGTGTCTACCAAATCGAAGAATACAAGGTAAACAATTTTATGTTTTGTCGTTAACCATGTATGCTTGTATTCAATGATATCAATGTATGATCTTCGTTTTTAGAAGTTGAAAATTTTTTTAATTTGACCACATTTTACATCTACTTGTTTGATTTATTCCCAGAATGATTTTACTTTAAGCAGTCTACCATAAAACATATTGCTAGGTTTAAACATATTGCTAGGTTTACTGTCAAATGAAGGGAGTCCTTTACCAATCATAATTATTTGAAACGGATTGTTTCCTAGCTCTTTGACATGTACTTCCTTTTCGTGGTACATTAGTTTCCCTACGAAATTTGTCTAGTCTTGCAAATATAAGGAACAATGGCGTCACACTCAATTCAATCGCTCAGAGCTAGAGGTGATCATGGCTGATTGGTCTAGGTTGATGAAGCGACCTAGAGCTTAAACATAAAGCTCCAGAAGTTTGAAGGCAATTTGTTTAGGAGTTTTTTTGAGTTGTTTATCACAGTTGCCAGATTTGGAAGTTTGCTAAAGGAAGAGACCTATAGAAAGAATTCATCATTTGACATTTGGTACCAAGATACAAACTTTTCCTTGGGCGTTACAAGGATGGTAGATAAAAATGAATAATCTATCCGAATTTGCTAAAGGTGACCTACCAGATAGATGAGTTGGTCAGAAGATACCTAGACGATAGTGGAAGATAGTATACCTTCAACATTTCTAAGAGTTTAAAAATTTCAACCAGCTGATGAATCAATAAATATCAAGCTCCCACCTGGACATAAGCTACAGATGTTAAAGGAGCTTAAAAGGAAAGAATACTTTAAGATTCATGATTACCGGAGTCATTTACACTAACAATTACATTGTGTTCAAAAATATTTACAGGATAAAATAGCTAAATGAGTGCCTAAATTCCTTGAAACGACCAAGATGGTGATGGGAATAGACACCAATCCTTTTCCTATAGTGATGGTGGACAAGATTATGATGTACTAGTCCCTTTTTTGTTCCCAAAATCCAGACAGACTCGAGGGGCAAGAAGGCTACCAATAAAAGGGGACCTTATACCCTAAATTAAACAGAAAACAAGATAAATGATCGAAAATAAAAGTTGGGTATATTACAGGAAAGGTACCTGAGAAGAAGGTTCGGGACAAAATTTCAGACGTGTGTTTACATGTACTCCCAAAATTTAGCAATCTTGTATGCAGGGTAATTGAACCAAATGCATGTATGACATATTACTGAAAATGTGTCTTGGTAATCTTGTAGGAGGCCAATCTTTAATGAGAAAAAGCTTTGTGAAGCTTTTTCTTCAAGTAGATTTATGATTGGGATAAACTTTTCAGTCATAGAATTAGTTACCAAATCTAATTCTTATTTTTATAACAAATTGGAGAAACTAAAGAAAAGTATACAATCGAATTCCGAATATAAATGCAAAAAAAAAGCTAAAATATGGTAAATTAATCTCATATATGGCATAGTAGATTTGATTATATCATTAATGAAACAAGAATCACAAACTTACGTAAATAAAGATATCTTCATTTTTTTTCTATGAACTATATGGATCTTGTGAACCACGTTTTCTAGATAGCACATCACTTTTTATTGGAGCGCACAAACTCAATAGCAAGGATAAGCACACAAACACAAAGTCAAGCACACACGTTTACAGGAATACCCTTGTCCCTAACCTTTTATTCACTCTTAAAAGGAATTACAAGTCTGCTGCGTGGACTCTCTTACAAGGCCAGAGTTCCCCAACTTTGTCTATTCTCTCCTCTCAGGATTGATTGAATGAGAAGTCCACTGTTGTACACGACTATATTTATAGGCAATACTGTGGTTGACATCCCCAACCATTAGGAACTTTAGTCTATCTAAAATTCCTAGGAGACCAAGCTCAACAGAAACTTTTCACCCGCCAGAGTTCTGGTCGCACCATGACTCTGCCTAATCTGTCCAGTGCTGGCGGTCGCCAGCTCATATCTTGAGTGCCAGGTGTGTGCACTCATCCAAGGCTCTTCCTCTGCTTTTAGAATCCCATTTGGACTCAAATTAGCTATCCGCACATATCAGATCACGCCTCTAAGAGTTTCATACGAACCTGGCTTCTCAGCACAGTCCTGGTCGAACTCTAACTCTTACTAGTGTCTGCTTCCTCTCCAGCATTCGCGAGCGCCCATCCAATCCAGATTTGACTTCCCATTTAGAGTCCTAGTCGGACTGGACTTCTGGTCCACGTCTGCTTCCCTCATCAGCATCCGCGTGCACCTCTGATCGTACTACCCGCAGTTCTAGTTCCGCGCACCCTTGAACACTGTCCAGACATGTGCTGCACTGCCTCTTACCACAACGCATACGTCCTGCATGCCTCGATTGCCATCCGCGCATGTCCCCCGCATGCTTCTGCTTCTGCAGCTAACGGAAGCCTGTCCCATGCCCGCTCCAAGGCATGGCTAGTCTCGGCCCATGCCAGCTTGCGCACGGGCACGCCCCAGCTCACAAGGGCGTAACAAACTCTCCCCGCCGAATGAAGCCGATGTCCTCGTCGGGAGGTTGTCTACACGAGCCCACTGCTCCTTGCATCTACACACTATCCCATAGTGCTGCAAGAGTTTCTCACACGAAACATTTCTTCAATTTTGACCTGTACCCCAAGCACAACGATCGCTGTCGAGCATCTTCACCATATGCTGACTTGATAGCATCTCCCTTGCTATCTTGGCAATGCGGGCACGAGGAACAGTCCCTAGCATCGCCCAGACATCAAAACGATCAGCCACTACAAAGATAGATCCCCATCTATCATGCGCGCACAATCCTACCTGAAACAAAGACTCCCTCAATCTGCCTGGAGTCGGTAGTGGTTGAAGCAGCCCCGTTTGTCTCACTAGCTCAGTCATCACAATGGTACGAACATAAAACCCCATGTCTCCTAGCCAGAAAATAAAACCAATCATCCTTCCTATGCTTGGAAGTTCTTCTGTCGTTCCTAGATCATGCGCTAATACGCGCGTCGGTTCTCCACTCATAGGAACCCACAACCTGCCCCAACGAGCATACCACAGGCTGTCTATGACCCAACATCGAACCAAGCCCTCCCTGGTCTGCTACCTAACACGACAGTGGCTAGTGTCTACCCTGAGCACTTGCCTAATTCGATCACAAATGTTAGAGTGGACAAGAAAGTCAAAAGCATCATATGAGGGTACCTCAATTCTGTCTACCATCCGCACGTCCTTGCTTAGTCGGTGAAGACTATAACGTGCAAGGGACTCCGTTGACCTTGCATCCAAGCAACTGGCTGCGCTCATATGTCTCCCACGTGCTGTCTCAAACTCGCTAGTAAATTAAGATTTATGTGATCTAACGACATAAATGTCAGAGGAAGATATTTGTACTTCATTACAATTACTAATCACAATCAAGATATACCCAAGGGTTGTGGCTTAGTTGGCAACGCAGGTTGAGTTTGTGGGAAGAGCTCTCGGGTTCGACTCCCACTAAACACATCTTTGGGGAGGGGTGAAGAGCTTTAACTGTGACTGAACCCCAAACAGGATTAGTCTCAGACTATTAAAACGAATGAAGATACCCGTGGTCTACACAAAAAAAAATAACAATCAAGATATGATTATGTATATCTAATAAAGCATAAGTCTGCATCCTTTGCAAAGTTTAAAAGTGTCAGAAATGAGGTTGAAACAAATTGGCAAAGGTATCATACCACTTAAAAGAGATCAAGATCTTAGGTTATCTAAAAAAGAATGAGATTTTCTCACAATGGAGAAATTAAACCTTGCAAGACATGCTTCGAACTATTACTAGTAAGTCGATTGCTTTTCATTAGGAACATTCCTTCACTTACCTACTAAATAAGATTCCATCAAAATATATTAACGTAGACCATATGAGATATATGAGATATGGAATAGCAATTTGCAAAAAAGGTCAGATAAAAAGGTATAGGAATGCATGTTTATGTGAAAAATGCAGACATGTTAACTAGTTCGGATTAGCCCGAACTAGCTTGGCCAATATGACCCAGAACCGAAAAACCTTAAAGGGGTTTTGGCCTCACTCTAATCTGGTATATTTTTGGATTGAAGTGATTTTAGGGAAATGTAACTAGAGCCGAGCTAAATTTGGTCCGGTATGGGTCCAGAACTTGTGATTTTGGACCAATGTCAGACCAGTTCTGGTTCTAAAACGGAACCAGTCTGAACTAAATTGCAATGGCTATATAGCTTTGCAATTTTAAGCTTGACGAAGACAATAAGTCGTATTTGTTGCCTCTTTTTTAAAATTTTTTTATTATTTTATTTTTCCTTATAAATACCTTTCATTTTTCCTTATAAATACCTTTCATTTCTCATTTTCTCTCCACACAATCTTTAAAATTCTCTCCAATTCTCTTAAATTCTTTCTAAATTACTCACATTCTCTTAAATTCTTTTCGAAATGTTTATATTTATTATATATCACTCCCTCTGTGTCAACAAAATTGTTACTTTTGAATTTTAAAATTGTTCCACTCAAAATGTCATTTTGGAAATGTCAACAAATTTTAACATTTATATTTTCTCTTTTGCCCTTCATTAGTTCCAACTATGTTTAAGTCTTTCTTTTCTAAGGATAATTTTGTCAATTCAAATGTTTTTACATGATATGACATATGAATGTTTTAACTTTCTAAAACTATGTTCCCAGCAGCATGTGAAAAAATAATTGGCACAGAGACAGTATATGTTTATTTACTTACAATTATTCAAATTTCTTTCAATAATATATATTTATTTACTTTCAAATTCTTTATTTACTCAATTTATTTCAATTTTTTTTTATCTAAATACAATTACAAATTAAAATTTCTAATTAATGCAATTTCAAGAAAATGTTAAGTTTTTTTTTTTTTTGTCATTCAGCATCTGTGTCCCATGTTTCTGCTTGCATCTCTGAATTAGGGGAGGCATTTTTTAATGAATTCGAGCTCGAATTCATATGCAGGAAGAAGTTCAAGTTTCAACCCATCAATAAACACAATCATCCGGCTCCACTACCACTGCTACCGGTACAACATCTTCAAACCACCCTAAAAATAGTAAGGAATTACAACCCTTCAATATTGTGTAAAAAGAAAGAATGTCTGATTATCTTCCGATTTGTAAATTATGTAAAAAGTGTTATTTTTATAAAATGGAAGTTTGAGGAAATGGGTATATTAAAAAAAAGTTTAGTTAATAAACATAAATTTGACTCAGATACCGTACAAGTACAAACTAAGGAGAGCACCCAAACTCAAATTATTCCACAATGTGGAACTAATTGGGTTCTTAAAAATGACAAAGTTAGACATGATTTGCTTAGATTTATAGTTAGATGTAAACAACCATTCACAATATGTGAAAGGAAAGGATACCTAGATATGTTTTCCAATAATTACAACCCATTTATCAATCAATTTCTTGAAATACATTAAGAAACAGATTGCATGAAATGTAGTTATAATATAGGAATCTTTAATTGAAAATCTTAAAAATGTTTCTACTAAAATTAGTTTAACAAGTGATACTTGGAGTAATTAATGGCCTAAGTTATCTTGTTATTACTTGTTGAATTGATGATGATTGGTATATGTAAAAATGCATTCTATATTTAGATTATTTAGGTCAATCACATATTGCATATAGCATAGCACAATATATTACTAATGTTTGTAAAATTTATTGTACTGAAAATAAATTTTTTTTATTACTTTAGATAATGCATCTAATAATAATGTGATATTCCCATTTTAATTAATAATTCAAAACCATTTTCGACGGAGCATTTTTTTCATGTTAGATGTGCATGTCGTGGAAATAATGTGCTCAAATTAAAATGGTTTCAGTGTTAGTAGTGTACATTAAATTGAAAAAAATTAAATCTTTTGCTAAATGGATCCATAATTCACATTACAAACCTGAATGGAAGTGGGTTTATAACACAAGTGGGGCTAATCCGATTTGATTTTCACTTCTCATAGAAACAAGATCTAACTCCAATGCTTGCTTTCATCCATTTTAACTTTTAAAGATCTTGTTATTACATTTTATAACAATTAGGTTTCTCACGTGTTGCAATTAAATGAAAATGACTATTTTACTCTTAAAATTTGTGTTAACTTGTTAACTACTTTTAAACTTGTAGCCGAAATATTTTTCATTCAATATTATCTGACCACCCCTTTTTTTTCTCCAGTTTTTTCAATATTCTAAATTTTTTTACCATTTAGAGATAACAATAGTTTAAGTTCTTTTTGTATATGACATGGAGGAAAAATTTTAAAATATTGGAAAACAATTCCTTCAATTCATTACATTGCATCATTAATAAACTCTAGTCGAGAGCGGAAGAAAACATAGAAATGTGGTTTTGAATATTATACTCAATTCCTCGAGAGTGATATTAACGACCAAAAGTCATCAATTTATAATCATTTTCAAGAATTATTTTCTTTTTATGATAATGAGAAGGAGCAGTCTGACCAACAATCAAACGATTCCAACGACGAAGCTGATAGTGAACGATGCCAAGGTGTTTTGGACACAATAAAGACGATAGCAAGAAGATGTTGAAATTAAAGGGAAATGGCACCCAATCATCATCCTCTTGACGAAGTCAAAAAGGTAACTCGAATGAGCTATAATTCTTCTTGAATCAAAAAGTTTTTTTAGAGAAGAATTTTTATATGCTCCAATGGTGAAAAAAAAAATCAAAGACAATATTTAGTCTAACCTTCCCTTGCCTGAGATGTTTTCATGATTCAAACATCGTCTATTGTATCATAATCCACTTTCTCGACTTATAAAAGAATCATTAGAGATCATTAAACCAATCTTAGTCCAGCATCGTTATGCATGCGTACATGTCTCAAAGATTGGTTTGAAGCCAAATCCTAGTATAATAATTGAGTTTAATGAGCATAATTCAAATGAAGAAGAAATTTCTAAGCAAAATAGGTAACTTCTTTGTACATTATATGTAAATAAATTCACTCATAGTAAATTCTTTTATGGATTATGTTTTTGTGGCTTTTACCCTTCTAACTTTTGAAGGTTTTTTTAATTAATGTAAAAAATCTTGGTCTCCGTTATTATTTTTGTTTATTAGAAAATATAAATTTAATTTAGAATTTTTTAAATAATAAATTAATAAAAAAAATTTTAAAAATTCAGAATTGGACTAGTTCAAACCGAAACCACTAGTTTGGATTACTGGATCAGAGTGGTTCTAGTGTAATAACATTGGAAGTGGTCCAATACAAAATCAAACCACTTCAATTCCATCTAATAATGGGTCAAAACCGACCCAATCCATCTCGAAACTAGACCATTCCTGTGAAATCCCCAATTTTCTGAAATTTTCCATACTTGTACAGTTTTCCAACTTGAATTAATGGAATAAAGATGAATTTCTGAAATTTTAAATGATGTATGGAATATGTATGAAAATGAAGAGAATTGAAAGTAAAATTATCAAAGAAATAAGGTGATATCAGGAAAATAAATGGAGGATGAGACAAGAAATTAAATCAGAAATTTCATTGGTAGTTAAATGGATAAGTCATGGGAAGAAAAGAGAAGAGGACTAATTGATGATCAAATGAGTCAAATGGTCAAAAAGGGGGACTTAATGGCTGAGAGGATGCATTAAAGGGGGCATTAAATGCCATAGCATGACTCATCATCATCATCTCTTGCACCCCACGGTACCAGCCCATCTCCCTCTCCCTCTCGTTGCTTCCATATTTTTCCTCTAAGTGTTCAAATTCTCACCTTGACAAACCACCATTTCAGGCCATCGATTCGTTAAGCTCCTTTAAAGCAAAACGATCCTTATCGATAGTTTAACCTATGCCTTTAATATGAAAGGCTAGATCCAAGTGATTGAAGAGATCTTAAAATCTTAAAAGTTGGTAAATAGCAAAGGTAAGAGAAGATATGGTTTATGTTGATAATTTTGATGGTTTGGGTTTATATGAAGTTGATATAGTAGGTTTATTGAGTTTTTAATTGTTATGATGTTTACAGCTTGAAGAGTAAAGAAAAAGGACAAGTGTTGGTGCAATCAACTTGTGGATTAATTGTTAATTGAGGTAAGAAATTTATGTAACGGACGTAGGGTGACTATGTCCGCATGTTTTATCATGTTTTGATGTGATTTGGAGAGAAGTACCAGCTGTTTATTTGCAGGAAAATGACATTTTCGGACTTGTTTGCTAGTACCAATTAGGTTAGGAGCAGCCGACTGCCTTAAGTAGCAACCGACTACCTAGAGACATCCAAATCGCCGTTTTTCGAAAACTGACTCAAACCAGTCGACTGCCATGGGAGCCAGTCGACTGCCATTTTCTAGAAACCATCCTGTTTCAAACCAGTCAACTGCCAGGAGAGCCAGTGGACTGCTATTTGTCCAGAAGCATTCTGTCTCAAAACCAGCCGACTGCCAAGGGGGCCAGTCGACTGCTAATTCTCGAGAAACATTCTGTTTTAAAACCAGTCGACTGCCATTTGGGACTAGTCGATTGCCCTATTTGTATTTTGAAAAATATAATAATTGAATTTCAAAAAGGGAAAGAAATTCAATAAGGCAAAATATGGGGTAGCAGTCGACTGCCTATTTGAAAGAAAGGTTTTGAGAACCTGTTTTAAGAAAGGATATTCATACTTGTTTAAAACCTATATGAACAAGGTTTTGGAGACTATAAATCTCTCAAAAGAGCATGCACATTATTTGTTACTTGTATTTGACTGAGGAGCTCTAGTCCAGCCCTCAGACCCGCAGTACGGCACCTGACTAGTGAAACTGTGGGCTATAGACAATGGCCATGAGTCTTTTATTTGATTCGGCTTTGGGGAGGATCCCTGGCCCATACGTGGGTACGCCATTTATTTGATATCTCTCAGGATTATCCCTTATGGGATATTTGCGGTATCCTCATGCGATCCTCATATTGGATTATCCCTTATGGGATATATTTGCTGTATCCATTATCTCTCTGGATTATCCCTTACGGGATATATTTGCAGTATCCATGATGAGAAATTACTTGGTGCATGAATCTGTTGGATATAAATTGTCTCCCATCTATTTGAAAATAATTATAATTGCCTATTTGATTTCACGTGATTTGAGGTCCGTGGAAATATTTGAAAACATGATTTACTTGTATTTGATATTTGCGAAAGAAACATACGATATATGCTTTATAATGATTTTACATGACATTATAGAGCCAAGCAGGAAAACTGCATATAGTGATATAGTACGCTCTTTTACATAAGCTTCTTACTGAGCGTAAACTCACTCTTTTACAACTATTTTTCATACAGATTACTTGAAGTAATTCCACTCCGGATAGAGGAGCTCATTTTGGGATTTTTGAGATACCTTCGAGACACGCTTCCTACTTATCCTTTGAAGGTATATTTAGTCGGTCGTTACTTCGGCTAATGTACAGTACAATACTACAGTTTTGTATATGTTGGGGATTAGGGTGTATGAATATTTGAGATCCTGATGTATATGGCACATGTTTATAAATGAAAAATTTTATGCATGTGAAAATGAATATTATACTCTGATAGAAATGCCTAAAGCATAAGAGTAAGGGAGATTGACATCGGATAAACTAGTCGATTTATTTGTTATTTGAAGTAAATTAGTTGCTATTTGGTTAGTGACGAGGACGTCACAGATTGGTATCAGAGCAGATTCGACTAAAGTTTGTCGATGTCAATAAGCTAGAATTAGAGTAATTCCCCAATGTACTGTACTAGCTTACTTGATTTTATGTAGTATAACGGCTTAAGGTTATACTAAATGATGTTATTTGATCATGATCTTAACAGAATGAGTACTCGAAGGAGGGGTACTAGACGAGGACGAGGACGGGGTCGGGGTCGTGATGAACCGCCCCCAACACAGTCTTCTCCTCCATCTCCACCGCATAGCCCGTATACGAGGCTAGCTAAAATGGAGAAACATATGGAAAATATGGCCGTAATGTTCACCCAGTTTATGGCTAAATTTCCGGACGTGGCCACTAATACACCGACAGTTACTCCTACAGTACATCCTACTCCAGTGGTACAACCTCCACCAGTCCCAGCTAATGAGAGGCGAGATCCTACAGCTTACTGCAGTGTGGCACTGATAAAGGAGTTTAAGAAGCTGGATCCGCCAAAGTTCAAGGGGGACAGTGACTCATTGGCCGCGGAAAATTGGATGAAAGCGGTTACCAAGGCATTTGGGTACTTGGCTTGCACAGAGAAAGAAAAAGTAGGATTGGCCGCCTACTTGCTAGTGGATGAGGCCGAACCATGGTGGCAAGCTACTCAGACAGTATTAGAGGCTAAGTATACTGAAGTGACGTGGGATAGATTTGTGGAAGCTTTTAATGAACAATATGTCCCACGTACTGCTCAGAGGAGGTTACAGGTTGAGTTTTTGAACTTGACTCAGGGAAGTATGAAGGTTAGCCAATATGAGTCGAAGTTCATTACACTGAGCAGATTTGATCCTGAAGTACTGAGAAGAGAGGATCATAAGACCTACAGATTCATGGAGGGATTGAGACCTTCCATTAGGTCTAAGCTATATCCATTGGACATCACTACCTATGGAGAGGCAGTCCGTAAGGCTCAACTATGTGAGCAGGACTATGAGTTTCATCAGGCAGACTTCCGAGCAAGGAATAAGGGTAAAGAACCTATGAAGCGGAAGTCAGATGAGAAGGCCTCGAGGGATAGATATCCATCTAGGAGGAATAGGCCTTATGATAAAGCCTCGACAGGTAAGCAAGTCCATTATATGAAAATAAAGTGTCTTAATTGAATAATTATATGGAATTATGTTAAATAGTAGTTATGATGATTATGATACAGGAACTCCTAGATCCACCGGGATCAAAATAGGTGATGAGAGATCCCAACATCCAGTTGGTAGTACCGCTAGCTCACCGAGGAGTACGATGCCGAGGTGTGTGCAATGCGGGAAATTTCATGGAACACAGCCTTGCCGGTTGGCGAGTGGGGCGTGCTATTGGTGTGGTGAACAGGGACATAGAATTAAGGATTGTCCCAAGATAAATCAAAGGGCACTTCAAGAGTCAGAAAAGACCCCTCAACCACAATCTAAGACCACACAACCCCAGTGTAAAGCCACAGCGGCAGAGAAAGGAAAGGCGCCAGTGACTCAGGGAAGGGTATTTGCCATTGACAAGGAGTCCACTGATGCTTCATCGAAGATGATTCAGGGTAAGATTTACCTTAATGATGCATATGTCCTTGCTTTATTTGATCCAGGCTCTACGCACTCTTTTATTTCCCCTATGGCTATTAGGAGATTAAATATTGAGGCTGAACAGTTAGGAGGATTGCTACAAATAATTACTCCATTTAGGGAATCCCAAATGACGGACATAGTGTATCGTAATTGTAAGCTACGGGTAGGAGAAAGAGAGTCAATAGCTGACCTAATCCTATTAAATATGTCTGGATTTGATGTTATATTAGGAATGGATTGGTTAGCTGAAAATCATGTGATGATAGATTGTCATGCTAAGAGTGTGATTTTCTCCTCTCCCGTTAGCTATGTTGTAAATTTTGCAAATATGTAATGCAAAAATATAATTACTTGTTTGGTTTAATTGAGATTTAATTGATAGAACATATTTGTGATGTGAAGGGTTTGTAGCACACGTGGTGGACGTAGATCAGAAACGTCCCACACTTCACGAAATTCCAGTAGTTAAGGAATTTTTCGAAGTATTTCCGGATGATCTTCCAGGACTTCCTCCGGATAGGGAAGTAGAGTTCACGATCGAATTGGTGCCGGGGACTGAGCCTATATTAAGAGCTCCCTACCGGATGGCTTTGGTAGAATTGGAAGAACTTAAGAATCAGCTTCAGGAGTTGCTAGACAAGGAATTCATACGACCTAGTGTATCCCCTTGGGGTGCTCCTGTGCTTTTTGTCAAGAAGAAGGACGGTAGTATGAGGTTGTGCATAGACTACCGGTGGTTGAATAAAGTGACAATCAAGAATAAATATCCTCTTCCCAGGATAGATGACCTCTTTGATCAGCTAAAGGGTGCACAAGTCTTTTCCAAGATAGACTTGAGATCGGGATATCATCAGTTGAAGATCCGAGATGAAGATATCCCTAAGACTGCATTCAGGACACGGTATGGCCATTATGAATTCTTGGTGATGCCGTTTGGGTTAACCAATGCACCCGCAGCATTCATGAATTTGATGAATGATGTATTTAAGCAATACTTGGACCAGTTTGTCATTGTCTTCATCGATGACATCTTGGTGTACTCGAGGTCACGGGAAGAGCATGAGCAGCATTTGAGGATTGTTTTGGAGACCCTCAGAGATGGAGGATTGTATGCCAAGCTAAATAAGTGTGAATTCTGGTTAAACCAAATCTCCTTTTTAGGTCATGTGATCAGTAAAGATGGAGTTTCAGTTGATCCATCAAAGATTGAAGCGGTGGTCCAATGGGAGAGACCGAAGACGGTAACGGAGATTAAGAGTTTCTTGGGTCTAGCTGGCTACTATAGAAGATTTGTAGAGCGTTTCTCAAAGCTAGCTGCTCCACTGACACGCTTGACGCGCAAGGAAATGAAGTATGAGTGGAATGAAGCCTGTGAGTGTAGTTTCCAAGAGTTGAAGCGCAGGCTAACGACTGCACCAATTCTTACCATCCCTAGTGGTTCAGGTGGATTGGCGGTGTATAGTGATGCCTCAGGGTAAGGTTTGGGATGCGTGTTAATGCAGCATGGTAAGGTAGTAGCCTATGGTTCCAGACAATTGAAGGACCATGAGAAGAACTACCCGACTCATGATTTGGAGTTAGCTGCAGTAGTATTTGCTCTAAAGATATGGAGGCATTACCTATATGGTAAGAAATTTCAGATTTTTACGGATCATAAAAGTCTGAAATACTTATTCTCCCAGAAGGAATTAAACATGAGGCAAAGAAAATGGCTCGAGCTACTAAAGGATTATGATTGTGAGATCTTGTACCACCCGGGGAAGGCCAATGTGGTGGCAGATGCTCTGAGCCAGAAGCATGTAAGTATGATAGCATATATGATGATAAAAGAACACGAACTGATTGAGCAGTTTGCATGCCTCAGTTTAAGTGTTACATCTCTTGAGCAATGTGGTATGATGGCTAGTTTTAGAATTGAGCCAGAATTGATGAACAGAATCCGGGCTGTTCAGAGAGAGGATGTCCAGTGTATGGAGGCTATAGAGAAAATTCAATCGGGTATGACCTCAGAATTCCATATGGGCGAGGATGAAATTTTAAGGTTTAATAACCGTATATGTGTTCCTAAGGACAATGAATTGAGGAAGCTAATCTTGACGGAAGCACATTCCACTAAGTACACGTTACATCCAGGAAATATGAAGATGTATCATAATCTTCGCAAGGTGTATTGGTGGAAGGGCATGAAGAAAGACATAGCTGATTTTGTAGCGAAATGTCTAACATGCCAACGAGTTAAGGTAGAGCACCAAAGACCAGCAGGTTTGTTGCATCCTCTACCTATACCTATGTGGAAATGGGAGCACATTACGATGGATTTCATTATGGGATTGCCCAGGACAAAGAGGAATCATGATGGTATTTGGGTGATAGTGGATAGATTGACGAAGTCAGCTCACTTCCTACCTATGAAGTCTACAGATACACTTAGCGCTTTGGCAGACTTATACGTGAGAGAAGTTGTTAGATTACGCGGTGTTCCAGTGAGCATCACATCGGATAGAGATTCCAGGTTTACTTCTCACTTTTGGGAACATTTTCAGGAAGCCATGGGATCTCAGCTGAATTTTAGCACAGTTTTTCATCCGCATACTGATGGGCAGTCCGAGCGCACTATTCAGACGCTCGAGGATATGTTGAGAGCTTATGCTCTGGACTTTAAAGGCTCATGGGACGACCATCCGCCATTGGCTGAGTTTGCTTATAATAATAGCTATCATGCAAGCATCGGGATGGCACCATACGAGGCTTTGTATGGAAGACGGTGTCGATCACCGATTAGGTGGGAAGAAGTGGGCGAGCATAGGTTATTGACTCCAGAATTAGTCGAGCAAGCGTCTGAGGATGTTAAACTGATTTGTCAAAGACTTAAGACAGCTCAGAGTCGACAAAAGAGCTATGCAGATGTTCGACGGAGGCCACTTGAGTTTTTGGTTGGAGACTATGTGTTTTTGAAAGTCTCTCCATCCAAGGGGATCATAAGATTTGGCCGACGAGGTAAGCTAAGTCCTCGCTACATCGGACCATTTGAGATCCTAGATCGTGTTGGAGATGTGGCCTATAGGTTGGCACTACCTCCGGAGTTATCGGGAGTTCATAACGTCTTTCATGTATCAATGCTTCGGAAGTATAATCCAGATCCATCTCATGTCATTGAATATGAAACCTTGGAGATTCGAGAAGACATGAGTTATGTGGAGAAACCGATTCGGATTTTGGATAGGAAAGATAAGGTGTTGAGATCAAAGACGATCCCTTTAGTGAAAGTTCTTTGGCAACACCATACTACAGAAGAAGCTACTTGGGAACTAGAGAACTTGATGAGAGAAAAGTACCCGGAATTGTTTGAGACATAACCTTACTTGAATTTGGAAGACCAAATTCTCTAAGGTGGGGAGAATGTGAAATCCCCAATTTTTTAAAATTTTCCATACTTGTACAGTTTTCCAACTTGAATTAATGGAATAAAGATGAATTTCTGAAATTTTAAATGATGTATGGAATATGTATGAAAATGAAGAGAATTGAAAGTAAAATTATCAAAGAAATAAGGTGATATCAGGAAAATAAATGGAGGATGAGACAAGAAATTAAATCAGAAATTTCATTGGTAGTTAAATGGATAAGTCATGGGAAGAAAAGAGAAGAGGATTAATTGATGATCAAATGAGTCAAATGGTCAAAAAGGGGGACTTAATGGCTGAGAGGAGCATGCATTAAAGGGGGCATTAAATGCCATAGCATGACTCATCATCATCATCTCTTGCACCCCACAGTACCAGCCCATCTCCCTCTCCCTCTCGTTGCTTCCATATTTTTCCTCTAAGTGTTCAAATTCTCACCTTGAGAAACCACCATTTCAGGCCATCGATTCGTTAAGCTCCTCCAAAGAAAAACGATCCTAATCGATAGTTTAACCTATGCCTTTAATATGAAAGGCTAGATCCAAGTGATTGAAGAGATCTTAAAATCTTAAAAGTTGGTGAATAGCAAAGGTAAGAGAAGATATGGTTTATGTTGATAATTTTGATGGTTTGGGATTATATGAAGTTGATATAGTAGGTTTATTGAGTTTTTAATTGTTATGATGTTTACAGCTTGAAGAGTAAAGAAAAAGGACAAGTGTTGGAGCAACCAACTTGTGGATTAATTGTTAATTGAGGTAAGAAATTTATGTAACGGACGTAGGGTGACTATGTCCGCATGTTTTATCATGTCTTGATGTGATTTGGAGAGAAGTACCACCTGTTTCTTTGTAGGAAAATGACATTTTCGGACTTGTTTCCTAGTACCAATTAGGTTAGGAGCAGCCGACTGCCTTAAGTAGCAACTGACTGCCTAGAGACATCCAAAGCACCGTTTTTCGAAAACCGACTCAAACCAGTCGACTGCCATGGGAGCCAGTCGACTGCCATTTTCCAGAAACCATTCTGTTTCAAACCAGTCGACTGCCAGGGGAGCCAGTCGACTGCTATTTGTCCAAAAGCATTCTGTCTCAAAACCAGCCGATTGCCAAGGGGGCCAATCGACTGTTAATTCTCGGGAAACATTCTGTTTTAAAACCAGTCGACTGCCATTTTGGACCAGTCAACTGCCCTATTTGTATTTTGAAAAATATAATAATTGAATTTCAAAAAGGGAAAGAAATTCAATAAGGCAAAACATGGGGTAGCAGTCGACTGCCATATATGACCAGTCGACTGCCCATTTGAAAGAAAGGTTTTGAGAACCTGTTTTAAGAAAGGATATTCATACTTGTTTAAAACCTATATGAACAAGGTTTTGGAGACTATGAATCTCTCAAAAGAGCATGCACATTATTTGTTACTTGTATTTGACTGAGGAGCTCTAGTCCAGCCCTCAGACCCGCAGTACGGCACCTGACTAGTGAAACTGTGGGCTATAGACAATGGCCATGAGTCTTTTATTTGATTCGGCTTTGGGGAGGATCCCTGGCCCATACGTGGGTACGCCATTTATTTGATATCTCTCAAGATTATCCCTTATGGGATATATTTGCGGTATCCTCATGAGATCCTTATATTGGATTATCCCTTATGGGATATATTTGCTGTATCCATTATCTCTCTGGATTATCCCTTACGAGATATATTTGCGGTATCCATGATGAGAAATTACTTGGTGCATGAATCTGTTGGATATAAATTGTCTCCCATCTATTTGAAAATAATTATAATTGCCTATTTGATTTCACGTGATTTGAGGTCCGTGGAAATATTTGAAAACATGATTTACTTGTATTTGATATTTGCGAAAGAAACATACGAAATATGCTTTATAATGATTTTACATGACATTATAGAGCCAAGCAGGAAAACTGCATATAGTGATATAGTACGCTCTTTTACATAAGTTTCTTACTGAGCGTAAACTCACTCTTTTACAACTATTTTTCATACAGATTACTTGAAGTAATTCCGCTCCGGATAGAGGAGCTCATTTTGGGATTTTTGAGATACCTTCGAGGCACGCTTCCTACTTATCCTTTGAAGGTATATTTAGTCGGCCGTTACTTCGACTAATGTACAGTGCAATACTACAGTTTTGTATATGTTGGGGATTAGGGTGTATGAATATTTGAGATCCTAATGTATATGGCACATGTTTATAAATGAAAAATTTTATGCATGTGAAAATGAATATTATACTCTGATAGAAATGCCTAAAGCATAAGAGTAAGGGAGATTGACATCAGATAAACTAGTCGATTTATTTGTTATTTGAAGTAAATTAGTTGCTATTTGGTTAGTGACGAGGACGTCACAATTCCAACCCATTAGAGTGTCTATTGTATGTTTCTTAGATCATGCATAGGTGGATCATACATGTGAAACCAGAATATACACAGCGGAATTAAAACTTTTACAACCAAGAAATTGATCCTAATGGATCTTTTTAATCAAGAACATTCGAATCATGCAAATAAATATAAAAAATCATAAAAAAATGTTTCAAGAAACATTCCTGAGCTTTAAATATCGTAATTTAAGGCTTTCTCATTGTTGATGATTTTTTATCTTCTTGTCTTAAATTACAAGATAAGCTATCCATTTGTCCAACCTTTAATGATAATCCACACAAGTAACAAACGGAGCCTTCAGAAATGTTCGATTTTATTATAACCATCAAAATAGTAGTAGCTTGAGTTTCATAAACTCATCACAACTTCTTCTCAATCTCCTGAAGCTTACAAACATGAAAAAAAAACCATTTTCTTGAAGCAAGCAAGAGAGAGAAGATGGATGACAAATGGATAGGCGACAAAGACTATGTAGGGTCTTATTACCTTAGCTTGGAAAACCCTTTCCCTTTTCCTTACCCTATATGGCCAGCCATGATGTTCTATTTATAGGCTAGGTTAAATATGTTTCATGAATTGGTCCCTTTAGCTTTTCGCCCTTAAATTTATTTTAATTGCAACTAGGTCCACCTATTTATTAAACTATTTAATTATAGATAAGGCCCAAATTATAATTAAGAGTAGTGGAACTCAACTTAATTAAAATCTTTTAATTAAGTCTAATAATCCTTTTTAATTATAATTTGGCCCAATAACTTAATTAAAACTTGTTAAAGTAAGTTTACTTATTTAAACAAAACTTGTTAAAGTAAGTTTACTTATTTAAACACATTTAATTAAAACCCCATTATAATTCTATATAATAAGTACAAATGGAAATTTCTAAATTTTCCTAAACCAATACATTTTCATCCATTAATTACTATTTTGTGTGTGATCCATTAGGCTCTTAATAAGTTGGCAATGAATGGAATCATCATTCAATTCATAGATCAAAAGTGACTTATAGTAATGCATCATGACCCCCAAATGTTAGAGATGTTAAGAGTGATTCTCAACTTAAAGGCTCTTAGTGATAGCCTTTCATTGTAATTAATATCTTTCCATCAACTATATCTTAAGTAATAAATAAGCATGTTATAGTTTTTACTTTTTTTAATTTCTCATATCAGTTCTTGCAACTTCAAGATTTGACTTTGATGAATCTAAGTAAAATTCTTGATTCAACTTAATTCATTGTACCATGGCCATGGATTTAATCAACTTAATTCCATGTCAAAAACAACCGAGATATATCCCTTAAAATTCACTTAGGATGATAGATTCTCTGTAGACTACTCATCCACTTACATATGATCTAGGTTACACCCAAAAGTACCCGCTTTAGGCATTTGGCTCTTCCCAACTTGTAAGGATGAAATCAAATGTGACTTTTCACATATAAGATGACTTCGTATCAAAAGTCAAAGAATCACTTACATGGGTATCACATGAGAACTTTTCTTTGAAAATCTATGATTATATATCTTGTTGGCTCTTCTTTGCTTTTAATATTCACTCAATTTCTAAAATAAAAATAATAAAATCAATATATAACAAGTTGCATATTGATCTTTGTCATAGTCTATATGTACAATATTTCACACATTTTCACACTTACAGTGATGGTTGGGCTGTCTGCGATGCTTTTATTTCACACTTTCTTTAAACAGTAAACACTTTACAAAGGTAATTTAATTTAATTTACATAAATAGAAATATTTACATAACAGTATTTCGTTTAACGTTTACATCCCCTGTTTATAATTTATAATGAAGTAGTACTGTACAATAAATCTGAACATATAAAGAAAATAATTATTCCTCCAAGATCCACACTAAGCTGCCTCGGGGTAACCAAAAGTGCAGCCGAAATCCTCGGATTGGTATATGATGCAGTCACTGTAAATAATCTGTGGAGGTGGAAAATAAAAGGGTGAGCAAAACGTGCTCAGTAAGAGAATAATATGCAAAATTGATATTATGAAATCTATATGCATAAAAAGCATTTATTTTCGTAATAGTGCACTACAGTCGATAAGAAAGCATACTGTAATCAGCTTGGGATCCGGATGGAGAATGGGAGGTATTTTAGAATACCTATTATGTCCCGGAACCTAGAAGTGATGATAGACAGTAGTTGCTAATTTTGATATGAAATCACATTTAATAGAATTTCAACAAATAAATAAATATGAAATGGCTTGTAAAACCATTTATATAAAATATTTTAATAAGTATTTGTCAAACCACTTTAAAAATATGTCACGCACTTCAATAAAATTTAGTAAACAGTAGTGACAGTAACAGTTCGATAGTCAGCATGATAAGCAATTCAATAAATAGTAAACACCTCGATAACAATGGTAATTCAATAAAACGGTACAGTAAACAGTAACAGTAGTGGAGACTAGGCAACACCCAGAATATATCATGTTATAACCCCCGTAGGGAATAGTATCAGTAACACATGAGACATATGGCCATAGTCTATCGGTGTCCTCAGTGTGCATTGATCAGGTGACAACTGGGATGCTGAAGATAGGATCAGTATCAACAACACAATAATAGTAATAATAACAGTAACAAGTGAGCATGATAGGGGTCTAATAGTCTCAAAACAGTATATAAATAGTATCATCAACTTTATGGAAATTAATAAAAATAGATAAAATCTTTAGTTAGTCCATAAAGATTATTATATAACACAATAAACAGTTCAGTGAAAACAATTTATAAAATATTCACACTTCAGTAATAATTTTCATAAATATTCTATTTCACTGTAAAACACTTATATAAACATCTAGATGCTTTCACTTCGATGAAAATCAATTACATGAATATTTAAATATTGTTTTTCGGTAAATTCATATTTTATGAAAAATATTAAATATTAAATTTCCAAGGCTAGAAAATTACTCAATAATGCACTAAAATATTTCATGATATTTTTGAAAATTTTCTAAGAAATTTTTGCAGCATAACGGCTGCTATTGACCTAGCCTCCCTGCACATAAAACACAGTTCCAATCCAGCCAAAAACCACAATTTTGCATAATTCCAAAGCAATTGATTATCAAAATATTCCCATAAAATTATTCTCATTTCAACCGTACATTCATAATATCCATACAGTCTACACACTCATCCCTTACCCATCTGACGTTATCGACTTTCTCGATAACACCACACTTGATTCACTTCTCCCGGCCTGCAAAGAAATTCACCAACAACATTTATTAACCTCAATTTAATTTTTAAATTATTTTCTTTCAATAATTGCAGCCACATTATACACTGGAAATCTTAAACCAGTATAAATTCTACCAGTACTAAAACATAACTTCTCCGTTTTAAGTCCGATTTTAAATCCGATTGCACCGGTGGACTCCTCATAATTTCTACATTATTTTAGCACATTAAACTCATCAAATGCAGCATCATAGCCTCTCCATATAGCCATGGCCGAATGGTCCCTTATGCCATTTTCATGGTTTTTCAACTCTTTAAGCTTACATTCCTACACATTCATGCTCACTCTTTAATTTGGCACCATTTTCATGCAAGAAACAACATGGTTTCCTTATGTTCTTCTCAAGACCGAAACCCTAAGGTATGCATTGAGCATGATTTGATGAGATTCAAGGAAAACTAACACTAGATTCAAGCTTAGGATGCTTAAATATACTAAAATCTACCATTAAAACTCAATAAATTCTATTGTGTAGAAAATACTCACCTTGGTCGAAACCTTCCCTTCCTCTTTTCTTTTTATTTTGTCAATTATTCAACGAGATTTTGGTATGGGTGAAGAGAGAAAGATGAGTAATTTTGTCAAGCTTTCTTTTTCTTTCTATATATTGACATAGCCTAGGACTTATTTTGGTTCGAGTTTGACCTACTGTGAAGGTGAAATTACCAAATTACCCCTATTGGGTAAATCGCATAAATTTCTGATTTAACCTCCGATTCAATCTATCTATTGACATGGCTTAGGACTTATTTTTATGTAGAATGTCATGCTATATTTACTTGGTCCAAATTCATTTTAGTTTGACCACACTTTACAAAAATGCCACCGGGCTATATCCTTAATCATCATTTTCTAAATTGTTGGCAAGCATCCCAAAAATAATATAAATAGGGTATTTTAGGCTCAAAATTCTTACCTTAGGCTTTTCATACCCTCCAAACACTATTTGGATAGTCTCACGTCCATCTGAGCACTG
The DNA here is from genome assembly GCA_032173925.1 of Heritiera fomes. Classification (NCBI taxonomy): domain Eukaryota; kingdom Viridiplantae; phylum Streptophyta; class Magnoliopsida; order Malvales; family Malvaceae; genus Heritiera; species Heritiera fomes. Next base: position 20,826,148 of record JAPDPM010000002.1, read on the forward strand.
TAGAGCCAGTGGGCTGACATCACTGTCTCACTTATAACCTGCAAATTACACAGGAATTGAGTAATGATTCAAGGTCTAACACATGTACAGTATTAATATAAGTGGCTCTCACAATCTTAGTCCAAGTTAGAGTACTTTTGTTAAAAAAACATTTTGAATGTCAAAGAAACTTACCTTGAACTCAAATAATCAATCTTGTACAAACGCATTTTAATGATGTTGAAGAACGAAATCTTTATATATAGCTAGAGGTTGAGCTAACAACTTTCTATTATCTTTGTTGGGGATTATGTACTTATTTGATACTTTCCCTTAAAGCTTTTCCGTTTCAGTTCAACATATTGCTAGACGGTCTTTCTATGACTACCTATATATTAAAGTTTTCTTACAAAATACGTAAAAATTGCCATTTACCAAGGCATCTGAATATAATTTCGTAAAACATATATATATATCTATATATATACACACACACATGAAAACCATTTATAATATGTAAATTGACAATTTAACCTACCAGTAGAGTGTCCCAAATCTTATTCTTTACTTTTTTTTTTTTGAAACGACCTTCCAATTTTTAAGAGCAATGAGGACTATACTTCATACCAAACTTATTATTCTATCGGCCATCATTTTTGTAGAATCACCAATAGGCTGACCTCTATTACTAAACTCAATATGATACTTTTGTTGTTTACCTCATTACTTCACAAACGAAGCATAGTTGTACGACCTTTAGTTTTTTGCTTCTTACTTGAAGTAGGTTCAACAGTACTAGGTTGGATATTACTTGTTTCAACTTTTTCTGTACAAAGTTCTTCAGAAACATTATTTGTCCCTGATCCAGACAAATTGTACTTCAATCTGTGTAATAAATACAAAATAATTTTCCAAATATCATGATAAGGGGGTTAATTTAAGGGTTTAGATAATTGTTCAACACAATCAAAGTTAACTTGACGCACATCGAACCTCTACTCTAGGATAACCAATAGCAAGCATCATATGAGATTTATATCTCAATAAAACAATGTATTGCTTAAGAATGAAGAAAGGCAGCACTCATGGTGATGACGATGATGGTTGAAAGATGACAAATGAGAATTTGGAAGGCAAGGGCAAGAAAGAAGTTTGGAAAATGTAGATAGAGAAATGGCAAAGGTGCTTCAAAATGTAGCGTGAGAGAAGTGAAATATGTAGGGGAAAAGACTACGTTTATTATAAAAATGTAGTCTATTTAGACATTATACTACGCTTATGGTTAGAAACGTAATGTTTAATATATGTTTCTTATAAAAATCATAGTTTATTTAGAGATTAAACTGCTCTTAGGGATAGAAATGTAGTCTTTCATATGAGAAATTTAATTCATAAATAAATAAGATACTACATTTAGCATAGACCGTAGTTTATTGCCAAATTAGACGCAGCTTTAGGGTTAAAATGTAATCTTTCTTGTAATTAAAGTTGTAGAAATTTCTTCTATATATTAGATTATGTTTATAGACTGCATTTCCCTATGTAAATCATAGGTACTCATTAACATCCATTTTAAGCATCAATGCTTTTGAAAGATTATTATAATAAATTAATTTATTTTTAAAAAATAGTATTCACAAAAAATGTAAAGACTTTCTCCAAGAGTTTTAGCAAAGTTGCAGAAACATTAATAGTACAAAAACTTGAAACTTTCATTCCTTTGATTTAAACATTTGTTTTCAAAGAGATTATCAAATTCATGATATAAATATGAACATTTGATTTAATTTGGTACATTTTAACATATCTATTGAATATAACAATTATAAATTTGAATATTTGATTTTAATACATTTGAACATTTCTATTGAATACAAAAACTTAGAATTCATGCTCTAAATTTGAAACATTTGATTTAATTTAGTACATCTGAACATTTATATTGAATACAACAACTATAAGTTTGAATATTTGATTTTTGGTACATTTGAGCATTTTTATTGAATACAACAACTTAAAAAACATGATTGAGACTTGTTCTTCTTTGTGAAATCCCCAAATTTCTGTAATTTCTCATATTTGTATAGTATTCCATATAGGAATGATTAAATAAATATGAAATGTTGATATGTAAATGATATATGGGACATGGATGGATAATAGCAATTGAATGGTCAAATGGTCAAGAGTCAAATGGTCAATGGCTGAGATGAGATGTAAATGGATAGAGATGCATTAAATGAAAATTTGCATTGTCACCATCTTCTCCATCACAAGGCTGGCAACCATCTTGCTCTTGACAAACACACATGTTCAGTTATCGAATCGTTAAGTTTACTTAACGAAAATTGATCATCATCATTAGCCTAAGCTATACTTGTAATTTGGAAGGCTGAATCAAAGACTTTGAAGAGATCTAGTTGCTATCAGTTTTTGCTGACTAACAAAGGTAAAAGAAGAAATTGATTCATTTGATTCTGTCTATAGTTTGGAGTTATGTTGAGTTGGTATAGCATAATTGTAGAGGTTTCTTAAAGGTTTGGAATTGTTATGATATTTACAGCTTTGAAGAATCAAAAGGAAAGGTGTTGAGGTGCAACCAAGTGATTTGCGTTTTCGGTGGTATTTGAGGTAAGGAATATGTGTAAAGGACGTAGGGAGACTATGTCTGTTTTCGTTGCATGATTTGGTGTGAAATAAAGATGTTTTAAGTGCAAGAAGTTTCGAAATCTCAGTTTTCCTCCTGGTTACAAATTGGTTAGGGGTAGCTGATTGCCTTAAATAGCGGCCGATTGCCTAGAGACAAACGAAACATGAATTTTTTCAAAATCGACTCAAACCAGTCGTCTGCCTTGTATAGCAGCCGACTGCTATTTTCTAGAAAGCACTCTGTTTCGCACCAGTCAACCGCTAAGGAGCCAGTTGACTGTTTTTCCTCAAAAAGCATTTTGTTTGCAAAACCAGCCGACTGCCTATGGAGCCAGTCGACTGCCCTGTTTTTAGAAGCATTCCGTTTGTAAAACCAGTCGACTACTGAGGAGCCAGTCGATTGCATTTTCTCATAAAACATTCTGTTTACGAACTAGTCGACTGCCCTATTTGTTCTCGAAAAATAAAATATTTGAATTTTAAAAAGAAAAGAAATTCAATAAAGCGATATATGTCATAGCAGCCAATTGCCCTATTTGAAAAAGAGGTTTTTAAAGCCTACTTTATATGAGTATATTTGTATTACCAAAAAGCTATCTGAAAAATATTTTGGAGACTGTGGACTCCTTTGGTGATCATGCATATTATGTGTATTTGTACTTGGGTGAGGAACCTTAGTTTTGTCCTTAATGCCACAACTGTCACCTGACTAGTGTTCACTGTGGTCTATCGACTATGGCCATATGTCTCTTATGTGTATTTGGCTTTGGGGAGGATCCTTGGCCCATACGTGGATACGCACTTACTTGACATCACTTACGGGATTATCCCTTACGCGATATATTTGGTATTCCTTATGAGATTTATTAGGTGCATGATTCTATTGGAAGGTTAACTGTCTCCCACCTATTTGAAGTATTTGAAGTTATTTGTATATGTGATTTCACGTGATTTGAGATACGTGAAAGTATTTGAATGATTTAAAGTTATTTGTATATGTGATTTCAAGTGATTTGATATTATTTGAAAGTATTCGACTTATTTGATTTTATGTGTAAATGATATTTGAAGAATATATATGTTATTTGAAGAAAGTATATGATATATGCTTTATAAGGGTTTTACATGACATTATAAAGCCAAGCAGGAAACCTGCTTATAGTGGCATAGTACGCTCTTTTACATATGTTTCTTACTGAGTGTAAACTCACCCCTTTACAACATTTTTTTATCCAGATTATTTGCAGTGAATTCTGCTTCAGATAAAGGAGCTTACTTTTGGGATTTTATATTGTACCTTCGAGATACGCTTCCCAATATTCCTTGAAGGTATACTCACTTGTTATGTACTTCAACTATTGTACAGTACAATGCTATAGTGATGTACATTTGACCATTTAGGGATATAGGTTATGTAAGTTATGTGAGATCCTGTGTATTTGACTTATATGTGTATATGAAAGAAATACTTTTGTTGAAATTGAGATCACTATATTAAGTGATGAAATATAAATTATAAGAAGAAGAAAGGATGACATTGACAACCAGCCTAACCAAACCTTATGTGAAGTTAAAAGTTAGTTGATATTTGTATAATTGGGGTCGCGACATTCTTACCCCAAGTAATCACACCATGTTCTTACTAAAAACATTTGCAACTTTAATGAAACATACATCAAGTCAATGATAATGATTAATTAATGTGTGACCAATTTCATAGAATATTGTTTTATCAAGCAAAAACCATAATAATTTTGTTTATAAGATAGTTTTCATAACCTTTTCATCATTTTCAAAGATTTGATCAAGCTCCATATAAAATAAATGCTCTTAGAAACACATTTGTAACAAATTGAAGCATCAAGATATAGTGCTCCCTTAGAATGGACCTTTTTTGACCATTTTTAGTCAAATAGAGCACTTTCTAATAGAGCAAGTAGTCATATAATTTTTAAAGGATGGAATGGGAAGAAGGAGATACAGAGATAGAGAATAATTGTAGAATCAAAAGATCAATTGTCCAAATTTTAGGACAAAGAAAGAGAATTTATAAAGTGCATGAATTTTGGAAGACGAAAATTCAAATCTCAAAAAACTACGTTTCTGCTAAAAATAGCAAACATAAAAGACTATGTTTCTAATAGAAACCGTAGCTTATTTAAGGCTAAGCAATCTTTCAAGATTTCTATATAATTTATGACACTACGTGTCAACTAAAAACTGTAGAATTTTGTTACAATAATAATGAAAAATGTAAAATAACATATTTTTAATTTATAAGGACTAAAGTATATTGATAATACTAGTTTTTGTGTAATTAAGGTTAAGTAAGATGTGGTCTTTTAGTAGCTTAGACTTTTAATATAAAATGTAGTTAGAATTATGATACTTGAGATCTGAAAAGTTATAATATTTAAAAAACTGTAGTTAAATATATTAATTAGGCTACACTTGTTCTAGTAGTGATTAACGAAAACGCATAAAAAAATTACTAACATAAAAGAAATGTGAGTTGAAGTAATCATTGTAAAAATAGCAAAGATATAATAATTATCACCTTTAAACAAATTTTATTTTGATCTAAATTCATGTGTTTTACATGATTTCTTTAGGGCCTACCTCATAACAATTGTTGACGACTAAAGGTTCCTTTACATCCATGGAGAATCCATCTCATGTTGAAGACACATCCACTTAGTGTGTACTTGTCAATAATGTGAAGGAAAAATCTAAACAAACCCAATGCAAAGATAGTGACTGCTTGACCTAGGACTATATCTTTAGTTTCTTGAAAGAGTCCATCTTGATGTAAAATCAAACAATTTCACAAAATTAGCCAACATTTGGAGCTATTAGGGTGATGCAAGGAAAACAGCCTTTCAATAAAATATAGGAATCTAACATTGCTACTATCAGTAGTTGTAGATTTCAACTTGGTTAGGGCTATGGGGAGTTTTGGGATCGCTTTCATAGGTGTTTTGTGTTTAATTAGGTAGATTTGGTACCAATGATTGAAGAATATTCACTCTTACTCTGTTTCAAGTTTCTAAATCCTAACAAGATTTATTGGAAGAAAAATATTCAACTATCGCAAGAAGTTAGCTTTGATGACAAGCATCACTGTGCAAGAAATTGACCAGCATGTAAGGTAGAAAGGGAAACATACTTATATACCCCAGAGTTTCTTGAATTTCCTCCATGACTGACTAGATAAAGAACTATGTATGAGCATATTGGCCTTGTCCATTTATGGAATGGTCATTTTCTCTAAAGTCTTAAGATACATTGAGGTCACGATGGTGGATTTCATTGAACAACTCGAATATGGAGTAAATGTGGATCCAATTATTTTGGAAAATACCTTTAGATCCTTGAACCACAACTAGCGCACTGGAGAAGGATATTTCATTGAGCGAGTACAAATACCATACATTAGGATGAAAAGCCACCTTGAACGCAAGAAGGCCAAATTTTAAAAGCTTTAACTAAATGACATTCCCATTAAAGAATTCCGTGAGAGCATATGACCTAAACCAAAGATGAAAAGAAATTGGTCTCAGTTTGGCACAAGATCAAGAGTTGAGATGTTGTCTAGATGGTGCCTTAGATGTATAAGGATTGATGTTATACAATTTTAGTGGTTAGTCATGGGTTATTTTATTAGGATATGGGGTACTATTGCTTATATTCCTTTTATAACACGAAAGTAGTTGGGATACAAGCAATTCATCCTAATGACACATAAGCTCAGTGAATGAGAATATAACTATACCAAAGAAAAAGCTTTGAGAAAAACAAAAGACGGTGTTAAAGATGAAATATGATATCTAAAATAAAACAAGTTCACAGACAACGTTAATTCGAAATACTTAGTTTGGCATGTTAAATGAGCTAAAGACATCAAGCTCCCTTTTGAAAAAGATTTTGATGTTCCTACGCAAGCAACATAATGAGGTCCTATAGTAGGCTTAGAAATTGCCAACACAAAGCTTGTAGAAAATAATAATGAATTAGAGCAAGAGAATAAAAATCTTAAATTAGAAATTGAGCAAAGATTGGGGTGCTAAGATCAAGCAATCTAGAAAGTTTATCAAGGGAAGAATGAACTGAAAGATATGGTTAATAGTCTAAGGAAGAAATTGCTAAAGTTTAAGAATAGTTTGAAAGAAAAAATGAGCAACTCAAAGAAAAAGTGCAAAGGAAGGAACTTGAGCACGAAGAACTCCAAAGGGATAGGGTGTAAATCAAATGCAAATGTAATGGGCTTTTTCTCAAGATCAAAGACATTGGTAAAACCTTCAAGATATGGCAAATGAAATGGGTAGTTTAAAAGAGGAATGTGCAAGATGGAGAAATGCTTGTGATGGATAAATCTTATCGGATATGTTCAAGTAAATTAATTTGGTTACTCGTGGGAAAATGAAAATTAAGGATAGGATAGAAGAGTTTAAGCCATGAATCAAGCCTAGTGACAAATCATGTATGGAGTGTATGTCAATTGTTGGATGAAATGCAAGTTCATGACAGCTTGGTAAATGGGCTCTTATGGAAACCTAAGATTTCTTTATGGACGTAATAGGAACTTCAATTTTGTTGAACAATTGCTATGAGACAAGTTTTTATTTATAGAAATTATAGTTTTACGGATTTTCTCTTTAGTTTTATTTTCTGCATAAATGGATTGAGTGAAAAATAATTTCATCTTAATTGTGGAAATAAAGGTGTCAAAATAGCCACATTGAAGCGATTTGTCTTCCATACATATCATAAATGCTACTAAGAACAAATAATGGAAGAAGAGCAAAATAATCGTATGGAGAATTAGAAAATTTGAAGGAATAAATAAAGGGATAATTGGCATCAATAAGGATTTGAGAAATGGAAAGGAAGTAGTTGGGGATTGTCTTTAAGAAAACCCTATGTATTCGCTAGGTTTTGACCAGCCTCATGGCCAAATTAACTTAGGAAACATAAAAACGGATTATCAATAACCTAGTTTATGTCTCTAAAATAGGTCCTTAAGGCACCAAAAGAAGCCTTATATAGTAAAGAATTCATCTAACCATCATGCAAACCAAGACACTACCGAAGGGTAAGTCTTCAAACCTTATTAAGGTGCCAAATTTGGATTATCCCAATAAGCTAGAAAAACTTAGGCTAAAAGAAGAAAAAAAGAAGAATAAAAAACTTGACAAAAAAAACTTAGGCCACACACATTTGTGAAAGAAATGATTAAGTTATTGTTGGCTCTACCAAGAAGGGGGTGAATCGGTTTTTATACTAAATTTTGGCTTTTCTAAGGATTTAATTCACAAATGTAATAGATAAAGCAATAATGAAATAAATGCAGTAAGTAAAGAAGGATAAGAGAAGTAAACACAGATTTTATAGAGGTTCGGCCAATCTCTTGCCTACGTCCTCTCTCCTTGATCCTCTTGTCAAAGGATTAATTCCACTCTTCCTTTGGAATTCTTACAAACCACTTCAAGGTGTGGTGATACCTCTTACACTTTCTCTTGATGGCTTAGAAACAACCTTCTAAGTCTATCCCCTTACAATGCTACCCTCACTCTTACAATAATAACCTCACAAGGTTTGCTCACACCTTTGAGTGAGTAGGTGAAGAACAACGTAATTTCCAACAAATAGAGTACAAAGAGTAAATATTTCTTCTAGGATTTCTTTCTTGAATGTATGAGAGTTTCTTCAGTGCTTGTTCTGCCTCTAAACTTCATAAATGCCTCTATTTATAACCCACCCTTTACCAAACGGATAGATCCCTTTTCTCCAAAATGCATTCCAACCTGTTCCAGGATGCTTCTCCAACTTTTTGCCAAAATGGGATCAATCCTTCTATAGTAGGGATCGATCCCTTTTAACCAGAGTGCTTTCCTGCACGTCTTTAACTGCAATTTGAGACAGTTTACGGTTTTTTGTGATTCTAAGTCAGTTTAAAAAACTTCTAACACATTTCTAAGAGTATTTACTGACTTTTTCAATTGAAATCACAATCCTAAACTCGTTTAAAATATTTTCTATCATGGAGTTCATTCAAAGTAAATTTACTTTGTAGAAAAATCATTTTTAAGCTTACTTGAGTTTTGTCATTTCAAAATACTTGTCAATTTAAAGCTAACAATCTCTCCCTTTCTAATATGACAAAACTTAAGGTAAATTTGCTTAAGATAGATTTGCTTATCATTTTGACATCATGAAAATCATTTTGCTTGGCTCTCCCTCAATTTATACATGGAAGAATATTTTGCCTGAAAATCATTTTGCTTTGCTCCCTTTCAATTTATACATGGAAAAATATTTTGCTCTCCCTCAATTTATGCATGAAAAATTTACCCTATGAATTCTCCCCCTTTTTGTCATAGCAAGTATTAAAGCAAATATGAGGACATAAAGAGAAATGATCAGATGTATAAGTCAATATAAAGCAACAATGGAGAAAAAGTCTAAGCAAAGTGATAAACCAAGCTAATGGAAATATAGATCAAGCCAAAGTCATATATATATATATATATATATATATATATAAATCATAAGACATGCCATAGAAACAAAGATGGCAAAGAGTCGAATATCAAAACACACCAGGCATACTGATAAACATAAGACTAAAACATCATAAACGTACGAGAAAATGTTATAAACATAAGGCTAAAAACATCATAAACACCAACCATAGTAGAAGATCATAATAAGCTAAATGCTCATCTCGCAAAACAATCGCAATCAATGCCCAGGAAACATCTTGTGATATTGGTCCATGAAGTCCTCTTGCTGCATACGAATATCTTGGACTTCATCGTACAAAGCAGCCTATGTCTCTTCCACAGTGTCGAGACGAACATTGAGCTGACCAAATTGGTCATCGAGCTGATCAAAGTGCTGAGTGAAGGTCTGCTGGAGATGTTGAAGCGTGAGCATGATCTGGTCATTAGATGCGAACCCCGATGGTGCGAAGGAAGAAGCAGGGGCTTCCTCTTCAAGAGCAGGAGCGTCCTCTTCACCAGCATGCTCGGGAGATCCAAGAGCACCATGAGCCTTTTCCCATACTACAGTATCACCTTGCTGACGAGAATACCATCCAAGATTATGTAGTGTAGCAAGGTTGATGGTGGTACCAGGTTTGGGAAGGACATCAGCCTCACATGAACAATCAATGCCGTGATCGAGCAGATAATATGCAAGTGGCTGTGGGAAGACAATCGTGTGGACCTTGCCAAGAACAAGCTTCACCCAATCTTGGAGATTGAAATGAACAAGGTTTGGCTGCTCATCGTCAGGGGAATGAATGTGGTGGAGCCAGAAGCGATCAAGTCGCCGGAGTTGAGAATATTTGGTCTTTAGTGGGCGAAGATTCCAAGAGATGATAATGTGAAGAAGTTTTGCGAAGATGGGAAGGTCACCCACACGGTCATTGACTACATTAAATTCTAATGGGACGTTGACATTTTCGTGCACAAGACCATCCTCCGGAATGCAAAATGCACGCAAGAGAGAATATTTGGTGATTTCAACATCTCTACCCATAACAAAAGATTGAATTCCCACCACTTTGCATGGGTCAATTGGAGAATAGATAACTTTGGCATTTGAAAAGAATGCTCGGATGATGCTCAAAGGAGCCAGAGTGTTGATTTTGAGAAAGTGTGTCCAATGGAAGGCTTCAAACTTGGCCAAGTAGGGAAAGTTAATCGATTCCAAGAAATCGAAGTCAATTGGACGACAATGTTTAATACGCATATTGGCAAATTCGATATTGTAACGAATTTTCTCTTCCACATTGCGAAAGCATCGATTGAAAGTGGTTGGAATATAAGAGGAGGAGGAAGAAGGACGAGTTCTTTTTCTCGTGGAGGCATGTTTGATTTTAGGAGCCATGTGAAGGGAAGATTGAGTTCAAAAGATGAAGGAAATTTCATTTAGGAATTTCACTTAACAGGTGATAGGCACAGGTTTGGTGAACTATGGATGAGTGTATGGGGAAATGTAAACCTATCCAATAACATAATACCACAGATCAATATGCAAGCAATAAGTTTGATGAAGATATGATGCTGAAATATTCAAAGGATGCTAAGTTATAAACACTAGAAATTAGATAAAAAAACATGGCTTTTATGTGAAATGAAAAATATAGCATAGTGAAAATTGATGCAGAAACTTGAAATGGGTTAACAAGATATGATGAAATAATCAAGATATGCAAGAAAAATTGATGAAAATGAGTGAAGAACACTTGCAATTGAAATGTTGGGTGAATAGTGATGAACACAAGGGAGATGAGAGGAAGTTGAAATTGATGAAGATTTGGTGTGAAAGGATGAGGAGAAGTGAAAGAGAAGGAGAAAAGAGGAAAAATGGTGAAGAAAGGAAGCGATTTGGTGTAGAAATGGTGTAGATCTTGAAGTTTTGGTGAAGGAGAATGGAGGGGGGAACGTCTCTGTGGATGGGGAAGATGAATAGTGGGAGAAAAGAGAGGAACTAGGGGGATCGATCCCTTTTTGGCATAATACACACTTGCCCATTTTGATGCTAACGGATCGATCCGATGGTGAAACGGATCGATCCCTCATACCAAAAACCCAGATTTCTAGGCCAAAATGACCCGGGAATCAATCCAATTTGCATAAGAATTGACCCCTTAGTCCATTGCCACAGTTTTGATGCAGAAAAATGATTTGAAACTTAAAGAACTTGTGCATTTTCATTGTTTAAAATCAAAATCTGATTTGGCCACTTGGGATGCATGAGATATGACTTAAAAATCCAGAAAAAAGTGCAGAAAATTGCAAAAAAATGCTGAAAATATGCAGAACAGCTTTGAACACTAAGTGAACATGAATGTGAAAATGTCTTAAACATCAAAAGTGGGTTTTGGCTAATAAAGAGCACACAAAGTTCAACAATTCAACCTCAAAAGCTAAGATCATGAACAGTAGCATGGCAAGTTAAGGTCATGAATTGCAAGTATATTTTCCAAATTTCTTTCTTGCAGTCATCACAACCAACTTAAGCTATTCATTTAACATCAAATCAATTCAAGGAGCATTCATAATACCTAATTCACCTCTAAGAATGCAAAATATCTCCTTGTCCAAGGGTTTTGTGAAGATATCCGATAATTGGTGCAAGGTATCTACATACTCTAGAATTATGTCCCCTTTTTGCACATGATCTCGTATAAAATGTTGTCTAATCTCAATGTGCTTGGTTCTAGAGTGTTGGATGGGATTTTTTGTAAGATCGATAGCACTAGTGTTGTCACACTTGATAGGAACTTGGTTCATTTCTATTCCATAATCTCTCATTTGTTGTCTAATCCACAAGACTTGAGCACAACAACTTCCGGAAGCTATATATTCAGCCTCGGTTGTGGATTGAGCTACGCTATTTTGTTTCTTAGAGAACCATGAAATAAGCCTACTTCCTAAGAATTGACATGTTCCCGATATGCTTTTCCTATCCACTTTGCATCCACCAAAATCAGCATCGGAATAAGCATGGAGAGCAAGTGTAGAATCTTTAGGATACCAAAGTCCTAAGGAAGAGGTGTCTTTAAGGTATCTAAGGATTCTTTTTACTGCTTGTAGGTGTGATTCTCTAGGAGATGACTGAAATCTAGCACACAAGCATACACTAAACATTATATCGAGTCTACTAGCAGTTAAATATAGCAATGAATCAATCATAGACCTATATAGTTTAGTGTCTATACACTTTACTCCTTCATCCTTATCAAGCTTGATATTTGTGCTCATTGGTGTAGAGTAAGGTTTAGACTCATCCATTCCAAATCTTTTGAGCAAATATTTAGTGTACTTAGCTTGATTTATGAAAATACCTTCTTTGTATTGTTTAACTTGAAGTCCTAGAAAGAAGGTTAACTCTCCCATCATACTCATTTCAAATTCACCTTGCATTAATTTTGAGAAATCTTTACATAATGACTCATTTGTAGATCCAAAAATCATATCATCCACATAAATTTGAACTACTAATAAGTCATCACCCTTAGATTTGATAAACAAGGTGGTATCTACTTTGCCTCTTGCAAAACCTTTTTCAATTAAAAACTTTGAAAGTCTTTCATACCAAGCTCTAAGAGCTTGTTTTAATCCATATAAAACCTTTGATAGTTTAAAAACATGGTTAGGAAACTTTGGATTTTCAGAACCCGGAGGTTATTCAACATAAACCTCTTCATTTATGTAACCATTTAAAAAGGCACTTGTACATCCATTTGATATAATTTAAAATCCTTGTAACATGCAAAGGCAAGTAGCATCCTAATGGCTTCTAATCTAGCTACCGGAGCATATGTTTCATCATAGTCTATTCTTTCTTCTTACCTATATCCTTGAGCCACTAACCTAGCCTTATTTCTAACAATAATGCTATTCTCATCCATATTATTCTTGAATATCCATTTGGTTCCAATGATGGGATATTCATTAGGTCTTTCTACTAGTGTCCAAATTGATTTAATTCCTCTTGCATGGCCATAATCCAATTTTCATCTTTCAAGGCCTCTTCCACATTCTTTGGCTCAAATTGTGACACAAAGGCTACATATTGACATATGTTTCTATAGGTTAACCTAGTTCTAATACCAATGTTTGGATCTCCAACAATATCGTTTTCCTTCACATAACCAAGTTCTCTTGGACACCAAGATTCTTTTTCAATTATTTCTTGTTCCATGGACTCTTCATTTTTGTTAATATTAAGATCTTCTAATTGTTCTCTAACATCCTTATCTTGGGATGGATCAACTATAGGTTCATCAAAGATCTCTACTTCATCATCAAAATTGGTTCTATTAGTGATATTTGATTCATCAAAGATTACATGAATTGACTCTTCTACTACAAGTGTTCTTTTATTGAAAACTCTATAAGCCTTAGAATTTAAAGAATAACCAAGAAAAATACCTTCATCACTTTTTGCATCAAATTTTCCTAGGTTATCTTGACCATTGTTCAAAACAAAACATTTACATCCAAATGGGTGAAAATAACTTATGTTAGGCCTTTTTCCTTTATAAAGCTCATAGGGAGTTTTCTTTAAAATAGGCCTTACCATAGCTCTATTTATAATATAGCAAGCAGTATTTATTGCTTTAGCCCAAAAATATTTAGGTAAGTTATTTTCACAAAGCATGGTTCTAGGCATTTCTTCTAAGGTTCTATTTCTCCTTTCAACTAGCCCATTTTGTTGAGGAGTTCTAGGAGTTGAAAAATTATGGCTAATACCATTTTCATTGCAAAATGTATCAAAACCAAGATTTTCAAATTCTTTTCCATGATCACTCCTAATACTAGTAATAAAGTAACCTTTTTCATTTTGAACAAGTTTTGAGAAAACAATAAATTTGTCTAAGGCTTCATTTTTCACACTTAAGAAGAACACCCAAGTAAACCTAGTGTAATCATCAACTATGACAAAACCATAGTGTTTTCCTCCTAAGCTAGTTGTCCTAGTTGGTCCAAAGAGATCTAAGTGGAGAAGTTGAAGTGATCTAGAGGTTGTAACACACTTCTTAGATTTAAATGATATTCTCTTGTGTTTTCCTCTTACACATGCCTCACAAACTTTATCATTTTCAAATTGAAGCTTAGGCAAACCTACCACTAAGTCTCCTTTGACTAATTTAGATAAAACATGCATGCTACCATAACTTAGTCTTCTAAGCCATAACCAAGGTTCATCTTCTCTAGTGGTCATAAAGCATACATTCTTTCTATTTAGCTCATCTAAATTAACAATATAAATGTTTCCTTGTCTATGTCCAATAAAGAGAATTTGATTAGTTTTAGCATCAACAACATTGCAACATAAAGCATCAAACACAACTTTAAAACCTTTGTCACACAATTGACTAATACTAATCAAATTATGTTTTAAACCTCTAACATACAAAACATTCTCAATAGTTGAGAAAGAGTTACCAATGGAGCCAATTCCTTCAATTTGTCCTTTAGAGTTGTCTCCAAATGTGACTTCTCCACCACTTTTATGCTTTAAGAACTTGAATTGGCTCTTGTCACCCATCATGTGTCTTGAGCATCCACTATCAAGGTATCAATGCTCCTTGGACTTAGCCTTGTAGCAATACTCTTCCTCCTACATACAAACACATCAAGCTTTCATCTTAGGTACCCAAATTTTCTTAGGTCCTTGAGAGTTAGTACTAATAATTTTTGATCCTTTAGGGATCCATTTCATTTTTAAGGACTCATCACTTGAATTTAAAACATGTTTAGGCACCCAAATCTTGACGGCCATTTTTCCTTTAATCATGGTCTTCCTAGAGGTGCATGCTTGTGAAGAATGTCCTAGTTTATTACATAATGTGCACAAAACAAATTTTCTATCTTTAACTAGGAAATTTTTTAGATGAGTTTCTTTGTTTGATGCATTATAGCCTAACCCTTCTCTATCAAAGAATGCTCTTTGGGTCTCCAACATATGATCAAGTTTTTGTTGACCCATATAAAATCTAGAAAATGAGTTTTGCAAATTAGTGTTCTTTTTATTTAATTCTTCTATTTCTAGATTTGCATTTTCTAATTTCTTATCACATTCTAATTTAACATTCATAAGCATTTCATTTTCCTTTTCAACTTAGAGATCATTTTCTTATATTTCAAATTCATGCATTCAAATTTATTTGCTAACTCATCAAATGCATCTTGCAATTCATCAAAAGTGTATTCATTAGTATCTAATAAGTTAGATGTTACCTTCTCATCTTCAAAAGCCATAAAACAAAGGTTGGCTACTTCATCTTCCACATTCTCTTCATCGGAGCAATCACTATCACTCCATGTAGCCACCATTGCCTTTTTTTTTTGTTTCTTCTCATCTTGCTTTCTATAAAGAGGACAATCAAATTTAATATGACCAGGTTTTTTGCATTCATAACAAATAATTTGGTCCTTTTCTTTCCTACTAGTTTCTCTTCTATTGAACTCTCTCCTAGGAGGTCGCCTAGAGTTTCCATTGGCTCTCATCCTCATGAATTTGTTGAATCCCTTGGCGAACCCATTGCTAAATCCTCATCATCACCACTTTCATCATGATCGTCCTTTGATTCCTCAATTGTGGTGGACTTTAGAGCTACTCCAACTTTCTTTTGGGATCTTGATTACTCTTAATTTTCATCTCATAAGTAAGTAAAGATCCCATAAGTTCATCTAATGAGAGTGTATGAGGATCCTTGGATTCCTCAATAGCAGTGACTTTAGCTTCCCATGATTTAGGTAAGCTATTGAGTATCTTTTTCACCATTTCTACATTAGAGTATGTTTTTCCTAAGGCTTTAAGACCGTTTATGATGTCGGTAAACCTAGTAAACATGTCACTAATTGACTCATCATTCTTCATTCTAAACATTTCATAGTCTTGAGTGAGCATGCCT
Organism: Heritiera fomes; assembly: GCA_032173925.1. NCBI lineage: Eukaryota > Viridiplantae > Streptophyta > Magnoliopsida > Malvales > Malvaceae > Heritiera > Heritiera fomes. The sequence goes on from JAPDPM010000002.1 coordinate 20,842,211, forward strand.
ACTTTTGTTTCCTTGACTTGTGTGGTTCCCTCATGTGTGATGGCTAGTTTATTCCAAATTTGTTTAGCATTCTCACATTGTGAAACTCGATTATATTCATTTGGTCCTAATGCACAAAATAGTGTGTGCATTGCCTTAACATTTAGTTGTGCCATTGTAATATCGGTAGTATCCCACTCATCCTCTTTCTTTGGCACATCTTCCCTATCTACTTTCTTAATAGGTACAAGAAGACCTTTAACTATAATCCTTCACACTTCATAATCATTAGCTTAAATGAATAACATCATCCTAGTCTTCCAATAAGCATAATTTTCACCATTGAAGAGTGGTGGTCTAACCGTAGAGTTTCCCTCTCCTACCAAAGGTGTAGATACACTAGTTTGAGCCATCTAGATCGTTTTTACTCGAAGGGAATTACTCCTAATCGATTCTCGAGTCTAAGCTCTGATACCAATTGTTGGCTCTACCGAGAAGGGGTAAATCGATTTTTATACTATATTTTGGCTTTTTTAAGGATTTAATTCACAAATGCAATAGATAAAGCAATAATGAAATAAATGCAGTAAGTAAAGAAGGATAAGAGAAGCAAACACAGATTTTATAGAGGTTCGGCCAATCTCTTGCCTACGTCCTCTCTCCTTGATCCTCTTGTCAAGGGATTGATTCCACTCTTCCTTTGAAATTCTTACAAACCACTTCAAGGTGTGGTGATACCTCTTACACTTTCTCTTGATGGCTTAGAAACAACCTTCTAAGTTTATCCCCTTACAATGCTACCCTCACTCTTACAATAATAACCTCACAAGGTTTGCTCACACCTTTGAGAATCAGCAATTTGAGTGAGTAGGTGAAGAACAAAGTAATTTCGAACAAATAGAGTGCAAAGAGTAAATATTTCTGCTAGGATTTCTTTCTTGAATGTATGAGAGTTTCTTCAGTGCTTGTTCTGCCTCCAAACTTCATAAATGCCTCTATTTATAACCTACCAAAAGATTGGAACGGTTGGTGAAGCATTTAATGCAATTCCTCCCGTTGAAACCCTCAAAAACTAGCCGTTGGGGTCAGGTTTCATGCAAACGGATCGATCCCTTTACCAAACAGATCGATCCCTTTTCTCCGGAATGCATTCCAACCTATTCCAGGATGCTTCTCCAACTTTCTGCCAAAATGGGATCGATCCTTCTACAGTAGGGATCGATCCCTTTTAACCAGAATGCTTTCCTGCACGTCTTTAACTGCAATTTGAGACAGTTTATGGTTTTTTGTGATTCTAAGTCAGTTCAAAAAACTTCTAACACTTTTCTAAGAGTATTTACTGACTTTTTCAATTGAAATCACAATCCTAAACTTGTTTAAAATATTTTCTATCATTGAGTTCATTCAAAGCAAATTTACTTTGTAGAAAAATCATTTTTAAGCTTATTTGAGTTTTGTCATTTCAAAATACTTGTCAATTTAAAGCTAACAGTTATCATGTGTTATGAGGCAAAAGTTTCTTCTACAAAAACAAAGGTAACTCTTATCTCAGAAAGAATGCCTCTACAACAAAGCATGGTTGGCAAAAAAGGTTACCGCAGATTACCAAGCAAATGATATTGTTTAAGCATGCACACTGTAGAAAGCTTCATTTTCTCAACCAAGAAGAGAAAAGACAAGAGAAGACATTCTCTGTGATGTGCACTTCAGCATGATGGGATACACATTAGCTAAACAAATGAAGCAAATAGAACATCAGTTAATTCAAATAAGATGAGATGAGATGAGATGAAAATGCTCTGGTAAAGGATGCAATAGTGACAATGATATGAAAAGGAACTCTAGTACTTCGTATTAGCAAAGTTCACATTATTGTAAATTTGTAATTAAATATAATATTAAATAAAACAATTCACTTAAAAATAATTTTAAATAATTTTTTAATACTAATTTTTATTAGATAATAATTGAGATTAGCAAAAGTCTAAATTTATTTAATAAATAATAATATGAATTAACAATTAATAATTATATTTAATATTATTTAATAATATTATTTAATTTAAATGCAATAATGTTAAATTATCTAATAATATATTTAACTAATCAATTTATAATAAATCATAATATAGGTATTAAAATATATTATATATAATATAAATAATATTGTTTAATGTTAAGTATTTGCTGATATAATAATATTAAATTATTTAATAGTATTAGTGATATATTTAAAATTTAATTCAAAGAATATAATATTAATTAATAATATTGTTTAGTAAAATAATAATTAATTATATTAGATAGCATGACTTAGCAATAATATTAATTATTATCATATCAAAATTATAATAAATGATATTATTTGAAATATATAATATATTCAATAAATTGTTATATAAAATTAAATTAAATAATATCATGACATTATAGTTTAATATAATTTATATTCAAATGCTTTTTACGTTTTCAACTTTTTCTATAATAAAATAAATATATTTATTTTAAAATATTTATTTTTTAATAAAAATATTTTATATTAAATTTTAATATTATTTTATTTTAAAAATTGATTTAATTTATTGTATATTTTTTATTTTGAAAAATATTAATATTATATTAATATATAAACTTTGTTCACTTGCTTATGAACAATACCACAAATGAAAACATACTTTTGAAAATAATGGAAACAAGAAAATTCTTGTTTCCAACAATTTTAAAAATTCTTGTCTTTTGTTTTTGTTTTCGTTTTTTTAAAACAGAAACATGTTACCAAACATGTTTTCTACTGTTATTTCCAAAAAAAAATTGAAAATAAAAATAGAAAACAAGAAATAAAAATAATACCAAATGACTCATAAGTAAAGGTTGAAAGGCATGTAAAGAAAAAAATTGAAAGGCTAGCCTCGTCAGAAAATCTATTCAAAGCATGTTGCATGAGAAAGGAAAAAAAAAGCAAAGTGTGACTTTACTAAAATATGATGAAGTCATGAAAGATGTGACATAGAAGGCAAATCAAGTAATGCCTTCTCTTTGTTTCAAGACAAGTAGGTGTCCATAACACCAAGTATGGTAAAGCCAGCAATACAAAAGTTAAGTACACTTTGTCGAATTCCCATGAGCTTCTACCTTTGTCTAAAATGGCCCAATGCAAATGAAAGACAATAACACAATGTTGCAACTAGCAAGGAAAAGTTAGAAAGAATCTAACCACTTTAGTTAGAGATGATGAAAGCTATGGTCTAAGCCTAATTCGAAAATATTCTAAGTGATTTGGCTCTGAGAAAATGAGCACTACCCTAGTCAAGCAAGATGTGACACACACATTAAGAAAAACTATTCCCAAACTCTAAGTTTTGAAGTTGTCCCTTAGATGTGATAAAGTTATTTCCAAGTTTTAAAGCTTGAAGTGGTCTATTGGGCGAACAAACGCTATCCATAGAATCTTTAAGATTGGAAATTTACTAAGGCATACCAAGGCGACAACAAAGCCCTACCTAATGGAAAGTGGACAAGGGAGTTACCCTACAACAAAAAGTTAAAATGCATAAAGCAATATGGTTAATCTATAGCCATGTAATAAGCTAAGACTTCAAATTGAAGCCTTCTCTACATTCAAGGTTGTGATGTTTCGAGTTCCACACCTAAGGCATTCAAAGATTAGTAAAGAAGCACACCAGTTTGAAGCTTACAATGAGAGGAAAGACTTTTTGAATAAGGCCTGGAAGTTGCAGGCATGCTATGAACATGAGTGAAAAGAAGCAAAGGCATAAGGAAATTATGCAAAGAGTATAGCAAAATTTACACCTTGCATAGAAAATTCTAAGTGCTTAAGACACTTCTCAAAGAAGATAAAAGGAGTATAAGTGCCAACAAGGGCAAGTGATACTAATGCCAAAGTGAAGCTAATAGTGTGAAGTAAGAAGCAAAGGAATAAGGAAATTATGCAAAAAGTATAAACGTGCAACAAGACACAAGAGGCCGAATCCACCAAAAGATTCATCATAGGCATGATACATGCACAAATAAAGAAAGAACAAAATATGATCCCACAGAAATATTCATCAAAAGTGATGAAATCATACAAAGGGTGCAACACATGAGAAACGAAACAAAATATGAGTTGTCAAAATTTACATCTTGCATGGAAAATTCTAAGTGTCTAAGACACTTATCAAGGAAGATAAAGGGAGTCTCAGTGTCAACAAGGACAAGTGATACTAATGCCAAAGTGAAGCTGACAGGGTAAAGCAAGAAGCAAAGGCATAAGAAAATTATGCAAAGAGTATAAAACGTGCAACAAGACATAAGAGGCCAACTCCACCAAAAGATTCATCATAGGCATGATACATGAGCAAATAAAGAAAGAACAAAATATGATCTGACAAAAATATTCATTAAAAGTGATGAAATCATACAAAGGTTGCAACACATGAGAAACGAAACAAAAAATGAGTTCCATCAAAATTTACACCTTGTATAAAAAATTCTAAGTGCCTAAGACATTTCTCAAAGAAGATAGAGGGTGTATACATGTCAACAAGGACAACTGATACTAATGCCAAAGTGAAGTTGATAGGGTGAAGCAAGCAAATCCCACTAGCCTCTATCTTTGATATACAAGGCAAGACAAAAATTTCAATATCATTGCAACATGAAGTGCCATAATCGGCCAAGAAGGTGGGGATAAGCAACCATTATATTCAGCTAGAGGGAGAAAAAGACCAAGCACTAAAGTAATGAATGCATTGGACCAAGGCCAAAGAGGAAGTATAAAAACATGGAGCGACCAAGCAAATGTAAAGCTTTATGCGCCAAGAGAAAAGCAGGGCATCCAAGCAAATGTTGTTGACAGAATCTATGAAATGAAAATGTGCTCATTGAACAAAGGATGGAAAAGTGTATGAGTACTCATCTTCAAATGTCATAATTAGTAGAAAGAAAGATGCCTCCTAAAGAAGAGGGCGAAATAAGCAACTTATGCATCAAGAAAATACCCATAAGACTAGGGGTATAAACGAGTCAAACTATTCGTGAGCCACTTGAGCCTAGCTCGATGATTACTCGAGTTCGACTCATGCATTTTTGAGCCAAGCTAAAGCTTGAGCTACTCGAGTATTAAGTTGAGTTGAGATCGAGAAAAAGTACTCAGTTTGTGCAGCTCGTGAGCCTTTTTGAGCTTTTTTATTTTAACATGTATTTTGATATTTATGTATTAAATTATGTTTTTAACCTTATATATATGTAATATAACAAAATATCCTAAATGCCTAAACTCATTCTCAAAAGTCAGACCTTAATTTCTCACAATTACGAATCTCACCTACCCCTTCCCCTAAGTGATGCTGCTTAGAATTGGGTAACCTTCCTCAATCTTTCCCTTCTAAGCTCTTATCTTCCAGCAGCAATTCAACAATCAATAAACTCAGCCTTATGAGTCATGAGTCACGTCCCTTAGTCACACTGTTTTCTTTTCCCCTTGAGTCTAAAACTGATTTAGTGGATATCAGACAGGACCCTAAACACTTGAATCTCGAATCCGATTTAGTGGCTAGTAGCCTCATTGAGTTTTGATTCAACAGAAACAACCTCCTTGACTCTTGATTCAATGGTAAATGCTGCTTATTCCTAATCCTAGCTAATGACAAGAAACCAAAGCCAAGGATTTAAGCATAACGAACCAACAATGGATCTCCTCATCAGCTGATATTTGTTCCCACAAATCTCCATGTCCCAAACAAAGCCCATGTCTCGATTCTTTCTTGACGATCAAGCTTGAGTGAATGTGTCTATTGCTTTTTTGCTAAGTTGTATTTTGATTTTTAGTTCTACGTTGTATTTTGAGTTGCTTATGCTTTGAGATTTATTCTGAGTTGTATGAGTATCCTGACTTCTAAGTTGTATTTTGAGGTTTGCATGTTAGATTATTTTGATTTACAAGAGTTATATTTTGAATTGTTATATTTATAGTTTTGAGTCCATAAACCATGTCTGATTTTTGGCGTCTCCTATGAGGTTCATGAAAGGCACTGTATTGCACTTAATTTGAGTGCTAATTTGTTTTTGAATGTTGCTTAGTATTGATTTGTGTTCAAGGAAAAGCAGTAAATATAATAGCTTGATGGTTTTTGGTCTAGACATGGCTTAGTGTTAAATGCTGCTATATATTTACTGCATTTCATAACTTGAAGGGGCTTAACAAGATGAGGCGTTTAAAAAATATTAATTTTAAGTTGTATTTTAAGTTATTTTATGAATTGTGATTACTTTTATTGGGCTTAAATAGCATTAATTTTGATTTTTAGGTTATATTTGAATTTTGATTAAAAATTGACAAGTCAAATTGAAATTATGAAATTGAACTCAAGCCTAATGAGCCGAGCTTCGAGTAGATCGAGTATCTCGCAAGCTGAGCTTCGAGTTTTGAGTTTTTGAATTGAGTCGTACTCGAGTTTGGTACTAGATATTTCAACTCAGCTAGATTACACCCCTACACAAGACAAAGCACAAGAAATCAAGCAAGTAATCACTTAAAGTCACCAAAGAATAAAAGCATTACATAGCCAAGAAAGTGCCATAAAAGTGAGATGCAAGAATGAGAACCTAGATGTTTGGCCACAAAGGATGAGGCAAATACGGAGAGTGTGTCCTATCAAGTATGAAACATAGTTCAACCTACAGGATGCAAATTTAATAAAGCGTAGACAACATTATCTTAATCAAGAAAAAAAGAATGCTTGCTCAATTGAATGATAAGGTTACTCAACTATGTCGAAGAATAAGTTTGGGATTACATATTTTGCTAAATACGAAGTTCTCGTGTAAATAGCACGACCATCCCATTGCAACAGTGGTCAAGAAATAGAAATTGAAAGTAACGAAGCACGAACAATTTGTTCATCTATAAACACCCTAAGTTATCAAAGAGGGATAGCTTATCTTGCCATATAAGAAAATTCTAAGCAGTGAAGCACAGATAGCTCATTCACCCAAATGAGAAAACAGTAAGAAATGGAGTGCAACTAGCACAACTATTCATAGAAAACACCTAAGGAGCAAAGTGTACAAGATCAAGTATGAATTGCATGGTAACTTGTGTAAGGTACTTACACAGACAAGAATGAAGGATCAAATGAGAATAACTCGGTCTTTTTATGAGAAGATTCTATATGGTTAACTACTGAGCATCAAGCATGAATAATAAATAGATTGAATGACAAATTTAAGTCATGAAGAGGGAAAGTTAAGTACGATAAGAATAATTATACATAGAATATGACTAAGTAAGGAAAGCTAAGCACAAACAACATGACCACTCACGTGAGGCGTGCAACGACCAAAACATAAAAGCTCAAGCGTCAAGGAAAAAAGAAGCACCAAAATGGCTAAGTATATTCTAGAGCAAATTGCATCAAGCTTCATAAGGAGCACATACTTGGCTAAGTATGAAAAAGCAAAGGTAGACACCAAAAGTGAAGAAGGCACTTTGTTTTGCCAAATCAAGGAATCTTACATCAAAGAATTGATGTTTGAACATAAAGCCCCAACACATATGACCCAAATGCAAAAGACTAAAAGGATTATGGTGGCACTTAAAAATTAGTATCTATTCAAAGTGATGCATTATAAGAAGTTGAATGAGAAAGAGTTAGTGATATTTTCTATTGAGGATCAGCCACAATGATGTACATATTCAATCAAAGGCATAAAAGAAACCATGTAAAGAGCTTTACCCGAACAAAGCCCCTTACCCAATCATATTAGTGTGCCTTGCTCTAGTTTGGCCTCAAATAATTTTGTTTGGGATTGGCAAGAAGAAGAAGCACCACCCTAACAAGCATCCTAGTTTGTCATAGAGATAGTTAATAGCTCAAGCATGACAAAATGTTTAAGTGCCATGGAGATTTCTCGATTAAAGGGCCTTACCCAACCAAAGGTAGGCCCATAGTGCTCAAAGTTAGACAAAGTGGCTAAGTATTGGATAGATGCCTGACCAAAGTAGTTTGTCCATTCAAGGACACACCTATTGCTCAAGAAGACAAGAGAAATGAATAAGTTTATAAGCATTGCAAGAACAAAGGGCTTTGTTTCAACAAAATGGACTATAAGCAAACTAAGCTTGAAAAATGGCTAAGTATGGCTAAGTATGTGCGCATCATCTAAACAAAGAGCCTTCTTCATACAAGAGTAAGTGTGCACCACTTGAACTCAAAGAAATGGTTAAGTGTAACTAAACATCACCCTTAACAAAAAAGTTTGTTTAGGCACAAGGAGACATGAGTCTAATGGCTTGAAAAACATCTAAGCATGGAGAATTTCCCTAACAAAGGACCTTGTTATGGTAATGTGGGAAATTGACCATCCATGCATGGAGAAACGCGTAACTATGGAAGATAGCCCTAACAAGGGGATTTGTTAGGGAAACATAAAGCATTCATAACCCAAGCTTGGAAAAATGGTTAAGTATGGAAGATCGTCCAAACAAAGGGCTTTGTTAGGGCTACTTGAAGCATTCATCAAATGAGTTTGGAAAAATAGTTAAGTGTGGAATATCGCCTTAACAAGGGGCTTTGTTAGGGCAAGGTGAAGCATTCATCATCTGAGCTTGAAAAAATGGTTAAGTATAGAAGATCACCCTAACAAAAGGGTTTGTTGAGGCAGCATAAAGCATTCATCATCCAAGTCTCAAAATGACCAAGCAAGAGGCTTTGTTAGGGCAAAGAGGGGTTCACCATTTGAGTCTAAAAAAAGATCAAGTGCGAAGGATCATCTTAACAAGAAGGTCTGTTAAGGCAAAGTAAGGCGTTTGTCTTCAAAGCTTGAAAAATAGCTTAGTAATGAAGATTACCCTAAAAAGAGGATTTGTTTAGGCAAAGTGAGACGTCCATCATTCGAGCTTTAAAAAATGGCTAAGTGTGGAGGGTTGCCCTAGCAAGAGGGTTTGTTGGGGCACAAAGAAATGTGGCTCCATCAAGACTTAAAAAATAACTAAGTGTTGAACACCACCTAAACAAGAAAGCTTGTTCTGACAAAGGAAGACATGTTCCATTTGAGCTTGAGAAAACAGCTAAGTATGGAGCCGTCACCCAAACAAGAACCTTAGTTATGATAGAAAGGTCATCCACCATTCAAGGTTGAAAAATGTCTAAGCGTCCAATGAGTTGCCTGGTCACAATGATGATTACTACTCTAACTTCGGCCAAAATGGTTAAATATTAAAAAAATTGCTTGAACTAGAGAGCTTGATAATTCAAAGCTGCATCCATGGTGCTCAGAGTTAGTAGAATAGAAAAGTGTTGGAAGAATCGTTCGAACAAAGAAGTTTGATCATCTAGGGCCATATCAAAAGCTCAAAGTTAGCCAAAATGGCTAAGTGTCAAAGATTGCCTTAATAAAGACCTTCGCTCATTCAAGACCATGTGTTTCTCTAAAAGGATAGCCAAAATGGCTAAGTGTTGAAGGCTACACTAGCAAAGGGTTCATGTCCATTCAAGGCCATGTGTTACTTAAGGGAAACAATTAAAACAGCTAAGCGTTAGAAGTTGCCATAATAAAGGCTTTTGTCATTCAAGCTTATGCATTGCTTAAAAGAAAGAGCAAAAATGACTAAGTGTTAGAGATTGCCCTAACAAAAGCCTTTACTTATTCGAGGCCATGTATTGCTTAAAAGAGAAACCAGAAATGGCTAAGTGTTGGAGATTGCCCTAAGGCAACCTCTGCTAATTCCAGGTGGTGCATCGCTAAAAAAAGAGGGTAGAAATGTCTAAGTGTCAAAGAGTTACAAGGACACACCTATCAAAACGGCTAAGTATTGCAAGAATACATGAACAAAGGACTTTGCTCATTTTAAAGATACACTTATTGTTCAGAGTTCGCCAAAATGGTTAAGTCACAAGGTTACACTAACAAAGGGCTTTGTTCGAATAAGGCCATTCCCATTATTTCAAAGACAACCAAAGTGACGAAGTATCAACTTGGTAAACCAAGTTTACAAAAGTCTTGGGATGTAACATGCAACAAAGGCCAAAATTCAACCAAGGAAGTATGGAAGAGGTGACTAAAGGCATCTCGCCTAAGGAAAAAGCACTCAAGTCTGAACACTTAGCATCCCACTAAGGGTCACAAGAAGAAATGATAGACGAGCAACAAGAATAAAAACAGCTAAGAGTGGGTAATGTCATTTTCTCATAAAAGTACGCTAACATCAATTGAACAAAAATGAGCAAAGTGCTTGATTATGCATCGATGAGCCTACTAAAACTCAATGTCTAGCACCATGTTGCACACTTTGGCATCAAGCACAAGACCCATAGATACACACTTTGGAGCGAGTGAAAGAGAAAGCTTGAAAAGTTCAAAGCGAGATGTTAGAACAATCAACCAGAAATGAGCTAAGTACGTGAGCATGCACCTACAATCCTGACAAAATGAAGTCTAAGAAAGCATGTTGTGCATAGCACAACAAATCAATAGGCACCCAATCACGCGTATCCTTGCATATGGAGGAATAAGATACAGAAAACTGGCAAATGAAGTCTAAGTTGGCTAGCCATAAAAGTGCATCTCAAGCGCTCAAGAACTCAACAAAGGAGATGAGCTGAAAAGTGCTAAGTGTTGAATAAGCAAAGCACCAAAGAATGCATGAGTATGTAATGAAAAACTCAATTAGAACAACAAAAAGTACGTGCACCGAAGGCGATGAAGTGCTCGACATACAAAAAACACATGGAAATGTAAAATGATCACTTGAAATGGTATATAAAGCTATGGCATAGTACTCATTTGAGTACAATATTTCAATAAGAAACAAGTAAGATAGCACAACTAGGTGTGCGAACATCTTGCTGCAAGCTAAATATCAACTCGACCATGAAAGTCATTCATTGTTACTCATCATTTGAGGGTAGGTAAGGAAGTAAAGCCCTAGCGATGAGAATAAGAACACCAAAAGAAAGGATCTCCTAAGTGCAAAGTTAGTTTACCAAGCTTAAGGTCATAGATAGCAAGGAAGAGATATTCCCTTGGCCACAATTCAAGCTTGCAGAAGACAACAAGCAAGCACTTCAATAAGCAAAAGATGAGAAAGCGTAGAAAGCTCAAATCATACAAGGTAAGGATAAACAACCTTTTTCACTGAAAAGTAAAGGCTTAAGGTTATGAAAAGCAAGAATGAGATAGAAAGGCTATGAAGAGCTCAGAGTTATTATAAACTAGAAGAGGCCATAAACCCATATGAGAAACTTAGGATTGCGAGGAGCAAAACAAAAAACTAAAAGTAAACAACCAAGGTTTAAAACCAAAAAGTCCAAGGACGGACGTTTTTTTATGTAATTTTGCTGAGCAAGCTCAAGTTTACACATGGCAAGGATGAAGTATCCCCTTAGCCGTGATTGAGTGCAATGAGCTCAAGTTTGCGAATGGTAAGGATGAAATATTCCCTTAGCCGATTTCTTATACATGTTAGATGCAAGTTCGCTAAAGGCCTCTCTTCGCCGATTTCTTATGCATGTTTGATGCAAGTTCGCGGGAGGTAAGGGTGTAATATTCTCTTAGCCAATTTCTTATGCATGCTTGACGCAAGTTCGCGAGAGGTAAGGATGTAACATTCCCTTAGACGATTTCTTATGCATGTTTGATACAAGTTCGCAGGTAACAATGATGTAACATTTTTCTTAGCCGATTTCTTAGGCATGTTTGATACAAGTTCATAGAAGGTAAGGATGTAACATTCCCTTAGCTGATTTCTTTTGCATATTTGATGAAAGTTCATGAGAGGCAAGGGTGTAATATTTCCTTAGCCGATTTCATATGCATGTTTGATGCAAGTTCACAAGAGGCAAAGATTTGACATTCCCTTAGCTGATTGCACTACACATTAGATGCCATTCTATCAAAGACTTAGAGGTAACATTCCTTCAACCAATCTTCAAAGCATATTAAGTGCTAGTTTATCTAAGGTGAAGAGGTAATATTCCCTTAACAAATCTTCGAAGCATGTTAAGTGCTAGTATATTGTAGGCGAGGAGGTAACATCCCCTTAGCTAGTCTTCAAAGCATTATAAGTGCCAATTTATGAAAAGGCAAGGAAGTAGTATTCCTTTGGCCAGATTCAAAGTAGACCAAGTGCTAAAGATTATAGATGGTGAGGATGAGACATTCCTTCAACCTATCTAGAACATGCCATGATTCAACATGACAAAGCTCAAATGTAAAGAAAGGTAAGGACATGACATTTCCTTTACCTAAACTTATATAAGTCCTAAAAGAGCAAAAGCAAGTATGCTAGAGCTCAAGGCACAAAGAATTTATCTAAGTCCTCAAGGAGTAGAAGTAATTGTGCTAGAGCTTGAAACACTAAGAATCAACCTAAATCCTCATAAAAGCAAAAGTTATTAAGCTAACGCTCGAGGCATGCATGGAATCTAAGTCTTTAAAGAGTGGAAGCTATTAAGCAAAGGCTCAATGCATGCATGGAATCTAAATCCTCAAAGAGCGGAAGCTATCAAAGCTAGGGCTTGAAGCACGCATGGGATACAAATCCTCACAAGAAATGTTAAGTTAAAGCTCAATGCATGTGAGAGTGAGAGCTACAATAATCAACGAAGCAAAATCAAAAGCTAAAACTTACAACAAACAAAGCTAAAATCCACGACAAAGGGTGAACAACCAAGAGTAAGAAAGGAGAGGCATTCATGCCAAAGCAACATTAAATTTTGCTCACGGGTGTCACGATTTCAAAAAAAAAACAAAAGAGCTAGCTCGAAGAGAAACAACAATAGCCTCAACAAGGCAAGCAACCACGAATGAGACGACTATGACAACAAAATAAAGTCCCCTTCAAGCCATTCCTATAAGACAAAACCATAATTGATACTTAATTCTGATCTAAGGGGAGCATTTAGTGTTAGGGATGTGCTTAGCCTGGAGACAGCATACCTAGCTTGGCTCAATAAGCCCAATTCAGATCCTGCTCTATCTCTTGATCTTCCTAGTCTTATGGCTTTAAGACAAACTGATTCTACTCAGATAGCCAAACTCCCCCAGATGATGACACATGGCATAATCTAGTGCACCCTCTTGCTTATTAATAGGCTCTCTTTCCAAGGAGGAGAGATCTTTTATGGCTCTTATTCCTGCCCAGTCTCTACCCATTTACTTTATGTCTTATTCCTTTCTTACTTACTTGTACTTTGGTTGTGCTTGGACATTTTACTAGTCTCATCAACACTATTGTACTTAGTGAATAGTTCAGTTCACACTAATTGCATAGTAGCTAGACCTGGCAATCTTAGACACGACACGAATATACGACACGAACACGATACGAATAAATGACACGAGGTGACACGAGATGACACGAGGTTTAAATTAAGTAAAATGAATATATGAATATAGTAAAAGCTAAAAATAACATTTTGAATTTTCCGTGTCGACACGAATTTTTGACACGAATACACGACAAGAACACGACAAGAACACGGTTTTACATGACACGAAAACGAATTTTCGACACGAATTGCCAGGTAGTAGCACACTTGTAGCTACCCCCTTAGACGTAGGCACAGTACAAACCACGTAAACTTTGGTGTCTATCTCTTCACTATACATTATTCATGATCCCATAACAATAACCATAGTTTAATACCATTTATTAGACTACATTTAAAAAAATTGAAGTCTATAATACCAGAGAAAAAACTAAGTCAAAATAGGCTACAATTGGAAAAAAGTAATCTCTTTTGCCATAGACTACATTTTCAAATGTAGTCTATAAGTTTTATTCTAGTAGGTGATAGGTAACCAATCACACTTAAGTAGAAATGATTGGTGGCAACACCTAGCTTTAAGTGTAGTGATTTGGGTTAAAAACCTATATGTCATTATGGGGTCCAATATATATATATGAAGGGATCCACTTATATTTGTGTAAAATATATTGTTTTACACACTTTTTATAAATTCATATATGATTAATAATATTGCAAACCAACTATTAGATTTAACAACTCACTCATATCTATCATGTACGTAATTTTTTGAGTCTATTAGATATTCTTATCATTTCAATACAATAGAATTTTTTTAATATATATTAATGGTTGAAATTTTTTTATTATTCAACAAATAGTTAGACATTTTCAATTAATTTGAAATTTGACAACCTACTATTTATTATGCACATAAATTTTCTAGTCAATTCAATATTCCTATTATTTTAATCGAGAATAATATTTTTTAATATATATTAACGATTGAAATTTTATTATTATAAAATAAATAGTTAGACATTTTCGATTAACTTGAAATTTATTGTGCATGATCTATGAGAATAGAACATAAAATTCGATAACCCTTTTTTTTTGGTTCATAGGAGGTACAAGAGGAAGTGGAGAATCAAACTTTGAACCTAATCTCTCTTAAGGAATGGTAACAACTATTAGGCCAAGCCTTGGCTGTTAAATTCAACGATTTGATTAAAAAAATATAAATCATATAAAAAGATATGAAAGTAATTAAAACTAAATTAATTTTACACATGTGAAACTAGATCCTTCTTATTATATTTATATTTATATTTATATTTATATTTATATTTATGTATATGTATATGTATGTGTACATGTGCATGTTTGTGCGTGTGAGAGAGTTAACAACCACATTTCAAAAGATTTGAGTTAAAACGGGGTCCACAATACAAAATTCAGCAGGCGCAGTAGTACTAAAAAGAACCCATACAAAATGAAATATCTACGCTATGTAATTCAAAACCTAGAGAATTACTTGATACTAACCTAAATAAAATAAGATTATAACTCGATCTGAAATTAACAATAAAGTCTTGAATTTTAGAAAATTAAAACCCTACATGTATAGAATCTAGTAAGTCAAATTAATCAGCCTGGAAAAGATAATTAGTTAAAAATTATCGGACTTAAAATATTGATTTAGGTTGAAGTGTGGACTTTGATTGTCCACTTTTTTACTTAATCTTTGATGTTGTGTTTTCTTCAGCCCATGGGTTGAAAATCTGTTATTCTCTCTTGGAGAAGACTTGAACTAATTCATGAAAATTTTAATCTCTATCCTTTTGTTAGGTAATAGATAATAAATTCATTTCCAGGCTTCTTGATTAATCTCAAGTCATACGTCAGTTCTTAAATATGTTTATCAAGAAATTGAAATAGCTACAAAGGAGAAGAATCTTAAAGAAATAAAGATAGTTTATGAGTATAATATTTGATGTATTATTGATGTTTTTCATTTCGGATTTTGCTTGGAAACATAGTTAAGTATTGATACAAGAAAAACATTTGAAGAAGTAAAGTCCAAGAATTAATTATTATAACCAAAATTGGAACAAATATATGTTTGACGAGTTACTAGAAGGATTGTTTCCCAATTAGTTTAGATCAATTTTTTTCTTTATGTAAGCAATATCAATCAGTCACCATCCTGAAAATTTAAGTATTGATAGACTTTTTTTTATTATAAGTTTTTATTTTATATACTAACAGTATATAAACGTTATACACTTTTAGTCAAGTATAAATTGTCATTTCATTAATATGTAAAGTTACATACTAAACAAACCTTTAAAAATAAATTTAAAAAACTTTATTAATATTTATTTATAAATCATGTATAGTATGTAATTTTGTTTATTAATAAGATGGTAGTTTGTGGTTAACTGACATTGTATATAGTATTAATAAATAAAATTTAAAAATGCACAAGCATTTATTTTTAGAGGACTACATATTTTTATCTTTGCTCATATGAGGGGACACTTTCTGATTAAATGACAGTGTATAGATGTTATACATTAATCAATTATATATATATATATGTATTAAGATGATCTATTTATACTAGTATAAAATTAAATTAGTTGTATACCATTTCTATCTTTTAATATTATTTATATTATATATAGGATAATTATCTTTACACCGTCAATGGAGTTTTTGACTCCATAAACGAGATTAGGATGATGACACATGTTTTTTAAAAATATTAAGAAAATAAAAAATAAATAAAATAAAATATGTGTCATCATCCTTACCTCGCTTGTGAAGTCAAACAAACTCCACTAACTATATATGAAATATTAATCCATATATATATATATATATATATATATATATATATTAATATCCAAAACACCCTCAATGGAGTTTTTTGACTCCACAAGCGGTGTTATGATAATGATACATGTCATTTAAAAATATTAAGAAGGGTTATTATCCTATCCATTACCAATAGAGTTTTTTAACTTCGTAAGTGGAGTTAAAATGATGACACGTATCATCATCTTAATATCTTATTTTATTTATTTTTTTTTTTTAATATTTTTAAAGATACATATCATCGTTCTAACCTCGTTTATAGAGTTAAAAAAATTCTACTGGCGATGAATAGGATAATAATTCTATTAAGAAAATAAAAAAATAAATAAAATGCATGTGTCATCATACTAATCGTCCTTATGAATTCAAAAAATTTTACTGACAGTATATTAAATAATTATCCATACATATGCTTGTGTATATATATATGTATGTATGTGTGTGTCTATATATATATATATATATATATATATATATATATATATATATATATATTCTAGAATGTTTGGAATAATATGCATAAACATATTTGCATGACCAAATATTATGGTAGTCAGCATAACTGATCGATACTATTAATGACAACTATATTTTGCCTGTCATTGATGTCGTAACAAACAGATTTCTGTCCACTGGCATTAGCCAATAGATATTAGTAATAATGAGTGGCGATCATGATAATTACTGTAATTAAATATTTTTATCCACAAATTTATTTATTTTGAATTATAATGATTAGGAATAATTATATACTAAAAACCAATTTTTTAAGACTTGCTTGAATAAATAGTAAGATTGACTCTGTAAAATTAAAAACAACGTTGAATATGAGATAAGTTAAATTTCCAATCTGAATCAATCCATGGACAATGTTAAAGTTAGATTGGCTTTTTGGTCCAAAGCTAAATGGCCCACGGCTCATGCTTCTGTGTTGGATTTTCTTAGGCTGCCTAACTTATTTGCTGCTCCTCAAAAACAGAAAAATCATAAACTGATTTCAGCGTGGAAGGTCCCTCCATCTGGCTTTCTAAAATTCAATGTTGATGGCTCTGCTCTTGGTAAGCCTGGTCATGCTGGCATCGGGGGTATTTTGAGGGATGAATTCGGCAATACGAAAATCACTTTCTCCAAATCAGTTGGTGTGATGGATTCCAACGAAGCTGAACTGCTTGCAATTAAGGAGGCTTGCCTCATCTTTGCAGCTTCAAATTGGGTCAATTCCCACTCCATTATCCTTGAGAGCGACTCTGCTAATGCGGTAAAGTGGGTCAACTGTCCCCAATCCGTTCCATGGAAATTAAGAAAAATCATTGCACATATTGAGAATCTTAAGCCATGGTTCCTGAGTTGGAGAGTCTCCCACATTCCTAGGGAAATCAATGAAGAAGCTGATACACTTGCTAAACAGGGTGTTTTCAGAACTGTTGACTTATATAAGGTGTTCTAATCTTCTTTGATCCCAGGTGCGGTTGGCTGTTTTTTATGCCAAACTGGGAGCGTCTCGCCGGTTTCTCTTGAAGCTAAATAGCATGGAAGGTGCTTGATGGATGGCCTGTTTAGAATTCTGAGTCTTTGATTTAGTGCTGAGCATGATTTGTTCCTGGGCGGATTTTATTTTTTCGGTCAGATTGTTGCGGAGCGGTTGATCGATGTCGTTCTCAATTGGTGTGGGTGTTACGTGCTTTTGGTTGTCTAGATCAGTTGGGTCCACCTTTAGCTCAATGTTGATGGGGCAGTCGTCCGTAAATAGATGCTCTATTTGCTGCTTTGTTCTTTTTTCCGTTGCTTCCTGTATGCAATATTTCCTTGAGGACGTGAAGGCCACCTTACGCCTAATATCCTCTATATTGTATAACAGATTCATTAATTTATCTGGCTTTTCAAAAAAAAAAATATGAGATAAGTTATTGTAGTACTGTAATTAAAATCAATAATGATATATGTGTTTAAAAGCATATAGAGTAATAATGGTGAGATAGAATGTATTGAGAAGATAAAAATATAGTGCTGAAATAGAATGTATTGAGAAGATAAAAATGAAATTAAGGGTATTTGATTAAATTTGTATAAAATAAATTTTATATTATATACTTGATTGTGAAATTAATAAATTATTTAAATTATATTTATCAAATAATAATTTTGTTAATAAATAATATAACTTTATTTGAAAAAATAATAATAAATTTACACATCTAAAAATAAAAATTTTTAATATTTAATTTATTTATTTTTTATTATACAATTATTTATTTTAATAAACTAATTATTATAAAATATTTATTTTTGTTTATTTACCTAAAATTTATTTAGTAATAAAATTAATTATTTATTTATATATTTATAATTTTAAATATTTTACTTATTAATTTAAAAGTAAAAAAAAAAGTAAAGGGCGGGCAAAATTAGAAAAAAACATCTTCGATGGAAATATTTTTTTCTAGGATCCAGTGAAATTTTGCACTTGTAACGCGATAAGAAATCTCAACGTGCCCACAAAACTTGGCACCCAAACAGGTGTCCAGTGCGGTTTGGATGCAGCTGCACGCCTTATTTATATATGGTTTAACGGCAAGATTGTTCTATATGATTTAACAAACAACAACCCTCGCAAGCCTTGTTTTAAGTGTATGGAAGAATTAAGATGTCGAAGGTCCAAATTTAAATTTTATCGGATGTGAATTTGATTAAATTTTATATTAAATTTGTCAATTGTGATAACTCCATTATTGATTGTTTGTTTTATTTACTTTATTGATTTTTAAAATGAATTACATGACTCATGATTATGATAGTAGGTTTTTTTATATTTGTACTTTTAATTTCATAAAAAAGAAGACATATTTTTTTTCTTTGCTAAAAACAGCTGAACATTTTATTTAACTTTTGATTAAAACCGAACCAAAATGAAGGCAATATCATAGAAAGAAAAACAAAACAAGTAACCATATGATTGGTTGGTCAATTCATTACTATATTAAACAGATAAAGACTCTTATGACAACTAAGTGGCTTCAAGTAGACAAAGAATTGAGAGATAAAAAAAGTCTTGATTATCTTAATGGTATTTGTCTCTCTCTTTCCTCTTATATTATGTCAATGGACAATAATGTTGTCTCAAGTTATCTAAACTTAAAGAAATAATTACTAGAATAACAGAAGATTAGCAATTGGCCCACTCCATCAGTTAACCCAAAAAAGGACTATCAAATACCACAAATAAATTAAAGGAAAAATTAACAAGACATTAATTAATTGATTGAATAATTGGTATAAACATCCTGTCATTAGTTGAATACAGAAGAAAGACCAAGACAGCTATTGCATTTGCCTCGATGGATCCTCTGCCTTTGATTTTCTTCGCCTTCCTATGCCGTCATTATGCCTACCATCAAAGGACGAAAAATGAAATGAAAGAAATGGCTTAAAAGTGCAAATCAATTGTAAATTTTACCTGTTGCAAATTGATGGAATATAAAAGAATTTTCTTTTTTTTTAATAATCGAACATATAATTAATATTTTAAAAATCGGATAGAAAGTTGAATCATATCCGGTTTGTGGTTTTTATCCAATGAGTTTTATTGGTCAATCTAACATGATAGAAATATTTTTCTCAAAAAAAAATGATAGAAATATTGTCTTTTTAGATATTTTTAAAAAATTAGAAAAATATGAAAAATTTTGAAACAATAAAAAATTTCAAAAAATGATATAAAAAAACTAGACAAATATATAAAATTTATAACCCAAAAACAACCAAGAAATTAAAATTCAAATTAAATGTAAAACTCGATGTTACAAGTAACAAAGTTACAAGAAGGGAATAGACACTGCCACAAAACAAGCCAACTAGAGAAGTCAAACGTGCCAATTTGGACGATTTTGAATGAACTGTTTTTGGATTCAAGTCATTTTAAATTTGAAATTATTTTGGATTCAAAAAAATTTCAGATTCAAGCTTTTTCGAATTTGAAAATTTTTAGCTTTGAAATGTTTCAGATATAGGTGGTGACGTGATGACTGTCATAAAAAGAAATAATAAGCATCAAGGATATTATATCAAAATTTATATATAATGAGATTTATAATATATATTATATTTATAAAATTAATAAAATAATTATAAAATTAATAAAATTATTATATATTAATTAATAATTTTATTTATAAATATTTAAAAATTATTTTCAAAAATATTTTCCTATTTCGATAATAAAAATTTTTAAAAGTTAATATGAATAAATAATATTTAACAAAATATTAAAAATTAAAATCTATTTAAAAAATAGAGGTGCAAGGATAATTTTACATTTTCACTAGAGGGTACAGTCCTTAATTGGACCCTCTCTCCTCCAATCCCCCATTGAAGGGGACAAAAGAAAAACACACCGTGGGGTGCAATCCAAATGCATTCCATGATGCATTTATAACCTTTTAAAGGTTTGGATTCTATTGTACCTAAGGGGCGATGAAATTCAAAGAAGGCTTTAATCTCTAAGTTATAACTTGTAAAAATAGTCATTGTGAATCATTAATAATAATCAGCAAGATAATAATAAAATTTAAATATCAATTAATAAAAATTATTAAAAAATTATTGAGAAAAAATATTAATTTTTATATAAAATATTTTAAATTATTAAACAACTTTTTAATTTGACTATTCTTTCCCTTGTTACATGATCTAATAGTTAATTGTAAATCCTATTTTTATAATATCAAAAATTAAAATTAAAAGTATGCTACAAGTTGTTGAAAATATGACTTTAAATAAAATTAAAATATGATTGGTAAAATTGGGTTTGAATTAAATATTGGTTTGCATGGCTAAATTACTTAGCCTATTCCTTAAATTATTTTGCTATCACCAAGTTGATAAATTATGATTTTTTCTGATTAATTCAAAGAAATTTCATTTCATTTTATTTTAAATATAAAATTAGATTTAATAATTTTAGATACGAGACACGAATATAATGCGAGCTAAAATTTGATGAAAATTATCTATGAATATGACCAAAGCTCAAAAATATTTTGTATTTGATATGTTGACACGAAATTTTCTTTATTTACACGACACAAACACAATTTTACATAGTACAAACTCAAATTATATATTTGAATTATCAAATCTAAATTAAAGCTTTGAATATGAAACAATTCAAATTTTAAATAAATCAATTTCAAATTTTATGACTTGAAAAAAAAAATTTCTTTTTGAAGATTTTATCTCGAGAGTTGCTTCACTTCACTCATTTTTGCTCTATGTTAATTTGCTTAACAAGTTGACATGAAGTGTTCATTTTTGGATCTTATTAAGATCCTTTAATGTGATACATTACATTAAAAGTTATAATTATGATCAACGATTACATTCATAGAACTTGTAATCATATAAAAATCACTTAATTCAACTAATTTAAACTAGTAAATAATCAGATTTAATATTTAAACCTAAACTCACAAATGATCAAACTTGAACTTAAGACTTTATTATTATTATTATTATTATTATTATTATTATTATTATTATTATTATTATACCCGTAATAAGGATCATTGTTGAACACTAATAATGGAGTGGAAATTGAAATGGTAGGAGATGAAGCCCCCCAAGCACTCAATTATCCTTGAGGCGCTAACCCCTGATGAGTGCACCACAAGTTAAAAATCCAGCACATTTCTAAGATAATTGGCTTTCTACAACCAATATTCTTTGTTGAACTTTCGTTGTTTGACTCATTTGGACCAATCGACAGAGAAGCGAAAACCATATTTAAAAGAAATACAACTAATCAACAAAGCAAACCCCAATCCTATGCCCCAAGCTTGACGATGTTAGCAAACCTCTATTCTGCGTATGTGTGCGTCGGGAAAGGTTTTACTGTTCATTTGATATTCTATAATAACAGTATGATGCTGTCGGCCTCGTACAATTAGAGTGAACGACAAGTGAGCTGACCAGTGTCACTAAAGAAAAGAGTGAGCTATAAGTGACCCAGTTATGTACTCCAATTGACAAAATCCTGTTTCAGATTTAATATCTGCAGCTGTGGGACCCTTACTCATCTTAATTTCTTCTCTTTGTAAAGAATCTGGAGCAGAAAAATAGATTGTAAATTCCAATCCTGACGTAAGACATGTCAACCCCATTGGGCTTACTGATCTTAACTTGCCAACTGCTTTGGAAGAACATCCTTCTACAAAATAATGATATTATGCTGTCTAAACTTATATTTTCAGTATAATAATCGGTATAAAAATAAAATATAATAAATTTATAGACATTTTTTTAAGATTGCGAAACGTTTTGCTGACATTTTCTCTTTCAATAATCACAATCATCGATTCGGTGATGGCAATTGCCCAAATATTGGACAAACATACCACGGTGGGCCTTGTCGTGTTACAAGCTGCCTGTACTTAGCATGCCTTAGTTTCACTGACAATAATCTCTCTCTCCTTCTGAAACAAGGTCTCCCTTTAAATACGAATTGGAAAGAGTGAACCCCTCTTAACTGGAGTGCAAGGCGGTGGTGAAAAAAGGCTATGAGCTGAGTTTGGGAAGGAGAAGTATTAGGCAAAGCGGGGAGTGGCGGAATAGGGATGGGCCATCGCTGCTGCAGCAAGCAAAAGGTTAAGCGAGGTTTATGGTCGCCTGAAGAAGACGACAAGCTCATCAAACACATCACTGCCCATGGCCATGGAAGTTGGAGCTCGGTTCCCAAACTTGCAGGTATAATTCAATTAAAAACCCTTCTCATTCATAAGATAAAAAATTGTCCAAACTCCAAACATATAGCTGGGAAAAAAACAATCCGAAGCAGGTTGTGAGTAACAGGTAGATGTTGTTATTACAGGATTGCAGAGGTGTGGAAAGAGCTGCAGGTTGAGATGGATAAACTACTTAAGACCAGACCTGAAAAGGGGTTCGTTCACTGCCGAAGAAGAACAGATAATCATTGATGTTCATAGAATTTTAGGCAACAGGTTGCTACGGATTAAAGAAATCATTAGTGCATAAATCTTTGAAAAAATCTTTTCATTGAATGTCTGTGTTTGTTTTTGACAGATGGGCTCAGATAGCCAAGCATCTTCCTGGAAGAACAGACAATGAAGTGAAGAACTTTTGGAATTCCTGCATTAAGAAGAAGCTGCTCTCACAAGGCCTGGATCCAAAAACGCACAACCTGCTTTCTTCTCGTCAAAGAGCCTCTAATAAACTTGCATGCCAAAATTTATCATCGCAACCACAGCAAAAATCCTTCACTGTTTTTAATGTCAACTCTCAGATTAGAGATGCCACCATGGTGACGAGGAACGCACCAGTTGTCACAGTTCCTGCACCACGTCCTCCTCCTCCTGATCAATCCATGGCAATGCAGATTCCTAATGCTGAACGTCAATGCCCTAACGTTGTTGGAACTGGTTATGCTCAGAATCTTAATGAATCCACCATATTTCCTTATGGTTCATCCATGGATGGCGCAATTATTTCTTCTTCATCTTCTTCCCCAATTCAGTTATCTGGGTTTAATAACCTCTTGGATGAAAATCCTTGTATTTGGGATGCTAACCCTATCGTTGAAACCTTTGGAGAACCAATAGTACTGGAAGGTGTACAACCACAAGAACAACATCATCAAGAGCAGGAGAAGATTTGCGAGTTGACAATCGACAAATTTGATGAAGCGAGGGGAGAATTACATGACATGGATGCTTCATTTGGGAGTTGCAGCTTTGACTATGGCCTTCTTGAGTCCACACTCATGTCTACAACAATGTGTCGTGATTTGAGCTCCATGGATGATTTTGCATGGAACTTTTAGGCCTCGTTAATTATGTGCATATATTAAATACCCTTACAGCTTTGCCAGGTTATGCATTCCAACTATTTCGTGGAACTGCTTTTCCTCCAACGTTTTTACAACTTATAAGTTCATGAAATTTATCATTGACTAGAGGTGAGGTGTTTGACTAATTGGATTATTTATGATCATTTTTATTTCCCTTCTAATGTAATTAATTGTATTTAATATTTTTAGCGTAACGCTGGAGGCTCGCAAATCTACAAAGGTCACTCAAATTTAGGTAGAACTTCGTTTCATCGTCAATCAAGATTTGATACTAACGAAAAGTACTCTGAAAATAAAATACTAAATGCATTAGACTAATACAAAAGATGTGCTCTTCCAAAGATGATTATTCTCAAATAATTTGTTGACATTATCATAGAAATCATTTCATTGTCAATTCACCAAGATTCAATACATATAGAAAGCACTTCGTAAATAATATGTTGAATGCATAAAATCGATATAAAAGGATATGTTTCTAAAATTATTTGAAAAACTATTAGACCCATAAAATTCAATTGCATTATAAAAATGGAAAAACTTGGCAAGCAAAGTGATTATTCTTCATCTTTAGAAGGGATAAAGTCTGCAATTCGATTTTTTTTGGCATTAGACATCCTCATGTTTGAAAAGGTAAAAATACTGATACAAATGATGTATGATGCCCTCTTTTTCCAAAAAGTATGAGATATTTCAATTAAAATAATCATATGTTAATTCAAATATATCCATATTTCAACTCAAAAAATTATGTTCCTTACATCACAAGATGAATAACTTACATCATAAGTAAAAGCATCACATATGATGGTCTTAATAGGTTATTTTAAGAAATTTATCACATTTACATTTCGATTTCCAAGAATGTTTATTGCATCGAACCAAACATGATATCAAATATGCCTAGCAGCATATTGATGAATCCAAACTAGATATATAAATGGATACCCTATAAACGGGTATTTTATACTACTTGATCTGATTAAATATGATTAAGATATTTAATAATCGGGTTCAGATAATAATTTTATTACGTGTCATGAGTTCGAGTAGGGTTCGAATAATGACCTTACTATATCCTACTAACTAAACCCAATTATAAATAATATTTTTAAAATATTATTATATACATTTTTATTTATAAATTATTTATTTTTAATATAATACTTAATTAAATTAATTCATTAAGTATTTTAATTATGATTTTTAACATTAATTTATTTTTATGAGTTAATTTAAATGTATTAATTTAATTTTTTAATAATATGCATTAAAATTGATTTTAAATTTAAATTTAAAAAATCAAATTTTGACTTGATAAATGAGTATTTAATGGGTCCAAATAGTTAGCAGGTATTTCGTATATTAAATTAGTAGAGTTCGGGTAGTAAAAATTAGAATTTTCGGATAATTTATCGAGTTTGGATTTGGATACTTCAAAATTAACGGATACCCACCCCGTTGGCATTCCTAATCCAAATTAGAATAATTATTACTTATAAATAAATATATATATGAGTAAAGATCGATGTTATTTGGATTTAAATTTAAATCTTACGGCATATTATAACGTTTTTTAATCACTAGAAAAAAAATTGTTTGGTGGTTTAAGTGCACAGACATTTGATTCATTGACTCTGTAGGTAATTAATATCCTAAAATTCTGTTACAGCAATAACATTTTAAATCCCGAACCTAATAACCCTTTAGCCACGGCAATCAAAACTTGCACATATACGTGGAAAAGGGCCATGATCCATAGGACTGCCATGCCACCTTCATGAACTATACAAGAATGCATCCAATATGTGTGCATCAAAATGTAACCCATGGGCTTTAACGGAAGACTTCTAATTAGTTTGCAAAATGTTTCATTGGCCCACGACCCTTTTGTTTTTTTTCTAGTTTTTCCTTTCTTGAAGTATCTTGAAAATTTGAAACTAATTTTTCCTTTCACTGCCACCCAATTCCGTTTAAGCCTTCTCCCACAAAGCAATCCTTCACCTTGATGTACCGGATTCACAACTATTCGTCCATTATAAAATTTAACACCATGATGATAGAGGTCCTGGTTTGGTGATAAAAAAGAGGTCCTGACACTTTGAGATCTCAAGTTCGAATATTACTAAATGTGAAATTTGTTTAGTTTGTTATTATATGCATTGCTCGTTATTGTTATTGTATTTATCACATTAATGTACATGAAATGTAATACTCTGATTATGATTATAACTTTGAATTAGAATGTATCCTTTCAAAAAAACATTTACACCATAATCTCTGAAGGGCTGAAAAACACATGGAAAATTTACTAGATATAATTATTAATTTAAATCCTAAACATAATGTGCTATATGTTATTTATTAAATAAAATTTAGAAATTTTAAGTGTTAAATGACATCAAATATACATAAAACTATTTTTAAAATGTTTAATAACAAAAGTAATATTTAATATCAAAATATATTAAATAATTTTTAATTTATTAAAATTTAATTTTACAAATATCAAATATACACTACAGTAGAAGCCCTAAACTAATTTCCTTTAAATTAATAATCTCTTTAAATTAATAAAAAAATCATGGTCCCAACTTGGGTTTCCATAAAAAATTAATAAACTCCTCTATCATATTAATTAATACTTTTATTTTAAAACCTAATATAAAATTTTGGTCCCTACTATCACATAAATTAATAATTTGATAAAAAAATACAAAATATATTACATAATATTCAAGAATTAAAAAACATTTCAAGATGTCAGTTTGCAAAAGACTATCATATTTAAGATTTTTTTTTATTTCAAGAACCAAAAAGGTATAAAATATATTACAAAAAAAATTTGCAAAGAGATTTTCAAGAAAAATTAAAGGCTATAGAGTCATTAGAAGGGTTTAAAAAAAACGTGAAAATTAAACAGACACATTTTTTAAGACAATAATAATTTACAAGGTAAAAACCTTTAAATTAATAACCCCTTTAAATTAATACTCAATGATAGGTCCCCAAGAGTATTAATTTAGAGGGTTCTATTGTATAACTTTAATTCTATAAAATTTTATTTAATGTCCTTAATGGTCATTTTTAATTTTTACTAGACTTCATTTTAACTCATTGTTATATTTGCATCTAAATACATATTCCCCTACTAATTTTAATCTCACTGTTACAGTAACTAATTTCACTGTCATTGTTGTTTTCTAGGATCCATTTAGATGAGCAGTGAAATTGGTTCTAGTGAGATTAGTTACTTTAGCGGTAAGATTGAGTAGTATAATGATGACATGTGTTTAGATGCAATTGTAGCACTGGCGATAAGGTGAGGTAGTGAAAAGAGAAAATGACTATTAAGGACATTAGATTAAAATTTATATAGAATAAAATTCATAATATATATTTTATATTTATAAAATTAATAAAATTATTTTATATAAAAAATTTTAAAAAATTAGAAATTAATAAAATTATTTTTATTAGTTAATATTTTTATTATGAAATATTTAAAAATTAATTTTAAAAGTATTTTGCTATTTAACATAAAATATTTTTAAAAGTTAATATAAATAAATAAAATTTAACAAAATAAAAAATAAATCAAACCTATTTTAAAAAAGGTTGGAAAGGTAATTTTTGAAGTCTATTGCAAGGTCAAGTTAGGGATTAGACCTTGTCCCCGACATTCCTCACCGGAGGGGGATTGGATTTGACTACACCTTGAGGTGCAGTCCAAATGAGCCCTTAGTCTCATTGGAACAAATCTAATTGCCCATCCAAATGGACCTTTAGGAAACTTGGATCCAAGTAGAGAAAAGAGAAAAAGAAAAAAGATAATAATTTTGTTACTGTTGTAAACATCATATTTTGTTCGAGACTACTGGGCATATTGAATTTACTAGGTTTATTAGGCTTAATGGATTTGTTGGGTTATTGATTTTCGGTTGGAATAGAAATTTATTAAGCTATTGGATCTAAGGCCTAAATTGTTGGGGTTTACCTTGAATCCCATATCAAAAGTGTAGGAGAAGTTATAAGGGTTCTTCCCTTATAAATAATGTGTTAGGCTTGGTTTGTATAATATCCCAAAGAGTTGTAAACGCCAATAGAATAGCTAGGATTTGGGCTATTATAAAGGGTGTAGTTGGGCTCTTTAAGTAGTTGGGCTTTGATCTTTGTAAGGAGATTGCAATTTTTCTTTCTAAAAATTGCACAGTTGTAATTATTTGATTGATTATTAGTTTGGTTGGATGGTTATAGGTCAATTTTCTTAGGTCAAACCACATTAAAAATTATTGTGCTTATTTTTGCTTTTTTGCTTTCTTTTGTTTTTATGGGTATTTGGTTTAAGGGATATTTTTTCCCAACAAGTGGTATCAAGAGCTGAAGATTTGTGATCTTGCAATAAGAGGAAAGCTATGTTTGAAGGTATGCCCAAATTTGAAATTCCTTTATTTGATGGAAAGAGTAATTTTATGTTATGGCAAAGTACGATTCAGGATCTTCTAGTACAATAAGGTCTAGATTTGGCATTAGAAGAAAATAAGCCTGATAGAATATCTGATAAAGATAGGGTTAGACTTCAGAAGAGGGCTATTAGCACAATTAAATTGGCACTTGCTCTAGAGATTAAGTATAATATGTTGACCGAGATGACACCAACCGAATTGTGAAACAAGCTGGGAGACATCTATGCATCAAAATCGCTGACAAATAGATTGTGTTTGAAGATGTATCTATATTCTCTGAAGATGAATGAAGGTACAAGTCTCCTTGATCACTTAATGAATTTAATAAGCTAGTTTTACATTTATTGGCTATTGATTCTAAAGAATTGAAAGAAGAAGAGAAGGCATTGCTACTGCGGTCATCTTTGCCTAAGTCCTATAGACTTTTAGTTCAAACTTTATTGGTAGGTAAAACTACTTTGACATTGAATGATGTGATTACTGTGTTGCGTGAGAATGAAAGTTTTATGGGCAAAAAAGATTCTTCATTTGCAAGAGGTGTGCTAGCTGCTATAGAAGGTACTACTCGAGGGAATACTAATAAGAGGCATTGTGGATCAAGCATGAGATCAAAATCAAGATTCAAAGATTATAGTGAGGTGGAATGTTATTATTGTGGAGAGAAGGCTCATATCCAAGCACGATGCAAGACACTAAGGGAGGATATGGCTGCATTGAAGAAGGCCCAGCAAAAGAGTGATAATGGAAAGAAGGATAAGACATGTGTTGCAGTGACTGATTCAGATGATGATGTGTTTTTGACAACTCGCTCAGATGGGTCTCATACTTATGAAAAAGGTTGGGTTTTGGATTCAACTGTGTCGATGCATATTTGCAATGATAAAGATCTTTTGATAAATTGAAAGAGGTTGAAAGTTCAGGCAATATTGCTGTTGGGAATGGTAATAGAGTAAAGTTTGATGGTATTGGGAGTCTTCAACTCAAACTTCATGATGGTGGTGTCAAGACTCTTTGTAATGTAAGGTATGTACCCAGTTTTAGCTATAATTTGATTTTTTTTGGGTGAGTTAGCTTCACGTGGGTACATATATATTGGTAATGATGATTGCTGCAAATTATACAAGAATGGTGATTTAGTTTTGCAAGGAAAAAGGAACGAAAAACAACTATATTAGCTTGATGATGCAAAGAATTGAGTTGTTTCTAAGAATAAGAAGATTCAAAGGCATGTTAGTTCTTCATATGTTGTCGAGCAGTTTAGAGAATTTGGAGATTTAAGGGAGGATTTGTTAGGGTTTGCCTTGATCCCATATCGAAAATATAAGAGAAGTTCTAAGGGCTCTTCCCTTATAAATAATGTGTTAGGCTTAGCTTGTAAAGTATCCCAAAGAGTTGTAAATACCAATAGAATAGCTAGGATTTGGGCTATTATAAAGGGTGTAGTTGGGCTTTGATCTTTGTAAGGAGTTTGTAATTTTTCTCTGTAAAAATTGCACAGTTGTAATTGTTTAATTGATTATTAGTTTGGTTAAGTAGTTATAGGCAATTTGGTTAGGTCAAACCACATTAAAAATTATTGTGTTTGTTTTTTTTTTTTGCTTTCTTCCGTTTTTGTGGGTATTTGGTTTAGGGGATATTTTTTCCCAACATAAATTACTTAGAATACAAAAGTATTAAATGTTATCGGGATAGAGTATCAATTTCGGGAAATCTTTTGTTTTCTTTAGTTCTAATGTTAATCAAGAAAAGAAAAGAAGATTATTGGTAGACTTAGGGATGAGGAGTTTTAAAGTAGGTGATTGATAAACCTGACAATTCTAAACACGACACAATTACACAATACGAAAACTATATGAATATAAAACACGAAAGTGACACGGGCTAAAATTAAGTAAAAATTGTATATGAATATGGTAAAAACTAAAAATAAGTTAAAAATAAGATTTTATATTTTTCGTGTCAACACAAATTTTGATACAAAATTTTCGTGTTTTACACGACACGAACACGATTTTACATGACACGAAAACAAATTAGAAACATAAATTGCCAGGTCTAGTGATCAATATTTAGGCATTCCATTATTATTAGGACGGTCTAAGAAAAACAAGTTGGCCAATATTAAAGATCGGCTGCATAAAAAAATCCAAGGGTGGCATATCAATGTTTCAAATAGCGGCCGCTATGTCAAATAGCGGCCGCTATGTCAAATAGCGGCCGCTATCTAGCGGTAGCGGCGATGGCCGCCACCGCTATTGCAGGTATATCGGGTGTGAGGATGGCTCACACCCATAGCGCCTGATAACGGGCGTTTTATAACGCCATAACGTAGGTTAGCGGTGATAGCGGTCTGTTATCGCCGCTATCACCGTTACCTTTCAGACAAAAGATAAAAAAAGAGAAAAAGAAAAGAATTTCAGAAGCAGAGTAGTCGGCCCGACAGCAAGAATCAGATTCCCCAACCCCAAGTACAATGCCCAAGCTTTCAAACATCAATCATCAACCTAAAAAATATTCAGCTTCGAATCAAAAAAACAATTCACAACACAAGTTCATCAGTCATCAGTAATCACAGCCACAGGCTCACAGCACAGTCACAGATTCACAATTTCACAAAACTCACAGACACAGACCATAGTCTCATTCTCACAACACACACGAACTGTCACACACAACAACTCAATTCACAACTCGCAAGTCACAAACAACAGTTTACAAACACAACTCACGTCACAAGCAAACAAAGAGAGACAAGTCAACAACAAAGAAAAATCCCTCAAGCAAACAGAGATCATCACAGACAACAACATAGCAAGATCTTTGAAAGGTAAGCAACTAAGCATTTTGTTTTTAAACTTAGATCAGATCAGAGAATGAGAAGGCTGAAGGCGTGGGAGTTGGGACAGTGGGTGATGGCGTCGGACAGTTGGTGATGGCAAGGGCGGTGTGGATGTTTGAGTCTTTGAGAGGCTGAGATCAGATAAGATTAGAAGAGTCAGATCTGGCGCCAAAAGGAAAGGAGGCACCGCCGCTAGATGCCGATGGACATGGCGGCTGGCGGCATGATCATGATAGAAAGGGAAGGAGGGACCGAGGGAGTCACGGTGAAAGTCAAAACGAAGCTGACGGAGACGGAGGCGAGGCTGAGGCCGACGTCGTGAGGCTAGCAGCTGGCTGAGCCGCTGACATGAGGCCGTGCATGAGGGGAGGTGAAAGGAAAAAAGGAGGCTAAGCCGCTAAGGTGAGGGGCTGAGGGCGTGATCGGGAGGCTGAGGGAAGCTGCTGGCGACTCATTACTGAGCCACTGAGAGGACTGAGGAGTGAGGACCGAGGGTTGGGTTGGGTTGGGTTGGGACGGAAGGAACTTGGGTGCGTGGAGAGTCGGGGGTTGTGTCGGTTGGGTAGTGAAGTGAGGACAGAGGAGTGAAGAAGACTGAAGGGGTTAGAGCTGGTTTAGAATTTTTTTTTATCATGTTAATTTTAATTAGTCTTTATTTTATTTAACATATTATTTTTTATCTTTATTTTGAGCATTTTTTTAGGTAGAATTTATTTTGAGCATTTTTTTAGCTAGAATTTATTTTGAGCATTTGCTATTGTCGTTGCCATCATCAATCATCATCAGCAAACCAAAAAAAAAATTTGTTTTAATATGTATTAATAGTGATGGGCTTTAAATTAAAAGTTTAAGAATGGATGAATCATGATAAAAAAATTTATGAAATGAGTAATTTGAATTAAAAAAAAGATAATGTTGAATTTAAATTATTAATTTAATTTTTAAAGTAAAATTTGTAGTGCAATTAAATATATTGTATTAAATATTATTATAACTTAAGAAAATTTAATATTGATAATTTGATGTTCATATATAAATATGATTGTTTAAGTTAATTGATTGTGGCAAATTAATATTAATTTTGATATAGTCGAACATTATTGTAATTAAAGAAAAATATTGATAATGTAAATGTAATTAATTAAATTATTATTACTTCTTAAACGGTTGAAAATGTGGTTAATTAATGATTCAGATTCAATTTTTTTGTATAAAAAATATGATAATTCTATCTCATTTGTTTATACTTATTTGTTTAACAGAAAATGTCAAGCATACCACGAAGTGAGGATTTTCCAAGTAAGGGACTAGAAGGTGCGCCAAGTGATGATATCGGTTGGCATTTTGGAATACCTGTACCAAATTCAAAAGAAAATGTGTCATATAAACTTTATGGGAAAATTGTAAGAGGAGGAATAACACGCTTCAAGGAGCATATTGCTCATAAGACTGGCAATGTTGCACCATGCCCCAATGTTACTGGTATGTTATAAATATTATGTTAATTTTTCAATAAAGATTATAAAATTACATTAACATGTACAACTAATTTTTTTATTTTCTTAACTGTATTATTAAAAGGTACTGTTAGAGAAAGTATGATGAAACTCCTCCAAGAAAGTAAAAAGAAAAAAATTGATAACAAAAAGAGAAAAGATGAATTCTTTTCTCAATTAAGAGGAGAGGAAGATTATGATTATGAAGGATTCATAGACGAAGATGCTGCTATGAGACAAGCCATGCGAGAAAGTGTTCAATCACAACGTGAGTGGCATATGAGGCAAGAATTTAGGCAAAGAACTAGTGGTTTTAATAATACTTATGAAGAGGGACGAAGCTCTAATGGCTCAGTTGCTGACTATTTTGATCCAAGAATAAAGAAATCTACTCCAAGTGACTCTGAAATTTCTTTAAGGGGAGCAGTACCTGAATTGGTTAGAAGCAAGAGTTTAAAGCAACCGAAGTTAAGTGATTCTTTTATGAAGACATTAAGAAAGAAGCTGGGTGAATCAGTATCTAAATTTTTGATACACAATCGACTTCCTTTTCATTTAGAACTCTCCATTGTTGCACAATTTGGTTTCTATAGCAGCAGAAATTGGGCCAAATGTAAAGCTTCCAACACCTTATGAGCTTTCTGATGTATATTTGGAATCAGAGCATCAACAAGTCAAAGAATGGGTTGATGGATTAAAGGTTCACTAGAGTGAAGTAGGTGCTACCTTAATGTGTGATGGGTGGACCAATAGCTTGAATCAAATGCATATAATAAATTTCCTAGTTTATTGTAGTAAAGGGACCATTTTTTGGAAATCTGTTAATGTCTTTAGTGTTTAGACTAGAGATACTAAATTTTACTACAAATTATTAGATCAAGTTGTGGAAGAAATCGGAGAGCAATATATTATTCAAATAGTCACCAACAATGAGGCAGCACTTAAGGCTGCTGGAAAAAAATTAATGTTGAAAAGAAAACATTTGTTTTGGACTACCTGTGCGGCTCATTGCTTGGATTTATGCATTGAAGATATTGGGAAGAAGCAAAGCGTGGAAAAAGTATTGGATGAGGCAAAGAAAGTCACTTGTTTCATATACAATCATATTTGGATAGTTGACTTGATGAAGAAATATACTCAAGGAAGGCAAATACTTCATCCTGCTCTCACTCGATTTGCTACCCATTTCATCCAATTGCAAGAAATAACAAAGCATAAACAAGGTCTACGAGAAATGTTCAATTCAAAGGTTAGTATTTAATAATTAGTACAATTATTTAAGTCTAGTTCTTTTTTATATCTTGTTTAAATCTTAATTTAAAATATGCAGGAATTTAAAGAATCTAAATGGGGGCAACAAAAGTCAGGACCTGCTTATGAAGCAAAAAAAAATTATTTTGGGAAAAGATTTTTGGAAAAAAGCAAGTGAAATAATAAAAGTTTATGAGCCTTTGGTAAAAGTATTGCGCCTTACGGACAGTGATGAAAAACCAACAATGGGCTTTATTTATGAGGCAATGGATAGAGCTAAACGGGCAATTGAACAAGAATGTCGATACTTCACTGAATATGAAAGGATTATCGATAATAGTTGGACATTTATGCATTCTCACTTGCATTCAGCTGGTAAGTAGACTAAAAATGTGGATTGTAATTAAAATAACATTTTTATGTTATATGCTTAAATTGCTTATATATTTTTTTTATTGCTTATTTTTTTTTGTTATGAACTATGTTTAGGTTATTATCTGAATCCCCAATTTCAATATGGTGTGAAATCTTCGTCGGATGTGTTAATAGAAACAAGAGAAGGTATAAAAGCAGTGATAGAAAGACTAGAACCTTCTATGGATAATCAAATCCAGATGACTAATCAGGTTAGTGTTTACTACTATTTTATACTTGAAAATTTTATTTTATGTATCAGAAATATAATTACTTTTTTACATTTATTTAATAATTGTAATGTTTTATCAATGTAGTTGTTTGTATTTCAAGATAAAAGAGAAACATTCGGTACGCCACAAGCACAGAGAGCTTGGAAGCAAATGAATCCAGGTAAATAATTAATTAAATAGTTTTAATTTCTTTAATATTATTTATATATTGGTATTAAATGTATTTTAAATTATTTTATGCAGCTGAATGGTGGATGATATATGGTACATGTGTTCCTGAATTGCAAAGAATAGCAATTAAAGTGCTTAGTCAGACAACTTCTGCATCTAATTGTGAAAGAAATTGAAGCACATTTAGCTATATACACACCAACAAAAGAAACAGGTTGAAATATGAAAGACTTCATAAGATGGTGTACACTTATTACAATATGAGGCTAAGGATGAGACATCAAAAAAGGAGGAGTATTAATGAGATAAATGATAGTTTCAATCCTATTAGCCTAGACCATATCTTTGAAGAAGATGATCCACTTTCAGAATGGCTACAAGAGGAAGAAAATCCTTTGTTAGATGGGCAAAACTCTGATTGGTTGCCTCTTGATAATTCTGATGATGAAATGAATGTTGAACAATCATATCAATCAGGAGAACAAAATCTGCCTCACTCAAGTACAAGCTGATCACCAACTTAGAGTGATGATGATGAGGGTTCAAGTCCAACTAGTGGTGATGGTAGTGGTGCTGATTATAGTGGTGGTGCAAATGAAAATAGGCCTTTTAGTCCACTTGGCGGAGAACTTGGGCTTGCTGCTACCGGTGGATTATTCCTTGATTTGTCAGAATATGGAGTACATCCATCTGTTGAATCTAGTGGGGATAGAAGTAGAGATAGAGCTCGATCAAAGGGAAAAGCCAAGAAGCACCAACATGATACGTCTAGAGGTTCTTCATTTCGAAGATCAGCTTCTAGTAATGAATCGTTTGGTAGTCAAGGCTATTATCCATCGGGACCACCTTTACATTTTCAACCTCCTTATGGTTACTATCCACCTCCACAAGGTTATTATCCACCCCAGCCATATCCTAATTATCCCATGCCCTATTATCCCCAAATGTATCCACCACCCCAAATGTATCCACCAACCCAAATGTATCCACCACCACCACCACCACAAATGTATCAAGAACAAGGATATGGTTCGAATTTTGGACAAAGGTCACGAAGATCGAGTCGCCATGGTTCTGAAAGTGAAGAGGGAGAATTTGATGCTCCTCGTCAGTCCACTATGTGGTAATCAGTAAGATTTAAAGTGTATTTTTTTTTTAGTTTCCTTGAATTGAATTTAACAAGTTCTATTTGTTAATTATTAATATTCGTAGAAATTCATGTGGAAGAGAAAAAAAGAAAAATATTGACATAATTAATTTAGGTAAAAAAAGATTTGACAAAATTTAGATGAAAAAATTCCTTAATAATTTAGATAAAAAATAATTAATGCTAAATAATTAGTACATGATTATTTATCTCTATTTTCAATATTTGTTATTTTTTAAAAAATCATAAGTAATTTTTTAAATATGAATGTTTTATTATAATTCAAAAAATTATAAATAACTATTTTTCACATAAATAATAGACTTGAGGTATCATAAATTACTTTAAAAACTATAAAATAAGACTTTACATGATTATAATTACAATTACTACACTTTATATAGAATTGTGCGAAATTTAAAAAAATTCACGACCGCGATGACCGCAATGACCGTAATTACCGCCGTTATGTGCGCAACCGTGATAAACGCAACGCGACCGAAAACGCGGCCGCGACCGCAATTTAAAACAATGTGGCATATGAGTTTCTTATCATACGTTGGAAGAGTGGTCTTCATTCAATTGTGTTGGCTCTTATAGGCTATACCGAGAGGGGAGTGAATCGGTTTTTCACTAACTTTAAGCTCGTTTTTCGGTTCCTCTAAATTCTCTAGCTTAGATTGATATTTTCTAAGTTCTCTAAGCTACTCAGGCATGCAATATAAATTCAATTCAATAAGCACAATATAATTGCAAGTAATTAAAGAGAGTAGGGAAAGAGAAATGTACGCAAGCGATTTATAGAGGTTCGGCAACCTTGCCTACGTCCTCTACCTTGAGACGCTCCCAAGGATTTTCCCCAAATTCACTAACTTGAATTTGTGTTACACTCCCTCTTTTCAAGGCTCAAGAGAAACCTTCCTCTTTTTCTTAGGCTCAAGAGAAACCTCCCTCTTTTTCTAAGGCTAAAGAGAAACCTCCCCTTTACAAGGAATGATTGTGTTTACAAATGGTGCAATCAAAGAAAGGCCTCTAGATAGGCCTCTAGATAGGCAAGTGATTACAATGTTTAAGCACAAGGAAAAAGCCTATACAAGATTTGTGCTATTCTATACAAAGAGTATGAGAATGATGGAAGATGTAGACTTTGTAGCTCTTGATTTGTTGTTTGAGGCTTGAGGATTTGAGGAATATGAGATTTGGAGTTGCTGAGTAGTTCCTCTTGCTTTCTTTAGCTTCTAAGCCTCTATTTATAGTCCCTTGGATGTATTCTAGCCGTTGGGTGGAGCCAAATCTCGGATATTACCGTTGTCTCACAAAAACTAGCCGTTATAGGCTATTTTCGTGCAAAGGGATCGATCCCTTTCCATAGGGGATCGATCCCTTTTGTCCAAAATCTTGATTCTGGACTTCAGGGACCTTGGGAAGACTTTCTGCCAAAAAGAGATCGATCCCTTTCCTTAGGGGATCGATCCCATGCTTCCAGAATGAGTTTTTCCTGCACTTTTGGGTTCGAAATGATGTGGTCTTTGATCCTAATTCAACCCAAAACATTTTGGCATTTTTGTGGGAGTTTTTCTTGACTTTCTCTGATGAAAATATGGTCCAAAAATTCATCAAGTGATTTTCTAAAATATTCAAAACATTTACAAAGTATTAAGACCAATAAGAGTATGCATCATTAAATCATGGTCTTAATGTTTGATATGATCACTTGAAATGTATTGAGAAAATCATGTGTGATAAGGCAAATTTACAATATGAATTAAAACATTAAAGCTTATTTAAGTTTTTGTCATTTCAAAATATATATAGCAATTTAAAGCTAACAATCTCTCCCTTTTTGATATGACAAAACTTAATGTAAATTTGCTTTGAAAATTCTTTGATAAAATACTCCCCCTCAAATAAAGCAGGATTTTACAAAGCTCCCCCTTAATATAAGCATGGGTTTTGAAAATGAATTTTCAAACTATTTCTCCCCCATTATCTCTCCCTCTTAATATCTCTCCCTTTTAATATCTATCTCTCCCCCTTTTTGTCATAGCAAAAAGAAGGAAAAATAATAAAAAATATGTTCCCCCTAAAATCATGGCTATGTGAGAAGAGATAAAAAAAATATGCTCCATCCAACAAGAAACATGTTAGTACATGTGACTCATAGCACAAATAAATAAGTCAACTGTTCATAAAGAGTATGAAATATTCATGCAAAGAACATGACTTATGATCTTATACCA
This sequence comes from Heritiera fomes, assembly GCA_032173925.1. Taxonomy (NCBI): domain Eukaryota; kingdom Viridiplantae; phylum Streptophyta; class Magnoliopsida; order Malvales; family Malvaceae; genus Heritiera; species Heritiera fomes. The sequence continues at coordinate 20,880,435 of JAPDPM010000002.1, forward strand.
ATTGTTTATAAATAATTTTGATACCAATTGTTAATAAATAATTTTGCAAGAAGTTCCCAATTGGTAAATAATGAAGCAAGTTGTGTATAAATATCTACTAAGGTCTATGACTTGCTCATTTCAATCCTATTAAGCACCTAAGTACATCAATTGTTCTCTTAAGTCCAACTAAGGTGCATGGCAATACATCATGATTATGAGCTAAAATTATATAACATATCATATGCATGTGCTCATAAATCATTTTCAAGAAATATTGTGCCTAAAATAAAGATATATAGCAATTAACTACAAATTCTAGCACACAAGAGTTTCATGCAAAAATATCCTAAATGAATTCTTCTCTATTTGGCATTTCAAACTAAAGAGCATGAGAAGAATTGTCAATTTAAAGCTCATACCAATTGGCAATTTAGATTTGACTTACCAATTATTGAAAATATGGTTGCCAATGATACTAATTGTTATTTCAATCTAAATACCAATTGTTACTAATGGTTAACTTAGGCATTTTGCATGAATCCAATATCTATGTGTAGTGTGTTCATGTCAAGAAAATAATCATTCTAAAAATGCAAGAACACAACACACATCATCAAATATGCTTATGGATCAATTAAATATTAGCACACTATCATAAGGTATTAATCCATATTCATATTCACAAATTTAAACCTTATGGAAGATTCAAAAATTCAAAGTATTCAAGCAAGCATATTTTCTTCCATGGTTTTAAGCACAAAAATCCTATGCTCATTTTTCAATTCAAGTCCTTAACCAATTATGAGCAAGGAAAGATTCAATATTACTATTTTAATCAATTAATAGCCATATCCCTAGTTGTTATCATCATTTAACGTTCTAGAGGGTATATGCTATTTTAACTAAAATGGCTTCACCTAAGTGAATCAATATTATCAAGCTAAAATGTATTTTATCATCAAAATCCATAAGCTATGAGTGAGATTAAGCACATAATATCATGAAATAACTATTCTCATCTCATAGGCATGATTATTGATTCAACTTAAGCAAACATGCATGTTCATCATCAAAACAATCAAGAATCTATGCATGTGTATCAAATGTTTGTGTTGTCATTAATGCTCAAGTTCCATAATAATTTGGCTATAAAGAATTAATTTCATGGATGATAAATATTCATGTAACTCAACATTTATGATTCATTTATCATCATTAATTATAAGCCAAGGAAAAGTATGACCTTATACCAATTGTTGAATTTACATTTGAAGTCAATCCTTAAGGTCAAGTTTTAATTATTCTTCCACTAGATGTATAATTATCATGAAACCTAGAGTGGAGTAGTTGAGTCAAGCTAATACACATAATCCTATAAGCATGCTTAACTAAGATGAACAAAAGATATGAAAAACACTTCATTATGCACAAGTTCATCAAATTCTCAAATATATCCATAAATTCTTGAAATATTTCTCAAAATTATGTTTAAGCATTCATTGACAGTATATTTCAAGATTATTTCATGTTTTATGCAATTCATGACCATCTTCAATGAGAAAACTGATTTAGCACTTGTGAGCTCAAGAGAAGTGATATTGATTGTTGAAAGTAATACCATTTGTTGGGAATTATACAAATTAATTGAGTTGAGGCATGATATCAATGAAAAATGAATTTTCATAGTTTAAAGATCATCAAAAAGAAGTTAAAATACTTGATTTTAAGTTGAGAAGAAAGAAGATATCAAGAAAGTGAAAAATCCTTCTCAAATTTGGTTGAAAAAGTGCGGAAAAGCCATTTTGGCCTGAGGGGATCGATCCTTTAAGGAGGGGGATCGATCCCTTAACTCCAGAATGTAGATTTCCTACATTCTGTTCAAGGGGGATGTAAAATCTGATTTTATACTACTGTAAAACCAAATTTCATAAAATTTGGTAATGTAAATAAAGTAAACATTGCATATTGACTTCACTTAGATGAAAAGCTCTTTAACTTGAGATGTGCATGGAAGAATGTTGGTGTGATAATGTATGGGCGAGGACCTCGAACAGCTCGACAATGGGCGAGCAAGGAAGCCTGTTCGCCAATGGGCGAGTATAATTGGCGAACAGAACGCCAATGTTACTGGCGAGGGCGAGTTGTCCAGTCCGCCCAAGTTGGCGAGGGCTCCTGATCGCCCAGACGGATTGAGAAAAACATTAAAAGTAAATAAAAGTGAAATTTTGTGGGAAAGCATGACAAACAAAGTCAATAACGTGTGGGAAGAAAAGAGTTCTAATTGATTTCTTTTTCTCCATGAAATTAATGCAAAATATGAAAGCATTAAATGAAGGATTAATGACTAGAGGACAAAACAAGGAAAAGAATGGGTTGATAGCCAATAACCGTTGGCTGGAAGAGACATGGCGTGGAAAAGAGAGGAAAAGGAAATAGAAAAGTCAAGAATGATGGCAGGAAATGGCGTGGGCTAGAAAGAAAATTTAGTCAATAACATGCAGGAAAGAAATGAGCTATTGACGTCTTTTGCTGCACTTTTTCTACCCGTTTTAATGCCGTTCAGACGATCTTATGGTGCAATTTTCTTCATGAATTAATGCACTACCAGACGAGGTAATGATGAAGGAATGGATAAGGAGCAGATGGTGAGTCCTGGTTGGACTAACATGCCTATATAAAGAGGCTTCAAGAGAAGAAATGGATTGAAATGAACTCCATCCTCTCCAGAATCCTTCTCGCCCATTCCGTTCCACCACAAGTTCATCTTTAATTCTTCAGTTTTTCGTAGATGTAAGCCATGAAAACTTCCTTATTAGTTAACCAAACTCTTCTACAATGTTAAAGAGCTAAGGAACAAGAGAAGTAAAACTAAGAAAGGCAAGAAAGCATTCTGTTTATGGAAGAGCAATTGGATTAAGGTGAGTTTCATACTTTCCATGGTTCTCTTGATATTCCATACTAGATTTTATGTTTTATAATGTGATAAACATAGATATAGCCTGGTTGTGGTTAAATATTGTGGGAATATATAAGAAATCAGATAGAAATGATTAAGAAAAACAATAGGCGAGCAAGGAGTATTCGCCCGAAGGGTGAGGCGAGTACAATGCAAGATATAACTAGGCGAGAACATGTTCGCCAATGGTTATGGGATAATATGGAATGTGGAAGTAAGGCGAGAACCAATGATCGCCAATGAGGCGAGTAGGAAATAGAGAACTCGCCAAAGTGTTGTTCAAGAGGACGAGATAGCCAAGGGCTATCCAATTCATGGGCGAGCCCAATTATGAATGAAAAGCCATAAGTGGCGAACTGAATTGATGAGCATGGCGAGTTGAGCTCCCATGTTGGGCGATCTCCCATGAATAAGCCGCTAATGAAGGGCGAGCTCAGTTGGGCGAGCGACTATTTCGCCAAAATAGTTTAAACGAGTTTTAGAAAATTATTAGAAAAGAAAATATTAATGGAATTAATATTTTACTCTGCAGACGGGAATTGAGGAAGGCGGGCGAGAAGCAAAGCTGCATTAGACGAGGTAAGGAAGTAGTATGTGATGCAAATGCATGTCCTGTGGAGTAAAAACGTTAAGAAAATATAAGAAATTGTTTTATTTTCTGACATGCATTGGTTGATAAAATGTTTGATCTCGGGCAAGCTACAAGCCGCCATATGTTGTTTTGTTGGGCGAACTGATTAGGGCGGGCGAGTAGCCTTGTTTTGGGCGAGCCAAATGGCAAGCTCTCTTTTGTGGGAACTGGGCGAGTGCCCTTGTTTTAAGGAGAAATCCGGGTAAGCCATAGTCGGACGAACCCTTTTTAATGTGTTTGGGCGGGCGACCCTTGTTTGAAATACTAGGCGGGCGAACGGTTATTAGCCAGCCATACTTTTGTTTTGAAAAGCTAAGTGGCGGGCGATTACTTATTCGCCGTCTTATCGAGTTAGTCAGGGGCGAGCCGGGAAGGGCGAACTGACCCTGGCGAACGGTTTTAAAGTGTAATTTCCTAAACGAAATAAAAAAAACAATGAATTATTTTAAATATTTCAAAAATAAAAATATGAAATCTTTTGGGGCGAGTTGACCAATGGGCGGGTTGACTACTGGGCGAGTTCACCTTTGGGCGAGTTCACCATTGGGCGAGTTGACCAATGGGCGAGTTGAGTTTTGGCAAGCTTACCATAGGCGAACTAGCCATGGGCGAGCCAGTCTAAACCGTACCTTCTCACACGGAAAATGTTGAAGTTACGGGCTATTTTATGGTTGTATAAGCCCTTTTCGAAAATCAAATCATTTTATGAAAATGATATATAAAGATAACTTGATTTTGAGACATTAGGCCATGAATTCATGCATTATCATTCATATACTTTGGGTGACCATCTAGGGCGATGGCTCGGGTCAAATAGACCAACGAGTGCACCCTAGGGCGTCATAGGGCTGATGGACCTGCCAAGTTTTCAGCGGTCTCGAGGTCACTTGGCAAGTGGACCTGAGGACCACCTACAGATTATGGCCATACATCTAGATGAGATAGCCGTGAGGGGCGATGGCCTACGGGTGCACCCCAAAAGCGGATGACTTGTGTTCTTTGCATGATTTAAATTGTTGCCTAGTCTCAATTAAACGATTTATGAAAGGATCTGGTAAATCCTATTTCATGTTTATTATATTTATTGTTCCTAATGAGTTTGATCGTTAGGATAATTAAATAGTTTTGAGAATATAGCTTTTATTTTTATAAAGCAGCATACACCTTCCTTACTGAGCACATTGTCGCTCACTTCTTATTTTTCCACTCCACAGATAACTGATTTGGGGTTAAAAGACTTACTTTTTTGAGATTTGATATCGAAGGTATGTTAGACTCTTTTATATATTCAGCAAAGTTGTACAGTACTACTTTAAATAGATGGGAATGTAGATACATCTTAAGGAAGAGACTTTAATAATTCATATTTACATAAGAATGTAGTAGAAGTTGTTAAGAATCATAGACAGTCCAACCGGTAAGTTATGAGTAAGTATCATGTTATACAGTAACTTTGGGATGTTACAGATTTTATGGTATCAGAGCAGGGTTGGTCGGATGTCTAGTGATGCTTAAAGTAAACAGTATACATTCCCTATAGTACTGTACAATCTGAATATATAATTGATATGTTAATGGTAAGTGATAAATGATTTCTGTGGTACAGATATGAGTGGAAGAAGGAGAATGCGCTCAGTGAGAGGTATAGGCCGAGGTAGGGTGGCACAAACCCCAGAACCACAGACACCGGAACCTGCCCCAAGACCTCCACGTCCTATACAGCTAGAGAGCATTGATAACTGTGTAACTCAGGTGGAAAGGTTAATAGCTGATTTCATGGCTATGTATCAGGCGGATAGAGCCGCTGATAGCGCAGAGAGGGAGAGAGCTACAGCTCCTGCAGCCCCAGTAGAGGCACCAGTTGTGCCTGAGCCTGAGCCTATTCCACCACCAGCACCTCAGCCACCGGTAGCTCCACCACAGCCACTGATTCAGCAGCCACGAAATGCGGAGTCTTATTGTAATGTAGCATTGGTGAAATCCTTTAAGAAGTTGGATCCACCTAAGTTTAAAGGTACTAGGGATCCATTGGTGGCAGAGCAATGGGTGATTGAGATCGATAGATTACTTCAGATTATGAGATGTTCCGAGACAGAAAAAGTAGGCTTAGCAGTGTTCCAGTTGGCGGATGATGCGAGACATTGGTGGAAGGCCACCCAGACAGTATTATTTGCTCAGCATCAGGATCTGTCTTGGGATATTTTTGTGGAAGCTTTTAGGAGGCAGTATATCCCTGACACTGCTCAGGAAAAATTACAGTAGGAATTCATGGGTTTAGTTCAGGGTAGCATGTTAGTGGATGAGTATGAGGCCAAATTTACTACATTGAGCCATTTTGATCCACAGACTAGTGAGAATACCCGGTATAAGATTTCGAGGTTTAGAGCTGGTTTGAGGCCATCTATAAGAGTAAAGCTAGCCCCATTTGTTATACAGACTTATGATGAGATAGTTCAACGGGCTCAGCTATGTGAGAGAGATTATGAGCAGTTCCAGCTCGATTTCAGTAATAAGAGTAAGGGTAAAGCAAAGGGAAAGACTAAGAGGTTCATGGAGGACAGACCAAGTAGAGAGCAGTCTAAGAAGACTAGATCTACGGGCATATAGATTTCAGAGGGCAAATTTGATAGACCAGCAGTTTCTACTCCTGCTAGTGGCCCTACCACTACTCAGAGAAGTGTTGCGCCCTTATGTAGACATTGTGGAAGGTCACATGGATCGCGCCCTTATCCTTTAATGTCTGGGGTATGTTTAAGATGTGGACAGACGGGGCACTTCATCAAAAATTTCCCGATGCTCAGAGAGTCAACTGCTTCTACTAGGCCTCCTGCAGCACCTAAGATAGCGGCCCCGGCAGCTCAAAGTGAGCCAGAGAAAGCGACACCCTCACAGCGTAGGCGAGCGACAGCCGCAGAGAAGGGTAAAAAGGTTGTGATTCAGGGTCGGGTATACGCATTAGATCAGGAGACTGTCGACGCCCCTATCGATATGATTAAAGGTAAGGTTTGTCTTTTTGATATCCCCGTAATTGCCTTAATTGATCCGGGTTCTACCCATTCATTCTTATCGCCTGCATATACCAACAGGACCCCAGTAGAGCCGAAGTTGTTAAAGTATATTTTGCAAGTGAAAACTCCTTTTAATGAATTCCAAATGACGGATATTATATATAGAAATTGTAAATTGACTATAGGAGAGAAGGTTATGACAGCTAACTTAATTTTGTTGGATATATATGATTTTGATATCATTTTAGGAATGGATTGGTTAGCTGCAAACCATGTTAGTTTGGATTGTAATACTAAGTTTATTACCTTCTCTCATCCCGAAAAGTACATTGTAAAGTTATTGTAAATTAATAAAAAGTATGTGAATTTATGTTATGAGATGATATGTGTACTGAAATTGTGATTGTGTATGAATGTTTATGAAGGATATATTGCTAGTGTGGAGGATGTTGAGAGGAAGCATCCAAAGATCTAAGAGATTCCTATAGTTAAGGACTTCTTGGATGTATTTCTAGAGGACTTACCAGGGTTACCACTAGATCGAGAGACGGAGTTTAGGATCGAGTTAGTACCCGGTACGGAGCCGATTTCTAGACCCCCATATAAGATGGCACTGACAGAGTTAGATGAGCTCAAGAAGCAACTCCAAGAGTTATTAGATAAGGGATTTCTACGTCCCAGTGTGTCACCGTGGGGAGCTCCAGTACTATTTGTTCGAAAGAAGGATGGTAGTCTCCGGTTGTGTATAGATTATCGGATGTTGAATCGGGCTACCGTTAAGAATAAGTATCCACTACCTCGAATTGATGATCTGTTTGATCAGCTCAGGGGTGCACAGGTGTTTTCCAAAATAGACCTACGGTCAGGCTATCATCAGTTGAAAATTAAGGAGTCGGATGTGCATAAGACAGCCTTTCGGACTCGCTATGGCCACTATGAGTTTCTAGTGATGCCTTTTGGGTTGACAAATGCCCCTGCAGCTTTTATGAGTTTGATGAACGAGGTATTTCATCCATTTTTGGATAAGTTTGTCATAGTATTTATAGATGACATTCTGATTTATTCTAAGACTTCAGAGGAGCATGAGCAGCATTTGCAGATTGTTCTACAGACCCTCAGAGAGCAAAAATTGTATGCTAAGCTTAGTAAATGCGAGTTCTGGCTTGACCATATAATATTTCTCACGCATGTAGTGTCAAGGGACGGGGTATCAGTTGATCCATCCAAGATAGAGGTCATTGTTCAGTGGGAGAGGCCTAACACGGTTACCGAGATACGGAGTTTCTTAGGTCTTGCCGGATATTATCGTAAGTTTGTGGAGGGATTTTCTAGACTTGCTGCTCCATTGACAAGACTCACACGTAAGGATGTAAAGTTTGAGTGTAATGATGTGTGTGAGCATAGTTTTGGTGAGCTTAAGAGGAGATTGACTAGTGCTCCTGTATTAGCCCTTCCTAGCGGATCAGGTGGATTTATGGTGTATACCGATGCATTCGCTCAAGGTTTAGGGTGTGTACTTATGCAGCATGGTTGGGTTATAGCCTATGGTTCTCGACAGTTGAAGGATCATGAGAGGAATTACCCGACACATGATTTGGAGTTAGCTGCGGTAGTGTTTGCACTGAAGATATGGCGACATTACTTGTACGGGGAGAAATTTCAAATATACACAGACCATAAGAGTCTGAAGTATATATTCTCACAGAAAGAGTTGAATTTGAGACAGCGACGGTGGATGGAACTGTTAAAGGACTATGATTATGAGATTTTGTATCACCCAGGTAAAGCTAATGTAGTAGCTGATGCACTGAGCCGTAAGCATGTTGGCATGATATCGTACATGATGATCAGGGAGCATGAGTTGATAGAGCAATTCTCTAACCTTAGTCTGACAGTTGTTTCCTCTGACCAGTATGGGTTTACGGCTAGTTTTCGTATAGAGCCGGATTTGCTGGATCGAATCAGGGAAAATCAGAGGAGGGATGATTATTGTATTGGTATTGCCAGTCAGATTCAGACGGGAGTTATGTTAGACTTTGAGATTGGCACAGACGGGATACTGAGGTTTAGAGGTCGGATATGTGTTCCCGATGATCGACAGCTTAGAGACTTGATTTTATCAGAGGCTTATACCTCTAGATACACGTTACATCCGGGTAGTACTAAGATGTACCAGAATTTTCGGAGAGTGTATTGGTGGCCTAAGATGAAGAAAGACATTGTTGAGTTTGTTGCTAGATGTCTAACATGCCAGCAGATTAAGATTGAGCATCAGAAGCCGGCGGGTATGCTTCGACCATTATCGATTCCTATGTGGAAATGGGAGCATGTAACTATGGATTTTATTATGGGATTACCACGGACCCGGAAGGGATATGATGCTATTTGGGTGATAGTCGACAGATTGACTAAGTTTGCTCATTTCTTAGCCATGAAATCTACAGACTCAGTTAGTGCCTTAGCCGAGTTGTATGTCAGGGAAATAGTGAGGTTACATGATGTTCCAGTGAGTATCACCTCTGATAGGGACTCTCGCTTCACCTCTCATTTTTGGGAGAGATTTCAGGAGGCTATGGGATCCCAGTTGAGTTTTAGCACCGCTTTTCATCCACAGACTGATGGACAGTCCGAGCGTACTATACAGACGCTCGAGGATATGTTGAGAGCGTGTGCATTAGATTTTAGAGGCTCATGGGATGATCACTTACCCCTGGCAGAGTTTGCTTATAATAATAGTTTTCATACGAGTATCGGCATGGCACCGTATGAGGCCTTGTATGGCAGACGATGCATATCCCTGATAGTGTGGGAAAAAGTTGGAGACCGTAAACTGTTAGCTCCCGACCTGGTCGAGCAGGCTTCTCGTGATGTACGGATGATCTGTGAGAGGCTCAAAACGGCTCAGAGTCGGCAGAAAAGTTATGCAAATACTAGACGTCTACCATTGGAGTTTGTAGCGGGTGATTATGTGTTTTTAAAGATTTCACCGTCCAAGGGTATAATGAGATTCGGGAAGAGAGGAAAGTTGAGTCCTCGGTACATTGGGCCTTATGAGATCTTAGATCGTGTGGGAGATGTGGCATATCGGTTAGCACTACCACCAAACTTGTCAGGTGTGCATAACGTATTCCATGTCTCGATGTTGAGAAAGTACCATCCAGATCCTTCTCACGTGATTCAACACGAGCCACTGGAAATCAGAGAGGATATGAGTTACGTTGAGAAACCGGTGCGAATTCTGGATAGGAAAGATAAGGTGTTGCGATCTAAGACGATTCCTTTGGTTAAAGTGCTCTGGCAGTATCATAACGAGGAGGAGGCTAGTTGGGAATTAGAGAGCCTTATGCGCGAAAAGTATCCAGAGCTTTTTCAATGAGAGGTCCTAGTTAAATTTGGAGGACCAAATTTCTTAAGGTGGGCAGAAATGTAAAATCTGATTTTATACTACTGTAAATCCAAATTTCATAAAATTTGGTAATGTAAATAAAGTAAACATTGCATATTGATTTCACTTAGATGAAAAGCTCTTTAACTTGAGATGTGCATGGAAGAATGTTGGTGTGATAATGTATGGGCGAGGACCTCGAACAGCTCGACAATGGGCGAGCAAGGAAGGCTGTTCGCCAATGGGCGAGTATAATTGGCGAACAGAACACCAATGTTACTGGCGAGGGCGAGTTGTCCAGTCCGCCCAAGTTGGCGAGGGCTCCTGATCGCCCAGACGGATTGAGAAAAACATTAAAAGTAAATAAAAGTGAAATTATGTGGGAAAGCATGACAAACAAAGTCAATAACGTGTGGGAAGAAAAGAGTTCTAATTGATTTCTTTTTCTCCATGAAATTAATGCAAAATATGAAAGCATTAAATGAAGGATTAATGACTAGAGGACAAAACAAGGAAAAGAATGGGTTGATAGCCAATAACCGTTGGCTGGAAGAGACATGGCGTGGAAAAGAGAGGAAAAGGAAGTAGAAAAGTCAAGAATGATGGCAGGAAGTGGCGTGGGCTAGAAAGAAAATTTAGTCAATAACATGCAGGAAAGAAATGAGCTATTGACGTCTTTTGCTGCACTTTTTCTACCCGTTTTAATGACGTTCAGACGATCTTATGGTGCAATTTTCTTCATGAATTAATGCACTACCAGACGAGGTAATGATGAAGGAAGGGATAAGGAGCAGATGGTGAGTCCTGGTTCGACTAACATGCCTATATAAAGAGGCTTCAAGAGAAGAAATGGATTGAAATGAACTTCATCCTTTCCAGAATCCTTCTCGCCCATTCCGTTCCACCACAAGTTCATCTTTAATTCTTCAGTTTTTCTTAGATGTAAGCCATGAAAACTTCCTTATTAGTTAGCCAAACTCTTCTACATTGTTGAAGAGCTAAGGAACAAGAGAAGTAAAACTAAGAAAGGCAAGAAAGCATTCTGTTTATGGAAGAGCAATTGGATTAAGGTGAGTTTCATACTTTCCATGGTTCTCTTGATATTCCATACTAGATTTTATGTTTTATAATGTGATAAACATAAATATAGCCTGGTTGTGGTTAAATATTGTGGGAATATATAAGAAATCAGATGGAAATGATTAAGAAAAACAATAGGCGAGCAAGGAGTATTCGCCCGAAGGGTGAGGCGAGTACAATGCAAGATATAACTAGGCGAGAACATGTTCGCCAATGGTTATGGGATAATATGGAATGTGGAAGTAAGGCGAGAACCAATGATCGCCAATGAGGCGAGTAGGAAATAGAGAACTCGCCAAAGTGTTGTTCAAGAGGACGAGATAGCCAAGGGCTATCCAATTCATGGGCGAGCCCAATTATGAATGAAAAGCCATAAGTGGCGAACTGAATTGATGAGCATGGCGAGTTGAGCTCCCATGTTGGGCGAACTCCCATGAATAAGCCGCTAATGAAGGGCGAGCTCAGTTGGGCAAGCGACTATTTCGCCAAAATAGTTTAAACGAGTTTTAGAAAATTATTAGAAAAGAAAATATTAATGGAATTAATATTTTACTTTGCAGACGGGAATTGAGGAAGGCGGGCGAGAAGCAAAGCTGCATTAGACGAGGTAAGGAAGTAGTATGTGATGCAAATGCATGTCCTGTGGAGTAAAAACGTTAAGAAAATATAAGAAATTGTTTTATTTTCTGACATGCATTGGTTGATAAAATGTTTGATCTCGGGCGAGCTACAAGCCGCCATATGTTGTTTTGTTGGGCGAACGGATTAGGGCGGCGAGTAGCCTCGTTTTGGGCGAGCCAAATGGCAAGCTCTCTTTTGTGGGAACTAGGTGAGTGCCCTTGTTTTAAGGAGAAATCCGGGTAAGCCATAGTCGGGCGAACCCTTTTTAATGTGTTTGGGCGGGCGACCCTTGTTTGAAATACTAGGCAAGCGAACGGTTATTAGCCAGCCATACTTTTGTTTTGAAAAGCTAAGTGGCGGGCGATTACTTATTCGCCGTCTTATCGAATTAGTCAGGGGCGAGCCGGGAAGGGCGAACTGACCCTGGCGAACGGTTTTAAAGTGTAATTTCCTAAACGAAATAAAAAAAACAATGAACTATTTTAAATATTTTAAAAATAAAAATATGAAATCTTTTGGGGCGAGTTGACCAATGGGCGGGTTGACTACTGGGCGAGTTGACCATTGGGCGAGTTGACCATTGGGCGAGTTGACCATTGGGCGAGTTGACCAATGGGCGAGTTGAGTTTTGGCAAGCTTACCATGGGCGAACTAGCCATGGGCGAGCCAGTCTAAACTGTACCTTCTCACACAAAAAATGTTGAAGTTACGGGCTGTTTTATGGTTGTATAAGCCCTTTTTGAAAATCAAATCATTTTATGAAAATGATATATAAAGATAACTTAATTTTGAGACATTAGGCCATGAATTCATGCATTATCATTCATATACTTTGCATGACCATCTAGGGCGATGGCTCGGGTCAAATAGACCAACGAGTGCACCCAAGGGCGTCACAGGGCTGATGGACCTACCAAGTCTTCAGCGGTCTCGAGGTCACTTGGCAAGTGCACCCGAGGACCACCTACAAATTATGGCCATACATCTAAATGAGATAGCCGTGAGGGGCGATGGCCTACGGGTGCACCCCAAAAGCGGATGACTTGTGTTCTTTGTGTTGGATTATGCCCTTAGAACCATTCATTAGATGATTGACTTTGGCATTTTTATGTATCATGACATTTTATTTATAGTTCATTATTATATTTGTCTTATAACTGCGTAATGTAATCTTATATGATAATGTTCTTAGAATAGTAATAACACACTATTCTTAAAATATCCCTAGTCAAGTATTATTATGAACAAGGATAACAATGATACGATAAGACTAGTATGTGGTTGACTGATGACCATTGTCATGGATATAGGATATCAAGTCATCACATAGGTACATGTTAGAGAACTATGTACTGGATCGACCCTCCATGAGAACGCTACATGGATTGTTATATGAGTGTCATAAGCGATTCTCATAGTGATGATGGTGTATGTGATCCTTTGTCTTGAGATCATCAGAGATCCCAACATAGAGAATTGCATTCTTTAATGCTGCTAGATGTCATTCGTAACAGGATGGACTATAAAGGTAGTAATTGGGTATGCCTTGATCTATGTAGAGGGATGTTGAGTGATCAAGATAGGATTTATCCCTCTTATATAACAAAAGTGATGTCTTGGGCCCTTTGATAGAGTGAGACTAAGAAATGCATGGCCGTGCTCGAATAAGTCAATATGAGATATTGATTTTATTTGTTTAATTAGTCTACTCAGGAATCAAGAAACGTTGATTAGACTATACAAGTGTGACACATTCCATGACTTGTGTCTAATCAAGACATCAAAGGATAAAGGGATTAGACTACACGATAACATCTATCACGAGTAAGGTTATGTCGAGTCATTGACATTCTCGTTACATGGGTAGTAATGATGTATTGCTAGATACCGCTCATTGCCTGTGACAATTTTGTTATTGCCATTGTTTTGAGAACCTATTGGGTCGCACACTTAGAACGGATCAATGAGGAGCTTAATTAATCCTATTCTGAATTGGATTAAGGATATAACTAATCCTATTCTGAATTGGATTAAGGATATAACTAATCCTATTCTAAGTAGGATTGGAGTTCTGTTTGGCAGTAAATTTTAGAATAAAATTTACTGCCTATAAAAGGATGTTTTTTGAAACATAACCGCACAATAACAACAATTAGAAAACAGAAAAGTATTCTTTTAATCGAAGATAGCAGTTCGGTTATAAAGAATAAAAAAAACGCTCCTTAAGGCTTCTGATCGTGAGACGTTCAAGAGTTGTGAGATCCATTCGTTGGATACCATAGAGGCAGGAACGAAAGGTTGTTGCTTGTGACTCGACCAACGACAGAAATCAAAGAAAACGTTAGGTAAAATCTTGAAACCCTAATCAGGCAACTCTCCGAATCGATCCTGGTGGAGGCCGAATGATTTAAATTCCGCTGCATGTTTGTTTCGGTTTCCTTCACTGGTATCAGAGCCAGATTCGGAGTCCCTGATTAGTTTTGACAAAAGCATGATCTCTGGTTACTTTCTGTTTATGATTACATGCAATCATTTTAATGAGATTAATATGGATTAGAATGTATATGATATATTCAGAGGCTAGAAATCGAATTGTTGAAATTATATATATGATATATATCAATTTCGATTCAACTTATATGTGAGATATAATCTGTGATGCGAATTATTAATGGCGGTTTCTGTTCTGCATAAACGTTATGGAAGAAACAGAACAATGTCGAAAGTGTTCTAATGCGACTAAAATTATAGTCAGTATGAGATACTGGCTGGAACATCCTGATAAGATTAGGACACTTCCAGATAAGGGGCGTTGGCAATGTCACCGCCCCTGGGAACCCCGCAGTCGGGTCATAATTCTTTTCAAATGTGCCTCATTAATAAAACTAAAAGTTGAAATCGCATTACACTTGTTTGTATAACACGATGGTTGTTGTTTGAGCATGGTGCATAGTTATAGCCCTAGCCCAATATGATTGTATTTTGGTGGTTGTAAATTTTAATAAATACGACCTGCGTGCCGTGCCTTGTTCTTGAAATTCCAGTTGTACATTCTTTTCTCATCTTACTCCCCTCGAATGTAACTCGAGGTTTCTCTTAAACTATGTAATTGTAACATAGTATAGGGTTAGAATTTAGCTAAGTATGAGTTGATGGTGATCAACACTAATGGAGCTGACAACCATGCAAAGGATGACCAAAGAGGCACTTGGAGAAGATGCTATTACCCTTAGGTTAACCCTTAGGGTTTCTCATTGGCTTGGGAAATCCATTTAGTTTGGGCTATAACTATGTCACGTTTATTTTATTGCTTAAATGCATGAGATGCATGGTTTATTTTGTACGTTTATGATATGAAAATCATATGATAATTTTTGAAAAGTAAAATTGGTGAGATCTTATTCAATAAACTAAGAAAATCCCTCAAATTAAATTAAGTCAATAATAGATGCCTACCAATGAATAGCACTCGTCAAGACTAGAATCGATTTTGTTATGTTTGCCAAAGCAAAATATTATATCTATCTTAGTAAGACGCGATGGGATAATAGTGATAATAGTGATATCCAAAGGCTATAAATTGGGTTGACTTAACTAGATTTCCTCAATAGGATTGGGAATCTAGAGGCATAAAGTTGGGCTTCCATTCATGAGATGAATTAGAACAAGTGTTGTTCACCCAACTATCCAAGAGTTACATGAGATGTAATTGGTAAGTGTTGCCTACCTAAATAGCCAAATCTTGGGCGATTAGCCAAAGCTAACTCTAGATAAGGTGAAATATGGATCTTGGCCCACTAGAGAAATTATGTGATAATTTTTCCGAATTAATAGTGAGGGTTGTTGATTCGATAAAAATAGTGGGAGCATCATTTAATAAATATTTAATTAAATGAATGCATTCATGATACTTATATTTTGCATATTTTGTTGTAGATTACCATGGCATCAAACACAAATAACACACTTTCACTGCGATATGTCCTTGAGAAGGACAAGTTGAATGGGACAAACTTCCTGGATTGGTACAGGAACCTGAGGATAGTCCTCAAGCAAGAAAAGAAGTTGTATGTCCTTGAGATTCCCTTACCTGAGGAACCACCCTCTAATGCTCCAAGGGCAGAAAGAGATGCTTATAAGAAGCATCAAGATGATGCATTGGATGTTAGTTGCCTTATGCTTGCCTCTATGAATCCTGAGCTTCAAAAGCAACATGAGGAAATGGATGCGTTCGATATGATCGAGCATCTCAAGCAACTCTATCAAGAGGAAGCTAGGCAAGAAAGGTATAATGTCTCTAAGGCATTGTTTCAATGTAAGATGGCAGAGGGGACTCCCGTTGGTACTCATGTGCTCAAGATGATTGGGTACATTAAAAACCTTGAAAGATTGGGATTTCCTTTGGGCCAAGAGTTGGCCACTGATGTGATTATGCAATCGTTGCCAGACAGCTACAATCAGTTTGTTGTTAATTACAACATGAATGAAATTGACAAGACTCTGCCACAGTTACTTAGCATGTTGAAAACAGCTGAATCCAACATGAAAAAGGCCAAGCCCAAAGATGTCTTAATAGTTAAGAAAGCTAAGGGCAGGGCTAATGCAAAGGGCAAGAAAAAGGGTAATAAAACCAATGGCAAGTTCAAGCCCAATGATACTGCACTGAAGCCTAAAGGTGGGGTTGCTAAAGAAGGGAAATGCTTTCATTGCGGTGACACCGGACATTGGAAGAGGAATTGCAACAAATACTTGGAAGAGCTAAAGAAGAAGAAAGGAAGTGAGACTTCCACTTCAGGTATTTATGTTATAGAAGTTAATCTATCTACTTCTTCATCATGGGTATTAGATGCTGGATGTGGTTCTCACATTTGTGTAAATGTGCAGGAACTCAAAAGGAGTAGATCGTTGACTAAGGGCGAGGTCGACCTTCGAGTGGGAAATGGAGCAAGGGTTGCTGCATTAGCTGTAGGAACTTATATTTTGACATTGCCCATAGGGCTTGTTTTAGAATTAGATGATTGTTATTATGTGCCTTCCATCACTAAAAACATTATTTCTATTTCTTGTTTGGACAAGAAGGGTTTTTCATTTATAATAAAGGACAACTGTTGCTCCATTTATTTAAATGATATCTTTTATGGTAGTGCACAACTAATTAATGGTCTTTACATTCTAAATCTTGATATGCCTATTTATAACATAAATGCTAAAAGGATTAAATCTAATGATCAAAATCCAACATATCTCTGGCATTGTCGTTTGGGACACATAAATGAGAATCGCATTTCCAAACTCCATAAAGATGGAATTTTGGACTCATTTGATATTGAATCGTATGAGACATGTGAATCTTGTTTGATGGGTAAGATGACTAAAGCCCCTTTCAAAGGACATAGTGAAAGGGCAAGTGATTTATTGGGCTTAGTACATACAGATGTATGTGGACCTTTAAACACATAGGCCAGAGGTGGGTTTATGTACTTTATTACATTTACTGATGATTTCAGTAGATATGGCTATGTGTATCTTATGAGACACAAGTCAGAATCTTTTGAAAAGTTCAAAGAATTCAAGAATGAAGTACAAAACCAACTTGGTAAGAGCATTAAGGCACTTCGATCAGATTGAGGCGGTGAATACTTAAGCCAAGAATTTTATGACTATCTTAAAGACTGTGGGATTGTCTCACAACTCACTCCTCCAGGTACACCACAATGGAATGGTGTATCTGAAAGGAGAAACCGAACTTTATTAGATATGGTTCGATCAATGATGAGTCATACAGATCTTCCAGAATCCTTTTGGGGACATGCATTAGAAACAGCTACTTTTACACTGAACCGTGTTCCATCTAAATCGGTTCCAAAGACACCATATGAGATGTGGACTGGTAAACGTCCCAGTATGTGTTTTATGAAGATTTGGGGTTGTGAGGCTTATGTGAGACGTCAAGTCTCTAACAAACTTGTACCTAAATCTGATAAGTGCTATTTTGTGGGATATCCTAAATTAACTAAAGGATATTATTTTTACAATCCCACTGAGCGCAAAGTGTTTGTAGCTCGAACAGGTGTCTTTCTAGAAAGAGAATTCATTTCTAGAAGAACTAGTGGGAGAAAAGTACAACCTGAAGAAATTCAAGAGCTACAAGATAGCGCACCCGATGTTGAGATGGAGCTTGAGCAAGCACCACAAGTTGTTGTGGAACCAGAACCACAAGCTGTTGTGGAGCAACCGCCAGCTCAAGAGACACAAGCCTTGCGTAGATCAGTTAGAACACATCGTGAGCCACAGAGATTTGGATTTCTAATGACTCAGAACGGTGATGTATTGCTCATGGACTAAGATGAGCCTACTACCTATCAAGAGGCTATTACAGGGCCAGACTCTGAGAAATGGCTTGAAGCCATGAGATCTGAGATGGAATCCATGTATGCCAACCAAGTTTGGACCTTGGTTGACTTACCCGAAAGGGTAAAACCTATAGGGTGTAAATGGGTTTTTAAGAAGAAAACCGACATGGAAGGAAATGTTTATACCTATAAAGGGCGATTGGTTGCTAAAGGTTTTAAACAAATTCATGGTATTGACTATGATGAAACTTTTTCACCAGTCACGATGATCAAATCCATTAGGATCTTGCTTGCGATAGCTGCATACCATGATTATGAAATCTGGCAAATGGACGTCAAGACCGCTTTTCTTAATGGAAAGCTACTCGAGGATGTGTACATGACACAACCTGAGGGTTTTGTTGATCCAAAAAATGTTGGAAAGGTTTGTAAGCTGCAATGTTCTATTTATGGACTAAAGCAAGCTTCTCGAAGTTGGAATCTTCGTTTTGATAATGCAATCAAAGAATTTGGTTTCATCAAGAACGAAGATGAACCTTGTGTCTACAAGAAGGTCAGTGGGAGCACTATTGTTTTCCTGGAGTTGTATGTAGATGACATACTACTCATTGGGAATGACATCCCTACCCTTCAGTCTGTAAAGACTTGGTTAGGAATTGCTTTTCAATGAAGGACTTGGGTGAAGCTACCTATGTACTGGGTATAAGGATCTATAGAGATAGATCAAGGAAATTAATTGGCCTAAGTCAAAGTGCATACATAGATAAAGTGCTAAAGAGGTTTAGCATGCAGGATTCCAAGAAAAGATTCTTGCCTATGACACATGGCATTACTCTCTCAAAAGAACAGTGTCCTATAACACAAGAAGAGAGAGAACGTATGAGTAAAGTTCCATATGCATCTGCTATTAGATCCATTATGTATGCCATGTTATGCACACGTCCCGATGTCTCGTATGCCTTGAGCATGACGAGTAGATATCAAGTTGATCCTGGTGAACGTCACTGGATCACTGTCAAGAATATTTTTAAGTACTTGAGAAAGACTAAGGATACATTCTTGATATATGGAGGTGAGGAAGAGCTCATTGTAACAGGTTACACTGATGCTAGCTTCCAAACTGATAAAGATGACTATAGATCGCAGTCTGGTTATGTGTTTTGCCTTAATGGTGGTGCTGTGAGCTGGAAGAGTTCAAAGCAGGCGACCGTGGCCGATTCTACAACAGAGGCTGAGTATATAGTTGCCTCTGAAGCTGCTAAGGAGGCTGTTTGGATCAGGAAGTTCATTACTGAGCTTGAAGTTGTTCCTAGCATTACAGATCCAATTGAGCTCTATTGTGACAACAATGGAGCCATCGCACAAGCTAAGGAACCTAGATCTCACCAACGATCCAAACATATACTACGACACTTCCATCTCATTCAAGATATCATCGAGAGAGGAGAGGTGACGAAATGCAAAGTACCAACTGACGATAACATCGCCGACCCACTGACGAAGCCTTTGACGCAGTAGAGACATGATCGTCACACTAGGTCACTAGGTATTAGATACATGAGTGAATGGTCTTAGTGCAAGTGGGAGATTGTTGGATTATGCCCTTAGAACCATTCATTAGATGATTGACTTTGGCATTTTTATGTATCATGACATTTTATTTATAGTTTATTATTATATTTGTCTTATAACTGCGTAATGTAATCTTATATGATAATGTCCTTAGAATAGTAATAACACACTATTCTTAAAATATCCCTAGTCAAGTATTATTATGAACAAGGATAACAATGATACGATAAGACTAGTATGTGGTTGACTGATGACCATTGTCATGGATATAGGATATCAAGTCATCACATAGGTACATGTTAGAGAACTATGTACTGGATCGACCCTCCATGAGAACGCTATATGGATTGTTATATGAGTGTCATAAGCGATTCTCATAGTGATGATGGTGTATGTGATCCTTTGACTTGAGATCATCAGAGATCCCAACATAGAGAATTGCATACTTTAATGCTGCTAGATGTCATTCGTAACAGGATGGACTATAAAGGTAGTAATTGGGTATGCCTTGATCTATGTAGAGGGATGTTGAGTGATCAAGATAGGATTTATCCCTCTTATATAACAAGAGTGATGTCTTGGGCCCTTTGATAGAGTGAGACTAAGAAATGCATGGCCGTGCTCGAATAAGTCAATATGAGATATTGATTTTATTTGTTTAATTAGTCTACTCAGGAATCAAGAAACGCTGATTAGACTATACAAGTGTGACACATTCCATGACTTGTGTCTAATCAAGACATCAAAGGATAAAGGGATTAGACTACACGGTAACATCTATCACGAGTAAGGTTATGTCGAGTCATTGACATTCTCGTTACATGGGTAGCAATGATGTGTTGCTAGATACCGCTCATTGCCTGTGACAATTTTGTCATTGCCATTGTTTTGAGAACCTATTGGGTCGCACACTTAGAACAGATCAATGAGGAGCTTAATTAATCCTATTCTGAATTGGATTAAGGATATAACTAATCCTATTCTGAATTGGATTAAGGATATAACTAATCATATTCTAAGTAGGATTAGAGTTCTGTATGGCAGTAAATTTTAGGGTAAAATTTACTGCCTATAAAAGGATGTTTTCTGAAACATAGCCGCACAATAACAACAATTAGAAAACAGAAAAGTATTCTTTTAATCGAAGCTAGCAGTTCGGTTATAAAGAATAAAAAAAAAACGCTACTTAAGGCTTCTGATCGTGAGACGTTTAAGAGTCGTGAGATCCGTTCGTGTGGATACCATAGAGGCAGGAACGAAAGGTTGTTGCTTGTGACTCGACCAACGACAGAAATCAAAGAAAACGTTAGGTAAAATCTCGAAACCCTAATCAGGCAACTCTCCGAATCGATCCTGGTGGAGGCCGAATGATTTAAATTCCGCTGCATGTTTGTTTCGGTTTCCTTCACTTTGCATGATTTAAATTGTTGCCTAGTCTCAATTAAACGATTTATGAAAGGATTTGGTAAATCCTATTTCATGTTTACTATATTTATTGTTCCTAATGAGTTTGATCGTTAGGATAATTAAATAGTTTTGAGAATATAGCTTTTATTTTTATAAAGCAGCATACACCTTCCTTACTGAGCACATTGTCGCTCACTCCTTATTTTTCCACTCCACAGATAACTGATTTGGGGTTAAAAGACTTACCTTTTTGAGATTTGACATCGAAGGTATGTTAGACTCTTTTATATATTCAGCAAAGTTGTACAGTACTACTTTAAATAGATGGGAATGTAGATACATCTTAAGGAAGAGACTTTAATAATTCATATTTACATAAGAATGTAGTAGAAGTTGTTAAGAATCACAGACAGCCCAACCGGTAAGTTATGAGTAAGTATCATGTTATACAGTAACTTTGGGATGTTACAGGGGATCGATCCTGCTTGCTAAGGGATCGATCCCTCATCCTGTTTCTGCAGTTTTTGACAGAAAATCTAATCTTTGAGGTGCCCAAACTTCGTTTTTGAGTAATTTAAGTCCAAGTAAAGGTTTAAACATTTGTAAAACATGATTTTGGACTTGTGTGAATGAAAAACATGAATGAAAAACCATTTTACAAAAGATTTTGCAATTTTGGAAGAATTTATACAATAAAATGCATTTTTTGCCTCAAAGAAGGTCATTTTGAGAGGTATGCTTGTTTTGGCAAAACTAAAGCATTGAATTATATAAATATGTCAAAGCAAACTTGTTCACCTAGATTTTAAGCATATATATCATTAAAACATACATCTTGTGAACAACATGCCATGATTTCCAACATATAAGTTCTTCATTAATGCATATGACATGGCATTTTGCATAAATGACATATTTGACAGCTTTTGAGCAACTAAATATATTATCTAGACATATCAAACTTGCTCAAGATGTAGAAAACCAATAATCATTTCAAAATTACTAAACATGCTTTTCATCCAATAATCCAATGCCTCAAGAATCATCCATCAACCAATCAACAATCATTCAACAATCATTTATCATGCCTTTTGCTCAATCATTCTACTTATAATGCATCAAGAATCATCAACCAAGTGCCTCAATAAAACATATAAATAATTTTATTAAAAATGAGTTTTGAAGAGATAGGATTTAAGCTTACAAAACTTCTTTGCTAGAGAATGCTTTGCCTTGAATAGTTGAATCCACCTTGTGCCATCCTTTGAAGAATTGTTGTGATGGATCCTCAAGCTTTTTCTTTTTCTCATTGGCACAAGCAAACTCCAAGGGACGTGTAGAGCATTTGAACTTCATTGTTTCATTGTATTCCCATGCTCTAACACTCCTACAACAAACAAATTCAAGCATGCTTTGGTACCCAAATTTTCTTGGGTCCATGAGAGTTAGTGCAAACAATTTTAGATCCTTTTGGGATCCATTTCAAGCTCAAATCATCATTATTTATTGCATGCTTTGGCACCCACATTTTTCTAACCAATCTTCCTCTAAATGTGGTTTTTCTATTTGTGCATGCTTGTGAGGTGTGGCCTATTCTATTGCAAAGTGAGCATGTGAGAGATAAATCATGCATGGTATTTTTGCCCACTAAGAAGTTCTTAAGATGAGTTTCTTTTTGTATTGCATTATATCCTAACCCATCTTTATCAAAGAAAGCTCTTTGGGTTTCTAACATATGATCTAGCTTTTGTTGACCCATATAAAACCTAGTAAATGAGTTATGCAAATTTAAGTTCTTTTTATTCAACTCATTTATTTCTAGATTTGCTTCTTCTAACTTCTTCTCAAATTCAAGTTTGGCATTTAATAGCATTTCATTTTCTATTTTCAATTTAGCAATGATTTTCTTATATTTGGAGTTCATGCATTGAAAATCATTAGCTAATTCATTACAAGCATTTTGTAGTTCATCAAATGTATAATCATCATCTTCACTAGAACTACAACTAGCCTCATCATCACTAATAGCCATAAAGCATGTGTAGGCTACCTCATCATCTATGTTTTCATCATCGGAGCTATCACTATCGCTCCATGTAACCACAAATGCTTTCTTCCTAGGCTTCCTATCCTTTTCCTTCCTAAGTAAGGGGCAATCTAACTTAGTGTGACCCGGTTCATTACATTCATAACACACTAAGTGATCCTTTTCTCTTCTACTTGACTCCCCTCTTTGATGTCTCCTATTATTTTCTTTTTCTTTCATTCTCATGAACCTATCAAATCTTTTGGCAAACATTGCTATTTCCTTTTCTTCCTCATTTCCACTCTCATCACTATCATCTTTAAGGATCTCATGAGTGGAAGACTTAAGTGCTACCCCTACTTTCTTTGAAGGCTTTACATTTCTTTTTAATTTCATTTCATGAGTAAGTAGAGATCCCATAAGTTCATCTAGAGGCAAGGTGTTTGGATACTTAGATTCTTCTATAGCGGTTACCTTAGCCTCCCAATATTTAGGCAAATTATTCAAAATTTTCTTTACCATTTCAACATTGGAATAAGTCTTGCCTAGAGCCTTAAGTCCATTAATTATATCATTAAACCTAGTGAACATTTCGCTAATGGACTCATTTTCTTTTATCCTAAATAGCTCATAATCATGTGTGAGCATTCCTATTTTGGTCTCTCTAACTTGATTTGTCCCTTCATGTATGATGGCTAGTTTATCCCATATTTGTTTAGCATTTTCACATAATGAGACTCTATTATACTCATTGGGACCTAATGCACAAAAAAGGGTGTGCATAGCCTTGGCATTTAGTTGTGCCAATCTCATGTCATTGGTGTCCCACTCATCTTCACTCTTAGGGACATCTTTTCCATCTACTTTCTTTATTGGGATTCTAGGGCCATTAACTATTACTCTCCACACTTCATAGTCATTAGATTGCACAAATAACATCATCCTAGTTTTCCAATAAGAGTAATTCTCACCATTGAATAGTGCAGGTCTAACTAATGAGTGTCCCTCTTCTCCTAGGGGTGTGCCTACATTCAAGTGAGCTATTTAAGATCGTTTTGCTCGATAAAGGTTATTCTAAATCAATCTCGAGCCCAAGCTCTGATACCAATTGTTGGCTCTTATAGGCTATACCGAGAGAGGGGGTGAATCGGTTTTTCACTAACTTTAAGCTCGTTTTTCAGTTCCTCTAAATTCTCTAGCTTAGATTGATATTTTCTAAGTTCTCTAAGCTACTCAAGCATGCAATATAAATTCAATTCAATAAGCACAATATAATTGCAAGTAATTAAAGAGAGTAGGGAAAGAGAAATGTACGCAAGCGATTTATAGAGATTCGGCAACCTTGCCTACGTCCTCTACCTTGAGACGCTCCCAAGGATTTTCCCCAAATTCACTAACTTGAATTTGTGTTACACTCCCTCTTTTCAAGGCTCAAGAGAAACCTCTCTCTTTTTCTAGGCTCAAGAGAAACCTCCCTCTTTTTCTTAGGCTAAAGAGTAACCTCCCTCTTTTTCTAAGGCTAAAGAGAAACCTCCCCTTTACAAGGAATGATTGTGTTTACAAATGGTGCAATCAAAGAAAGGCCTCTATATAGGCAAGTGATTACAATGTTTAAGCACAAGGAAAAAGCCTATACAAGATTTGTGCTATTCTATACAAAGAGTATGAGAATGATGGAAGATGTAGACTTTGTAGCTCTTGATTTGTTGTTTGAGGCTTGAGGATTTGAGGAATATGAGATTTGGAGTTGCTGAGTAGTTCCTCTTGCTTTCTTTAGCTTCTAAGCCTCTATTTATAGTCCCTTGGATGTATTCTAGCCGTTGGGTGGAGCCAAATCTCGGATATTACCGTTGTCTCACAAAAACTAGCCGTTATAGGCTATTTTCGAGCAAAGGGATCGATCCCTTTCCATAGGGGATCGATCCCTTTTGTCCAGAATCTTGATTCTGGGCTTCAGGGACCTTGGGAAGACTTTCTGCCAAAAAGGGATCGATCCCTTTCCTTAGGGGATCGATCCCATGCTTCCAGAATGAGTTTTTCCTGCACTTTTGGGTTAGAAATGATGCGGTCTTTGATCCTAATTCAACCCAAAACATTTTGGCATTTTTGTGGGAGTTTTTCTTGACTTTCTCTGATGAAAATATGGTCCAAAAATTCATCAAGTGATTTTCTAAAATATTCAAAACATTTACAAAGTATTAAGACCAATAAGAGTATGCATCATTAAATCATGGTCTTAATGTTTGATATGATCACTTGAAATGTATTGAGAAAATCATGTGTGATAAGGCAAATTTACAATATGAATTAAAACATTAAAGCTTATTTAAGTTTTTGTCATTTCAAAATATATATAGCAATTTAAAGCTAACAAATTGGTAGCTCATGCTGTTCCTAGCGATTACATGAATTGCTTCCTACTACCTAAATCTTTTACTTAGGAACTTAACATGTTGGCGACAAGATTTTGGTGGGGAGGCAAACCTAGTGAATGTAAACTCCATTGTAAATCATAGACCAACTTATGTGTTTCTAAAATATATGGCGGCCTCAATTTTAGGGCCTCAAAAGCTATGAATCCGGTGTTAATATCAAAGCAATAGTGGGACTATTGCAGAACAAACAGTCTTTAGCTTTTAACATTTTTAAAGCTAAATACTTTGCCAATGGAGACATTTCTAGAGTTGAATAGAGTTATAAAGACTCGTTCCTTTGGAGAAGCTTATTAGAAGATAAGGAGATTGTGGATAAGGGTTACCGATGGAGGGTTGGGAATGGGATAGACATTGATATTTGGAGAGACTAGTGGGTTAAGAAGCCACCTGACTATAAGCTCGAATACTCTGGTTTGACTGTCCCAACACCAATGCAGGTGGCGTTGTTGATAGATTCCAATACTTTTTCACGGAGACAAGACCTACTATTGGAACTGTTTAACATGTAGGATGCAAATATGATATTGAAAATTCCACTATCTAAATATTGCTAACAAGAGTTGCTAATTTGGAATGAGACACTAGTGGGGAATTTTACAGTTAAATCAGCTTATTTCCTAGCAAGGCAGTTGTTAGGGTTGGAGGTTGGTTCCACTTCTACTAGAATCCCCCATTGGAGGCGACTTTGGCAGGCTGATGTGTTATCAAAGATCAAGTTTCTAATGTGGAGAGTGTTTCGGAACTTAATTCCAATATCCTTCAATCTTAATGGTAAAGGTCTATCAATTCCATTAAGCTGTCCTGTCTATAGTGAAGATAGTGAGGACTGGAGACATATTTTCTTTCAATGTATTCTGAGTAAGCAATTTTGGGAACCTGAGCATGCATTGGTGGTACTACGAGGAAACAACTAGGCAAGCAGGACTGATTTCTAGAATTCTACTGTGGAAGTTGTAAACCAGAAAAATTGCATGAACTATTTCTTGATAGGTAGTTAGCTGACCTGGAGGCATTGAAATAATCGTCTCTTTGGCCAGAAATGTAGTACTGCAAGATACTTATGAGGACTAGCGAGTCAATTCAATGCAAAAAATTAATAATAATAAAATTAGATGTATTTCAAGGTGAGAACAGAACTGTTGTCTTGCGGGCTCTGAATTTGCACAAGGGTTGGAATCGTCCTGAATTAGGAACATTTAAGATCAATGTTGACATCGGTTTCAAAGGAGATGAAGCCTTTGCTGGTGTAGTAGCCCGGGATAGTAGGGGTGAGGTTACTTGGTGTGCTGTTAAGAGGTTCAATTATGTGGCTGATCCATTGCAGGGGGAAAAGCTATGCTAGTTGCTTTGGTTTGGACTTGGCTATTCATTCAATACTATATTAAGTCTGTAAGGTTAGAAAGCGATTGTCAAAAATTGTTATTATGTCAAACTTGATAACTAATGCTTCTGGGAAGGCTGCTCTTTGCTAGATGAGATAAAGGTACTTAAAAGCAAAATACCATCATGTAAACGAGATTTTGCTCATAGAGAACAAAACCAATTTGCTCATAACCTTACCAGAGTTGAGTGTCCATCTGAAGGAGCAAGCATATGGTATAATTCACTTTCTCAAGGATTTTGTAATCCAGATCCTGGTATTTAATAAATGAAGAAGTTGATTTTTTGATAAAAAAAAATATTTGGCTTAATTATATTATTTATTTTATTATTTAGTAAGGTAGATAAATCAGGCAAATAAGGATAAACTTAGATAGTTTGGATAAATTTAGATAATTTATATTAATTTAGATAATTTAAACTTTTAAGAAGATTTAGATAAATATAGAAAATTTTGGATGATTTAAATATAACTAGATAATTTAGATAAATAAAGATGATTTAGATAATTTAAAATTTTAGATAAATTAGATGAAAGAAATAGATTAGATAGAGATTAAATTTAATTTAAAAGCTAAGATTTTTGCCTATAAATTCATATTGTGATAAACAACCAAAAAAAAAACAAACAAAGGAGAACCAAAGCAAAAAATCACAAAGCAATAGTGGTATTTAAAATTCTAAAAACCAATTTTAATTAGGGTATTTAAAATTCTAAAATCCAATTTCCTTATTTGACAAAAAAATTAAAGAACTTCAAAATTTAAAAGGAATTACAAGAAGAAATTTAAGATACTCAAATTCTTTCTTGAAATTCTACCAAAAACAGTGGTTATTCAAAATTTCTCCAAAAATAACTCTTACTTTTTTTTGTTCATAGCAAAGTACAAGGGAAAAAAGGAATTTGGACTTTGGACCTAATTTTTTTAATGAGGGACAACAACCGCTAGGCCAATCATAGTTTATTAAGTACTCTTACTTTATTACACATAACCCATTATTAAAAACAGAAGTAAAAAAAATATCATTTTATTTATATATATTATATATTTTATTTTTTCATATTATTAATAATATCTATAGATTTTAACAAATCTAATTATACATATATTGCACATTTTATTTTATATTTAATATCATTATTTTTTATTTCATCAAATTCTAATAGTCAAAATTTTTTTTCAAAAAAAAATTTATCCAAATAAGACAATTACAAATGTTAGTATTTCGAATTGATTAATTTTAACTAAGGCTTAGCTTAGTGGTTGTTATCCCTCCTTAATAGTGCGTTTGGATGAGAAATTTTAAAATTTTGAGGCATTTTAAAATGAAGGCATTTCAAAATTTATCATTTTAAAATACTAGCATTTATAATTGACTTGTTTGGATAAAAAAAATTTTAGAAAGAATTTTTGGATACTAAAATTTGAGTAAATAAAAAATAATTATAAGAGAAAATAATAATATTATATATTACAAAAAGAAAAATATCAAATAAAATATGCAATATGGGTATCATTAGATTTGTAAAAATGTATAAATATTGTTAATAATATAAAAAATAAAGATATATATTAAATTTAAATAAAAAAATATGTTTTTTGTTTTTAACTCTATATTTAATAGTGGGCCATGTCTAATAAAGAAAGAAAAAGTATAAGGAATTTTGAAAAACCAACTCTTTAGGTGGATTTTCAAAAGGAAATTTGAACATTTCAAATTCCCTTTTTAAATCCCTCATAAATTTTTAAATTCTTTAAAATTTTTTGCCAAACAAGAAATTTGCATTTTGAACTTTTAAATATCTTGATTGAATGAATTCCCTCCTTGAAATTTCTCATCCAAACACAACCTAAGAGAGATTAGGTTAAATGTTCGATTCTCCACTTTCTCTTTGTACCTCTTATGAACCAAAAAAATAATTGATTAATTTTGAAATACTTTCATTTTAAAATTTCAAACTTCTTCATCCAAACACACTATAAAGATTTTGGTGTTATGGGTTTCTAGGGAAGTGTTCTTTTAGGCTCTTTATTGAATTTCTGAATTTGGTACGAGGCAATTTGAAGGTGTCGATCAAAGTTTATGTATGGAGTAGTGGAAGATTCGTGTGTCCATTTGTGGGTTAACCTGTTCCACTCGACCTGTTTGCGCTTTGATTGCATGGACCAAATGAGTTTTTATTCATTTATTTAGTTACTTTATCTTTTATCCGTCTTATAATTTATTTGGTTATTTTAATTTTTTAGGTATAGTTTAATTAATTAATTAATTTATTCAATTGTAGTCATTTTAAATAAATGTTAAATAATGATCAAATAAAATAAAAAGGAAAAATAAAAATAATAAATGTTTTAAAGAAACTAAAAACAATTTAAAAAACACTTAAGACAATTATATAAGTGTAAAAATAATTTGTATAATTTATTAAAAAGAAAATTATAAAAAAAATAATTATTAAGTAAAATTTTTAGATAAAAATTGAAAAGAATTGAAACTCGACTAATGATAGAAGTTTTGAATTTTGCTAGTGTGCAAATTTTGATAAATTATTATGCGTGAAAAACTTTTCTAAATTTGATTGGAGTGCTATAAGATTTAGGAAACAATTTTAATATCAAGAAATTTCATTTTTTTCTCCAAGATAAAATAAAAATAAATTTTATAAAAACAAGATAAAAAATATGAAAATGAATAAGAATTCGATTTAGAATTTTTATAGTGAAGCATTTAATAAACCCAACGACAAAGTCCCTCCCGTGTTCTTTTGAATACTTTTAAGATGAAAAGACTTTTTTGAGAATTCAATCAAACTATTGGAGGATTCTTAAAGAAATTTTGAATATTTAAAATAAAAATAAAAGGTAAATAAACAAAGACCATTTTAATTAATGCTACCTAGGATGAAATATGATTAAATGATACTGTCTTCTAACAAACGTTGTGAAGTGCTCATCCTTTCCCACATATAAATGAAATTTTGAACTTGAAACCCTAACACGTAAACCTTAATTTTACATTTTTAGAGAATCCTGTTATTGAGAAGTTCGATAAGAGATTAGCAGGATGGAAAGCTAAGTATTTGTCATACGGTGCCTTATTGAAATCGGTGTTGGCTAATTTACTGGTGTATTGTATGTCTTTATTAAAGGTTCCGATTGTTGTTAAAGAGAAACTAGACAGAATTCAAAGGAGGTTTTTATGGGGTGGATCCTCTTCTAGTAAAAAGTTGCAATGGGGCGATTGGAGTACTGTTTGCAAATACAATGAGTTTGGTGGCCTTGGTTTTCTTGATTTGGAAATCAAAAATAGAGCTCTACTGAATAAGTGGATTTTTAGATATGAAAAAGAGCACAATGCATGGTGGAAGTCTATCATTGTGGGGAAGTATGGGGCATTCTATGGATCTCATTCCAACTCATGGAGGTTTTGGCAAGATTTCCAAAGTGCGAAGAAACATCATTAATCCTCTCTTTTCGAATAATGTCCATTTTCAAACTTTGAGTGCAGGGCTGGCTTCTCGCTTGGTAATGGAAGCTGTCTTAATTTTTGGGTAGATGAATGGATTCATGGCGTGGTTTTGAAAAATTTATTCCCTCGAGTTTTTGCATTAGCAGTAAAGAAAGAGGGGAAGGTCATTGAGTTTGGATTTTGGAGTTCAACAAAGTGGTGTTGGGATGTCCAATTAAGGTGAAGACCTTTTGATTAGGAGCTCCAACAGTATAAGGATTTTTGGACTTGATTGATGAGGTTAGTGCATGCAGGAATTTAAATGATTCTTTGATTTGGAAAGGGACTACAGATGGCGTGTATTCAGTGAAGAACTTTTGTAAAGTGGTTCCAACTAGATCTAGGCCGAAGTCTGAAACTTGGAAATTCAGTTACGTTGGTTTATGCCGCCGTTAAGATTTTGTTTTATAAATCCATTGGGGTTCAAGATTCTAATATGGCGAGGTGCTTGCAGTTAGAGAGGATGTGCTTATTTTTTCTAAGTCCAAATGGGCTGATACTCATTCATTATTTATAGAAAGTGACTCAGCTAATACCATAAAGTGGCAGTTAAGCCCTGGGTCGGCTCCCTGGAGATTAAGGAATTTCTTTGCCCAAACTGAAAATCTGAAATTGCAGTTGGTTGGTTTCAGTTTCGTCACATCTTTTAGGAAAGCAATGATTTTGTTGATAGTTTAGCTAAATAAGGGATTAACAGAGTCAATGATCTTGTGGTGATCAACAATTGATTTTTGTTGGTAGCTTGTCTTCTTGAAGGAGAATTGATGGAATGTCTTTTGTTTTTCGTTTTCCTGAGTGAAGTTTGTATTTTGTCTTCAAACGTTTTATGGATTGTGCATGAATTGGTCGGGCTAAAGATGTACAGGGCTAGTTAGGGTGGGTTTGGTCCAACGTGGCCCCTGTTTCGTTTCCGAACCCTTTTTGGTAATTTGGCTTGGTTTTGGATTGATGGTGTTTGCGGCGACTGCACGTATTTTTCTTTTTATTCTGATTGTGTAGGTGCGGTTTTTCTGTTGAGTGGATGGTTGTTTTGGCCGAGGAGTTTCCATTTCTTGGTCTTTGTTGGTTAGGTGTTTGTTCTTTTGCTTCTTTGAGTGGGTTGGATGTTTCCTAGTGGTCTTGGGTTGTTGGTTGTGTGGTTTTGGTTTTTTTTTCTTTTTTTTTTTGGTCACTTTCTTGTAGTCTCCATGAGCTGACCATGTGATTCTTTTCTCACTTGTGTTAGCACTGTTTTTGTCCTTGTTTTATCAGTAAAACTTTTTGCCTTTCAAAAAAAATTTTTAAAAATGTAGAATTAATTAAGTTTCTAATCACACCATGAATAAAAATGATTGGTGACAACTCTTTTTTTCTATGCCTAGAGATTAGGTTCTAAGACTTTATACTTAATGACAGCTTAGTGATTCTACTAGAGACATTAGAGAGTTAACCAGTTAATTAATCATAAGTTGTCGTAAGCCTTAAAATAAATGCTTGTGTTTTAGTTTATTTTTGTTTAAATTTTGTTGTTACTTTTTATTATGATTTGTCAAAGTATGTTGAAATTTGTTGATAAAGCAATAGTTCTTCACACACAGCACTTACATTGGTATGCATAAGCTCAAAGTCCCAAGTTTTATCCTTTTTACGAGGGAGTGAATACCTACATTTTCATGAGATGATAACATCTATATGAACAAACGAAATACTCCTACTCAAATTGAATTTTTTTTCGTTTGAGCCTATAATGATTTATGATCGGGGTACTTTACTAGTTCATGTGGATGATAATTGAAAGAACAATCTAAGAACTTGTTAGGTTGACGACATTATCCTAACCTAGCATGTAGAAAACTTAAGAAGCCAAGCCCTAAGATAGAGCCAGGTCTAATCTATCTTATAGAAAGGCAAGAAATTAGAACACACGAAGGGATTTTTTTATATAATTTCATCACATTTTTTATAATAATAATTTTTTAATAAGTGAATTTTTTATAGTAATAATAATTTTTAAGGTTAGTTTCATTAATCTTTTTCTCATCATTTGCATTCATTAATCTTGTTATTTGAGCATTGTACATGCAAAATTATGTTTTTTTTGCCAGCATCTTTGCGTTTATGTTAACCCACTTATTAATCATCATTGCATTCATGCATTAATAAACTTTTCATGTGCATATGAACGTTGTGTATTTCATACAAGCATTTGTATATACAAATTCTTTAGTAATTCATGTAAACATTTTCATGCAAGCATTTTTCAATCTTTTTGTTTTTTAGGTACCCGTATCTGTGATGAGGGAGTCACAATTGTCACCCTCTAAAAAAATCCAAAATATTCAAAGAAAAGATCATGATCAAGAATAATTTGATGCAGCCTGAGTTGTTTTTAAGAAAAATGTAAATACTTAATTATCAATCAGGGGCAATTTGTACTTTTTCTAGTTTTGTATATAGTTTGGGCAAGATGATTTTGAGCATTGTATAACATGTTTCCATGGACCGGATTTGATTTGTAAATGTTGAATTCTATTCATCTTTTTGAGTTTAAGATTGTTTGTCAATAAAAATTCTCACATGACAATTTTCTCTTGATTAAGAAGTAACTTTTGTGTTAACAATCTCAAGAGAAGTGGTGATTGCTGTCAAGAATGAAAATTCCAAGCTTTTTCACTAATTATTCCATGCCCCATTTTGGTTGAAGATTAAGATATTCAAAAGCTTGAACTTCCTAGAAAAAATTAAGTGTAGACTTTCTAAGCCTGATTTCCTTTACCACGGTAGTATTTGAAATAATCTTTCTTTGGGGTTATGAGTAAAGAAATGGTTTTTGAACATTTCAAACATCACTACTTGAATTTTTTGCAGAACTCAAATTCTTCAATCCATTTTTTCAAAGTTTTTATTCACTCAAATTTTCGGGAAAAATTATCAACAAATCCAAATCACTTGATACTCCCAATAACCATTTTTTTGAACCTTTCGATGGCATCGTATGAAGACTACGTGTCATTAAAAAAGAAGTTATCCGCTTAGGCTTACACACAAACATACCTTATTTTGTACATATGTATCTTGTAGTATAATATGTATGCATGTATGTATAGAAAGTTGATACATTAATTGATAAGAAATAAAATAATTCATCCATTTTCCTTTCAAAATTGACCCAGAATTTTTCAACATATGAAAAAATGGTAAAAAAGGTAAGCAAGAGTACGTTGCCTTATCATCTTGTGCTTGACAAAATAATCCTCTAACTTTGGTTATTTGCCGAACACGACCTTTTACATTTGTGTTAAAGAAGAAAAGAAAAGAAAAAAAAATGTAGTATTACAATTTAAGTAAAAGAGAGAAACAAGTATAGTTTTGTTAAGCGAAATTTGTTAGTATGTTCAATCTTGCATGGAGAGAGGCATTGAATTATCGTGAGAGGAACATAGAGAAAAAATCTCTTCTAACGATCCGTTCATGTAGTCCCTGCACTTATCATAAATCATGTATTCATCAATAATCTCTCCCTTGGATGCCTTTGTCTCTGATATATTTATTTGCGGGAAGTCTTCTAGCTCCAGTGGTGGATATGGAACTTGATAATGAAGATTTGTGTAGCCTGGCATCTGCATTTCCTTCATTCAGAAACAGACAAGTGAATTGAGATTTTGTTTCTATCATATGCTTCAAGCATCTATGTCTACAGACTATTGCTACCTTCATGTCAAAGCAAAAAGAAGTATCATTAGAAGGTAAACTATTGTTAACTCTATAAAATATTGATTTTTTTAAATGATTTAAGTCTAAATTGAAATAAGTTTGAAGCGTCCAAAGTAGATGGTGATAAGAAAAAGAAAAGCAATTAAAGTGGTTTTGGACGGAATTAATTAATATGAGCAAATGGTGACTAAGATGAGAATTAAGAAAGAGAAATGTGCCATCGAGGTTGGTGAGATTGGAAATATTAGAGAAAGAGGTATGAGGAAAATGAGGGAGAAAGATGTTTGAGTCAAAAGAAGTTATGGAAGGCAGTGAAGAAAGCCATGCATTTGAGTGAGTCAGTCTAAGAGATCTTTGGAGGTTGAGCTTTAGGAAAAGAGAGTGAGTTTCATTGCCCCAACTTTTGTTACTTTAAGATCAAAAGCCAACTCAAAGTGGTTGTTTGGTGGCCAATTCCAACCCACACTGATCGGATGATTGTACTTTCATGTGTTACTGTTGGATGGGGAAGGGTGGAGAGTGAAGTTGAAGACTTCGGTGACAAAGCAGGCAACAAAGCATGCAGAATATTGCTGTAAAAATCCATTGTTGGCAAAAGAGATAATCATGTCATGAACATAAAAAGATGTCTAAAGCAGATTATTATTATAAGAATCATGGGATGGCCCGTTGCAATGATCTATATAAGGCATGCATATCATGACTAGCTTATGATTTTTCTATTCTTACGTCATCATCTTCAATGTCTTTTTTTTTTATGACACAATTTGTCTGAATCCATTTTTCTTAATTTGTTGTTGTATCGTACCTGAATTAGGTTGGAGGAGAAATCCACGCCAAGAGAAGACATATAATTGGCTGAACTGTTGGCTTCATCTGAGGTAAAAGGAGGTTGATAATCGTCTGCCATGCCAGTTGCATTTGGAGTTCCTTGAGTGACATCCGAAGAGGAAGTGTTGAAATTCTCATCTTCAGCGTCAGCTTCAACTTCAACTTCTCTCCCTCTTGAAATTTCATTAATTCCATTCGCATCATCACCAAATAATTGCTCCTCTGACACCCAACCCACCCCTTTGTCTACATTTTTATTCTCAACAGCTTCTTCTTTTGTTTTGGGAATTTGTATGTTTTTCTTGAAGACGCGGCACAAAGCATAAGAGTCCTGCATGTGTTTGCAAAGTTATACATGAAGCAAAATCATTAGAACCAAAGACTCTTTCACATAATCATTTAGAAATATACATGCCATACTCTTTTTCAAAAGAAAAAGAAAATGGAAAGAACGATAAAGGATGAGCATTTTGTAAATGACAATTCACCTTATATCAACTCTTCTAAGTGAAATTACACTTGTAAATGTTGCTAAGTGTTTACCCACAACTTGTATGTAAATTCTTCTTTACTGATTTAGTAGAAATTAAAGAGGAAGTATACCTTTAAACTGGAGGGAGCAGTGCCACAAGCAGAGTCGACCAAGCGATACTCATGCATTACCCAGTCGGTTCTGATGCCGTGGGGTGCCCTACCTCTGTAATAAACTAATGTCTTCTTCATGCCAACCGCCCTCTTCTGAGACTGCACTGCCCTATCCTTTCCGGTGGCTTTCCAGTATCCGCCACGTGTTGCCCTGTTCGTCCTTGACCCGTTCGGGTACTTCTTATCCCTTGGGCTGTAGAAGTACCACTCCATGTCTTTGCTCGGCAGAAATGACTTATCTGTTAACAGCCATTACATTTTTTTTTGGTGAATAAGGAACTACCATTCAAAGAAATGCCAGCAAATAATAGTTCAACAAGATTGCTTTTTTTTTTCTTTTTTATGATTCTTGATACTGCAATTAAAAACTTGATATTTTACTAACAGATGACATGATTAATGCTAAAAGAGTGTATCAAAATCATATTATTTCGTACAACTGAGAAACAAGTGATGATTGACAGTATACCGAGAGGAAAGAATTATATTAACATATATTACCTGGTAAATCCCAAGGCTCACATTTGTAGAGATCAACTTCTGGGATAATATCGAGCTCAATAGTGCGACCAGTGATTTTCCTATCGAGATAGTAAGCCACAAGCTCTTCGTCAGTTGGATGAAACCTGAATCCTGGCGGGAGACTCATGGGAGCCATGGCGGTACTGGTCTGAGAGAGGGAGAGAAGAAACAGCGGAAGAAAACGGACAGATTTAGAATGTGAGAGAACAGAACAAAACAATACATGCACTAAACTAGCTTGTACTATATTGAACTATATAGGCGACTGTTGGAATCAACAGCCAAAAATTTAGCCCTCAGACCTTCCCTTATATTACACGATTGCCAGGCAGCTTCGGTGGAAAAACTCCTCCATATTTTAAAGTGTTGCTAAACATAGATATAGCAGAGTAGAAAATTAAATAAATTAATTGTAATTATGTGAATGATTGAGGGGCTAAAACAAGGAGTATTTGATATAATAAGGAGTTTGGCTTTTGCAGATTCCCTGTGTTAACGATTTGTGTGAAAACCCATAGCGAGGATAAGAAGCTTCCCTGCTTTTGTCTGCTCACAAACTAACAAAAATCAGAGTTCCTCTCAAAAGGTATGGTGGGCCACTAAGCCGGCCATATCCTACAACACGCGATACTGCGACAAATAATATTTAAAGTTCAATTCATTATTTTGTGCAGCCCGCAATCAGATTTAGTGACATTAAAAGAAACTAAAATAATTAATTAGATTGTCATTCATAATTCATTCTAATGTATGCTCTTCAAATACCATGCACTCCAAAATGAAAAAGATTGCAGTAGGTATACGCAAAGAATCTCCATCTCATCTATGTACGTATATAGTATATTTGTCCCTAAATACGTCCATATAAAGTTCATATAATTATTAATTAATTCAAGCAATTAACAGCTCATTAAACTTTAAACTGTGACATTAATCATCTATATGCTTTGCGAAAAGATTATTAAATTTGGTTTATCAGCATGTGCTGCTAATGTTTCTTGAACATATATATATATATATATATATATATATATATATATATTAATAACATTTTATTAACTAGAAAAAATAATTAATGAAAATACTGCTAACTTTAAACTTTCTTCTTTGTTACGATCTGCGGGAACAATGATCGGTAGGCAGGAATATCTAGAAAATAGCTTAATTAGAACAACTGATCATTAAGTCACAAAGAATTAAAGCAATGTTCAGTAATTAGTAAGCAAACGTGCATGAGTTTACCGCATAATATTTTTTTCATAAACTCTTGATTTCTTTTTTTTTTCCAAGGAACAAAAAAGTTTTGGAACAAAAATATATCCATGTACGTACAATGTATATATAGCCACTCG
The DNA here is from genome assembly GCA_032173925.1 of Heritiera fomes. Classification (NCBI taxonomy): domain Eukaryota; kingdom Viridiplantae; phylum Streptophyta; class Magnoliopsida; order Malvales; family Malvaceae; genus Heritiera; species Heritiera fomes. The sequence goes on from JAPDPM010000002.1 coordinate 20,917,824, forward strand.
ACAGTAAAGGAATATATGTGTATGTAAAAGAATTTTGTAGATGTATTATTTTCTCATCACATAATTGTATTATTATTCTCTATATTTTGTAAATTAATTTCTATATGAAAATGTTTATGCACATCAAATGATTACATAGTCAACATGATATTAACTCTCATATATGTGGAACATGATTCTAATTAAATTCAAAAATTTATTCAGATTTTTAATAGAGTTGTTGTTGTAAACTGTTGGTGAAGATGCTCCGAATTTCTTCATCAGTTTTTGGATTTCTTTTTTCTAATTTTTGTAGTTTATTCGGAGAATTGGAGGGCTTCTCTTATCAATACGCTTTTGAATTTATTTGGAGAATGTTTGGTATGAAATAAAGAGTCAAGGAATGACATGAAATGAAAACGTTAAGAAGTTGATGAACATTTACGTCATTTGCATGATAATTTTTTTTTGGTAAGCCAAGTTTACATAAAACAACAATAAAGTTATGAAGTTACCAATAATTAGTAATCAGGGTTCTGATACAATCCATGCAACGATCAATAACATCCAAATGAGAACAGAAGCAACAAACGATGCTAGCAGCTAGACAAGAAATTTTTGACTTGTCATTGATCAAATGGGATAAACACACATAAAACTCTCATTAGTATTTATCATTGCTGAACAATCAAAATGGTAAACTACAATCTATCACCTTGGTTATACACAAAAATGAAGTTTATGATATTAGCATTATTGATATCATGTTCTTATTAACTTGAGAATTATATCAATGTCTACTTGTCATGTTCTGCCACATACAGTATTCATCGATAATTTCATATTCATTCAGTTGATTGGGTTATTTGCGATGCCTTTATACCATTCACTCGTATCAGTAATCAGAATTTTAAATAAAAGATCAATTACTAACTATTTAGTATTTACATAAATAGTGTTATTTTCAGTACCTTTTACTAATATTTACATCCCCTGTGTATAGGATATACAAAAGTAGTACTGTACATAAATGTCTGAACATATAAAATAAAATAAAATATACCTCCACGATCAAATAACTACTACCTGAGGGTACCAGAAGCGTTGTCAATCAGTGGAACAGTATATCACTGAAGATAATCTGTGAGGAGGGGAAAAGAGGGGGGTGAGCTTAATGCCCAGTAAAAAATTCGTATGCAAGAACTGATACTATGAAATCTATATGCATAAAATCATGTAATTCCTAGCAGTACACTATGGGCATTTTAGGAAGGATACTATAGTTGACTAGGTAACCAAATAGAGTATGGGAGGATACTTTGAAGTACTTTTCGTGTCCCAACCCCTAGTTTCGACAATAGGGAGTAAACTGTTGAAGATAATATAAATATCAGTATAACATCATTAGATAACTCTCATGCAGTCTTTCAGTCAATAAACTATGTATAAAACAATTTGTTAAACAATCCTTTCAAATAATTCTAGTATAAATTCAGTAAATAGTACGGTAGGATTTCAGTACTATGATGTAAAGAAATATGTTCAATACTTTCACTTATTAGCAGTATAAAATCCAATTCAGTAAAAACAGTACAATGGAGACCAAGCAACACCAAAATAATATCATGCTATAGCAGTATCCCAAGAAGGGAGAAACAGTAACAATAAGACATATGGCCACGGTCACAGTAGTGTCTTTAGTGTGCACTGATCAGGTGATAGCTGGGATGCTGATGATATGATCAGTATTAATCGGCAAACAGTACAATATTAGTAACAGTCAGTTAGCATGATATGGGGCCTAAAAGTCTCAAAACAGTTTATAGGCAATGTAAATACCATTAAAGAAATCAATTTCAGCAATAAAACCTTCAGTCAGTACATAAATGCATATGTTGGAAAACTTAAGCAGTTCAATAATAAAAATTCATAAAATATTCACAGTTCACTATTCAGCTCTAAAAATATTCTATTTATGTATAAACAAGTTACAAGAACATGTCAGTACTTTCACATACGTAAAATTGGATAACATGAATTTTTAAATATATAATTTCAGAGTTCAGTAAAAATATGAAATTTCAATGATGATGATGATGAAATTATCTTAAAAAAAATCTTTCATTTCTAGTATTTAAGGATACCAAAATATGATTTTGTAATTTATTAGAATTTTCAACAGTATAACGGCTGATTTTATCCTAGCATTCCTGCAGTAAAACATAGTGTACAATACCAACAACAGTCTACAACTTCAAAAATTCCAAAGCAATTGACTTCAAAACAATTTCATAAAATCACTTTCAACCACAATATGCATTCACGGTATCCCTATGTCTTCCATACTCATCGCTTACCTATCGATTTCTACCAAAACAACTGACAACACCACTTGACTATTCTCACTCCTGTGCTGCAAAACATTGTACAAACAACATTATTTCACTACACTTCAATTATAATTAATTCTTTTCTCACTAAAATCTATCACATTGTTTACTATAGTCACTAAACCAGTCTAATTTACACTGGTGCTAAAACTGCAACTATGCCTAAATCAGCTTCGTCTTTGATTCTGATTGCACCAGCAATCTTGTCTTAATTTATATAGTGTTATGGTACCTAAAACACATCAAATTGAGCACCATTACATGATCCCCTTATCATGGTTGAATGCTTCATGGAAGAATTCATTAAGCTTTTCAACAATTTAAGCTTTATTTCATGCTTCATCATTGTTTTTCATTTCATTTCCACCATTTCCATGCATCAAAACACCATGAATCATAAACTTCCAATCATGATCGAAACCCTAGGGGAGCAATTGAATAGGTTTTGATTCAATCTATGGCTAAAATCATGCTTAGACATCCTTATTACACCACTAACTATCGTTAATTCAAGAAAAATTTCCATTCTCACTTACCTTAGTGTGTGGCAGAATTCAAGGGGGAGTCTTTCACCTTGATTTTGTCCAATTCACTCTTAAATATGGGTATGGGCTTGTAGATCATTGAATTGGGGACACGTTTGTAAAAGGAAGTTTTCAGTTTTAAGCTTGTTTACTAGGTATTTTAGAAGCTTTCTTATTCTCTCTCTAACTCATCAATGGTGGATGGAAAAAGGTTGAAGAAGAAGTGGTCGAACCCCTTTAATAAATGTGTAGAAATTTCTTTAAAATTATCTTGCTTGCAAAATGACTAAAATGCCTTTATATTTAATGATTTTGCATAATTTTGCCCTTAAACTTTCATAATATTTTTAACAAGTCAATTGAACTCCAAAATATTTTATTTCATCATTAAATATCATTATTTAACATATTCTAATGAATGAATGGGGTTTTATTAAGAGTTGACTGACCGTAAGGGTGAAATTACCAAAATACCCATATCGGGTCAATCGCTTATATTTATTATTTTACCCCCGATTCAATCTATCTATTAGCATGGTATGAGACTTATTTTCATATAGATTATCATGCTCCAGTCAGTTGGTCAAAAGCAAATTTAGTTTGACTGTTATACGCAGAATTTCATCCAGCCTATGTCCTTAATCGTCATTTTCTAATTTGTTAGCACACTTCCTAAAAATAACTTAAATAAAGGATTTTGGGTTCCGGATTCTTGCCATCAGTCCATTGGGCTCTTTGTACTATGTTTATCCAGTCTCACCTCCATCTGAACACTGTAAGACTCGTGGGGCCTACCATACTGTTTCCAGTTATATTTGCCAAATACACAGAAATTGCACAGTGGTGAGAAGTCTTACATGTGTAACAGTACCAGAATATGTTATTCTCACATCCTCTCCACGTTTTGAAATTTGGTCCTCCAAATTTGATCGGACCTATCACTGAAACAACTTTGGATACTTTTCTTTCATCAAACTTTCTAGTTCTTATGTAGCCTCTTCTGCTGTATGGTACTGCCAAAGCACTTTTACCAATGGAATAGTCTTAGATCGTGGCACCTTTTCCTTCCGATCCAAAATTTGAATTGGCTTCTTAATGTAACTCATATGTTCTCTGATCTCCAATGGCTCGTACTGAATTACGTGAGACAGATCTGGATGGTATTTTCTCAACATTAATACGTGGAAGACATTATGCACTCCAGATAGTTCTGGTGGTAGTGCTAACCAGTAAGCTACATCTCCCACACAGTTTATGATCTCAAACAGCCCAATATATCGAGGACTCAATTTTCCTTTCTTCCCGAATCGTATGATGCCCTTTGAAGGTGAGACATTCAAGAAAATTGAGTCTCTAATCGAGAACTCCAAAGGTCGGTGCCCATTATCAGCATAACTCTTTTGCCAACTCTGAACTGTCTTTAATCTATCGTAGATAATCTGTACATCTCGGAAAGCCTACTCTACCAAGTTAGGAGCAAAGGAATCTCGCACGTTGCTTGTCTACATCCTCAACGTATGCAATAAATCCTTCAATCACATCAATACAACACTTAAACAATTTAGTACTAAATGTTTTACTTTCATTACTTATCTAACAACTTTACAATATAACGTTCAAGACAAGATAAGGTTATAAACTTAGTATAATAGTCTAAGCTAACATAGTTTATAGCTAACCAATCCATTCCTAAGATTACATCAAAAACGTACATATTTAGCAAAATTAGGTCAGCTATAGTTTCCTTCTCTCCTACTGTTACTTTACAATTTTGATATACTATATCAGTCATTTGTGATTCTTTAAAAGGCATATTTATCTATAAAGCATACCTTAAGGGTTCAGATTCTACAAGTATTTTACTGGCATATACAAGTGACACAAAAGAATGTGTAAAGCCAGGGTCAATTAATGCAAGTATTGTAGTGTCAAAAATATAAATCTTACCCTTAATAACATCTATAGAAGTATCAGCAGCCTCCTGATCAATCGCGCACACCCTGCCCTAGGTCACAGCCTTCTTACCCTTCTCTCCTGCTGTCGTCTTCTTAGGTTGTGATGGTGTAGCCTTTTCTGACTCCTTCAGAGGTGCTGTAGCTATAGGTGGAACTGTGGCGTGGATTGTAGAAGCAGCTAACTCTCTCAACAACAAGCATTCCCTAGCCATATGCCTTGTCTATCCTCATCGAAAACATGCTCCTGTAAGCACATAACAGGGTTGGGTAACATGTGACCTTCCACAATGAGCACACCAAGTTGCTGTAACCCTCTGAGTAGTGGTAGGGCTAACAGTAGGAGCGGACTTAGCTGTCTTATCCTCTGAAATCTTAATGCTCGATGTCTTAACCCTCTTAGGCTACCATCTACCTAATTGTTCTTCAAAGCTTCTCTTCGCTTTCTCCTTTCCCTTTCCTTTACCCCGAGACCTAATATCAACATGGAACTACTCGTAATCTTGCTCACAAAATTGAGCCTGGCATATTGCATCATCATAAGTCTGGATATCAAATGGAACTAATCCGGTCCGGATAGAAGGCCTCAGACCTGCCATAAATCTATCTTGTTCTCCTTACTCATTCAGGTCTGGTGATCAAAACGGCTCAATGTGGTGAATTTGGACTCATATTGATCTACAGTCATACCCCTATGTGTCACCTTTGGAAACTCCTGCTGTAATTTCTTTTGTGCAGTCCAGGGAATATACTGTCTACAGAAGGCCTCTAGAAAAATGATCCACGTCACCACTAGATGCTGAGCTAACAATGTTGTTTGGGTGGACTTCCACCTGTGCGTTGCATCATCAGTCAACTGAAAAGCGGCCAATCCCACTTTCTCAGTTTCAAAACATCGCCTATACCTAAACAACTTTTCGACTGCAGTAACCCAGTGTTCCACCACCATTGGATCCTCATCTCCCTTAAACTTCAAAGAATCCAACTTTTTAAACTGCTGTATTAGATTTACATCACAATAAGACTCAATGTCTGCAGGCTGCAGCTGAGCTGGTGGCGGCGATGCTACCTGTAATGGTGGCACTGTCTGTGGAGCTAGTTGTGGCTCAGGGCCTACTTGTGAAAGCTGAGGTGGGGTTGGTGCTACTTCAGGTGCAACTCTAGCACTATCAACACTATACGTCGCTATAAAGCCAGCAAGCATCCGTTCCACCCTCGATATTCTCGTATTTGGACTTTCGGGTTGTGAAGGGGAGCAGGTTCTGGGGCGGGTTTCGGTATAGGCTCCGGAGACAGTTCCGCCCTACCTCTACTTTGTCGAGTAACCCTCTGCACACTCATTCTATCAAACACAAACATTCAAATCGATTTTCAGTCATTTGAAACATTTATACATTCAGACAATTACAGTACTACGGGGGATGTAATCCTATTTAGACATAAAGACAACGATAAATATCAGACCAACATCACTCTGATACTAATAAAATTATTACATTCTGTCATATACAATATTCATCGATAATTTCATATTCATTTAGTAGGTTAGGCTATTTATGATGCCTTTATACCATTCACTCATATCAATAATCAGAATTCTAAATAAAAGATCAATCACTAACTATTTAGTATTTACATAAATAGTATTATTTTCAGTACCTTTCAGTAATATTTACATCCCCTGTGCATAGGATATACAAAATTAGTACTATACATAAATGTATGAACATATAAAAGAAAATAAAATATACCTCCACGATCAAAAAATTGCTGCCTAAGGGAACCAGAACCTAATATGACTTTGGACAATTTTGCCCTTAAATTTTCATAATATTTTTAACTAGTAAATTGAACTCCAAAATATTTTATTTCATCATTAAATTTTATTATTGAACATATTCTAATGAATGGATAGGGTTTTATTAAGAGTTATTGACCATAAGGGTGAAATTACAAAAATACCCCTATCAAGTCAATCACATAAATTTATTATTTTACCTCGATTCAGTCTATCTATTAGCATGGTATAAGACTTAATTTCACGTAGATTATCATGCTCCGGTCAGTTGGTCAAAAGCCAATTTACTTTGACAATTATTCACAGAATTTCATCAGCTTATGTCCTTAACCTTCATTTTCTAATTAGTTAGCATACTTTTCAAAATAACTTAAATAAAGGATTTTGGGTTCCAGATTCTTACCATCATTCCATTGGGCTCTCCATACTGTGTCTATCCAATCTCACCTACATCCGAGAACTATAAGACTTGTGGGGCCCACCATACTGTTTCCGGTTATATATGTGAAATACACAAAAATTGAATAGTGGTGAGAAGTCTTACATGTGTAACAATACCAGAATATGTGATTCTCACACTACTTGGCACTGCTAGTGGAAGATTTCATGATCCTGTAGAATTATAGGCAATGTGTTGATACTTGTAGAATGGTTAAGAGAACTTTTGCAAAGTTGTGTCATTTGCTAAAAACAAAAGGAAGGTTGATGGCCAATAGAAATATAAGTGTAAAAGAAATGATCATTAGTTTCCTTCACATCATTGCTCACTATATAAAAAATAAGGTTCTTAAACATCAAGCTGCAAAATCTTGAGAGATAGCTAGTAGGCAATTTCATGTGATGTTGAGAGTTGTTTTAAGGCTGCATTCACTGCTGTTTAAAGAACCAGAACTAATACTAGATAATTCAATCAATGAACGATGGTAATGGTTTAATGTATTACCTTAAAATCCTTTCAAACCTAAGAAATAACAATCAACATTCACAAAGCGTATTTACATACTTTTATAATCTCTTCGGTTTAGGTTGTTTGGTTGCCTTAGATGGAACATACATAAGAGTGAATGTGGAGTTAATTGATAGACCAAAGAACAAGTCAATGAAAAATGAAATTGCTACAAATGTTGTTGGTGTTTGCACACCGAACATTCAATTTATTTATGTATTACTAGGATAGGAAGGTTCTGCAGTAGATGGTAGAGTATTGAGGGATGCTATCACTAGGAGAAATGATTTAAGGATTCCATAAAGAAATTTTACTTACATTGTTAGCTTTAAATTGACATATATATCTTGAAATGACAAAAACTTAAGTAAGCTTTAATGTTTTAATTCATATTGTAAATTTGCCTTATCACACATGATTTTCTCAATCCATTTTCAAGTGATCATATCAAACTTAAAACCATGATTTATCGATACACTCTTATTGGTCTTAATACTTTATAAATGTTTTTGAATATTTTAGAAAATCACTTAATGAATATTTAGACCATGTTTTTATCAAAGAGAGTCAAGAAAAACTCCCACAAAAGTGCCAAAATGTTTTGGATTGAATTAGGATCAAAGATCACATCATTTCTAACCCAAAAGTGCAGGACAAATGCCCTCTGAAAGAAAAGGATCGATCCTTTTTTGGCAGAATGCCCCGGAAGCCTAGAATGAAGAAAAGGATCGATCCCTTTAGTGAAAAGATCGATCCCTTTATGCCAAAAAGCCCCCAACGGCTAGTTTTTGTGAGACATAACGGCTAGTTTCTATTTTGGCTCCAACCAACGTTCATAAACCATCCAAGGGACTATAAATAGAGGCTTAGAAGCTAAATGAAGCAAGAGGAACTACTCAGCAACTCCATAACACATATTTCTCAAATCCTCAAGCCTCAAACAACAAATCAAGAGCTTCAAAGTCTTCATCATCTATCATTCTCTTATTCCTTTTAGTGCTTGGCACATATCTTGTATAGGTTTTCATTGTGCCTAATTTCTGTAATCAGTTGCCTACTTAGAGGCATTCTTTGATTGCACCACTTGTAAACAAATTCATACCTTGTAAAAGGGGAGGTTTCTCTTGAGCCTAGAAAAAGAGGGAGGTTACTCTTTAGCCTAAGAAAAAGGGGGAGGTTTCTCTTGAGCCTAGAAAAAGAGAGAGGTTTCTCTTTAGCCTAGAAAAAAAGGGAGTGTAACAAATTCAAGGATAGTGAATTTGGGAAAATCCTTGGGAGCGTCTCAAGGTAGAGGACGTAGGCAAGGTTGCCAAACCTCTATAAATCACTTGCGTACATTTCTCTATCCTTACTCTCTTTACTTATTTGCAATTATATTTGTGTTTATTGTATTGAATTTATATTGTATAATTGCCTAGCTTATAGAACTTAGAAATCATTCAAATAGGCTAGAGAATTTAGAGGAATCGAAAAACGAACCTAAGGTTATCGAAAAACCGATTCACCCCCCCTCTCGGTATAGCCTATAGAGCCAACATACATAATTGATGTTGGATAAGTCTTCATTTAGTTAATGGTTTAACTATTATTTTAATTAACTAAGTTGTGTATTGGAATAGGTTTATATTATTTATGTGATGTTGGATAACTCCTTGAATGATTAGAGGTAAGGACACGAACCCACCAAACCTCAAGAATACTTTGATATGAAACACTCTCAAGCAAGAAATTGCCTTGAGAGATGTTTTGGCATATTGAAAGCTAGATGGACAATTTTAAGAGAGAAATCATTTTATTCGATAAAAACATTATAGAATCATTTCTGCTTATTGTCTTCCCCATAATTTTATTAGATTTGAAATGTCTATAACCCACTTGAAAGTGATACGAGTGATGTGATTAGTAGCCTACTTGAAGAGATGAAGAAGGGTTGATCAAGCACTGTGAGCCAAGTAATGCTTAGATTGAGTGGAGATACAAGTTGGCAGAGGAGATGTTCAACAATTGAATGGCATCGCGTACTTGTGTTATGTTATGTTTTTTGGTGCATGACTTTAGTTATTGAGTGTGAAGAAAAGTATTTTGTGTTGTTTTGTAACTATATAGTTTCATTTGTTTTCGATAAGACGATAATTGAATGTGTTTGAATAGTTTGATGTGATTGCTACAGTTTGATTTATTTGGATAATTTATATTACATGTTTTTCATATATTTGATGTATCTGAATTGTTTTTGGGTGGTATAAAATGTTAATTTAGATTTGTTATGCATTTTTGTCCTAATTGCCTACATTATTAGGACTTGAACATGTCATCGCTGAATGTGGATGAGAGAAATCAAAAGCAAAAAAGAAACAAACAACTAAAAAAACTGGTTATAGTGGATATGGTAATCACCATTGGACTAAAAAAGAAAATGATGAACTAGTTAAATGCCTACATGTTTTGGCAAAGGATCCTAAGTAGAAGGGAGATAATGGGACTTTCAAGGTAAGCTACTTAAGCTAGTTGAAGAAGATGTTGGAGGATAGCCATCTGACATCTAATCTAAAGACCAGTCCACATATTAAATCAAGAGTGAAGTTACTCATGAGACAATATAATGCAATTTGTGAGATGATTAGCACAAGCAGTGGATTTGGGTGGAATGATACCAACAAATGTTTGATGATGCTAAAAGATGTCTTCAATGGATGGGTTAAAGTAAGTACTATACAAATTATTTTAAATTATAATATGTTTTTATGTTTTGTATTTTCTAATAATTGTTGCAATTGTTGTTAGACTCATCCACATGCAAAAGGTTTAAGAAACAAAACATTTCTTCATTTTGATGACTTTGTCATCATATTTGGAAAAGACGGAGCTACCACAGCAGAGCTAAAACTGTTATAGATGTAGTTGAAGAAGATTATGATGAGGATATCTTTCAAGATTCTCAGGAAGTTGATACTAATGGGATTTGAGATGAAAATGAAGATGCTAGAGATGAAGTCGATGGTTTAACATGTTGTATAAATGTTACAATAAGCACAAGAGTCGGTCCAACAAAAAGAGAGCTAGGAGTTTTGATGGCTTAATAAGTTGGTCAAGCATATCAACCACTTTTGGAGTGTATTTCAGGATGCTACTGAGGAGATCAAAGCCATAGGCTCATTCTTCAAGAAAGAAGCTGAGGAGAGTGATAGGAGGATAGCACTTTTTAATGAGATCATGCAACTTGAAGAGTTCTTTAGGGATAAAGTGCTAAATGCTGGAGAATACATAAACAAAGATAGTCACAAGGTAGATTTCTTCTTTATTATGCTTAGAGAATATAGAAGGGATTATGTGATTAAGCAGTTACATGAATGTACTCTCTATTGCACATATTTTGATTTTCGACTGATCAAAGATATGTAGTTTTTGACTTCATGATAAGACGATGGTATGCTGCTTTAGTTGATAATATGATTTTGGTTTTCTCTCTAGTATGAAGGATGGTGAATGATGATGGATGCTATTATGTTAGTTGATGATGATTTCTTTTTTGGCAAAGGTTATTATGGGTGTTAAGACTCGTGGACTATGGAAATCTTTTTGTTATATTTCACATGTCCTGAAATAGGTATTATCGTTGTATTTTGTTTATGGATTATGAATTTATTAACTATTGAATCTGATTGAGTTGAGCAAATGATATTGTTACCTGTTCAATTGTTCGTAAAATGATATGCATTTTGTTCTTTATCTATCGAATTTTGGATTAAAAATTTGCAAACATTTCATTGCAATTTTGCGTTGATCTCACTAGCAATTTAGCTTTGGTTCTCATATAATTAAAGTTAATAAAATAGTCATTACCATTATCAAATTAATTTAATAATGTTTTGTTAAATAAAAAAATTTACATATTAAGCATCGTATAAACAAATGGACCAATTAAATATATATGTTAATTTTGTAAATAGATTAATTCACATCTTACAAGTGAATAGATTAACTAAATAAATAAATCAAAATAATTTACATATTAAATATTATGTTAAAATGTAAATAAATTAATTAAAATTAGTTAAATGAATAAACTTAAATGAGTAATAAATAAATAAATAAATAAGCTAGACATAACTTCCAACAAAGCATTATTCACTTTAAATAAACTTTTTATTCACTTTTAATACAAAAGGCAGTGTAGTAAAATGTGTCATTTAGTAATCTTAAATTCTTTCAACCAAACACAAAAATCAAACATTCCTCCCAATGCAACTAAATGCGAGAATTTAATATTCTCCAGAATTTACCAAGTAAAGTGATTTAGGGGTAAAATGATTGCCAAAGAGAATCCAAGTTTCCGTGAACCAAATTATCCTTTAATGCATAATTAGCTTTTCCTAAACCCAAGCATCTCAAATATTTGAGGCTAGAAGACTTTTTGTAAAAAGTGTCATTTATAATGGACCTAGAGACTTATTTTCTCAGTTTTCCATCTATAATGTTGATGCTTAGTTTACCACCAAAATGTCACTCATCATGTTCAATGTGTGCTTATCCTATTCTAGTGTCACTGGAAAAGTGATTATTCTTTTTACCCTGATTGATATAGATAGGCAAATTTATGGATTTGTCTTGTTTACTTTAGTTGATCAAGATCAAGTCCATTTCTAAGAATATTAAGGGAGAGGATTTCTATTAACTTCTATAATCTATAAGATTATCTTTAATTGGTAATTCCTTATGAGAGTTGAAATCATGATGTATAGGATCATGAATATTGTCCACTAGGATGTGTACATCTTCCTTCAAGATATTGATCTACTATTTTTTTTCAAGTGTTTCCTTATTGATTGGAACATCAATGGCCATGGCTTTAATGAGGTGTCCCTTTCTTTTATTCCTAGAGGTTGCCTATTCCTTCGAAGCACAGATAATGGAGATGGTGATGCTAAAATTGGACACTTTCTTGCTACTTTTGATTCTTTTTAGCATTCAGTGTTTTCGTAATTGTAAATAGAAGTTCTGATATAACCTTTCCGTATCCAGAATTCTATTTCATCCTTGAGCTTTTACCACTCTAATATAGTGTGGCCATAAACATAGTGGAAATTGGAGTACTTGATTTTGTTTGTATGTGGATTTGAGCGAGCTGAATGTGGTTACCAAATGTAAGGGTCGTTGAGATCAATTCAGGATCTATTACCTAATCACCTTTAATGGTGTGTAGACTTGGTACTTTCTCTGTGGAAATCTTGCTCCATGTCCTGACTTGGGGTTAGATCTCTCCTTATCCACCTTCAAGTCCACTTGATCATTCTTTCTTTTTGGTTGGATGTTTGCTCACCTAATGTTCACCTAATGTTTCTTTCTCTGATTTCTTCTACTTTGGTAAAGCTTTAGGCCTTCTAAAGCACTTCATGTAGGGCTAATAGCATCTAATCATATGAAACATAATGCATATGATCATTGGTTATCCATGTTTAGAATGGTTGCATAACAAGAATTTCATTAGGACCCTTAACCTCTACATAGGCTTCCATAAACTACCTTATATATTCCCTCAAAGGCATTTGTGATCTTTACACTATGGCTATTAGACTCGTTAAGGTTCTACCCTGCTTTTTATTGGCAAGGAAATACCCCACAAGTAGCTTGCTCAGTTGGCCGAAATTGTTAATTAAGTTTAATGGGAACCTAATCTAACTCGGGCCTTTCATGGTGATTGGGAAAGTCATGCATTTTACAATATCATTTGTGCCATACAAATCTAAGGTAGTTTGGATACATATCACATGATCTTAGGGAACTTCAATTTAATCATAATTCTTCTTTGTAACTGAAATTGTGAGGAACCATTTTCTTTTGAATTTCACGAGAGTGTGGGTTATTACCTTCCTCCACTTAGTGGAATGGTTGCTTCTTTCCCTTCTTGATCTCTTTTATTTCTCCATACCATCCAATCATTGGTGTACAGAGTTGTTAGATTTTTCTAATTCCAACCTAGTCTTATTTAGTTGGTCAACTATCAGTGAGTTGACGTTTCCTTTCTCCCTTTCCTTTTTTACTCTGGGTTGACTATCTTCATTTTAAGGCTCAGCAACCGGGTTAGGCTTTGCGAGGTGGATAGTATCCTCATCAAACAATATTGGATTGTGGGCGAGTAGCTTGGTTTTTGTTGTTGGGCTAACATATTTAATAGTTGGGCATAAAAGGCCATATTGATAGTCATGTTGGTATTAGGCAAGTAACATAATATACTATTCTAAGGATACAGTTTTTGGGTTGGAATAGAGGTAAACTTGAGACTAAAGAATGCTTGAAGACATTATTGGAGAAGGGATGAGAGTAGAAGGTGTTAGGAACATTGATGGGTAGGATGGTAAGGGTAGGATGGTTTCTAAGTCAGTTGTGGTGGAGCTTATTATTGTATAGGTAAAAGGGTGATGGAATATAGAAGCGTACAACCCGCTACTAGGAAATAAGTTTCGAGGTCGAAGTGGACGAGTGATTGTTGGAACACGAGCATCTCCTAGAGTTAATGCTCCTTAATTCTTAAGAGAACTCGACATGGTTACTCTTTCTTCAAAGTGCCACAGATGGCACCAAAATGTTAATGCTAAAATCTTTTTACTGTATATCCTTGGATCAACTTGCAAAACAAAAAAGATCATTGGGGTTTTTCCCAATAGGACTTGCTCCACACTCAAGTCAGTGAAGCTTTTGAGAGTGTTTAAGCTTTTGGAATTGAGAGAGAGTTAGAGCACAAGTGTTCTTACCTTTAACCAACCATAAGGCCCCTTCTTATAGCAAAAGCCTTCCTTATGCATGAAGCCCATGTCTTTACATGTGCTTTGTCTACATAGTGGGTGGTTATTTGTAGAAGTGGGATTGTGGTCGTTATTCATTTCTAAGTTGTGTCATATTCTAAGGGCCAAGTTTGACTATCGTCCTGATTAGGTGGGCGAAAGTTCATCTAGGCTTATCCTTTGCTTGGCTCCATGTACTAGGAGCATCAATTCATTAGGTCACTTGGTCATCCAGCAAGATGTGATGTAAGTATGGTAAAATTTTAACTTTGATACATTCATGTGTAAGAATAAGTAAGATCATAATATTTTCCTCATTTGTTCAATGAACGAAACAAATAAAATTATATTTACTATTTTTTAATTTACCTATTAACTTGTTTGCTTTTTTTTTTACTATTATTAATTTTCAATTTAAAATACCATTATAATTCGTGACCTTATTTTAAGATCTACATATAGCAATCCTCTTGTAAAATCCCCCTATTAATACTCATTTCATCTAACTGACCCCCCTCCCCCTCCTTCCGAAAAAAATAAAGGCATGGTATAAAGATGATAAGTTGTCTTATATCTAAAAAGGAAGGGTTTTGGTGCTATAAACTCTGGCTCCGTTTGGATGTCACCGCACCTCTGGTGCGGTGACTCCAGTCTAGTGGGAGCAAAAAAGACAAAAAAAATTACATAAGACAAAAAAAATCATGTAAAATTATTTTTTTACCCCTTCTTTTAAATATTTTATTATAAAACTTATACTCACGATGGTCATTTCCTTTTTTTCAATCTCACCGGAGCCAATCGCACCGCTCATCCAAACTAGCCCTCTATAAATTTGTTCCAAAGTAGTTTAAAGGATCAGCAAGTCCAAGTCCAAATTTCCGTCTTAGAGATATCCTTATCTTTGATAAAGAAAAAAATTTTTGACGGAAACAAAAATGGTATAATTAATCTTCACCGAATTCTATAGATCGTAGAAAAATTCCTCTACAAGAAAATCTGAAACAATATTCCAATGAATTTATATGATTTTTTATGTTTTCTTATATTTAATAGTTGAAAATAAAGACTCTTGAATATCTAGGATGATTATCCAATATACAATTATTGAAGTTTTTAAACTCTATAAACAAAGTTATAATGGTAATACAAATCTCACTTAAAATATTAAAAATATAAAAATAAATAAAATAAGGATATGCATATCCTAATTCTGTTTATTGAGTATAAAAAATCTACTAACAATGTACGAGAAAAAATTATGTGAAACAGTTACTTACATAAGCATATTTATTATTTTCTTCAAATTATGTAATATAATCACATTATTAAAATATATTAATTATTAATTATCAGAATCATTAATAAATAGTTATCATTTAATTATCACATTTAATATATAATAAATTATTATTTTTTAATAATATAATTACCTAATTTAATTTAAAAGAAAATTATTAACATAACACAACTGTTTTATAAAATCTAATTCTTGATGTATACAAATTATACACACATTGTCTTTGTTATGTTCATCTAAGTGTTCACAACAACATAAGTGGGATACGGCCACTAGATGATTCTTTGTCTAACCTTTTTTGTTTTTTATCACGAAAGAAAAAAAGAACGCTTTTACCATTCAACAGGTGATGAGGGATGACTTGAAGGAGGGACCCACCGGCCATCTGAACATATCTACCTGGCACACGGTCAGAGTTTGCTTTTCCTTTTGATGTTTTTTCTTTCGCCTTTTCTTTTGTTTTTATTAAATTTTTGCTGCATGCCATTGCCATCCAAACTCCTTTTTCTTTACTGTTTCTTTTCTTTTCTATGTTTGTTTGTGCCCTTTGGCTCCTTTTCTTAAAATATCATTTTCATTTGGGTAAAGACATCCTAACTGCTTTAATCATTACGTACTCAAACATCTTTGACTGGTCTCTTTCTCTCTCTCGTAAATAGCCGATCGGTGCACACTATGTGTTTGTGTTAGGGGTTAATTATACAAAGACGGAACCAATAATGAAGAGAGAATTTGTAATTTTCTTTTTGGTAGAAAAAGAACTAGAGGTTTTAAGTGGAATAGTGTTCAAACATTGGACTAAACAATTTCATAATGTAACGATGAGATCTTGGTTTATTGGTAAGTAAGATACTTAAGCTTATTTGCAAAGAGAAGGTCTCGAAATTTTAAAATTTTAAGTTCGAGTCTCACCAAATGTAAGATTTAATTTGGTTTGTTATTTATATTGTTTGTTATTGTTATTTGCATTTATCAATTTATCAGTTACCCATTATTAATGTTATATGCTATTATGCTTGTAACTTTAAATGAAAATATACTATTAAAAGAAAAAACAATATCATAATGTGTAAACTTGTAGTTTGATTATTAGATAAAAATTATATAGTCATCATAAACATTTTTAATAAAAATCTTATTTTTTGTATAAGTAAATTTATCCTTTCTAAAAAATGCTAAATTTGACTAATTTTGATCCAATTTACATTTCAAAACTAGATACAAATTTTTTTTTATATGAGAAACCTAGACACGAAAGTTAGTTACAAGTGATGAAATTATTAATACCCCTACGTCATGTTGGAGGCAGAAGGAAAAAGCAGTAAGATAAGACAACCTTAAGCGTGTTGCAATTGTACTTTCTTTAACGATTATTTTACCAAGAGGTGTAATCTCTCAGGATTCAACAGGCTCTTCTAGGATTGTCCAGAAAACGGGAATAGCAAGAAAGAAAAAATAATTATTTTAACCCAGCAAGAAAACAATAAAGAGTGAAAAAGCAGAGAAAGTAGTCAAGAGAGAAGAAGCTGTGAATGAAAGCTTTTTGTAGCCTTGTATTTATAGGGAAAGCCCAACGTTCAGATTGCAAAAAATTAGGAGAGAATTTTTGAAAAATCAAAATGTAGGAAATTAGAATAGAATCTTTGAAAAAATCAAGAAAAAATCTGGTCAAAGGTTTAGATAAACCAAAACACTTGTTTCCAGATAAGGTTAAATATTGAAAAAATAATTAAATACAAATAAAAATAGTAAACGACTTTTAGAAATACCAAACTATCCAACAATCCTTTGCATATTTCAAAAAGACTTTTAAAAGAAAAGAAAATATTTTTTTACGTTATTTATGAGTATAAAGCTTCGTATCTGGTGTCTTTTGGACTGTGCACTTGACCTAAAATAATATAACTAATTTTACTAAGTAGTTGGTGAAGGTTTTAGCTTCTTGAACCAATGACTCATTATTGTAAAATAAAGGTCTTATTAATCACACTATACTTTCATAATTCTTTGCTGTTAAATGCCTTTTTAGGTTAATAGGTGTAAGAGCCTCATCCGTCTCACCAGGCCGTCAGCGAGCATCCCCTAGGTGTCCCACACTCCCCAAGTTTGCCTTGACAGTAAGAGTAGGCGGTCGCTCAACACTCACTAACAACGTATTGTCCGCTCTGGGTGGTCGCTCACCCTTACGACTTTGTTTTAAGGCTCTTGAAGAACTCAGGATTAATGCCTTGAGCGCGTTTTCTGAGGCTCGAACCTTGGTACCCTTAAGTACTCAAGCCTTACACTCATGTTACCATCGAGACTTATTGTAAGAGTCTCGCCCGTCTCACCAAGTTGTTAGCAAGCATCCCTTCGGTGTCTTCCACACACCCCAGGTTTACTCTTACAACATCATCAAGGCCTCGCCCGTTCCAGTGGGCTATCAGCGAGCATCCCCTAGGAGTCCCACACTCCCCAAGTTTGATGTTACCATTGAGACAACTTGTCTCGATGGTAACATGAGTGTAAAGCTCAGGTACTTAAGGTTGCCAGGGTTTAAGCCTCAGCAAACTCACTCAAGGCATTAATCTAAAGTTCTTCAGGAGCCTTGGGACAAAGCCGTGAGGGTAGGCGACCGCCCAGAGCGGACAATATGTTGTTAGTGAGTGTTGGGCGACTGCCTACTCTCGCTTTCAAGGCAAACCTGGGGAGTGTAGGACTCCTAAGGGATGCTTGTCGACGGCCTATTGGAACGGGTGAGGCCTTAACGATGTTGTAAGAGTAAACCTGGGGCATGAGAGGACGCCTTGGGGATGCTCGCTAATGGCCTAGTGAGACGGGCGAGGCTTGTACAATAGGCCATGCGCACGCATGGTAATTTCATGAGTGCTATAAAAATTATGCCACAATTTCATAGGAATGGCCCCACTATACACTTATATAGGTGTTTTCATCAAATATATACTGCAATGATATACACCACCCATAAGGGATATGAAAAACATTAAGAGCTTTAGCTTATCCTCTAAAATTCTCGCAATCTAGCACTTATACACATCATAGGAATGGACAAATTTATTAGTGCTAGCAGGAATAATAGTGACTTGTTATTACTTATATGAACCTTATTCATGGGATCTCTAATCACAAAGGTTGGATTACCATCACTATTAATCTCGAATTGGCTTAAGTCCGATTCCCCTCGATATTTCAGAGATTAACACTCTCCTTAAAAGTTTAGTTAGAGGATCAGCCAAATCCACTTCTGACTTCACATAATCAATTGTTATAATTCCATCATTCAGCAATTGCTTAATCACATCATGTGTCAAACAAATGTATCTATTTTTACCATTGAAAGTTTTGTTTCTTTTAATAGCTATTGTTGGCTGGCAATCACAATGCATAGACATAGAAAATGTTGCTTTTAAACCCAACTGAATATTAGCTAAGAGGTTTCTCAACTACTCAGCCTCATTACCAACCAATTCCAAAGCTTCAAATTCTGATTCCATGGTGGATTTAGCTGTAGTAGTTTGTTTGGTTGATTTCTAAGCAATAGTCCCCCTATCAAGGATAAAAACATAACCACTAGTAGATTTTGTCTCGTCTGAAT
Organism: Heritiera fomes; assembly: GCA_032173925.1. NCBI lineage: Eukaryota > Viridiplantae > Streptophyta > Magnoliopsida > Malvales > Malvaceae > Heritiera > Heritiera fomes. The sequence continues at coordinate 20,937,087 of JAPDPM010000002.1, forward strand.
TTGAAATCCAGTTAGCATCACTGTATCCTTCCAATATAGTGGGAAATCCACTATATAAAATACCATGGTTCATGATACCTCTCAAATATCTCATGAATCTAACTAATGTACCCTAATGATCATGATTGGGATTGTGAGTATATTTACTTAACCTACACACAGTATAAGTTATGTTAAGATGTGTAAAATTCATTAAGTGCATCAAACTCCCAAAGATTTGTGCATACTCAGATTAAGCCACATAATCTCCTTGATTTTTCTTTAATTGAATGTTAGAATCATAAGGGGTGCACACAAGTTTTTATCATCAAAATATCTAAACTTCCTAAGAAGTTTACCGACTAATTGCTGATTGATTGCTAAACTGCTTATTGAATTGTTTACTGAGTGTTAACTAAGCTGTTACATTGACCTAATTACTGAAATGTTTACTGATTGTCAAAACTATTTACTGAAACGTTTACTAATTGTTTGAACTGTTTAGTGAATCATCTACTGATTGTTCATCGATCAGTTTACCTAACTGTTCACTAATTGTTTCTTGAACCATTTAGCGAGTGATTTATGGAGTGTTTTACAAAGTGGATTACTAAATGATTTATTAAGCATGTACTGAACTATTTATTGATTGTCTTTTAAACAACTTACTAAACCGTTTAGAGAATAGTTTTATTGAACTGATTACCGTGCTGTTTACCGAACTGTTTATTGATTATTTACTGGACTAGCTACTATATTATTTACTGAATCATTTATCAAGTGATTTATTGAACATTTTACTGAATTATTTATTGAGTGGGTTACTGAACATTTTATCAAAACTGTTTACTGAGCGATTTGCTGAACGTTTTACTGAACTAATTACAGAAACTGTACACTGAACTATTTACTGAGTGCTTATTGAATGTATACATATATATATATATATATATATCATCGATTTCTACCAATTTTAAATCATAAATGATTTGATAACGATTGTTTATCATATAGTATTGCCACTGAAGGATTGAAAGGTTTTGACACTGATTTGATACGTATGAATTCTTTCGCTGTAGAGTTTTCATGAATTCCCTATAGTTAGATTTAGGGACCGAGAAAAGTGAGGTGCTCTAAAGCATCCTTCTGTACTCAGTCTGGTGCTTCTAACCGATTATAGTATCCTTTTCGTTAAAGTGCCTAAACACCGTTTTTAATACTGATTATAAGTTTATGAACATGTTTTCAATATACGCATATAAGTGTGCTTAGTATCAGTTCTTTAATATATATTTGTGACTGGGCATAACTCACCCATTTCCACCTTATAAATTATTTGCAGTAATAGCTGATTGTTAAAGGAATGTTTTGATCAGATTCCTACGAGATCTCAATATTGTACCTTACGGGTATAATTGGATAGTTACCTTATTATATTAAGACATTTGTTGTACAGTACTTTAATGTGTAAAGGGATATAAACAATAAACTCAAGGAATTTAAGTGTCACTTATAGCCCTTTGTTATTGGATATTTATAAAAGCTGAAATAGAAATGTAAATAAAAGTAAAACACACTATAACTGACTATACTGGGACCAATCTGAATAGTTAAATATTAATTTAGCTAAGTAAATTTTTGCTTACTCTTAGAGTAAGGACACTGAGTACAACCTAACCGAATAAGTGAAAATGAAAAAAGTTCCTCAAGATCAGCACACCCGTTCCCCAAAATATTGTTCGAGCCTTTTTTTACAAATGTCAAACCTTTTTGCACTTCTAATTACCCATGTCTTGTCACCGTCATTAAATCTTATCTCACGGGTAAAAACATTCATATAATCTTGAACTCTTTTGCCAAAATTTTTGGGATTAAGAAAGAGGGCTCATAAATGAAGAAGAGGAGGTGCCTCTTGTAGTTCCTATCCAAGACAACAAGGCAATAGACTTGTCTGTGTTATTACGCTTGTTGCATCTCATCATTCCTCACAACATCTATCCCTTGGCACTAAGTATGCCTACTTCGACGTCTCGATCGATGGTGGCTTCATAACATTCGTAAGGATCAAAAGCCAAATCTTGTTCATTTCATTTTCGATGACCTTGTGAGGATTGTCAACGGGGGAGTCAAAACCATAGTTATTTCGATGCCCTTTGCCTACTACTTCCAAGCTATCAGTATTGACTATTCATGTGAGGCATCTACTTCATGTATCCCAAAACCAACCTCAATCTTACCAGCATGCATCATATAGGATACTATGAGAAGGATCGTGGTTGGTGGATTAAGAGGAATGCACCACCTCCGACACAAGATTCTGCACCACCTACAGAGGATATACCGACGGAGGCCCCTTCTTTAATTGTTATGCTTGGCTCTTCTTCTCAACCTTTCGAGGCTTCGCTTGAGTCGATTATACGGATGCTCACTCAAATGGATGATTGCTTCACTACTTTCGAAAGCATCAACACACTCAATTCTAATGATTTGATGAACGATTCGCTACCTTTGAAGAACATCAAAATGCTAAATACGATGTGATTCAAGTCATTTAAGTGCGCATGGATGAGCTTCACGACAAGCATGATTGCATTTATCTTCCACCTTCATAAGGTCCTTATATCTAGACTGTGGAATCTAGTTATGGTTTTTAATGGATATTGTTTTGATTCTTGATGTTTTTCTCATCCATGTTACCTGTTCGGGTTTGCTTTTATGTATCTCAACTTGACTTTGCACTAGACATTCTTACTTGTGACGTCCCCGTCACTACATCTAACCTATAAACTTTTTCCTTATTATCTTATACGACTTGATTTGATTTCGTTCATCAATGTCATTCATTCGTCTTCTTAAGCTTAATATCTAATAGCTCAATATGAATAATTTACTTTCGATAAATAGAATACTGATATGTATATATATCATTCCATACTACAGGATCTTACACATCATTCTTAACTTAAATCCCCGACATCTTTTATACACAATTGTTAACTTGTACTGTACCATAGCTGAATTACAATTTACTTTACATAAGTACATAAGTATACCTTCTATACTAATTGGGAAGCGTATCACGAAGGTACACTTTGATATCTCGAAAGCATGCTCCTCTATTCGGAGCGGGGTTCACTTCAGATAATCTGTAGGAAAAATATTCGCAAAAGGGTAAGTTTACGCTCAGTAACAAAAATATGTAAAAAAGCGTACTATGCCTCTATATGCAGTTTTCCTGCTTGGCTCTATAATGTCATGTAAATCATTATAAAGCATGCATCATATATTTCTTTCATATATCGTTTGCAACCATGCATATTTCTTTCAAATGGTATAGGCAAACATACTTTATATGCTTCTTTAAAATAGCATACTTCATATACTTCTTCAAAACATGCATCATATTCTTACTTTAAAACATACATCATATTCTTACTTCAAAGCATGAAACATGCTTCATATAGCTTCTAAATAACAGAGAGACTACTCACATATTAACAGAATTATGCACTAAATCGTGTGGCGTACTCCCGTAGGAGCCAGGAATCCTCCCCTAGCCAATATATAGAACAGAGACAATTTTGCCAAACGTCAGTGGCTACAGTGAACACTAGTCAGATGACATCTGTAGCACTGAGGGCTGGACGAGAGCTCCTCAGCCATTAAAATATACAGAAGTGCATAATCATTAAGTACATCCTACTCTCAATACATTGGCCATATAGCTATTCGCTATGACATTTATACTTTCTTGAAATAAGCTTTGAAACGTCTTTTTAGACAGGGCAGTCGATTGGCCTCATAGGGCAGTCGGCTACTGCTTCATATTTTCATTTATCGAAATTATTTTCTTTTATAAATTTCGATATTTTTATTTTCTGAAAACCCATGGGGCAATCGACTGGTCCAACATAGCAGTCGACTGATTTTGAAACAGAATGCTTTTCAAGAAATGGCAGTCGACTGGTCATATAGCAGTCGACTGTTTTTGAAACAGAATGCTTCTGAAAACAGGGTAGTCAACTGGTCTTATAGGCAGTCTGTTGGTTTTGAAACAGAATGCTTTTCTTTGTAAAAGCAATCGACTGGTACTTATGGCAGTCGACTGGTTCGAAAAAGAAAGCATACTGGGCAAATAGCAGTCGACTGGCTTACATAGCAGTCGACTGGTTTGTCCCAGTTTGCGAAAAACTACGCTTTGGTTGTCTCTAGGCAGTCGACTGCTACTAAAGCAGCCGGCTGCTCCTAACCTAATTGGTACTAGGAGTAAGACCCGAAAATGACATTTCCTGCATAAAATCCAGCTTGTACTTCTCTCCAAAACATTTCAAAATACATCAAAAACATGTGGACATAGCCACCCTACGTCCGTTACATAAATTCCTTACCTCGATTACTTCGAGAACACGAAATCACTTGGTTGCACCAACCCTAGCCTTTCACTTCTTCAAATCTGTAAACATCATCACAATTCAAACCCCTCAGAAATTGCCATAAACATGTTATACCAACTCAGTACAACTCCATACCACAAACACAATTGAAAGAATCATCTTCTTCTCTTACCTTTGCTAGTCACCAAAATTTCAGACTTTGAGATCTCCTCCAATACTTGGATTCAATCTACCAAACTTCGGATATAGCTTAGTCTAGTGACAAGGATCGATTTTTGTTCAACTAGCTAATTGAATTGATGGAAGAACAAGGTGGTTTGTCAAGGTGATGGGGAATGGAAACTTGGGAAAAATGGAGGAAACATGAGGGAGAGCTGGAGTGTTGCTGTCGTAGGGGTGATGGGAGATGAAGATGACTCATGCACTTGCATCAAATGCCTCCCTATCTCTTTAATCATCTCAGCCATGCTTTGACCCTTTGACTATTTAATTATCCTTCTTCCATTCATATGCTGCATGTCTTTTATTACCAATCAAAATTCTGATTTTGATTCTTCCCTCATACTCCAAATATTTTCCTGATATCAACATAAATTCTTTGATTAATTGACTTTCAATTCCTTTATTTCTTCATATGATTCATACATCATTGATACATCAAAACTTCATGTTTACTTAATCATTTCTGTTTGAAATACTTTACAAACATGGAAAATCACATGAAATTGGGGATTTCACATTCTCCCCACCTTTGAAAATTTGGTCCTCCAAATTCAAATCGGGTTATCAAGTAAACAACTCTGGATACTTCTCTTTCATCAAGCTCTCTAGCTCCCATGTAGCTTCTTCCATCTTATGGTATTGCCAGAGAACTTTTACTAATGGGATCGTGTTAGACCTCAAAACTTTTTCTTTTCTATCCAAAATCTGAATCGGCTTCTCCACATAACTCATGTCTTCCCTTATCTCCAAGGGCTCATACTCTATGACATGGGACGGATCCAGATTATACTTCCGAAGCATCGATACATGAAACATATTATGCACTCCCGATAGCTCCGGAGGTAATGCCAACCTATAGGCAACATCACTAACTCAATCTAAGATTTCAAATGGACGGATGTAGCAAGGACTCAGCTTACCTCGTTGGCTAAATCTCATAATCCCTTTGGATGGAGAAACTTTCAAGAACACAAAATCTCCAACCAAAAACTCAAGTGGTCTCCGTCGAGCATCCGCATAACTCTTTTGTCTACTTTTAGCTGTCTTAAGCCTTTGACAAATCAGTTTAACATCCTCATAGGCTTGTTCAACCAAATCTGGAGCCAACAACTTACGCTCGCCCACTTCTTCCCACCCAATCGAAAATCGACAGCTTCTACCATATAAAGCTTCATATGGTGCCATCTCGATGCTTGCCTGATAGCTATTATTGTAAGCAAACTCAGCCAATGGTAGATGGTCATCCCAAGAGCCTTTAAAATCCATAGCACAAGCTCTCAACATATCCTCGAGCGTCTGAATTGTGCGCTCGGACTGTCCATCAGTCTGCGGATGAAAAGCTGTGCTAAAATTCAACTTAGATCCCATGGTTTCTTGAAAATGCTCCTAAAAGTAAGAGGTAAACCTGAAATCTCTATCGAATGCGATGCTCACTGGAACTCCATGTAGTCTTACAACTTTTTTTACATACAAGTCTGCCAAAGCACTAAGTGTGTCTGTAGACTTCATAGGTAGGAAATGCGCTGACTTAATTAGTCTATCCATGATTACCCAAATACCGTCATGATTCCTCTTGGTCCTGGGCAATCCCATGATAAAATCCATCGTAATGTGCTCTCATTTCCACATAGGTATAGGCAGAGGGTGTAGCAATCCTGCTGGTCTTTGGTGCTCTACCTTGACTTGTTGACATGTGAGACATTTTGCCATAAAATCAACTATGTCTCTCTTCATGCCAGTCCACCAATACACCTTGCGAAGATTCTGATACATCTTCGTATTTCCTGGATGTAACGTGTACTTAGTCGCATGTGCTTTAGTCAAAATCAGCTTCTTCAACTCATCATCATTAGGAACACATATACAGTTATTAAAGCTCAAAATTTCATCATGACTCACATTAAACTCTGAGGGCATACCTGACTGAATCTGACTCATAGCCTCAATACATCTATCATCTTCCTTTGAGAAAACCGAATTCTATCCATCAATTTAGGCTCAATCCTCAAACTAGCCATTATTCCAAATTGCTCATAAGACATAACATTGAGGTTGAGGCTTGCAAACTGCTCAATCAACTCATACTCTTTTATCATCATATAAGCTACCATTCCCATATGCTTCCGGCTTAGAGCATCCGCAACCACATTGGCTTTCCCTGGGTGGTACAAGATCTCACAATCATAGTCTTTTAGGAGCTCGAAACATCTTTTTTGCCTTATGTTCAATTCGCTTTGAGAGAACAAGTATTTCAGACTTTTATGATCCGTAAAGATCTAAAATCTCTCACCACACAAGTAATGCCTCCATATCTTCAGAGCAAATACTACTGCAGCTAACTCCAAGTCATGAGTTGGATAGTTCTTCTCATGGTCCTTTAATTATCTAAAACCATATGCTACTACCTTACCATCCTGCATTAGTACACATCCCAACCTTGCCCTAAGGCATCATTATACATCGCGAATCCACCAAAACCACTAGGAATGGTGAGGATAGGTGTCGTCATCAGCCTGCGCTTCAACTCTTGGAAGTTATACTCACAGGCATCATTCCACTCATACTTCACTTCTTTGCGCGTCAAGCGCGTTAATGGGGCAGCTAACTTTGAGAAACCCTTTACAAATCGTCGATAGTAGCCAACTAGACCCAAGAAACTCCTTATCTCTGTCACTGTCTTCGGTCTCTCCCATTGAATTACCGCTTCAATCTTCAATGGATCAACCTAAACTCCATCTTTACTGATTATATGACCCAAAAAGGAAATATGATCTAGTCAGAAATCACACTTACTTAGTTTGGCATACAATCCTTGATCTCTGAGGGTTTGAAAAAGTATCTTTAAATGCTGCTCATGCTCTTCTCGAGATCTCGAGTACACCAATATGTCATCGATAAAGACAATGACAAACCGGTCCAAGTACTGTTTGAACACATCATTCATCAGGTTTATAAAAGCCGCGAGTGCATTAGTTAAACCAAAAGGCATCACTAGAAATTCATAGTGTCCATACCGTGTCCTTAATGCAGTCTTAGGGATATCTTCAATTCGGATCTTCAATTGATGATATCCCGACCTCAAGTCTATCTTGGAAAAGACTTGTGCACCCTCGAGCTGATCAAAGAGGTCATCAATCCTGGGAAGAGGATACTTGTTCTTGATCGTAACTTTATTCAGCCATCGATAGTCTATATACAACCTCATACTACCGTCTTTTTTTCAGACAAAAAGCACAGGAGCACCCCAAAGAGATACGCTAGGTCGTATGAATCCCTTATCCAGCAACTCCTGAAGCTGCTTCTTCAACTCTTCCAATTCCACAAGGCCATCCGATAGGGTGATCTCGAAATAGGTTCCTGGTACCAAATCGATCGTAAACTCTACTTTCCTATCCGGAGGAAGCCCTAGAAGATCATCCGAAAATACTTCGGGAAAATCCTTGACTACAAGAATTTCATGAAGTCTGAGACATTTCTTTTCTGCGTCCACCACATAAGCTATGAATCCTTCACATAACCACGCATACTTTTCATTACTTCTTTTGCAATTAAATCAAGAAATGAACATACTTTAGCATTAATCACTTGCAAAATTTACAACATAGCTAACAAGTAAAGATAAGGTTACATTTTTAGCATAAAAATCTAACATCACATGATTCTTAGCTAACCAATCCATACTCAAGATAACATCAAATCCATACATAGTTAGCAGGATTAGGTCAGTTATTGATTCTCTTTCTCCTACCCGTAGCTTACAATTACAATACACTAATTCCGTCATTTTTTATTCTTTAAATGGTGTGCTTATTTGCAACAAGTGTCCTAACGGCTCAGGCTCACTAGGTATTCTTATAGCAGTCATAGGTGAAACAAATGAATGCGTAGAGCTTGGATCAAACAGTGCAGTCACATTCATATCAAACAAGTAAATCTTACCTTTAATCACCTTAAACGAGGCATCTGTAGACTCTTCATTGATGGCAAACACTCGTCCTTGGGTCACAACTTTCTTTCCCTTTTCGGTAGCAATGACCTTAGGCTGTGGTTGAGGGGTCTTTTCTGATTCCTCAAACGTCCTCAAATTCCTCTTGGGACAATCTCTGATCATGTGTCCATGTTCACCATATTTAAAACATATGCCACTTGTCAATCGACATGGCTGTGTTCCATGAAACTTCCCGCATTGCTCATATCTTTGTATCGTACTGATGGCTACAGTGAACACTAGTCAGGTGACATCTATAGCACTGAGGGCTGGACTAGAGCTCCTTAGCCATTAACATATACAGAAGTGCATAATCATTAAGTACATCGTAGTCTCAAAACATTTGTCATATAGCTATTCGCTGTGACATTTATACTTTCTTGAAATAAGCTTTGAAACATCTTTTCAGATAGGGCAGTCGACTGGTCTCATAGGGCAATCGGCTGTAGCTTCATATTTTCGTTTATCGAAATTATTTTCTTTTATAAAATTTCGATATTTTTATTTTCTGAAAACACATGGGGAAATCGACTGGTCCAACATAACAATCAACTGGTTTCGAAACAGAATGCTTTTCAAGAAATGGCAGTCGACTGGTCATATAGCAGTCGACTGTTTTTGAAACAAAATGCTTCTGAAAATAGGGCAGTCGACTGGTCTTATAGGCAATCAGCTGGTTTTGAAACAAAATGCTTTTCTTTGTAAAAGTAGTTGACTTGTACATATGGCAGTCGACTGGTTTGAAACAGAATGCATACTGGGAAAATAGCAGTCGATTGGCTTACATAGCAGTCGACTGGTTTGTCTAGATTTTCGAAAAACTACGTTTTGGTTGTCTCTAAGCAGTCGGGTGCTTCAAACCTAATTGGTACTAGGAGTAAGACCTGAAAATGACATTTCCTGCATAAAATCCAGCTTGTACTTCTCTCCAAAACACTTCAAAATACATCAAAAACATGTGGTCATAACCACCCTATGTCCGTTATATAAATTACTTACCTCAATTACTTTGAGAACACGAAATCACTTGGTTGCACCAACCCTAGCCTTTCACTTCTTCAAATCTGTAAACATCATCACAATTCAAACCCTTAAGAAATTGCCATAAACATGTTATACCAACTCAGTACAACTCCATACCATAAACATAATTGAAAGAATCATCTTCTTCTCTTACCTTTGCTAGTAACCAAAATTTCAGACTTTGAGATCTTCTCCAATACTTGGATTCAATCTACCAAACTTCGAATATAGCTTAGTCTAGTGACAAGGATCGATTTTTGTTCAACTTGCTAATTGAATCGATGGAAGAACAAGGTGGTTTGTCAAGGTGATGGGGAATGGAAACTTGGGAAAAATGGAGGAAACGTGAGGGAGAGCTGGAGCGTTGCTGCCGTAGGGGTGATGGGAGATGAAGATGACTCTTGCACTTGCATTAAATGCCTCCCTATCTCTTTAATCATCTCAGCCATGTTTTGACCCTTTGACCATTTAATTATGCTTCTTCCATTCATATGCCGCATGTCTTTTATTACCAATCAAAAATTTGATTTTGATTCTTCCCTCATACTCCAAATATTTTCTTGATATCAACATAAATTCTTTGATTAATTGACTTTCAATTCCTTTATTTCTTCATATGATTCATACATCATTGATACGTCAAAACTTCATGTTTACTTAATCATTTCTATTTGAAATACTTTACAAACATGGAAAATTATATGAAATTGGGGATTTCACATTACTATTATCTATCTCATTTAACATTTTATGCTTCATTGATTATTGTTGCTTTAAATTGATACCATGTATGCTTTATGTGCTTTATGAGTTGCTGTGTATGATACATGCTCTTTCTTATAATTATGCCGCTAACCTTCCTTTGCTTAACTTCAATGCACTTTTTAAGGGAAAACTTCTTTCCTTTGTATTGATTTCTTTTGCAATGACAAGAAAAGGGAGGATATATGGTTAGTAAATTGATTTTGAAAATCATGCATTAATCAAAGGGGAGCAATTTTAAAAATGAAAGCAAATTTACATTAAGTTTTGTCATATTAAAAAGGGGGAGATTGTTTGCTTTAAATTGATTCATATTTTTTATATGACAAAAACATATTTTTTATATGACAAAAACTTAAACACATTTATATGAATAATTCATTTTGTAAATTTTTTCATATACCTAAATTTTTTACAAACCATTTCACAAAATATTTAATCAATATAAGACCATGATTTAAATGATATATCTTAGTCGGTCTTACTTGATTTAGAAATGATTTTTGGAAAATCAAACTTAGTAATTTTCTTAAAGATTTATTGAAAATAATTTAGAAGTTGCTTGGTAATTTTTGGGCTCAATTTCATGCATCTAAAGTCATGCTATACTTTAAAGGAAATTAAAAATTATTTAAATATGATTTTCTACATTTAAAAGTGCCTAGGATAGCAAAATTAGACTAAGGGAATGATCCCTCTTGCCAGGCATTGATCCCTTTAAATTCAATAGCTCCTTCCTTGTTTCACAAAATCGAAGGATTGATCCCTTATAGATGGGCATCGATCTTCCCTTTGTTTCCAAGCTAAATTGTGTAGGTTTATAAGGCAGGCATCGATCCCCTTGCTTCAGGAATTTTCTAACGACTAGTTTTATGAGAGTGGTGATGGGAACAAATGCATTTAATGCTTCACCAACCTTCTCCAACATGGATGGGCATATAAATAGTTGCATTAAAGATCAATAATGTCAAGAGAAATACTATGCTATCATCTTTAATCTTGAAAGAGCAACTTTGAGCATCAAATTCCTTCTCTCATATTATTCATCTCTCTTATGCTTTTCAAATTTATAAACCCTTACCTTTGAGCGATCAATCTTTGTTTACAAACACTTTCCAATTCACTATCTTGAAATTAAGAGAGAGTAACCATTGTGAGGATTCATTATGAGTGATTGGGTAGTCATTTGATAAGTGGTTTTGTCAGAGCTTCGCCCGTCTCACCAGGCCGTCGGCGAGCATCCCCTAAGCTCCCCGCGCCCCAGGTTTACCCTGACATGTCAAGGCCTCGCCCGTTTCACCAGGTCGTCGACAAGCATCCCCTAGGCACCCTGACCCCAGGTTTGCCTTGACAGCGTGAGATGGGTGATCGCCCAACACATACAAACATATTGTTTGCTTTGGGCGGTCGCCCACCCTCATGGCTTTATTCCCACACTAGGACACGTCCATGCATGTTCGAACCCAAGACCTCACAAGTACATGGGTTCTACATGCATCATACCATTTGGACAACTCGTTTTATTGTCAAAGCCTAGCCTGTCTCACCAGGCCGTCGACGAATGTCCCCTAGGTGTCTCACACCCCAGGTTTACCCTAAAATGTCAAGGCCTCGGCCGTTTCACCAGGCCATCGGCGAGCATCCCCTAAGGGCCCTTGTCCAAATCATATGAGTGTTGTAGAACCCATGTACTTATGAGGTCTTGTGTTCGAACATGGAATGATGCATCCCAGTGGGGAATAAAGCCGTGAGGTGGGCGATCACCGAAGCGGACAATACGATGGTGAGGATGGGCAATCGCCATCTCATGTTGTAAGGGGCGACCCTGCTGTATGGAATAGATTAGGTCCTTACAGGTTTCTTTCTAAGCCTTTAAAAGGAACTGTAAATAGGTCTCACAAATCGACAAAGACGTGTGTAGAATATTCACTTGGATTAGTGGAATCACCTACCTTGACAAGGAGCTCAAGGAGAGAGGACGTAAGCACAAGTTGTGGCTAAACCTCTATAAAATCTTGTTTGCACTCCCTTTTCCCTTATTTCTTTACTTTAAGAAAGTTAATTTCCATATTATTTATGCTTATTTGATTGATTGGGTTGACAAATTGCATTAAAGTAGCAAATTATCATTAAAATAATTCACTGCTCTCTAGTTTTGACTCAAAACTTATGTTTGAAATTTAATTGTTGTTAAAGTAATGTTATTGTTCTTTTATCTACAAACTAATTAGGTTGATGTTTGAACTAAAGCTATGCTTTTTGGTTGTTACTTGCTAATAATAAAGTTTAAGGGAAGATGTCTAGATTACTTTAGCATATTATATATCTGTGTTTAAAATAGTTACTATTATAAAAATGTGATATTTGATCAATTATTGTTATTATTATCAAATCAAAGTTATTTAATGACATATAATTGATAAATTTTGATTTTTGTTGATTGTTTTAAATTTTTTGTTATTATTGATTGTTATAATTTGTGTAATGAAAGTAAACATGTAAATAATATATTAATATTTTTGTCTTAAATTATTTGTTAATTACTGATATATAACAACGAAAAAAACACGATTTTAAATAAAAAAAAGGTAATCTATTTAATAGATGGATGGAATATAGTTTTTTCGTAACCATGTCTAATATCATGTATTAAACTACATATACAAAAAACTGCATTCTATGATACCCGAGAAAAGATTACGATTGAATATACAACGATTATATAAACGTAGTCTTTTGTCATAGACTACATTTTTTAAATATAGTTTTTTAAGCTTTTATGTTATAGTGCCTTTTAATCTTTAACTCACAAATCCCAACCTTACATGCCCCAAATTAAATAAACAGTAAAAAAAACATAAGAACAAAAATAAATAAATTAACTAATTAATCGTGTAAAGAAATAAACATAAATAAACTAAATATAAATATATACGGAAAAGAAAAAAATAGGACCATTACACTAACTAAGAAAAACAGTTGTACCGAATCAAAATCTTTTTTTTTTCTGGTTTTCCTATATTGGTTATTTAACCTTTTTACATTTTTTAGTTTTTTCCAAGGAAAAGAACCAAAACAAGTATAATAATAATTATAACAGTGTGAATAGAATAATTATCTCATACATCGTTAATAGAATTTTTTTAGTTCATAAACGGGTTAAAATCATGACATATGTCTTATTTTATTTATTTTTATTTTCTTAATACTTTTAAAAGAAATATATCATGATCCTAATTTCACTTATGGAGTCAAAAAATTTTGTTGATGATATAAAGAATGGATTTATATATGATGCACTGACGATGTATCGTTTCTATACACTATCAATGTACCAGAGGTTGACACCTAATCAATAGGCCCTTATATGCAAATATAAATAAATTTATTTATATTTGCCCATAAGGGTATTGATGAGGTGTCAACATCTGATGTATTGACAGTGTATAGAAACTATACACTATGAGTGCATCATATATAAACTCATAAAGAATATTAATCCATAAAAATAATTGGACTATTGGCCGGGTTACTATTGGGTTCAAAACCCAACTGCAAATCGAGGTCCAAAAAGCAAATCCTGAAGCCTAAAAACAAATCTAGAAACTTCAATTAAAAATTTTCAAGCCTCTATTAGCAATTCAAAAGCCAAATACGGTTTAATTTGGACTTGAATTAATTACAAATTCAAATGAAATCCAATGAGGCAATTGATTTAATAATCAATTTCGGATTAATTAAAATTATCTAAAAAAATGACTTTTTAATAGACTTTGAACAAATGGGATGTTTATAGTTAAATATTATGTTTATGTCTATGTTTATCTTTTATTAAAAAAAAATTCAATTGAGTTAGAATCTAATGTGTACAAATTTAAAATAAAATATTGGTATATAAGTATGAATAATAAAATAGATATGTTCTTGGACCGGATTACCCGTCTAAACCTAAAAGCCCGTTTTGATTTTGGATGGATTTAAACAAAAATATTAAGTCTGTTAAATCGGTTTGAGCTAACAAATGAGGTCCGATTAAAAAATAAGTCAAACATTGGTCTTGCACTTAAAAATCTAGGCTCGGCCTCACTCGTTTTTGTTAGTAACATTAAAAAGAATTATACCTTGTTAATTAATAATTAAAATGATTCATTTCATATGTTACCAATAAATAATCTTATAATTGTAATTCTATAATATATGATACATTTACCTTAATCATGAAAAATAACATCATAAAAATTTTGACTATCAGTTCAAGTAATATATTTAAACTTTTCTATGTAAAATTTCTAAGGAATAAAAATTTTATAACATAACCATTAAATTACAGAATTTTTTTATAAGAAAAAAATGGACAAGCTTGGTCAGAGTTGGGTTTTATTATTGTTTGTAAAAGTGGGTTTAGACAAAATATCAGACCTGAATTTTGGACCCAATCGGTCTTGGGCTCACGTGAAATCCTAACATATACTGCTTAGACTCGGCCCAAAGTTGGCCTGACATGGAGCATAGGTCTATAATAAAATATGTGAAATTATTATCTATATATTTAATCAAATGTTATTATGTTTTTATTTTTTAATAAGAATGTGGACACTGTTTCCAAACTTGTAAGTTACTGTATATTTTGATCGAAGGTCTCACAATTTTGTCTACAAAAGGTGCCTCACAAGTATGGTTTTAAGTCTCTCTATATATATTATAGTAAATCCTTACAATATTTCGATGTGGGAGTGAAGTGTTACAAACCCCTTGTTCTTTAAGCTTGTCGTCCTTAATCACCAAGGCTAGCACGGAATAAAATCAAGATCACATCAAGCGATAGGATTTTAGAGGTGGCTATCTAAAGGTAGTCCCATCATGTAGTATTTAGCTCATGTAGTTCCCATATCATGACTGGCCACTTTAACCCACACTCAACTTGTGAGATGTTATCCGATTTGACCTGAACTTTTCATCATTTTGTCCTATAAAAAGCGTCTCACAAGTATATTATAGAATATCCTATCAATATCTTGATTTGAGATTGGGGCATTATAAAAGATACATATTACAAAAAAAAATTATATATACAACAAAAAGAACTTTCAATATTTATGGAATAGTACATTCATTGAAGAAATGGATATAAGAATTAGACTAAACTCATTTATAATAGGATTTAAATACATGATTCAAAAATTTTAAGATATTCTCTTTGTGATTGAGAGAAGATCTCATCCAGTACTATCTCTTTTTAATCATCTTATTATCCCAAATTAAATTAAGGATAATTATCTAATATATCGTTAGTGAAGTTTTTTAACTTCACAAATGGGGTTAGGATGATCACACATGTCCTGTTTTATTTATTTTTTATTGGATTAATATCTCATACACCGTTAGTGGAGTTTTTTTACTCCACGAGTAGGGTTGGGATCTACTAACAGTGAATGGGATAATTATCATTTTTTATTTTCTTAATATTTTAAAAGATATGTTTAATGATTCTAACACCGCTTGTAGAGTCAAAAAACTCCACTAACGGTGCATTAGATATTAATCATTATATTAAATAGTTTGAGATAGAGAAATTTTAAAGTGAAACTTTACAGAAATGTAATTGACATTCACAAATGAGTACAACTGAACATCTTTAAATTAATCTTATTTAAAGTAATGATCTCTCTAAATTAGTAAAACAAATACTTATCTAGACTCAGGGCACTATAAAAAATTAGTAAATCCTTTTATTATAATAATTAATAATTTCGCTTTAGAACGTTTGCAGTATTTCAGTCTCAACTGTCACATAAATTAATAATTGATAAAAATACAAAATATATTGTAGTATATTTAAGAATGAAAAAAAACACTTCAAGATGCTAATTTGCATAAAGCCATCATATTTGAGTTATTTACTTTAAAAACTAGAAAATACAACATATATTACATAAGCTATATTTCCAATGAGATTTTGGAAGGAACTTATCAACCGAAATCAGATTTTTAACGAAATTAAATGTCATAGAGTTATTGAGAAAATTTTATAAATGTGAGAATTAAACAGACATATTTTTAACACAAAATAATAATTTACAAAATAAGACTTTAAATTAATATCTCTTTAAATTAATGCTCAATGATAGATCCAAAATGTATTAATTTACGAGGTTTTACTGTATATGCATTCTCGTAATATGAGTGCTGTACCACTAATGTAATATGAAAGACTAGAATTAAGGAACAGTAGAATAACTGAAAGTGAGGCTTGTCATTGCATATTGTCCCATAAATCAAATAGTATCTGCTTTTCAGATAGATTTTAGCAAGTTTGAGCACCGCAAAAAAACCAGTATATTCAGCAATAAGTTTCTTCTTTTATCAAAGTTGATACCTTTACATATGGCTTTTGCAGTTTTTACACCTCAACTAGGAGTTTTGCAGTCATAACCAATTACTTTGTATTGGTGAGTGATCAGAGTTTGAAGGCCATCTTTGCCGAGAAACCTTTTTATTTTCTTTACCAGCCGTCCTGCGGAATGTTTAACAGTGCTGGAGATAGCTTCTAATTAACCTTATTTGAATTGTGAAGAAGGAGCTTTTGATTTTGAATAAAGAGATTCCGAGCCTAGCTTACTAGCTCTTCTTTTTCTCCAATCGGATCTAAAATGGCAGGCTCTCAAAAGAAAAGTAAACTTGATTCAAAGAGTTCTAACTGGTTTCTACGCACATCGATGATTCTCAATTCAGTTTTTTTTTTTCTCTATATATTCCACATGGGTTCTGCTTATTTTGATATTAAACATATAGTTTCTAAAGCCATGCAACCTTTCATACACGATCTAAGAATTAATAAAGCAAAACCAAAGCAAAGCAAAGAGATAGAAGAGCAAAGAAAAAGCCAAGAGCGATTGGGAAGCCGATGGGAGATACTGTGGACTGGTAGTTGGCTTGGCAGCATTTGATTCCAAATTGTCGGCTGTGTCTACCATTTTAGTCTGTGCACACAAAAGACAAATGTTGAGAATCTTCTTTTGTATTTCCTGACGATATGTTGCTTTCTTGCTGGTTTTGGGAGCCCATTGGCCCCCATCCCCAGCTGCTGTTATCTGGAACTTAAAAGTTATTGTTCTCAATTACCACTTTGTCCCTGATTTGTAGGGTGTAGGTGCTATTTTTGCCTGCCCGGGACCAACCCTTGTATTAGGACGGCAGTCCAAATGTAGCCGATAATAGTAAGAATCTCTCCTCTTTGCAATATAACTAGAACTCTTCAATTCATAGATTGTGGTTCAGTTGAGGAGAAAAACTTTTAGGTTCAATGCCCACTAAACACACTTTTGGAAAAGATGAGGAGCCTTAACTATGACGAAACTCCAAACAAGATTAATCTCAAATTGTTAAAATAGATAAAAATACTAGTGATTTACACACAAAAAAAAAAAAAAACTAGAACTCACCAATTCCAACTATAATATCTTTTTTCCCTCGTAAAAAAGCTATAATATTGTTAGAAAATTAGATAAATAACAGGCAGAAACTCAGTTTCATTCATGCATCAACATAACGATTGAATACAACAAAATTTCAAAACTCTCATCAAGTGCAATTTTTTGAAAAAGTTATATGTAAGAAACCAATTTAGTTGTAGACAATTAATTACAATTTAATATATGACTTTTCAAAAAAAATACTTATTTTATTTATTCTAATTCTGAAATTAGAAAAAAATAAAAGTAAAAGATTAATTTTATTCACCTATCTCAATATTAATTTGTTCAGCTAATTCAAGTGCATAATTTTTATTTTAAATACTCATTAGCCCACTAAAACAAAGCCCACTAAGCTCATACTTGGTCCACTGGCCTAATTCTATTAACTAAAGTGTGAAGACCAAAAACAGTTTACGATCTTGCATGGGCTGAGGAATTTAGTTCTGAGTCCAAAGAAATTCAATCTAACGAAGTGGTTAATATGTAATTTGGTTAAGTTAATTAAATTAATTAATTAATAGACGGGAAAGCCTAATCTAAAAATTTTTTATAAGCCCGACTACATGGGCTAATGAATAATAAATAAAAGCCTGCTTGATAATAAGGTCTGGCATGAGAGACCAACCCAGTTGGGAAATTCTATAGTAAGGTCACAAATTTTGACCTTATTATAAGGTCAACGTAAAAAATATATGATTAAGCGTAAATTTAAAGTTATTAGGCATAAAAAAATGTTAGACGTACCGTAAAAATGTGATTATCAATATAAATATTAATATCAATAGATTTAAACACATGATAATTTTGCTATAATATATGTTTATGTTAATTATCATGTGTTTACATACTTCTAACATATTTTACGCCTAATAACTATAGATTTATGCTAAATCATGTATTGTTTACATTAATTTTAAGTTAATTATCAAGTATTTACGATACGTCTAATATTTTTTATGTTTAATGACTTTAAATTTACGTTTAATCATATGTTTTTTACGTTGACCTTATAATAAGGTCAAAATTTGTGACCTTACTATAGAATTCCCCAACTGGGAGTCAATACATTGAAGGAGTTTCAATTTGAAAAACGTTTACAAATAGTTTCCAGCTTAAAGACAGCGGTGGAAAACTCTCAACGTTGAAGAGCAGACACTTGATTTACCATGAACATCAGTAGCGGTTGCATTAAGGAGGCGTTCGGTTGGTGGAAAGTGGGTTTTTTTGCCGAAATCTTACTTCTCGTAATCAGTTTACTTTGTTTAGATTTTACATATTTCTTTTCATTGAGAAATTGAATTTTTCAACAGTATCAAAATGGGTAAATTGGGGAAAAACTCCTTTAGAAATTGACTAAAGGGTCAAAAAAAGACATTAGAAAGAAAATAGTTTTTATAATTGAACCCCTAACTTTTTTTCACAATCAATTAAACTTTTATATTTCAATTTTTACTCAATTAAGCTTTTTTCGTGGATGGAAACCGTTAAATCCGTATGGGAACTATTAAATCCATACAGCACACATGACCCAAAAATAACAGGTCTAACGGATTTCGTATAAATAAAAGTTCAATTGAGTGAAATTGAAAATATAAAGTTCAATTGATTGCATAAAAAAGATAAAATCTCATTTATGAAACCTTTTATTATTCAAGGGCTTTTTGAAATTCTAAACATAATAAAAAACTCTCTTTACGACCAATTATTAAATACAGTCCAAGCAAAAATTAAAATTTCTCTTATAACCATTACAACTCAAATCAATTTCTTTAATCGTTCTTTAAACCTTTAGACTTTCATACTCCTAAACCACGGCCAATCTAGAAACCAATAAACAACCACCACTTCTCGCCAAGGTCATTATAACCCAAATCAACTTCCCATTTAACCTTTCTTCAAACCTTTAAATTTTTATACCCCTAAACCACCACTATACCTAGAAACCAATGGCCGGCCACTCTGTCGACTAGAGGTGGTTACGGGCCGGACCGGGCCGGTTTTCACCGGTTCCGGCCCTAACCACACGAGAACCGGTCCAAACCGGTATTAAACCGGTCCGGTTCGGACCGGTTCTATATATTATGAGAGGCGAATCGGCCCGGTTCGTTGGACCGGTTCGCCTCAAAACCGGACCGAACCGGTTTAAACCGGTTCGGTCCATTTTTTTTTAATTTTTATTTTTAAAAAAATTATATTAATTTATTTTAATATATATTAATATATTTTAATAATTTAATGTAGTAAATTTATTTTTATAATAAATAATGTTAATAGTTTAATTTAACAATAATTTATTATAAGAATATAAGTTATATTATAATTTATTTAATTAATGTAACAATAATGTAAAAACAAACTATTATAAAATTATCTAATAAAATTATTGTTATAATAAATTAAAGTTATATTATGAATATAATATTATGATAAAATGATATTTGATTCAAAATACAAATAATGATTTTATGAATATTATTATATTCATTTTGCATATCTTTATTTATATTCATTTTGCATTTAAAATAATTTATTATATTTGAAATATCATTTACTTAATATTTATTCATTTATTTAATATGTTTTTAAAATATTAATTCATTTTGTATTTTAAATATTTATTTATTTTAAACATATATAAGTATAACATTAATTAATTTGGTATGTAATAATAATAATAATAATAACAACAACAACAACAAAGGAGAAAAAGGAGAGAGTAGGAGACCAAAGATTTTTTACGTGGAAAACCCCTTCAAAAGTTAGAAGGGTAAAAACCACGGGACCGTAGTCCATAAAAATATTCACTATGACTAAACTTATTTACAATTTTACATACAATTTAGAAAAAAAAAATTATTCTCTACTCTTCATAATTTATACGGATTGCCTTGGAAATTTCTTCCTCCTCTTCTGAATTATTATCAGCAAATTCATTGGCCATTCCAAGTTTGACATTGCGCGATTCCGCATCAAACCAATCTTTAAGGCATGTTAACATGCACAATGAATCCGGATTAAGAGTGGTTCGATGGTCTCCAATAATTCTTCCACACGTCGAGAATGCGGATTCCGAAGCAACAGAAGAAACTTGCACCGCAAAAACATCTCGGGCCATGGAAGCTAAAACTGGAAATTGTTTTTGGTTTTCTTTCCACCATTGGAGAAGATCAAAGTTATCATCTATAGAAAAGTCTTGACTTAAGAAAAATCCTAGCTCATTGAAGCTAGAACTCCGTCGAGTTGTTGATCCCGATCCCGATCCCGATCCGCTCGCTTTTCCTTTTAGCTTCATTCTCTTCTTTGCTGCTTCCTTAATTGCGTTTAAAATTCCTTTTCCTTTTTTGCTACTTTCGGTTTCTTCGTATGAATCTTCTTCTTCTCGATTAAAGTTGAATTGCTCCCTTTCTGTTTCATAAACACTAAACAATTCTCGAAAAAGATTGTTAATTGAGGACTTTTGATCCTCAATAGAATCAAGACCAAGAAATTCTTTATAACAATCAAAAAAAATTTCTATATTTACCTCACCTTGACTAGGATCTAGTAAAGTTGCAATACAATAAATAGGAGGAATTATTTCCCAATATTTTTAAAATTTTTCCTCCATATCATATACAAAAGAACTTAAAGTTTCATGATTCCTAAATTTTACAAATTTGTCAAACATTGTGTAGATAATAGGAACAAAATACGGTGTAGTTGGATAAAATTGAGTTGAAAATCTTTCGGTTGCATCTTTAAAAGTAGATAATAAATCAACACAATATTCAATAAAAGTCCAATCTTCTTCAAAAAGTACTAAATGTGTGCTATTTGTATAATTGTTATAAAAAGGAGTAACAAGTTCTTTATAAGGTAAAATAGAAGAAAGCAAACGATGAAGTGAATTCCATCTTGTTTCCACGGGAAGTGGAAATGCTTTAACAGGTATATTATTTGTTATACAAATTTGCTTCCATTCACGTTTATTACTTGGTGTGCGAATCCATTTTGCTAAAATTTTAATTTTATCAATTGGACCTATGCTAGTACCAGTACCACTAGAACTAAAACCACTTTGAACACATAAATTTATAATATGACATGCACATCTTGCATGAAAAAATATGCCTTGCATAACAGGGTTTAAACTTTTAATTAAATGAGGAATAGCTGCAGTATTACTTGAAGCATTATCAAAAGTAATAGCAAAAACTTTATTATTTTCTAGTCCATATAATTTACAAACTTTAGTAATATATTTATGAATAGTATATGAATTATGTGCTTCTTCTATTACATCTAAAGATAAAATTCGTTTTTGCATAGACCAATCTTCATCTATCCAATGACAAGTTATAACAAGATAACTTATACCATTAGTACTAGTCCATATATCACTAGTTAAACTAACCCTAGATGAAATATTACTAAGTTTATCAATTAAAGCTTGTCTATATTCTTTAAACATATCCATGCAATCTCTTTTTAATGTATGTCTAGAAACAGATTTATATGCGGGTTGTAAATATTTACAAACAAATTCTTAATATCCTGTTTTTTCACAAATTGTGAATGGTTGTTCAGTTCTAACTACAAATCTAACTAAACCACGTCTAGCTTGAACATTATCAAAATTAAAATTTTTTCCACTATCATGCGTATTAATTTGAGATTGTTTACCTTCTAAAATTTCATTTTCTTGGGCATCAGGATTAATTTTATGTATAGTAATTAAATGCCTTTTATACGTACCTGTACCGCCACCACCTCCACCAGAGTTATAAGAGTAAACGCCTTTGCACAATTTACAGATGGCACAATATTTATTCGTCTCACCTTCTTTTGCTACAATGTCGAAATACTCCCATACCCTGCTTGTTTTTTTTCGACTAAATTTCGGTCTTGATGATGTAGCAGCAGTGGTGGCAGCTGATGATTGTGTTTGAGCATGACTTCCTCCACGACCACGACCAAACGATGGTGCCAAAGGAAGCTCCTCCTCCGGATGAATATCGGGTTCGATTTCATTAAATGATTCGTCACCCAAATTAGGAATTTCAGTGGAACCAAAAGGTCGAGAAACAGAGCATGAACGACGAAAGAAATTTGACATTTTTATATTTTTTTTGAAAATAAATATATGTTAAAATTTTAAAAAATAGATGTATGATAATATATTGAAATTTAAAAATTGAAACTTGAAAATTAAAAGTAAAATTTGCAAAATTATAAAATAAAAAGAAAAATGAAATTTATAAAGAAAATGATGATATTATAAATTTGGAATAAGGAATATATATAATATATTAGAATTTGAAAATTAAAAGAAAAATTTGTAAAATTATAAAATAAAAAGAAAAATGAAATTTAGAAAGGAAATGATGATATTATAAATTTGGAATAAGGGAATTTAAGTGAATTTGAGAGAGTTTGAGTGAATATTGAGAGAGTATGTGAGTGAAGAGAATAAGAGTAGATGAATATAGGTAGTAGATTTGAGAGAAAATATAGAAGAAATGTAAATGAAAATAGAAGATTATAGAGATATTTATAGGAAAAAATTAGAATAAAAAATTAAAAAAAATTAAAAAAAAAAGATTGATGGGCAACGGCCAAAATGGCCGTTGCCCATCAAACACAGAGCAGAGGCAAGCCTCTGCTCTACATATTGCAGTTGCACTGCACTACTGCAGTGCAACTACAACTCTGCAACAAGGGCTAGGCTGCCACTGCGTGCGCAGTGGCAGCCTAGCCCCTTTTTATTTTTTTTTAATATAATTAAAATAAAAAAAAAAGGAAAAGCAAAATTGATGGGCAACGGCCAAATGGCCGTTGCCCATCAAAGGCAGACTCGCAGAGGCAAGCCTCTGCGAGTCTGCAACACGCTGCAATTGCACTGCAGTGGAACTGCAGTTCTTTTTTTTTTTTACCGGTCCGGTTTTGAACCGGGCCCTTAACGGGCCCGGTTCTTAACGGGCCGGGCCCTTACCGGGCCCGGTTTTAGATAATTAAAACCGGTCCAGCCCGTTAACATGACGGGCCGGGCCGGTTCCGAACCGATACAGTACCGGTTCGGATATTGGGCCGGATTGACCCGATCCGGTTACGAACCGGGTCGGGCCAACCCGGCCCAATAAGCATCTCTACTGTCGACTGCCACTTCTTGCTGTCAATCACAAGAAACTGACAGTAGTTTGCTTTTAAAAAATCTCAAAGCGTTCATTTTTTATTCTCTTTTTTCTTATCTAATTAGTCTTTAAAAAAATACACAGAAAGTCCAAGATCTAATGTTTAACTCCATGACTTCAATCTTACATATAATGTGTGACGTCCATTTTACCTTAAATTTTGAGCTAACTTTTTCTCTTCGATCATTATGGTTAGGCTGTTTGTCGAGTCATTATTTAGATCTTATTTCTTTCAACTCATTTCATTCTAATGATTCTCATTACAAAAATATGAAAACCTCAATGTTTTATATATACATATATATATATATATTAAATGACACATTTTCATTTCAACCCACATGAACTTTAACTATCAACATTAAACACTATTTACATCCCTGGTACTAATACAAAAGTACTTTGCTGTACTGTACAAATAGTTTGAACATGTAAGAAAATACAATATAACTTCAAAGTATAAATGGTCGCCTCGAAGGAATATTGTTCAAAAGATAGTGATCTCCCACAGACTACTACAGATAATCTAGAAAGGGAAAAGATGGGGTGAGCTTTCACCCAGTAAGAAACACATATAAAATAGCAGATACTATGCAACTAACATGCATGTATCCTAATAATGCTAAGACATTCTCATGAACTTTCTTTAACAATGACATAGTGTTATACAAGGAAAGAATTTCTATAACCGGTTAGGAATATTAGGTTGAGTATGGAAGGATGCTTTAAAGCATCTCACTTGTCCTAGTCCCTAGGTTCAATTATAGGGAAATTTTTATGAAATCTTCACAGAGAAGGACTACATGAGTTAGAACCAAAGTTCCATTTCTTTTCTAACTTCCATAACAATACTATGTAATATAAAATATTTATTCATCAAGTTAATAAATGGTAGTAAGCAATAAGATTATGTCATTGAATATATGTCACAACCCAAAGGCCAATGACGTCCACTTAACACTTACCTTATTGATTTTAGAAAATTTCGAACTAAATTTTTCTTTTTCTATTTACGGTTTGTATTCAATGTTAGTGTAGTAACTAAACTAAATCTTGCCTTAATAATATTATTTCTCTGGCTATATTATAAATCTCAAGGTGAATCTAACTATTTTAGCCTCACATTCACTTATCCCAAAAGAAATGGGTCAAAAACCTCCCCCTTGTATTTTATCAATTTTCCTAGTAAAATCACCTACATTAAAAATACATTTCTAACTTTCACAATACAACCAGCTTTAATTTCCACAATTCATAGAAACATGCATCTCATGTTTCTCAAGATCCAACTCATTAATAATTTCACATTCTTTTGTTTACAGTTTATACGTAATTCAAAACATGATCTTATCCCGGACCGTACTCGATAACCACATAAACTTATATAATAATCTAGTGCGATCCAAAGTTACATCCCATTTACTTCCTAGTACTGTGAAAATAAAGTTTGCATAATTTTCAAAATGATATACCATTGTATACCTCAAAAGAACAAAAGCAAGGCTCGGAGAACGTAGACAGTACCACAGCTAGGTACAGTTCCCGAGAGAGCCTATATGAAGCCTGAGCTGGATATCAACCCTTATGATCTGTAGATGTTAAATTTAAGGGGGTGAGCAAATCCACGGCTCAGTAAGTAGCTTAAATAAATACAGACTAGGCTCATGTCGTAAAATATGATCATACATGCATGTACCATAAAAATATCATGTATGCACTCTGCCATGATTAGTTACTCACATATAATTTACAACAGATTGTATGAGCTCATTCAACTTTTCTTCATACCTTTAACTCATACAAACTCATCTTTTTCATTACTTTCATCGATATGGTTAAGCATAATGTAACTAACCATTTCAAATAGCACATGATACTATAGCATAATATAAGTAAAGTTTGATAACTATTCCAATTCACTGTCGTATGTATAATATCCATCTTATCTAATGATAGTTACAACATCACAAGTCACAATTGTTTTATCCATTGTCTCATTGGCTTATGATCTCCCATGATTCATCAGTACACGTGCAGCACTTAGCTCTCAAAGGATTCTAGAGGTGGCGCCTACAGTTCCAAAGAATCTATGTAGCATGTAGGTCCTTTGAGTTCTCTAGAGGTGGCTCACACGGTACAAAAGATTGAGTTTTACCTGAATTGGCCTTTATGGCGCATGCTTTCTGATGGTTCATCGGAACTCGTGTAGCACTTAGCTCTCAAAGGACTCTAGAGGTGGCTCCGACAGTTCCGAAGAATCTGTGTAGCACGTAATTCCTTTGAGTTCTCTAGAGGTGGCTCACACGGTACAAGAAATGAGTTTTACTCGGATTGGCCTCTATGGCGCATGCTTTCTGATGGTTCATCGGAACTCGTGTAGCACTTAGCTCTCAAAGGACTCTAGAGGTGGCTCCCAAAGTTCCAAAGAATCTATGTAGCACATAATTCCTTTGAGTTCTCTAGAGGTGGCTCACATGATACAAAGGATTGAGTTTTACTCGGGTTTGCCATTTTGGCGTATGATTTCTTGTAGTAATGTTCTAAAAATCATTCAAGTCCTCGAGTCACATATATACATCAGTTGTCATACAATTCCATTATCCTAGTTTCAATGAATACAACTAGGTGCTATTCGAGGTCCATGAATTTAAACATCGTAAGCTGCATATATACTGTATACTACTTCACATATTCATTCCCAAAGTATTGCCATATATTAGCATGCTTACTTGGTGCAACTTAATAAATCACATGCATTTCTCATAATGCATTTCTCATAATGCAGGCACCGACAATTTATACGATTCTAGATGCTCAGTAAGCATAAACAAGTCATACACATAATGCACAAGTCACAAATAAGATTTTATTCCGGAAGAATACTACTCACGAACACATTAAGTCAACTTGTATCTTACCAAGACTTACCCTCGTAGTCTTTTCCATCGTATTTCACCAAACTTGATACAAATTAGATAATTATCGAATAAAAATTGCTTTCATCTCTTACGAGATGATACCAGTATGGTTTATTTAACCCACTTACCTCAATGCTTAGAAATCATCTTCCTCGGTCTTCCAAATTTAAGATTCGAGCTCCTACACCGCTCCAAGTCACTACAAATCAATTCATTTATTTAAATCATTATTTCCAAAAGGTATTTATTTTTCTTTCCAACACATTAAATCAGTCGGTTGATATCCATGTATATAGTGAGAAAATAAATAAATATTCATTTTGAATATTTAATATTTCATAAATCATAATTAATTTCTCACTAATCAAAATATTAAAACATGAATATTCAAATTAAATAATTTTCTCATAATTTTCACTTTATGGAAAAATTTGTGTAAATGGTCTTCGATTATGTTCGTAGACCTAATTTCAAGCATCTAAAATATTTATAATATTTTTGAATATTTTTGGTAAATTTTGGCAGCATAACAACTGCGGATTTCTAATCTCCTGCATCGAGATTACATATATAGAACTAGCTATTCAACCACAATTCATGCATGTTTCAAACCAAATCATGTTCTCAACATTTTCATAAAATTTATCTCAATAAAACATGCATTCCCTATATCTCTACAACTCACACACTTCCCCCTTACCTATACAGTGTTATTTCATTCAAACCGTACACTTTGTGGTCTTGAACCAATGATTATGTCCTTATTCGTCTCCTTTCCCATTTCGTTTATTTAGCTTTGGAGCTGCAAAAGATGAGTCATACAAGTTCAATTCCGAAACATACATATACACTAAGCATTCTTAGAAATCCTACTCATTAAGGTAGAATTATTCTTTATAAAAATTTCCAACCTATCAATGTCTTTCTATTCATAACAGAAAATATTGAATTCTGATTAATGCATCGTCAATTTTATATGTAATCTGACTTAATTCCCTATCCAAAAGTATAAAGCCCATTTTCTAGTTCATTCCATATTGTTCCTCACAATTTTTCAAAGTTCAGCCCAATTCTGAAGCATATGACAGGATGATTTTTTGACCTTTGTGCATTAAATTTTATATTACTAATTATAGGGATATCCAAAATTATGAATCCCAAAACCATATGAATCTTAATCCAATTCCCTATTCAGAATAGCAAGTTTCACAATTTTATCATTTCGAAATTATTTTTAATAATTCCTCAAATTTTCCCTGTTTCCAGATACATTCTAGCAGATTGTCTACTGTCCTCTATGTACAAATTGAGTCATATCTCAAGATAGGGTTGTCCAAATTGTGCAAACTTAAAACCGTATTATTATTAACTCATTTACCTTTCTAGAAACATAAATTTTGCAGCCAAATTCACTCTGTGCTAATTTCTACAAATTTTCAAAGTTGACACAGAGCATCTCGCCTACTGCACTGAGTGCCCTGTGTTCAACTGCCTATATCTCAGGCTACACAACTCCAAATTAGGTAATTCCAAGACTGAATTTTGCCTAACTCATAAAGCTACCTGTAAGAATTTTTTCAGAATTTATTTCATTCTAAAACCCCCAAACTGAATTTTTAAATATGCGACTCGAACAGACAGTTTTCTAGCAAAAAATGAAATCTACATTTAGCACTTTGTTTCTTTTCTTTTCTCAACTCTAACCTTATAAGCATTTTCTATTCACTTAGTATATTCATCAAATACTAAAATGCAGCATTAAATCATGCCCAAACCAACTTTGGCCGAAACCCCCATTTACCATTTTTTTTGATTTTTCAATCCTTTCTTCAAACTATTGTTTCTATGTTATTTAAATCTTTTCTAGCTTTCATTTCCTACCAATTTCATGCAACAAAATGCATGCATTCATCATGAACCATGACTGGCCAAAACTCATAAATATGGCACATTTTTATTCAGTCACTTTTAGGTAAATCCAATGCCATAATCTTTTTCTACAACTTGAATACACTATGAACACAACCTTAAAACAAATCAAAGCTATAAATTTTTGGACAAATCTTACCTTAACCGAAATCTTCTTGGCCTTCTTTCTCCTTGTGCTTTCTTCTTTTTTTTTTTCTTTTTCCTTCCGGCTAGCTGTAGAAAACCTCTCCTCCATTATACTTTCTGATCAGGCCAGCTTATCTATCTTTCTTTCCTTTCGACACACTCTCCCCAAATTTCCTTTCCTTTGCTTTTCATTTCTTTTTATTTTCGATTCTTTTGTGTTTAACCGAGGCACCCTTCTGTCTCTTTTCTGTTTGTTTTATTTATTTATTATTTTGGTTCCATCTTACAGCTCTTTCTCATGCCTCTCTTTCTCAATTTCCTTACTTTCTTTTCTTGATTTTATTATATTATTATTTTTTTTTGTCCTTAACCGAGGCACTCTGCTGCCTTGTTTCTGTATTTTTTTTTTTCAGACTTGCTCATAGCTTCCTCAATAAGCTACGGGTGGTAATCAAAGGTGATTTGTTTAGTGGGGTTTGATGGAGAAAGTCCCATCAAACTCCACTAAACACATTTATTTTATGTTATTGTATTCTATACATAAAATAGGTATATGTACTTATATTTCAAGTGTTAAATATAGGATATATACATATATATATATATCTACATATATATATATATATACACACTTATTTTCATGACGACTATATTTTATTTATTTGTTTTGTAGAGGTATGGGTATATATATCTATATATATATATATATATGTATATATTCCTCTTTTATTTTAAAATTTACTTATATCTATATATTTACATATTTAATACTTAATATGTATATATATATATTCTTTACTTACTTTATCTTAATTATTTTAATTGTTCATGTATACTACATTTCCCTTAGTATACTTGTGTCCTTTGTTTTATTAAAGCAATATACATATATATTGTAGAATATATGTATCTATTTGCTCTTACATATCCCTTGAACTTATTTATAAAAATTTTAATTTACACCAAGGTATCAATCATTTATTTGCTAAGCTCACTAAACTTGAATTTCATTCTCATTACTTGAAATAATAACAATTACATTGTGCATCTCAGAGCTAGCTTATCCTATGTCTTTTATTTATGCACTAGTATAGTATAAAGTTTCGCAATCTTTACAATATATAGTAACTCTTTTCATTCAAACAGTAAAATTTTATCAATAATACATTTCTTTGCATTAAAACATTTCATATCAATAAATAGACAACATTTCATTTCATTTTGTTTCAGTAAAACATTCAGTGAAGATAGTCGATATCCCAATAGAATCGTGCGACATTAGGTTCCTGGGTGAGAATAACATTAAGATATATGACCATAATCAAAGGGTCCACAAAGTGCACTGATTGGGTGACAACTGTGGGTGCTAAAGACATAATCAATATCAAACAGCAAATATTACATTACATTAGGATGATTACTTGAAGGTGACTATGGGAGCTAACAACCTTAAAACAAATCATATAACAGTATAAAACATTTACAAAAGGTCAATTCAATCAAATACCTTTTCATTCAGTTCATAAATCATTAAAAGTAGTAACACATACCCTTCAAACATAAAAATTCAGTAAATATTCTAGGTTCAGTAAACAATGTCCAAAATATTTTATTTATGTATAATAATGGATCAAAAACATAATGGAAATTCGAAATGTGTAAAAATCATTAAAAATGTCTTCAAAAACTGGTTCAATAACCTATGTCCAAAATATGTGTCTCCTTAGGATCAATGGGCTAATTCCATCATTCAATTCTCTTCTTTCATTTTTCCTATCCTAAATCATCTATTGATAGTAATTTACTGTCTTAAGGTTCATTTTATGAAATTTTGAAAGCGTAACGGGATTAACTACCCTAACCTTCTTGCTCTTAAAACATAATCCAATTCAATTACAAGCAGCCAATATTCTCAATGCATTCATAGTACCACCTATGCCTTTGATATACGATTCTTACCACTTAGACCACAGTTCAATGTGGCAGCTCAATAGCACTCAATAGACCGGTAAAACAACCATAGGTTTCGGTACTTCGAGCTACAAAACAATACCAAAACATGGTTAAAGCTCCACATTACAATTACAAAGCTTACTCTACACATTAACACCCTCCACATTGCCTAATTCATTAGCAGATCTTATCTACTTCCTACCAGATGCCAAATCACAACTACAGTCAAAACGCGTTCCTTTTCAAATCTGACTTCACCAATAGTCTCCTTAACATCTAAACATCATTCTTTAACCATTTAATTATCAAATTGAGCATGGTAACCCTTCCTTCCTCACTTGGCCGAAACTTCATTCTCTCACTACACTCTTTATTTTTCAATTCCAACACCATGGCTATCTTCCTCAAGGTCTCTACATTCATCTTATACCATTCATGCATGAAATTCAACATCAAGAACACATACAAATTAACCATTATAATCAAGAAAAATTCAACTTTCTCTCACTTACATTAATGGCCAAAATTGAAGGGGATCCAAACATCTTGAAAATGGTTAACCCAAAGTTCAATTTGGTAGTATGTTGTAGAGCTCAGAGAGTTAAGCAAGTTTGCAGAAGACAATTTTTTATTTCAGAGTGTTTAAGGTAAGATTTTAATGGCTTTCTCTCTCTAACCTAAGCTTTTAGTGTAAGAAGATGATAGTGATGAAGAGTGGCTGGCCTTAGGAAGAAGAAAGCCTAAAATATCTATTTAAAATTATCTTTGGGCAAAATTACCAAAATGCCCTATTACATAATAAAAATTCCAACTATGTCCTTACTTCTTCAATTTTTGTTCTAATATTCAATTCACTTTCAAAATATTTTATTTTCTCATAAAACATTTCTATTCAACATAGTCTAATCATTGTTAAGGCTTTTGATAGGGTTAAATGGTAAAATTACCAAATTAGCCCTAATGGTGCAATCGCGTAGTTTTCTGGCATTTTCGTGTAGTTCTATTTTCGGGATCAAATAGGCTTATACCTCTTCACACAAGGGTTCAACTATGATAGTGTATTGGTCTAGAGTCAAACTAGTTGACTGTTATTCACAAAAATTTTCCTGTCCTATGGACACAACCGTCATTTTTGAATTTGTTGTACTCAAACCTAGGTATGCTCAAACGAAGGAATTTCGGAAAGTGATCTTCTTACCAGTTATGTATTTCGAGCTCAAATATAACAATTTGGCACTTTCGTTCCCATCCGGGTTAAGGAAAATCCTGTGGGCCCTATTTTGACGATTCCTCCAATACCTACAAAGCAATTAGGCAATCGATTGTCATTGATTACATCAATCATTCTAATTGCAAATACAGTGTAAATGTGGAAATATTCGTGAATCTCACATAATGTGTTTTTTAAATCATGCAGCAATTCCTCCTCGATCGTGCCTAAGCTAGTTTTTTGTATTACCTTCATCTCTTGCTTGCTTGAACTTGTAATTTCATCATTTGTTTTATCCTTGCTTAACAAAGCTTGTTTGAAAGTTTTCCTTGGCAGATTTGTCTCATGCATTTTGCGACTATTTTCAGACAATGAAATTCACTTTTTTTTTGTCACACACGGTAGACTCTCTTATTCTTGAGATCTAGGTTGTCATTCAGATTCACTATCTTCAAAAAAGAAAATCTTGCATTAACTTTTCTATATTGACCTCAATCTTGTAGTCCATAAGCCATAACCTATTCAACCTATCATTCTCATATCATCAATGAACCGAGAAAATCAAACAAAATCATATGTCTTCCCTTTAGGGCTTTTTTTTTGTTGGATGAAAGCATCAACAACCTTTCAATGAAGATGGAAATTTTGATGAAGCCATCTCCAATAGATTCAAGAGGGAATGTTGTCAACAAACATCGAGAAAACCTACGAACTTCACCCGCTCATGTTCCTACTAAATTCACATAAGAAAAGGATAATTTGATATTTTAGTCCGTGAGATATTCGACAGAATATTGTTATTAGTTGTATTTATTCCATCAAGAAATTCATAGTGTATGAGGCCAACTATTCATGGTTTGAGAAAACGTGTTGGGCATTGGTTTGGGCTACTAAGAATTAGCTGCACCATTACATGCAAACTCTGGAAATGTGGTTTATCTTGAGACTAAATCCATACGGTGCACATTTGAGACTCACAAATTGACTGGGAGGATGGCTGAATGGTTGACCCTATTGTTAAAATATGACTCGAAATATATAACCAGAAAGACAATAAAGGAAATGTTATCTCTAGTTTCTTGTTTGAACTACTAGTTGAAGGAAAGGAAGAATAAGGACCCAAATTCCTAAGTGAAGGTATTATGTGTCGTAACCGCTTCGCGCTCGACGATTTTGAAAATTATTTTAAAAAACAAATGGAGTCGCCACCAATCTTTTTTGACTAGGTGTGATTGGTCACCTAAAAATATTTTTCTTTTTAACAAAATCTCAAAATTAATTAAGTTTTATTAAAAAGACAAATCTTTGGTCTGCGAAAACAAAAATCGGGTTCGGGGGTACGGTTACGCATGGGGAAGGATTAGCACCCCCACGACGCCCGTTAAAAAACGGTACCATAATAATCATGTGTTATCCTTTGGTTTTAATAAAATGGTCTTAACTTTATATTTATATGAAAAATTAGCGTATTTGCTTGAAAAATTGTTGTTATAATGGGATTCATTATGAAAATCAACATGAACACCGTTTATTGAAAAATTAGATCAAATATCCCAATCCTCTGGTAACATTTGAAATAATCCCTCTCACCTAGGGATCAGTCAAGAAATCACTACTTGTGAGTCTCAAGACATCCCATCCTCGGTGGTGCTCACGCTATTTTATAATTAATCGTATACATGTAGTATGGATAAAGATGCGTGATGCATATGATACTTAAAGGAAATTTTATTTATTTTGATTTCGTTGATGAAACTCTTGATATTAAGAAATTTGGCTAAATATCCCAATCCTCTGGTAACATTTAGCTAATCCCTCTCACCTAGGGATCAATCAAGAAATCACTACTTGTGAGTCTCATGACATCCCATCCTCGGAAGAATTCCATTTATTATTTTTTTTATTTATGCACATGATGCTAGCATATGTTTTATGATGCATATGGAATTATGAAAAGAATTTTTTATTTTGATTTTTATTAATGAAATTCTTAATATTGAGAAATTTAACTAAATATCCCAATCCTCTGGTAACATTTAGCTAATTCCTCTCACCTAGGGATCAGTCAAGAAATCACTACTTGTGAGTCTCATGACATCCCATCTTCGGAAGAATTCCATTTATTATTTTTTTTATTTATGCATATGATGCTAACATATGTTTTATGATGCATATGGAATTATGAAAAGAATTTTTTATTTTGATTTTTATTAATGAAATTCTTAATATTGAGAAATTTAACTAAATATCCCAATCCTCTGGTAACATTTAGCTAATTCCTCTCACCTAGGGATCAGTCAAGAAATCACTACTTGTGAGTCTCATGACATCCCATCTTCGGAAGAATTCCATTTATTATTTTTTTTATTTATGCATATGATGCTAACATATGTTTTATGATGCATGTGGAATTATGAAAAGAATTTTTTATTTTGATTTTTATAAATAAAATTCTTAATATTGAGAAATTTAACTAAATATCCCAATCCTCTGGTAACATTTAGCTAATTCCTCTCACCTAGGGATCAGTCAAGAAATCACTACTTGTGAGTCTCATGACATCCCATCATCGGACTATTTTATTAAAATCAAAACTTTATTGTGGTTGTTAAATTTGTAAAACAAGCTTTAATTCTACCTTATGAATATGACAAACAATTCGCAGGTAAATAAACTAACAGGCCATAACATGGAAGTGCATTACATATACAGAAGTGAGCACCGAAACCTAATAAACAAATAATTTGATTAGACACAAACAACAAACATTGAAGATATGAAACATCAGGCAATGTGAACAAAAGAATATAAAGCTAAATAAAAGACGTCTGAACCTATTAACTAATGAAAGCAAGTATTATAGAATTAATTAATCAATGCAAGCATTAAAGTGGTCAGAAGTAAAAGCAAAAAATAAAAGCAAGTCTTAACCAAAAAATAAATAAATAAATAAAAGCAAGTTAGATGCATTAATTAAAAAAGATAAATTAAAGCAAGTCCTGCCGACATTAACAACCTTTTCAAATTTCTTTTTTTTTTTTTTTTAACTTTCACCTTTCTTTTCTCAAAGCTTTCTTAGACTTGCAGCCCAATTCTTTCTTTTTCTCAGGCAGGCGTCGCTATTCCCATGTCCAGCCCCGGATCCATCTTCGCTCGTCGTCAAGCTTCACTTCTTTAGCCGCCAATGTTTCCTTTCTCTTCGACGTAGAACACCACAGCGGCTTTCTTTCTTTATTTTTCTTCTAAAGCCGAGTTTTAAAGCAGCAACTAGGCAGGACCAAGACAACTTTCAGGCGGCAGGTTGGCACAGGAGTCGAAGATGATGCATAACAGCAGGACGTTGATGACCGTTCAATGGTGCAAGATGAAGCATCTATGGTAGCAAAGGAGGGAAACACACCATCTAGACAATAACTGGAACAAGGCGGTGAGATGAAGATAATGGAGATACAATCTTGAAGCTATGAAGATGATGAGGACAGTAATGGCGGTGAGGAGAAGGGGAGAATCGAGACAACAACAGGACTTTAGGGAATAGCGATGAAGCGACAGGTTGGAAGCTTGGTCAAGTGAATGGTGTAGGGCTACGCAGATGGTGGATCTACAGAAGACTGAAGCAGCAAGGTGTTCCAGGCAGTGCAGGGTGATGTCGTCGAGAAAAAAGAAAAAAAACAAAGGCCGACCCCCCTTCCCTCCTGTGAAAAAAAATGGTTCCCCTCCTCTATAGACAAGACAGATTATTTATTGGTTTGACAAGAAAGAACAGAGCTGACATCGGTAGTGGGAAGAGTACCTCGAAGAAAGGAAAAGTGAGAGCATGGGGTAGCGGGAAAAGGTACTTTGGAGATGAGAAAAGTGAGAGCATGGTGGTGCCGCCGTTTTGATTTCTTTCTCTTTTTAATTTTTTTTTGTTTTTCTTAAATTAATATTAATTAAATTTACAAAAATTAAATTAAAAACAAAATTAGAAAATAGAGGTAAAAAATAAAAAAAAACAACAAAATTGGATTATAAGATGACTTAACTTAAATTGAATTTTTAAATCCACAAACTTAACAAAAGTTTACATAACTCAAATTTACACAATTTTTATCGAACTTTATATCAAAAAAATACACTTTAATTAAATTTGTATCAATTTCATTCTGTAAGATTCGATCTTTGAATTTTCAAAATTATTAAGCCTGGACAAAATTAGGTGTCTACAGCTGCCCCTCTTTGCTCATTGCTGAGAATCAGGAATAGGTCTCAGCAATGAGCAAAGACAAAAGACAGCTATTTTGTCCGGCTTATGGCTCATTCCTCTCCTTTTCTTCTCTTTCTTCTTTTTTTCTTTTTCTTCTCTTTTTTTTTCTTTCTTTTTTTCTCTCTATGCGCTCCTCTTGCAGCAGAGGCGATGAAACTTTAAATTTAAATCATCCATTTTTTTTGTTTTTTTTTTAAATGTGCTCCTCTTGCAGCAGAGGCGATGAAACTTTAAATTTCTTTTTGTTTTGTTTTTTTTTATTTTTCGAGAAAGCTCCTCCTGCAGCAGAGGCAATGAAACTTTAAATTCCTTTCTGAAAATGTGCTCCTCTTGCAACAAAGGCAATGAAACTTTAAATTCCTTTCTGAAAATGTGCTCCTCTTGCAACAGAGGTAGCAAAATTTTAAATTCTTCCTGGAAATGTGCTCCTCTTGCAGCAGAGGCAATGAAACTTTAAATTCTTTTCCTAGAAATGTGCTCCCCTTGCAACAGAGGCGATGAAACTTTAAATTCCTTTTCTGAAATGTGCTCCTCTTGCAGCAGAGGCGATGAAACTTTAAATTCCTTTTCTGAAAATGAGAGATTTCACATTTAAAAATTTGATTCGGAGATTCACATCCTAAATTTTCACTTGGAGATTCACACCCAGAATTTTAACTTTGTTTTGGATATTCGCATCCAAAATTTTAACTTTGATTTGGAGATTCACATCCAAAATTTGACTTGGAGATTCACATCCGAAATTTCACTTAGGGATTCGCACCCAAAAATTTGGTTCGGAGATTCACATCCGAAATTTCAACTTTGATTTGGAGATTCACATCCGAAATTTTGATTCGGAGATTCACATCCGAAATTTTCAACTTGAAATTCAGAGATTCACACCTGAAATTTTGATTTGGAGATTCACATCCAAAATTTCACTTAGGGATTCGCACCCAAAAATTTGATTCGGAGATTCACATCCGAAATTTTCAACTTGAAATTCAGAGATTCACACCTGAAATTTTGATTTGGAGATTCACATCCAAAATTTCACTTAGGGATTCGCACCCAATATTTTAACTTTGATTTGGAGATTCACATCCAAATCGAATTTCCCTATCTTAAAATTCCTTATCTTGATTTTTCTTCAATTTCATCTTTAAATCTTATGTTTAATCTCATTTTAAATTTAATCTCGAACCTCCTCTTTAAAATATAGCCTGAACCTTCTTTTTCTCCCTCTTTTTTTTTCAACTTCAGGATCTTATTCTTCTAACCTCATATTTTAATCTTACATTTTCTTAACAATGACACATTCGGGAACTCAATTTGAGGATTTGGATTGAAAATTCCAAACGTAAACTTTAATATAGAGATTCGCATCTTAAATCCAGAAATTCTCATTTAAAATTTTGAGTTGGAGTTTCACATCCGAAATTTCAGAGATTCTCACCTGAAATTTTGAGTTGGAGTTTCACATCCAAAATTTCACTTAGGGATTCGCACCCAAAAATTTGGTTCGGAGATTCACATCCGAAAAATTTGACTTAGAATTCAGAGATTCACACCTGAAATTTTGATTTGGAAATTCACATCCAAAATTTCACTTAGGGATTCGCACCCAAAAATTTGGTTCGGAGATTCACATCCGAAATTTTCAACTTGAAATTCAGAGATTCACACCTGAAATTTTGATTTGGAGATTCACATCCAAAATTTCACTTAGGGATTCGCACCCAAAAATTTGATTCGGAGATTCACATCCGAAAAATTGACTTAGGGATTCACACCCAAAATTTTGACTTGGTTTTGGAGATTCACATCCAAAATTTCACTTAGAAATTCAGATATTCACACATGAAATTTTCTGAATTGGAGATTCACATCCAAATACTCAGCTTCTTGATACATCATCCTTTTAAAACTCTTCACTTTGAAAATCTTACCATCTTATCCTGAAATTTCAAAATCCCGCTTCCTTTTTCTTGTGTTTTGCCTCTCTTTTTTGACCAAGATTGTACCAACTTTGTTACTTAAAGGTGAAATTTTCATTTGTTTTTTTTTTTGAATGCATGTGATGAATGCAATGCAAATGTCGAGAAAAAGGGAAAGAAAAAGAAAAGGAAAAAATAAAAGAAATCGAAAGTTGCAGTAATAGGGTTCACAAGACCATCATTCTCACCATTTTTGAATCTTTTCAAATCATAAGCTTCCGCACATCCTGTACATCCACTAATTTCACGAAACACCATTAATCCTTGTTCATTTTTCACCATTTGATCACACATTCATATTGCTTCGGCACACTTACAAACCTTCCCATGGTTCTCATCTTTTCCTTCTTTGCCCCGTATCATTTTTAACTTTCCTCTTTTGTAATGCATCGGGCTTTCACAAACATTGTCAATCACTTATTTATCATCATTTCAATTTTATAATGGATGCAATGCCATCACATTTCTTTCAATAATCATGAGTATGCAGATTGGCCAAAAGTTGAAGGATGGACATTTATGAAGAAGTAAACAAGAACAAATTTAACTAAGAAAAATAGGCAATTTCCCGAGGCCAAGGAAGGTAACAATACTAAACAATGAATATTTAATCAATCTTGATAAACTAATCTAGGATTTTTCCCAAAATTCTATTTGATTGACATTCTAATCATTTTGGTTCCATCAATGCTTTGCCC
The DNA here is from genome assembly GCA_032173925.1 of Heritiera fomes. NCBI lineage: Eukaryota > Viridiplantae > Streptophyta > Magnoliopsida > Malvales > Malvaceae > Heritiera > Heritiera fomes. The sequence continues at coordinate 20,976,159 of JAPDPM010000002.1, forward strand.
CCTACTTCATGAAATCATCAAATAGGACTGGTTTCCCTTATAAAAGGCTATCTTCTCGAGATTTTAGCCAAATCCTTCATTCTTCTTTTGACTCAAATCGCCCTTTCGGGTTTTCAACTTAAGCCCCTTCTTATTCTCCTTCCTTACTTTTTTCTTTCTTTTTTTTTTAGCTTTTTCTTTTTTCATTTTTCTTTTTTTTATTTTCTTCATCATTTTTCTTTTTACATTTTCATTCTTCTTCAAGAACCATACTTTTCCATAATCAACACACTTATCAAAGTCCAAATCATGAACTTGTAACATGTCTAGGCTCAATATATGATTCCTTAACTCAAGCATTCAAATTCGATCAAAATGGACTTTTTAAGGTACGTAATGTAGGCCATGGTTCAGGGTTTTGAAAGAAAAGATAAACAGGCCCAAAATACTGTTTCAAGGGTTTCAAGCCATAGGATCATTTCTCATCATGTTAAGAATTCTAGCATTCTACCCCATTCTTTGTTTATTCTTCTTTGGTTTCTCATTTCTCTTCCCATTCTTTTCGTTCACTACCTTTTTTGCTTTTGATTCTCTCTTTTCCTCATTTTCATCATCATTCATTTCATTTTTTCATTTTTTTGTTTTTTTTTTTTTGAGGAATTCAAGCGTAAAGATATCTTTTCTTTATCTTGCCCCTAAGGTTTCCATTGACTTGAAATTTCTTCGTGGGCAAATCTCACTTTATTTTTCTCAATTTTGCCCCCCAATGTGGAGGGTGATCCTTGGCAGGTTTCTTTAAAAACATATATAACTATGAGGCTCAAAGGGGTAACAATGGATAATTTTTCTCGTATGTGAAGGGTAAACCAAAGATGGCCATTTCTCATTTCGAACGTAAATACTCTTATCAAAGAATTATTTATTGAGCCAACACAACCTTGTGGAAAACCCACTATTAAATTGCACATCAATTTCGACTTTCCTTGTGTACACTCCATCTATTAACTTCAACATTCCCATCGATCAAGGGGGACAAAATTGTCAATACAAATAGAATTTTAAAATTTTATCCTAGATTATTATCATAATCAACTTCATATTCATCATTTAACAACAAAATTGGGTGAAGAATGGAAATTAATCATTTAGAAGCCAAAAGAAGGAGAAAGAGGTAAAATAGGTGAATGCACAAAAAATATAAGATTTCGAAGGAGAGAGAAAATGTAATGAAAATGCATCAGTTACTCCGTTAAAATGACGAAAAATAAATGAAGTCAATACACAAAAGCGCTTTTCAGTTCATGAGCATTACAAAAAGAAACAGCTTTACGCATCGTGAATGACCAACCAAAAAGTCTTCTTTTGCAATCATACTGTAGCATGGTTAACCCGTTCCTTCTTTTGCCCCAAAATCCAACAAACCAGATTTGATCAAACTTTGCACCTTATGCTTGAAAGCAGGACAACTTTCTATCGAATGACCCATATTTCCACTATGATAGTCACACCGAGCATTTGGGTCATACCATTCTGGATATGGAGGTTCTAAAGGTTTTAGTTGGACTGGGGTAACAAGCTGGTTCTCGACAAGGTATTGAAATGCTTCAGTGTAGGACCAAGGAATTGGATCAATGTCGGTCCTTCTCCGTTTGTTTTGAGATCCTCTTTGGTTACTTTGGGTAGGCATAGGTGTTTGGAGACCTATTTGCCAGCTAGATTGGGGGATTGGCTGACGGGTATTCAGGTTCGAAGAGATATTATTTATGGTGGGGTAATGGGTGTGGTACATTGGATAAGAATGGTATGGAGCAAAGTCTCCCATTTGTTGCCCCGCATAATTCATAGCATAAACATCTTCTTCATTCCCCGATATATCGCCTCTTCTTGTATTCATGGCATCATCTCCTACAAGCTTGCCACTATTGATTGCATTCTCTATTATTTCGCCAGAAATTACCATATCTGCGAAATTCTTGGTGGCATTACCGACCATCATTTCATAAAATGGTGCCGGGAGTGTATTGACAAACAAGATGGTGGTTTCTTTCTCTGTGAGAGGCGGTTGGACCTGGGCAGCTACATCCCTCCATCTCCGAGCATATTCTTTAAAGCTCTCCTCATGTTTCTTCCTTATGCCTTGTAAGGACAGGCGGTCTGGTGCCAAATCTTCAATGTGCTTGTATTGAGCAATGAATGCCCGAGCCAATTCTTTCCATGAGCGGATATGGGCTCGATCTAGTTGGGTGTACCACCTGGCAGCTGATCCGGTTAGACTGTCTTGAAAAATATGCATCAATAATTCATCATTCTGAGCATAAGCAGCCATTTTCTGACAGTACATCTTGATATGAGTTGCTGGGCATTTGGTCCCATCATACTTTTCAAAATCTGGAACTTTGAACTTTGGTGGGATAACTACACCCGGTACCAAACAGAGCTCGCTCGCCTCCAGAGAACCATATAAATCCATCCCTTCAATAGCTCGTAACCTCTCTTCAAGGAGATCTAACTTCGTCTGAGGCTTTAAGCTCCCTTTCATTGTTGACACACCCATCTTCAATTTCTCTTGTTCTTTAGGATCCTCTGAATCATGGACAGAGATCGGGTCTGATGGGTTCCTTCTGAAGTTTGGAATGTCGTGCCCCGCAAATAGCATATGCTGTGAAGTACGGACTTGGGGTGGAATGGGACTTCGTGGATATGAACGTTCACCGTCTTGTGCCCACCTTTCTTAAGTAGTTGCTTCCCCTACTGGTCCTTTTCCTTTATTCATTTTAGTCATCATCTCCAGCATTGCAGCCAATTGCCCCTTCATCTCTTCTTGCGCCTTTTCTATTTTCTCCATTTGGCTAGCCTGTCCTTCTTCCATGGTCTATACTTGAGAGTCCCGAATTGCTTTGTAACCTTTGATGGTCGAGAAGCCTTGAACCTTATTACCACAATTTTCTAATTAGAAAAATCTTATCTTATTTCTTTCAATTTTTTTGGAACAAACGAATTTTTTTCTTTTTTTTTTTCGAAAAACGAAGAGTATTAACATATTTACTGAAGTATAACAAGTCTATGATGTGAATTTTATGAAAATCATGTTTTTTGTATATGTATGCAAATGACATGTATGATAGAAATCTATGAAATGGGACAACTTTTCTTTTTCTTTTTCTTTTTCTTCTTTTTTTTTTCTCTTTCTTTTTTTTTTCTTTTTTTTTGTTAGTTTGCATAACTTTCTTGATTTTACATATTAGGTATTTAGGTCTTCACTTTAACCAAATCTTAAGGAGGAATAATTTCAATGAAAATAATCAATCAATAGCACATGTACACAAATTTGATAAAAAAGAAAATTGAAAGAATAAACAAATTCAAAATTGTAAAAGACTTAGTCTAGTTTCTCAAAAACTTATCTACGAAATGTGATGCAACAATGCAAAATGCATACCAAAGTTCAAACTGAAATTTGCCTCTTATTTATCATATTCACTTATTAACTTAAGAGGTCAAGTCCGACACAAGTAAGAGAAGTTGAAGAGATTAAACCATATCGAAATTGTTTCAAAAACTCTCCCTCTCTCTTTTTTTTTGTTTTTTAATTTTTGGTGAGAAGAAACATTATTAACCATGAAATTCTATGTAAAATGTTCAAGACATGACACAATAACAAGACATTGTTGAAAGACATGTTCAAACAAAATGCAATTTATGCAAAATGCTATTACAATGAAGATCAAATTCTATTTTATTTCACCTAACCTTCATGATTTTAAAATGCACATGACATGACTATCAACATATATATACACAATGATGATGAAATGAATTAAAATGATATATGTCCCTCACATGTTTGAGAAAAACGAATATTTGTATTCACAATACCTAGACACTAATCTCATTATGCCTTAATCCAACATGCGAGAAATATGGAATTCCTAACTAAATCTCAAACATTCTTCTTCATTTTTCTAGAAATCATTTTTCTTTGATCACCAAAATTTTTTTTTTATTTTCTATTTTTTTTCTAAAAAATAAAATTCACATTCCCTATTCTATTCTTTTTTTCAAAAATTGATTTTATTCCATTTTTATTCCAAATCAAACTTTTTCTTTTATCACTAAAATTTTCTTTTTATTTTCTATTTTTCCTAAAATTCACATCCACTATCGATTCTTTTTTCAAAAATTAATTTTATTTCATTTTTATTCCAAATCAAACTATTTTTTTTTTTGAATTCTTTTCCAAACAAATTCAAGGACAATTTTTTTGTTGACATCTTTTTGTTCAAAATTTTTTTTTTATGAGATAATCAAGAAAAGGAAAATTTTTTTTGTTTTTATATTTTCATTATAACTCCTATACAACCCAAAAAAAATTTTTTTTCTTTATTATTTTTTTTGTCAAATTATTCTTTAAATTATTCAGAAAAGGAAAAAAGAAAAATCAATGAAAGATTTTGTTAACTCTATTTTACCTTTATTTAGAAAAATGTCAACTCTCTTTTTTATTGCTTTATAAAGCGCATTTTTCTATTTATTCCCATTTTTATGTCTATATCTTTGAAAGAAATCCCTCTCCTCTTTTTATTCTCCAGGAAAAATCATTCTCATTATTTTGAAAGAAAAGTTTATTTTATTGTTTTTCTCACACTTTCTTTTTTCACTAAAACTTAGATTTCTTTCTTTTTATTCTACAAAATCTCTTTCCACAATTTTATTATTATTATTATTATTATTTTTTAAAAAATCCTTTTTGAAAAACAAGAAAAATTTCTAAGACTTTAATTATGGACAATTCAAACAAAAATCCATAGTACCTTTATTATTGATACGAGAAAATGGGGTCGAATAATGTTCCCTCTTGTGTCCTAATATCAGGATAATTTCTGCAAAAATTGGGCATGGCTCTATCTAAGGCTGGCCTCTTAGGTTCCTTTACATGCTGGGTTGGGATTTCAAATCTAAAGGTTCCCAAATTATACCTCACTGTCGTCCACACTGGACTAGTAAGATTTAATTTGAGTGGGAGTATTTCGATTGCCATTACGGAGGTGATTACCTCACGAGAGCAAAGGTACTCTACTCCCTCCTAAGAAGGACAGAACTCGGGTATAGAGCTCATGTGATGCAAATGCAAGTGTAAGTGTGTGTATGAGGGAACTTTTATCAAACCATAACCCTTATTCTACCCCATAATTTATTAGCAATAATATATACAAGATAAAGAATGCCATAAAATAAACATAATAACTTATTCACACAAATGCAACAAATTATTTAAAATTAAAGAAATTAAATTTAAATATTAATTAAGACTTTTAAATTAAAACTTAGGATAACACATGATCAATAAATGGCTTGACCCTCAAAAAGCGTCCCCAGTGGAGTCGCCAAGCTGTCGTAACCGCTTCGCGCTCGACGATTTTGAAAATTATTTTAAAAAACAAATGGAGTCGCCACCAATCTTTTTTGACTAGGTGTGATTGGTCACCTAAAAATATTTATCTTTTTAACAAAATCTCAAAATTAATTAAGTTTTATTAAAAAGACAAATCTTTGGTCTGCGAAAACAAAAATCGGGTTCGGGGGTACGGTTACGCATGAGGAAGGATTAGCACCCCCACGACGCCCGTTAAAAAACGGTACCATAATAATCATGTGTTATCCTTTGGTTTTAATAAAATGGTCTTAACTTTATATTTATATGAAAAATTAGCGTATTTGCTTGAAAAATTGTTGTTATAATGGGATTCATTATGAAAATCAACATGAACACCGTTTATTGAAAAATTAGATCAAATATCTCAATCCTCTGGTAACATTTGAAATAATCCCTCTCACCTAGGGATCAGTCAAGAAATCACTACTTGTGAGTCTCATGACATCCCATCCTCGGTGGTGCTCACGCTATTTTATAATTAATCGTATACATGTAGTATGGATAAAGATGCGTGATGCATATGATACTTAAAGGAAATTTTATTTATTTTGATTTCGTTGATGAAACTCTTGATATTAAGAAATTTGGCTAAATATCCCAATCCTCTGGTAACATTTAGCTAATCCCTCTCACCTAGGGATCAATCAAGAAATCACTACTTGTGAGTCTCATGACATCCCATCCTCGGAAGAATTCCATTTATTATTTTTTTTATTTATGCACATGATGCTAGCATATGTTTTATGATGCATATGGAATTATGAAAAGAATTTTTTATTTTGATTTTTATTAATGAAATTCTTAATATTGAGAAATTTAACTAAATATCCCAATCCTCTGGTAACATTTAGCTAATTCCTCTCACCTAGGGATCAGTCAAAAAATCACTACTTGTGAGTCTCATGACATCCCATCTTCGGAAGAATTCCATTTATTATTTTTTTTATTTATGCATATGATGCTAACATATGTTTTATGATGCATATGGAATTATGAAAAGAATTTTTTATTTTGATTTTTATTAATGAAATTCTTAATATTGAGAAATTTAACTAAATATCCCAATCCTCTGGTAACATTTAGCTAATTCCTCTCACCTAGGGATCAGTCAAGAAATCACTACTTGTGAGTCTCATGACATCCCATCTTCGGAAGAATTCCATTTATTATTTTTTTTATTTATGCATATGATGCTAACATATCTTTTATGATGCATGTGGAATTATGAAAAGAATTTTTTATTTTGATTTTTATAAATGAAATTCTTAATATTGAGAAATTTAACTAAATATCCCAATCCTCTGGTAACATTTAGCTAATTCCTCTCACCTAGGGATCAGTCAAGAAATCACTACTTGTGAGTCTCATGACATCCCATCATCGGACTATTTTATTAAAATCAAAACTTTATTGTGGTTGTTAAATTTGTAAAACAAGCTTTAATTCTACCTTATGAATATGACAAACAATTCGCAGGTAAATAAACTAACAGGCCATAACATGGAAGTGCATTACATATACAGAAGTGAGCACCGAAACCTAATAAACAAATAATTTGATTAGACACAAACAACAAACATTGAAGATATGAAACATCAGGCAATGTGAACAAAAGAATATACAGCTAAATAAAAGACGTCTGAACCTATTAACTAATGAAAGCAAGTATTATAGAATTAATTAATCAATGCAAGCATTAAAGTGGTCAGAAGTAAAAGCAAAAAATAAAAGCAAGTCTTAATCAAAAAATAAATAAATAAATAAAAGCAAGTTAGATGCATTAATTAAAAAAGATAAATTAAAGCAAGTCCTGCAGACATTAACAACCTTTTCAAATTTCTTTTTCTTTTTTTATTTTTTAACTTTCACCTTTCTTTTCTCAAAGCTTTCTTAGACTTGCAGCCCAATTCTTTCTTTTTCTCAGGCAGGCGTCGCTATTCCCATGTCCAGCCCCGGATCCATCTTCGCTCGTCGTCAAGCTTCACTTCTTTAGCCGCCAATGTTTCCTTTCTCTTCGACGTAGAACACCACAGCGGCTTTCTTTCTTTATTTTTCTTCTAAAGCCGAGTTTTAAAGCAGCAACTAGGCAGGACCAAGACAACTTTCAGGCGGCAGGTTGGCACAGGAGTCGAAGATGATGCATAACAGCAGGACGTTGATGACCGTTCAATGGTGCAAGATGAAGCATCTATGGTAGCAAAGGAGGGAAACACACCATCTAGACAATAACTGGAACAAGGCGGTGAGATGAAGATAATGGAGATACAGTCTTGAAGCTATGAAGATGATGAGGACAGCAATGGCGGTGAGGAGAAGGGGAGAATCGAGACAACAACAGGACTTTAGGGAATAGCGATGAAGCGACAGGTTGGAAGCTTGGTCAAGTGAATGGTGTAGGGCTACGCAGATGGTGGATCTACAGAAGACTGAAGCAGCAAGGTGTTCCAGGCAGTGCAGGGTGATGTCGTCGAGAAAAAAGAAAAAAAACAAAGGCCAACCCCCCTTCCCTCCTGTGAAAAAAAATGGTTCCCCTCCTCTATAGACAAGACAGATTATTTATTGGTTTGACAAGAAAGAACAGAGCTGACATCGGTAGTGGGAAGAGTACCTCGAAGAAAGGAAAAGTGAGAGCATGGGGTAGCGGGAAAAGGTACTTTGGAGATGAGAAAAGTGAGAGCATGGTGGTGCCGCCGTTTTGATTTCTTTCTCTTTTTAATTTTTTTTTTGTTTTTCTTAAATTAATATTAATTAAATTTACAAAAATTAAATTAAAAACAAAATTAGAAAATAGAGGTAAAAAATAAAAAAAAACAACAAAATTGGATTATAAGATGACTTAACTTAAATTGAATTTTTAAATCCACAAACTTAACAAAAGTTTACATAACTCAAATTTACACAATTTTTATCGAACTTTATATCAAAAAAATACACTTTAATTAAATTTGTATCAATTTCATTCTGTAAGATTCGATCTTTGAATTTTCAAAATTATTAAGCCTGGACAAAATTAGGTGTTTACATTATGGAAAATAAATCAAAGGTCGAAAGATGTATTTTAATGGTGCTTCAAATAAGAAAGAACAAGGGGCTGGCGTACTCATTGTATCTCATAAAGACATGGTAATGCATTTAGGGATGTGAACAAATTGAACAATATCTTTGTTTGTTCCTATATTTTGTAAACTTGTTCATGTTCAACTCATGTTTGATAAGAAATTTTGATTTTGTGTTCGAGCTTGGTTTGTTAATTAGTTATTAGGTTGTTTGATAAATTTGCGCGATTAAGCTCTTTTAGCTTAAATGAGCTTGTTCATAAACATTAGACGAACAAGTTCATGAACATATAACGAACGTGTTAATAGATATATAAATTAACAAGTTCACAAACATAAGTTCATAAACATGAAACAAACATGTTTGTGAACATGTGTTCATGATTCATGATCACTAAACAAACAGCAAACAAGTATTAAATAAACTTAAACAAATCTGACATGCAAACTAAGAAATGCTACATAAAAACCAAATTAAGTAATTCTACATACAAACTGAAATATCCAACAATTTAAGTGTGATAACCGAAAATTCTTTCATTTTTGGAATTATGGATTTTGTAAATTTAATTTCTAAGGTTAATAGATAAAGAAGAATAAATAAATAAATTTGTTATGAGATCAAATATTTGAATTATGATATTTGACCCATTGATAAATTGAAAAATTAATAATTACGAAATTTATTTTGGTATTAAAGAATAAAAAATTTAAGGAAATAAAAATATGTGTATGAATATACATATATATATATATATCATTATATATATGTACAAATATATAAGTATATATGTATAAACAATAAATAGTATTTTGAAGTAAAGTATATATATTAATAAATAATAAAATGAATAAATACATGTTTTAAAGATTATATATATTAAATATAAATCATATATATGTTTTTAATATATATTAGTTATATTATAAGTATAAATTTTAATATATAAATATATATGTATATATGAGTATATATGTATATAAATAGTATATGTTATAACAATATATATGATGGTTAAGATAAAAATATAATTAGAATATATAAATTTGTGAATAAAATTTTATTGTAATATATTTATTAAAAAAAAAAAGAAAAGAGGGAATCGGGATACCTCAACCCCGATTCCCATTCTTTTCTTTTCCTCTGTGCAAAACAGAGGAGAAGCAAAGGAAAGAAGGGACGGCCGACCAAAGGGACGGTGAGAGTTTGCCATCGGTGAGAAGAGATGAGAGTTGGGAACGGCAGCAAGGTAGATTGAAAACCAAAAGGAAAAGAAAAGAAAAAGAAAAAAAAGAAGAAATCGATCGGCAACAGATCTGGCAAGAGGGACCGCCGCTGGCCATAGAGAAGAGGAAGAAAGGGAGACTTGGCGAAAAAAAAAAGGAGAAAAGAAACGGGCGAAGCAAAAAGAATGGTGGGGATCGACGACCCAACCGGAAAAGGAGAGGGGAGGGGAGATGCCGGTGCAGCCCACCATCACTGACATCGCCGTCGCTCTCCCTCCCTGTGCCTAGATACCGCCGGTGAAGGAGGATTCAGATCGGTTCAGCCACAGAAAAAAAGAAAAAGAAGAAGAAAAGAAGAAACAGAACAGAAAAAAAATGGTAAGAAAAATTATTATTATTATTAAATAGTTTTATAAATTTCTAAGTGTGAATGTGAACTTGAAATTGTAGAAGTATACAAGTGAGTGATTGAAGTTTGACTAAGCCTGCGAGAAATGAAATCGCCAGTGTTAATGCTAGGTAAGATACTTGTAAAAATTAGTCGTAAATTCATATGGAATTAGTTTATTTGATTCGAGGTTTTAAATATTAAATTTAGAATTTTAAGGATATGATTGAATAAGGTTATAAGTGAGAATAGGTGATGATGTTGATGTAGAGGATGAGAATAGTAATATGATAATTTACATGGTGAAAATGATGTGACTGAGGTTTCAAAGATAATTTTCAAACTGTTTATGGGTTGAGTTAAACAAGGTTTATGAATTAGATACTATAATGGTGTAAAATAAATTGCCTTGGGAATATAAAATTGTATTTTTCGTGAATGAGAGTTAGGACAATTATAGTTGTTATACTGTCAAAATTTTTATAAAAATAATCGATAGAAAATAATTGCATATCATGTGATAAGTTTAAATATAAGTATAAAATAGCGAGATAATAAATTGGTAGTAAAAGCTAAAGTTGGCCGAAACTTAGAGGAAGATGAATTAATATTGTTGGTAAAAATGCTTTGCAGCCGAGAGAAGTGGATTACACGCAACATTATTGAGAAAGTTGCTAACACTGAATAGGTAAGGGATGCGTATGTGGATTGTAAGGATATTTCAAATGCATGATTTTAATGCAATTGATTTTATAAGAATATTTCTGAAATGAAATGGGTTGGAAACTGTGGAATTGTGGCTGTTTGTGAATTTTAGAACTATGTTGAAATTGCAGGAAGGCTAGGGTATTAGCAGCCGTTATGCTGTTGGAATTTCTTAGAAAATTGTTTAAAAATATCATAAAATATTTTCATACATATTTGAATACTTCCCTAGCCTTGGAAATAATGAATTTAATATTTTTCATAAAACATGAATAAAAAAAATTATTTAAATATTATGTTACTGACTTTCATGAAAGAGAGGTTACTGAAAATTCTTCCTAAATGTCTTACAGTATATGAAGTGGTTTGTAAAGTGAAAAGTGGAAAGGTGAATATTTTATAAATTATTTTCAATAAATATTCACCATATGATTTAATATACCTTTATGGATTGGCCGAAGATTTTACTTAATTTATTGATTTTCGTAAAGGTAATGTTATCGTGTGAATAATGTTTGAGACGGAAATGTTTTCTAAATGTGTTCCATAGTGAACTAGTGTGTTTATGGAATTATTATTAGTTTTGGAAAATAAATATTATTATTTTCCATAAAGTGTACAATTACCGGAAAATGATTTTTCAAAAGTATTGAAATTGAATTTCTCGAAAGGAAAGCATGGAAATGTGAGTATATGTGTTTTATGGTGAAATGAAATATTATGGAATTTATTATTACTTGTAAATATTTTATAACACTGTTTTCACCGTACTATATGCTGTGATTTATACCTTTATGGATTCTTGATGATATTATCAATTTTATTAAATTCCATAAAGGTGATGAGATTTGGTATATACTATTTTGAGACTAATAGGCCCCGTATTATACTGATATGTGATATGTACAGACTGTGTGAAGCTGTTGACACTAATCCTATCTTCAGCGTCCCGGTTGACACCTGATCAGTGTCAGACCGAGGACATTTATAGACTATAGTCATAGATCTCATGTGTTTACTGGTACTGTTCCCTACGGGGATTATAGCATGATATATTGAGGGTGATGCCTTAGTCTCCACTATTTTTATAATATGGAAATGACAATTTTAAAGGGATGATGATATTAAATAATAAATAAGTATTTATATGTTTTAACTAAGATGAATGATAATTTTTAAACGGTATACTGTACTATATTGAGTACGATACTGTTTACGATTTCAATGATATATGTGATATGTGACATGTTTTCAAATGGAAAGGGAGATTTATTAATCTAATATATTTTTTTATAATTTAAATTCGAATATTAGATTACTTTATTAAATGTTTTATAAGATGAAAGTGTTGATTTTGAAATGAATATGAAATGTTGTGAAAAGGTAGTTTATTTCATAAATCAATACCTACTCCCTCTAGTCGCTTCTAGGTTTCGGGACAAGATAGATATTCTAAAATACCTTCCATACTCCATCCGGATCTTTAGCCGATTATAGTATCCTTCTTTGTATGGTCCTTAGTGTACCTATAGGAAAATAAAGGATTTTATTGCATTTAGATTTCGAGATATCAATATTTACATACAATTCCTTTACTGAGCCGTGGTTTGCTCACTCTTTTACTTTTACCATCCACAGATTATTTTCAAAAATTGCATGATTCACCAATCTGTGGATTAGTTGTGCTTGTTGATCCCGAGAGAAGTTGTTGTGGATCTTGGAGGTACTGCGTTTACATTTATATGTTCAGGCAATTTTATACAGTACTACTTGTTGCAACGTAATTTCAAGGGATATCAATTGATTTATACAGTTGTGAATATTAATTTTTAGTAAATGAATATGGTTTAACGTGATTATTGTTGTAGATGAATAGTGGCAAGGACATCACAAAGCCTAACCAATTGTAATTTATGTATAAAATATGTGTTATACTGTACATTTGGACTATTACATTAAGTCTCCAATCTTTAATTTTTAAGTACAAGACAACTTGAAACACATACAACAAAAAAAAGAAATTAATCATGGAACGTGGCTAAAACAAGGAAATGGGAGATTGTCGTTATAGAATCCAAGGTGAATAAAGTAGAAAAAGGATTCATCACTATCACTTCGGAAACTTACTTCTAGGACCCCTACAAAGACAAATTTTAGCCCTTAAGACTAGCTCTTACAGCAAAATCCATGTCTTACACCAAGTTTCGATCTTTCCATCCGCCAACATAAATAATCCTTTTAATCCGCCAAACACTTGCGGTCCCTGTAAATATTATAAATCATTGGATATTGGTCAAGTAAATTATAGTGTCTTCCAAAGCCAAATTTGATTTTACTCACATTCACTAGACTAATTATATTTGTTTGATTTACCATTAAAGCTGAAAAGTGAACAAGTTGAAGAGCCTTCTTCTTGCTCAACACTAAAGTGATAGTTTGGTGACATTTCTTGGAGACGAGTCATAAGGAATATTCATCCACATTCACTACAGGGAACAAATTGAATAACAATTTTCTTAAAAATTCACCCAAATTTTAAAAGGGATATAACTAGATAAACTAAGGATGGGGAAGGCAGGAAGCAGTGTTGGGTGAAAAGATAGGAAGAAATGCACAGGTGGTGATGGAGAAGATAGAAGCCGAATGGAGACTAAGGGTCTGTTTGGCCTATCTGGAGCTTTTATAAAAAGTGTTGTGCAAGTAGAGCTATTTTAAAAGTACTGTTAAGAGAAATTAAATTTGTGTTTAGCATACTTCATATAAAAGTGTTACAAAATGTTGAAAATTATTTAATAGAATTTTTTGTATATTTTTAATAAATGTAAAAATAAAATAATAAACTTTATTAAATTAAATCACAAGTTTTCAAGTGAAACAAATAAATAAAATAAAAATACCTTGACAATTCTATGTACCAAAAAAAAAACTTTGCTAATTAAAATAAAAGAATTAAATAAATATAAAATCACACTAAATAAATTAATATAAAATCATATAATCCTCTTTATAATGTTGTGAATTATTGAAGAATAAAGTGAAAATGTAAAGTTTTTCATTGAATACATGTTATTAAAATTAATACTTCTTGAAAAAGTTTTAATTTATAGCGTAATCAAAAAGCTAAAATTTGCTTCTCACATAAGCTAAAAATTTTAAAATTTTGAGAGCCAAACACTTGAATTCTGCTTCTACAATAGGTAAGTTTTTTTGTAAGATAGACCAATAATGCACTAAGGATGGAGAAAGCAAAAGTAGCTGCCAGACCAAGACGGGGAAAATAGAAGGAAGAGATTGAATGAGGAAAACTTAAAAGAATATTTAAGAATGTGAAATATTTAGGTTTAGCGATTAGGGTAACTAAAAACATGACTTAACACTTAAGGTTATATATGTAATTTCAGTAATTTTTATGATAAAGAACAACAAATTAACATTGAACAAATACTAAAAGAGTTTGTTTGCAAACATAAATGAACAAAATTTTCAAAAACATGAAACAAAAAATAAAAAAAAGATCACAAACAGTCCCTAAATTAACAAGTTTTAAACAAACATTAAAAGAGTTTGTTTGCAAACATAAATGAACGAACCACAATCTTGTTCATGTTCAATTCGCTTGATAAACAAACATTAAAATGTTTTTCATAATTATTTATTAAACTTAATAAATGAACAGGATCTGAACATATTTACGAATTGTGCGTCAAAAGTTCTATTCATGTACACCCCCTAAATGCCTTTGTCATTTGAACCGAGCTTCACATCTGCCAATAATGTTACTGAATATGAAGCCTGCCTTACTGACATGCAAGCTTTGGTTTCTCTGGGAGAGAGAAGGTTGACAAAAGTATAGAAAGATGTATTTTTTAGTCATTGCTAATGCACAAAGAAAATGGAAGACAAGTGATGGCAAGTTGAAACAACATTGACAATTGTTAGAAAAAATAGTGTAACAATTCGAGGAACTTTCATTCAATTACTTGCCCCGAGCACAAAATCATTTTATCAATAATGTAAAAACCCCTGTTGCAATGGGAAAAGCCAGAAAGATTTGAAAATTACTTGAGTTGTAATCGAGCATAAGGATGAGCCTTTGATTTGCGGCGTGTTGGATGTTACTACGTTCGGATTGAGGGGAGAGGAGGGAAAGGAAAGAAAAGGAGACGAGAAGAGAGGAAATATGAAACATTTACCTTATTTTCCCTTATTTGGGTAGGATTTGAAAAATAATAAAGAAGGGAGGGGGTTTGAGAATCCCACACTTTCTCTCAACCGTCTTATCTTTCATTTATCCCAATTTGTTATCTTTCATTTATCCCAATTTAGAAGAAATGCTAGAAAAAAAGAATTGAGTAAAAAATTTTTAAATGTAAAATAACGTTTATATTCGTGTTTTTTTTAATATTTATATAACCATTATAATTATTTGTCTTTTATAATTTATTCATTTTGTTTTAATTTCTATATAGATCACAATCTGATTTTATAATTTTATTATTATTTCAAAAATCAGATTTATTTTATTTTATTATTTTTGAGCATTGTTACTTAAATGCACTGTATGTACTTTGACTCTAATATAACAATTATCACTTGGACTAAGTTGAAGACAAAATAAAATAACTTAATATATACTAAAGTTTTATTTTTTGATCAAATAAATAACCAATATAAATTATTATAAGTTATATTATTAAAAAAATCTTATATCTGAAATAAAAAAAATTATAATGAATCATTTTCTTTCTTTTTCACTCTTTAACTAAACAATTATTGTTATGATTCTTTTATTAATTTTAACAATTCAAACAAAATATATACTTATTAATTATTTTACATTCATTTCCTATCTTTCCATTTTTTTTCTTTACTAATGTCTATCTAAACAAACTGAACGAGACAACTATGGCTTGCCATGGTAAACTGACACAAGGATTTTCATAGAGAAAGGGAATATCCCCTAGAGGACTAACATAGAAAGAAAGCAATCAAAAAGTGAGTTGTCCAATTCATTTTACATCTGATTTTAAAATTTACGTCTAGAGTTAATCTTCAATCACGTCTGAATCATGAATAAATCTAATTACAAGAATCAATAAATCAAATTTAGAAATTTGAATTAACATTAAAATGAATAAATTCTAAAAAGTATTTGCATGTGTTCAATGTGTTAATTCAATTTGAAGAATAGACAAAAATGGTTACAATAAATTGTCAAGGAAAAAATACATTAATTCAATTTTGAAAATTCAAGTTTGCATTAGAAGAGATAATTCTTAACCTGTCGGAATGCCGTCAATCCCTAATGGTAGGTTTGACTGCAAAAAGAAAAGCTTCACTACTTGCAAATCCTCTTGTTCTTTTTAACATAACTATAGGTATATTTTACAATCTGAAATTAATCTGTTCGAATAAAAAATGATAATCGGTAAAATCTTCTTAACAATGACAATTCCAAAATTCTAAGGGAGCGTTTGGTTCAAGGAATTTTTGATTCTGGCCACTAATTTTTTTTTTGTAATATGATTACCTTGTTTGATTGCAAAATTTTCTCTCACATCAGTAATTTAATATTCCTAACAATAACAAAAGGGGGGAATCATATTACCTCCATCTCCTGAGGTATTTTAGAATTCCTGGGGGAAATTTTTTTTTTTCAATTTTGTTCTCACTTAATAATGTTTTTGGACCATGTTATCCTTTTTAGTCACTAAAAATTACAAAATAAAAGTGTTTTATTATTTCACAATCTTACATCCCTCTTACATTGTTAAGTAATATTTCCAACTCAACCATTAAATATTATTTACGTGTTAAATAAATAAATAATTTACATGTTAAAGAATATAAATAAGCAATTTATATGTTAAATAAATAAATAATTTAAATGTTAAGTAAATTGATAGATAATTTACATGTTAGATAAACAAACAATTTACATGTTAAATAAATATATAAATAATTTAAATGTTAAATAAATTAATATATAATTTACAGGTTAAATAAAAAACAATTTACACAAATGATATTTAAATTTGACTTAATATAAATGATAAAAAAAATATTTAAGCATAACTTTTTAAATATTATTTACATGTTAAAATAAATAAATTACATATTTAATACTAAATAATTTAATATGTTAAATAAATAAGTAATTTATTTTTGTCATGACTTATTCACTTAACACAACTACTAATATAGAAGGGCAATATAATAAAATAAATCATTAGATAATTTTATATTCTCCAACCAAACACAAAAATCTTATTTTCCTTCTAATCAAACCAAACACTAAAATTTAATATTCCAAAGATTCTCAAATGTACAGTATTTTAGTGATAAATAAATTTTCAAAAGTAATTTATTTTTCCGCAAACCAAACGTCCCCTAATTGTTATTCTATTGCCGTCAAAACTCTACTAATTTTGTCAAACCCTTTTTCTTACTTGAACACTTACATACATTACATGATAACACATTTCTATTAATAGTTATTAAACATGATCCAAAGCATAGGGATCCGCATAGTAATAGATAATTGAGAACGCCAGAGGGAATAAGGGATTCTTCAAACATTCCACTTTCCTGGGTACTATTTACTACTTAATTCTGGAAATTACAAACAAAGCTTTTTTACATTTTGAACAATTGATATTCTTAAATTATACAAGACCAATTAACACAGATATTCTATTTTCCAACTCGACGAGTAAATTAGGCACATGCATGATTTAATAATTTAAAAACAAAAGCAAACTTCGAAAATGAAAATCAAGTAAACAGCCTGAGACGATTGGAAATCCTTTGGCGGCATATTGGACAGTTGGACACTCTTGACCCACAATCCCTGCAAGTCTGCAATCATATTTATAATATTTATAGCTGTTATTTTAAACCATGCAAACTATATGTAAAGAAATAAGCCAACTAAAAATGGAACTCACCATATGCCCACAATTAAAGGCCAAGTCCTTTGCACCCGTAAGGCAGATTGGGCATGCCTATATTTACATGGCAGAAGTCATGTGAAAAAATTACAGGATAAAATATCACATCAGTAATTTAATATTAAATAATCAATAATTTACACATTACAAGTAATATAAATATTAACACATGTCCTATTTATAATGATGTGAATTTATTAAGTTTTTAAATGTATATTTAATGAAATATGTAATAATCTTTTAATTTCGTTGATTGAGTTTTTAAAATCAAATGATGGTGCATTGATCATTTTTTTAAAATAAAAGCTATAAGAAATTACATTGTTATAGGATTTAGTTGTTACTTTTACAAATTTCATTTTTTTATAAAAAAAATTAAAAGGGCATTTATATAGAACAAATACTAGTGGATTTTTTTTTCAAAAAAGTTCAAAAAATTAAAATATAAAATTTTTACTGACAAAATTCGTACATGGTTCTATAAAATTTATAAAGAACAAATACTAGTGGCTTTATTTTGGCGTTTGTAGTCCTCTCCTCGAGTGGATTCTCTTTGTACAAGTTGACTGATTAATCAATGCTATTTTGTCTTAGCAAAAAATTGAGCATTGGCCGCTTGTAAATTCGACTATTGAACCATACTTGATTTGTTACCTTAAGTCAAGGTAACTTTGAAGGCCAATGATTAAAAGAGTCTTGTACTTGGCGAGTTTTCAAAGGTGTTGAAAAGTTGATAGAATTGGAAGTTGTCATTTTCTCGCGACTGGTGCGAGAAGGTTTAAAAAGTTTGAGTTCAAGCCAAAATGAAGATTTATAGAGTTTTAATTTATTTAGGATTCAAGATCTTCCTGCTTATGACATATCAAGTTCTAATCAAATTCCACTTGGGGTACTTTTATATTATAAAAGTGTTTTTCTAACCTTTAATAATTGCATAGTGTCTTGGGATTTTTAGAGATTAAGACTTTGCAACTCTATATTTGACTCTAAATGGAATTATACCTGGAGAGAGTGTGAGTAGTTGTTCTTGTGAGGCTATTAAGAGAGGGTGCACAAAAGATGTTTGGACTGGTTTGTGAAACCATTGAAAAAGATCTTAGGCTTTGCTTGGTATGGTGAAAAGAAAGGAGTGAAGAAAAAAAATTAATTAATCAAATGGTTAAACTAAAAAATAAAAAGTTGTTATGAAAAATAATCATTTTTTTATCAACTAACTTTCCTTCCTTACCTCTTTCTTTTCATCATACCAAACAAAACCTTAGTGTACTGTAATTTTTTAATATTAGAAAAATGATTTACTCCTTGGACGTAAACATGTAATTGAATCATGTAAATTCTTGTGTGTTTTTAATTATTTGTTTGATTTCTTATGTGATTTTCTTTTGTTGTTTCTTGCATAATAATCCAGATAATTTGAAGTAAATTAGCTAGAGAGATCCAACGTCTAACTTAAAGATGAAATGACAATCTAAAGCTTTTATTGGATTTTGTTTTCCTGGACTCATTTAATAATAGGTTCTATTAAACTCGAGAATCACATCGAAGGAATCCCAAAACAGCAAGGAGCCAAGCTCCAGAAAAAAGTAGAGAAGTCACTTACAACAAAGCAAATAATTAAAAAAGTAGAAGAAACTCCCAAGACATTAACAATCAGAAGCAAACATAATTTCTTAGTTTCACTAACATGCAAAACAGTAGCAACCTCTTATTTTGGCCATTTACTTATCTAGTTCATAAGGTTATATGCAAAGGTTTTCTTAGTTTTTTTGTTTTAATTTGCCTTAATCCTTGTATATAAAGTGATTTGATCATCCATCAGTGGAACAATTATATAGTTTGAAAGTAGGAAAGACCAATCAAGCTTTTATAGAAGAATGCAAGGGAAAGCATGCAACATTAGGTCATACCTGGGACCGATCATCTAATGCAGGTGATGATGAGACATTGCTTGGTATACGCTCTGGCTGAGCAGGTGGACGGTAGGGAACTGGAGGAGGACGTGGAACTGTTTTCTTTGCTTTTCCGGTTCGTTTTCTTTGTTAGATGCAATTAATAAACGAGTGGTTAGAAGTTAAATGACCCTCGAGGAATCCATCCATTATACATACTAGTCCCACATTTGAGAACAAAATAAGTGAATAACTAATTACTAACTATTTATTGCAGATTAAAGTTGAAGAAGAATGCCAAAAGAGTTTAGCTTAACTCACCCAAGAATATCAATTTCCAATACTGCTTTGTACTGGAGAGGGATTTCCATTAGGGCAGCAAGAGCAAAGGCAGTTTCTTTCTCTTCTGGAGTTGTATTTTTGGACATAATCCCAGTGAAGTTAACAAACTGCACAGAAGAGAGAATTACAGACTTGGTTTCATTTTATCCAAATAATTAGTTTATTAAATGTCAAGTTTTTGCTACTAGCTAACACAAAACCTGGAAGTTGTCAAAGTCACGTGCGGGAATCTTATCATCAAATTTCTTCATATCTTCCCAAGGTCCATCACCAACACCAACGAGAACAATCGACAGTGGGTATGAGCTGGAAATGAAAATGATAAAAGGAAAGTACTCTGCTTTAACACAATTGAATTATACACATATTTATGCCTTCTTCAACAAGCTTACTTATCGACAATATTCTAAAGCATACTTATCGACAATATACTATCTCCCTTGTGTTCTTTCTGAACTGATAGTTGTAGGGATAAGAGATTGTGTGTTGCTGCTTTGACAAATGGTTTCTTTGAAGGACTGCTTTAATGGTCACATTTGATATAAATGTAACCGGCCAGCTGCTTTAATGGTTCACACAAAGATATCAACTGCTTTCACAAGCAATGGCATAAAGATACTTTGTCTCCTAAGGGCCTAAACTTTGAAAATGTTATACAGGTAAACGAATCCTGTTATACGAGGCACCGCAAAGGGAAAAGAATGATAACAAAAAATCCCAATACTATAATGACTATGCTCATTACTCATCTGCAAGTGTGGTCGGATTGAATAGCTCTGCTAAACTAATCTCAAATTAAATGGTCTAACATCACGTGACATTTGATGGTTGAATCACTTATTTATGATACTAGTTAGATATAGATAATATAGTAATTCAAAGAAATTTCCATGGAATCCACATCAATACAATGCCGCATGTACTCTTAATTCTTAACTTAAGCCTAAAGCAATAGCAGTAAATCAGAACATGAAAAAGGTCCTACCTTGCATTGACAATTGAATCGATGGTTTTCTCTTCTTGTGGACTTAGCTCTCTGTCACTTGTATTAACACTTCGAGTGACCTTCAGAAATGTCACAAAACGAAAACAAATATGGAGATATGTTGTGCCTAAGAGAGAGAGAGAGAGAGAAAAAAAAAAGGCAAATTGCTCATAAACAAGGGAGATGGAGAAGAAGGTATGAGATTTAACCTGGCCATCTGCAATGATTACTAAGACATGGAATTGGCCACCACTGTTTTCCACAATGTCAACGGCAGCATCAATTACCGGTCCATAAGAGGTTGGTCCTATGGGACAACATACAAGCTCAAAGCATTAGCTTTTCTCACAAATGAAGCATTCATGGTGAAATGACCAAATTTTACAAACTGACTGACAGGTTAAAACTGCCAAGACCAGGGAATAGGTGCCAACCGGCAAGTCTCAAGTTTGGAACTATCTTCCTGTAACAGGCTAAGACTTCTTCGAAACCATGGCAAGATGAATGATCACTGTGAAAGCTAAACACTTCCGTATCATGCGTGGTAGCTGAGACATTGCAACCAACAACTTGATCGGATTAAAAACTGAAAGGTAAGCTGAAAGAATTAACTTTTGGGAGCAGACGCGTACCATCACCAAAGCCAAAACAAGGTATCAAGTTGTCTTCATCGAATGGAGCCAGAGTTTTTCCAATTATCGAGATAGCTTGCTCATATGGATTTGGTGTATCACCAATTGCATGTAGACTCCGGTTATTGAAAGATACTTTGCCTTCAATATAAACATTGATACATTGGCTTCCAAGATACCAACAAGAGACATGCCAATTTGAAAAAGTATAACAGAAATTCTTTGCTAGTAAATACTTTTCTTAAAATTCTACCAATAGTATTAGGTTTTGATTTACAACACTACAGCATGATTGCAGAGTAGTGCTCTTTAAATTGGTGGAAAATCCATCTTAAAAGAAGTATTGGAAGAAATTTTTCTTACGTTTGTTAGGTGGTATACCACTAGACATTATAATAATAAAAAAAATTTGTCAGTGCTTTTTGTCTGCCAAGATTTCTAAAGTTAAATGAAATAACTTGCCTATCTACGATAAAATTTTATAGCAGAATTAAGGATAAAAATTGTTTCCCGAACTTAGCATACCTGTCCATTCATTGCTCTTTGTGAAATCGATTCCAACTATGAGATTAGATGATTCTAGACCAGCATCCCTTAAAGCTTTTGTAACCTGTTATAGAGAAGGAGCTTAATCAAAACTTAAAACTCCCAACACCAAATATGGAAGGAGCAAATGATTTGCATGACATTGATCCATTTGACCATGGTTACAAGTTTAACTTCTTTGGCTTCAATCTTAAAATTTGGATTTTTTTTTACTTTATTCAAGTAAAATCATATCAAATCCATATGAGGATGTAAATAAGACGATGAGAGGATGTAGAATTTCACATAACATTTTAAACTATCAACAATAAAAACATAAAACGATTCTCTCCATTCCATTCTTTTTGTTTCATTTTTTGTTTATTTAATTATTTATTTTTTTTCTAAGTCAGTTTGATTCATTAATTTAGAAAGTTTACAGTTGAGCTACGTCAATTTCAGACCATTCATCAATTACTGACCATATTGCATATCATCCTAAAAGGAAACAATTAACTCAATAGCCAAGCTAATAATTAAACAATTAAACTCAACGTTAGAAGTAACTAAACACTAGCCATTTACCACCAAGTCATAAACATCTGATTTCTCTCTATCTCTGCTTCTGCCAAACTATTGGCCATACCCTGGCTTATTAATGAAAAAGTTTGGTCTCCTCTTGTTCACACCAACAAAATGCATTTTTTGAATTAGTTTCAATCATCAAACCACTTCTACCATATTCTTCTGAATACTTGTAATGCTCTCTTCTGCAGCATTAGAATCTTGTATCCCCTCTTGTCTTGAAAACGTATCTAATACAATGCCATTCTTATAATTATATATTTTTTCATATTCATTTTACTTATTTGTTTGAATTTTTTTTCATTTGTCTATTTTCTCTTTTTGATTAATAAAATTTTTTTATTTCCTTTATCTCTTTTATTTTAAAACTTATGACTTGATTTGATTAAATAAAGCTGAATCTTTTATTTATTTGTTTGTTTAAAATAAATTAAACTATTATTAAATAGTTTCTACATTATACAATACTTTTATATTATTTTTGTTCAATGTTATCTTAGTTTTTTTTTTTTTACAACATTTTCCAAAAAGTCTATTTTAGCAATATAAAGTATCAATATATATTTCGTTTGTATTGCAAAAATTTTCAAACAATCAATTTATATTTTTAATTTTCCTTTTAATTTTTAATTGATAGTTCTTACGAAAAAAAATCTAATTAACTAGGATTTAGTGAGAGAGTAAACCATTCCGATTATTGTGATTAATAATATAAATGTTTTATAAGATATTAATTTTGTAATAAAAAAATCATAGTTGAACTATGATTTAGTTGGAAACGTGTTGCCCATTAACGCATTAAGGACGGTAGTGGAGCATATTATGAGTGGGGATGGACATTGGAATGCGAAGGGGGACAGCAAGCAATAATTAAAAGCAAAAGCACTTAAAAGACGCAAAGCTCAAGAAAGCCCCACAACTCTCTGTGACTTTCTCACTGTGAAATCTGAATGTGATACCGATGAGGTATCTATTCTTTTTCTTTTAAACATTTTTATTCTTATAGATCTAACCTTTATTATTTTTTTTTTGGTTGGTTTCTGACAAATCTGTCACTTTTGCTTAAAGGCAGAAAAGCATATTGTCCTGACCCGGAAAACGCGTTCACACAACACTTTAACTAGCAAACTCATGTTAGGCCATCAATAATAATAATAATAATAATAATAATAATGTTTTGACGATTATGTAACTCCGTTTGCGAGTCAATGCCAAATGGGGTGAAAAATTTTACAGAAAAATTTAAACTTTATATTAAAATATATATAATTAAATATAAATTTAATAATATTGACCGTATAATATCTTTTATAGATGAAAAAAATGTAAAATTAAAACCAATAAACGTAAACGAATTGTAATTTTAGTATAAAATATATTTATATTTATTTTTATATATTTATGATATTTTTAACATATTTTTTATTTGCACTACATTTTATTTTATCTTACTATCGTGTATTTACATTTAAATACATATTTCACCATTTATTTTAATCTTATACTACCGTTACAATAACTAATTTCA
Source organism: Heritiera fomes (assembly GCA_032173925.1). Classification (NCBI taxonomy): domain Eukaryota; kingdom Viridiplantae; phylum Streptophyta; class Magnoliopsida; order Malvales; family Malvaceae; genus Heritiera; species Heritiera fomes. The sequence goes on from JAPDPM010000002.1 coordinate 21,000,384, forward strand.
TTTATATTGCTATTTTTAATCTTGAAATAATTTTTACTGCTCATCCAAACGATCCTATAACGTTTGTACTCTCTCTCTAGGAATTCTCAAGTGGTCCAAAAGTTGCCATTTTTCATATTTTTCATTATATATTGATATTGATAGAAAAATATTTTATTTCTGTAACCCAAGATTTTTTTTTATTTTTGATATTGTATCCCGCTTACTAAAAATTGAATAATTCATCCACAATATATCAAATAAATTCTCTTTCCACTCTATTCTCACTCTTAATTTCATCTTCAAATACGCTCTTAATTTTATATTTCAAAATAAGTTGTTGAGAATTAAAAAAAAAAGCATGAGAAGAACTTCAAAAAAAATAAAAAATATACACTGTTGTTTCGTTATGTTCCAATCGAACACATACTTAAAATAAAAGTAGTGATTTACTGTTAACTTTTTTCATTTCTCTAGATGGTTTGCTCATAGTCATCGAGATTAAAACTTGGCTTGGACTTCCAAGCACTACAGACAAAATTACAAAATAAAATTTTACTTTTTTACCCTTATTTTTTATTAAAATATATAATTTTAATAATTTTTTACCAATTTTCATCTCATTAAAATTAATTTCATCGTCCACCAAAACTACAAAAACAAATCCTTATCCTTACTAATATCTTGAAAGGGACATGCTTGCAATCTTTTTTTTCCAAGACCTTGCTCTTTCTTCAAAGAAACGCTTTCCGCTTTGTCCGTTTCTTTGTACTACAGCACCTAGTCTAGTTTGCCTTGGTTAACGTAACTATTAAACTATTCCCCTTGCAATTCCATTTGTTAATAATAATAATTTTCTAAATTTTATTGTTCAAATAATTAATAAATTTGGGACCCCATGTTTCTCTTTTTTGTGCTGATGGGTAGACAGTACCGAGAAGACTGACAGATATGGTTGACTAACAATCTTGACCTCATCTCCTCAAACTTAAAAACATCTTCATTTCCCACTTAAACAAACCACTCATTTCTGTAATTTCTGCAGCCTAAAAACTGAAGATCTTTAAAATTATGCCAAGAAGAGAGACAAGTTTGAAGAAAAGAACCTGCTCAAGGGTTGAGTAGTTATCAGGGATAAATCCGTACTTCTGCTTTGCAGATTGCTTTCTGTGTAGCTTCTTGGAATTGTTATTATTATGTACAGTGCTTGCACTCCCAGGCCCAGCCGCCTCTCCCAAGGAACCGTCTTGCTGGGCGGACATGGCTGAGGAATTGCCTGATCTTCTTCCCCTCGACGAATTATTTAACGATCTGCTCCGAGCTGCGGCCCGCTGCTTGCGCTTCTGATTAGACAGAAAATTGCCCATCTCATCTTCTTCTTTAAGTTTCGATTCAGAAAGAAGTTGCGTTTATATAAATGAGAGAATTTCGTGGAGCATCTAATTTAAAGAACGTATGGGACATAAAGAACATGATGATGCTTACCTCATTTTTATCTTTAAGAATATTATTCTTTTTCTACGCCACCCGAATTTGTTGTAGAAGCTGCGGGTTTGCCTTACGAGAGGCGAAAAGAATCACCGACGATAAAACAGACTGCGGTGCTCACCCAGTTCTTTTCTTCAGCCAAGCAAGAATATATTGGGGAGGTTAAATAGTAAAGAAAGAAAGATATTTATCGCGCGTCCATGTTTGTAATAAAAAATTAATGATATTTATTTATGGGTCAAACCAACCACATTTATGATGGTTTTAAAATTTAGGGGTAGACGTGGATTCTTAATTATTAAAATAAAATAAATAAATATATTTAATATATTTTACATAAAAAAATTAATTATAATTATTATTTATATCTTTTCATTAAATCCAAAGTTTAAAAAATTACGATAAAAATCAATTTGAACAAGGCAAGATTCACCGTCTTAATTGGATAACTCGACATATTTAAGGTATCATAATTTTCTTTTGACGTTGACTATAATAGGTCTTTATGAATATATAAAAATTCTATGCAAGTCATTCATTCATATAGCACTAATGGTTATATAACTTGCACGCATCGTCTAACATTTTTTATTCTTTTTAATATTGCTTAGTGCTTTAGGATTTTTTTTTTAAATAGTTGTGAATTTTCCATTAAAATGCTCAAGAGTTGTCTATAAACTAACCATGTCCTCGAACCAATGAAAATAAACTCCAGAGATTACAGCTAGTTTGGCCAAATCATGAGTAGCACCATTAGCTACTCTTCTAACAAATGCTAAGTTACTGGTATAAAATAGGATCGCAATATCCTAGTATCTTCGACCAAGTTTCCTACTGTTGAGAGATCAACCATGTTTGATTTTAGCAAATTAATCACCTCTTTAGCATCATTATCTTCCAATATAATTTCGTGAAACCCCATATCCTTGCTACTTCCAATGCTCTCAATGCAAGCAACCATCATTTCTTTTTTCTTTGGATCATAGGAGGTATAGGAGGGAGTGAAAAATCAAACATTAGACTTAATCTCCCTAAAGAGGGATAACAACCACTAAGTTAAACCTTGCTTATTAATGCAACTATTATTTCTACTGCAAACGAATTAACCACCACCATTAAAGAAGCCACTATAACATTACCTTTTATTATCTATGATGATCAACCCATCTCCCCCTTCCCAAAGGCTTACCTTTGATTTTAAGCCTCCATCAAAGTTAACTTTAACCAAACCTTCAATAAGTGGTTTCTATCTAGCATACCCAATGTTGGCCACACTATCAAAGCTCATGTGGGCATTTTGATATTCATGAAGATAGTCTATTTCACTTAGCCATTACTTCTGGTCTTCTCTGATCCTCTCTTTCACCTCAAAATTTCTATTATACCAAATTGCCCAATATCAAACTGTTAGTTCTTCCAAGTTGTACATCCTTTGAGAGGTCACTAGATTCTAAAGCCACTCTTTATCTTTATCAAAATTTTGACATTCATGAACCCATTTCATCTTTAAACATTCGACTTCTTACACTTACACATCATATGTGTCACTATTTCCTCCCTTTCTCTGCATCTACCGCAAAAAAATCAACATTAATACCATTCTTTTCAAATTATTGTAGACTGGTAAGATCCCATGATTCAGTTTCCAACAAAACACCTTTATTTTATTAGGCACATTGGCCACATCCCTATTTCTCCTTAGTAACCTGTAGGCACTCCTAACAATATTGGTTGTTCCATTCAAGATGCCAAACAATCATATCTGGTTGGTTACATCTACTAAGTGGGATAATCTGATCAAAGCTGCATCATCAATAGTGAACAATTAGGATGATATCCAGTCTCCATTTCCTCGTGCTAAGATCAATTAGCTAGGATACCCAAGCATCCCCATCCAAAAGACTAGCAGCTCTAGCATATAACACTTCCTTTCCAGGTTCAAGCTAGCAATCCCTCTAAATCTTAATGTTCTCTTTATTCTCTATTCCTTCCAAATCACTCAAATATCGATATAAGAACCTCTTTAGCCTTCCATAAGCTTCGCCAAGTATAAGAAGCTTGAGCTTCGATAAATGTTGAATTTCGTAAATATTTCACACTAATAAACTAAAATATTAAGGAATCCATATTAATCACCAACCTTCATCCCTATTTACCAAGTAATAATAGGTTGAAAACTTCAAAATCTCGAAACCCTATATAGCCCATTAGATTTAGAACTCTACCTATACTTATTTAGTAAGTTATTAATCTCCGTAGAAAGTGCTTTAGGAAGCAAGAAAAGATTCATCGAATACACTAGGATAGCTTGTAGTATAGACTTTATATAAACTTTTTTCCCCTATGGTTAGCAATCTCCTACTCCAATACTATATACAATGCTGGATCCTACCCTCCAATTCTTGAAAAGCATGACTTTTGTTCCTTTTAACCAAGGTTGGTAGACCTAAGTACTTCTAAGGTGTTGATATTAATTGAATACCAAGTAAATGTTTCAAATCCTCCTAGATTGACATCCTCACATTCTTGGTGAAAAGCATAGAAGATTTCAAGTTGATTTATCTACCCTAAACCATTTCCAAAAAGCTTTAACATGTTACTCACTTTTTCATATTCTTCCTGTTTGCTTTGATAAAGAGTATGCTGCCATTTGCAAAAAGAGAGAGAGAGAGAGAGAGAGAGAGAGAGAAAGAGAGAGAGAGAGAGAGAGTGAGTGAGTGAGTGAATGATTCTAAGGCCATTTCTGCTAGCTTGAACACCATTGATCTCCCCATTACTTTGGCACCTAGATAACAAAGTTGAGAACACCCTTGTACATAAAAGAAATAAATAAAGAGACAAACAATTTGTTGGATTATGCCCTTAGAACCATTTATTAGATGATTGACTTTGACATTTTTATGTATCATGACATTTTATTATAGCTCATTATTATATTTGTCTTATAACTACGTAATGTAATCTTATATGATAATGTCTTTAGAATACTAATAACACACTATTCTTAAAATATCCCTAGTCAAGTATTATTGTGAACAAGGATAACAATGTACGATAAGACTAGTATGTGGTTGACTGATGACCATTGTTATGGATATAGGATATCGAGTCATCACATAGGTACATGTTAGAGAACTATGTACTGGATCGACCCTCAATGAGAACGCTACATGGATTGTTATATGAGTGTCATATGCGATTCTCATAGTGATGATGGTGTATGTGATCCTTTGACTTGAGATCATCAGAGATCCCAACATAGAGAATTGCATACTTTAATGCTGCTAGATGTCATTCGTAACAGGATGGACTATAAAGGTAGTAATTGGGTATGCCTTGATCTATGTAGAAGGATGTTGAGTGATCAAGATAGGATTTATCCCTCTTATATAACAAGAGTGATGTCTTGGGCCCTTTGATAGAGTGAGACTAAGAAATGCATGGCCGTGCTCGAATAAGTCAATATGAGATATTGACTTTATTTGTTTAATTAGTCTACTTAGGAATCAAGAAACGCTGATTAGACTATACAAGTGTGACACATTCCATGACTTGTGTCTAATCAAGACATCAAAGGATAAAGGGATTAGACTACACGGTAACATCTATCACGAGTAAGGTTATGTCGAGTCATTAACATTCTCGTTACATGGGTAGCAATGATGTGTTGCTAGATACCGCTTATTGCCTATGACAATTTTGTCATTGCCATTGTTTTGAGAACCTATTGGGTCGCACACTTAGAACGGATCAATGAGGAGCTTAATTAATCCTATTCTGAATTGGATTAAGGATATATTTAATCCTATTCTGAATTGGATTAAGGATATAGCTAATCCTATTCTAAGTAGGATTAGAGTTCTGTTTGGCAGTAAATTTTAGGGTAAATTTTACTGCCTATAAAAGGATGTTTTTCTAAACAGAGCTATATAAAAAAAACAGAAGAAAAGGTATTCTTATAATCAGAGCTAGCAATTCGATTATAAGGAATCAAAAAAACACTCTTTAAGGCTTCTGATCGTGAGACGTTTAAGAGTCGTGAGATCCGTTCGTGTGAATACCATAGAGGCAGGAACGAAAAGTTATTGCTTGTGACTCGACCAACGACAGAAATCAGAGAAAACGTTAGGTAAAATTTCGAAACCCTAATAAGGCAACTCTCCGAATCGATCCTGGTGGAGGCCGAATGATTTAAATTCCGCTGCGTGTTTGTTTCGGTTTCCTTCACTGGTATCAGAGCCAGATTCGGAGTCCCTGATTTGTTTTGATAAGAGCATGATCTCTGGTTACTTTCTGTTTATGATTACATGCAATCGTTTTAATGAGATTAATACGGATTAGAATGTATATGATATATTCAAAGGCTAAAAATCGAATTGTTGAAATTATATATATGATCTATATCAATTTCGATTCAACTTATATGTGAGATATAATCTGTGATGCGAATTATTATTGGCAGTTTCTGTTTTGCATAAACGTTATGGAAGAAATAGAATAATGTCGAATCAGTATGAGATACTGGTTGGAACATCCTGATAAGATTAGGACACTTCCAGATAAGGGGCGTTGGCAATGTTAATACTGTTAACCTGGGAACCTCGCAGTCGGGTCATAATTCTTTTCAAATGTGCCTCATTAATAAAACTAAAAATTAAAATTGCATTACACTTGTTTGTATAACACGGTGGTTGTTGTTTGAGCATGGTGCATAGTTATAGCCCTAGCCCAATATGATTGTATTTTGGTGGTTGTAAATTTTAATAAATACAACTTGCGTGTCGTGTCTTGTTCTTGAAATTCTAGTTGTACATTCTTTTCTCATCTTGCTCCCCTCGAATGTAACTCGAGGTTTCTCTTAAACTATGTAATTGTAACGTAGTATAGGGTTAGAATTTAGCTAAGTATGAGTTGATGGTGATCAACACTAATAGAGCTGACAACCATGCAAAGGATGACCAAAGAGGCACTTGGAGAAGATGCTGTTACCCTTAGGTTAACCTTTAGGGTTTCTCATTGGCTTGGGAAATCCATTTAGTTTGGGCTATAACTATGTCACGTTTATTTTATTGCTTAATTGCATGAGATGCATGATTTATTTTGTGCGTTTATGATATGAAAATCATATGATAATTTTAGAAAAGTAAAATTGGTGAGATCTTATTCAATAAACTAACAAAATCCCTCAAATTAAATTAAGTCAATAATAGATGCCTACCAATGAATAGCACTCGTCAAGGCTAGAATCGATTTTGTTATGTTTGCCAAAGCAAAATATCATATCTATCTTAGTAAGACGCGATGGGATAATAGTGATATCCAAAGGCTATAAATTGGGTTGACTTAACTAGATTTCCTCAACAGGATTGGGAATTTAGAGGCATAAAGTTGGGCTTCCATTCATGAGATGAATTAGAACAAGTGTTGTTCACCCAACTATCCAAGAGTTACATGAGATGTAATTGGTAAGTGTTGCCTACCTAAATAGCCAAATCTTGGGCAATTAGCCAAACCTAACTCTAGATAACGTGAAATATGGATCTTGGCCCACTAGAGAAATTATGTGATAATTTTTTTCGAATTAATAGTGAGGGTTGTTGATTCGATAAAAATAGTGGGAGCGTCATTTAATAAATATTTAATTCAATGAATGCATTCATGATACTTATATTTTGCATATTTTTGTTGTAGATTACCATGGCATCAAACACAAATAACACACTTTCACTGCGATCTGTCCTTGAGAAGGACAAGTGGAATGGGACAAACTTCCTGGATTGGTACAGGAACCTGAGGATAGTCCTCAAGCAAGAAAAGAAGTTGTATGTCCTTGAGATTCCCTTACCTGAGGAACCACCCTCTAATGCTCCAAGGGCAGAAAGAGATGCTTATAAGAAGCATCAAGATGATGCATTGGATGTTAGTTGCCTTATGCTTGCCTCCATGAATCCTGAGCTTCAAAAGCAACATGAGGAAATGGATGCGTTCGATATGATCGAGCATCTCAAGCAACTCTATCAAGAGGAAGCTAGGCAAGAAAGGTACAATGTCTCTAAGGCATTGTTTCAGTGTAGGATGGCAGAGGGGACTCCCGTTGGTACTCATGTGCTCAAGATGATTGGGTACATTGAAAACCTTGAAAGATTGGGATTTCTTTTGGGCCAAGAGTTGGCCACTGATGTGATTATGCAATCGTTGCCAGACAGCTACAGTCAGTTTGTTGTTAATTACAACATGAATGAAATTGACAAGACTCTGCCACAGTTACTTAGCATGTTGAAAACAGCTGAATCCAACATGAAAAAGGCCAAGCCCAAAGATGTCTTAATAGTTAAGAAAGCTAAGGGTAGGGCTAATGCAAAAGGCAAGAAAAAAGGTAATAAAGCCAATGGCAAGTTCAAGCCCAATGATACTGCACTGAAGCCAAAAGGTGGGGTTGCCAAATAAGGGAAATGCTTCCATTGCGGTGAGACCGGACATTGGAAGAGGAACTGCAACAAATACCTGGAAGAGCTAAAGAAGAAGAGAGGAAGTGAGAATTCCACTTCAGGTATTTATGTTATAGAAGTTAATCTATCTACTTCTTCATCATGGGTATTAGATACTGGATGTAGTTCTCACATTTGTGTAAATGTGCAGGAACTCAAAAGGAGTAGATCGTTGACTAAGGGCGAGGTCGACCTATGAGTGGGAAATGGAGCAAGGGTTGCTGCATTAGCTATAGGAACTTATATTTTGACATTGCCCACAAGGCTTGTTTTAGAATTAGATGATTGTTATTATGTGCCTTCCATCACTAAAAACATTATTTCTATTTCTTGTTTGGACAAGAAGGGTTTTTCATTTATAATAAAGGACAAATGTTGCTTCATTTATTTAAATGATATCTTTTATGGTAGTGCATAACTAATTAATGGTCTTTACATTCTAAATTTTGATATGCCTATTTATAACATAAATGCTAAAAGGATTAAATCTAATGATCAAAATCCAACATATCTCTGGCATTGTCGCTTGGGACACATAAATGAGAATCGCATTTCCAAACTCCATAAAGATGGAATTTTGGACTCATTTGATTTTGAATCGTATGAGACATGTGAATCTTGTTTGATGGGTAAGATGACTAAAGCCCCTTTCAAAGGACATAGTGAAAGAGCAAGTGATTTATTGGGCTTAGTACATACAGATGTATATGGACCTTTAAACACACAGGCCAGAGGTGGGTTTATGTACTTTATTACATTTACTGATGATTTCAGTAAATATGGCTATGTGTATCTTATGGGACACAAGTCAGAATATTTTGAAAAGTTCAAAGAATTCAAGAATGAAATACAAAACCAACTTGGCAATAGCATTAAGGCACTTCGATCAGATCGAGGTGGTGAATACTTAAGCCAAGAATTTTATGACTATCTTAAAGAGTGTGGGATTGTCTCACAACTCACTCCTCTAGGTACACCACAATGGAATGGTGTATCTGAAAGGAGAAACTGAACTTTATTAGATATGGTTCGATCAATGATGAGTCATACAGATCTTCCAGAATCCTTTTGGGGACATGCATTAGAAACAGCTACTTTTACACTGAACCGTGTTCCATCTAAATCGGTTCCAAAGACACCATATGAGATATGGACTGGTAAACGTCCCAGTATGTTTTTTATGAAGATTTGGGGTTGTGAGGCTTATGTGAGACGTCAAGTCTCTAACAAACTTGCACCTAAATCTGATAAGTGCTATTTTGTGGGATATCCTAAATTAACTAAAGGATATTATTTTTACAATCCCACTGAGCGCAAAGTATTTGTAGCGCGAACAGGTGTCTTTCTAGAAAGAGAATTCATTTCTAGAAGAACTAGTGGGAGAAAAGTAGAACTTGAAGAAATTCAAGAGCTACAAGATAGCGCACTCGATGTTGAGATGGAGCATGAGCAAGCACCATAAGTTGTTGTGGAACCAGAACCACAAGCTGTTGTGGAGCAACTGCCTGCTCAAGAGACACAAGCCTTGCGTAGATCAGTTAGAACACATCGTGAGCCACAGAGATATGGATTTCTAATGACTTAGAACGGTGATGTATTGCTCATGGACCAAGATGAGCCTACTACCTATCAAGAGGTTATTACAGGGCCAGACTCTGAGAAATGGCTTGAATCCATGAGATCTGAGATGGAATCCATGTATGCCAACCAAGTTTGGACCTTGGATGACTTACCCGAAAGGGTAAAACCTATAGGGTGTAAATGGGTTTTTAAGAAGAAAACCGACATGGAAGGAAATGTTCATACCTATAAAGGGCGATTGGTTGCTAAAGGTTTTAAACAAATTCATTGTATTGACTATGATGAAACTTTTTCACCAGTCGCGATGATCAAATCCATTAGGATCTTACTTGCGATAGCTGCATACCATGATTATGAAATCTGGCAAATGGACGTCAAGACCACTTTTCTTAATGGAAAGCTACTCGAGGATGTATACATGACACAACCTGAGGGTTTTGTTGATCCAAAAAATGCTGGAAAGATTTGTAAGTTGCAACGTTCTATTTATGGACTAAAGCAAGCTTCTCGAAGTTGGAATCTTCGTTTTGATGATGCAATCAAAGAGTTTGGTTTCATCAAGAACGAAGATGAACCTTGTGTCTACAAGAAGGTCAGTGGGAGCACTATTGTCTTCCTGGTGTTGTATGTAGATGACATACTACTCATTGGGAATGACATCCCTACCCTTCAGTCTGTAAAGACTTGGTTAGGGAATTGCTTTTCAATGAAGGACTTGGGCGAAGCTACCTATGTACTGGGTATAAGGATCTATAGAGATAGATCAAGGAAATTAATTGGCCTAAGTCAAAGTGCATACATAGATAAAGTGCTAAAGAGGTTTAGCATGCAGGATTCCAAGAAAGGATTCTTGCCTATGACAAATGGCATTACTCTCTCAAAAGAACAGTGTCCTACAACACAAGAAGAGAGAGAACGTATGAGTAAAGTTCCATATGCATCTGCTATTGGATCATGTTATGCACACGTCCCGATGTCTCGTATGCCTTGAGCATGACGAGTAGATATCAAGTTGATCCTCGTGAACGTCACTGGATCACTATCAAGAATATTCTTAAGTACTTGAGAAATACTAAGGATATATTCTTGATATATGGAGGTGAGGAAGAGCTCATTGTAACAGGTTACACTGATGCTAGCTTCCAAACTGATAAAGATGATTATAGATTGCAGTCTGGTTATGTGTTTTGCCTTAATGGTGGTGCTGTGAGCTGGAAGAGTTCAAAGCAGGCGACATGGGCCGATTCTACAACAGAGGCTGAGTATATAGCTGCCTCTGAAGCTGCTAAGGAGGCTGTTTGGATCAGGAAGTTCATTACTGAGCTTGAAGTTGTTCCTAGCATTATAGATCCGATTGAGCTCTATTGTGACAACAATGGAGCCATCGCACAAGCTAAGGAACCTAGATCTCACCAACGATCCAAACATATACTACGACGCTTCCATCTCATTCGAGATATCATCGAGAGAGGAGATGTGAGGATATGCAAAGTACCAACTGACGATAACATCGCCGACCCACTGACGAAGCCTTTGACGCAACAGAGACATGATCGTCACACTAGGTCACTAGGTATTAGATACATGAGTGAATGGTCTTAGTGCAAGTGGGAGATTGTTGGATTATGCCCTTAGAACCATTCATTAGATGATTGACTTTGACATTTTTATGTATCATGACATTTTATTATAGCTCATTATTATATTTGTCTTATAACTGCGTAATGTAATCTTATATGATAATGCCCTTAGAATAGTAATAACACACTATTCTTAAAATATCCCTAGTCAAGTATTATTGTGAACAAGGATAACAATGTACGATAAGACTAGTATGTGGTTGACTGATGACCATTGTCATGGATATAGGATATCGAGTCATCACATAGGTACATGTTAGAGAACTATGTACTGGATCGACCCTCCGTGAGAACGCTACATGGATTGTTATATGAGTGTCATAAGCGATTCTCATAGTGATGATGGTGTATGTGATCCTTTGACTTGAGATCATCAGAGATCCCAACATAGAGAATTGCATACTTTAATGCTGCTAAATATCATTCGTAACAGGATGGACTATAAAGGTAGTAATTGGGTATGCCTTGATCTATGTAGAAGGATGTTGAGTGATCAAGATAGGATTTATCCCTCTTATATAACAAGAGTGATGTCTTGGGCCCTTTGATAGAGTGAGACTAAGAAATGCATGGTCGTGCTCGAATAAGTCAATATGAGATATTGACTTTATTTGTTTAATTAGTCTACTCAGGAATCAAGAAACGCTGATTAGACTATACAAGTGTGACACATTCCATGACTTGTGTCTAATTAAGACATCAAAGGATAAAGGGATTAGACTACACGGTAACATCTATCACGAGTAAGGTTATGTCGAGTCATTGACATTCTCGTTACATGGGTAGCAATGATGTGTTGCTAGATACCGCTCATTGCCTATGACAATTTTGTCATTGCCATTGTTTTGAGAACCTATTGGGTCGCACACTTAGAACGGATCAATGAGGAGCTTAATTAATCCTATTTTGAATTGGATTAAGGATATATCTAATCCTATTCTGAATTGGATTAAGGATATAGCTAATCCTATTCTAAGTAGGATTAGAGTTCTGTTTGGCAGTAAATTTTAGGGTAAATTTTACTGCCTATAAAAGGATGTTTTTCTAAAACAGAGCTATATAAAAAAAAAACAGAAGAAAATGTATTCTCATAATCGGAGCTAGCAATTCGATTATAAGGAATCAAAAAAACGCTCTTTAAGGCTTCTGATCATGAGACGTTTAAGAGTCGTGAGATTTGTTCGTGTGGATACCATAGAGGCAAGAACGAAAAGTTGTTGCTTGTGACTCGACCAACAACAGAAATCAGAGAAAACGTTAGGTAAAATTTTGAAACCCTAATCAGGCAACTCTCCGAATCGATCCTGGTGGAGGTCGAATGATTTAAATTCCGCTGCGTGTTTGTTTCGGTTTCCTTCACAATCTCCTTGTCTAAGCCCTCTCTTTGGAATATAAGTATCAATACATAAACCATGAAGCATTACAGAAAATGATACCGATGAAATGCATTTCATAATCAAATGAATCCATCTTGAATGAAAACCTCGTCTACTTATAACCTTATCCAAAAAGGTTGACTTCACTCTATCATAGGCTTTACTCATATCTAACTTAATAGTAGCATATCCTTCCTTACCTCTTTATCATTTTGAGGGATGTAACAATTTATAAGCTATCAACACATTATCTATTATAAGCTGACCTGGGACAAAGGCACTCTAATGCTCACTGACACATCTCGAGATAAAAAGCTGTAACCTATTTGCTAATGTCTTAGCTATGATTTTATATAACACATTACAGAGGCTAATTGGTCTAAAGCTAGCCATAGTTCTAAGATTTTCTACTTTTGGGATAAGAACAAGAGATGGGTCATTGATTTCCTTAATATATCCATTCCCATTCAAAAAGGCTAAACAAAAATTATTTGGATGCATATGATCTATTGCATTCTTAATTTCCTTTGGCTAAAAGGTAGTAAGTAGTTGCTTATTTATCTCATTTGGTACTTAGACATCTACTGCAAGAATTTGATCACATCAAGGTGATCTTTGAGACTCAAATAGATTTTTGAAATAGTTCACAGAATAAACTTCATCCTCATCTCCTCTTTATGCCATAAACAAGACTCATCCTCCAACCCAAATACTAGATTTCTAATTTTACATTTTGTAGCTTAAGCATGAAAAAATGTCATATTTTTGTTGCCCTCACGAAGCCAGGTGATCTAGAACATTACCTCATGTACAATTTTTCTTTTTCTAATAGTGTATTAATTTCAACTTTTAATACTTCTTTCAAAGTTATACTACCTTGATTCAAAGCCTTCGTTTCTTCAAGTTCTTTATTTTATAGTTTAATTCTCTTTTGCAAACCTTTAAAAGACAAGTGGTTCCATTTGCTCAAGCTTTACACCACATTGCCAATCCTTATAGGAGTACTTTGATTTTACACTCCAAGCCAACCATTCCTTGTCACTTTTTCACATTATCTTTTTTGTCCACATAGCCTCTAACAAGAATCTCTTTCATAACTTTTTTTCACTACCACTACTCCTACATCTTTCCCTGTCTAACAATACAAGATTATGGTCCAACACCGAGATAGCCAAATCAATCGCTGAATGCCTTGGAAACATATCACACCATCTTTAACATGTTACTGCTCTGTCCAATCTTTCTCTATCACAGTTTGAACCTCTTTCCTCCCTGTCCACATATACCATAGCCCTCTACTTCCTAGATTACTCAACATTGCATCAGCTAAGGCCTCATTGAAGTTATAGATCTATCCCCATGATCTTGGAGCTCCACCATTCTTCTTAATCTCATTAAAATCTCTAAGAATGATCCATGGTTTGGAAAAGTTTCATGCCAAGCTCCTTAACAAATCCCAAGTTTCATGACATAATCCCACTACCTCGTGATTCCTTGTTCAAGTTATTATTTATCCACTACCTCCAAATTAACATGATTTCTAAAGTAGCTGACTAAACTAGTTTCACCTTCTTCCTTCCACATAACCACCAATCCGCCACTCTTACCCAATTTATAGCCACACAAAACTATATATTACACCTTGTCTTAATTTTTTCATACTAGAAGATTGCGGCTTTGTTCTCACTAAAGAACACAATTTGGATTCTTTTATCCTTAGCAAACTTTGGAGAGTTTGAACTATTTGTGGGTTCTAAGCCCATGATAGTTCAGTGCTATACATTACTTTGTTCTCGACGAGATTGAGAACCACTATTGGAATAAGGTAATGAGTTTCATTTGTAGCCTTGCATTACTACTTTTTAGAACACTATCAATCTCCACAAAGTTCTCATCATCTTCATAACCTTTTTGTTTTCTTTTTCCTATAGTCATGGAGAACTGCTCATTCCTCTTTATTGATTTCTTATAAACAATTTTAATAGGATGTTTTATAGATTGACTTTCGTTTACCTTTTATCATTTTAATAGAATGACAAATGCATTTCATTATATTTCTTTCTCAATTTAAAACCTTAACTTGTCTACCTTTTCATATTTCACCCCCCTCTTTTTGGTTTCTAAATAATGAATGTACAATCAATTATGATAATAATTTCGAATGAAAATATGATAATTCTATTCATATTGACAAACTTGATTACACTTTTTCCTCCAATATGATACTGAGATGTTAAAGCCAAATCACAAATTGAGCAAAAGAATATAGAATTAATATGGAGTCTCATTTACGAAAATAGATTATTCACAAGTTTGTACTTGTTCAATAAATGATCCTTCAATTAAAGTGTTCACATTTGAGATGAGAAATAGCCATATTTCATTTTCCTATCATGAATGAGAAAAATTATCCAATTGCTATCATGTGTGAATTTGTTCATTTACTTTTAAATAACCTCTGGCCAAGGATCACCCTCCAAACTGGGAGCAAAATTAAAAAAAAAAAAAGCTTGCGAGAAGAACACCAAATCATAGAAAAATTTTGGATCGATATAGAAAAAATAAAGAAAAGAAAGAAGAAAAAACACTTGTTCATTGTCTAAAATTCTTTGGAAAGAAAAAAAATAAATGAAAATAAATAAAAATGAGAAATAAAATGGAGCTAATGAAGAAAGTAGGGCTAGATATTGAGAAATTGGCAACAATGGGACGAAATACCAAGGAATTGACAACAAATGGGCCAAAATGTTAGAATTCTTGACATGATGAGAAATGATCCTTTGGTTTATGACCAAATATTTGGACTTTTTTATCCTTGTATTTCACAACCATTCACCTTAGCCTACATTATGTGCTTTAAAAGTCTATTTTGATTAAATGTGAATATTTGAACTGAAATAATCAAATATCGAGCTAAGGCATGCTTATGATATTATCATATAGAAATGAGATTATGATAACTTCATATTTTTAGGGTTAGATAAGAAAGTTTATTAGAGTGTCAGTGACAAACGAAGATAATCTAAAAAAAGAAGAAAAAAGAAAGAAAGAAAGAAAGAAGGAAAGAAGAGAAAATGAAAGAAGAAATAATTGAAAGCTCAAGTTGGAAACTCAAAAGGGCAATTTAGCAATTTAAGTCAAAATAAGGAAGCTACAAACTCAAGAAGATGGCTTTACCATATGGATAATCGATAGATCGCATTGAATTAGGCAAAATCCAACGGGACTGAAAAGTTTGAGAATGTCAATTGAATAAATCTTTGGAGAAAATCTTGAATTAGTTCATCAAAACTGGTTGTAAATTCATAGGTACTCTACTCTCTTTTAAAAAGGATGAAGCCTCGGTTAGAAGGCTCATGCATTCTCATGCAAGTGATGTCATGTGTGTGAAGGAACAAATGTTTATTAATCTGTTTTCTTTTCCTAAGACACTAAACGAAATTAACAGTTTTAGGAAAAACTTAGTGTAACCTAAGACTAATCATTAGACTGACTCTTCGTGAGAACCCAGAATTTCTCATATTTTAAATAAGTTATTGAGTGTATAAAAATTTAAATAGGGATATTTGTTGTTAAAAGTTGTACAGGAGGGGTCTATTCGATAAGGTTAGAAGGGTACTCAATGTGAGTCCCACCAGGACTTTTTCTATCTCGATCGAGGTAAGACCCTAGAATGATGATATTTAAGGTGAGTAATTTTATATGTAATAAGGCTTTAGATCATGTGGATTGATAAAAGTGATCAAGCGTAAAAAACGAAAATTTACATGATTTTACGATTAGGGGTAATTTAGTAATTTCACAAACTATGACCGATCAAACCACTTTATGAGTCAATAATTGACCATGTTTAACCTAAATACGTGGGAAATAATAAAAAATATTAAACCTGAATTTAAAAATATTAGTTTAATGATTTGACTTAATTGGAAATAATAAAATTACACAAGGGTATAATGGTCATTTAATATAAGAGCTGGTCAAATTAGTCAAAGTTGACCTGAATTTGACTAAATAAATTAAATTTATTAAAATGAAAATTAAAAATATGAAGATATGAAAATAAAATATTTATAATTGTAAGTGTAAATTTTGGCAAATTAAAGGGGATTTTTGATTATGTAAATATGTGGCAAATTGCCATTGGTTTGACCATCAATAAGAGTGTCACATCCTAAGTACACCGTATTTTATACTTTTTACACAATTTCACAACACATGAATAGGTTAGGCTGTCTGTGATATCTTATTTTTCACGTTTAATACATAATGAACACAATATCCGTAATTAATATACAAAATTAAATATTTACAATTTATATTTTGATCCACACTTACATCCCCTAATTTAATATAACATTGTAGTACTGTAAATTATAAGTCTGAACATATAATATAAAATAAAGATACCTCCGAGATCTATAAATGCTGCCTCGAGGTGCTCAGTGTGTAACCTCTAATCCTCGAATGATATATTCAACCGGTCACTAAAAATAATCTGGAGAGATAAAATATTGGAGTGGAAAAAACGGCTTAGTAAGAGATTTATATGCAAATCTTGATACCTCGAAGACTATATGCAGTAAAATCTTTTAATTCCTATGTATAAGCTAGCACACTACAAAGGAAATGATACTATAGTTGTCCGGAAAATCCAAATGGAGCATGGAATGTATTTTGAAATACTTGTCTTGTCTTGAAAACCCAAAGCGGCTATAGGAAATAACAGTTTATTTAAATATAAAATTCACTAAAATGTTTACTGCATATAAAATATCACATGTATAGTAAAATAATTTAGTAAATCATGTGAATCACACTTGAAATTTATTTTGATTTCCACCGTTGAAATCAATCATTTTAAACACATGTAGCAGTAAAATACACCTTTTACACATTTCACAAAATCACTGATAAAGCATCACAATAAACAGTATATTTCCAAATTTATCACCAAATCCAATAATAACACATGGAATAATAGTGGAGACTAGACAACACCTTAATGATATCGTGCCATAAGTCCCGTAGGGAATAATAGGGCACATGTGAGATCCCTGTGGGGACAATTAAATAAATATGAGAGATCTATGGCCATAGTCTATAGGTGTCCTTGGTAGTACATTGAGCAGGTGACAACCAAGACGCTGAAGACAGCTCAATGTTAACAACTCAACACATGAGAGAGTACACATGAACAAGTGAGCATAATATAGGGCCTAACAGTCTCAAAACAGTCTTTACTCGATGATAAAACCTTTACGAAATTTTGTTACACATGATACAATTTAATTAATTCCATAAAGGAAAATAGATATATTCAAATAGTGAATATTAATTTAAAATCAATTATAAAATATTCACCATTTATGATTTCACCTCACTAACCACACAAATCACTATAAAACACGTGGAATAAATTTTCAATAGTGAAACCTTCACCGAAATCGGTGTCATGGATATTTAATAAATATTTTTTGTATATTAACCTTTCATAAGAAATATTTAATTTAAAACTTTCGAGGCTAGGAAAAATCAATAATGCATCAACATATTTTCTAACATTTTTAGAATGTTCGGGTCCTAGCCCTCTGCATTTGCAAACACAATTCACCAACCAGAAAACCATAGATTTCATGCATTTATGAGGCAATTCAATATTCCATAATTCTTATAAAATTCATAGCATGTGAATCATGCATTCGGATATCCCTACAAATCTACATACGTGTCTCTTACTTATCTATCGTATTCACGCTAACACGTACACCACACGATCACCGAAATTCTCGAGCTGCAATTTAATTTAACCAAAATTATTAGCTCATTTAATCCTTATTTTTAAGCTATGATTGACACTAAAATGCAGCCATATAAAATACTACAAATATTTTTGCAGCGTAATTTCTATCAGTAGTATAATATAACTTCTTCGTTTTGCGTCGGATTTTAAATCCGAGCATACCGGCAGACTCCTTGTAAATTTTACAATCAAAATCAACCATCAAACCATCAAGAACAATCACCATTCTCCTCCCCTTCACCTAGGCTAAATTGCTTCATGGCCATTTTTGTGTGATTTTCAACAATCTAAAATTCCTGTGTTGTTTTCCTATGCTTAGTAATTTATTTTGCACCATTTTTATGCTTGGAACACCATGAAACCCCTTAGATCCATGCTTGGCCGAATGGTATGTTAATGGCACATTTTTATTTTTCATGATTTAGATGAAACCATGGCTATAATTATGCTTACTACACTTAGATGGAGTGATTCATGCCATTAAACTTAAGAAAAACACCATGAATGACAACATACCAAGTCTTATTTGAATCTTTGGGAGCTTGTTTCTCTTTGCATATTGCTTGATAGGCTAAGCTATGGGTATAGGATTGTAGAGGAGGAAGAGGAGAATAATTTTGATGTAGAAACCTTAATGAATTTCCAAGTCGATTGTTAGTTATTTTAGTAAGAAGATTTTCTTTCTCTCTTATGATGGAAATGGCATGGGGACTGTTTGAGAAGAAGATGAACAGTGGCAAAAATCAGCTGGAAAATAAATAGAGAGAATTTTGGAAACTTCGGCTAATTATCAAAATGCCCCTCATTATGAAATTTTGGACGATTTTGCCCTTATTGGTCCGTTAGCGTAAAAACCATCTAAACGGGCTTCAACAATTCTGATTCCAGTTCAAAATAGTCACATTAATCATACCTAAATGATTAGAAGTGGTTTCGTTGACCCGTGGTGCACAGATAATGAGAAATTACAATTTTACCCCGATGACCCGACAACAAAAATTTCTGTTTTTGTGATCATTTTGACAAATTTGTTGACACCATGTTAAAGTACTTTTTATGTAGAATAACATGATATTTTTACTTCATCTCAATTCATTTTGGTTTAAGAGAAATTTACAAAATTACCCGTGAGACGTATCTGTCATTTTTTAAATTTGTTTCTCATGATTTACAAAATACAACAACTTGGGTATTTTGACCTTCAAATCACCATAATATCATTATTTAACCTTCCAAAAATTATTTTCTCACTCATACCATCATTCGGATACTAAAATTTTGGGTGGGGTCCACATGGCTTATCACTTACTATTTATAAAAAGATACAAAATTAATTTATTTATTTATTAAAATTTATAAATCCGTACATGTACAGTACAAAACAACAAGTTCTCACAAAGAGGGTCAAATGAAGTAAACTCAGCTAATTGGTCTCCCCTGACCGATCTTCCTTGCTGCCATTTTTTTTCTGTATCGTTCCTCTGCAGCTTCCATTTTCCCTTCCGTTTTCAAGTTTTTGCTCTCATTTTTCTCAACCGAAATCATCAATTTCTATCACCAAAACACTTAGTTCCTTCATCAATCCTATTTCTTATCATAAGAGCTGATTAAAGGCGAGATATGATGAGTAGAAAATCAACGTGACAGAGGCTGGAAGTTCAGTACAATTCAGTTTGTTAGGAAGGTGAGGATTGGTGTTGTTTCAATTGTTTTTAGTTATGATTTATGATTTATTCATGCTTGGGAAGCTTGTGTATAATGTTGGATTGAAGTAAAATTTAATGTAGAAGAACAGGGAGGTTCGGACATGACAAAATAGTAAAGGAAATTGTTAAATGTTGATGTAATTTTGATGTATTTTAGGTTGGGTTTAGTAGTAGATGATGGGAGAAGTTAATTGGAAATGGTTTATAGTGATGATTTTACAAAATATGGGCTAAACGAAGCTGAGAGAAGTCCAAAACGTGGAATGTGGCGTGAATGATGAATATTGTCTGATGTAGAATGGTTTCACGTTGATGATGATGCTATTATGAATTTTAGATGTCTGATGAAAATCCTAAAAGAGTATGAGTAATTATAAGATAACAAGTGAGAAAAAATTAAATGAAAAATAAGAGGAAGAAGACTTGATGAGCTGCCAGTTATGGAAAAGAATGAGGGTGCGGGCAGTAGAAAGAAACCAAAACAGAAAAGAAAAGAAATGAAATGAAACAGAAAAGAAAAGAAAAATGATAAATGTAAATTGATAAATCGTAATTGGGCTAGTGTAAATTTACTTAAAGCCCAATGCATGAGCCTAGTATGTAGAGTTTTATAAGTTAATAGTTAATACATAAAATACATAGATTCATTAGATCATAGATTCATTAGATTATTAATGAAATTGAAAGTGGGAGAAGAATGAATAAATTTTGAGATCAATTGGAATATTTTTCATAATATGAAATGTTGAATTTTAATGGTTGATGAGTAAGAAATAATATAGTAAAATTAATAAGAGTATTGATAAAAGATGGGCAACAAATGTTTTAAGTGAAGAGGAAATTATTTATGAGTGAAATTGAGAAAGGAAAGAATGATAAATAATGAAGAGGAAACCTTAGGAAACCTACGACCATGAAGAAAAGGAAAAAGTGTTGATATAAATTGTATTAAGCGATGATAGGAAAATTAATACAATGTTAAATAAAGATTAATTGTGATATTGAATTTAGAAAAATGAATGAGTTTTGTATACATGAAGATTTCAGCTAAGCTTACAAGAATAGATATTATGTTAGATTTTATAAGTTTATGGGTGAAGAATAGTGAATTGGAATAATAAAGATTAATTTGTGAGATTGGAATTAAGAAATAATAAGCATAGTGCAAGAATGTGAATAACTAGCTAAAGCATTGTTCATGAGGCCCTCATGTTAATTTTAGGATTTGATGACTAAAGAAAATAATTAAGGATAAGTAGAGAATATTTGAAAGAAAATAAATTGTGTGTAGGAGGAGGTGTATGACTGAGACTTGGAAATAGAATTATACTGTAAATTTTTATAATATGAG
Source organism: Heritiera fomes (assembly GCA_032173925.1). Classification (NCBI taxonomy): domain Eukaryota; kingdom Viridiplantae; phylum Streptophyta; class Magnoliopsida; order Malvales; family Malvaceae; genus Heritiera; species Heritiera fomes. The sequence goes on from JAPDPM010000002.1 coordinate 21,021,796, forward strand.
AATAAATAAATGAAATATAATGGTAATGGAATTGTTGCTGGAATTAAATGTGAGGAAAAGAATGAATTTTTAGTTAATGGAAGAAATTTGGAAATTTTATGATTTATTGAATTTCCATAATTTATTGAGTAAGGAAAAATAAATCAAAGGTAATGAATTATTGATGTTATTGGAGTTGGAAAAAGGATATGAGTTAATTATAATGATATTGAGGTAGTTAATAGGAAATAAAATAAATCAAGTGTGGTGAAGGATAGATGTGAAATAGAAACTATGAAATATTTATTATCATTGTGATATGATAATATAAAATATAAGGTGATATTACTGTGCAAGAGTAACAATTCCTGGAAATAGAATTACACAAGCAATAGTAGGAATGCATAGATATTGCATGGACTCGAGGTAAGGAACATATATAGGAGTTACCTATAAATGTTTTACGTGTTTTGAAATTTTTTGAAATTCAATTTTTAATCATTTCTTATAAATTTTTCTAAAAGGGGAAATATCATTTATCCACATAACCAAATATGTTTCTAAGTTACATGTTTACTATACTGTGTACCGAATTGTGTACTTCCAATGTGTTTATTGACATTGAAATATTACTGCAATGACTACAAATATACAGTTTATACATAGTTTATATACTAAAAAATAATATTTAAATATTTATGTTATTGAATTTTACACGTGAAAGAGAACCATCATGTTCTTTTACCTATATATAGTGAAATGATATAAGTTATCGAAAAATATTATTTAAATAATCATGAAAGAGGATTTTTTCGAAATAAAGTTACCGATGTGTTCTTAAATGTGTTTTACAATGAAATGAAGTGTTTATGAAAATTATTATCGAAATGTGAATATTTTATAGAATGTTTTGTGAAATTGTGTATTATGTGAAAATTATATTCCTTTATGGATAGATACGGAAATTTAATTGATTTTAATAAAATCCATAAAGGTCTTAATATCATTTTTATACTGTTTTGAGACTGATAAGCCCTATATTATGCTTATGTGTTAATGTGTATTATTTGTGTGAAGCTGTTGATATTGATCTTATCTTCAGTGTCTCAGTTGACACCTAATCAGTGTACAACTGAGGACATTTATAGACTATGGCAAATGTCTCATGTGATTATCATTTTACCCTACGTGGATTATAGCATGATATATCTTGGGTGATGCCTGGTCTTACCATTTTACTATGATGTTAAACTGTTTTACTAAATTGTGTTACTGAATCATAAAGGTTTATCAAGATGATTACTGTGAAATGTGGGATTATTTCTAAATGGTTTACTGTACCAAACTATGTACAATCCTGATTATAATTGAACTATTTACTACTAGTAAACTCCTTATGACTACAAATCTGATCACTACAGTGTTTTCAAATATTGGTTGTAAACTGTTTTCTTATTGAAATAATTTATGATAGGATAAAAAAATAAGTACCGCACCTTTACTGTTTACTGATACTCAAGTGTTTACGAATATCGCACTATTTATTGAATTGTTTATTGACAGTAAATTGTTGATTATTACAAAAGCGGTTTATTGTGTACTACAGTGTTTTCAAATATAAATTATAAATGGGTTATATATTGAAATAATTCACGATATGATTTCTAAAGCCTTTTCATAATGTTTTCAACACTTTTATATATGTTTCTTATTAAGCTTTCCCAAAGCTCACCCCCTTACTCCTCTCTCTCCTAGATAACTTTTCAGTGTCCGTGTCTACCTATGCTTCCAGACCTGTTAAGGAAGTTATTAGAAGTTTAAAGTAACAAACGAATAGGTATATATTTTGTAACAGTCTGAGTGTACATTTTTACACAATATTTACTAGTATTTTATATATTTTTATCGGTTGGGCTATCTGCGATGCCTTTAACACTTGATCATTAACAATAATAAATAATAAACATTTATTCAATAAATTCGGAATATAAAAATTTTTACAATATTTCATACACTTTACACCACCTGTTTCTATTTTACAATAATGTAGTACTGTATACAAGTGTCTGAATATATAAGACAAGTGACTGTACCTTTACATTTCAATGCTCTTTGTCCCACTGGGCTACTTGCAGCTATATTAATCCGAGGAAGCCATTAAATAATCCTCGTAATTAATCTGAAAAATTTGAAAGTAAGGGGTGAGCGAACCACATGCTCAGTAAAGGAGTCGTATGCTGCTTGATATAAGGAAAACTATATGCTGTAAAACATTTATTTCCTAACGGTGTACTAAGCACAGTAAAAGAAGGATACTATAGTCGGCTGGGAAATCCAGATGGAGCATAGAAGGTATTTTGGTATACTTGTATTGTCCCGGAAACCCAGAGCGACTATAGGGAGTAATTTATAAATTGTCTTGATAAAACAATTTAATACCCATTTTTTTCATATGTATAAATGGGATAAACCATTTATTTTCCTTCCTTTCAGTGCAGTTCAAAACACGTGACGGTCTAGTGGTAAAACAGTAGTTACAGTAAACTGCCTTTTCAGTACAGTAGCTTATAAATATCCAATTTACTGGATAACAGTTCAGTAGTTATTTCTATTTTAGAAATAATTTTCAAAGTATTCCTTCTTGATAACAGTAAATTTCCTTTCAGTTCAGTAAACAGTATTCCATACAATTCAGTTAAGTAAACAGTAATCAATAGGTTTTAGTTCAGTAAACCGTAATCAGTAGCTACTAGTTTAGTAAACAGTAATCAGTAGTTACTAGTTTAGTAAACAGTAATCAGTAGTTACCAATTCAGTAAACAGTAATCAGTAGCTTTTAGTTCAATAAATAGTAATCAGTAGCTACCAGTTCAGTAAATAGCATTTCCCAGTGTAGTACAGTTCAGTAAAACAGTATTTCGGTACGGTTCAGTTTAGTAAACAGTAATTCACAGTGCAGTACAGTAAAACGGGATTCAGTAAATCCCTTCAGTAAACATTAATCAGTAAATTGAGACTAGGCATCACCCTACATCATATCATGCTATCATCGTTCACTAAAGGACACAGTAATCATCCCCGAAGGGATACAGTAACAGTATACAGTGAGATCTATGGCCATGATCTATAGGGGGTCTTCGGTGTAAACTTGCCAGGTGACATTTGGGACCGCTGATGACTGGCGGGTCAATCAGCCACGTGACAGTAACAGTAACAGTAGTAAGCATGAATCTCGAGGCCTAAGTCTTAAAACAGTATAAAAACTGTACCACAGCCTTTATAGATCTTATTAAAAAATATTTTGAAATATTTCATGTTTATCCATAAGGCTCTCACATGTTCATATATCATCACCTTTATAGAATTTATAAAATAAATAAGATCAGTATTTAGTTCCATAAAGGTATAAAATCATTTCTTTTCCCATAAAAATACCTTTAAGGAAATCCCATGAATCAAATCATTTATTTAAGTAATTATTTCCAAAAAAGTATTTATTTCTCATTTCCACATATCGTAAATCAGTCAATAAATATTCATGTATTAAGTGAGAACACAATAAATATTCATCGTGAATATTTAATATCATATAAAACATAATTAATTTCTCACTTTAATGGAAATATAAAACATGAATATTTAATTTTATAACTTTCTCATAATTTCCAATTTATGTAAAATTGGTGGAAATTATATTCAAAATTTCTCATTTAAATCATTTTATGCATCTAAAATATTTTATAATATTTTAGAATATTTTTGGAAATTTTCCGACAGCATAACGGCTGCGGATTCCTAACCTCCTTGCACACAATTCGTAGTATATAAACCAGCTTATCAACCACAATTTTTGCATGTTTTCAAACCAAATCATGCATCTAATATTCTCATAAAAATTTAGCTCGAGAAAACATGCAATTCATTATATCACTACAACTCACACATTCTCCCTTTACCAGTCTTATGCAGATGATCGTCCCGATTACGCTAACCGAATTCCGTCGACTCAGGCTGCAAAATAATTTTACCAAAAATTATTAATATTTTTCGTTTTATTTTTAAGCCCCTAATATTCATAAAATGCAGCCACTAATGTCATAACATAAGCACAACCAGTATAATTATACTGGTGCTAAATCTCAACTTCTTCAATTTAGTTCCTTTTTCGGTTTTAATTTCACCAATTCTTCTCTTTTAATTTCTATAGCCATTTTCTAACTTCAAACCATAAAATACAACATGATGTCATATTCTAATAACCATGGCCGAAACTTCCCACTTATCACCTTTCATGATTTTTTTTCAATTCTTTCCATGATTTATTGGTTCTACCTTTGTTAACCCATCTCAAGCTTCTATTTCCTACCATTCTCATGCAAGAAAAATGCATGAATTCTCATATTACATGACTGACCGAAACCCGTGAAGATGTCATATTTTGGCTCAAATAAAATAACTCAACACCAATAGCAATTATAAGATGTACAACTTTAGATCTATACATTTATAACTTTCAATTAACATAAAACAAGAGAGTTTGATATCCCTTTTCTCTGACCGAACCCTCCTTAGTGTGTGTGTATCTATATATATATATATATATATATATATATATATTTTCTTATTTATTTATTTCAATCTCATGTCTCAACATGTTATCCATGCATGACAATTAAAACCTCATCAATTCAACCAACACATCACCAACACCCTTACCTTAGCTTGACTGAATCAATACTACTCCCAAAACAAAATACATTCTATTTCATGTCTACTCTCCCTTTCCTTAGTTCTTAGGTGTTCTTTAGGTAAAGGAAAGGTTTATGAAGACAGTTTGAATGATTAGTTAGCAAGAGGATAAAATTTTGATAAGAAATCATGGGAGGAACAAGAGCAAGACAGAGCAAAATGAGCAGCTGAGCATAATCAGTGAGAAGAGGTTCGGCTGAAGTTGTTTCACTTTAGTTCATATATTTATCCCGTTATCAATTCCACTTAGCTTGCTATCACTTTCCTCATCAATTTCCTTGTTTGATATCTCATTAAATGGTGAAGAAAATCGTAGCCAAAAGGAAAAGGGCGAGGAGCAATTTTTCTAGCCCCATTAAATGATGAAGAAATTTGCAGCCAAAAGAACGACGTGCAGAAATTCTTATGCCCGTTCCTTGCCTTTATTTTCCTCTTTGTCTTATTCTTCAACTAACAGCACTTTATCTCATGTTGACTTTAACTTCTGTAGGCGTGCATCACAACGACAACAGAAATTTAAGTGGCGTGCAGTAGAAATTTCTATTAGCTGCACAATTTTACTTATTTTCTACATCTTTTAATATATGCCAACCATTCAAAATTTAGTTACATGTACAATTAATCCATTTCTTCATGCTTTCTTTGTCTTTTTGTGTATTAAAACTTATAGAAAAACTGCAGCAAAAAGGAGTGGCGTGGAGTTCATTTTGCTGCACATTGTTGACTGATTTTCCCCTCTTATTATCTACTTCAACCAATAAAATTTAGCCATATTTTAAATCTTAAAATTCTCTTAGTGTCTTTTGCATTGCTTTTTATAGCATAAAAATTTATTATCCAATTTCCTTTGGTTTATTCCCAGCTATGTATCACAATGGAGAAGGAGAAGTGGCGTGCGGTACAATTTTCTGCACGTTATTGGACTTGTTTTCCTCTTCCTTTTGTGTTTTCCAGCTAATGATAATTTGACATATGTCCAACACATAAAATTTCCTCTCTTATAATTCACATATTTACCTATTATACTATGGAAATATCACTTCCATGTATAAATTTCAGATTTATTTTCTTTATTTCTTTCTATACCTCCACTTCATCATGAAATATCTATTCCAGCTCTTATACACCATATTATAAATTATAATTCCAATTATTCCAATTTCTAAGTGGAAATTCAAATTAAATATTTATTTAATTTCACTAACTAATTTATTTCCAATATCAAGGATTTACGAAAATATGGTGTATAGTATTATAAAATCAGGTCTCACATATTTTTATTTATATTTAGATGTTTAATTGCACAGCAAATGTATTTATGGAAAAGAATATGAATTTTATAGTGATGTAAATTGTATAGATAAATATTTGGTTGTAGATACAATAAATTATTGATTTATTTATTTGTTTGGTGGTATAGTGAATTGACAAAAAAAATGTGGAGTGTGCTTGCACCAACACCGAATGCAAACCAAAAGATTCGTAAGTGAATAACCGTTTAAAAGAAAAAGTTCGTTTGGAATTCTATAATTCTGGACGTTTTAATACCTCTAAGTGGAGTCATCAAATTGTCATAATGTCTAGACCTATAAACCTAACTGCTAGACACATATTCTAAGAGTTGCCACCAACCTTTCAAACCTAAGGTGTGATTGTTTACCAATTCTCATCTCAGGATAAGGTATTAATCCACATTTAAAAATCCTAAGGTCCATGAGTACAATTATGTCACAACACAAAGCTATGACTTATTGCTATTGTATTCCGAGTTTGCAAAAATGCAAGCTAATTTTTCACTTTTACATTTTTGTTTGTCCAAGTGCAATGTAGTGCTAAGTGTGCAATAATTAACCATCTGCCCTATCTTTGAATTCTTTACTCAATGTTCCAATCTAGTAACTAAAAAGAACTTATAACATCTATAATGTGTTCTCCACAATGTCAACGCATTATGATCATATATAATTCCATCTATAAGTCCACAATATAATACCTATCTATTATGATTCATGCCATTGTATTCATAAGCTCATTTCCATTGGAACATTGTTAATTCCATATCATAAAGCATTAAGATAATATAAACAATTCATTATCCTAATTTACATCCCATCTTATAATATTGTACAGAAAACAGCCTGAAAAAAATTATATACAAAAAGAAATCTTTACCAAAATTAATTGAAATGTACTCCTTTGAGAGATGGGACAATATTTTAGGCCTCGGCCATTTCAAATAGATTTTAAATACTTCCTCAACTCAGTGCTCAATCTATAAAAAGATTAAATAAAATTAATAAGTGAAGACTCAGTAAGTCAATTATATAAACGCAGAATTAGGCTTATATTGTCCTACTAATTGCTGTAGACATTTAAATTTGTCTGAGCGATCAAAAAAATAAAAAATTAAATAATAGAAAAAATAAATAAAATATAAAAATAAAAATAAAAATCACCATGCAAATATTCCATGTAAATCTTGAACTAAAAATCCGTGAGAGTTGACCAAGGAAATAAATGAATAAACAAATAAAAGGAAACAAATCAATAAATAAAAAATAAACAAATCAAAATGGGATGCAAATAATCAACAGGAATAAAAAAAACAAGTCAAACAAAAATAAATGATAAAATAAAAGCCCCATATTCATGGGGTCAATGCATTAAAACTATTATTTTCTTTCTTAAAATAAAAAAAATGAAAGGGGTTCGGCCACCGTGAAAAGGACTCTTTGTTCATCGTCATCTTATATTCTTGTCAGACCATTCCTACATTATCTGTTGAATTGATCCTTGCACCCTGACAATGTTTTGCATTTTCACCACCTTGTTGCCTACATTTTATATCATCATAAACTACCCAAGCCTTCCCGCACGTGTCTGCTGGATCGAACCTGGCTGTTTCTGCTTCGCATTGCTGCATCACTTCCTTGTTCTAAGCTGCCAATTCAGCCACCTCGCGATCTGGTCTATACCGCCCATCTGTTCTCCCCTGTTTGTGGCATCAATCCTTGTTCTAGTGCATCGCCTCTACCCGCATTCAGACTTGCCGCCTTTTCTCTATTCCGCTTTGAGTCCAGCCGCTGCATTCTCGCCCAGTTTTGGTTGCTGTTGCTCTCCATTGCCGCCCTTGCACCTCTGCTGTTCCTGTTTGCAAGAGAAAACAAAGAGCTCTAAGCGCCTACATCATCCTTGCTCGCCTCACTGCAGTCTACTGCATCGAGCCTTGCTTGCCTGGAGTCATCTCTGTTCGCCCCTCATTCAAGCCCTGCTGCACCGCTGGTTCACTGCCGCGGCTGCAAGTTTGCTACCCGACTCCCCTTGCCGGTGCTTCAAGGCTACTGCCACGCCAAATCTCCTGCGCCCTGCTCCAAGCTTCTGTCCTGCATCGTGCTTATACTCTGTTTTAAGTAAAGCAAAGAAAAGATATAATGACGAAGGAGAAGGCCCACTGTAAACGCCATGGTTTTGGCTTCAAGTCTTTGAGGTGTATATATATATATATATATACTTTTGTTTGTTCTGCATTCATGGAAAATAAATATTAATAATAAATTTTATTATCCTTAGGATATTCACTATATTAAGGCATAGGCGTATACATATGTGTGTATGCATATTTCAAATAATGAAAGAAACATTTTTTTTAATGAGGGATTTATAAAATAATTAAGAAATGATCTATAAAAAATTGAATTGTTTATAAAATTACTAATAAGGGATTTTTCTGGTGATGAGATTTTATTGTCACAGCCCGTGACCATCTTTTTTCATGTTTTTCTATACATCTTGTATGGTTGGGCTATCTGCGATACTTTACTTTTCATATTCATTAAACTATTACAGTTTAAAAAATATTATCATTTACATCCTCTATCTTAATTTACAAGAAAGTAGTATTGTAGATAAGTCTAAATATAGAAAATAAATGATCGTAGCTCATGTAATAAATCGAGCTATCGCAGCGTCTCTAAATGCGCAGTCAAGATCCTCATATGTTAGATTCTCAGTCTTCGAAAATCTAAAATGTTAAAATTAAGGGGTGAGCAAACGACGGCTCAGTAAGAGAGTTATATGCAACACTTGATATCCAGCTATCTATATGTTGAAAACTTTTTCGTTTTCCTAGAAGTGTACTAGGCTCGCATGTAGGAAGGATACTACAGTCGGTTAGGGATCCAGATAGAGTAAGACAGGTATTTTGAAATACCTGTCTTATCCTGGAACCTAAAAGCAACTATAGAGAGTAATAAATTTCCTTTGAAATTTAAATCCTTTTCCTTTTTATTCCATATCATTTTCATATTCTTTTCAAAATAATGCATTTATGAAATAAAGCATTTAAATAAAGTAACTAATATTCATCTATTCTTTGAAAAGAATATTAGTTAAATCATCATCATTCTCATTTAAACTCATTTCATGTTTTACTGTACAATCATAATTAGTACAGTACTTTAAATAGCAAAATAAGCTATTAATTCCTTTTTGTATAACATATACATCATTTAAATCTAATATTCAATTTAAGAAATTATGATAAGAATATTAGATTTATTTTCCTCCTCTTTCCTTTTTAAAACATCTCACATGTTCATGTCACATGTCTTTTAAAAATCATCATATAGTACTATATTCAATTTAGTACTATATATTGTGTAAAAGTACAATGGAATATTTTAAATATTTCCACGTATCATATAAAACATCTTTTTAACATATTACATATCATGTAAAACATTTTTTTTTAACATATACGTATCATGTGGAGACTGAGGCAATCACCCGAGTCAGATCATGCTATAGTACCCGAAAGGGTAGAAAAGTAATCATGTTAGACCTATGGCCATAGTATATAATTATTCTCGACGGATAACTGATCAGGTGTCGGCTGGGACTACATATCACATATCACATATCACATGTTACATATCACATATCACATATCATATATCGGCATGATAGAGGGACCAACTAGTCTCAAAACCGTGTTTTTCATCATCAATAAACCTTTATGGAATTTATAAAAATATATAATTTCGTAATTTAAAACCATAAAGGTTATAAAACCATTTAGTGAATATTTAAGAAATATTTATAAAAATATTCACTATATTTCTTTTCATTTTTCATCTCGTATTACGTGTAATTTACATATCAAGAGAATTTTCGGTGATTTCATTATCACCATTCTCGAAAACATGAATATTTTAAAATCACTTTCATTTTATTCAAGTTTTTATGAAAAATATTCATTTTCTCGATTTTCATGGTTGAAAATCATTTCTAGTGTAATAAAATCATTTATTATGATTTTCTGTAGTTTTCTAGAAATTTTCGGCAACATAACGGTTGCCAATTTACTAGCCTTCCTGCACAAAAATACTTTATATTTCAACCAATAAATCACCACAATTTTCCACCCAGGCATTTTCCATGGCATTTTATAAATTTAATGCATAATTAAATTGTGCATACCGAATATCCTTACAGGCTGCACGTGCCTCCCTTACCTTTTCCTGGTTGATGACTATGTCATTAATGTCGTGCCCATGGTCCATTTCCGATTCCATCATTTCTATCCATCTCGTGGAATTTCTATAAAAAAAATTCTAAAATTTTAGAATTTTCATAATTTATTTAATTAAATAAATTAATAATCATAATTAATTTTTGAAAATTTCCTATAGAATTTTTGTAAATTCCTCTTCTTCTTCTTCTTCTTCTTTTTCTCTTTTTCTTTTCTTTTTCTTTCTTCCTTTTTCTTTTTTCTTCCTTTTTCTTGGTCTAAACTGGTTCAGACTGTTTTCAGCCCCTCATCACTGGTTCTCCTCCGGTGGTCGATTCTCCAACGGTTCGGCCTTCCCACAACTGGCGAACATCACGGCGAAGCTGTGGCTGGTCTCCGTTCATCCCAGATCGGTGGCACAGCAGCGGATCTAGTGGCGTGGGTCTCGGTCCTTTCCTCCCCTTTTTCTTCCTTCCTCCGTCGTTTTCCTTCACCACCGGCGACTCCTTCTTCTTCCCCTTACCTCCACCAAGGTTGGGGTTGCGGTGGCAATGCCTGGACTAGCGGCACCGCCATTTCCCTCTTTCCTTTCCTTTTTCTTTTCCTCTCGACTTTTGTCGATTTCTTCTCTCCTTTCTTTTTTCCTTCCATCGCCGGTCGACTTCCCCTTTTTCTTTCCTCGCTGGCGACGGCCTCGCCTCTCTCTCTTTCTCTTTCTTTTCTGATGGCCACCAACAGAGTCGGCTCTCCTTTTTGTTTCTCTTCTGTTTTACAAAAAGAAGAGAAATATGGGAATCGGGTTTTCCCGATTCGCATTTCTATTATTATTATTATTATTATTATTATTATTATATTTTCTTTTATATAATATATATAAATGTGATAACCGTGAATTTTTGAAATTAATATTTATTATCTGGAAATTTAATTTGGATAAATGAAAATCCAAATTAAATAAGAAAGGAAAATGGGTATATTCATATATTTATATATTTAAATATATAAATATATTTTTTATTAAATAAATACATGTGTATATTTTTATACAATTTTGTATATAAATAAAAAATATATATATGAAATATATATGTTAATTTCAATTAAAGTGTATATATATATATTGTTAAAATAAAATATATATTTGTTATTAGTAATATAATTATATATATAATTATAAATATAATTATGCATATAATATAAAGCATATTTATATTTATATAGAATTATAAATATAAATATAAATTAATTAATTAATTAAAAAAAGAAAAAAAAAAGAGAAGAAATAGAAACGGGGTCGAGATCTACCCAACGCCTGTTTATTTTTTGTTTAAGAAAAACAGACGAGAGGAAACAAGAAAGCCGACCCTGTCGGTGGTACCGGAGAAGGGAGAGAGAGAGATAAGGGCCGTCACTGGCCGACGAGCCGAGGAGGGGGAAGAGAGAAGCTGCTGGCGACAGGGAAAAGGAAGCAAAAAGAGAAAGGAAATTGAGAGGAAAAGAGGAAAGAAAGGAAAGGAGGAAATCGGCGGTGCCGGCCGGTCCAGGCACCGCCACCCCAACCTCGAGCTCGGCAGAGGTAAGGGGAAGGAGAAGGAGGCCACCAGCGATAAGAAAAACGGCGGAGGAAGGAAGAAAAAGGGGAGGAAGAAGCCGAGACCCACGTTGCCAGATCCGTTGCCGTGCCGTAGATCTGGGTTGAACGGAGACCAGCCATAGCTTCGCCGTGATGTCCGCCAGCTGTGGAGACGCCGAACCGCCAGAGAACCGGCCATCGGAGGAGAACTGGCGGTGAGGGAGGCTGGACTGGTCTGAATCGGTTCAGACCAGGAAAAAGAAAAAGAAAAGAAAAAAAAGAAAAGAAAAAGAAGAAAGAAAAGAAAAGGAAAAGAAAAAAGAAAAAGAAAAGAGAAGAAAAAGAAGAAGGAAAGAGAAAATTTTCGAAAATTCTTGGTAGGAATTAACGAGAAATTTAGAAATATTAATTTATTTAAAATTTATGAAAAAATTCTAAATTTTAGAATTTTAATTTCAAGAAATTATTCTCGGCGAATGAGATGATGAAATCTGAAGAGATGGAGTACGGGCGCAACCGATAACGAGGAAGTCGCCAACCAGGAAAAAGGTAAGGAAGACCTGTGCAGCCTGTAAGGATATTTGGTGTGCACAATTTAATTATGCATAAATTTAATTATGCATTAAATTTATAAAATGCCATGGGAAATGCTTGGATGGAAAATTGTGGTGATTTACTGGCTGAAATATAAACTGTATTTTTTGTGCAAGAAGGTTAGTAAACTGGCAGTCGTTATGCTGCCGAAAATTTGTTGAAAATTTTAGAAAATCATAATAAATGATTTTATTATACAAGAAATGATTTTCAACCACGAAAAACGAGAAAATGAATATTTTTCATAAAAACATGAATAAAATGAAAGTGATTTTAAAATATTCATGTTTTCAAGAATGATGATAATGAAATCATCGAAAATTCTCTTCAAGAATGGTGATAATGAAATCACCAAAAATTCTCTTGAGAGCTAAATTACACGAAATACGAGATGAAAAATGAAAAGAAATAAAGTGAATATTTTTATGAATATTTTTATAAATATTTCTTAAATATTCACTAATGTTTTTATAGCCTTTATGGTTTTAAATTATGAAATTATATATTTTATAAATTCCATAAAGGTTTATTTATGATAATAAACACGGTTTTGAGACTAGTTGGCCCATCTATCATGCCGATATGTAATACGTGATATGTGATATGTAGTCCCGGTCGACACCTGATCAGTGATCCGCTAAGGACAATTATAGACTATGGCCATAGATCTGACATGATTATTTTATACCTTCGGGTATTATAGCATGATGGGACTCGGTGATTGCCACTGTCTCCATATATTATTTATGATATGTTAAATGAAAATGTTTATACGATATGTGACATGTAAAATGAATATGTTTTATATGATATGAGAAGAAAATGAAATGATTTATAGCATTTTTATAAAATGCTTATTTCAGTAATGTTTTAGCACTACGAGATGATTTTTCATATGACATGTGACACAAATATGTAATATGTTTTCAAAAAGGAAAGAGGAGGAAAATAAATCTAATATTCTTATTTTAATTTTTAAATGGAATATTAGATTTAAATGATTTATATGTTATACGAAAAAGATTTAATAACTTATTTTGTTATTTAAAGTACTGTACTAATTATGATTGTACAGTAAAACATAAAACGAGTTTTAAATGAGAATGATGATGATTTAACTAATATTCTTTTCAAAGAATATATGAATATTAGTTATTTTATTTAAATGCTTTATTTCATAAAAGCATTATTTTGAAAAGAATATGAAAATGATATGGAATAAAAGGAAAAGGGATTTAAAATTTCAAACGAAATTTATTACTCTCTACAATTGCTTTTAGGCTTCGGGATAAGACAGGTATTTCAAAATACCTGCCTTACTTCATCCGGATCCCTAGCCGACTGTAGTATCCTTCCTACATGTGAGCCTAGAGCCCTTATAGGAAAACAAAAAAGTTTTTCAGCATATAGGTAGTTGAATATCAAGTGTTGCATATAATTCTCTTACTGAGCCGTGGTTTGCTCACCCCTTAATTTTAACATTTCAGATTTTCGAGAAGTAAGAGATCTGACCTACGAGCATCTCGGCTGCGCATTTGAGGATGATGCGACATCTTGATTTATTATATAAGTTACGATCATTTATTTTCTATATTTAGACTTATCTACAGTACTACTTCTTTATTATTAAGATAGGGGATGTAATTCATATTAGAATTTTATATGGAATTGTTTATATGTAAAAGAAAAGTAAAGTATCGCAAACAGCCCAACCAAGTAAGATGTATAGAATAAGATGAAAAATAGGGTCAATGGCTGTGACAGATTTAATGGTATCAGAGCAAAATTGGTCTGATGTTTGTCGATACTTTGGAAAGAAAATGTGTTAAAAAGGTTAATATCCCCTATAGTACTGTGTAGTCTGAATACATAGAGAAAATAAATGATTGCAAATTGAATTAAATGTTTTAAAAGGGAGTGAGCATTATGAACTAAGGATGTCCAAGAGGGAAAGCAACTCTAGAAATTATCTGAAATGGTGATCTTATAGTCTAAAAGAAGGTCGGTTCGGTATGGAACAGAAATGGACTTAATGAGGGCCCCACTAGTACTTTTCTGTTCGGATCAAATTGAGATCTTAAAGTGATGATATAAAAGAAGGAATGAAATATTATCATTAAATAGACCTTAAGATCACCGATTGAATGTAATTTTGAAGAGAGAGAAAATTTTGACAAAATGACCAAAATACCCCTAGGTGGAAAATTTTTCTTCTGAGCCATGGCAGACCAACAGAAGTTGGAATTGACTGATTGGACAAAGAAAATGATGATGTAAAGCTGCATTGCAAGCAAAATCTCGAATTATGGATCCTAGTGGACTTCTCTGTCGAAATCGAACAAGATCTTAAATGGTTGATATTAGTATGAAAAAGGATACTATCAGCACATAGATAATAAGATCAATGGTTTAAATGTATATGAGGAAAAAGAAATAAATGTTGAAATGACGAAAATGCCCCTATGTTGGAATATGTCTTGAACAGTGATAAAACCAAGACGATCTTAAATCCATTGATAGTAATGGAGTTATTGATGGCATAAAGGAATGTAATATGAGTATAACGATCCCGATTATAAATTTCACTACACTTAAGTGCTGATGTGACCCGAATGTTTATAGTGGGAAGTTGCAGGATGATTAGCCCTGTTATTGATTTTAAAGGTCTAAATAAAAAAAAGTGTATTGACGGGATAATTATTTCAAGATCGTTGGATATGATGAAAAGTGAAATGATTACTGATGATAAATGAGAAAGAGATCAGTATAGAGGATGAAATCCATAGCAGTACGGTTAATTCTGGTTCTATACATTCATAGAGTTTCTAAAGTATTAAATGGATAGTTATAGAACCAGAATATTTTGAAAATATGTTTTACGGAATGATGTACTGTACAGAGTATATGAAATTGGAGAATATACATAAGAACAATAAGTGATGATACGAGAAGATGACAGCCAACCTGAATTCATTAAATGAAAATGATTTCAAAGTGAATTACTGTAATAAAACGGTTAGCTGTAAAAGGTAATAATTAACGATTTCACTTAATCCAGTATATAAATTAAGATGATCGATATGCTATGAAATATGAGTAAATAAATGAATCAAGGTGGAGTATGTGTTAAAATGATTTGAATATTAAATGTCTCTGCCTTGAGGATATACAGTGGAAATGATAAGACACCGAGATGAAATGTCCAAAATGATAAGAGATGTGTTAAAGAAAGTATCGGATGACATTCCCGATAAATTTTCAAAGTAATATAGATTTGAGAGATCGAGATAATATTGACTTGATCGTAGATATGAAATTTATTTTTAAGCTTATGTTAGAAAATATAGAAAGTCTGAAAAGCTTAAGAAATAACTCTGAAAAATTTGTGAATAATGAAATTCACTTATATATGGAAATTGATAGAAATACAGATGATGTGATTTGAGGATGAAATAAATGGTGTATTAAATTCCTATTATGCAATAGAGTTTTGATTAAGAAAGAATATTCATCTGTATGAAATTGATGCCTTATTTGATTTAATCAAGAGAGGTATAAGGAATTCATAATAACCATCTCTGTAAAAGGCATCATCAGATGAAAAGTTTAAGACTGCTGGTCATAAGATGATAATGATTAGAACTCAATAAAATTTTTACGAATTTCTATTGAAGTTTACAAGGTTAATGAAATACCTTGTAAGGTATATAAGCCTAATGAATGAGGCATCCATATAAGAATAAAGTAATGATATACCAATATAGTATAAGGCACCAATGGAAAATGAGCAGCATAGTTATATGACCCTGTAAATTCTCAAAGATAGTAAACTATATGTTAAGTATGGCAAATAGGAGATTTGGCTAGACAGTATCTCTTTCTAAGATATATGATCTCGAATGACAGAGCGATGTAGATCTGTCCATGATGAAGAGATAATGATTGAGATACGAAATGTATTGAGTCTAGCTAGATATTATTGTCAGTCTATAAAAGAGTTTATGGGACTAGCTGCTCTACAGATGTGATAAAATTAAAGAAGTTAAGTCGGTAAATGAGTAAGTGTGAAGAAAAGATGGTATGCAAAAAGGTTAAAATAGTTTAATAGTGGAATATTTTACCACTGAGGAAAAGTGACCGAAATGATGATGAAGGAAAAGATGAAAATGTAATAAGAAGATAAGTACATGATGATGAAGGAACATGAATACGAAGCAGTTCCTGAATTTAAAATAGGAAATGATTTCCTTGTGGTTATCACATGATTATGGCTAGATGGAAGATCGAGCCAATTTCGATAAATGAAATTTAATGATACTCAAAGGAGTAGATAAATGAATTATACGATTTACTGCCAGTAATGTAAAAGAAAAATGATAAAAATATATACACACACCTCGGAATGGTGAAATTATATGGATAATGTGGTAACGAAAATGATGATTGATTTGTCACCTATGAAATTTAAATTATGAAAAGAGTATAAATTCAGGTATATTCTAAAACCTAAGTGATATAGAGTATACCATAAGAATAAGAGAAGTAATGATGAGATTACATGGAAAGACAATATGGAGAGAAAATGATTGTCTCCTGATTCAATTATGGTAAAAGATGATAAATAGTAAAGTCTGCAAATGACCTGCAGCATTTGTTAAAGTAAATGTGAAAAATGAGTATTGTGGATAATAAGGAACCCAAAAGAGATATGATGATATGGAAGTGATTATAGACTGATAGTCTAGATGGAATCACTTATCCATTTTCAGGCTCTTAAAGTCTCTAGTGTCATAGTCGAAATATGATTATGAAATGATGAGAAAGTATGTGAAGTTCCAGTGAGCATACATGTGATGGGAATCTCAAAGTAGCTATATGTTATGGGAAATAGCAAAAGGCTGTGAGATTCCAAATTTATTGACAGCATCGCTCCATACTGATGTAATATATCCGAGCGTAGTATGAAACGCTCGAAGATATGTTGAAAGAGCAGATGCACGAGATGTGAAAGCTACTGGGACAATTACATACTACTGGATACAGTGTATAAATGATAATTATCGAAATATATCTACTTGGCACCAAATGAAAAAAAAAACAGATGATGAACAGTATGACTGGTGTATGGTACGAAAAGGAGTGGAAAGTGATAACTCTCAATTGATAAAGTAATCCATAAGGAGTATACATATATGTGATGAAAGATGACATGAATGGTTTAAAAGTGATTTTGATGTTGAAGGTGTGTTGGCAGTATTACTTAAAAGATGATTGAGAGGACAAGAATGATAAGTATACAAGATGCTACCACCTTTTAATTTAAGTTAATTCGAAAGTCCAAATTTCTTAAGGTGGGGAGAATGTGATAATCGCGAATTTTTAAAATTAATATTAATTATCCGAAAATTTAATTTGGATAAATAAAAATCCAAATTAAATAAGAAAGGAAAATGGGTATATTCATATATTTATATATTTAAATATATAAATATATTTTTTATTAAATAAATACATGTGTATATTTTTATACAATTTTGTATATAAATAAATATATATATGAAATATATATATGTTAATTTCAATTAAAGTGTATATATATTGTTAAAATAATATATATATGTTATTAGTAATATAATTATATATAATTATAAATATAATTATGTATATAATATAAAGTATATTTATATTTATATAGAATTATAAATATAAATAAATAAATAAATTTTAAAAAAAAGAAAAAAAGAAAAAGAGAAGAAACAAAAACGGGGTCGGGATCTACCCGACCCTTGTTTATTTTCTGTTTAAGAAAAACAGAGGAGAGGAAACAAGGAGGCTGACCTTGTCGGCGGTACTGGAGAAGGGAGAGAGAGAGAGAGAGATGAGGGCCGTCACTGGCTGGCGAGCCGAGGAGGGGGAAGAGAGAAGCTGCCGGTGACAGGGAAAAGGAAACAGAAAAGAGAAAGGAAGCCGAGAGGAAAAGAGGAAATCAAGGAAATGAGGAAATCGGTGGTGCCGGTCGGTCCAGGCACCGCCACCCCAACCTCGAGCTCGGCGGAGGTAAGGAGAAGGAGAAGAAGGCCACCGGCGAGAAGGAAAACGGCGGAGGAAGGAAGAAAAAGGGGAGGAAGAAGCCGAGACCCACGTCGCCAAATCCGTCGCCGTGCCGCCGATCTGGGTTGAACGAAGACCAGCCATAGCTTCGCCGTGATGTCTGCCAGCTGTGGAGATGCCGAACAGTTAGAGAACCGGCCACCAGAGGAGAACCGGCAGTAAGAGAGGCTGGACTGGTTTGAACCGGTTCAGACTAGGAAAAAGAAAAAGAAAAGAAAAAAAAAGAAAAGAAAAAGAAAAGAAAAAGAAGAAAGAAAAGAAAAGGAAAAGAAAAAAGAAAAAGAAAAAGAAAAAGAGAAGAAAAAGAAGAAGAAAAAGGAAGAAGAAGAAGGAAAGAGAAAATTATCGAAAATTTTCGGTAGGAATTTACGAGAAATTTAAAATTATTAATTTATTTAAAATTTATGGAAAAATTCTAAATTTTAGAATTTTAATTTCTAGAAATTATTCTCGGCGAATGAGATGATGGAATCTGAAGAGATGGAGTACGGGCACGATCGATAACGAGGAAGTCGCCAACCCGGAAAAAGGTAAGGGAGGCATGTGCAGCCTATAAGGATATTCGGTATGCACAATTTAATTATGCATTAAATTTATAAAATGCCATAGGATATGCTTGGCTGGAAAATTGTGGTGATTTACTGGCTGAAATATAAACTGTATTTTCTGTGCAAGAAGGCTAGTAAACTGGCAGTCGTTATGCTGCCGAAAATTTCTAGAAAATTTCAGAAAATCATAATAAATGATTTTATTATACGAGAAATGATTTTCAACCACGAAAAGCGAGAAAATGAATATTTTTCATAAAAACATGAATAAAATGAAAGTGATTTTAAAATATTCATGTTTTCGAGAATGGTGATAATGAAATCACCGAAAATTCTCTTGAGAGCTAAATTACACGAAATACGAGATGAAAAATGAAAAGAAATAAAGTGAATATTTTTATGAATATTTTTATAAATATTTCTTAAATATTCACTAATGTTTTTATAACCTTTATGGTTTTAAATTATGAAATTATATATTTTTATAAATTCCATAAAGGTTTATTTATGATAATAAACACGGTTTTGAGACTAGTTGGCCCCTCTATCATGCCGATATGTAATACGTGATATGTGATATGTAACATGTGATATGTAGTCCCGGCCGGCACCTAATCAGTGATCCACCGAGGGCAATTATAGATTATGGCCATAGATCTGACATGATTATTTTATACCTTCGGGTATTATAGCATGATAGGACTCGGTGATTGCCACTGTCTCCATATATTATTTATGATATGTTAAATGAAAATGTTTATACAATATGTGACATGTAAAATGAATATGTTTTATGTGATCTGAGAAGAAAATGAAATGATTTATAGCATTTTTCTAAAATGCTCATTTCAGTAATGTTTTAGCACTACGAGATGATTTTTCATATGACATGTGACACGAATATGTAATATGTTTTCAAAAAGGAAAAAGGAGGAAAATAAATCTAATATTCTTATTTTAATTTTTAAATGGAATATTAGATTTAAATGATTTATATGTTATACGAAAAAGATTTAATAGCTTATTCTGCTATTTAAAGTATTGTACTAATTATGATTGTACAGTAAAACATAAAACAAGTTTTAAATGAGAATTATTATGATTTAACTAATATTCTTTTCAAAGAATATATGAATATTAGTTATTTTATTTAAATGCTTTATTTCATAAAAGCATTATTTTGAAAAGAATATGAAAATGATATGGAATAAAAAGAAAAGGGATTTAAAATTTCAAACGAAATTTATTACTCTCTACAGTTGCTTTTAGGCTTCGAGACAAGACAGGTATTTCAAAATACTTGCCTTGCTCCATCCGAATCCCTAGCCGACTGTAGTATCCATCCTACATGTGAGCCTAGAGCCCTTATAGGAAAACGAAAAAGTTTTTCAGCATATAGGTAGCTGAATATCAAGTGTTGCATATAATTCTCTTACTGAGCCGTGGTTTGCTCACCTCTTAATTTTAACAGTTCAGATTTTCGAGGAGTAAGAGATCTGACCTACGAGCATCTCGACTGCGCATTTGGGGATGATGTGACAGCTTGATTTATTATATATGGTACGATTATTTATTTTCTGTATTTAGACTTATCTACAGTACTACTTCCTTATGAATTAAGATAGGGGATGTAATTCATATTAGAATTTTATATGGAATTGTTTATATATAAAAGAAAAGTAAAGTATCGCAGACGGCTCAACCAAATAAGATGTATAGAATAAGATGAAAAATAGGGTCATGGGCTGTGACAATAAATTATCTTTTATGTTTATATATATATATATATATATATATATAATTTGTATTAATAATTTATATATATATATATCTATACTCTTGAATTTAAATTAATATATATTAATTTATATATATAAATGTATAATAATATACATATGTATTTATTTAATGTAAAATAGTAAATATCCTTTTATAATATATACTATAATTCATATATATACATATGTATTTATATAAAAACGTATATATAAAAATATATTTATATAATCTAATTATATAAATATATCCTTATACGCATTTTTATTTCATTTAATTTTGGATTTCTTAATATCCAATTAATTTCTCCTTTTCATTTCTTATTTAATTTGAATTTCAATTTATCCAAATTAATTTCCTCAACTTCATCACTTACGGAATTTCCAACAATATTCCATCTTGTAAATAATTTATTTATTTACTTTAATTTACCCTTCGCATTAAAATTAAATTTTCGAATAATTAATATCAAAATTCAGAGATTCACGGTTATCACATTTATAGAAATCGCAAGTAACGATTCTTAATAAATCCCTAAGTGAGAAAATTATCTGAAATGCTACCAAAAGCATTGGGGTACCGCAGAATAATTTTCAATACAAAATATTCTCATTTATTTCAAATAAAAAATAAAATTTAACATAAATAAAAATAAAATTTAATATTTCAAATAATAAGTAAATAAATCAATGATTTCAAAATAAATGGAGCTCTTTTTAAATATTTAATTAAGACCATTTCATTAAAATTAAAAGATAATATATGATTAAGTGGTACCATTTCTAAACAGGCACTGTGAGGGTGTTAAAACCGAACTCCCAAACCTAAATTTTGTTTTTGTAGATCAAAAATTATTTTTTTAAACAAAATTTAATTAATTTGAAGATTTTATTGAAAAAATAAATTATTTTAAGTGACCAATCATACCTAGTAAAAAAAGATTAGTGGTGACTCCATTTGTATTTTCAAAATTGTCTGGCGATCGAGTCTCCAAACGAAAATCATTATGATAGCTTAGCGACTCCACTAGAGATTTTTGAGAGTCAATCCATAATAAATCATATTTTATCCAAAATCTTAGTTTAATGATCTTAATAAATATTTAATAAGATCTTCTATAAAATAATTTTAAAAAACATAAACAATAAAAAAATTTTGAATCATTCTTATTCATATCATTTGCATTTTTGTTGTGATTTTGTTTATAATTTTGCATAGATGACATACTCATTTGCATATATATCAACCCTACACCTGGCTTTGTCCTTTTTAAGAGGGAGTAGAGTACATTTGCTCTTGTGAGGTGATAACTTCCGTAATGACAAGTGAAATACTCTCAATCAAAGTGAACCCTTTCCATTTGCAACCTATCATGGGTGAGGATTAAGGTGCCTCACTAGTCTTGTGTGGACAACAATGAGAAATAATTTGGGAACCTTTACATCCCTATAAATCCTAACCATGCATATAGTGAGCTATAAGGAGCCAACCTTAGGTAGAGCTGTGCCTATATTTTATAGAAGTTACCTTGAAATTAGGACACATGGGGGAATATCTTTGTGCAATATTTTTAGGGGAAATAATAAAATGTAAAAATTGAGATTCGATCACTTTCATCATTAATGAAAGTTTATCTCATTCTGTGTTTGGTTTAGAAAATTAGTATAAATATTTTTTAGCATTCTTTGTTTTCTTCACTTATTTCTTTCATACCTCATTTACATAAGCTTTTTAAAAGAAAAAAAAAACCATCTTACTTGTTGCATTACATGGCTTGTCCCAAAAAAAAATTTTATACTTATATGTATTGCATTTTATACATATAATCACCGTAGGATGGTATACTTCATGCATATGCATCTATCCATTCATTTAAAAGATCATCCTAATGTTGGGACTTCTTATAATTGAGGTGTACAATACTCACCTCAAAGCAAAGTCATGGAAGGGGAACAACAAGCTATAATTGAAAGAATGGAAAAAGTTCAACTAGAACTCGTCAAAACCCAAGAAGAATCTCGAGAACAAATGGAAAAGATGATAGAAATGATAATGACCCTAATGAAGGGCAAAAGCGTTGCTAAAGATTCAAGGGAGGAGCCTCAACCTTCAAGAGAGGACCCACCATACCTGCCTAGGTTTTCACCTCTTCAAGCCCAAACTATCTAAAGGGCTTATCCCCAAGCCCAAGTTTTTGTGAATCATCCACAAAATCCAAGACAGTGCCTTGGTTCTAGCCCTATTGATCCTATTTTTGTACCCAATTTGGATGATCCCATGAAACAAGATAAGTTGAGGAAAGAGAGTTGGGAATCCTAAGAGAAATATGATATGTTGGAAGAAAGGCTAAGGGTGATCGAAGGAATGGATTTCTTTAAAAGTATATATGCTAACAAGCTTAGCCTGGTCCTAGATTTGGTTATACCTCCAAAAGTCAAAGTTCTTGAATTCAAAAAGTATGATGGAACTACATACCTGGTGGCTTATATTACTATGTTTTGTTGAAAGATGTCTAGCTACACCAGTAATGATTAGTTGCTCATTTATTGTTTTCAAGACAGTTTGATTGGGTCAACAGCCAAGTGGTATAATTAGTTAGATGAAAGTCATGTCCATACATGAAAGGATTTCGGAAAAGCTTTCATGGCTCAGTACAGGCACATGTCGAATATGGAACCAAACAGGTTGTCCTACAGAACTTAAAGATGAAATTCAGTGAAGGCTTCAAAGAGTATGCCTAAAGGTGGAGGAATTTGGTAGTTCAGGTGCGCCTCCTTTAATTGAAAAGTAGACTACAACTTTATTTGTTAATACTTTACAACCTTCTTATTATGATAGGCTTGTGGGGACTGCTATTAAGAACTTTGTTGACATGGTTATTTTGGGAGAGATGATTGAAAATACCATTAAAAGGGGCAAAATTAAAGACACATCAGCCCCAAGGAAGGGTGGAACCAATAAAAGGAAAGAAGGAAAAGTGTAAGATGCTACTATTGAAAAACAATCAAAAGCAAATCCTGCACCTCACTACCCTTACCTTACATAATATCCTTACTATCCCTTTGCAAACAATATCTCCCAAGGATCATATCCAGTATATTCAACTAGTTATTCAACTTTAACCTCAATTCCTACAACCACTCCTATATTCACGTCACAACCCTAACTTGCAAATAGATCAAGCACTTCAATCAATGGCCAGAGAGGGCAAAAGTTTAAACCGAGGAAACCAAAATTTGATCCTATCCCCATGTCCTACACTGAGTTACTTCCCCAACTTATTGAGCATCAACTTCTTGCTAAAGTTCTAGTGACACCTATTGAACTACCATACCCAAAGTCATATGATGAGAATGGTTATTGTGATTATCATTGTGGGATTAGAGGCCATTCCACAGAAAATTGCATGCCATTGAAACACAAAGTTCAAGCACTTAACAAGACTGGGTACTTAGATTTTGAGAAAAATAAGGAAAATGAAGAGGGGTAGAAGTGACTTCTTTTTCTTTAGTAATGCAGTCTTTTATGCATGAATGTTTTTTTTTTTGCTTTTTACCATTTAGATAAAAATGACAAGCATAGTGCACTTTGGAATGTTTCCTTTGTCCTTCCATTACTTTTCATACACCTATATACTTTTTTAATTCATCTTTTTCTTGAGCACCCTATAATAAATAAATACAAGATGTGATCTTAAAATGCTCAGCCTATAGACTCAAGATGGTGAGAAAAAGAAAGGTTTATCAATCATCATACTAGAATATATGACAAATTGTCCTCAATAACAAAATTGGATCAAGGGTTTTATTTATCAAAAAAGAAAAAGGAAAAAAAGAGAAAAGAGAAAAGAGAAAAGAAAAGAAAAACAAGTGGGCTTGATAGTTACTAGATCTTCAATGAAATTTGTTCAGATTTGAAATGAGGAATGACCATTTTTCATATATCTTTCTCATGAAAAAATTAACCATTTGACACCCCATTTGACCTTGCGAAGGTCTTTTCTTTATAAACCCAACCAAGGATCACCCTCCACATCGGGGGCCAAATTTCAAAGAGGGATTTATTAAACAAGGACGAAGAAAAAGCTATGAAATGTGAGTGATGGGGGCAAAAAAGAGAGATTTCTTTTGATATTGAGGAGTTAATATGAAATGAAGTTTTGAGTTCCTCTATTGAAAATGAAAATAATGAAAAAGAAAATATAAAAAAATAGATAAAAAATTAAAAAAGGAAAATGAAAAATGCAAAAAAGAAAAAATGAAAATAGGAGAGAGCTTACGAAGAATAAGATAAAGTACTAGCACATATTGCTTCAAATGATAGAAATGATCCTTCAGTTTTTTGACCCTTACACACATTTTGGGCATAATTATCCATTCTTTCAAAACCTTGAACCTTAGCTTACATTACGTACTTTAAAAAGTCCATTCAAATCAAATGTGAAAATTTGAATTGGAGAATTATGCATTGGATTTTAATATTCTTGTAAAATCACTAAAGATTAATAAAAGTGCTATTCATTCCTTTACTAGATCAACTTGCAACTCAAATGCATGATGAAATTATCAAAAAGGAAAAAAAAGAAAAAATAGCCCAAAAAAGAGAAAGAGAGAAAAAGAGAAGAAAGAGTAAGAAAAAAAAGGTTTGAGTTGAAAACCTGAGAGGGCGACTCAAAGCAAATATGTAATAGCAAAGTTGAAAAAAAAAGAGTACTACATGATATGAGGCAATTGTTAATAGGTACCCTCACAAGTTAGGGGCATGGAAGGATAAAAGATACCGATCAAGAGTTTGCTTAAAAGAAATTCTGGATTAATGTGAAATTTTCATTATAACAGTGCTCTTGTCTTTGTATTTAAACTTTTGACCTATCATTATACACTTGTAATTAATTTTTTTCCCAATTTGGATAAATCCATACCTCTTTCTCACCCTTTCAATCTTACCAATGATTTGTCTATCCTTCTTTTGAAATCTATAATGCATTATGTTTGTCATGAATTTGAATGATGATGAATAAATGAATGACAACATGTATAAGAGATTTTTGCCCATCGAGAGTAATAAAAAAGCAAGATGTGAAGAAGGAAGATGAAGCGTTTTAACCTTAGAGGCATTGATATTAGTTGAAAATGAGGACTTTGTGTTTGGAAAGGAAGTTCTGTCAAAATAAGTAGAGATGCTGGAGAAAGACAAAGTTGAGGATCGGATATGAACTTCATGAGCCTAAATGAGACCATAAATGTTTAAACTTGCATCTTTAGAGAGGTCACTTGCATCAGGTCTTAGTAGAGATCATTTACATAATAATTTGCATTTGCATCACTAGGATAAATTTACATGTTTACATCATAAGCATTTGCATCACTTAGATAGATAATCAAGTTTGCATTGGGTGTTTGGGAGACCATTCTTATTTTGGGATAGATCTTGCATCTACATTTTGGGGCATACAAAGAGAGAGAATGGAATATAAATGATAAAATTCAGACTAATAAGAATGGTTTTCTAATTTGGAAGATTTGAAGAATGTTTTGAAACAAGAAAATTTCGATATGAAGTTTTTGATAGTTACTTGTGATCATGATATTATTATATGGGATTTTAAATACAACATAGCTAACACCGTTGTGTAGTCTTAAGTCTAACTAAATTGGAGATTAGATGATTTCTTTTAACCAAATGTAGTTGGCACAGTTTTGTGGTGTAAAAACCAGTGAAATTAAAGAATGACAACTTTGCATTCTGACCTCTAGTTTTGTCCGGCTCACTTCATTTTGACTTCTGGTTTTGTTCGAGTCATTTCATTTTGACTTCTGGTTTTGTTCGAGTCACTTCATTTCGACCTATGGTTTTATCCAGGTTACTTCATTTCAACCTCTTCATCCAAGTCACTTCATTTTAACTTCTGGTTTCTTACGAGTCACTTTATTCTAACTTTTGGTTTCATCCGAATCACTTCATTCTAACTTCTGGTTTCGTCCGAGTCACTTCATTTTGATTTTTGGTTTCTTCGAGCCACTTCATGTTGACCTCTGGTTTTGTCTAGGTCACTTCATTTCGACTTTTGGTTTTGTTCGAGTTACTTCATTCTAACTTTTGGTTTTGTCCAAGTCACTTCATTTTGACTTTCAGTTTCATCCGAGTCACTTTATTCTGACTTCTGGTTTCATCCAAGTCACTTCATTCTGACATTTGGTTTCATCCAAGTCACTTTATTCTGAATTTTGGCTTCATCCAGGTCACTCTATTCTAACTTTTGGTGTCATCTAAGTCACTTTATTCCGACCTTTGGTTTCATCCAGGTTACTTCATTTCGACCTTTGGTTTTGTTCAGGTCATTTCATTTCAACCTTCGGTTTTGTCTAAATCACCTTATTTTGACTTTTGGTTTCAACATTTATTTGAATTAGAAAAGAAAACATTCAAGAATGATTTTTGTTTTTCAAAGTCGAATCTATTTTCAAAAATAGATCAAGCTTGTCGAGCCTTGATATTGGAGTCAAGTTAGTGAGTTTCTAATGGGACAAGCCTTAATAGGGAGTTAATGTATTATATTTCAAAGTGAAACTCTCTTCTAGAGTGAATCGAACCTTGGTAGGGAGTCAAGGTAATGTGTTTCAAAATCAAATTCATTTCTCTAAAATGAATTAAGCCTTGGCAGGGAGTCAAGGTAGTATGTATCAAATTCGAATTTAATTCTCTAAAATAAGTTGAGCCTTGGTATGGAATCAAGGTATTTGCTTCAAATCAAACTTATTTTCTAAAATGGATCGAACGTTAGTCAAAAATCAAAAAAAAGAAGAAAAAGGTGTTTGGACAAAATTGTTGTCAAAAGTCTTTGCTCTATTCCCAATTCTCAATAATGTGCAAAGAGGGGCAGTTGTAGACACCAAATTTTGTTTGAGCAATCAAAAAAATAAAAAATTAAATAATAAAAAAATAAATAAAAATAAAAATCACCATGCAATATATTTCATGCAAATCTTGAACTAAAAATCCTTTAGAGTTGACTAAGGAAATAAATGAATAAACAAATTAAAGGAAACAAATCAATAAATAAAAATAAACAAATCAAATGAGCTGCAAATAATCAATAGGAATAAAAAAATAAGTCAAACAAAAATAAATGATAAAATAAAAGTCCCATAATCATGGGATCAATACATTAAAGCTATTATTTTCTTTCTTAAAATAAATAAAAAATAAAATAAAAGGGGGTTCGGCCATTATGGAAAGGACACATTTTTCATCGTCATCTTCTCTTCTAATCAGACCATTCCTACATTCTCTATTGAATTGATGCTTGTACCTTGACATTGTTTTGCATTTCACCACCCTATTGGTTTCAAGTCATTAAGTTATATATTTTATTCATATACATGTATATATATACTTTTGTTTGGTTTTGCATTCATAGAAAATAAACAATAATAATATATTTTATTATCCTTAGGATATTCTATATATTAAGGCATAGGCATATACATACATGTGTATGTAAGATCCGATTCTACACTACTGTACAGTCTAATTTCATAAAATTGATAATGGAAATTAAATAAATATTGAATATTGATTTCCCCTTGGATGAAAAGTTCCTTAACTTGAGTTGTGAAAGAAGCAATTTCGGTGAAATCCTCGACGGGCGAGTACTAGACAGCTCGCCAATGGGCGAGCAAGAGGACATTCGCCAATGATCACGGTAAGTTGGACAATGGCGTGGGCGAATAGATGAGTTCGCGAACTAGTTGTGTGAGGTAATCGCTCGTTGTGACGAGGGATCTGATCGCCCAAGGAATGAGTAGGGCGAGTTGATCGGTTGCCCCTTTGGTTTGGCGAATGGGTGAGTTCGCAAAGTTGATTTGTGAGGTGATGGCCCGTGTGTGGCAAGGACAGTGATCGCCCAATGGGGATTATGGGCAAGTATATGGCACAGTTCGCCAAAGGGCGAGTAAGATAAAGGCTTATGGCCAGTTGTTGAGGGCGAGTATGAATATTCATCTTATTGACTAATGTGTTCGCCAATTTAGTTTCTTTGGATGATCGCCCAACGTGGCGAAGACTATTGATTTCCCATATGATTGCAAGTGGGCGAGTAGAGCAATAAGCTGTGAATGTTGGCGAACTGATGTAGTGTGGCGAGCTGAGGTCTCAAGATGAGGTGGAGATCGGGAATCAGCATATGTGAACAAAGGAAAATGGCTTCAAAACAATTAGCAGCCAAAATTGACTTGTAAGTGATACGGTTGAAGACAATAAATGAAGAAAAGTTAAAGTCAATAAGGGAGTTAGCCTTATTGGTTGAGGAATTAAGAAAAGTCTGCAGCAGAAGAAAAAGGCGTGTGAAAAGGAGACTTCCACGCCACTTTGAGCTGCAGTTTTCTTCATGCCTTAAATGCATGAAGGACGTGAACAATGATGAAAGAAACAGGATAAGGGACAGGCGGTAGCTATTGATTGGTTGAGCATGGTTATATAAGCAGACACAATTGAGGAAAAATGAGTTAGCCAATTCCAGCTTCTTTACAAAAGCCATTTCTCTGTTTCTTCCATTTCTCTGCTATGTTCGATCTACTAAACTCCAACCTTAAGTTGGTTAAATACATAAACCAGCTTGCAAACCTTTTCTTCTTAACTTGATGAGCTAAAAGAATAGGCAAAGGAAGGCTAACATGAGATGGAAAGCAATCTGTTCTGGAAGTGCAGTTGATTGAGGTGAGTTTCATATTTCTGAGGTGTTCTTGATGCTCAATGATAGATTTCTATGTTTTATGAAGTAATAAACATAGATACAGTCTTGTTTTTAGTTAGATCCTTAGAGAACATGAAAACAAGGAAAATAATGGAATAAGTGACGACAATGGCGACTACAGTGATCGCCCATGTTGAAATCTAGTAATCGCCAATGAGGCGAGTAGGTAATGAGGAACTCGCCAAGGTAAAGCCTGTGTTCAAGGGGCGAGAACGCCCAATTCTAGTGTAGTGAATTCATGGGCGAGCTCAAATGCAGAGGCTGTGGGCGAATAGGATTGTGGGCGAACTCCCACAATTAAGCCAATGAAGGCCTCGTGAGTTGGCTGGCGGGCGAACGCCTACGTGTAAGCATTTTGGTGAATGGCGAACTCGGTTGGGCTAATCAGAGCTCTGTTGGGCGAGTAGTCATTTGATTTATCCCAATCTCGCCAAGTGATATAAAAGGAAATATTAATAGAATTTATAATTATTTGCAGCCGATAATTGGAAATGGCTATTGACGAGCAGGAAGCAGGGCTAAGCAAAGCTTCGTTAAACCAGGTAAGGGAGATGTGTGTGAAGTGATGCATGTCCTGTGGAGTAAAGTTTACGAAAACATTAAGTTAAATGTTTTGTTTTCTGACATGCATTGTTTGAGGAAGTTATTTGATAATTATTTTTGATTCAGCGAGCTAAAAGCAGACTCCTATGCTGTTTTTTGGATGAACTGATACAGGCAGGCGAGCTTTTGTGTTTTTAAGTTAGGCGAGCCCTTGTATTTTTATGTTGGGCGAATTGCTATTGGCGGGCGAGCCAAGCCCTTTTATAATTTGTATACACCCGTTCTAGTTTTAAGGGTGGGCGAACCGTTTTTATTAGAAAGCTATAGGGCGAGCTAAGTGACGAGCTCTCTTTAAAGGAAAACTGGGCGAGTGCCCTTGTTTTAAAGGAAAATCCGGGTAAGCCATAGTTGGGCAAACCCTTTTTAATGTGTTTGGGCGGGCGGCCCTTTTTTTAAATATAAGGCGGGCGAACCGCTATGAATGAGACATACTTCTGTTTTGAAAGGCTAAGTGGCGGGCGAATACTAATTCACCGTCTTGTCGAGTTAGTCAGGGGCGAGCCACTAAGGGCGAGCCAGTTTTGATTGTCGAATTAAAGGGCAAAGGTGGGCGGGCGAACACATGTTCTCCGCCATGGGCGAGCTGCAATGGTCAAGCCATATTGGGCGAGTTGACAATGGGCGAGCAGGTTTTAAAAGTTGAGATTTTAGAATGTTTTCAAGGTGTTTTGTAAACAGAAAGCCTAAACCTTTTTGGAAATTGAATCATTTTGAGAAAATGATAATATGGGTGAAATAATTCCATAAAGGTTTTCATGACATATGAAAGTGATTTTTGAGATATAGGCCCTGAATTCATGCATTATTATTCATGTAGTTGCGTGACCCGCCTGGGGCGGTGGCTCGGTCGATGGACCAATGAGTGCACCTCAGGGCGTCACAGGGTTGATGGACCCGCCAAGTCATCAACGGTCTCGAGGTCAGTTGGCAAGTGGACCCGAGGACCATCTATAGATTATGGCCATAGATTTGAGATAGTCGTGAGGGGCGATGGCCTACGGGTGCACCCTAATAGCGGCAGATTCCGTTCTCGCAAGGGGGAGGGGGAACGATGATAGCATGATTTATTTGATGCCTAGTCTCGACTTACCAATTTCTGTTTACTGTGAGGATATGTTGAAATCCTATATAGTGTTTACTACATTTTAAAGTAAACTGTTAGCCAGTGATTCGAATGGTGTTTTAAGGGAGTTATTTACTATATATCCATGTTCTTTTCTACTGGGTTATTATTATTAAAAGAATAAATATGTTGTGATATATAGTTTTGCTTATTTTAAAGTAGCATATATTTCCTTTACTGAGCGTATGAATCGCTCACCCCTTTGTTTTAACTCCACAGATAAGAAGTACACGGAGTTGAGAGAATTAGCTCTCAGATGGGTATAGCTATGCTTAAAGCACTGAGGCATGGCACGTTAAATGTGAGAGGTACAGTCTCTTCTCTTTTACATTTCAGAGATATGTATACAATACTACCTTAGTGAAATAAAGGTTAATAGGGGATGTCAGATGAAAGGAATAATGAAAAGAAATTTCATATTTCATAATTAATAGATAAATGTTTATCATTAATCACTGTTACTGTTGAATGTTAATGGCATCGCAGATAGCCCAACCAATAAAGTTGAATGGAAATAAGTGAAAAATGTTGTAACGGGATGTTCCATATTTAATGGTATCAGAGCTTGGGTTGGTCTGATGTCTGTTGATGCCTTTAGCATAGAAAGTGTTGAAAAAGGTTAACATCCCCTGTAGTACTGTATAGTCTGAATGTATAGAGGAATCAAATGACTGCGAATTGAGTTAAGTGGTGAAATATGGTGAAAGTTGATGAATTATGGGTTACAAATAGAGATAGTAATCCGAAAATTTTGCATAAGATAGGCGATCTTATCATCATAATGTCGGGTCTATTCGATAAGGTACAGTGAGGAACTCGGTGAGGGCCCTACCAGGACTTCTCTGTCCATATCGAACTAAGATCCTGAAATGATGATATTGAGACAAAAAGGGATAATATTAGCATATAAGCCCAAAGATCGCATGTTTGGAGTTATATTGATGAGGGAAAGAATTAAAGTGGAATTTATGACTATACCCCTATATTGACATGTTTTCTTTTAACGTCATAAGTGATTGAATGGATTTAAAATACAAATTGATGGTGAAATAGTATGTGGTGGTATAAAGGATGATTTCTACTGTAGACACCACTGATATATTGATAAGTAAGGTGACCTAGAGTACAAACTATGAGAGGTCGCGAGATAGTCATCCCTGTTGTGGATTTTGGGGTCTGAATTTAACGTGAATTGTGTGAGAAATGATGTAAACTGGTTATATATACTCCTTATGAGAAGGGATATTAGTAGTGACTTGACATTCGAGGAAGTCAAGTGTTTGAGTCTGTGGATGAGAAAGAAAACTTTGAGATGGGCGAACTCGAGCACGGTTGGAAGAACCGGGCATCGAGGTGATCGCCAAAGAGGACAGTATGGATGAGTAGTGTTGTCACAGCAATCGTTGTCGATGGGCTCAAAAAGGGGTTGCCATGGCCGGTTGGGCTGGTCCGCTACGATATCCATAGAACCGTGATATTATGAGATTTATGAGAAATACTCGATGGGCGAGAACTACATTGGGATAGCTCGCCAATGGACGTGCAAATGCATGATAGCCAATGATATGATATGAATCAAAGCAATGTGGCGAATAGAATAAAAGCTGTAATCGCCAAGAAAATGAAAGGTCTTGTAGTTGCCAAATTATAAAGTTGGCATCGAGATTTAGTTGACAAGCTTAGAGGTTGGTGAATTGAAATAGGAATATGTTTGTAAGCTCTTACCAGTGAATCAGTAGAGCTTGAGAAATTACTCAAGAGATTGATGAGTAAAGAATAAAACTAGTTTGTTATAACTGGTGAAACGAAAATTTTATCGTTTTGAAAACAATAGGATTAGTACTCTCTACAGTTGCTTCTAGGTTCCGGAACAAGTATGGTATTCTAAAATACCTATCATATTCTATCTGGATCCCTAGCTGACTGTAGTATTCTTCCTATTTGTGTGCCTAGAGCCAACTAGGATGATTTTAAAGAGAGTAAAAATGTATATTGATATCAGCAATATTATTGAATAAGGTATGGAAAACCTTATTGTTAAGTCAGTGACCATTGGTTTCTAATTGATATATATATATATATATATATTAGAGACGCGAGGTCTCAACTGATTAAGTGGACATTAAAACTGTCTGAATAAAACATTTTACTACTTAAGTGAGGTTAAAGTGTGATTATTGGGGTATAAAATTTATGAGTTTTACCTGTATGGCATAAATGAATTGTTGAAGAGTTTGTGGAATTTGCTATCTTATTGATTCAATACTTAATTGGGAGGAAGTAGAAGTGAATGGGTATGTATGAATATAGTATTCGAAATGGTTACGAGATAGTAACAGTAAAGTACTATATTGAGTGGGAAAATAATTGTGGTGATGAATGTAAAAGAATGAAATTGTCTTGAGAAGACAAGTCATATGATAACTAAGGAACACAAGTTATGAGGTAGTTCCCAAGTATATGAATAAATGTGATTTCCTCTTATCATTATGTAGTTATGGCTGGAATTAATGACAAGCCAGAATTAAAAAAAAAAGATAAAATTGTCATACTCAGAGAAGCAGATACAAGAAGTACTGCAAATCCTGAAAAAGGATATACATATGTGTATATATGTACATATTGGGAATGCGAAATTGTATAAGTAAAGTGGTGATGAAATTGGAATGATAATAAATTTAAATTTCAGAAATTGATGTAAGGAAAAGTATATTCTCCAAGTAGTAACATTACATGTACTAGGAGAATAAGAGATAGAATGATCACTTGAGATAAGAGAAGTGATCGAGGGGAAAATGATTACCTGAGACGTAATCGGTGGCTAATATTAAGGTCTGCAAAAGAAAAGCAGTCCTAGATTAATCATGAAACAATCACTGTGAGGTGGTGAAGAATCCGAAAGAACCATGATGTTATAGAACTGATTATGGATTGAGTAACCAAATTATTTCACTTCTTCATCATCAGGTTTCGGGATGTAATAAGTGCCTTAGTCGATATACATTGGTGAAACAGAGAGGACGTATGTGAAGTTCCAGTGAGTGGGTACTTGTGATAGGGATCCCTGATTTGCCATATGCTTTGGGAGAATAGCAAGAGGCTTTGGGATTCCAAATTTCTACTGTTAGCACCGCCTCAAATTGATATAGATATCCGAGCACATTGTATGGACGCTCCGGGATATATTGAGAGCGAGTGCGTGGTATTTTAGAGACTACTGGGACAATTACATATAATTGATTGAAACTATCTAAATGATAGTCACCAAATTATAATCGACTAGCACTGAATGAGATGATAAGTGAAAAATAGTATAGATGAGTTATTAACTCTCAAGGATGATAAAAGACTTAAGTGAGTGTAAATTGGTTTTGAGAAAAGATGCCCGAGATTCTTCAGGACCTTGAGAAAATTTGGGATGGGCGACCCATGAGTGGGGTGATCGCTCAACATCGGATAACATGTTGTGACATGTGGGCGAACTAAGTGGTCCCCAACCCACTTGAGAGAATAATCCTAAAGCGCGGGAGAGCACCAAAGGGATGATTATTGATGGCCGGAAGAGGCGGACAGTACTCTTAAGGACAATAAAGAGTAAAATGCTATCTGGATAGTTGTGGATATATTGAGTAAGTTTGCTCATTCCTTGATTATGGAATTTGTTGAGCTAATTAATGCCTTGGCCGAATTATATGTCAGGGAAATGTTGAGGTTTTACAGTAATCCAGTGAGCATTATAGTTGATAGGGAGTCCCGCTTCGTATCTCAGTGTTAAGAGAGATTACAGGAAGCTATGGGATCCCGATTGAGTTTCGCACCATAGTTTATCCGTAGACTGAGAGACAGTCCGAGCGTATGAGATGGACGCTCGAGGATATGGTGTGAGCGTGTGCGGTCGATTTTATAGGCTCCTGGGATGATCCTCTACCCTGGCAGAATTTGTTGATAATAGTGGCCACAAGAGAGTATAGGCATAACATTTGGAAGAAATTATTTAGCAGATGATATAATCCACGATAGCATGTGAAATGGGAGACCGAAAATTATTTTCGACTTTGTCGAACAGACTTCTTGAGATATGCAAGAGATTATGTATATTAAGGTCTCACCATTGGAATACATAATGAGAGGGAAATTAAGTTCCCGATGGATGGGATCGTTGGAGATTTTAGATCATGTGAAAGATGTGCACTACCTCCCGAGTTGTCAGGAGTGCACAATGTATTCCATGTCTCAATAATGAGAAAGTACTATCCATATACTTCTCACATGATTCGAAATGAGTCCTAGAGATTAGAAAGGATATGAGTTACGTTGAGAAACCACTACGGATTCTGGATAGGAAGGATAAAGTGTTGTGATCTAAGATTAATCTTTTGATTGGATACTCTGGTAGTATGAGGCTACTTGAGAATTAGAATGCCTTATGTGTAAGAAATATACACAGCTTTCACACTGATAGATCTGGTTGAAATTTGGAGGACCAAATTTCTTAAGGTGGGGAGAAAATGTAAGATCCGATTCTACACTACTGTAGAGTCTAATTTCATAAAATTGATAATGGAAATTAAATAAATATTGAATATTGATTTCCCCTTGGATGAAAAGTTCCTTAACTTGAGTTGTGAAAGAAGCAATTTTGGTGAAATCCTCGACGGGCGAGTACTAGACAACTCACCAATGCGCGAGCAAGAGGACATTCGCCAATGATCACGGTAAGTTGGACAATGGTGTGGGTGAATAGATGAGTTCGCGAACTAGTTGTGTGAGGTAATCGCTCGTTGTGACGAGGGATCTGATCGCCCAAGGAATGAGTAGGGCGAGTTGATCGGTTGCCCCTTTGGTTTGGCGAATGGGTGAGTTCGCAAAGTTGATTTGTGAGGTGATGGCCCGTGTGTGGCAAGGACAGTGATCGCCCAATGGGGATTATGGGCAAGTATATGGCACACTTCGCCAAAGGGCGAGTAAGATAAAGGCTTATGGCCAGTTGTTGAGGGCGAGTATGAATATTCATCTTATTGACTAATGTGTTCGCCAATTTAGTTTCTTTGGAAGATCGCCCAACATGGCGAAGACTATTGATTTCCCATATGATTGCAAGTGGGCGAGTAGAGCAATAAGCTGTGAATGTTGAGGAACTGATGTAGTGTGGCGAGCTGAGGTCACAAGACGAGGTGGAGACCGGGAATCAGCATGTGTGAACAAAGGAAAATGGCTTCAAAACAATTAGCAGCCAAAATTGACTTGTAAGTGATACGGTTGAAGACAATAAATGAAGAAAAGTTAAAGTCAATAAGGGAGTTAACCTTATTGGTTGAGGAATTAAGAAAAGTCTGCAGCAGAAGAAAAAGGCGTGTGAAAAGGAGATTTCCACGCCACTTTGAGCTATGCCTTAAATGCATGAAGGATGTGAACAATGATGAAAGAAACAGGATAAGGGACAGGCGGTAGCTATTGATTGGTTGAGCATGGTTATATAAGCATAAACAATTGAGGAAAAACGAGTTAGCCAATTCCAGCTTCTTCACGAAAGCCATTTCTCTGTTTCATCCATTTCTCTGCCATGTTCGATCTACTAAACTCCAACCTTAAGTTCGTTAAATACATAAACCAGCTTGCAAACCTTTTCTTCTTAACTTGATGAGCTAAAAGAATAGGCAAAGGAAGGCCAACATGAGATGGAAAGTAATCTGTTCTGGAAGTGCAGTTGATTGAGGTGAGTTTCATATTTCTGAGGTGTTCTTGATGCTCAATGATAGATTTCTATGTTTTATGAAGTAATAAACATAGATACAGTCTTGTTTTTAGTTAGATCCTTAGAGAACATGAAAACAAGGAAAATAATGGAATAAGAGACGACAATGGCGACTACAGTGATCGCCCATGTTGAAATCTAGTAATGGCCAATGAGGCGAGTAGGTAATGAGGAACTCGCCAAGGTAAAGCCTGTGTTCAAGGGGCGAGAACGCCCAATTCTAGTGTAGTGAATTCATGGGCGAGCTCAAATGTAGAGGCTGTAGGCAAATAGGATTGTGGGCGAACTCCCACAATTAAGCCAATGAAGGCCTCGTGAGTTGGCTGGCGAGTGAACGCCCACGTGTAAGCATTTTGGTGAATGGCGAACTCGGTTGGGCTAATCAGAGCTCTGTTGGGCGAGTAGTCATTTGATTTATCCCAATCTCACCAAGTGATATAAAAGGAAATATTAATAGAATTTATAATTATTTGCAGCCGATAATTAGAAATGGCTATTGGCGAGCAGGAAGCATGGCTAAGCAAAGCTTCGTTAAACCAGGTAAGGGAGATGTGTGTGAAGTGATGCATGTCCTGTGGAGTAAAGTTTACGAAAACATTAAGTTAAATGTTTTGTTTTCTGACATGCATTGTTTGAGGAAGTTATTTGATAATTATTTTTGATTCGGGCGAGCTAAAAGCAGACCCCTATGCTGTTTTCTGGATGAACTGTTACAGACGGGCGAGCTTTTGTGTTTTTAAGTTAGGCGAGCCCTTGTATTTTTATGTTGGGCGAATTGCTATTGGCGGGCGAGCCAAGCCCTTTTATAATTTGTATACACCCGTTCTAGTTTTAAGGGCGGGCGAACCATTTTTATTAGAAAGCTATAGGGCGAGCTAAGTGACAAGCTCTCTTTAAAGGAAAACTGGGCGAGTGCCTTTGTTTTAAAGGAAAATCTGGGAAGCCATAGTTGGGCGAACCCTTTTTAATGTGTTTGGGCGGGCGGCCCTTTTTTTAAATATAAGGCGGGCGAACCGCTATGAATGAGACATACTTCTGTTTTGAAAGGCTAAGTGGCGGGCGAATACTAATTCACCGTCTTGTCGAGTTAGTCAGGGGCGAGCCACTGAGGGCGAGCCAGTTTTGATTGTCGAATTAAAGGGCAAAGGTGGGCGGGCGAACACATGTTCTCCGCCATGGGCGAGCTGCAATGGTCAAGCCATATTGGGCGAGTTGACCATGGGCGAGCAGGTTTTAAAAGTTGAGATTTTAGAATGTTTTCAAGGTGTTTTGTAAACAGAAAGCTTAAACCTTTTTGGAAATTGAATCATTTTGAGAAAATGATAATATGGGTGAAATAATTCCATAAAGGTTTTCATGACATATGAAAGTGATTTTTGAGACTATAGGCCCTGAATTCATGCATTATTATTCATGTAGTTGCGTGACCCGCCTGGGGTGGTGGCTCGGTCGATGGACCAATGAGTGCACCTCAGGGCATCACAGGGCTGATGGACCCGCCAAGTCATCAACGGTCTCGAGGTCACTTGGCAAGTGGACCCGAGGACCACCCATAGATTATGGCCATAGATCTGAGATAGCCGTGAGGGGCGATGGCCTACGAGTGCACCCCAATAGCGGCAGATTCCGTTCTCGCAAGGGGGAGGGGAAACGATGATAGCATGATTTATTTGTTGCCTAGTCTCGACTTACCAATTTCTGTTTACTATGAGGATTTGTTGAAAT
The DNA here is from genome assembly GCA_032173925.1 of Heritiera fomes. Lineage (NCBI taxonomy): Eukaryota > Viridiplantae > Streptophyta > Magnoliopsida > Malvales > Malvaceae > Heritiera > Heritiera fomes. The sequence goes on from JAPDPM010000002.1 coordinate 21,060,596, forward strand.
CCTATATAGTGTTTACTACATTTTAAAGTAAACTGTTAGCCAGTGATTCGAATGGTGTTTTAAGGGAGTTGTTTACTATATATCCATGTTCTTTTCTACTGGGTTATTATTAAGAAAAGAATAAATATGTTGTGATATATAGTTTTGCTTATTTTAAAGCAGCATATATTTCTTTTACTGAGCGTATGAATCACTCACCCCTTTGTTTTAACTCCACAGATAAGAAGTACACGGAGTTGAGAGAATTAGCTCTCAGATGGTATAGCTATGCTTAAAGCACTGAGGCATGGCACGTTAAATGTGACAGGTACAGTCTCTTCTCTTTTACATTTCAGACATATGTATACAGTACTACCTTAGTGAAATAAAGGTTAATAGGGGATGTCAGATGAAAGGAATAATGAAAAGAAATTTCATATTTCATAATTAATAGATAAATGTTTATCATTAATCACTGTTACTGTTGAATGTTAATGGCATCGCAGACAGCCCAACCAGTAAAGTTGAATGGAAATAAGTGAAAAATGTGGTAATGAGATGTTACAGTGTATGTATATTTCAAATAATGAAAGAAACCTTTTTTTTAAATAAGGGATTTATAAAATAATTAAGAAATGGTTTATAAAAAAATGAATAGTTTATAAAATTACTAATAAGGGGTTTTTTCGATGATGGGATTTATAGAAATCGCAAATAGTGATTCTTAAGAAATCCTTAAGTGAGGAAATTATCCAAATGCTATCAGAAGTATTGGGATACTTTTTAATAATTTTCAATTCAAAAGATTTCCATTTATTTCAAATAAAAAAATTAACATAAATAAAAATAAATTTTAATATTTCAAATAATAAGTAAATAAATCAATGATTTCAAAATAAATGAAGTTCTTTTTAAATATTTAATTAAGATCATTTCATTAAGATTAAAGGATAATACACGATTAAGTGGTACTGTTTTTAAACTGGCACTGTGAAAGTGCTGATCCTTCCCAATGAATAGCTAAATTGCCAAACCCAAACTTTGTTTTTGCAGACAAAAAATTATTTTTTTAATAAAACTTAATTAATTTTGAAATTTTATTGAAAAGATAAATGATTTTAGATGACCAATCACACCTGGTAAAAAAAAAGATTGGTGGTGACTCCATTTGTGTCTTCAAAATCGTCTAGCGATCGAGTACCTAAACGAAAATTGTTACGACAAATCCAATGTATGTAATCTAAAATTATATACTCTCATATCATATTCCAGTCGTAATCGCTTATAAGCTAACTCAAGATCATGTCTTAAAGGACTTTAGGTGTGCCAAGGTTTTGGGGTATTGATAAAAGGTTACTTTGGAGTACCACTTTATCCTCATCCCTAGCACCTATCAACAAGACTATCAATCCACAATACCTTTTCACTTATCCCATATCACAACCTATGTAGCATACACATAATGACTTTGAAACTCTTATGCAGTGAGTTTAGATCATACGTAATGAGTAAAAGCATGATACTTATTAAACCTCATCACATTGTAATCCACATGCTCAAAACAGTATAAAACCATATTGTAAATCATCAGTGTTGCCAAAGGATTTCAAAACATATACCAAAGCCTAGACTATACTCAAGCTTAAGGTTTAATATTCATAAAACATCATACTCAATTACCAAGGCTTAGACTAGGCTCAAGCTCAAGGTTCAATATGCATAAAACATGTTTCAATAATAGTTTGCAAGACATCATGTCTTGTCATAAGGTAGAGATACGGCATTAACATATAACAACATCATCTCATATACGTCATATAGTTATATCACATCGTAGACGTCTAGTAAACATATCATTAAAGTCTTATTTTCATTGTATCTATCTATTGGCTCAATTACCTAACCTAGTAAGGGTGAATCAATTTTAACTAATCGTAGGTTCGTTTTTTGTATTTTTTTTAATTCTTTCTCTTATATTATAGTTCTTTAAGTTCTCTAGGTTATTCTAATAAACAATTCAATCACAATTCAATATACATAATCAAATCATAAGAAAGTAAAGAGCGAAGGATTAGAGAATTGTACATAAGTGATTTATAGAGGTTCGACAACCTTGCTTATGTCCTCTACCTTGAGACGCTCCCAAGAATTTTATCCAAATTCACTAACTTGAATTTGCTATACTCTTTTACGTAGGCTTAAGAGTAATCTTCCTTTTTTCCAAGATTAAGGATAACCTTACACCTCCTTTTTCAGGCTCAAGGAGTAAACCTTACAATCACTACTTTTTACAGGATCAAGTAGCAAACCTCACAACCTCTTTTTTTATGGCTCAAAGTCCCAACACCTCACTCACAATAAAGCACTTAAGGGTTCATTCCCCTTTACAATTTATGAATGGGTGTATTAGAAATGTAATCAAGAATAAACCTCTAAGAAGGTAGGTGATTACAAGTTAAAGCACTAAAGAATTTATACAGGATTTGTGCTATACAAGAAATGTGAGAACGATAGATGATGTAGAATTTCTAGTACAAGATTTGATATTGAAGTTTGAAGAAGATGTAGAATTGAGTCTCTTGAGCGTCTTAAACTTCTAAGTTTCTATTTATACTCTCTTTAATTGTTTATTGAAGTTTGGTGGAGCAAAAACTGATTTTTTCCGTAGGTCCTTACAAGAAACTAGTCGTTGGAACCTTTATTGTGCATAGGGGATTGATCCCTTAAAGGAGAGGATCCATCCCTTTAGCATTTTGCCAAAGAGGGATCAATCCCTTTACGAAGGGATCAATCATGTCCTTCTAAAATCTATTTTCTAGGCTATTCTAATGAAAAGATGAATAAATATTTTATTTTTATTAAGTCTAAAAATATTTCTTGACTTTAAGCAATGAAATCTTAGCCAAAATATTTACTAAGTGATTTTCTAAAAATATATTCAATATTGTCATGAGAAAATTACTTAACATAATATTTAAAAATGTTCTCTAAATTGATTAAGACCAACAAATAAATGCAATTAAATCATGGTCTTATATTTGATCAAAACATATGGTATGGTTTTTTAAAATCATAAATATATAAGCAAATTTACAAATTGAATTGTTCATTTAATTTTGCTTAAGTGTTTGTCATTTCAAAATACATATTTCAATTTAAATCTAACACTGTCAGTGAATCGATTGGGTCTCCTAGAACAAGGGAATTACCTATGGCCACAAATATCTATAAACCAGGTTCTACTGATCAGGTGCAAACTGAAACCTATCAACATGCTTGTCTGACAAGCATACAATGCTTAATAAGCAAGCTCTAAATAAGCAAGTTTCATCACATTTTACTTAGCATCATCATCATCAAAGCCTTTATTCTGATAGATTTGGGTAGGCTACATGAACTAGTATCTGAAATAATGGTTAAATCATCTATATAAATTCTCCTTCTTCGCACATTCCTATCTAAGGCAATGCCTTCATCCAACTTAATACCTCTACATCTTTCTAAATTACTTCCTTCCAAGTCTTTTTCGCTCTTCCTCTAGTCTTGACCCTTCTTTCATCATTCATAACCTCTACTCTCCTAACCGGGGCATCTACAAGTTTACGTCATATGTGTCCAAATCAATGTAAATGACTTTCACACATAAGTATCACTTCAATCATCATACAGATGTTTTCATTTCTCATTCTCTCCTTTCTTATATATATCCACACATCCATCGTAACATTTGCATTTCTACTACACTCATCTTTTATATATGTAGTCTCTTAATCACCCAACATTCGCTACCATATAGCAATGTTGGTCTAACAACGATCCTGTAAAACTTGTCTTTCAACCATATAACGATTCCTTTATCGCACAGCAGGCCTTTGGCACTTCTTCATTTACTCCATCCAGCTTTAATCTATGGGTCACATCACCATTAATCTCTCCATCCATCTGTACTATTGACCCTGGATATCGAAAATGCTCCCACTTAGGTATCGCCACCCCATCTAATATACTACATTCTGCTCTTCTTCTTTATTTGAACTGAATTAACATTACATGTATTCAATCTTCATCATGCTTTACTGATTCTATAAATTAATGCCATAAGTCTCAAAATAAGTTTAGCAAAAATCTCAATAGTTAAAACGTTATGAAAACATGAAAAATCAAGCTATGTTTTCATTCATAAATCCACTTTTGTGCCCATGAAAGTATGCCACACATTTTCTCATTTTAATGTTGAACTTTAGTAAAAATAAAAAATGTCACTTTATATATTTAAATCCATGCATATTAATAAATACTCATGTTTCGTGTCAAGCATGTTTTAAACCAATGCATATAACATGAGTTCAAAGCACAATGATATAATGATCAAGCATTATGCCAATCCAACTACTACGTCGCTATCTAATATCTCATCAATAGTGGTGCCAAATCTCACCTCGTTAATCAATATTATTTCACCAGCCCCAAGGCTCATCAACAGTGTAACCATTAAACTTAATCAGTCACATACACCACATGGGCTACTATACCTTCATCATGCGGTAGGATCACACAGTAATAATATATACTATTAAATATATAATTACAAACAATACACACAATCTATAATCATCGATTCTCAACTTCAATATTCACATATCCTCAAGATCTTAAAAGTGTTCATCCACAATTCAATAACACTTCACAATATTTCCAAGTCATACCTAGGACTGTAAATGAACCGAACATGAACAAACGAACTGATGTCTTTGTTTGTTCATTCTTTTTTTAGTGCTGTTTGTGTTTGTTCTTGTTCGTTAAGGAGTGCGTTTGTGTTCGTTCGTTTATTTGTAGGGATTGTTTGTTAATGTTTGTGAACAGTTCGCGAACATGTAAACGAACGCGTTTGCGAACACATGTTCATGAACACTTCATGAGAACAAACTAAATATTAAATATTAAAATTCCTACATAAAGATTAAATTTCACATGCAAATTGAAATCATCTAACACAAAATCTTAAGTACAACCCAACTTAAGTCAACAATGTTTTATTAAAATTGATAATTACTATTTTAAGTACAATTTGTATTATACACATATACATATATTCAGATACATATATTAAAATATTATATATATGTGTGTGTATACACACATAGGTGTAACATATATATATGTGTGTGTGTGTGTGTGTGTGTGTGTGTGTGTGTGTATACACATAGGTGTAATATATATATATATATATATATATATATATATATATATATGTAAATGGTCAATAGATAAGATCATAAAAATGAGATCTTAACTTATTATGAGATTTTTATTAATTTTATTTTAGTACATTATGTTTAAAATTTAAAAAAATAATTATTTTAAGTATAATTAGCTAATTTAATTTTATAATTATTTTATTATTATATTTTATTAATTTTTTAAGCCAACAAAGTTATATTGTATAAATATGTTTAAAAATTAGGTACTAATTTTTTAGGTTAATAAATAGGGTATATTTTATATATATATATATATATAATATAAGTAATTTTAGTATTTTAATAAATAACAAATGAACAATAAACGAACAATAAACGAACAATAAATAACACTTTGAATGAATGAGTTATAAACGAATATAAACGAATGAACAACAAATGACACTTTAATCGAACGAATAATAAATGAATATAAACGACCCTGTTTGCAAACAAAAACAAACGAACCATACCTCTATTCATGTTCAGTTCGTTTAACAAATGAACACTAAAATGTTGTTCGTGTTTGTTCATTAAGCTTAATAAACGAACAGAAACCGAATAAATTCACGAACGGTTCGTCGAACATTTTATTCGTTTACACCTGTAGTCATACCACCCATATTTACAATTTATACCAACACTAATACAACCATCATCATCATGGGTCCTTAAAATATTCATATTCCATGAATATTTAAATATTACCTTAGTAATATTTCACATGAATTCCATAATCACCTAAATATCAAAGTAATTTTTTTCTTACAATCTTAAATAGATTCTAAGTGTGGTGTTGAACTTTGAATTATTACTATTAGTTAGTTCTGTCTAAGGAGAATGGGTTTTAAGTAGAACAGTCTGTGACCCCTCAAGCTTTTCTTGAAAATTTTCTATTGAATAGTATTTAGTTGATCAACATCCTAGCTGAGAAAGGAAAATAATAAATTATTGTAGTTATTTTAATATATTTATATGTTTGATATATTGTTATTTTGAAAATTAAGAGAGTTGATTGTGATTTTCAAAATTGGCAATTGAAACTAATGCTGAGACTCCTATTGTGGCAACTCAAGTTTCGATCCCTGCTTTACTAGTAACTGTGAACCATGGAAAGAAACAAAAGAAGTTTAATAGTTTAAACTTCAAGAAGTGGCAACAGAAAATGTTGTTCTATCTAACCACCTTGAATCTTGCAAGATTCTTGACTGAGGATACTGCTTAACTCAATGGGGATAAGCATGATATCTAAGTGATCAATGTTGTGGGTGCTTGGAAACATTCTGACTTTGTGTCAAAACCATGTCATGAATGGGTTGACAAATTCTTTGTACAATGTGTATAGTACAAAAAAAAACAACCAAAGAGTTACGAAAGTCTTTCGACCATAAATATAAGATTGAGGATGTTGGAACCAAGAAATTTGTGGTTGGTTGCTTCCTAAATTATAAGATGAATGACTCCAAGATAATAATCAATCAAGTTCAAGAGATCCAACTTATCTTACATGAGATTCATGTTGAGGGGATAAATTTGAGTGAAACCTTTTAAATGGTTACTATTATTGAAAAGTTGCCTTTTGCATCGTTGGAGTTGAAGAATTACCTTAAACACAAGCTAAAGGAGATAAATATTGAAGAAATAATTGTTAGACTTCCAATTAAAGAAGATAGCGGAGGTTTTAAAAAGAAAGAGGTTAGCTCACCTATGGCTAAAGAAAATGTGCTGAAGTATGGCTCTAAAGCAAAAAAAAAAAAAAAACAAGTTTAACAATAATGGATCCAAGCTTGGCCCAAGATGTGAAATCTTTAAGAAGCCCACGAAGTTCTAAGGCAAATATTTCAATTGTGACAAAATGGGTAATGCATCTGATTGCAAGCTGCCTAAAAGGATCAAAAACAAAGAGGTAAACATGGGGAACTACATTATTGAAGATGTGTCACGCATAAGCCTTTCTGCTATTGTTTCAAAGTAAACCTTGTTGGTCCAATTCGAGATAATGGTGGATTAACATTAGTGCAAGCCAACATGTCTCCTTAAACAAAACAGTGTTCACTACCTTCGAACTAATTACGCATAGGGAGAAGTTGTTGATAAAAAATTTTGCTACCTCAAAGATAGAGCGTCAAGGAAAAGTGGTACTAAAGACAACATCTTAAAAAGAGTTGACTTTGAGTAATGTGTTGCATATTCTAGAAATTTGCAAGAACCTTGTATGAAGTTCACTATTAATCAAATATGGATTTTGTATGGTTTTTAAGTCAAACAAAGTTGTTTTGTCTGAGAATGGAGTATATGTTAGGAAAGGTCACGTATCCAAGAGGTTTTTTTGTCAAATGTAACCACAATTAAACCAAGCATTAATAAAATTAGTTCTTTTATTTATTTGCTTAAGTCTTTTAATCTATGACATGGTAGATTAGGACATGTTAATTACGATACTTAAGTTAATTACGTAAGTTGATTAATATGAATCATATACCTTCTTTTCATATTAATGCAGACATAAGTGTGAAACTTGTGTTGAGGCCAAACTAACAAGGTCATCATTCAAAGCAACTGAAAAAAAGACTAAATCCTCGGATTTAATTCACAATGATACTTTTTTATTTAAAATTTATACAAACAAGGGGTGGTAATAAGTAATTTATTACTTTTGTTGATGATAACACAAAATACTATTATGTGCATTTGTTAAAAAGCAAGGACGAAGCTTCAGAGAAATTTGGTCTCAGTAAAAATGAGTTGAGAACAAACTTAACAAAAAGATTAAGGTTTTGAGAAGTAATTGAGGTGGTGAGTAACATGCACCGTTTACTAAACTATGTGCACAACATGAATTATACATTAAACCTCAACATCTTATTTGTCACAACAAAATGGTGTTCCTAGGAGCAGAAATTGTACCTTGAAAGAAACAATGAATACAATACTTATAAGTTTTGAGTTATCTCAAAACTTGTGGGGAGAAGCCATTTTGTTAAGCAATTATCTTTTAAATAAGATACCTCACAAGAAAAAAGAAAAAACTCCATATGAATTACAGAAATGCAAGAAACTTTCTTACAAGTATTTTTGAGCATGGAGATGTCTTGCTAAAGTGGTTGTACCTACACTAAAAAAAGTGAAATAAGTTTAAAAATAGTTGACTGCATTTTTATTAGATATGCATATAATAGTAGTGCCTATCGATTTCTTGCGTATGACTCAAAAATACCTACCATATGCAAAAACACAAGAATGGAATCTAGAAATGCATGATTCTTTGAAGATGTATTTTCTTGTCGATCCATAAAGGCATCAAATTTGTTTAAACAAACTCAGAACCATAACCATTAACAAAATGATGATTTTGAGATTAAGTTAATACATAATGAAATAGTTAGGACAAAAAAATCTTTTTGTCCAAAATTTTTGACTTTTTTGCTAGAAAACAATCCACAAAGTTATAAAGAAGCTATAAATTCTTTAGAATGTCTTCTATGGAAAAAGGCCATTACTAGTGCAATTGAGTCTATCACAAAAAATCATAGTTGGGAGTTAAGGGATCTTCCTCTAGGATGTAGACCTTTAGAATCTAAGTGGATTTTTAAGAGGAAAATGAAAAATGATGGATCAATTGACAAGTCTGAGGCAAGACTTGTACTTAAACATTACAAGCAACGAAAAGGCCTTGATTATTTTGATATGTATATAAGCGCTAGTAGGATGATACTTGCAATTGCAGTTTTATGTAGTTTTGAAGTGCATTAAATGGATGTAAATACAGCTTTCCTAAATATGGTTTTAATTAAAGAAATCTATATGGAACAACTTGAGGATTTTTCTATCCCATGACAAGAAAAAAAAAGTTTGTAAATTTGTGAAGTCTTTATGTGGATTAGAAGGCACCAAAACAATGGCATGAAAAATATGACGACATTATGATGGCAAATGATTTTAAAATCTACGAGCGTAATCAAATCGACCAAGAATATGTTGAATTCTAAATTTGACATAAAAGATATGGGTTTAGCAGATGTTAAACTGGAAATAAAAATCTATCGTGAACTCATTCTAAGTCAATTACATTATGTTGATAGAATTCTTGAAAATTTTAATAACAATATACCAATGTGGTGAAGACATCAGTAGATATAGTTAAACATCTATCCAAGAATAAGGGTAAGAGTATTTCTCAAGAAAAGTACTCTAGAGTAATAAGAAGCTTGATGTACTTAATGAGTTATACAAGACCTAGCATAGCTTACGTAGTTAGCAAACTAAGTAGATATACGAGTAATCCAAAGGTTAACGACTAAACAGAATAATAAGGTACTTACATTTTACTTGTAGTTATAGGTTACATTATACAAGATATCTAACTATATTGGAAGGGTATTATGATGCAAATTGCATATTTGATACGAAAGATTTGAAGTCAACTAGTAGCTATGTTTTCACACAAGGTGCTATAGTAGTATCATGGAAATCGTCAAGACAAACAGAAATAGCTAGATCCATTATGGAATCTAAGTTCATTTCTTTAGACAAATGTGGAGAAAAGGCTCAGTGCCTTCGTCAGTCTTAAAAGATATTCCAAGATAGAAAAAGCCTATGCCAGCAGTTTGTATATATTTGACAGTCAATCTACTATTAGAAGGGCGCAAAGCAATATTTATAATGGTAAGTCTAGACACATACGTTGTAGACATAACATCATTAGACAACTACTCTTAACCGGAGTTATCTTTGTTGATTATGTGAAGCCAAAGGATAGCATTGCAGATCTACTAACTAAATGGTTAAATAGAGAGTTAGTTGGAAAATTATCAAAGAGAATGAAACTAAAGCCCATGATAGAACAAGTTCGTACAAAGGAAACCCAACTTAGCTGACTAGAGATCCCAAGATCTAAGTTTAAAAGGACAATCTAGTTGTATAAACTTAATTAGATTACTGAAGCGGACATCCTTCTATCCATTGCTACGATAAAACAATGATGTCCTAAGGTAAAAGATAAACAATGCCGTTAATGGTTCTTATATGTTGATGTAGACACCTTGTTTTGTCCAGATACTAATTTGTAAAAATAGAAATACTAAATTAATTAAGTAGTCTTGTAATTTAACAACTTAAACTAGGATAATTATTTAATATTAGGATTATTTAGAATTAGTTTAGAATTAAATTAGGATTTTTTTTAGATTTAGATTAACATTAATTAGAATGAATTTAAAATTAGGATAGAAATAGAATTTACGAATAATTAATAAATAAAATAAAAAATAAAATAAAATAAAAAAGAATAAAAAATTACGATTAGCTTAGGATTAATTTAATTTAATTAATTAATTAGGAGAGTTATTATTAGATTAAATTAGCGGAATTAGAATTAGACTAGAATTTCCACACAAAAAAAATAGACTAGAATTAACATAGAAATTAAATAGATAAAATATGAAAAAATAGCAGATAATGTATAGAGAAACTTAGTTGTGTTAGGACTTTTCCCATGGCGTCTATCAACTAACAATCAAGCATCTCAGCATATTAATTTTACTTCAGCTAAGTGCCAAGCCTTGCCGTTTCCAACCACCAAAAACACAGCTCCTCTAAAATCTCCCTTCATCCTCCCTTGCCCACCTTTGCCTTGCACCTTCACCAAGTCCTTTTCATTCACAAACAGCCGGCTCCACCTCCTCATACTATCACCGCTGCACCTAACTGTGTTTTGCCAATCGCTTCCAGCATTTGTCCACTGTACATCATCACTGCCTGAATTGCACTTGTCATCCTCTGTTTCCTTGCCGCGTCATCGTCCTTGCATCTTCTCTGCACTACACCTTTGTGGTTCAAGTCTACGATTGGGTGTTAGCTGAAATCGGTGTGAAAGAAAAAAGAGAAGTAAGAAAGCTTGATTTGCATAAACACAGGTTCACTTTTGTTCAATTGAATTGATAGTCGTGTTTATTATGTTTGCACGTGTACATGCCTTTTTATGAGCTTATGCATGTGTAGTTAATTTATTTGTTGCTTAATTAGATTGACAGCCATGTGTTTATATGATTATACGTGTGTAACATGCATTTATGATTTTATGCACTTGTAATGAGCTTTTATTTTGTTTATCTTGATTGACCAGGAGTTCATACGTTTGTGGTCATGTTTATAATATATCTTAATGTTATTTATGGGTTTATTCAATTATAATGAGTCTAGTTATGCTTTACATAGTAAGGTTGCACAAATATATCTCATAAAACAAATATATAAAAAGGCAAATATCACTGCTAGAAAAAGGGTTTTTCGCAACAATTGAAGTTGTTGCAAAACACATATTTATCATTGCTAAAGCTTTGTGGTAATGACTAAAAGTCGTTGTAAGGTTGCTGTGTTAAATTTTGATGCTAAAAGTATACACAACGATTTCTATGATTACAATAAAAAGTATTTATTGCAACAATTTTAACCGTTTTTGATTAAATTTTGAATTAGCAATAACTTAACGTTGGTTGCAAATCCTATTTGACAATGATATTTTTATTGTTGTAAAAGATAGTTTTGCAACAACTATTTGTCATTGCTTTATTAAAACGACAATTTTATCGCTTCTAATTTTATTTACAACGACTATTGTTGTTGCTAAAAAATAATTATGCAACCATAAATAGGTTGTTTTTAATTTTCTTTAATAACAATAATAGACGTTACCGAATTATTTACAAAACAACAATTTTGTCGTTTCTAATATTTTTAACAATAATTATAGTCATTTCTAAAAAATGTACGAAACAATAATTTTGTCATTTCTAATTTTTTAACAACAATTATAATTGTTAATAAAAAATTTACAAAACAAAAATTTTGTTGATTCTAATTTAAATAAATATTTTTTTAATAATGATTATAATTGTTGCAAAGGGTTTTTTCACTACAATATTTTTTATCATTAAAAAATGATAATTTAAATAAATTTCAATAAAACTTAAAATTAATTTCAAGACTTAAAAAAGACAATTGAGCAAAAAAAATTAACATTAATAAATTAAAAATATTGTTTTTTACTTACAAAGGGAAATAAAAAAATGAAATAAATAACCCATAAACAGCTCTAAAAGCTCGGGAATAAGCCACTCCCCAAGCACCAACTACTTAAAGGTCTGGAATCCCTTTTGGTGGGTCATCCTCTATTTCACACGCTGCCTTTGCCAAAGCAGCCACACAAGAGTTACCCTTCTGAAAAAGATGTTGTCTAGTGACTTGCCATGTTCTTCCCAGCAACAAGTGAATGAAATTTCCCCATGAATGCAAGGATATATCAACTTTTGTAATCAAATGAGCTACTATCTGTGTATCAAGCTCATATAGAACCATGAAAAACCCATTCTACCCAGCAAGTTCCAGCCGATGTTTAACAGCATGCAATTAAGCTATTGTTTTAGTGCAGCAGCCTAGATGGAAATCCCTTTGCCTATTTTGAAACATCCACTGAACCTTTTCTGCTTCCTTCCGAATAAAGACAACTAGTTGCCAAGAGTGGCATTGCACATGCTCAATTTCACCAAATACAATCTACACATGATTTAACAGTTTGTTAACAATGACACAAAAATTAAAATGAGGGCATTATAATTAAAACAGTAAACAAAGAACCATGTTAGAGATCCAAGCAAAACTCTAAGTCTGGACAAAAACAATGTCTATATAAACTGAGACAATATGAACATAATCAGAAAATCATATGATTAAGGTTAGAAAAAATTCGAATTGACTAACCTCAGAAAAAATCGAAAACTAATTTGAAGTCTTTTACCTGCAACTGCAAATTCAGGTCTAGTGCCAATAAAGGTTCCCAGGATCGTCGCTGCAAGTAATAAAAATAAAAAATTAATTTGTGAATCAAAAGTAGGAAACCAAAAAATTAGAATACTAGACCCAAACATAACTTAAAAGCAATCTATAATACTGCCGTAAGACTCAATGTAGATAACTCAAAAGCAAATGCATAATCTCCAGAAGAGATTACACATGAGTGTAGATTGTTAATGCTAATAAGGGAATCAACCATGTTAGAAAGAAACAGAGTAGAGAAGTTAGATCATATCAAATTAGCAGACTTACTGAAGGTTTACTAATAGGAAAATAAATAATTTGCACTGAACTGAAATTGAAATTGATCTAGCTCATATTTACGATTATCATACTAAATCTATAATTACAGCTCACTACAACGCCTTAAATTAATTACCTTCAGTCCTTCCAAGACCATGACTTTATGGGAAATAAACCGAGGAAGAAGTTACAATGATTTGGCCCTTCTATTCATAGCATGCCTTGCAAGTAAGTGGGAAATGAATGAGTTAAACAAGAATTGTAGTGATTGCATAATAAGCAATAAAATCTTCAAAAAAATTAAGCAATAATAGAAGAACACCGGTATAATCACAGAACCGAATATATTCTAACATGAACTAATAAATTAAAATTTGTTTTGAGAATTAAACAACAATCGTAAATTTTAAATGAAAAAGCTTGAATTATTCCGACAATGGAATTCTAAAGGAATTGCGATTGAGTAGTACTTTTAGTTATCTTGAGGTGATGAAAGTCTCTTTAAGTCTGACCAGTTTGATGGAAGATTTAAAAGGATATTTTCAATATTTAATAATCCAAATTAATTTTAAAACATAAAAATTAAAATGAAAAAATTAATAAATTAAAATTAAATTCATTATAAGAATAAAGAATAGAGAATAGAGAATAAAAATTAAATTAATAAATTAGAATTAATTAGTTAAAAAATTAGGAAAGAATTAAAATAAAATAGAAAAGAATTAAAATAAAATAAAATAATATTAAATTACTTGAATAAATGTGGATTAATCCAATGATGGAGTTTAAAAGAGAATTGTGCTTGAGTAGTTTTCTTTAAAATTCTTAAGTGAGGAAATTTCTTCCAAAGTCTGACTAGCTTGATGGAAGGTTTAGAGGAAATTTTCAATATTAAATAATTCATATTTATAAAATAAGAAATAATTATACGAAAAAAAAAATTTCAAATTATAAATAAAATTAAAAGATAGGAAAACAAATAATAATTAAAATTTATAAATAATGGGATAAGAGTCAAAATACGTGTTTCATAATATATTTCAATTATCTGCGATGGAGCCTCTTCAAGAAAGCCGATTGATCTTATTGAGGTGAGAAGAACTTTTAAGTTATCCAACCAATTTGATGGAGGAGACTTAAGAGATTTTTCAATATTTAATCATATAGAAATTAAAGCAAACAAATAGGCAAAATTAAGATAAAATTGACTATTTGATACCATTTTAAAATGGGTGTTATGGGGCTGTTAATTCTTCCTTATACATAATCGTACTCCCGAACTTAGAATTTTTGAACGTAGACTAAGCCTTATCTTTGGTCAAGAATAGGTGACCAATTACACTTAGGTTAGGATGTTTAGTGGTCAATCCTTGATTTTAAGTCTAGGGAGTTAGGTTCTAAAACTTGACATGTTACTACAGTTGAAGATTTAAGTAGAGTAATATGGGTTATTTTAAATTAAGAATCCACCTATATAAGAGTGAAGAGCAACTGTTTTTAATGGATATTAAATAGGGCTCAATATTTTAAAAACTCTATATCATCATTTACACAAACAGCAGAATAGTTCAAAGTCATCATGGCCACTAATTAGCTAGTAAAGTAAACATGCATTCATAAGGGAAGGTTCAAAGAGTAATTCCTACATATCCTATGCAAGTCTCAACTATTGAACTCTGTCACTGGGTTAAAATTTTTTTATGTCAAAATTTTCATTTTGTTAATCCATGTATTCTCTCAATTTTTCATTCATGTGGGGATTGTCGGAAAATGTTCATTTAATGAGTCATTTAATAACCATTTAAAAGTTATAATTTGAGTAGGAATTCACTTTGTGTTAGTGAAAGTTTATATACTCAAAAAGATACGTGGGTAAATGAAAACTTGAAACTCGTTGTAATTGCCATTGGATTTATAACTGTCATAGGATTTGTAACCGCCATTGGATTAAATTATCTCAATTAAATTTCAAATTTGTAATTGCCAACGGTTTAAATTTAAAAGGAGTAACTGTTAAAGTAAAAATTGTTGAATTAATTCTTAGAATTAATTCAAAAATTTTGAAGGACTAAAATGCCTTTGGATGAAGGATATAAAGAGGCACCTCCTCTCATTTGTTTTACACACCGAAATCAAATGTATATTCTCTAACTTATCTCTAATTTCTCTATCAAGTTTGTTCTTACTTCAAACTCGTAGTTTTGGGACTCTCAATATGATAGAGGTTGGGCACTTGAAAGTTCGATTGGAATAGATTGTTGGTGCATCTTTGCTACCTGGTTACTGTTGTATCTTGGGAAACAAACACCCAAGTTACTCAAGCACCTACAGGGAGAGGGTGAATCTATTTTAAGAAAGTAGTATGATACACGGGCCTCAGTTTACTCTTTTTGTATTTCTACCGCATTTTGTTTCAACTATAATGATTGTATTATTATTTTTGAAGATTTATTTCAATATATAAAATTGTTATTATTATTTCCTTACTACTCTTATTAAAGATATTTTCTTTTATTTTTATTTTAGAAAATTAAATCATCACATAATAACTAAACTTCTTTGCTGTTCAATTTCTTTTCATTGCACACCAAATATGAAATTGAATAATTATCCTTTTATCTGGTCAGTCCATCAACACTAAATCTCAATATAAAGTCGTTACATTGCACAGTTTAGAAGAATAATGAATGAGCAACTGCATCCAACCTAAGAATCTTCAGTTTGAGCTTTGACCAAATGCACACACTTGCTCTCTCTGATTGTTTTATTTATATTATTTTATTAACATAATTTCTAATAAGCTTAATAATCAAATATATTTTCAATTTTCATACAAAATAGTACTAAGCTTTCAACACTTTAGTGCATGTAAATTAGTTTATAGATTTTTATTTTCCTAAATAAACCTCAAATCTTTTAAAATCATGCGATTAAGTTCGAATCTATTAAATTACACTAACTTCTGTTTATATTGCACATGTGACATGCCAATCATAATCCATAAATCTATTCATGTCTGTAGTTATTTAACATGTCCAAAGAATAATTAATATTATTTAACATATTTGGATTTAATTGCGTTATTTTGAAAGGTGGGAGGTTTATTTACAAAAAATAAAAATATATGGACTAATTTGAGTACAATAAAACATTTATGGCTTATATTATTTTATATGAAAAGATTAATGGTATATTTCAGTAAAATTTTTCTAAAATATCATGAGAATATTATAATTAGAAAAATAAAAAGTTTTAGAAAAATTTTTATATTTTACATGACAGTGTCACGAGCTGAATAACACATATACCGCATATTTTATAATTGGTTGGGCTATTATCAAGTACCCACTCAGAATTTATTTACAATCAAAACTCCAAAATCCATAATTTAATCATATTTATATATACAAAGATTTACAATCAGTATACAAAGTATGTTTACATCTCCTGTACATTATTTACATATCGTAGCACTTTAATTATAAAATCTGAACGTATAAAAAGTAAAATGTATACCTCTATGGTAATCGGAGAACTGCCTGATGGATACGGCAAAAATGACCTCTACAAAACTGAATGCTCTACTGTAGATAATTTGGAGGAGGAAAAAGGAGATGAGTTTCGAGGAAAGCCTAGTAAGAAATATGTATAAAAGTACTGATACTATGCATGACTAAATGTATAACAAAAATATATTTAAGATAACATGTAGCGCTAGAAACCAAAGTTAGGCACGATAAACAGATGGATACTATAATCGATTAAGTAACCAGGCTGACTATGGGAGAATGCTTTAGAGCACCTCATGTGTCCCAGTTTTTAAGTCCGACTATAGGGAATAAAGTTTATTACTAGGAAATAACTAGTTCAGAATACAGTTTCTGATCTAACATTTCATATGCCATTTAGAAAATATTATAATTCATTCAAAAAATTTTGCATAATTTAAATTAGGAAATGATCAGATTTAAATGATAACAAATATTGATAAGTCAAATCAGTCGATCAAATTCAGAAAATCAATCACTTAGAATATTAAATTTAGTCATTCTTATCTAGAAATCAAACACTCAAAGAATCAAAACGATCGATCGGATTTCATAACTGTGATCGGATTTAGTAATCAAATATAAAATAACTTAGTAGCAGAATAGCAGAGACTAGGCTACACCCAATAGTATCATGCACGAAACAGAAATCCTAGAGGGATTAGTACGACATATGGCCATATTCAACAGGGTCCACAACGTACACTTTTTAGGTGACATCTGCGGGGCTAAAGACTTGGCAGGTTTAATAACATATAATTAAACACTCAGAATACATGATTAAACTCAAAGGTTACTATGGGGCCAACAGTTTCAAAACAGTATCTATTTCAAAGTAAACACATTTTCAGATCCAGAACAATAAAACAGTGTTTTGAAACAGATCATAAATTTATCAAAATTAGAATACTAGCAGTCCAAAAATAAAATTTTATAAAATATTCATAGTTCATTATTCGGTTTTAAAAATATTCTATTTACCTGTAAATAAGTTATAAAAACATTCTAGTACCCTCACGTATGTAAAATTCGATAACATAAATTTTTAAATATATAATTTCGGTTGGGTATGCATATAAGGTTTCATTAATAAAACAAAGTCAAACTTGTTCAATTTGTTCATTTCTAGTATTCAAAATATCAAAATATGATTCTATATATTTATTTGAAATTTCAACATAATAACGGCTATTTCTATCCTAGCCATCTTGCAGTAAAAACACAGTTTATAATACCAACCACAGTTCCACGAATTCATCCAAATTGTTCCAAAATCATTTCTTAATTTCATTTACAAAATCAATATGCAATCATAGTATCCCTACATCTTCTACACATATTCCTTGCCTCTCGATTTCAATTGAATTACTGGATAACACCCTAATTACACCACTCACTTTCTATGCTGCAAAATTTCATATAAATACAATCAAATCATTATACTTTCTCTAAAAGAATATTTTTCATCCTAGAAGCTATTACATTGCCTACTGCAGCTGCTAAACCAGTTTATTTCTTACTTGTGCTAACACCGCAACTAACGTTAAAACTACTCCGTTTTCGATTATGATTTCACCAATAGTGTTCTATTAATTTATACATTCTCTTAGCACCCAAAACACATTGAAACAAGCATAATTCATGGCTGCCCTTGTGATAACCGCAAAATTCCCATTGTATGTATTAAATAATTGGAGATTAAATAAATAAATATAATTATGAGATCGGAATATTAGTGAAAATTTTCGTAAATTGAGGAAGTGACGAATTCGGAAATTCATGTGAAGGAAATTTAAATTGAAAATAAGAATAAGGTTGGAATTATAGAAAATAATGAAGGGAGGAATTTAAATTTGGATATCGAGAAATCCAAGTTAAATAAGAGATAAAAAGGTGTATAAATATATATTTATATAATTATATTATATAAATATATTTAGATATAAATACATATGTACATATATGGGAAATATGTATATATTTTATATATATATTAGTATACGATATACATTGATATATATATATATATATATATAGTATTATACATTAGTAATGAAGTACATATGTATATGAATATAATATTTTGTGTGTATATATATATAAAAGAAATGTAAATATTATTTTAAATTAAAGTTTGTACATATATATATATTTCATTATTACATTTATATAAATATATATATAGATGTTATTTAATTTAAAGTACATATATATTAGATATATATCTGGTTAATACACAATATATATATCTTTATATAATATATATAGTACAATACTATATATATATATAAAATAATAATATTATATGTATAATATATAGTTTATAAGTATAATAAAAATAAAGAAAAAAGAAAAAGGGTTGAGATTCAGGAAACCCGATTCCCTTCCCAGCCAGAAGCCGACGGCAGCAATAGCTGCTACCGTCGGCGAGAAAAAAGGTAAGAGAGGTATAGGGAAGAGACCGGGGAGATGGGGAAGAGAAAGATCACCGGCGACAGGGAAGAAATTGGAGGAAATCAAAGCAAAAAAGAGAAAGGAAAAGAGAGAGGAAAACAGCGGTGTCGACCGATCCAAGCACCGCCACCTCAACCCCAACCTCAGCAGAGGTAAGGGGAAGAAGAAGGAAGCCACTTGTGAGGACAATGGTGGCTAAGGAAGGAGGAAAGGGGAGGGGAAAGGCTGAACCCATTCCGGCCAGATCTGCCGTCGTGCCGCCGAGCTGAGCTAAACGGAGACCACCAGCAGCTTCGCTGTGATGTCGGCTAGCTGTGGAGACGACGAACCGCAGGAGAACCGGCCACCGGAGGAGAACCGACCGTGAAAGGGGCTGAATCAATCTGACTGGTCCGAACCAATTCAGACCAGGAGAAAAGAAAAGGAAAAGAAAAAGAAGAAAGAAAAGAAAACGAAAAGAAAAAGAAAAAGAAAAAGAAAAGAGAAGAAAAAAAGGAAGAAGGAAAGAGAAAAATTTTTGAAAATTCTCGGTAGGAATTTATGAGAAATTATAATTATTAATTTATTTAAAAATTATGGAAAAATTCTAAATTTTAGAATTTTAATTCCAGAAATCATTCTTGGTGAATGCGATGATGGAATCGAAAGAGATGGAATACAAGCGCGACAGTAGCGAGGAAGTTGCCGACCCAAGACAGGTAAGGGATGCATGTGCAGCCTATAAGGATATCCAGTATGCATGTTTTAAATATGCATTATTTTTATGAAATATTGTGGAAATTAGTTGGTTGGAAAATTGTGGAGAATTACTGCATGTGAATTATAAACGGTCTCTTTTTGTGCAGGGAGGCTAGTCAATCGGCAACCGTTATGCTACCAAAAGATTTAGAAAATTTCATAAAATCATAATAAATGATTTTATTTCACGAGAAACGATTTCCAACCACGAAAAACTAAGAAATTAATTTTTTTCATAAAACATGAATATATTGAATTCTATTGTTAAAATACTCATGTTTTCGAGATTTGGTGATAATGAAATCACCGAAAATCCTCCCGATATGTGACTTGAACCTGAGATGAAATGGAATATGAAAAGACATGAAGTGAATATTTTATTAATATTTCTTCAAATATTCACTTGATTTCATAAATAACCTTTATGGTTTTAATTGTGAAAATAATTATTTATAGAAATTTCATAAAGGTTGATTAAAGATAAAAAAATAGTATTTTGATACTAGAAGGTCTCTACACGTGTTTATAAAGGAAAACATGGTGACGAGATTATTGAATTTGGAAAAATAAATATTTTACTTTTCCATATATCATGAAAATATTTGAATTGAATTCCGATAACTTTGAAAGCCATGTTTTGGAAAGAAAGCACGAAAAAACGTGTGTATATGTTTTACGGTGAAAAAGAAACAGTTATGACATTTTATGTTTTTACAGTGTGATTACTCTATAAACTGTTTTCATCGTAATACGAGAAAATGTAATATACACCTTTATAAATCTTTTGAAAGATGTTATTTATTTTATAAATTTCTTAAAGGTGATGATATATACATGTGAGCCTTATGGATAATTATGGAATATTTCAAATTACTTTAAATAAGATCCATAAAGGCTATGGTACAGTTTTTATATTGTTTTGAGACTTAGGCCCCGAGTTTCATGCATCGTACTATTATTGTTACTGTCACGCGGCTGATTGACCAGCTAGTCATCAGCGTCCCGAATTGTCACCTAGCAAGTGTACACCGAGGATATATTATAGATCATGGCCATAGATCTCAGTATTGATACTGTGTCCCTTAGTGGACGAAGATAGCATGATTTAATTGTAGGGTGTTGCCTAGTCTCACTTACTGATTTTGTTTACTGAAAGGATTTACTGAATCCTGTTTACTGTACTGAACTACTGTATTGTTTACTATTTACTGAGCAAAACCGTAACAAAACACTATTGTACTGAACTGTATTGTTACTATTGACTGTTTATTGAAATGGTAGCCACTGATTACTGTTTTACTGAACTGAAAGCTACCATTTACTGTTTATTGAACTAAAAGCTACCGTATACTGTTTACTAAATTGGTAGCTACTGTTTACTGTTTACTGTTTACTGACTGAAGCGTATCAAGATACTGTTTTACTGATCTACAAGATATTGTTTTATCGAATGGTACTGTACTGAATATTACTATTTTACTAAACTGTAAGATATGGTTACTGAACTAAAGAGAAATTAATGTTTATTCAAAAAGAATAACATGAAAATTATTTCTAAGATAGAAATAATTGCAGAATTGTTTATCCAATGATTTGGATATTTACAAACCACTGTACTGTCACGTGTTTTAATTGTACTGAAGAGAAGAGAAGTAAACTACGGTTTTACTACTATACTGTCACGTGTTTTAAACTGTATAGAAGGGATATAATAAAATGGTTTATACCATTTTTATAGTTATGAGAAAAGAGAAGGAAATTGTGTTAAAATAGAACAATTTATAAAGTACTCTCTACTGTTGCTTTTAGGTTCTGGGACAAGACAGGTATTTCAAAATACCTGCCTTAGTCCATCCGGATCCCTAGCCGACTGTAGTATCCTTCCTACATGTGAGCCTAGAACACTTCTAGGAAAATTTAAAGAAAATGAAAAAGTTTTTTAGCATATAGGTAGCTGAATATCAAGAGTTGCATATAATTCTCTTACTGAGCCGTGGATTGCTTACTCCCTCTTTTTAAACATTTCAGATTTTGATGATTGTGAGATCCGATATTTGTGGATCACGACTGCACATTTGTGGACAATGTGACAGCTCGATTGATATATGAGGCACAATCATTTATTTTCTATATTTAGACTTATCTACAGTACTACTTTCTTATAATTAATATAGGGGATGTAATTGATATTGGTAAATTTTATATTTAATAGTTAAATGAATATGAAAAATAAAGTATCACAGACAGCCCAACTGAAAGAGATGTATAGAAAAACGTAAAAATGTGGTCACGGGCTATGACAGCCCTTCACTTGGCCGAATGGTATTCATGGGTCTACATAATTCATTTCAACAAACTAAGCTCAAAATCATGCTTTACACATGTTATTCATCATTTTTATACCCATTACTCATCAAACAACCACTCATTCTTATAGGAAGCGTGATGGCCAAAACCCTCATGGTGTAATTGACATGGATTTAGTTCAATTTAAGCTTAAATACTTGGCTAAACATGAAGAACATATGGTATATAGCCTTAAAACCATGAAAAACTTCACTTTCTCTCACCTCTTAGTGATGACCACATCTAGTTGGCTACCTCACACCCTGAATTTGGCCTCTTTTGGATGAGATTTTGGTAGCAAATTGAAGAGCACTGAGTTCTGCATAGGTTTGTAGAAGGAATTTTTTAGTTTCAGTGTGTTTTTCTTAAGGTTTGATAAGCTTTTCTCTTCCACAAGTTTGTTGGCTATGGAGGCAAATTGAAATGAAGAAGATGATGACCAGCCAGCACAGGAAATGGCTGGAAATTTCTTTAAAAAAATAATTTTTGATGGACAAATTACCAAAATACCCTTATACTTAAAGATTTCGGACAATTTTGCCCTAGACTTCCCTAACATTGTTAGTTTGTCTATTTAACTCCAAAATATTTTATCTTATCATAAAATATGAACATTAAACACATTCTAATTGTTGGACAAGGTTTTACTAAGGTTTGATCGACCATAAGGGTGAAATTACTAAACTACCCCTATCATACCATAAGTGTGATTTAATCTATCTAATGACATGTAATAGAACATTATCACATGTAGATTATCATACTTCCATTGGTTGGTCAAGAGTCAATTTAGTTTGACCGTTATTCATGAAAATTCTTCCAACCTATGTCCTTAATCATCATTTTTAAATTTGTTGCATACTTTTCAAAAATGATCGAAATAGATGATTTTGAGTTGCAAAAAATTACCATCACATTATTTTATTCCAAATTTCAATACTGTGCAGTTTCATCTCCATCCAAACTGCATAAGTCTCAGTGGGGCCCATAATCTGAATTCTTAGTTACACCTACAAAATCAAAATACAAAAATAGCTATAAGATATCTCGCTTCAAGAACTAATAGTACAGTAATAGGAAACGTGGTTCCCACAGACAAGAACATAGTTTTTCATGATACGAACATGAATTATCAAGTCTATTGGTACATGATCTATACAATAGTTAGTTTTCT
The DNA here is from genome assembly GCA_032173925.1 of Heritiera fomes. Taxonomy (NCBI): domain Eukaryota; kingdom Viridiplantae; phylum Streptophyta; class Magnoliopsida; order Malvales; family Malvaceae; genus Heritiera; species Heritiera fomes. The sequence goes on from JAPDPM010000002.1 coordinate 21,084,169, forward strand.
TAAAATTTTGTGTTAAAATTCATGTAGATACAAAAAACATACAACTTTATTTCTTACTTTTACCGTATTCATATATAATTTTTACTTAATTTTTATACTATCACTTTCACATTTTTATTTGTATTATTTTTGTCTCGTATAATCATGTTATATTTAAAATTATCAAATCTACATAGCACCTCTTGCCCACTTAAACGAGTTTGAGTCGATAGCCCTCTACCAAGTATTAGTAGTCTAAGAAGATTGTCGGGGGTTACGTAATTTTAAATTATGTGTAGACTAAGTAGGTAACTTTTTTTTATCTATTAAAACAATTAGATTTAAACCCGTGCAATACATGGTAATAATTTTTTATATAATAGAATTATAAAAAATTATTTTGAAATATATGTTGAAAAATAATATATTAAAAACTTGCTGCATATATAGAATACACAACTTAAAAAATAATTCAAAATCAAATAACAATTAAAAAATTATAGAAAAATTAAATACCACAAATCTTAAATATTTAATAAATGAATTAGATAACTACAATTTTAATGAAAACAATCCTAATATATTAATTATTAATAGATTATTGGTTAATATTGCTGTGAAGACCGAGAATTTTCTAAATAAATATAAGGTGTTCAGAAAAATTTAATTTGGACAAATTGAAATCCAAATTAAATAAGAATGAAATTGGAGAAAATAAATTTGGATATCAAGAAATCCAAAATGTAATAAGAAATAAAAATATTTTTGATATATTTATATAATGATATTATATAAATATACTTAGGATAAATATAAATATTATTCTGTGTTAAAAGTGTAAAAAGTATATATATAAATATATATATATATATTGATACAAAATATGTATTTAAATACATATTATAAATAGTGTATTTATATATATATATATAATTATGGTTATATGTATAATAATTATATATATTATAGTTATTATTATGATATATAATAATAAATATATATTAAAAAAAAGAAAATAAAGAAGCGGGAATCGGGATAACCCGATTCCCAGCTTCTTTCTCCTCTGTTACAAATAGAGGAGAAAGACAAAACAATGGCCGGCCCCTGTCGGCCGAGAGAGGAGGAGGAAAAGAAAGGAGCGTCGCCGGCAAGATGAGAGGGAAGAGGAGAAGCTGGCCGGCAGCGGAGAAAAGGGAAAGAGGAAAGAGAAATCAAATGCAGAAAGGAAAAACCCGAGAAGAAAAGGAAGAGGAGATTGGTGGTGCCGGTCGGTCTGGGCACCGCCACTCCGCCCACGAGACCGGCGGGGACCAGGGGAAGGTGAGAGGAGCCACCGGTGAAGGGGAAACCGACGGAGGAAGGAGAAAAGAGGAAGGAAAAGAGTCGATAGCCATTGTTCCAGATTCGGCACCGTCACCGGTGATGGGGCGAAACCGAGGCCAGATTCGGCTTCGTGGCAACCGCGGGATGCTGTTGGGTGGCCGAACCGCCAAAATGTTGGCCACTGGTGACCGAACCGGCCAGCAGAAGCAGATCCGACCCGATTAACCCGATTTGACCTGGTCAACCCGAACCGAACCGACCCAACCCGGCCAGAAAAGAAAAAAAAAAGAAAAAGAAAAGAAAAAAGAAGAAGAGAGAAAGAAAGAGAAAGAAAAAGAAAAGAAAAAGAAGAAAAGCAAAAAAGGGAAAAGAAAGAAGAAGAAGAAGAAGAAGAAAAAGAAATGGTAAGGAAAATATAGAAAAATAAATTGATGGTATTTATTGAATAATTTATGATTATATTGATATAGTGCATTGATATTGAAATTGTAGCAAAACGGAAATGAGACGAATGGTGAAGTTCGGCAAGGTCGAAAATCGAAAAGTGTGCTAAGCTTGGCGAATAGGTAAGATACTTTTATAAAGCATTAGTAGCTTTATATTGTATAATTTGGAATTTGATTTTTGATATGAATAATTATTGAATTGATACTAAAAATGCTAAGAGGACCCACAACTGATGGTGGGGGTCTTACTAAGAGATAAAAATTGGTGAGAATCAACGGCTGCAATTATAAATTGTGTTTCCTTGTAGGAGGTTTAGAGAAAATTAAGTCGTTATGCTGCCGAAATTTCCACGAAAATGTTTAAGGGAAAATATTAAATTCTCATCTAAATGGAATCCTAAAAGAATTATCGAAAATAAGCTTGAAAGGATCTTATTGTGTCATAGGAAAAAAATTGATTTTTAATGGTTGAGAAGGTTAATGGATGAGCACAATAACGTGAGGAATTTTGTTGTGAATCTTATAGAGTCGATAATTCGAGTTATTTTAACATTACAAGTTAACTATCGAGTAGAAATTGAGGTGGAATATCAATAGTTGGAGTATTGATGGAAGTAACGATGATTATATGATATTGCCTTGAAGAGAAGATCATAGTTGAAAATTGATGGTTAAATGATTAGATTGTGAAGCTATTAACAGAGTAATGATTTCCAGAATTTACCGAGTTCGACTTCTTGATTTTGAAATAATTCCGAACGTGATAATATGGACAAATTCGAGAGATCGAAATGGAGATGATTTCACCGTACTACATTATATTGTCGGATATACGTGAGATAATAAACAGACATACCCTAATAATATGGGTCTTAGTATCGATATGATGGTACACAATGAATAGTTATGATACTAAGTCATAACGAATGTACGAATTGTGCATGCAAAAAAAAAATTTATTGAAATTGAGATTGAATTACGACACAATCCGATCAATTATGGATCTAAATAAATGAGTGATAAATATGTGAAAAGATGATTGTGTTTATAACCTTAGAATGGATCTTGAATAATAAGATTGACAATTGAATAAGTTCGGACTAAATCATAACAGCCCACATGAAAATTTATATGAGGATTTAGATACGATTTTGTGATAGTAAACGAAATTGAACCTTAATTCGGAAATGATGAACATGTATCAATAGATCAAATCATAGATGGATTTGATAAGTGACTATCGATTTTGTGATTCTGTTATCCTCGATGTCGACTCTGGAATAGATATTGAATGATGATATAATTATTTGCATAATTTCGGTACCTTGATGACTATTTAGAAAGATGATGTTTAAATGCTCATAGAAACTTAGAGAATTCAAACTAATGGTGCGATCCTAATATTGATGATGAGATGTATAAATGATTATTATCATAGATGGGTTTGATAAGTGACTATCGATTTTATGATTCTGTTATCCTCGATGTCGACTCTGGAATAGATATTGAATGATGATATAATTATTTGCATAATTTCGGTACCTTGATGACTATTTAGAAACATGATGTTTAAATGCTCGTAGAAACTTAGAGGATTCATACTAATGGTGCGATCCTAATATTGATGATGAGATGTATAAATGATTATTATAATTGATGACGATTGAGAAAGGATATTGAATGCCGAATGGTCTGAATACCAAGTGATTCGGTTTCCGAATGAATTGAGTACTGAGCAAATTGAATACCGAATAAAATGAATAGTGAATGAATTGAATAGTAATTTACTGATTTGACAGGAAGAAAGTCTTGAAATCGAATAATTGATGGTGATAAAGTTAAATGAATCGCTTCACTATATTTGATGAAAATAGTACCGAAGTTACATACTGAAATATTTTATAGCATCGCATTTAAACATGCCTTCTTACAACTTGAAACATTATAATAATATTTATATGAATATTGTAAAGTATTGAATTGTTTTGAAATGAAGTATATGGTAGATATATATATATATTGATATAGGAAGTCTCATACAAAATTTTACCATATGCTTTACATGATATTGAAAAGAAAGCTATAAATTTAAATGTTTTATGAGACTGTAGGCACCCTAAAAGAATTAAATTCAATAAAGCATAGTGGAAACCGCTATTTGGAGCTTTGCTCATTAGGTAGAGATGCTTGTCTGACAATAGTCGTGGACAGGTCTCAGTCACGCCTGATCAATGGGGCTGAGAGAGATGAGGTCTATGGCCATAGATAGCGCCCTAGTTGGTTTCTAGGGTACGATGACATGATTTTTACTGCTAGCTATAGTGATTTAAGTCTTTATTGATAGAGATGATAGGGATCTAGCCTAGTCTCTAACCGATATGATATGAAGTCTAGAGTATGATTTTATTGATATGAACTCTAAACTTGACATGATTTATACTGTACATGAAACAAGTTTGAAATGAAATACGTTTTGAAAAAGTACATGTTTTAAAAGTCCATGAGATATGATTTCGACACTTATATGACTTATATGTGATTTTGTGTCGAACATGGCATGATATGCGGTCTAGAGTATAATTTGATTTGATATGAAACTCTAGACCTGATATGATTTACAATATATGTTTTAAAAGTATATGATAAATGATTTCGACACTTATCTGATTTATATTTGTGCTGAATTTAAAATGATATGCGGTCTAGAGTCTAGATTGATTTGATATGAACTCTAAACCTGATATGACTTATAGTATATGAAAAATGTTTTAAAAACGCACATGTTTTAGACATGCTCAAAAAACGAATACATGAATTGAAATTGAACATGTTTCTATCATGCCTTAAAGGCAAATTTGAAATGAATTGAAAATTTATATGTTGAACATGTTCTAACGTATATATGATATAATTTGAAATGATAGCGGTTTATACAGTAAAATTACATACATTGCATATTAAACCCTGACATGATAATATGCTTAGTACATGAGACTTCCATGAGAAATGTCATGACTCGATGTTAAGGATGTTTCATCTATATGATGACATGATATGATATGATATGATATGATATGATATGATATGATATGAGATATGAACATAAGATTGATATGAAGAGAAATTCTGATCTTACTCTATCATGATCATAAATTCCCAGACGATAAGTGATATGAATTGATGTAATACGGGAATATGATTGTTAAATGTATAGTGAATTCGATAGGATATCTCAATTAAATATGAAGAATATATGAGGGGTGTCATGACTTAGTGGTAGCGATATTTCATCTATATGATGTCGTGATATGATATGAAACATGAATATAGAAAGACACGAAGATAATTATGACTTCGTACCACCGTGATCATGATCCACAATATGAGAATTGATAAGAAATGATAGAATGCAAAAGTATGATTATGAAATGAAAAGTAAATATGAGATGATAGAATACAAAAGTATGATTATAAAATAAAAAGTGAATATGAGAAGTGATAATGAGATGTTATTGATGAGAAAGGACTAACTGTAATTGCAAACTTGCAAGTTTTAAGCATTGCAGTTTAAGACAATATAATCCTACTCTTGTATTTATATTAGTATCTTACTGAGCCGTGGTTTTGCTCACCCCACTAAATTTCATCTCTTTCAGACTACTGAAGTTAACATCTGCCGTGTGAGCTGCTAAGTGGGCATCGGAGACGGTGTATGGACTTGGTACTAGTCTTTTGAGGTATATGTTCCTTATAAAACACTTGTTTACATGTAAGACTTTAATTGGTGCACAGTACATATTCTGTTTAACAAGTCGGGATGTAACTAAGAACCCTTTCCTTGTTAGTTTAATATTTAAATGAAATGTGTGAAGACCAAGAATTTTCTAAATAAATATAAGGTATCCGAAAAATTTAATTTGGACAAAGTGAAATCCAAATTAAATAAGAAATAAAAAGGAAAATTAAATTTGGAAATAAGAAATGAAGGAGGAAATTTAATTTGGATAAATGAAAATCCAAATTAAATAAGAATGAAAGTGAAGAAAATAATTTTGGATATTTAGAAATCCAAAACTTAATAAGAAATAAAAATATGTAATTTTATATATTTATATAAGGTTATTATATAAATATATTTTTAAATAAATATATATATTCATATATATATGAAATATATGCACATATCGTACGTTGAAAATACTCTTTGATACCATAAAATGAATACGTATGTATTTTATTATACATTTACGTATATATATGATATACATATATAAAATATATATATGTATAATATTTTAAAATAAAGTGTGTATATATATATATTTTTATATGAAATATGTATTTACATATATAAATATAAAATATAAAAAAAAAAAGAATGAAAGAAACGGGCGGGAATCGGGATAACCCGATTCCCAGCCTTTCTCCTCTGTTTCAAAACAGAGGAGAAATAAAAGAGAAAACAAAGAGGGAAAGGAGAGCCGGCCGGTGCCGGGAGGAGGAAGAGACAACGCCGCCGCCGGTGAGCCAAGGAGAGGAAGCTGACGCCGGTGCCAACGGCGGGAAAGAAAAACAGAAAACAGAAGCGAAGAGGAAAACGAGAGAAGCGGGTGAAACCGAAGAGAAAAAGAAAAGGGGGAAACGGCGGTGCCGGTGGATCCAGGCACCGCCACCGCAACCTCGACGTCGGCAAGAGTGAGGGGAATGTAAGAGGAGCCACCGACGGCGAAGGAAACGGCGGAGGAAGGAAGAAACAGAGAAGAAAGAGGTCGAAACCCACGGCCCAGATTCGCCACCGCCGGCGCCGTCGCTGGCGAAACCGAGACCAGATCCGGTATCCCTGCAACCTCGGCAAGCTGTGGAGCGGCTGAACCGCCGGAGTGGCTGGCCGCCGGTGACTGAACCGGTTCAGGCCAGAAAAAAAAATAGAACAGAAAAGAAAAGGAAGAAGAAAAAAAAAGAAGAAAGAAGAAAAGAAAAGAAAAGAAAAGGAGAAAGAAGGAAAGGAAGAAGAAAGGGAAAAAGGAAGAAAAAATGGTAAGGAAATTTAGAAAAAAATAAAATGATGGTATTTATTGAATAATTTATGGTTATATTGATGTAGTGCATTGATATTGAAATTGTAGTAAAACGGAAATGAGACGAATGGTGGAATTCGGCCAGGCTCGAAAAATCGAAAAGTGCGCTAAGCTTTGGCAAATAGGTAAGATACTTTTATAAAGCATTAGTAGCTTTATATTGTATGTGGGAATTATGATTTTATATATGATGCATTTATTTAATTGATTTTAAATGGAATTGTGATTTTTATATGATGCATCGATTTAAATTGATTTGCTAAAAATGCTAAGAGGACCCACAACTGATGGTGGGGGTCTTAGTAAGAGGTAAAATTGATGAGAATCAACGGCTGCAAGTATAAATTGTGTTTCCCTTGCAGGAGGTTAGGGAAAATTAAGCCGTTATGCTGCCGAAATTTTTAGGAAAATATTTGAGGAAAAAGATTAAGTTTCTTACATAAATGGAATCTTGGAGATAATTATTGGAAATAAATATTAAAAGGATTATATGGTATTACTGAAGAGTTTGATATTGAAATCGATGGGAAGATAGATTATTGAAAACGATAATGTGATGAATTATATGGTCTAAACATTATAGAATTGATAAATCAAGTGATTTTAATATCATAAATGGTATCAAGTTGAGATTGGGGTGAAATTATTTATTTGACAAATCACAGATAAAGGTGATGATAGTTATATGATACAACTTAAAAAAAAAAAATCGAAGTTGTGATTTAGATGGTCGAATGATAGAATTGCGGAATTATCAATCGAGTGACGATTATAGGATTGATAAATTAAAATAAATGGACCGTCTTAGTAGTATGAACTGAGATTTTTGCAATAATGTGGATAGTCGCAAGGTGACTTAAACGATTGAAACACTATTGATAGTGGAAATTGGCAAATTTGTTTTTAGTGGTAAATTGCCAATCAAAAAATTGAATTGAGGAGTTTTACAGATAATTCTAGCATGATATTACATTCTATAGGCCATATGAAAAGTGAATTGAGGATTGTGATATGATTTTTGATAGTGAATGAAATTGAACCGCAAGTCGAAAATTCTGAATATGTACCAATAGGTTAAACCATAAATGGATTTGATAAGCGATTATTGATCTTGTGGTTCTATGATCCTCGATGTCGACTCTGAAATAGATATCGAATGAGGATATTAGTAATTCATAATTTCAGTATCTTGATGGCTATATGGAAACATGATATTTAGATACACATAGATACTAAAAGGATTCACACTGATGATGTGGTTCTAGTATCGATAATAAAATGTACAAATAATTATTATAGTCGATAATTATCGAAAAAGGATATTGAATACTGAATGGTTTGAATACCAAGTGATCTGATTATTGAACAATTAGAGTACTGAATAATTTGAATATTGAATGATTTGAAAATTGAATTACTGATTTTACAGAAAGAGAGTCTTGAAAGCAAATGATTGATGATGATGAATGTAAATGAATTTCTCCACTATATTAGAGGAAAATATTACTGAAGTTGCATACTGAAATGTTTTATAGCATCGCAATTAAGCATGCCTTCTTGCAACTTGAAACATTTTAATAATGTTTATATGAATACTAAAAAGTATTGATTTGTTTTGAAATGAAAGTATATGGTAGATATATATATATATATATATATTTTGATATATGAAGTCTCATACAGAATTTTACCATATGTTTTACATGATATTGAAAAGAAAGCTATAGATTTAAATGTTTTATGAGACTGTAGGCACCCTAAAAGAATGAAACTCAATAAAGCATAGTGGAAACCGCCTAATTGGAGCTTTGCTCATTAGGTAGAGAGATGCTTGTCCGAAAATATTCGTGGACAGGTCTCAGTCACGCCTGATCAGTGGGGCTGAGAGAGATGAGGTCTATGGCCATAGATAGCGCCCTAGTTGGTTTCCAGGGGACGATGATATGATTCACTGCTAGCTACAGTGATTTAAGTCTTTATTGATATAGATGATAGGGATCTAGCCTAGTCTCTAATTGATATGATATGAAGTCTAGAGTATGATTTTATTGATATGAACTCTAGACTTGACATGATTTATACTGTACATGAAACGGATTTGAAATGAAATATGTTTTGAAACAGTACATGTTTTAAACATGTTTTAAAAGTCCATGAGATATGATTTCGACACTTATATGATTTATACGAAAATTTGTGTCGAACATGGCATGATATGCGGTCTAGAGTATAGTTTGATTTGATATGAACTCTAGACCTGATATGATTTACAGTATATGTTTTAAAAGTATATGATAAATGATTTCGACACTGATATGATTTATATACGATTTCGTGTCGAATTTAAAATGATATGCGGTCTAGAGTATAAATCGATTTGAAATGAACTCTAGACCTGATATGACTTATAGTATATGAAAAATGTTTTAAAACCGCACATGTTTTAGACATGCTCTGAAAATGAATACATGAATTGAAATTGAACATGTTTTTATCATGCCATAAAGGTAGACTTGAATGAATTGAAAATTTATACGTGGAGCATGTTCTAAAGTACATATGACACGATTAGAGATGATAGCGGTTTATACAGTAAAGTTACGTAATTGCATATTAAACCTTGACATGATAATATGCTTCGTACACGAGTTTCATGAGAAATGTCATGACTCGACATAAATGATATTTCATCTAGACGATGACATGATATGATACATGAACATATGATAGATATGAAGAGAATTGTGAACTTACACTATGGTGATCATGATTTCTCTATAAGGAAAAGTGATATGAGATGATAAATTACAGGAGTACGATTATGAAATATAAAGTGAATTGATATGGTGCTTCAATTGGACATGATGTACTCCGAGATAGAGGAAAATATAGACTAATAGTATATGACATTCAATTTGGATACGACAGATTGTTGTGCGATGCACTATAGTGTAAGGACAAGAAGACTGAAAAGTGATTATGATGATAATTTTAAAAGTATAAGTGATAGACAGATGACAAGAAATGAGATAATGATATGTTATCGATGAGAAAGGATTAACTGTGATTTGCAAATTTGCAAGTTTTAAGCATTGCAGATTAAGACAGTGTAATCCTACTCTTGTATTTATATTAGTATCTTACTGAGCCGTGGTTTTGCTCACCCCACTAAATTTCATCTCTTTCAGATTATTGAAGTTAACATCTGCCATGTGAGCTGCTCAGTGGGCATCGGAGACTGTATATGGACTTGGTACTAGTCTTCTGAGGTATATGTTTCTTATAAATTACTTGTTTACATGTAAGACTTAAATTGAAGCACAGTACATATTCTGTTTAACAAGTCGGGATGTAACTAAGAATCGTTTCCGTGGTTGTTAAATATTTAAATGGAATAACTATAGGTCACCGAGATAGTATAGTAACTACACTGACACCGAATACAAACCTTAAAATGAAAAAGAAAAAATTTAGTCCATAAATTTGTAGACTAAGAAAAGTATGAGTATAAAGGAAAGTCGCGGCCTTCGGGTCGTGACAGATCTAGGTCCAATGGTTAGTCGTTACTCGAATCGCTTGGATGTCAAGGGTTCGAGTAGCGGCGGACGCGAAAGAAATCCGTGAGGACCTAAGTGCCACGTCAGCTGAACTGACGGGGGCCACCTCTAGAATCCAAAGCAGACAATACGGTTGAGTGCGACCGGCCCCACATGATACTGGTCGTCACAAAAAAAACGCGCGTTTTTTTGTGACGACTAGTATCATGTGGGGCCGGTCGCACTCAACCGTATTGTCCGCTTTGGATTCTAGAGGTGGCCCCCGTCAGTTCAGCTGACGTGGCACTTAGGTCCTCACGGATTTCTTTCGCGTCCGCCGCTACTCGAACCCTTGACATCCAAGCGATTCGAGTAACGACTAACCATTGGACCTAGGTCCAATGGTTAGTCGTTACTCGAATCGCTTGGATGTCAAGGGTTCGAGTAGCGGCGGACGCGAAAGAAATCCGTGAGGACCTAAGTGCCACGTCAGCTGAACTGACGGGGGCCACCTCTAGAATCCAAAGCGGACAATACGGTTGAGTGCGACCGGCCCCACATGATACTGGTCATCACAAAATGACTATAGGTCACCTAGATAGTATAGTAACTACACTGACACCGAATACAAACCTTAAAATGAAAAAGAAAAATTTAGTCCATAAATTTGTAAACTAAGAAAAGTATAAGAATCAAGTGAAAGTTGCGGTCTTCGAGTCATGACAATTGCATATTCGAAACTGATTTATTTTTTAAAATTTGAATTTAGATAACTTCAAATTGATCTTATAAAATTAATTAGTGTTAAAAAACTCTATGTTTAGGGTTTTTAAAAAATTATTTATAATAGTGTAAAAAATAAAAGGTAAGTAAAATAAAAATATTAATAGAAATAAAACTAAAAATAATTTATTATTTATGTTTTTTAAAATTCAAATCAATTCAAAATAATTAAATGAAATATTTAAGATCATAAACATTTCAAGAAAATAGAAAATTCATATGCACATTTTTTTCCAAATAAAGTAATTGAATAAATAATTTTGAAAAAGGAATAAATGAAAATTGAAAAAAAAGATATGGATGCTTACAATACTAAAATATATATAAACTTAAATATTCAGTTTTAATGTTTTTAATAAAAAATTTAAAATTTTAAAATAATTCTGATCAAAATATATGAATTTTTTTAATTTAAAAATAACATAATAAGTGATAAAAAATTTAAAGTCTAAGATAAGTTTTATTTGATTTAAATTAAGATAATATAGTTGAAATTTATTTTTTAAAAATTTCAAATATTTTAAAAATAAATAATTGAATAGGATTGTTATATAAAAATTAAAATCAATTTATTATTTTTTTGAAGATAATTAATTTATTATTTTAAGTATAAAAAATTTAATATATCTTCGTAAGATTTTTTATTTGGTTTTTTTATATACTATATAAGATTATTATAAAAAATTGAATCTTATTAAAATTAGAGTGTAACATTGATTAATGATTAAGGTATTTTTTGTAGACATTTTATACTTTAAAGATGAAAGAAATTCATCTTACCATCCACGTCACGTGTTCATATAAAATACGTTTGTCTTTTTCTTTAAAAAAGTGTATCCATATAAAAATTTATACCAAAATTAATTATTTCTATAAGTAATGTATATAACAAAAGTACATGTATATTGATGAAAGATGAGTAAAGAAATTTATAAATAATATGAGATTTTTCTTTAATTTTTAAAATATATGCTTATCTTTTAAAAATTAAAATAGATAATTCATTTAAAAACATAATTAATTAATTTTAAAATTTTAATGTATATAGATTCCTAACTATAAAAAATTGGAAAAATATTATTTTTTTTATTTTAAGATATTACTCGTATCAACTTTTTAGACTATCCATATAAGATGTTTTGTTTGTAATCAAATGCTTTAGCTTTTACCCACACACACACACTAGTTTTAAGCTTGTGCAATGTACGGAAATACATTAATTAAATAATAGATCTTGATAATATATTTTTTGAAATTTGATAATATAAATTATTATGTTTATGAAAAAGATAACATTTGTATATTATATATTTTTATTTGTTTATATATGACAATACAGTAATATAAAAAAATTATATATTGGATATAATTATGTAAATTTTGTAAAAATTAAATTAAACTTATTGTAATTTATTAAATGAAAATAGTATATAAATAATATTTAACATGTCTTCGATTTGAAAAAATTGAAAATTTTTCCATCTTAAAATCAATCTTGTATACAATTTTTCTTGAATGTAGATTCATTAAAGATTTCTTATTGAGCTGAAGAGCTTCTTGCATCTCTCTTATCATCTTTAAATGATGTATCATTTTACTTGATAATTTAATAAATTATACATATAGTATAAATGTGAGAACCGTAATTTTTCCTAACTAAATGTGTACTTCTTATGTAATCTAGTAAACATAAAGAGATAATGTACTCTTGGAAATTCAAGTATAAGATTTTGGTTCATATTCATAGAAGTCAAGTATCCGAGAGCAATGTGGAATATACGATAATCCCATATATACAATATACGTTAAATAGATACGAGAGGAGTTTGTACCTATATATAAAGGATCGGTTGCATACGTCATGAACCAAGTTAAACGCATACAACGTACAGGTATGCGATGTGCGTGCATGTGCATGTACATAGATAAATACGAATAATAAAATGTAAAATATATATATACACACACACATATACACACGCATATACATATGATCAAACAAAGTAAAACTATACATACATACATATATATATATATATAAAAGATAAGTGTGTATATGTACATGTATCATTGAAAAGTACATGCATGAGATTAAAATATGTATATATATATACATATACATATTCGAGAATATACGTATATAGGTACAAAACATATTTGTAAGAACAAGAAAATATATATATATACACACATAAGATATATATATGTATAGAATATATATATATATATATATATATATATATATATATAAAAGAATGATATCTTAAAAATATATTTATATACATATGCAAAATGAATAAAATAAAAATATGTATAGATAGTTATATTAAAATAATAAAATGATAAAAATATATGTATATAATATATATTTTTACGGGTTAATGGGAAAAAGTCCCACTAACCCGTTCCCATTAACCCGTCTAATCATGCAGACCATCACTTCTGGTTTTCTTTGAAAATTTCCTTTCTTCTTTACCATCTCCTTCAGCCGGCTCCTTCTCCTTCCCGTGTAAGCTTACTACTGTTTACTCTCTAAAACCCTCCCATTTCATCCTAATCTCGCAGCTTCTCCTTGCAGCTCCCTGCCTCACACGCCATCTCCTTCTTATCACTCACCGAATGCACCATTCCTTCCTTCGTTCCCTTTAGTTGGCTGAGCGAATTTCAGTGAAAGAAAAACAGAAAATCGACGCACAAATGAAGACAGAAACTGTAGCAACAGGATGGCATCTGTTGTGGTTTTAGGAAAACGCCATTTATGTGGTATTCTCGAGCTTTAAAGGAGGGCCAAAAGGGAAGGACATTTCGAGTATAGAGGGGCTGTTTAAAAAATAAAAGAAAACAGAGGCTATAGGTAAATGTTGGTGCTAGTTAAGACAGCACGTGAAGACTGAAATCTCGGCTAGGCTTTTAGGCTACATTTGAGAAAGAAATCGAGGGCAGGAAAAAGCTGAGTTGGTATGGCACAATAATGGCAGAAACAAGAAGTTTGTAGAGCTGAAGTTAGGAGCTTTAAAAGGGCTGTTGAAGGTTGGGAAGAGGTGAGATTTTAAAGCTGATTCAGGCGTGACAAAAGCAGGTCGTGGGAGTGTGGCTTTCTGGAGATTTAACGTGATAGCAGCCGGCGTACAAAGGCTATTCATGGAGTGTTGAAGGCCGCCGTAGTGTTCCATACAGGGCTGTCGAAAAGCATAAAGCCAGGTGAGAAAAGAAAAGAAGAGAAATAAAAGAAAGGAAAAGAATTTAAAAGAAAGGAAATATATATATATATATATATATATATATATATATATGTAGGAAATAAGAGGATTTGATTTAAGGATTTCTATGATATTAGTATTAAAAATAGATATGTGTGTATAATGCACATATAATGAGAGAATTAGATTTGAAAATTTTATTATATAGGTGTTAAATTTGTATGTATGTGTGTGTGTGTGTGTGTGTATATATATATATATATATATATATATATATATATTAGTATTAAAAATAGATATGTGTGTATAATGCACATATAATGAGAGAATTAGATTTGAAAATTTTATCATATAGGTGTTAAATTTGTATATGTGTCTTTATATATATATATATATATATATATATATATATATATATATATATATATATATAGAAAGGTAAGAAGATGAGATAATTCAATTTGAGAAATTGAATTACATTAATGTTAAGTGTGTGCATATATATATATATATATATATATATATGTACTAAGTTGGAATCTAAATTTTTACAAGTATATAGAGATGGGCTAGGCATGATTAAGTTGGATTTTTCTGAATGTGTAGCATGACGGGAGGACGGCGGACACGGCCTAGCTGGACACGGGACACGCTTAAAATAAGCTCGCCTTAGGTAAGACGTTTATATAACGTAGAAGTAGGATTATCCTATATAGGATTGAATCTTACGATGAAATGATTTGAATACCTAGAGATTGGATCTAACAAAATGAAATGCAGGTACGATATTAGACTTGATAAAGTACCATAGTGGTGAGATATTAATCGAAAATGAATTGATGCGGTATAGACATCATGAGATGAAATGATAGACATTCATGCAATTCATGAGCATTCCATTATACGGTTTGTCGTAACGATTTTCGTCTGGAGACTCGATCGCTAGACGATTTTTTAAAATAAAACATAAAGAGGAGTCGCCACCAATCTTTTTTGACTAGGTGTGATTGGCCACCTAAAATCATTTATCTTTTTAATAAAATCTTAAAATTAATTAAGTTTTATCAAAAAAGTAATTTTTGGTCTGCGAAAACAAAGTTTGGGGTCGAGAGTTCGGTTACGCGTGGGGAAGGATTAGCACCCCCACAACGCCCGTTAAAAAACGGTACCACTTAATCATGTCTTATCTTTTGATCTTAATAAAATGATCTTAAATATTTAAAAAGAACTCCATTTATTTGAAACCATTTTTATTATTTGTTTTTATTTTGAAATATTTAATTTTTATTTTTTTATTTAAAAAGAGTGAAAATCTTTTGTATTGAAAATTATTCCGAAGTACCCCAATACTTTTGGTAGCATTTCGGATAATTTCGTCACCTAAAGATTTCTTAAGAATCGCTACTTGCAATTTCTATAGAATCCCATCCTCGGGAGATTTGCACTTATTTTGAAATTTCATGGATGTAAATGATGCAATCAAAATATAGATGATGCACATGAGAAATCCATTATTTCATTTTATTATTTTTTAATTCATAAATTTTAATTTTTATAAATGAAAATCCCTTATATCGAAAATTATTCCGAAGTATCCTAATACTTTTGGTAGCATTTCGGATAATTTCCTCACCTAGGGATTTCTTAAGAATCGCTACTTGCGATTTCTATAGAATCCCATCCTCGGGAGATTTGCATTTAGTTTGGAATTACAATGAATGCAAATGATGCAAACAAAATATATATGACGCACATGAGAAATATATTATTTTATTTTATTATTATTTTTTTAAATTTATTTATATTTATAAAATTTATTTTTATTGAAAAATTATACTAAATATTCCAATACGCTGGTAACATTTAGCATATTTCTCTTACCTAGAGATCAGTTAGGAATCACTACTTGTGAAGTCCGTAACATCTCATCATCGGAAGAATTCCATTTTATTTTCCTTTATTTATTTTACTTATTATTTTTTACCTAAACATTAAAAATACCTAAGTAAATGAATGACAAAAAGGGGAATATACCTCTATTGGAGGGCGGGCGAGCTCACAAGTCTTCCCTCTTCTTCGGTCGGGCGAGCACACAGCTTCTTTCTTTGGCGGGGCAGGCGAGCGAAGATAGCCACCTCGGGCGGGCGAACTCCTTGATTTGGCGAACTCTTGGATGTTCTCTCTTTGGGCGGGCGAGCACGTGGACGAGCGAGCAAACTCTCGGATTCTTCTCTTTCTTTGGCGGGGCGAGTATCTCTATTGAAGGGCGGGCGAGCTCGTGGACAAGCGAGCAACTCTCGGATTCTTATCTTTCTTTGGCGGGGCGAGTACCTCTATTGAAGGGCGGGCGAGCTCGTGGACGAGCGAGCAAACTCTCGGATTCTTCTTTCTTTGGCGGGGCGAGTACCTCTATTGGAGGGCCGGCGATCTCACTCTTCTTCAGTCGAGCGAGCACACAGCTTCTTTCTTTGGCGGGGCAGGCGAGCGAAGATAGCTACCTCGGGCGGGTGAACTCCTTGATTTGGCGAGCTCTTGGATGTTCTCTCTTTGGGCAGGCGAGCACGTGGACGGGCGAGCAAACTCTCGGATTTTTCTCTTCTGTGGCGGGGCGAGTATCTCTATGGGAGGGCGGGCGAGCTCACAAGTCTTCCCTCTTCTTCGGTCAGGCGAGCTCACAGCTTCTTTCTTTGGCGGGGCGAGTACCTCTATTGGAGGGCGGGCGAGCTTACAAGCCTTCCCTCTTCTTCGGTCGGGCGAGCTCTTAGCTTCTTTCTTTGGTGTGGCAGGCGAGCGAAGATAGAAACAAACTTGGCAAATGGGAATCACGTGTCCTTATCGTTTTTCATTGAATGCCCATTCTTTCTTCCTTTGTAAATTCCCTTACTGTTGTTTCTTTCCTTGAATATTGCAGTGACGAGAACCAACCAAAATGTAGCAACGTATACAGGCCTGGATAAACGTGGTAAAGGGTGCACAGCAACCTTGAGTGTTGGAACGAGGCTGCAATGAATCTCGCGCACAGAACAGAAGCCGATCGCAAGACTGTTTAGGCGATGAAGCTTGTGCAACAGAGTAGGTGGAGAAACGATGATGCAGCAATCTTGGTGATAGAGATGACACCGTTGCTTCTGTAAGCCAAGGAACAGCAATGATAAAGCGATAGAGCAGCAGAACGGGACTATGACGGCCACCAACAATTGCGAGCTTCACGACGCAGGCAACAAATAATGGTGTAGATGGAAACTGAAACCAAGCAGGACAGATGCCAACTCGGGCAAAAAATTTTCTCCCCCCTCTAAACCTAGCCGGCTATCTCTTTTTAAAACCCAAAAATCCCTCTCTTATTTAAGAAAGAAAAATTTGATTTTAATGCATTGATCCCAAAATCATGGGATCTTTATTTTATCATTTATTTTTGTTTGACCCTTTTTAATTTGTTTCCTTTTTAATTTTTTTTACTTTAGGCAATGAATTTTCATATTTAATTTCACCTTAATTATCTCCTTCATTATTATTATTCTTTTTATTTTTATTTTTTTATTTTATTATTATTTTTATTTATTTATTTATTTATTTTTAATTTTTATTTTGAAACTGCTCAGACAAAATTAGGTGTCTACACGGTTTTCATTTCATCTTCTTGAATTTTATTGCCATTAAGCATGCCTTATTACTATACATAAAACTCGAAATGATTTGCTCTTATTGTGTTTATAAGAATACTATGGATGCTTAAATGGCTTTGAAAAGAATGAATTTATAGTGTATGCATATGTACGTATATATATATATATATATATTGTAAATGGATTTAAAGAAGTATATTACGTACTTGGCACTATTTTCATGGGAATGGTTAAATATTTTATGAGACTATAGGCACCCTATGAAATTAAATTCAATAAAGCATAGTAGAAGCCTTCATTAGGCATAGATGCTTGTCCGACAATAGTCGTGGACAGGTCTTAGTCTCACCTGATCAGTGGGGCTGAGAGACATGAGGTTTATGGCCATAGATAGCGCCCTAGTGGTTTCTAGGGGACGATGATATGATTTTTTACTGCTAGCTACAGTTATCTAAGTCTTTATTGATAGTGAAATAGGGATCTAGCCTAGTCTCAAACGATATGAAATGAAGTTTAGAGTATGGTTTTAAAATGGAAATGAACTCTAAACTCGATAAAGCTATCTAGCATATGAAATGTATTTTGATGTTGCATATGACATGAAATATGCTTTAAAAGTATATATGACATGAAATATGCTTCAAAAGTATACATGACATGAAATATGTTTCAAAAGTATACATGACATGAAATATGTTTCAAAAGTGTATATGACATGAAATATGCTTCAAAGGTATACATGACATGAAATATGCTTCAAAAGTATATATGACATGAAATATGTTTCAATATACATGACATGAAATATGTTTCAATATACATGACATGAAATATGTTTCGAAAGCATGTAAGACATGAAATGAAAAAGCTTGCATACTTCAAGCATGTCTTAAAAGAAAAACTGAGATGTATTGATATTTCACATATCTTGAACTTGTTTAAAAGAATATGTATCATATGTTTTATGACTACAATCGCTTCATTCATAGTTACATGTTAAAAGTCATGATATGATCTCATGGCTTAGACATCTCATGACACAATGAGGTATGGGTGCATTGAGCTTGAGGACATAACAGGTATATGTTACATGATGAATAAGAGAATGATTGATAGTAGATTCTCCTCACATAACATCATTCATTTGCATTAGAACAGTATAATTCTAACTCTGCACTTATATTAATGACTTACTGAGCCTTGCTCATTAAACGCTATTTAAATTTTTCAAATTGAGCACGGAGTTGGGGGAGTATTTCGGAGCTTTCCGAATAGTCCCAAGCCTGAAATATAGTCCTAACTCTCCAAGGAGACTTTTGAGAGCACTTTGGGTATATATACTCATCTTTTGTATTTAATATCAATCCAGGCTGTTTTTGATTCAGTACTTAGATGGGATGTAACCTACTATAAAGAATAGCATCTAGACTATAGTAAAGATCAATTATAGAATTGTTGTTTCTTGCATGAGTATGGATATATGATTGAATAGCATAAACAAGTGACCAAGTAAGAAAATGTAAACCATAAGATGAAATGTCATGAATTGGAAATGGATTTAGGTTATGAAGAAAGTTTAGACTCATTAGAAGAAAGAATAATGGTGAACTTGGTCATAGTAATGCTAGAATATAGTCAACTGCTATTGTGGGAAGCATGAGTTGGATATTACTTGTGAATTTTATGTAGGTAATTAACTTGGGTAAAGTGATAAAAATAGGCGAGGGAGTTAACGTCCTAAAACAAAATTCACTGCATTGCACTTTGGACAAAACAAGTATAGAAAAGCAAAAAAAAAATTAGCCTTAAATTCTACGCATCCGTACAAACAAGTGGTACTGTTGCGACCTTCGGGTCGTGACAATAAAAGACATTGATAAAATACTAATATGCAATCTGATTAAATTAAGTTTCAACTATGAAATATGTAATATAAATATATAACAAAGATAGTCATATTATATAAATTATACATACATGTTTCAAAAATTTTTTATATTCAAGTTAAGGATCAAAGTGATACAGCTTAGATGCTTATGTGAGAACTCATTATTTTGTACTGTACATGTACGAATATGTAATTATTAATTAATAAATAAATTATTTTATATATTTTTAGAAATTTCAAGTGAATAGTAATGTGGGCCCCACTTGGATTTTAATGCCCAAAATGTGAAAATGACTAATGAAATAATGTATGGAAGGTCTAATAATGGTATTATGGAAATTTGGAGGTCAAAATACCTTATTGGCATTGTTTTGTGAAGTATGGTAAACAAATTGAAAAATGACGGAAACATCTCGAGGGTATTTTCGTAAATTGCTCTCAAACTAAAATGAATTGGGATGAAGTAAAAATATCATGAGATTCTACATGAAAAGTATTTCAACACAGTGTCAATATATTTCTTGAAACAACTGCCAAAACAGAAAATTTCGCTGGCAAGTTTAGGAGTAAAATCATAATTTCTCACTATTCATGCACGGCGCGTCGATGAAACCACTTGCAATCATCAAAGTACATTTAATATGATCATTTGATACTGGAATCCAAAAATTTGGAGTGTGTTTACACTGTTTTATGACTGCAATAACGTAAGAGCAAAATCGTCAAAATTTTCATAACCAATGGCATTTTGGTAATTTTGCCCATTTCCAGAATTTTTTTCATAAATGCCTCAGCAGCTGAAAGGCACTATTCACCCTCTTCTCCACCAAGCTCCAACACCATAGCTAGAAGAAAAGAAGAACAAAAATTTCAATTTACCTTATCTCATTATACACTTAGAATTTCAACCACCTTTCTTCACCAAAATTAATCCTCTCTCTCTCTTATACATTTCTATACCTATAGATTACCATATAAGCCACAAAACAAGGAGAAAAGAAGGGAAGTACAATTCAGCCAAGGTGAGCTTTTCACCATTCCTCATGCTTTCTTCAGTTCTAATGATGTAGAATTATTCTTCCAAGCTTGTTAAACATGTTTGCATTATTAGATTTATTTAATTGTCGAAAAATAAAAATGTGCCATGGGAGGAGTGTTCGGCCAACATGGGAGCATGGGGAATTCATGCTTAAAAATGGTGCCAAAATAATGGTTGAGCATAGTAGAATAACATGGTAAGATTGGATGATTAAAAAAGCACCAAAAATGGAAGAGGAAGCATTCGGCCTCATGAAGGGGACCTAGAATCATGGCTGTTCTTGACAAATTAAGAGTAGAGTTAGACTGTAGGAATTCTGAGGAGTCTGCCGATATGCTCAAATTTAAAATCTGACACAAAACAAAGAAGTTATGTTATACTACCAGTAGAAACTATACTACAAAAATATTTGCAGTGTCCAATGTGGCTGCATTATGATATAAATAGTAGCTTAAAAATAAGTATTTAATGAGGTAATAATTTTAGTGAAATTAATTGCAGCTCAAGAGTTACGATTTCCGTGTGGTGCTATCGGGAAGCGTGAATACCTCAAACATGTAAGGGACGCATGTGTAATTTGTAAAGATATCCCAAATGCATGTTTTTCATGTTAATAATTTTATGAAGTTATTTTGCAAGTGAATTGCCTTGAATCCTGTGGAATTGTGGCTGTTTGGATGTTTTAAACTGTGTTTACAATTGCAAGAGGCTAGGGTGTTAGCAGTTGTTATGCTGTCAGAATTTATTAGAAATATTTCTAAAAATGCTAAGAAATATTTTAATGTATTGTGAGATATGTTCCTAGCCTCGAGAGTGAAATATTTATCATTTTTCATAAATTGTGAATTTACTGAAAAACATTTATTAAATATTCATGCTACTAATTTCGATAAAAATTAAATTATCGAAAATTCATCCCAAGTGTTTTATAATGGAATATGTGGTTTGTAAAGTGAAATATTGAATAGTGAATATTTTATAAATTATTTTTCAGTATAATATTCACTATTTTATTATGACTTTCCTTTATGGATTGACTGAAGTTTTAACCGATTAAATGATTTCCATAAAGGTAATATCACTGTGTAAACACTGGTTTGAGACTGTTAGACCCCATATCATGTTCATGTGTTCATTTGTTACTGTATCATGTGTGAAGCTGTTGACATTGAGCCTATTTTCAGTGTCCCTATTAACACCTACTCAGTGTACGATCGAGAACATTTATAGACTATGGTCATAGATCTCACGTGTTTATTATTACTACTCCTTATGGGGATTATAGCATGATATCATTAGGGTGTTGCCTGGTCTCCATTGCTTTTCACGTGTTACTATTGGTTATTGTGACATTTACTAAACTATAATGGTTACTAAAGTATCCTATCATTGAATTGTTATTGTATTGAGCAGTATACTTTACTATTACATGTGTGAAAGTGATAATTTTCAATTGTGAAAACCAAATTGTTTTAAGTGGTGAATTATATGATTTAATGAGTTATTTTTACTCATTTTTGTAAAATATTTATACATGGTGAATTATTGAATAAATTTCTCACTAAATTAAATTTCTACTCCCTATAGTCGCTTCTAAGTTTCGAGATAAGTGTGAGAACAGTAAATTTTCATAAACCAAAGGAAATGTGTGCTATGTGCATGCATGCATACGTACGAACATAAATACATATGTATAATTAATTAAAAAGAATAAATGATTAAATGAAGTAATATATATATATATATATTTTATAAGTATAAACATAGTTGAAGGAACAAGAAAATTTAAATATGTATATCATGGATAAATAAATATACACATAAATATATGGTGATCTGTAACGCCCCGTTACCACATTTTTCACCTTATTTTACACAATTTATCCGGTTGGGCTGTCTGTGATACATCACTTTACACTTGATGTTAAACAATTTAATAAAATATTGTTAACATTATACACATCCCCTATCTTAATTACAAATATGTAGTACTGTAGACATGTCTAAATACAGAAAATAAATGATCGTACCTGATATATCTTAGTCAGTCTGTCACATTGTCCATTATGTGCAACCGTAATCCACAAATATTGGATCTCACCATCATCAAAACCTGAAATGTTAAAATTGGGGAGTGAGCAAACCACGGCTCAGTAAGAGAGTTATATGTCACACTTGATATTCAACTATCTATATGCTGAAAATAATTTTTTTCATTTTCTTTAAAATCTTCCTAGCTGGCTCTAGGCACATATGTAGGAAGGATACTACAGTCAGCTAGGAATCCAGATAGAGCAAGACAGGTATTTTAAAATACCTGACTTGTTCTAGGACCTAGAAGCAACTGTAGAGAGTACTAATTTCGTTGTTTTCAAAACAAAATAATTTTCGTTTTTCCACAGAGTAAACCACTTATTTCTTTTCACTTCAATATACTTTAAAACACGTGGTAGTTCAGTAATAAAAACAATGGTTTACTTCTCTTCTCTTCTCTTCAATACAGTAAAAACAGTACAGTACAATGATTTGTAAATATCCAATCATTGGATAATTACTTCTTCGATTATTTCTATCTTAGAAATAATGCTTATGTTATTCTTTTAGAATAAACATTTATTTCTCTTTTCAAATCAGTAACCGTATCGTACAGTTCAGTAAAACAGCATATTCAGTATTCAGTAAAACAATATCTCGATACGGTTCAATCAATAATAGTAAGCAGTAGCTACTCATTCAGTAAATAGTATACGGTAGCTTTCAGTTCATTAAACAGTAAATGGTAGCTTTTTCTTCAGTAAAACAGTAATCAGTGGCTACCATTTCAGTAAACAGTACAGTTCAATAAACAATGTTTTGGTACAATTTCTTTTTTCATCAGTAACAGTAAACAGTAAACAGTAGTTCAGTACAGTACAGTACAATAAATAGGATTCTGTAAATCCTTTCAGTAAACAGTAACAGTATGTGAGACTAGGCATCACCCTACAATTAAATCATGCTATCATCGTCCAATAATGGGCCAGTAATCATCATCCCCGAAGGAACACAATAACAGTATAACAGTGAGATCTATGGCCATGATCTATAAGTTGTCCTCGGTGTACACTTGCCAGGTGACATCCGAGACGCTGATGACTGGAAGGTCTATCAGCCACGTGACAGTAACAATATAAGTGTGATGCATGAAACTCGATGCCTAAGTCTCAAAACAGGATAAACCGTACCATAGCCTTTATGGATTTTAAATACAGTAAATCGAAATATTTCACAAATATCCATAAGGCTCACATGTAATAAAATTATCACCTTTATGAAATTTATAATTTAAATAATATTTCTTAAAATATTTCATTAAGGTATAAATCGTGTTTTCCTCACAATGAAACAGTTTGCAAAATCATCAATGTAACATATAAAAGGGCAAAATTGTCCTTTCTCCACCGTAAAACACGTATGCACGCTTTTCCGTGCTTTCACTTGAAAACATGGTTTTTCAATAATTTATGAAAAATAAAATATTTATTTTTCCAAATTCATAAATCTCTAACCATGTTTCTTTCTAAAAACACGTGTAGAGACCTCTAGTCTTGAAATCATAATTTTCCATTATTTCTTAACCTTTATAGAATTTATATAATTATTTATCTCACAATTAAAACCAAAAAGGTTTTATATTAAATCAAGTGAATATTTAAGAATATTTATAAAAATATTCACTTCGGTCTCTTTTTCATTTTCATCTCGTTTCACGTGAAATATCACCTATCGATGAATTTTCGGTGATTTCCTTTTCACCATACTCGAAAACATGAATATTTTAAATTTAAATATCATTATATTCATGTTTTATGAAATTTACTTGATTTCTCGATTTTCGTACCTAAAAATCGTTTCACGTGAAATCAAATCATTTATTATGGTTTCCAGTGATTTTCGGTAAATTTTAGTAATTTTTCGATAATTTTTCGGCAGTATAACGGCTGTCGATTTGGCTAGCCTCCTGCACGACAGTTTATATTTCTTAACCGGTATTTCACCACAATTTAAAACCGATAAATCACCACAAATTTCAAAACCAATCATTATAAATTGCATTTATAAATTAAATGCATAATTTAAAACATGTGGCTGAATATCCTTACAAGCGGCACATGTCTCCCTTACCTGTTTCGAGTCGATGATTGCCTCTCGAAGGTCGCGCCTGTGTTCACCTCGCCCGATTCCATCGGCTCGGTCATCGAAGGAATTTTATGGAATTTAAATTCTAAAATTTAGAATTTTTTCATAATTATTTAAATAAATAAATTATTTAAATAATTTAATACTTTTCGAGATTTCTTACCGATTCCCGTAATTCTCAGTATTTCTCGTAATTTTTGAATTCTCGAGAATTTTTCAAATTCTCGAAATTCCTTTTCTTTTCTCTTTCTTCTTTTTCTTCCTTCTTTCTTTTTCTCTTTTCTTTTCTTTTCTTTTTCTTTTTCCTTTTTCTTTTCTTTTTCTTTTTCTTTTTCCTTTTTCTCCTTTTTCCCGACCAGACCAATCTGCCTCCTTCCTCGCCGGTTCTTCGGCAGCTCGGTGGCTCAACAGCTGGCTAACATTGAGACGAACTTGCTTGTGGCCTCAGCTCGGCCTGGATCGACGACACGATGACGGATCTACTCGATTTACCTTCGGTTTCTTCTCCTCCTCCGTCGGCCTTCCTCTGCCATTCCTCGCCTCATCGGTGGCTTCCCACGTCTGCCTCTTCCTCCGGTGAAGCTTCGATTGCAGTGGCGGCGACTGATTTGGCCGGCACTGCCACTTTCTCTTCCTTTTTTTCTTCCCAGCCTCCGTCTTTTTTTCCTTCGATTTTCCTTCCTGTTTCCGTTGTTTCTTTTTTTCTTCTGATCACCGGCTTCTTCTCTTCTCCTTACCGGCACCGTCTTCCTCCATCTCTCTCTTCCTTTCTCCGGCAAAGGGCCAGTCGCCCTTCAGGGAGACAGAATCGGGAGTCTTCCCGATTCTGTTTGTTTTCTTTTTTTTCTATTTTATTTTAATTATAATTATATTTATAATTATATTATAAATATAATTATATTATTTTATTATATAGTACTTTGTACTATATATTATATAAATATATATTATATATTAATAATATATATTTACACATAAAAATATATATTTTCATGTACTTTAAATTAAATAACATTTATATAAATATTCATATAAATGTAATAATTCCATATATATTGTATTTACAATATATATATATACATTCAAACTTTAATGTAATCTAATATTTACATTTTCTCAAATATCTATATACTTATATATACATAAAATGTCATACTTGAATACATATGTATTATTTAAATTTATCAAATAGTATATATACTTATATATACCAATGTATATTTAATATATACTATATACCATACGGTATTTAAATACATATGTATTTACATCAAAATACATTTATATAATTTATAATTATATAAACATATTTTATTTTCCTTCACACGAGTTTCTCGATCCTTCACTTCCTCAATTCTCGGGATTTTCACCAATATCCCGTTCTCATAATTTTATTTATTTATTTATTTCCAATATTTATTTGCTCCAATATTTATTTCCAATATTTATTAAATTAAATAACATTTATATAAATATTCATATAAATGTAATAATTCCATATATATTGTATTTACAATATATATATACATTCAAACTTTAATGTAATCTAATATTTACATTTTCTCAAATATCTATATACTTATATATACATAAAATGTCATACTTGAATACATATGTATTATTTAAATTTATCAAATAGTATATATACTTATATATACCAATGTATATTTAATATATACTATATACCATACGGTATTTAAATACATATGTATTTACATCAAAATACATTTATATAATTTATAATTATATAAACATATTTTATTTTCCTTCACACGAGTTTCTCGATCCTTCACTTCCTCAATTCTCGGGATTTTCACCAATATCCCGTTCTCATAATTTTATTTATTTATTTATTTCCAATATTTATTTGCTCCAATATTTATTTCCAATATTTATAATTTCCAATAAATGAAAAATTTACGGTTATCACATCCTCCCCACCTTAAGAAATTCGGTCCTCTGAATTTAACTTAAGTCCAAAGGTGGTACATGTCGTATACTTACTACTTCTGACCTCTAGATCATCCTCCAAGTAATACTGTCAGTACACTTTCAGCATTCAAGATTACTTTAGACCAATACATGCTGTCTTTCATCACATATATGTCTATACTCCCGTAAGTTCATTTCTCAAATCGAGAGTTATTCATTTATACTCTTTTCACATAAGAGTCCACACACAGTATTTTTCATGTCACAACTGTTCTATGATGTTCATCATCCATTTTTCTCACTTAGTGCTAAGTCGATATAGTTTAAAACTATCAATTACACATGTCAGTCAGTTATATGTAATTGTCCCAGTAGCTTATACATCTCATGCATCTGCTCTCTCAATGTATCTTTAAGCGTTTCAATATTACACTAAGATATTTACATCAGTACGGAGCGATGCTATCAATACACTTGGGATCTCAAAGCCTTTTGCTATTTCTCATTAAGCATATGGCATCTAAGAGACTCCCATCACATGTAATGCTCACTGCAACTGTACATATACATCTCCACTGTTTCTCACTCATACTGCGACTAAGACACTAGAGAATCTAAGAGTCTGATAATGGAAAGTGATTCTATTTAGATCATCAGTCTTTAATCACTTCCATATCATCATTTCTCTTTTGGACTCTTTATTGTCCACAATATTCATTTTATCAAAGCGACATCTCACTTGCAGACTTTATTATGGATTATCTCTTACAATCACAAATCATGAGACAATCATATTCTCTTCATGTAGTATGATCTTCAAATCTCTTTTCATAATTTAGATTCCACAATTGAATCCTCAATTTATATATTTAATCACCACATCATCTACATACTTGCACCGTTTCTATCATGTTACAATGGTTATATGTATAATCATTTTTCATTTATATACTGGCAGTAAAATAACACGTGTCATTCATTTTACTCCTTTGAGTATCATTACTTTCACTATCAAATCTGGCCTGATTTTTTTCATCTTGCCACAGTTATGTGATAACCAACACAAATCACTTTCAGTCTTACCTTCGCGAACTGTTTCATATTAATGTTCCCTTCTCATCATGCAACTTATTTCCTTATTCCACTTTCATTTTTGTTTTCATATTCCCACTTTTATCTCTTCATATTTTTACTCTCATCCTTTTAGTCAGTTTTCTCGATTGGTATGGTACTATACTGCTAAGATCTTTTAAAATCTTGCAAACCATCTTTTCTTTACACTTATCCATTTACCGACTTTAACTTCTTTGTTTAATTACATCACATTAGTAGAGCAGCTAGTCTCATCACTCTTTTATAGATTGGCATTAGTATCTAGCTAGACTCATTATTTTCGTATCTCGATCATTTTCTTTATTATAGACAGATTCACTGTCACTCTGTCATCTCGAGATCATATATCTCAGGAGGAGATACTATCTAGCCATATCTCTTAGTTACCAATCTTAACATAATTCCACAGTCTTTAAGAGTGTAAGGGTTATACCATAATGCTGCTCATTTTCCATTTATACTTTAGACTCTACCAGTATTTCATCAATTTACTCATGTATGAATGCCTCATTCTTTAGGCTTATATACCTCACAAGGCAAATCATTAACTTTATAACCTCAATAGGAACTCGTAATTCACTCCGAGTTCTAATCATCATTTTATGGACATCAATCTCCCATCTTTTATCTAAGGACGCTTTATACCCAGGCTAGTCTTATAAACTCCTCATGCATATCGAATCAGATCGCGTCTGTTTCATCATGTAGATGAATATTTGTTCTTCATAAAACTTTATTACATAGTAACCATTTGCTATATCATGTCAATTCATCTACTTATTAAAGTCATTTGTGCTTCTCTCACTGACACTTATACAGATAAGTTTCTTATCCTCAATTTACGTTTTCTGTATTTCCCTCAATCACACCTTATACACGTGCATTTCATTATTCTCACATTTTCCAGAGTGGATTTCTTAAGCTTTCGGATTTTCTTAAGTTCTCCGATATAAGCTTAGAATCAGATTTCATATTCAAAACCGAGTCAATGTTATCTCGATTCCTCCAATTTATATAACTTTGGAAGTTCTATCGGAAATCAAATCCGATACTTTCTTTAATCACACATTTCTTATTAATTCAGACATTTCATCCTCATATCTTATCATTTACACTGTGTATTCTTAAGGCAGAGACATTTACTATTCGATTCATTTCGACTCATACTCTACCTTGATTTCATTATTTACTCATACTTTACAGCCTTACAAATCTCATTCCAGTAAGCTGTAGTAAGTACAACAGTTATCAACACATGTTACAGCTAACCAATTTATTACCACTGTAATTTACTTTGGAATCAAGTTCAATTAATAAATTCAGGTTTAACTCCCTTGAGCATATTATCCACGAGGTTTGAACCTAGCACCCTTGCGTACCTAGTTCCTTACACTCGTGTTATCATTAAGCTCTTTGTAAGAGTCCCGCCCGTTCGAATCGACCGTTGGCGAGCATCCCCTAGGCGATCCTTTCGCCCCAAGTTTACCCTTACTAGTGAGTCGGCGATAACATTGTTCACCCGCATCTCACAACACATGACCCACTACGGGTCGACCATCATTGGGTCACCCATCACAGTTCTGTCTCAAGGGTCCTGAAGAACTTAGGTTAGCTGTCATCTTCTTTTTATCACTTTACTGTTCTTATATATATATATATATATATATATATATATATTCACCAATTCACAGTACTCCATACAGTACATTAATTTGCAAGGCATATCTCAAATGCTCTGGTTCTATAATTAATTACTCTTTTAATACTTCAGAATTAGTATAAATATATAGAACTTCAGTCGACAGTACTGTTATGGATTTCATTATCTGTACAATTCACCTTCTCAGTCATTTTTTGTAATTATTTCACTTCTCATAATATTCAACGATCCCGTAATAATTATCCGAGTTGATACACTCATAATTCAGGCCCTTACAGTCAATATTCGGGCCAATCATCTGATGACATTCCACTACACTTTTATCAGATCGTATCATATAAGGCCTCGGCCCGTCCACCGTCTGCCTTTACATATGTGTACTGTCCTCTTTGAGAATGCCAAGCCCGTTCACTAGGTCACTCACAAGCGCGTCCGTAATCTAAATGTAAGTGAAAATCAGTACTAGGGATCGTTATATTCATATGACATCTTCTATGCCATTTATAACTCCATTACTATCAATGGATTCCAATTCAACTCGGTTTTATCACTGTTCCGAACATCGCCTAACATAAGGGCATTTTTGTCATTTCGACATTTATTTCTTTCTCCTCAGTATACTTTTGAATCAATGATCTCATTATCTATGTGCTGATAGTATCATTTCTTATACTAATATCAGCCATTAAGATCTTGTTCAATTTCGACAGAGAAGTTCACTAAAATCCATAATTGGATTATTCTGCTTGTAATTCAGCTTTACATCATCAATTTCTCTGTCAAATCACTCAATTCCAACTTTTTTTTGTCTATTCTAACACCCGGTAAAATTTTGGAGGTAGGGGTATTTTGGTCATTTTTGGCCAAAAATTTTCTCTCTCTTCAAATTACCCTCAATCGGTGATCTTAAAGTCTATTTAATGATGATATTTCATTCCCTTCCTTTATATCATCACTTTCAAGTCTCAGTTCGATCCGAACCGTAAAGTACTAGTGGGGCCCTCATCGAGTCCTTTCGGTTCCTTACCGAACAGGCCTTCATTTAGATTATAAGAATCACCAATTTTTTTGGTAATTTCTGAGCCTATTATTTCTTTAACATTCTCAATTTATACTTTCTCATTCCCTTTAATTTATTTTTCTCAATTTACAATCATTTATTTTCTTTATGTATTCAGACGACACAGTACTACCGGGGATGTTTAACACTTTTCCTTCCAAAGTATCCACAGACATCAGGCCAACCATGCTTTGATACCATTAAATCTGTAACGCCCCGTTACCACATTTTTCACCTTATTTTACACAATTTATCCGGTTGTGCTGTCTGTGATACTTCACTTTACACTTGATGTTAAACAATTTAATAAAATATTGTTAATATTATACACATCCCCTATCTTAATTACAAATATGTATTACTGTACACATGTCTAAATACAGAAAATAAATGATCGTACCTAATATATCTTAGTCGGTCTGTCACAGTGTCCATTATGTGTTGCCGTAATCCACAAATATTGGATCTCACCATCATCAAAACCTGAAATGTTAAAATTGGGGAGTGAGCAAACCACGGCTCAGTAAGAGAGTTATATGTCACACTTGATATTCAACTATCTATATGCTGAAAATAATTTTTTTCATTTTCTTTAAAATCTTCCTAGCTGGCTCTAGGCACACATGTAGGAAGGATACTACAGTCAGCTAGGAATCCAGATAGAGTAAGGCAGGTATTTTAAAATACCTGACTTGTTCTGGAACCTTGAAGCAACTGTAGAGAGTACTGATTTCGTTGTTTTCAAAAAGATATAATTTTTGTTTTTCCACAGAGTAAACCACTTATTTCTTTTCACTTCAGTATACTTTAAAACACGTGGCAGTTCAATAATAAAAACAGTGGTTTACTTCTCTTCTCTTCTCTTCAGTACAGTACAGTGATTTGTAAATATCCAATCATTGGATAATTACTTCTTCGATTATTTCTATCTTAGAAATAATTCTTATATTATTCTTTTAGAATAAACATTTATTTCTCTTTTCAAATCAGTAACCGTATTGTACAGTTCAGTAAAACAGTATATTCAGTATTCAGTAAAACAGTATCTCGATACGGTTCAATCAGTAAAGTAAGCAGTAGCTACCCATTCAGTAAATAGTATACGGTAGCTTTCAGTTAAGTGAATAGTAAATTGTAGCTTTTTCTTCAGTAAAACAGTAATCAGTGGCTACCATTTCAGTAAACAGTATAGTTCAATAAACAATGTTTTGGTACAATTTCTGTTTTCATCAGTAACAGTAAACAGTAAACAGTATTTCAAAACAGTAAACAGTACAGTACAGTACAATAAATAGGATTCTGTAAATCCTTTCAGTAAACAGTAACAGTATGTGAGACTAGGCATCACCCTACAATTAAATCATGCTATCATCGTCCAATAATGGACCAGTAATCATCATCCCCGAAGGGACACAGTAACAGTATAACAGTGAGATCTATGGCCATGATCTATATGGTGTCCTTGGTGTACACTTGCCAGGTGACATCCGGGACGCTGATGACTGGCAGGTCTATCAACCACATGACAGTGACAGTAACAGTAGTGTGATGCATGAAACTCAGGGCCTAAGTCTCAAAACAGTATAAACCTTACCACAGCCTTTATGGATTTTAAATACAGTAAATCGAAATATTTCACAAATATCCATAAGGCTCATATGTAATAAAATCATCACCTTTATGAAATTTATAATTTAAATAATATTTCTTAAAATATTTCATAAAGGTATAAATCGTGTTTTCCTCACGGTGAAACAGTTTGCAAAATCATCAATGTAACATATAAAAAGGAAAAATTGTCCTTTCTCCACCGTAAAACACGTATGCACGCTTTTCCGTGCTTTCACTTGAAAACATAGTTTTTCAATAATTTATGAAAAATAACATATTTACTTTTCCAAATTCATAAATCTCGTAACCATGTTTTTTTCTAAAAACATGTGTAGAGACCTTTAGTCTCGAAATCATAGTTTTTCATCATTTCTTAACCTTTATGGAATTTATATAATTATTTATCTCGCAATTAAAACCATAAAGGTTTTATATTAAATCAAGTGAATATTTAAGAATATTTATAAAAATATTCACTTCGGTCTCTTTTTCATTTTCATCTCGTTTCACGTGAAATATCACCTACCGGTGAATTTTCGGTGATTTCCTTTTCACTATACTCGAAAACTTGAATATTTTAAAATTAAATATCACTATATTCATGTTTTATGAAATTTACTTGATTTCTCAATTTTCGTACCAGAAAATCGTTTCACGTGAAATCAAATCATTTATTATGGTTTCCGGTGATTTTTGGTAAATTTCAGTAATTTTTCGATAATTTTTCGACAGTATAACGGCTGCCAATTTGGCTAGCATCCTGCAGGACAGTTTATATTTCTTAACCGGTATTTCACCACAATTTAAAACCGATAAATCACCACAAATTTCAAAACCAATCATTATAAATTTCATTTATAAATTAAATGCATAATTTAAAACATGTAGCTGAATATCCTTACAGGCGGCACGTGTCTCCCTTACCTGTTTCGGGTCGATGACTGCCTCTCGAAGGTCGCGCCTGTGTTCACCTCGCCCAATTCTATCGGCTCGGTAATCGAAGGAATTTTCTAAAATTTAAATTCTAAAATTTAGAATTTTTCCATAATTATTTAAATAAATAAATTATTTAAACAATTTAATACTTTTCGGGATTTCTTACCGATTCCCGTAATTCTCGGGATTTCCCGTAATTTTCAAATTCTCGAAATTCCTTTTCTTTTCTCTTTCTTCTTTTTCTTCCTTCTTTCTTTTTCTCTTTTCTTTTCTTTTCTTTTTCTTTTTCTTTTTTCTTTTCTTTTTCTTTTTCTTTTTTCTTTTCTTTTTCTTTTTCCTTTTTCTCCTTTTTCCCGACCAGACCGGTCTGCCTCCTTCCTTGTCGGTTCCACACCGACGGCCGGTTCTCCGGCGACTCGGTGGCTCAACAGCTGGCCGGCATTGATACGAACTTGCCGGTGGCCTCAGCTCGGCCTAGATCGACGGCACGGCGACGGATCTACTCGATTTACCTTCAGTTTCTTCTCCTCCTCCGTCGGCCTTCCTCCGCCGTTCCTCGCCTCACCGGTGGCTTCCCACGTCTTCCTCTTCCTCCGGTGAAGCTTCGGTTGCAGTGGCGGCGACCGATTTGGCCGGCACCACCACTTTCTCTTCCTTTTTTTCTTCCCGGCCTCCGCCGGTTTTTCTTTCGATTTTCCTTCCTGTTTCTGTCGTTTCTTTTTCTCTTCCGGTCACCGACTTCTTCTCCTCTCCTTGCCGGCGCCGTCTTCCTCCATCTCTCTCTTCCTTTCTCCGGCGAAGGGCTGGTCGCCCTTAGGGGAGATAAAATTGGGAGTCTTCCCGATTCTATTTGTTTTCTTTTTTTTCTATTTTATTTTAATTATAATTATATTTATAATTATATTATAAATATAATTATATTATTTTATTATATAGTACTTTGTACTATATATTATATAAATATATATTATATATTAATAATATATATTTACACATAAAAATATATGTTTTCATGTACTTTAAATTAAATAACATTTATATAAATATTCATATAAATGTAATAATTCCATATATATATTGTATTTACAATATATATATATATATATATATATATATATATATACACACATTCAAACTTTAATGTAATCTAATATTTACATTTTCTCAAATATGTATATACTTATATATACATAAAATGTCATACTTGAATACATATGTATTATTTAAATTTATCAAATAGTATATATACTTATATATACCAATGTTTATATAATATATACTATATACCATACGGTATTTAAATACATATGTATTTACATTAAAATACATTTATATAATTTGTAATTATATAAACATATTTTATTTTCCTTCACACGAATTTCTCGATCCTTCACTTCCTAAATTCTCGGGATTTTCACCAATATCCCGTTCTCATAAGTTTATTTATTTATTTATTTCCAATATTTATTTGCTCCAATATTTATTTCCAATATTTATAATTTCCAATAAATGAAAATTTTATGGTTATCACAGGTGTATAAACATATGTATATAAATAATTATAAATTAAAATAAGATATATATATATATATATAAATTCTAAAAGTTTAAAATATATATGAAATAGATATATAAATATATATATATATAGTATCTTAAATATATATATATATATATATATATATATAAATCTATAAAGAGGAAAGAAGAAATATATATATATATATGTATGTATAGAAAAATATATATATATTATATTAATATATATATTTCAATACATACATATATATATATATATATGTTAATCCCAACAACCCGTCACAAATCAATATAGGCTTCCATCACTTCCCTCAGATTTCCTTGTCCTTTAAATTTAAAATTCCCAAAACTCATTCTTCCATTCTACTGTACTCACTCTCAAGCCCCTCTCTCATATCTTCTTTCCTGTTCTCTGTCTTTCTTGTTCCATCACTCATGGCATCACTCCACCTTTATTGTTTCTAATAATCCTCGGCCCTCTCACTTGCCTCTCATTCACACAACAACACAGCAACAGCTCATCCCTCCTCTTTGGTCTCCATTCCTATAGCAAGCCCTCCACATAGCTCACCTCTAGCCCCCTCATGACAGTAGCCACTCCCATTTCTCCCTATTGAAACGGAGTGGAAAGCTAAAGTGAGACACACGAGTTGAGAAAAAAAAAAGCTTCTCAGTAGGAGCAAGATGGAGGTCAGCTGAGAATAAGAGTTGAGTCGTAGCGCTTGTAAGTTAAAAACTGGGGTGCCAGAAATAGGAAGGAAACAAGGCATGTTTGGTGCTATATAAGCATGTAATAGGGTTGAAAATGCAAGACATTTGGTTGGAATAAATGCCAAACAAAAGGGCTTAAGGTTGGTTGAAAAAGGATGTCTGGGGCTAGTTTAAAGTGTTGAAACAAGGTGGGCTTGAGGTGGTAGTTGGCTTGAGACAGTGTGAGAAAGAAAAGGAAAGGAAAATAAATAAAAGAAGAAACAAAGAAACAAGGTAAAAATGATAATACTTTGTCTACGCCTTGGTGTAAACATTTGAAATAAGATTTTATAGTTGGCCTTGAATTTTATAAGTATATAGAATTTTAGTTAGATGATACTAAGTTGAATTTTAATGTTGAATGTGTAGCGTGATAGAAAGACAACGAACACAACCTAGCTAACCTTGGTATGCACTCACACTAAGCTCGATTCAGTAAGACGTTTATATATTTCAAAGTTAAAATTATATTGTATAAGTGTAGTTAGGATTATGTGATGATGGGGATGTCACATCCCGTGACCACATTTTTCACGTTTTTCTACACAACTTATCCGGTTGGGCTGTCTATGATACTTCACTTTTCATATTCATTTAACTGTTAAATATAAAATTTATATTATTAATTACATCCCCTATTTTAATGCTCAAGAAAGTAGTACTGAAAGTAAGTCTAAATACAGAAAATAAATGATCATACCTCATATTATAAATCAAGCTATCGCAGTGTCTCCAAATGCACAGCTCGTAATCCTCAGATGTCAGATCTCTTAGTCCTCGAAAATCTGAAATGTTAATATTAAGGGGTGAGCAAACCACGGCTCAGTAAGAGAGCTATATGCAACACTTGATATTCAGCTACCTATATGCTGAAAATAAATTGTTTTTACTTTCTTTAAAGCTTCCTAGTTGGCTCTAGACTCACATGTAGGAAGGATACTACAGTCGGCTAGGGATCCGGATGGAGTAAGGCAGGTATTTTAGAATACCTATCTTGCCCGGAACCTAGAAGCAACCGTAGAGAGTACTATATTCCTTATTCTCAAAACGATATAATTTTCGTTTTCACAGAGTAAACCACTTATTTCTTTTTACTTCTATACAATTTAAAACACGTGACAGCTCAGTAATAAAATAGTGGTTTCCTTCAGTACAGCTAAAACACATGACAGTATAGTAGCAAAACTTGTAATTTACTTTCTTTCTTATCAGTACAGTAACCGTATCTTACAGTTCAGTAAAACAGTAATATTCAATACAATACCATTTGGTAAAATAGTATTTTGCAAATTAGTAAAACAATATCTTGATACAGTTTAGTCAGTAAACAATAGCTACCAATTCAGTAAACAGCATACGGTAGCTTTCAGTTCAGTATCATGGAGACCAGGCAACACCCTACATATATCATGCTAAAATAAAATCATCCCAAATAGGGGAAACACATGAGATTTATGACCATAGTCTATGGGGTCCTCAGTGTGCACTGATCAAGTGTCTACTGGGACGCTGATAATAGGATCAGTATCTATCAGCACTGACACGTGACACGTGAGCATGATATGGGGCCTAACAGTCTCAAAACAGTAAACACGTGATAGAAACCCCATTTATGAAATCAATTTCATTGAATATAAATTCAATCACTCCATAATTATTCATAAGGAAAATATTTTCATCTTATGAATAACAATTTATAAATATTCATACTGGGGTAATCATTCCCGAAAATGTTCTAAATATTATAGAACAGTATAAATCACATTTTCCATACAGTGAAAACAATTTATAAAATAATCACTGTAAAATATAAAAAGTCATAACTGTCCTTTTTCACCGTAAAACATATACGCACGCTTTTCCGTGCTTTTTATCGAAAACATGATTTTCAAAGTTATCGGGATTCAAATCAATTATTTTTATGATTTATGGAAAATTGAAATATTTATTTTCCAAATCAACACTCCCGTCCCGTGTTTTCTTTGTAAACACATGCGGAGACCTTTTAGTCTCAAAACATTGTTTTCCATCTTTAATTACCTTTATGAAATTTTCTATAAACACTTATTTTCACAATTGAACCCATAAAGGTTATTTATAAAATCAAGTGAATATTTGAAGAAATATTAGTAAAATATTCACTTTGGTCCTTTTCATTTTTCACCTCGTTTCACGTGAAATATCACATATTGGGATAAATTTAGGTGATTTCCTTTTTTCACCATTTTCAAAAACATGAATATTTTAAAATTAATTATAAATATATTCATGTTTTATGAAAACTAATCGATTTCTCGATTTTCATGGTTGGAAATCGTTCCTCGTGATATAAAATCATTTATTATGATTTTCGGTAATTTTCTAAGATTTTTCGGTAGTATAACGGTTGCAGATTGGCTAGCCTCCTGCACGAAAAATACAGTTTATATTTTCAACCAGTGAGTCACCACAATTTTCCAACCAATCATTATCAACAGCATTTATAAAATTAAATGCATATTTAAAACATGTGTGCTAAATATCCTTACAGGCTACACATATCTCCATTACCTGTTTCGGGTCGGCGACTGCCTCTCGAAGGTCGCGCCCGTGTTCACCTCGCCCGATTCCATCGGCTCGGTTATCGAGGAATTTTTGGAAATAAAATTCTCAAATTTAGAATTTTTTTCATAATTATTTAAATAAATAAATTATTTAAATAATTTAATACTTTTCGAGATTTCTTACCGATTCCCGTAATTCTCAGGATTTCCCGTAATTCCCGAATTCTCAGGAATTTTTCCAAATTCCCGGAATTTATTTTCTTTTCCTCTTTCTTCTTTTCCCTCTTTTCTTTCCTTTTCTCTTTTCTTTTCTTTTTCTTTTTCCTTTTTCCTTTCTTTTTTTCTTCCTTTCTTTTCCTGGCCGGTTCAGGCCATTCAGACCGATCAGATCTCCTCAATGGCCGGTTCTCCGACGGTTCGACGGCTCCTCAGCTGGCCGACGTCAAGGCTAACTTGCTGGCAGCCTCCGTTCGGCCTAGATCGACGGCACGGCGGCGGATCTACTCAGTTTGCCTCGGTTTCTTCTCTTCCTCCGTTCGGCCTTTCTCGACCGTCGGTGGCCTCCTACCATTTCCTCTTCCTCCGGCGGTGGTGTGGCTGCAGTGGCGGCGGCCAATTCGGCCTGTACCATCGGTTCCCTTTCTCTTTTTCTTCCCGGCTTCTGCCGGTTCCGCCACTGTTTCCTTCGATTTTTCCTTCTTTTCTTCCGCTGTCGGTGGCTTCCTTCCTTTCCTTTTTGGCCGGCAACGGTGTCTCTCCTCTTCTCTCTTCCTCAACTGATCAGTCGACGGTGGCCGACCTTCATCGGGGAAGATCGGGTTCTCCCGATTTTCCTTCTATGTTCCTTTCTATTTTTGTTGTCTTTTCTATTTTTAGTATACAATATACTATAATATATATTATATCTATATAATATATATATATATATATATATATACACTTTATATTTACATTATACATTTTAAATATAATGATGATAATTTATATATAGTATTGTACCATATATATAATATATAAAGATATATATATGTGTATTATGTATTGCAAAATATATAGCTGGTATATATATGTACAATTCAAATGTAAAATCATATTTACATTTCTTTTCAAATATGTATATACTTATATATACATATTATGTTATATTTAATACATATGTATTATTTAAATTTATATAATAGTATATATATCTATATATACCTCTATATATATATATATTAATATATACTATATTATATTTTAGTACATATGTATTCATTTAAAATTACATTTATATAATTTATAATTATATAAATGCATTTCTCTTTCATTTCTCATTTTCTTATTTAATTTGGATTTTCATTTATCCAAATTAAATTTTCTCCTTTCCTTATTTAATTTCCTTCACTCGGATTTCCACAATCCGTCACTTCCTCCATTCTCGGAATTTCCACAATATTCCGATCTCATATTATATTTATTTATTCCATTAAATTTCCAATATTAATAATTTCCAATAAATGGAAAATTTACGGTTATCACATTCTCCCCACCTTAAGAAATTCGGTCCTCCGAATTTAACTTAAGTCCAAAGGTGGTACATGCCGTATACTTACGACTTCTGATCTCTAGGTCATCCTCCAAGTAATACTGCCAGTACACTTCCAACATCAAGATTACTTTTAGACCACTACATGTTTTTCATCATATAAATCTATACTCCCGTAAGTTCATTTCTCAAATCAGGAGTTTTTTATTTCCATTATTTTCACATAAGAGTCCATGCACAGTATTTTTCATATCATAGCTGATCTATGCTGTTCATCATCCACTCTTCTCACTTAGTGCCAAGTCAATATAGTTTGGTACTATCATGTACTCATGTCAATTAGTTGTATGTAATTGTCTCAGTAGCTTTCATATCTTATGCATCTGCTCTCTCAATGTATCTTCAAGTGTTTCAATATCAGGCTAAGATATTTACATCAGTACGAAGCGATGCTATCAATACACTTGGGATCTCAAAGCCTTTTGCTATTTCTCATTAAGCATATGGCATCTCAGAGACTCCCATCACATGTAATGCTCGCTGGAACTGTACATATAGGTTTCCACTATCTCACACTCATACTTCGACTAAGGCACTAGAGAGTCTAAGAGTCTGATAATGGAAAGTGATTCTATTCAGATCATCAGTCTTTAATCACTTCCATATCATCATTTCTCTTTTGGACTTTTTATTGTCCACAATATTCATTTTCTCTTTTATTTTATTAAGGCTGCATCTCATTGAAGACTTTACTATAGATCATCTCTTACAATCATAAATCATGAGACTATCATGTTCTCTTCATATAGTATGATCTTTACATCTCTTTTCATAATTTAGATTCCACAATTGAATCTTCAATTTATATATTTAATCACCACATCATCTATACACTTCCACCATTTTTATCATATTACGGTGGTTATATGTATAATCATTTTTCGTTTATATACTGGCAGTAAACATATCAATTATCTTACTCCTTTAAGTACCATTATTCTCACTTATCAAATCTGGCTTGTTTTTACATTTAGCCACAGTCATGTGATAACCAACGTGAAATTACTTTCAATCTTAATTTCGAGAACTATTTCATATTGGTGTTCCCTTCTCATCATTCTACATACTTTCTTATTTCATTTTTGTGTTTTTGCTTTCATCAATTTCAGTCGGTTTTCTCAACTGGTATGGTATTCTACAGTATAATCTCTTTGCATTTTGCATACCATCTCTTCTTTCCACTTATCCATTTACTGACATTAATTTCTCTAATTATGTCTCATTAGTAGAGCAGCTAATCCCATCACTCTTCTATAGATTGGTAACAATATTTAGCTAGACTCAATAATTCTGTATCTC
This sequence comes from Heritiera fomes, assembly GCA_032173925.1. Classification (NCBI taxonomy): domain Eukaryota; kingdom Viridiplantae; phylum Streptophyta; class Magnoliopsida; order Malvales; family Malvaceae; genus Heritiera; species Heritiera fomes. The sequence goes on from JAPDPM010000002.1 coordinate 21,125,277, forward strand.
AATCATTATCTCACTATCATAGACAGATTCACTGTCATTCTGTCATCTCGAGATCAGATATCCCAGAAAGAGATACTATCTAGCCAAGTCTCTTATTCGCCACTCTTAACATAAGTCCACAGTTTCTGAGAGTTTAAAGGATTATATATCATAATGCTGCTCCTGTTCCATTTGTATCCTTAGCTATTTCGCTATCTCACTCCTTAGGTTTATATACCTCACAAGGTAATTCATTAACCTTGAAACCTCAATAGGAACTTGTAAAATTTACTCCGAGTTCTAATCATCATCTTATAAACATCAATCTCCAATCTTTTATCTAAGGACGCTTTATACTGAGGCTAGTCTTATTAACTCTTCATGTATCTCTGATTAATTTAATAAAGCATCCCTTTTCACACGTAGATGAATGCTTGTTCTTCACAAGAACTTTATTAATAATAGGAATTTAATGTATCCTTTTTTTTGATTCATCTACGTCCCAATATCATCTCTGTTTCTCTAATTTACACTTATACAAACAACTTTATTATCATCAATTTATGATAGCTGTATTTTCATCAATTACACTTATACACATGAATTTCATTATTCACACATTTTTCCAGAGTCGTTGTAAAGCTTTTGGATTCTTTTTATGTTTTTCGATATAAGCTTGGACTTAAATTTCATATCATCAATCGAGCTAATGTTAGCTCGATTTCTCCAATCTATACAACTCTGAAAAATTTATCGGGGATCATATCCGGTATTTTCTTTAGTCACACATCTCTTATTATTTCGGACATTTCATCTCATGTCCTATCATTTTCACTATATATATCCTCAAGGTAAAAACATTTAATATTCAAATCATTTTGAAATATTATCCACCTTGATTTCATTATTTGTACTATTCACTTTCTCAGTCATTTTCTGTATTCATTTCACTTTCCATAATATCTAACGATCCCGTAATAATTCAAAACACTCTGAATTCCGACCCTTACAGTCTATAACCGAGCCAATCATTTTATGACATTCCACTATACACTCATTGGATTGCACTATGTAAGGCCCCGGCCCGTTCATCGTCCGCCATCCGCCGTCCGCCTGTACATATCTATACTGTCCTCTTTTGGTGAGCACACTAGCCCCCTCAAGGATCTATTGTGAGGCCCAGTCCGTTCACTAGGTCACTCACCATTCACATCCATAATCTACGTGTAAGTAGAATCAGTAATAGGGATCATTATATTCATATCATCTCCTCTATGCCATTAATAGCTCCATTACTATCAATGGATTCCAATTCAACTCGGTTTTATCACTGTTCCGAACATCGCCCAACATAGGGGCATTTTCTTCATTTCGACATTTTTTTTCCTCGGTATACCTTTAAACCAAAGACCTTATTCTCTCTGTGTTGATAGTATCTTTTCTCATACTAATATCAGTAATTTGAGATCTCATTCGATTTCGACAGAGTAATCCACTAAAATTCATAATTGGATTATTTTGCTTGTAATTCAGCTTTATATCATCAATTTCTCTGTCAGATCAATCAATTTCAACCTCTGTTGGTTTATTTTAACTCCCTGTAAAATTTTGGAGGCAGGGGTATTTTGGTCATTTTTGGTCAAAAGTTTTCTCTCTCTTCAAATTACCCTTAATCGGTGATCTTAAAGTCTATTTAATGATGATATGTCATTCCCCTCCTTTATATCATCACTTTCAGGTCTCAGTTCGATCCGAACCGAAAAGTACTTGTGGAACCCTCACCGAGTCCTTTCGGTTCCTTACTGAACAGACCTTCATTTAGATTATAAGATCACCAACATTCTGGCAATTTTTGAGCCTATTATTTCTCTTTAATTTTCTCAATTTACACTTTCTCACTCCCTTTAAATTATTTTACTCAATTCGCAATCATTTATTTTCTCTGTGTATTCAGACTATACAGTACTACCGGGGATGTTTAACGTTTCTCAACATATTTCTTTCCAAAAGTATCAACAGACATCAGGCCAACCCTGCTCTGATACCAATTTAACTGTCACATTTCATGACCACATTTTTCATGTTTTTCTACACAACTTATCCGGTTGGGCTGTCTGTGATACTTCACTTTTCATATTCATTTAACTATTAAATATAAATTTTATATTATTAATTACATCCCCTATTTTAATGCTCAAGAAAGTAGTACTGAAAGTAAGTCTAAATACAGAAAATAAATGATCATACCTCATATTATAAATCAAGCTGTCCCAGTGTCTCCAAATGCGCAGCTCGTAATCCTTAGATGTCAGATCTCTTAGTCCTCGAAAATCTGAAATGTTAATATTAAGGGGTGAGCAAACCACGACTCAGTAAGAGAGTTATATGCAACACTTGATATTCAGCTACCTATATGCTGAAAATAAATTGTTTTTACTTTCTTTAAAGCTTCCTAGTTGGCTCTAGGCTCACATGTAGGAAGGATACTACAGTTGGCTAGGGATCCGGATGGAGTAAGGCAAGTATTTTAGAATACCTGTCTTGTCCCGGAACCTAGAAGCAACTGTAGAGAGTACTATATTCCTTGTTCTCAAAACGATATAATTTTCGTTTTCACAGAGCAAACCACTTATTTCGTTTTACTTCTGTACAATTTAAAACACGTGATAGCTCAGTAATAAAATAGTGGTTTCCTTCAGTACAGCTAAAACACATGACAGTATAGTAGCAAAACTTGTAATTTACTTTCTTTCTCATCAGTACAGTAACCGTATCTTACAGTTCAGTAAAACAGTAATATTCAATACAATACCATTTGGTAAAACAGTATTTTGCAAATTAGTAAAACAATATCTTGATACAGTTTAGTCAGTAAACAGTAGCTACCAATTCAGTAAACAGCATACGGTAGCTTTCAGTTCAGTATCATGGAGACCAGGCAACACCCTACATATATCATGCTATAATAAAACCATCCCAAATAGGGGAAACACATGAGATTTATGGCCATAGTCTATGAGGTCTCAATGTGCACTGATCAGGTGTCCACTGGGACGCTGATAATAGGATCAGTATCTATCAACACTAACATGTGACACGTGAGCATGATATGGGGCCTAACAATCTCAAAACAGTAAACACATGATAGAAACTCCATTTATGAAATCAATTTCATTGAATATAAATTCAATCACTCCATAATTATTCATAAGGAAAATATTTTCATCTTATGAATAACAATTTATAAAATATTCATACTGGGGTAATCATTCTCGAAAGTGTTCTAAATATTATAGAACAGTATAAATCACATTTTCCATGCAGTGAAAACAGTTTATAAAATAATCATTGTAAAATATAAAAGGTCATAACTATCCTTTTTCACCGTAAAACATATACACACGCTTTTCCGTGCTTTTTATCGAAAACATGATTTTCAAAGTTATCGGGATTCAAATCAATTATTTTTATGATTTATGGAAAATTAAAATATTTATTTTCTAAATCAACACTCCCGTCCCGTGTTTTCTCTGTAAACACATGCGGAGACCTTTTAGTCTCAAAACACTGTTTTCCACGTTTAATTACCTTTATAGAATTTTCTATAAACACTTATTTTCACAATTGAACCCATAAATGTTATTTATAAAATCAAGTGAATATTTGAAGAAATATTAGTAAAACATTCACTTTGATCCTTTTCATTTTTCATCTCGTTTCACATGAAATATCACCTATCGGGATAAATTTAGGTGATTTCCTTTTTTCACCATTTTCAAAAACATGAATATTTTAAAATTAATTATAAGTATATTCATGTTTTATGAAAACTAATCGATTTCTTGATTTTCATTGTTGGAAATCGTTCCTCGTGATATAAAATCATTTATTATAATTTTCGATATTTTTCTAAGATTTTTCGGCAGTATAACAGCTGCCGATTGGCTAGCCTCCTGCACGGAAAATACAGTTTATATTTTCAACCAGTGAGTCACCACAATTTTCCAACCAATCATTTTTAATAGCACTTATAAAATTAAATGCATATTTAAAACATGTGTGCCAAATATCCTTACATGCTGCACATGTCTCCCTTACCTGTTTCGGGTCGGCGACTGCCTCTCGAAGGTCGCGCCCGTGTTCAACTCGCCTGATTCCATCGGCTCGGTTATCGAGGAATTTTTGGAAATAAAATTCTAAAATTTAGAATTTTTTTTCATAATTATTTAAATAAATAAATTATTTAAATAATTTAATACTTTTCGGGATTTCTTACCGATTCCTGTAATTCTCGGGATTTCCCGTAATTCCCGAATTCTCGGGAATTTTTCCAAATTCCCGAAATTTCTTTTCTTTTCCTCTTTCTTCTTTTCCGTCTTTTCTTTCTTTTTCTCTTTTCTTTTCTTTTTCTTTTTCCTTTTTCCTTTCTTTTTTTCTTCCTTTCTTTTCCTGGCCGGTTCAGGCCATTCAGACCGGTCAGATCTCCTCCATGGCCGGTTCTCCGGCGGTTCGACAGCTCCTCAATTGGCCGACGTCAAGGTGAACTTGCTGGTGGCCTTCGTTCGGCCTGGATCAGCAGCACGGTGGTGGATCTACTCGGTTTGCCTCGGTTTCTTCTCCTCCTCCATTCGGCCTTTCTCCGCCGTCGGTGGCCTCCTACCATTTCCTCTTCCTCTGGTAGTGGTGTGGCTGCAGTGGCGGCGGCCAATTCGACCGGTACCGCCGGTTCCCTTTCTCTTTTTCTTCCCAGCTTTCGCCAATTCCGCCACTGTTTCCTTCAATTTTTCCTTCTTTTCTTCCGCTGTTGGTGGCTTCCTTCCTTTCCTCTTTGGCCGGCGACGGCGTCTCTCCTCTTCTCTCTTCCTCACCTAATCGGCCGACGATGGCCGACCTTTATCGGGGAAGATCGGGTTCTCCCAATTTGCCTTCTATTTTCCTTTCTATTTTTGTTGTCTTTTCTATTTTTAATATACAATATACTATAATATATTTATATATATATATATATAATATAACAATATATATATACACTTTATATTTACATTATACGTTTTAAATATAATGATGATAATTTATATATAGTATTGTACCATATATATAATATATAAAGATATATATATATATATATGTATATATGTATATTATGTATTGCAAAATATATAGCTGGTATATATATGTACAATTCAAATATAAAATCATATTTACATTTCTTTTCAAATATGTATATACTTATATATACATATTATGTTATATTTAATACATATGTATTATTTAAATTTATACAATAGTATATATATCTATATATACCTCTCTTATATATACCTCTCTATATATTAATATATACTATATTATATTTCAGTACATATGTATTCATTTAAAATTACATTTATATAATTTATAATTATATAAATGTATTTCTCTTTCATTTCTCATTTTCTTATTTAATTTGGATTTTCATTTATCCAAATTAAATTTCCTCCTTTCCTTATTTAATTTCCTTCACTCGGATTTCCACAATCTGTCACTTCCTCCATTCTCGGAATTTCCACAATATTCCGATCTCATATTATATTTATTTATTCCATTAAATTTCCAATATTAATAATTTTCAATAAATAGAAAATTTACGGTTATCACAGGGGATGATTAAAAATTGAGACTCATTGATATATAGGGAATGATATGGTTATGGTATGATGATAGTTGACAAAATGATTGAACGTTATTAACATTGTGATTGAATGAGCTATGGAATAGGTTCATGCTGAGTTCATTTTTATTTAAATTGATTTTATTAAATACAATCTTACTAAAATCGAAATGAAGGAATTGAGATATTTAAAGTGCAATATGTAACGATCTTGAAGTGGATATAGGTGTTATGCTAAGACGTTTTGAGAAAGAAGATACTGGTGGGACTTGGCATTACAGTTAGTCATATACCAAATGATATTGAATTGACACATTACATGGGTACTATATTATACTTTTATAAACTCATGTTTAAAATTACATCGCTTTTAAGCATGCTTTGTTTATAACTTGAGATTTTTAAAAGATTTATTCATGCAATACTTATATGAATAAATGTTTGAATTATTTTGAAAAGACAGAATATATAGTGTAAGTGCATGTATTTACATATGTAATGATCTTAAAGAAACGTGTTGCATACTTTACACTATTTTCATAAGAAAGGTGAAATGTTTAAATGTTTTATGAGACTATAGGCACCCTAAAATAGTTAATTTCAATAAATCATAGTGGAAACAACCTAATTAGAGATTACTCATTAGGTAGAGATGCTTGTCCGACAATAGTCGTGGACAGGGATCAGTCACACCTGATCAGTGGGGCTAAGAGAGATAAGGTCTATGGTCATAGATAATGCCTTAGTTGGTTTCCAGGGGACGATGACATGATTTTTACTGCTAGCTATAGTGATTTAAGTCTTTATTGATAAAGCATTAGGGATTTAGCCTAGTCTCAAACTGATATGATTTGTAGTCTAAAGTATGACTTTATTTGATATGAACTCTGGACTTGACACGATTTTATAGTACATGAGATATGTTTTGAGACTGTACATGTTTTAGACATGCTATAAAAGATGAACGTGAGATATGTTTTGAAACTGTACATGTTTTAAATATGCTTTAAAAGTACACATGATATGGTTTATGAGTTGTACATGCTTTTGTCATGTCTTAAAAGTAAACAAGAAATGATTTGAGATTATACATGTTTTGAACATGCTTTAAAGGTATATATAATATAATTTTGAGACTATATATGCTTTATATATGACTATATGCCAAACATAATATGATTTAAAATGATAGTCGTATTGCGTAGTAAAGCTTGAATGAGTTTGCATACTGGATTATGATATAACAAATTGCTTTCTACGTGAAAGATGTCATGACCTTATACTGTACATGAACATGGAATTTATATGACGAGTGCCATGATTGTATACTACCTGTGATCATGTCTTTCCACATGAAATGTGAGACGAATTAATAGAGTACATTAGCATAAATTGTATATGATAAATGACTTGATTGATATTGTGTTTGATCATGGTTTTCATGTGATATGTGATATGCCATGAGATTAATATAAGCATGGTTTAATACCATACAATGTTGGAATTATATAAGATGCACTATGCATGATATTCAGTGGAATAAGGATAAAAGGGTTGAAAAATACTTGAATTGATACGATCAGAGGTTTATGTGATAGATAAGTGCCAAGACGGGAATGATAAGGTATTTTCTAGTATCTTTACATTGACGCCTTAAAACTCTTTACCCACTTTTAGACTTTAGGGCATGATCTAAGATGTTTTGATAAACAATTACAAATGAAACATGATATGAAAATATTTATTTAAAAGTCTCATGCATTTGCATTAGAACAGTAAAAGCCTAATTTTGCACTTATATAAATAACTTACTGAGCCCTCACTCATTAAATGAGAACTATTTTTCAAATTGATTCAATGGACACGTTCGGACAGTTCTGGAGATTTAATAGTGTGTTGACTTCCAAAGTCCTCGCTATTGAATATTTGGTATTGTAATACTTCTCTCATATATGTTTTTACTTTCAGGCAATTTCTGTACAATACTATAGAATGGGATGTAAACTAGGATAATGAGAAGTTGATGTAATATTCTGATATTATATGATATGTATGTGGTGATTAGTAATAGATACTAGAGCTATTGAAATGATATACATTTGTTGAATATAATGTGGAATGTGAGAAATGTTGTTCTATTATATTGTGATGATTTGCGGTAGTTAACTAGGAAAATCTTAAAATATAAGGGGGGATATTTTCAATATGTTTCTAAGAAATATTAAGTATGGACTATAAATGATTTTTCTCCACCTTAGAAAGTAATTTCAATCATAATGGAGTTAAAGAATGAATGAAAGTGACTTAGTGACTACACTGACGCCGAATACAAACTATAAAATGGAAAAGAAAAAATTTAGTTCACAAATTTGTTAACAGGACTAAATGTAAGTGTCAAGTGAACGTCATGGCTTTCGGGTCGTGACAACAAGACAGGTATTTCAAAATACCTTCCTTACTCTATTCGGATCCCTAGTCAATTATAGTATCCGTCTTTTAGCGTGTCTAGCATACCGACAGGAAAACTAAGGATTTTACTACATGTAGTTTTCGTGATATCAAAATTGTATACAACTCCTTTAATGAGTCATGGTTTACTCACCCTTTTATTTTCATCCTTCCAGAGGATTTTCAGTGATTGAGTGATATATCATCCAAGGATTATTGGTTGCGTATTAAGCACCTCGAGGCAGCTATTGTAGATCCTAGAGGTATATTCGTTTTCTTTTATATGTTCAAACTTTGTTTTACAGTATTATAGTGTTGTATTAAACAGGGGATGTATATGATGATACAAATACTATATTTGTAAATATTTGATTTATGTAAATTAAAGTAATTTACAATAAATATTGTTCATTATCAATTTAAAAAGTGAGAAATAAAGGCATCGCATACAGCCCAACCAGTACACATGTATAGAAAAGTGTGAAAAAGTGTAAAATACTGTATATATAGACCGTGATAGCTTAGTACTTTCTATTTCAAAATTATAATTTGTCTCTTAAGATACTTTATTAATATTCTATTTATTTAAGTTAAATGTTAACAAATTAAAAAAATTAATTAAATAGCTATTTCTATTCTACCAAAAAATAGAACAGATTAACATAATATCGGTGCGAACAGATTACTTTTCAAAATTTTACACTTCAAAACTCAAGGCTTGAGTTTCAATTTTAACATTTAGCTCTATTGAGAGGGGAGTGAATCAATTTTTCTACCAAATTTTGGTTTTTAAGAACTTAATACATAAATGAAACAAAAAAAGCAATAATGATGTAAATGCAGTAAATAAGATAAGGGAAAAGAAGCAAACATAAAATTTATAGAGGTTCGGCCAATCTCTTGCCTACGTCCTCTCTCCTTGATCCTCTTGTCAAGAGATTAATTTCATTCCTCTTTGTGACTGAGTACAAACCACTTCAAGGTATGGTGAAACCTCTTACAATTCTCTTTGAAGGCTTAGAAATGAACTTCTAAACCTATCTCCTTGTAAAGCTACCCTCACTTTTACAAGATGACCATACAAGGCTAGCACGCCCCTTTGAATATCAGAAATTTATATAAATGGGTGATGTACAAGATGAAGTATCACAAATGAAGTATAAAAGATGATTTTTCAGCTTGGATTTCTTTCTTGAGGCTTAGAGAAGTTACTGAGTGCTTGTACTGTCTTCAATCTTCATAAATGCCTCTATTTATAGTCCACCAACTGCTTGGGACGGTTGTTGAAGCATTTAATGCAAAACTCCCTGTTGAAACCCTCAAAAACTAGCCGTTGGGTACTATTTTCGTGAAAAGGGATCAATCCTTTGCCATAGGGGATCGATCCTTATCTTCCAAAATGCCTTCCACTGCATTCTGCCAATTGGGGGATCAATCTCTTCACAATAGGGATCGATCCCTTGCTTCCAGAGTGCTTGATTTTTTGCCTTGGGACCTTTTCAGCCTTTGGGAAACCTTTCTACCATTTAGGGATCAATCCCTCAAGCCTTCCTGTACTTATTTAGTGGCTATTTTAGGATAGATTGATGACTTTTATGATTTAAAGTCAGTTCAAAATATTCTATCACTTTTATAAGAGTATTTCCTGACTTTTTTAATTGAAATCACAGTCTAAAACTTTGTTTAAAGGATTTTCGATCATTAAGTCCTTTTTGAGCAAATTTACATTAAAAACATTTAGCCTTACTTCAGTTTTTATCAGATCAAAGCATTTATCAATTTAAAGCTAACATAACATATACTATGGGTAATTTCTATTATGGTTATTTACTATGTGTGAAAATAATTTTACATATACTTTTTGAATTTTGCCTAACATAGTATGTTGTAGCATGGATAATTGATTTTTTTTTTAATTTTATTGATATTACATAGATTTAAGTTAAAAATTTTAAAGAAATAAGTGGTATTATTTTATAAAATTAATTTACATGAATAAAGTAACTGTAAAAAAAGATAAATAATTCAATATTAAAAATATAATAAAACTTTTATTTTATAATAATAATATTTTTATAAATAATAAGAGATTTCTATCTTTTTGAAACTTGAAAAAGAATAATTAAAATTTTTAATATATATAAATGTTATCATTTAGATAATTAAAAAAATTTAATTGGTAAAAATGGTAGATATAGATGTTATATTTTATAATATTAATGTGGAAAAAAATGATTATATATTACGTATTAATTAAAAATATTTAAAAAAATTAAAAAAACAATATGTTAGTTTTTAGAATATTAAAAAAATAATACGTAACATGTTGTTATATTATATGTTGTATATTATATTATATTATATTATATTATATTATATTATTCATATTGATTTTAATATATATAGATATAGATGTTTTTTTTTAAATAAAAAAATGATAAAAGCTATAGATATAGATTTTATATTTTATAATATTAAAATGATATGTCATTTTTATTAATTTTAATTTATATATAGATATAAATGTTTGTCTTGTAAAAGATTGAAATGGATAATAATTTAAATAAAAAATTTTACTATATTTTATTTTTTTAGTCAATTAAGTATTCAGTTTTACAAGGAATATTTTTAATCCAGATTCTACTGTATGGAAAGTTTGGAAAACAAGCAATATTACAAGGAAACCTGTCGAATCATTACTATCTAAAATGATATTTCCATTTAATTAAAACTTAATTGAAATGACGAGGATAATCAATTTATGTTCAGACAAAGATTTGTTGATTGTGGTGGACACATTATCATTGTTTATTGCCTCAAGTTTCAAAGCCACCTTTACTCTATTTTGTCTGACGCCCATTCCACAATGCTGTTAGCGGTGGTTCGTTCATGTATACAGGCACGCTGTGGCTACGCTAGCTCTCTGCTTCTGCTGATACCACCATAAACATGTCTGTCTTCGACTCTCCTACTTTCAGGCTTAGGTGCTCCAGTTCTTCTATTTCAGGTTCTCTCGCTTTCTCTCAACTCGATCATCTTAGGCAATATGTGTTTCTCATGAGAATTTCTAAATGACCTGAAAGATGAAATGCAAAATTCACGTTTTGAATGCGAAATCAATTGCATTTTTTTTTTTGCGTTAAGACACGTTGTTTCTTGTCTCAATTTCTATCGCTGTATATTTTTCATCTTCTGTTTTGTTTTCCTGAAAGTTATTTTCTTGTATTGCTCATCTTGATTGATCTGGATTAATTTTTTTTTGACCTCTCTCTGTGGTTTTTTGCCCCCAACTGAGCAGCTTCCATGGGCTGTCGAGCAAAGTTGATAACAAACAGCAACACTAATCGTTTGGTATAAGAATTTTGCCTTTTAGCTATCACTCTGCTTTTTTACTTTTCTCTATTCTCTAATCCTACATTTATAAACGTATAATAGAGTTAACATGTTAGTGGGTATGATGATACTCTTAAATTCGCAGTGCTTTGAGGGTACTAAAGAAAGGATTAAGAAGATGTTTGATCAGATTGAGATTTCCGTTTCTTCTTATGACACTGCTTGGGTTGCAATGGTCCCATCTCCAACTTCCCCACACCAACCTTGTTTCCCTGGCTGCTTAACGTGGTTGTTGGATAATCAGCTCTCTGATGGCTCTTGGGGTCCTCATCGTGACCCTTTGTTAACTAAAGACGCCCTTTCCTCCACACTGGCATGTATCATTGCCCTGAGACGGTGGGGTGTTGGTGAAGAACAAGTGACAAAGGGTAATTTCATCACTTCTGTCAATTTTCTTTAACATTGTACATGGCATCAATATAATTTTTTTCTTCTGCAGGCCTCCAGTTTATCGAGTCGCATTTTGCTTCAGTTTCTGATGAGAATCAACACTCGCCTGTTGGATTTGATATCATATTTTCCGGTATGATTGAATATGCCAAGGATTTGAACTTGAAGCTCCCTCTGAGATCATCAGATATGGAGGCTTTATTTCGTAAAAGAAATTTAGAGCTAAGAAGGTATAGATTTTTGTTCTTATGACCTTCCACTAAGGGTTCATTTCTCGGTCTGACTTTTGTGATTGTCAATGTATTGTGATATCAACAATTAGCATTTAACCTGCAGAGCGTTAGTCAAACCAGAGTGTTGGCCTGTTCAAGTTTAGCCAACTGTTGTCTGTGTCAAACCTGGTTTGGTTGGCTTCTCATTGCATAATTAGTATGCCTTTCAGAAATATCGGGCATTTGGAATCCTAAGATTGGCATATAATTATTGATTTTGGAAGTACAGTGATAAGAAACTAAAATGATTTGGTTTGACATGGTCTTCCAAGCTTCCTACCACAAGACAATCTCTTCCACTTTTCTTGATTCTGTTGCCACAGAGAAAACTCAAAGGGAAGGGAAGCCTACTTAGCATTTGTTTCAGAAGGAATTGGCAAACATCAAGACTGGGGAATGGTCATGAAGTATCAGCGGCAGAATGGATCGTTGTTCAATTCACCATCCACAACAGCAGCAGCTCTTGCTCACATTCAGAATGCTGGTTGTCTTTATTATCTCCATGCACTCTTAGAGAAGTTTGGGAATGCAGGTTACTGTGCATGCTACTTAACAATTTCCAAAGTGTTTTATTACAGTATTTAATCCTAAATTGCTAAATGTCATTACTCATTTCAGTTCCCACACTTCATCCTTTCCATCTGTATCCCCGTCTTTGCATGGTGGAGAATATTGAAAGTTTGGGAATCGGTCGGCATTTCAGGGAAGAAATTACAAGTGTATTGGATGAAACATACCGGTAACGTTTTATTACAAATATAAATAATGCATATAATGTGTTTGGAAGGCTGTACTGAATTTTATGTTCAATCACCGTAAAAAAAATCTCAAAAACTTGTCATTAAGCTCATTGAATCTCTGTTTGTATACACACACATATATTTGTAATATGTGTGTGTGTGTGTGTGTCTATGTGTGTATATATATATATATATCTGTGTGTGTGTGTGTGTGTGTATGTATGCATGTATATATAACGACTTGTGCCAAAAGGCAGATGCTGGCTGCAGGGAGAGGAGGAGATATTCTTGGATCCAGCAACTTGTGCACTTGCTTTTTGGATACTACGTGTCAATGGTTATGATGTTTCTTCAGGCATGTTGATGCCTTTTGCTGTTTGGTTAATTGACAGATAGGATCCTTATTGTTGAAGGTTTTTCTGGGTTCCCTTGTGGTGCAGAACCATTAACTGGATTTGCTGAAGAACGTTTCTTCAGTTCTCTTGGAGGATATTTGAAGGATCTGGATGCTGCCTTAGAGTTATTTATGGCTTCACAGATGATCATACATCCAGATGAACAAGTTCTGAAGAAACAAAACTCATGGACAAGTCATTTCTTGAAACAGGAATTATCCAACAGTTCTATGCGTGCAGATAAACACAAAGAATATATTATACGAAAGGTATTTTTTTCTGCGAATTGATAATCAATTGCTTTTGAAGGGAACTGTCAAGCCCTTTTCTTTTTCATTTGTGATTCAGTGTACTCACTTGAGAAAGTCTGCCTTTTATAATTTTCAGGTGAACGATGCTCTTGAATATCCCCACTATGCCAGTTTGGAGCGCTTATTACACAGGAGAAACATAATGAATTATACAGTAGATAATATAAGGATGCTTAAAACTTCATATTGGTACTCCTCTGGTAGTTTATATCTTTTATTATATGATAACATATGCCTGAGTGGCATCTTATTCCGTATTCTTCATCTGCTAGTTCTTCGAGTATCGGCAACAAAGATTTCCTAAGACTAGCAGTGGAGGACTTCAATACCTGTCAATCAGTAAATCGTGAAGAGCTCAAACAACTTGAGAGGTAATTATTTTATCAGAGATATAAACCATGATACAGTGGCAAGAGTTCCAAAGGAGCATCCATAAAAAGAAGCTGACGAACTCAGCAGGGAACAATAATCTTATGTTTCAGTCTTCTGAGTCGATTAATGGTGTACCTTACTTATATTCCATGTTTCTTGTATGATTCAACATTGTTCTCACATACATCTATTGTTATCCCCAGTCGTGGGAGTTAACTTGTCCTTGACTATGGTGGACAACACTGACAAGTGCTTGTGAAATTATTGCATGATATCCTTCATATGAAACAGGTGGTTTCAAGAAAAGCGATTGGACAAGCTGAAGTTTGCCAGGCAGAAACTGGCTTACTGTTACTTTTCCGCAGCTGCAACCATAGTTTCTCCTGAACTATCTGATGCTCGCATGTCATGGGCCAAAAATGGTGTGCTTACTACTGTGATCGATGACTTTTATGATGTAGCAGGTTCTGAAGAAGAACTCTTAAACCTAATCCAATTGGTTGAGAAGTATTCTCTTTTTCCTCTATTTGATTTTTTATGTGATTACTTTTGGTGTATAACTTCTGTAGTTCTTTTAATTAATCTTGCCTGTAACAATGTAATGGCTTATAAGAAAATGAAACACAGGCATGATGTAGACAGCAGCATCCATGTTTGTTCTGAGGAAGTTGAAATCCTATTTTCAGCAATTCACAGCACAATATCTGAGATTGGGGAGAAAGCAATTGCATGGCAAGGACGTAATCTGACGACTCATGTTACTGAGATTGTGAGTTATCTTTATTTTGCTCCTCATATTAGCATTGAATGTTAGAATCTTTTCTTATAGTCATTATATTCTTCAAGACACCTCCTACAGATTAATTTATAGGAAATACATTTGAAATTCTAGGCATTATTAGAGCAAACTTAGTGCACAAAGCTCTCATATTGTGGGGTCTAAGTAGGGCATATACATGCAACCTTCCTTTGGCATTAACAGAGAGACTATTTCCTTAACTTTGAACCTATGTCCTTTAGGTCACAAAGGAGCAACCTCGATTGTTGCACTATTGCTCACCATCAATTCTAGGGCATTATCAGTATTGAAGAAAATCTGTTTGAGAAAATCTATTCACAACCATCCATTTATTAGCCGTACCCTAAATACTATAAAACCCTATTATCCAAAACATCTCTTTTCATTTTTACTTCACACACACTAAATTATCGAAACTTACTCCTAAACTACCCTCCACTTTCTTCAAACTCTAACAACACACACCTTACCTCCCATTTCTCATTTCCTCAACTTTCACTTTTTCAAAAATCTTCTAATCCTTCAAATTTTAAAGATTATAAGGGAATCAGAAATGCGAGCCCTTCATGAGCTTCGAAAACCTATGTTTGCTTGGGTTTTCTCAACAGAAATGAAAAAAATAAAAAAAAATTACAATAATAACATACCTTTGTAGGAATTTTGCACATGTCATCTACATCTTCATTCATAAATGAATTTTTGCTTGAATCATAAAAAAATACTCCATGTTTTTAAATTTTTGGATGACATTTGATTAATTTAGTTTAGGGTGTGTTAAGAAAGAATAATGGAAGAAGACAATGAGTTGAATGGGTTGGGGTTCATGTTTTAGGAGATGAGGGTAATATAGTAATATTGTACAGGAGTATTTTTATAATAAAAAAGTATTATTTATTTAGGGTGCACCCAGCACCCCTTAAGGTGTGACTAGAATCGCTCAATCTGTTTTCAACCTGAATTTATATGAGTGGTGTTTATGTCAAGGTTTTAAATTTCATATCGGAGAGTGTTTAATTTTTTCTTTTTACATATATCGGTAGTGGTTGTTTCAGTATATTATTTTGAATTTTTTGATTTAGTTTTATAATATTTATAAATTTTTCATACATATAATAGTATTGTTAATAATAAGCAAAATAAATATATAAAACATTTAACATTAATAATGATAAGTATAAAATTAATAAAATTACTTGTGCAACAAATAATAATTATTGTTAAATTTGTTAATGCTTTTACTTAATTCATTATTTGTGTATTGATTAGTTTTAATTCAATATTAAAATACAATATAAAACAAAAAAAATCAATTTTCTTTTATTTTTTGTGTACCAACTAAAACAGTAAATTTTATTGAAATTGACCAAAATCACCTGAAACTCACGAAACCTGTTGATATTACTTGGTACCAAAACTAGTATGAAAAATCAACTCAAGTATATCAAATTTTATGAATACTGACACATACCGGCCAGTACGACCGAAACCGAAATGGTATTAACAACATTGGTTTATGTTGTAGTGGCTGGATTTGCTAAGGTCTATGTGGCAGGAAGCTCAGTGGATCAAGAACAAGTCTGTCCCAACTGTGGATGAATACATGGCCAATGGTTATGTATCATTTGCCTTAGGACCAATCATCCTTCCAACTCTCTATTTTGTCGGGCCTCGGCTTTCGGAGGTTATTGTTAAAAGCCCCGAATATAATCTTCTATATAAGCTTGTAAGCACTTGTGGGCGTCTTCTCAATGATATTCCTACCTTTAAGGTACAGCTTCTTTTAAGAAAAAAACAAGACCAATAACTGCTAGTCTCATCTGAAATAGCAGTTTTGAATAATTTACAATGTCTGATGTGTTGCAGAAGGATTCTATGGAAGGAAAACCGAATGCTGTATCTTTGCACATAACTCACGGTACCAGTACAGTAACTGAAGATGTAATTCAAAAACTGAAGTGTTTAATTCACGATGGTAGGAGAGAACTGCTTAGATTAGTGTTGCAGGAAAATGGCAGCATCGTTCCAAGAGCTTGCAAGGAATTATTCTGGAAAATGAGCAAAGTTTTGCATCTTTTTTACATGAAGGATGATGGTTTTACCTCACATGAAATGATGAATGCTGTAAATGCAGTAATTTATGATCCCATCGTTCTTGATGAGCATGAGCACTAGCTACAAGCTATAGAAGGTACAAAATCCCATTTCTATATTAGATGCAAAGAGTTGTGCTGATGTAGTAAATAATCTCATTGTTGCTAGCCTTTCCAAGGTTTAATTTAGCTTGCACAAAGAAATAGGCAGCAAAATTACTAGTTATGAACATTTAAGCACTTGGATAGAAGAAGTCCGTGTTATGTATCTGCTTCGATAGCATACTAAAGTGATTCTATTTACAGGAAACCCAAAATTTCATACTTCTCTGTGTTGTTACTTTCAGCTGAGATAGTTTGTTATAGTATTAATTAAATATGAAGTCATTAGAAATTTATCGTTAGCTGAATTACTATGCTTCACCACAAATTATACTCGATTACTGGTCCTGGTGATCTTTAAATAACAACATTAGCACAGTAATTTTTTTCGTATATAATTTTTTCCTTTAACTGCTATTTTTATGTATTTATTATTTTAATGTCATGATCGTGAAACAAGATAAAAACTAGACACATGGAAAGATGAGAAGTTTGTAAGTATGAATAAATAAATAAATAAATAGATATATTCATAACAAAACAAAGTATAGATGGTAAGTTGACATGAATAACAGAAAAACCAAAAGAAAAATGACAGGGAAGTGTTGTGGCTTAAGTTCATTTCAAGAATTAAAATGGGCTAAAGATTCAACTTGTGGAAAGCCCAATTATCCAGAATAAAGCCCAATGTTCAAAGTTCCAAGTCCAAAAGACCGGCCCAATTCTATCTCCGGCCCAAATTTATTCTTTTGGCAAATTCAAAGATAATAATAATTAAATGATAATTGAAAATAAAAGGGATAAGACAAATAAAAAGATAACAAATCTCAGAAGTCATATGGAATTCAAGATAATTATGATTAAAAATAAATTAAACAAGAAAGATCAAAAATTGAAGTTTGAATTTTTATAAAAAAATATGATAAATTGGGTAAAATTGAAATCAAATTCTTTTTGTAAACATTTTTGGTTTTGTTCTGTGTAAAAGCAAGAGGATCGAATTTGTGAGATATTTATGAGCTTGATATTGATTATTGATTAAGTATTTAAGATTCTCTAAGCAATCTTACATGATTATTGATTTGATTTGATAGGGTAAACACTATTTAGTTGAATTTAGTAATCTATTACTAAATTAAAAATTAAGTCCGTATAATTGCTTGATATTTTTAATCATTAAAGGTTTAGGAGAATTAAAGTTTAAGTTAAATAAATTGAGCTTGTGTTTTATTGCTTAATTTCATTCCATATCTTTCTAAATACTAATGCTGCTACAATTTAAATCAAAAGAGCTTGATTAAGGTAGTTTGGTAGTTAGGGATTAATCGAAGAATTTCTTTCAATTAACGACTCGGTAAGGAAAGATGGTATAGCAGACTTATTGCTATACTATGACTGAATATTTAATTGGTAATATTATTCTGTGATCAATGTTCAACATTAGATTCCAAGAGTAGATGATACCTAGTAATCAAAGTCTTCTTAATATTGTTAAAACCGATTTCAATATTTGCTTTTGTTTGAATATTTAATTAATTTAGTTAATATAAAACAAATCCTCCTCCTTATTTCTTTGAACTTAATTTTTAAATAATTTAATTAACTATAATCTCTGTTGGATAGATCTTTACTTTGCTATGTACAAATTAATGAATAGAGTAATTTTAAATTTGTACACTCAACATGCATTAGTAGACTATTTAGATAATTCTTTCCAATTTTAAAATGGCTGATGTGTTTAATTGCCAATGGATAAAATAAAAGATACTATAAATATAAAAGGTTTAATTTTTTAATTTTTCAGCGGCACTACTATTACCCATAACAAAATGACGAACGGCTTCGTGAACACATTCTGAAAATTGTAATTAACCAACTCATCTCGCTCCAAAAGTTTCTTTGATAGCTACCGTAAAAAGTGCATTGCTATAGCAATTTATAAGCTTTTAGAACAACCGATGGTAACAAAGAAATCAAAGAATACAAGCCAGATGCTTGACCATACAAATACAAGCCTAATCTAGTGCATGTTACAATATCTATTAGTAGCTCAGAGAATTTATAGTTAAGAATATAAACAAAAAAAAAATACTACACTAAGATATGTCAAAGGTAGAAAAGTGAAATGCATCTTACGCAACTCCTCCATGGACACCTTGCAGATTTTTATTACGTGTGAATATACGATTCATTTCAAAGCTTCCAACTTGTTCTAACATGTGAATATACCACCACAAAAAAATATATGATAGCCTCACAAAAAATCCATTTTAAGGCCATGATGCATGAACAAAACACAACACAAGAACTATAGCCTAAAAAAGAATATAAAAAAAACCCATGACAATACATGGCATCTACAGAGAAATTTGAAGAAAGTAAAAGAAAGGAAAAGATACTCATAGTAGAAATGAAGAGAGAAAAAAAGTTGGTTATTTAAGAGATACGAAAACATTGAATCTACATTTGAGGAGATTAAGGGAATATAATGAGTTAAAAAATAATGTGAAAAAACAAAAATTAACATGAGAATTGATAAGAGAGAGAAAAAAAAAGGAAGTTGGAGATTAAGGAAATGATATATATGTTTAAGGAGATTAAGGGAATATGATGAGTTAAAAAAAAAAAATAAGAATTGATAAGAGACAAAGAAAGGAAGTTAGACATTAGAAGGAAGTTAAAGGAAGTTGGAGATTAAGGAATATGACCAATAAAAACATGAGAATTGATAAGAAGGAAAAAAAAGGAGGTTGTTAATGTGATAACATTGACATATAGAAGTTACATACCTTATTAAAATTCTACCTGCTTACGTGTCATTAAAAAAAAATGTATATGTCAGCATCAATGTAAGCTTCTTTTATAGGTTTACTAGGATTTTGAAATATATATTAGATTCCACAGCTTTTATATAAAACAATTCAATAAATTTGTTGGTTGAAATTTTAAGAAAGTTTAGGCCTATCAAGTTATTCAAGTATGGTCAAGCAAAGATAAGGGGATTGTTTTTCATAAGATTTTGGTTCATGAGTTGCCATTTGCATTTACTTAGTTTGAGCTCTTCACTTTGCTAATGAAGATGCAAGTCCTTTCTATCAAAAGATCTCTTGGGCAACTACTAAAATTGATTGTTAGACAAGTTTTGTAGTAGAGAAAAAAAGGATAATTTCATAGTCGAAAACAGTTGATAGAATTAGTATTACAACTAATACGAGGAAGTCTAGTTTAGTAACTCAATACATGGTGTTGACAACTTTTTGAGTGGACTTAGATCGGAAGTTGCAGAAATGGGTGTTGAACTTTGTTGATGTGCCTCCTACTGTGAGATCCACATTTCCTAATACTGTATTGTATGCCATTGAAGTAAGGTATCTTATAGCCATTTCTATTCATTGGGTTTTGTAGGTATAACTGAAAATTCAAGCAGTGGGCTCAACTAGGATTTATACCGTTCGGATGGATGTGAAACTCCATAGTACTGATATTTGGAGTGAAACAATATGATGGTAAGTTTTTGTAACTCAAAATCATCTATTTAGGTCGTTTTTGAAAAATGTGTAATAAATTTAAAAATGACGATTAAGGACATAGTCCAAAGGAATTTTAGTGAATAACGGTAAATCGAGTAGATTTTTGATCAATTGATAGATGTGTGATAATCTACTTGTAATAAAGATTTATTTCACGTCATTACAAAGACTGAATCACACGCGAAGAATAAAATCTACGTGATTAGCCTGGTAGGGGTATTTTTATAATTTTACCCTTACGACCCATCAAACCTTAATAAAACCACATCTAATGATTAGAATATGTTTAATACTCATATTTTATGGTAAAATAAAATATTTTGAAGTTAAACTGACTGGTTAATACCGTTATGGAAGTTTAAAGCCAAAATTGTCTGAAATCTTTAAGTATAAGGGCATTTTGGTAATTTTTGTAATGTCCTATTTAATTCAAATACCTACTAACATTTTCCTTTCTCATAAGATTGGTTAGATTGTTTATCGGTCATCCTTCTCTCTTCTTATACCTTATATTTCATCACTTTAATATCATGATATAAATTTCGATTTTACCTTGATAAGGTATAGCACAATTTTAACTTTAAAGTATTTCCTATACCTATACATATACATGAGTCAGTATACAATTGGGTTTAAAACTTCCGTTTACATATATACTAATTCCTTTAACAATTTACATCCCCAATTGGTCTAATATACATCATAGTACTGTACAATAGTCTAAAATACATAACAATATACCTCCAAGGAATTGGAAGCGTGCCTTAAAGAAATACTGTGCAACTCAAAATGTAAGCTCCTCTACAGAGAGTGAAAACTCACTGCAAATAACCTGGGTGAAAAAAAAATAAGGGTGTGAGTTTACGCTTAGTAAGGATCATATATAAAAGTGCGTACTATGCCATTATATGCAGGTTTCCTATTTGGCTCTATTGTGTCATGTAAGATCCTTAATAGCACTAATAGTTTAGAAGGAAGGAATTTATATAGCCAATAAGGATTGCCAGGTAAGTATGGAAAGGATGCCTTAAAGCACCTGACATGTCCAAAGTCCTACTTTGTCACATCCCGAGTACACAGTTTTTTGTACTTTTTACATAATTCCATCACACGTGGACAAGTTGGACTGTCTGTGATATCTTATTTTTCCACATATAATTCATTAACACATGATATTCGTAATTAAATATAATTAATGGAAATGAATATTCAAAAATCTGCATTGTATCCATACTTACATCCCCTAATTTGTTACAATATTGTAATATTGTAAATTAAAAGTCTAAATATATAAAATAAAATAATTATACCTCTGGGATCTAAAAGCGCTACTTCGAGGTGCTAAATATATAGCCTCGAATCCTTAGATAATATACCTCGAATGGTCACTGCAAAATATTTAGGAAGATAAAATATTAGAGTGAGCAAAACCACAGCGCAGTAATAAATTTGTATGTAAATCTAGATACCTCGAAAACTACATGCAGTAAAATTTTTAATTCACAACCTAATTTAGGTACACTATAAAGGAAGTGAGAATATAATCGGCCAGGAAAGCCAGATGGAGCATGGAAGGTATTTTGAAATACTTGTCTTGTCCTGAAAACCCAGAGCAACTATAGAGAGTAGGATTTCATTTTAAAATCAAACTCACTAAATTATTTACTATATATATAAAATATCACATGTTTAAATATAACAATTTGTTTTAAAAACATGTGAGGAATACTGGGAATTTATTATGATTTCTCACTATTGAAATCATTCACTTGGATCACATGTACACATGTAGCAGTAAAATACATTGTTCATAAATGTCACAAATCGGTGATAAAATAGCACAGTGAACAATATAATTTCAATTCTCATCAAAATAAATCATAACAGGTGGAATAATAATAGAGACCAAGCAACACCATAATAATATCATGCTATCAGTCCCGAAAGGAATAGGGTACACTTGAGATTCCTATAAGGACAATAAATAATCATAACGATCTATGGCCATAGTCTGTAAGAGTCCTTGGTCGTGCACTGAGCGGGTGACAATCGGGATGCTGAAGATGGCTCAATGTCAACAGCACAACACATAAGAGGGTACACATGAACACGTGAGCATGATATGGGGCCTAACAGTCTCAGAACAATCTTTTCACGGTGATAAAACCTTTATGAAAAATCAATACACATGATAAAGTTTCATTAATTCCATAAAGGAAAATATAAATATTTTCAAATAGTGAATATTAGTTTAAATCAATTTTAAAATATTCACTATTTATTATTCCACATTACTAACCACACAATTCACTGTGAAACACGTGAAATAAATTTTCGGTAGTAAAACCATCACCAGAATCGATGTTAAGAATATTTCATAAATATTTTTCTGTTTATCAACCTTTTATGAAAAATGTTTAATTCCACAATTCCAGGGCTAGGATTATATTAACAATACCCTCAAATTATTTTCTAATAGTATTAGAAATATTTTTAATAATTTTGACAGTATAACTGTCGTTTGGGCCCTAACCCCCTTGCATGTACAAACACAGTGTACTAGCCAAAAACCACAGTCTTTCATGCTATTTCGAAGCAAAACTATATTTCATAATTCATATAAAAATTCATAGCATCTGAATAATGCATCTGGATATCCCTACAAATCTACACACGCATCTCTTACCTGGGTATCGAGATCGTACTATCTCGTGCACCATGCGAGCGTCGAACTTCGGACTGTAATTTAATTTACCAAAATCACTAACTTAATTATCCTTACATTTCCAAGCTATGACTTGTATCAATATTTAAATGTAAGTAATTCCTCATAGTTAAAAATGGCTATTCCTCAAGCCATTCTTCCTTTCTTCCCATTATGGTCGAATGACCTTTATCTACTTAAATTTTTATTTTTTCAATTCTTTGTCAATGTATTAAATATACAAGCTGCTACCTTATTTGCATTTTCTACCATTAAGGCAAAAATTTAATATTTTATTTTCCTTCTTCTTTCTATAATCGACAACCCATATATTGTTTATCCTTGTGTTTTAGTTTCTTATATTCTATGGTTATATTTTCTCATCACTAGTCCTTATTGTGGACCATTTATTATTTTTTTTGACCATTCAGCACAATTTCAGCCTTGTATTCTCCCTCTTTCCACGCCAAAATCAGCCATTTTATTGACTTTCATGCCACCTCCATTAAATCAGTCAACAAAAATTCATCAACCAAATTTTCCATTCGGTTTTCGGCTTGTATGCCCTATTGGGTTCAGTCCTTTTTGTTCTATTTTCACACCATCACAACAGCACGTTGAAGCCTTTTTAAACCTTCATGGCTAACCATTCATTAAGATCATTTCACACTAGGTAACTTCTATTTCCTATTTCGGTTCAGCCAACTTTTGTTTATTTTTCTGTTTTGGTTTTGTCAGCCTTCACATTGGGTTTGGTTCAGCCTCTATTTTTTGCTTTACATCTTTTAAACACTATACTTATTCTTAAGTTTTCAACACCAGCTGATAGTAAGGTTCTTTGTTATATGTATATAATTTTTATCCCATGTTTCTTCTTGGTTTTACAGGTCAGCCACGCCACACACAACAACTACACAACCAAACTTTTCTGCTTTATATATTCACGTCACACATGCAGCCAACTTTTCAACTTTATTTGCTCAAGATTCTATTGCTTAAACAACTATCCAGATTACACTCCAACCAGTGTTCTTCAAAATAACAATCATCCATAATTTCAACCCATTCAATTTAACCATATACAAGCTACAAAGACAGAAAACTAAGGTTGATCGTTAGCTTTGCAGAAGATGTTACTGACTGAAGCAGAACAGGTTTGTTTGCTGGTTTCTTACACGTTTTGGCTGAGTTTTGGAGAGGTTTAGAAAGCCTTTTTAGTCAGAAATAGCTTTTATCAAAAGGGCCTACTAATCATTGTTTTAAATTGCGGTCGCGGCCGCGTTTTCGGTCGCGTTGCGTTTATCGGGGTTGCGGACATAGTGGCGGTGATTACGGTCATCGCAGTCGTGAATTTTTTTTAATTTTGCACAACTTTGTATAAAATGTTATAATTGTAATTATAATCATAAAATGTCTTATTTTATAATTTTTAAAGTAATTTATGATACCTTAAGTCTATTATTTAGATGGAAAAGGAAGTTATTCATAATTTTTGGAATTACAATAAAGCATTCATATTTAAAAAATTACTTATGATAATTGAAAAATAACAAAAATTGAAAATAAAGATAACTAATTATGCATTAATAAAAATCACCATATTAATTATTTAACATTAATTATTTCTTCACGAGGTGGCATGTTTGAGATTTTTATTAAACAAATAATTATAAACAAATATAATAAAAACATCACAATTTTCATGGATATATGATAAATGAATTTGAGCCATTAATTATTCACATTTTCAACACTTGAATTAGTAAAAATAATTTAATTTATTACATTTACATTATCAATATTCTCTTGAGTTATAATAATGTTTGATTAATGAGTACATTAAACATTTAATATTAATTTTTCACTATCAATTAACTTAAGCCAGCACAATTCTATTATCAAATATAAATATTAATAATATTGTCTTTTTTATCAAAAAAATATTTTCTTTTTCTCTTAAATTACAATAATATTTAATAGTATATTTAATTACATTAGAAATTATAGTAAAAAAATTACATAATAATTTAATTAAATTTACCTAATACAAATTCCTAAACATTTATAAAAAAAAAAAACCCAGCCCAAAATTCTAGCCGGCCTACCCAATCTCACCCATTCATAAACTAATAACTTAACGTCTTAACCTACTACAAGTTAACCAAAAAAAAAAAAACTTAACCTACTACAAAGCAAATTCCCAATTTCCCATCACTGTCGATCTCAAGCTTCATCATACCTACTCCTTCGACTCTGAAGAACCAGCCGGCCACTCCTCATGCTGACGCCTTCGGCCTCACAGTCCCTCACCAGCTCACTTGCCGTCGACCTCCCTCACGCCCTCACCCATTGAGCCTCAGCAGCAGTCAGTGTGAAGACCGAGAATTTTCTAAATAAATATAAGGTATCCGGAAAAATTTAATTTGGACAAATTGAAATCCAAATTAAATAAGAAATAAAAAGGAAAATTAAATTGGAAATAAGAAATGAAGGAGGAAATTTAATTTGGATAAATGGAAATCCAAATTAAATAAGAAAATGGAGAAAATAATTTTGGATATTTGGAAATCCAAAACTTAATAAGAAATAAAAATAATTTTATATATTTATATAATGATATTATATAAATATATTTTGGATAAATATAAATATTATTTTGTGTTAAAAGTGTAAAAAGTATAAAAATATATATATATATATTTTGATACAAAACATGTATTTAAAATACATATTATAAATAGTGTATCTATATATATATAATTATGGTTATAGGTATAATAATTATATATATTATAGTTGTTATTATTATATATAATAATAAATATATATGTTATAAAAAAAAAAAAGAAATGAAAATGTGGGAATCGGGAATACAACCCGATTCCCTCATCTCTTCTCTGTTTACAACAGAGAAGACAAATACCGGCAGCCGACCCCCTGTCGGCTTACCGGAGAAAGAGAGAGAGGAAGGGGGGGCGAGGTGAAGTCGCCGGCGAGTGAGGAAGCGAACGACGGCGGCTCGAGTCGGAAGGAGAAGAGAAAATCGAAAGAAAAACAGAAAAGAAAAAGAGAGAGGAGAAAAAGGAAAACGGCGGTGCCGGCCAATCCGAGCACCGCCACTCCAACGCCGACACTGGCGGAGGTAAAGGGAAGGAAAAGAGGTGACCGGCGGTGAAGGAGGAAGAGAAAGGAGGGAGAAAAGAGAAGGGAAAGAGGCCGAAACCCACGTCGCCAGATCCGGCACCGTCGCCGGTGATGGGGCGAAACCGAGGCCAGATCCGGAGTCCTCGCAACCTCGGCAAGCTGTTGGGTGGCCGAACCGCCGGAATGGGTGGCCGCCGGTGACCGAACCGGCCAGCAGAAGATTGAACCGGCGAAACCGGTCCGACCCGATCCGACCCGCCTGACCCGGTCAACCCGACCCGACCCGATTTGACCCGGTCAACCAGAACCTGACCCGACCCGGTTCAAAAAAAAAAAAAAAAGAGAAAGAAAGGAAAAAGAAGAAAAGAAAAGAAAAGAAAAGGAGAAAGAAAAGAAGAAAGAAGAAGAAGAAAGAAAGGAAAAAGAAAAAAAATGTGGTAAGGAAAATTTAAGTCTTTTTGCCATATGTCTATTGGATTTATTGGGAATTTTCGGATTATTTTCTAAATGAAAATATATGTTAATTTTTGAAATTGTAGTAAAACGGAAATGAGACGAATGGTGGAATTCGGCCAGGCTCGAAAAATCGGAAAGTGCGCTAAGCTTGGTGAATGGGTAAGATACTCTTATAAAGCCTTAGTAGCATTATATTGTATGTGGGATTTATAATCTTATATAATGCTCTGATGGAATGATTTTAATGGAATTGTGATTTTTTTATATAATGCATCGATTTAATTAATGTTAAAAATGCTAAGAGGGCCTACAATTGATGGTGGGGGTCTTAGTAAGAGGTAAAAATTGGTGAGAATCAACGGCTGTCAGTATAAATTGTGTTTCCTTGCAGGAGGTTTAGAGGAAATTAAGCCGTTATGCTGTCAAAATTTTCACAAAAATGTTTAAGGAAAAAATATTAAGTTCTCATCTAGATGGAATCCTGAAAGAATTATCGAAGATAAGCTTGAAAGGATCTTATTGTGTCATAGGAAAAATTGATTTTTTAAATGGTTGAAAAGGTTAATGGATGAGCACGATAATGTGAGGAATTTGGTTGTGAATCTTATAGAGTCGATAATTCGAGTTATTTAATATTGCAAGTTGACTATCGAGCAGAAATTGAGGTGGAATCTCGATAGTTGGAGTATTGATGGATGTAACGATGATTATATGATATTGCTTTGAAGAGAAGATCATAGTTGAAAAGCGATGATTATAGAATTGATAGATTAAAACAAATGGACCGTCTTTGTGGTATGATTGAGATAATGATCATAAGAAAGTAGATCGTGAAATCTTATGGACATTTTGATGTGTTATGACCTCGAAGCTAGAGGATTGTAAGTGTGGATAATGACCTATCTGGCAATATAACAATATAATCTTAATATACCATAAGGCTGAAATTGAGAAAAAAAAAATATAGCAATAAAATGAGATTTAGAGAATTTGGTACTTGATATATACTACATTATGGAATATCTTTGTCAATAGAATGGATTCGAATCAATGTTTGATTGTGGCATGTTAACTTTGTATGTGTAAAGCTAATGTTGGGAATTGATTTAATTAATGTGCAAAATAATGAAAGGGAGAATGAAAGCTTGAGGTAGCTTGTGATCTTTGATGGAAAAATATACTAGAATGATCCTAATAGTCTATGGATGTTATTGAAATGTATTTGAATAAACGTGCAAACATATGTACTGTGGATTTTAATGATGCCATTGGGGACTTGAAAGACGCGTGTAATTGTAGAATGAATGACGGATGACTTTCGTGTCATGATCATGTTTGAATAAGAAATTTAGGCTACTAAAGACACACCTTAGTCTGATGTCATAATATGCACAACAATAGATTGAATGAGTATTGAGATATATTTGGATATATTTAGAAAATCATTCATGCATGACATATGATCTCATGTTGTTTTAAAAGAAAAAGTGATATTTTAAAAAGAGATGAATCGAAATCTTTTAAGTGAAAGTAAATATTTGAAATGATTAGACAGCCACAGACCTTGATGTTTAATATCATTTTGACATTATTCATGATATGTACATATTGAACATGAGATTTAATTATGCATTGATTTGAGAAAAAACTCGGTTTTAAATGTTTTTTTTATGAGGGCTGTCTAAATGAATTCAAAATGATATATCAAAAGATTTCGATTTTTGAGACGACAGGTACCCTATTGAATGCCTGAGTGGCATATGCCTTTGTGGCACAGAGTATGTATTTATTGTGTGGTTCTGCCTGTGTGGCATGGAACCCCATTTATACATATATGATATGTACATGTAAATGTTGCCTGATGAGATCATTCCAGGCTGTCCGACAATAGTCGTGGACACATTCCTCAGTTTCCAGCTGATCAGTGGGACTGGGACGATCTATGATCATAGATAGTGAACCCTTCGAGGGAAACTATCCCATTGATAGCTACAATGGGTTAGAGATGATATGATAATAGAATAGGGATTCATGCCTAGTCTCTTACTAAATGTTAAAGAATGTCTAGAGTACAATTTATTATATATTAAACTCTAGACATGATATGTTTTACAGTATACATGAAATGATTGAAATTGAATGATTGAAACATGGTTTATATTATGCATTATATGATTTGAGACTTTATATGTTTAAAACCATGTTTATTTGACATGACAGACGAAATGATGTACATGTGTTTTATACCACACATGATATGAATAGAGATTTCATATGTTTTAAAATGTGTTTTAAAACATATGTCAAATGATTCTAAATTACATGACTTTCGTACATGATTATGTACTACATGAAACATGATTTGAAATGAATGTTTTATACAAAACACAAATTTTATACGGTACATATTGAATCATGTGATGATAGCACACAGTGGTAACGATATTTCATCTAGACATGATATGATACATGAACATAAGATCGATATGAAGAGAATTGTGAACTTACACTATTGTGATCATGATTTCTCTATATGGAAAATGATATGAGGTGATAGATTACAAGAGTACGATTATGAAACATAAGGTGAATTGATATGATGCTTCAATTGGACAGGATGTACTCCGAGATAGAGGGAAATATAGACTAGTAGTATATGACATTCAATTGGGATACGACAGATGCGATGCACTATAGTGTAAGATCGAGAAGATTGAAAAAGTGATTATGATGATTTATTTAAAAGTATAAATGATAGACAGATGACAAGAAATGAGATAATGATATGTTATCGATGAGAAAGGATTAACTGTAATTGCATCCTTGCAAGTTTTAAGCATTTGCGGTTAAGACAGTATAATCCTACTCTTGCATTTATATTAGTATCTTACTGAGCCGTGGTTTTGCTCACCCCATTAAATTCCATCTCTTTCAGATTATTGAAGTTAACATCTGCCATGTGAGCTGCTCAGTGGGCATCGGAGACGGTGTATGGACTTGGTACTAGTTTCCGGAGGTATATGGAACTTATAAAATACTTGTTTACATGTATGACTTTAATTGATGCACAGTACATATTTTGTTTAACAAGTCGGGATGTAACTAAGAACCGTTTCCGTGTTGTTTAATATTTAAATGGAATGACTATAAGCCACCTAGATAGTATAGTAACTACACTGACACCGAATACAAACCTTAAAATGAAAAAGAAAAATTTAGTCCATAAATTTGTAGACTAAGAAAAGTATGAGTATAAAGGAAAGTCGAGGCCTTCGGGTCGTGACAGGTTTAATGGTATCAGAGCACGGTTTGTCTAGTACGTGTCAGTGCAGTTGAGACAGTGATAGTGTTACATCCCATGTACTGTGTAGTGTCTACATGTAAACTTGTTGATTTTCAATCTGTACCAAGAATTGTCAGCTATTGGTATGGTGATACCAGTCGACGACCTGTTTAAAACAGGCTGGGCTTTGACATAAAGATGCTAATCGATGACCTATTAAAACGGACTGGAAACCGTTAATGAATGGTATCGATATGGTTTGGAAGAATTGTGTATCACCTTGAAGGAATAGAATATGACTGATCGAGAATGATTGATTGTGGCAATGATATGGAAGATAATGTAATGATGGTATAGAATATGATCGATATGTGAACTAAAAAGGGGTTGAAAGAGGTAAAGGAATCGCCATTGAAAATGATCGAACAAAAGTATATGGTTTAATTGAAAGTACAATCCCACCTTAATTATGAAGATTATTGGAAATTGAAAATATGATTTCGAGTTATAAGGGAACATGAATATGAAGCAGTTTTCGAATTTAAGATTGAAAGTGATTTCGCTTTGGTTATCACATCGAGATGTAATAAGAATACTGTATGAAAAGAGATATAGAGAGAAAATGATTGATAAATGTTGCATTTATGGCAAGAGATGATTAACAGTAAAGTTTGCAATGAGGTGCAGCCTTGATTTATTAAAGTGACAATGAGTGTTGTGGGATAATACGAAACACAAAAGAAATATGATATTATGGAAGTGATTATAGACTGGTTGATCAAATTGAATTACTTTTCCATTTTCAGACTTCTAGGTTTCTCTAATGCCTTAGTCGAAATATAAATATGAAACGGAGAGAATGTATGTGAAGTTCCAGTGAGCATTACATGTGATGGAATCTTGAATTGCCAAAGGTTTATGGAAAATAGTAAAAGGCTTTGGGATTCCAAATTTATTGACGGCATCGCTCCATACTGATATGAAAATTCGAGCGTAATGTGGAAACGCTCGAAGATATGTTGAGAGAGCGGATGCACGAGATTTAAAAGCTACTGGGACAATTACATACTACTGATTAAATCAGTAAACGATAGTTACCAAGTTATATCGACTTGGCACCAAATGAGAAAAATGGATGACGAGCAATATGAATCGGCTATAATGCAAAAAGAGATGAAAGTGATAACTCCCAAGATGATAAGAAATTTTAGGGAGTATGAATATATGGTGGAAAAATGATATGTAATGGTATAAAAGGGTGATTCGGATGTTGAAAGTATGCTAGTAGTATTACTTAAAAAGATGATTGAGAGGACAGGAACCATAAGTATACGGAACCGTACCATCAAATAATTTAAGTTGAATTCGGAGGACCGAATTTCTTA
This sequence comes from Heritiera fomes, assembly GCA_032173925.1. Taxonomy (NCBI): domain Eukaryota; kingdom Viridiplantae; phylum Streptophyta; class Magnoliopsida; order Malvales; family Malvaceae; genus Heritiera; species Heritiera fomes. The sequence continues at coordinate 21,156,720 of JAPDPM010000002.1, forward strand.
AGGTGGGGAGGATGTGAAGACCGAGAATTTTCTAAATAAATATAAGGTATCCGGAAAAATTTAATTTGGACAAATTGAAATCCAAATTAAATAAGAAATAAAAAGGAAAATTAAATTGGAAATAAGAAATGAAGGAGGAAATTTAATTTGGATAAATGGAAATCCAAATTAAATAAGAAAATGGAGAAAATAATTTTGGATATTTGGAAATCCAAAACTTAATAAGAAATAAAAATAATTTTATATATTTATATAATGATATTATATAAATATATTTTGGATAAATATAAATATTATTTTGTGTTAAAAGTGTAAAAAGTATAAAAATATATATATATATATATATATATATTTTGATACAAAACATGTATTTAAAATACATATTATAAATAGTGTATCTATATATATATAATTATGGTTATAGGTATAATAATTATATATATTATAGTTGTTATTATTATATATAATAATAATATATATGTTATAAAAAAAAAAAGAAATGAAAATGTGGGAATCGGGAATACAACCCGATTCCCTCATCTCTTCTCTGTTTACAACAGAGAAGACAAATACCGGCAGCCGACCCCCTGTCGGCTTACCGGAGAAAGAGAGAGAGGAAGGGGGGGCGAGGTGAAGTCGCCGGCGAGTGAGGAAGCGAACGACGGCGGCTCGAGTCGGAAGGAGAAGAGAAAATCGAAAGAAAAACAGAAAAGAAAAAGAGAGAGGAGAAAAAGGAAAACGGCGGTGCCGGCCAATCCGAGCACCGCCACTCCAACGCCGACACTGGCGGAGGTAAAGGGAAGGAAAAGAGGTGACCGGCGGTGAAGGAGGAAGAGAAAGGAGGGAGAAAAGAGAAGGGAAAGAGGCCGAAACCCACGTCGCCAGATCCGGCACCGTCGCCGGTGATGGGGCGAAACCGAGGCCAGATCCGGAGTCCTCGCAACCTCGGCAAGCTGTTGGGTGGCCGAACCGCCGGAATGGGTGGCCGCCGGTGACCGAACCAGCCAGCAGAAGATTGAACCGGCGAAACCGGTCCGACCCGATCCGACCCGCCTGACCCGGTCAACCCGACCCGACCCGATTTGACCCGGTCAACCCGAACCCGACCCGACCCGGTTCAAAAAAAAAAAAAAAAAAAAGAGAAAGAAAGGAAAAAGAAGAAAAGAAAAGAAAAGAAAAGGAGAAAGAAAAGAAGAAAGAAGAAGAAGAAAGAAAGGAAAAAGAAAAAAAATGTGGTAAGGAAAATTTAAGTCTTTTTGCCATATGTCTATTGGATTTATTGGGAATTTTCGGATTATTTTCTAAATGAAAATATATGTTAATTTTTGAAATTGTAGTAAAACGGAAATGAGACGAATGGTGGAATTCGGCCAGGCTCGAAAAATCGGAAAGTGCGCTAAGCTTGGTGAATGGGTAAGATACTCTTATAAAGCCTTAGTAGCATTATATTGTATGTGGGATTTATAATCTTATATAATGCTCTGATGGAATGATTTTAATGGAATTGTGATTTTTTTATATAATGCATCGATTTAATTAATGTTAAAAATGCTAAGAGGGCCTACAATTGATGGTGGGGGTCTTAGTAAGAGGTAAAAATTGGTGAGAATCAACGGCTGTCAGTATAAATTGTGTTTCCTTGCAGGAGGTTTAGAGGAAATTAAGCCGTTATGCTGTCAAAATTTTCACAAAAATGTTTAAGGAAAAAATATTAAGTTCTCATCTAGATGGAATCCTGAAAGAATTATCGAAGATAAGCTTGAAAGGATCTTATTGTGTCATAGGAAAAATTGATTTTTTAAATGGTTGAAAAGGTTAATGGATGAGCACGATAATGTGAGGAATTTGGTTGTGAATCTTATAGAGTCGATAATTCGAGTTATTTAATATTGCAAGTTGACTATCGAGCAGAAATTGAGGTGGAATCTCGATAGTTGGAGTATTGATGGATGTAACGATGATTATATGATATTGCTTTGAAGAGAAGATCATAGTTGAAAAGCGATGATTATAGAATTGATAGATTAAAACAAATGGACCGTCTTTGTGGTATGATTGAGATAATGATCATAAGAAAGTAGATCGTGAAATCTTATGGACATTTTGATGTGTTATGACCTCGAAGCTAGAGGATTGTAAGTGTGGATAATGACCTATCTGGCAATATGACAATATAATCTTAATATACCATAAGGCTGAAATTGAGAAAAAAAAAATATAGCAATAAAATGAGATTTAGAGAATTTGGTACTTGATATATACTACATTATGGAATATCTTTGTCAATAGAATGGATTCGAATCAATGTTTGATTGTGGCATGTTAACTTTGAATGTGTAAAGCTAATGTTGGGAATTGATTTAATTAATGTGCAAAATAATGAAAGGGAGAATGAAAGCTTGAGGTAGCTTGTGATCTTTGATGGAAAAATATACTAGAATGATCCTAATAGTCTATGGATGTTATTGAAATGTATTTGAATAAACGTGCAAACATATGTACTGTGGATTTTAATGATGCCATTGGGGACTTGAAAGACGTGTGTAATTGTAGAATGAATGACGGATGACTTTCGTGTCATGATCATGTTTGAATAAGAAATTTAGGCTACTAAAGACACACCTTAGTCTGATGTCATAATATGCACAACAATAGATTGAATGAGTATTGAGATATATTTGGATATATTTAGAAAATCATTCATGCATGACATATGATCTCATGTTGTTTTAAAAGAAAAAGTGATATTTTAAAAAGAGATGAATCGAAATCTTTTAAGTGAAAGTAAATATTTGAAATGATTAGACAGCCACAGACCTTGATGTTTAATATCATTTTGACATTATTCATGATATGTACATATTGAACATGAGATTTAATTATGCATTGATTTGAGAAAAAACTCGGTTTTAAATGTTTTTTTTATGAGGGCTGTCTAAATGAATTCAAAATGATATATCAAAAGATTTCGATTTTTGAGACGACAGGTACCCTATTGAATGCCTGAGTGGCATATGCCTTTGTGGCACAGAGTATGTATTTATTGTGTGGTTCTGCCTGTGTGGCATGGAACCCCATTTATACATATATGATATGTACATGTAAATGTTGCCTGATGAGATCATTCCAGGCTATCCGACAATAGTCGTGGACACATTCCTCAGTTTCCAGTTGATCAGTGGGACTGGGACGATCTATGATCATAGATAGTGAACCCTTCGAGGGAAACTATCCCATTGATAGCTACAATGGGTTAGAGATGATATGATAATAGAATAGGGATTCATGCCTAGTCTCTTACTAAATGTTAAAGAATGTCTAGAGTACAATTTATTATATATTAAACTCTAGACATGATATGTTTTACAGTATACATGAAATGATTGAAATTGAATGATTGAAACATGGTTTATATTATGCATTATATGATTTGAGACTTTATATGTTTAAAACCATGTTTATTTGACATGACAGACGAAATGATGTACATGTGTTTTATACCACACATGATATGAATAGAGATTTCATATGTTTTAAAATGTGTTTTAAAACATATGTCAAATGATTCTAAATTACATGACTTTCGTACATGATTATGTACTACATGAAACATGATTTGAAATGAATGTTTTATACAAAACACAAATTTTATACGGTACATATTGAATCATGTGATGATAGCACACAGTGGTAACGATATTTCATCTAGACATGATATGATACATGAACATAAGATCGATATGAAGAGAATTGTGAACTTACACTATTGTGATCATGATTTCTCTATATGGAAAATGATATGAGGTGATAGATTACAAGAGTACGATTATGAAACATAAGGTGAATTGATATGATGCTTCAATTGGACAGGATGTACTCCGAGATAGAGGGAAATATAGACTAGTAGTATATGACATTCAATTGGGATACGACAGATGCGATGCACTATAGTGTAAGATCGAGAAGATTGAAAAAGTGATTATGATGATTTATTTAAAAGTATAAGTGATAGACAGATGACAAGAAATGAGATAATGATATGTTATCGATGAGAAAGGATTAACTGTAATTGCATCCTTGCAAGTTTTAAGCATTTGCGGTTAAGACAGTATAATCCTACTCTTGCATTTATATTAGTATCTTACTGAGCCGTGGTTTTGCTCACCCCACTAAATTCCATCTCTTTCAGATTATTGAAGTTAACATCTGCCATGTGAGCTGCTCAGTGGGCATCGGAGACGGTGTATGGACTTGGTACTAGTTTCCGGAGGTATATGGAACTTATAAAATACTTGTTTACATGTATGACTTTAATTGATGCACAGTACATATTTTGTTTAACAAGTCGGGATGTAACTAAGAACCGTTTCCGTGTTGTTTAATATTTAAATGGAATGACTATAAGCCACCTAGATAGTATAGTAACTACACTGACACCGAATACAAACCTTAAAATGAAAAAGAAAAATTTAGTCCATAAATTTGTAGACTAAGAAAAGTATGAGTATAAAGGAAAGTCGAGGCCTTCGGGTCGTGACAGTCAGCGGCCACTTGGACTCAGTTAGCCTCAAGCCTCAGCCTTGCCAATCTCATCTCAGGCCACCGCCCACAACTGCCTACCCACGCCGCCCATGGCCACGCCAATCGCAGTCACTCACGCCTGTGCGCCGCTACCAACAGCCTACCCACGCAGCCACGCCCACTGACTCTGCCTCAAGCGGCCCTCAACCTCACTCACCTTAACAGATCTGTCATGTTTCAATCTAGATCTACTAAGTTAAAAGGTTATAAATTTTAAATTTGCACTCATGTCTGGGACTGTGAGTTATAATCTGTTTGTGATCTCAGATCTGAATCTGATCTGTCAATGTGATTGATATGATTTTTTGTTGATTTTGATATGGTGAAGGCATGAAGCTAAGGTTTTTTGAGGCTAAGTTGATTTGGTTTTATGTCTGTGACTCTGTGTTGCCTGATCTGATAAGAATTTTTTTTATATTCTGTTTCCATTCCAACCGGAAAAAAAGGGGATAGCGGCGATAACGGACCGTTATCGCCGCTATCCGCCGTTAGGCCGTTTTATAACGGCCAATAGCGACCGTTACGATTGTGATTCTCAATCACAACCGTTTTTTCCATGATAGCGGTGGCGGCCGGAGCCGCTACCGCGAGATAGCGGCCGCTATTTAAAACACTGCTACTGATTACTTGAAGGAAAGAATGGCTTTTTGCATAGAAGGAATCGAAGAACACATAAAGACTAGAGAAATCGAGAAGAACCAAAATAGAATGCAGCTTCATAAGGCAATGTACTCAGCTGGAAGCAATTAATAAAAGGTGGTTTTGTTGTCATAATTTGATTAGCCATATTTTAATATTTTTATAAAATTTTGATATAATTTATTTAAGGTCTAAAAGCTCTCTAAAGTCACCATATTTACTCATGTTGCCACTGCACATTTTCTTTTCTGTTCCAGCCCAATTTTCCATTTAAAACTTTATTTATTTTAATTATTTCTTAAGCCAAATTATTGCTTATTTGGTCCATTTTGACCACTCCTTGAGAAAAACTAAATTGCCCTTGTATATCAACGAAATTTCGATTCTATCTCGACTTATTTCAACATTTAGAAAATTATTAATTTTTTTATTTAAAATTTGTAATTTCATACATGTACAGTACAAAATAACGAGTTCTCACATTTTCTCCCCACCTTAAGAAATTCGGTCTTCTGAATTTCACTCGAACCACTCACTGAAATAGCTTTGGGTACTTATCCTTCATCAAAGTCTCCAATTCCCATGTAGCCTCTTCTTCGAAGTGGTACTGCCAGAGCACTTTTACTAATGGAATTGTCTTGGATCGTAGTACTTTATCCTTTCGGTCCAAGATCTTGATAGGTCGTTCCACGTAACTCATATCTTCACGTATCTCTAACAGTTCATACTGAATTATGTGGGATGGATCTGGATGGTAATTCTGAAGCATAGAAACATGGAATACATTATGCACACCAGATAGCTCTGGTGGTAGTGCCAATCGATATGCCATGTTCCCAACTCAATCTATGACCTCGAATGGTCTAATGTAGCAAGGACTTAGTTTTCCTTTCCTGCCAAATCTCATAATACCTTTAGATAGGGAAACTTTCAAAAATACATAATCACCTGGTGAGAACTCAAGTGGTCGACGTCTCGTATCTGCATAACTCTTCTATCGACTTTGTGTTGTACGTAGTCTCTCATATATCAACTGTACATCTTGTGAAGCTCGCTCTACCAATTCAAGAGCTAATAACTTCCCATATCCCACTTCTTCCCAAGCAATTGGAGATCTACATCATCTACTATATAACGCCTCATATGGTGCCATGCCAATGCTAGTTTGATAACTATTATTATATGCAAACTCGGCTAACGACAAATGATCATCCCAAGAGCCTTTAAAGTCTAATACACACACCCGTAACATATCCTTGAGCATTTGTATCACATGCTCGGACTGTTCATTAGTCTGTGGATGAAAGACGTGCTAAAATTCAACCAGGATCCCATGGCCTCCTGAAATCTCTCCCAAAAATGAGATGTGAAACGGGAATCCCTATCTGACGTAATGCTCTCTGGAACTTCGTGTAGCCTCATTATTTCTCGTACATACAAATTGGTAAGGGCATTAAGAGGATCTGTAAACTTAATAGCTAAGAAGTGGGCAGACTTCATCAATCTATCAACTATCACCCAAATCGCATCATGCTGTCTCCAAGTCTTTGGTAAACCTATGATGAAGTCCATCGTGATGTGCTCCCACTTCCAAGTAGGAATTGGTAGAAGCTGTAATAATCCTATAGGCTTTTGATGCTCAATCTTCACCTACTGACACATGAGACATTTTGTCACAAACTCTGCGATGTCTCTCTTCATCTTAGGCTACCAATAAATCCTTCGTAAGTTTTGGTACATTTTAGTGCTGCCAGGATGCAGAGTGTACCTAGAGGTATATGCCTCAGTCAAAATTAAGTCTCTGAGTTGCTTATCATCGGGAATACAAATTCTACCTTGAAACCTCATAATCCCATTGGTGTCAATCTTGAAATTAGACTGTACTCCCACTTGTACTTGACTGACAACTGATATGCAATAGTCATCTGTTCTATGAGCTTTTTTAATCTGACCCATCAAGCCGGGCTCAATTCTAAAGCTAGCAGTAAATCCATAACTCCCAGAGGGTTCCACATTAATGCTGAGGCTCGGGAACTACTCAAATAGCTCATGTTCCCTAACCATCATATAAGACACCATCGTTACATGCTTTCGACTCAAAGCGTCCGCCACCACGTTTGCTTTCCCTGGGTGGTACAATATCTCGCAATCATAATCCTTGAGTAATTCCATCCATCTCCTTTGTCTCATATTAAGCTCACATTGCGAGAACAAATATTTCAGACTCTTATGGTCTGTGTATATTTGAAAAGTCTCACCATAGAGGTTATGTCGCCAAATCTTCAATGCAAACACTAGGCGGCCAGCTCCAAATCATGAGTCGGGTAATTCTTCTCATGCTCCTTAATTTGTCTGGACCCATATGCAATAACCCGACCATGCTGCATTAGTACACACCCTAATCCCTGAGCAGAGGCATCTGTATATACAACAAATCCACCCGATTCGCTGGAAAGGGCTAATACTAGAGCTGTCTTAAGTCTCCGTTTCAGTTCCTGGAAGCTACGCTCACATGCATCTGTCCACTCGAATTTCACATCCTTACACGTGAGTCGAGTCAATGGAGCAGCGAGTCTATAAAATTCCTCAACGAACTACTGATAATACCCGGCTAAACCAAGAAAACTCCGATCCCATCACTGTCTCGAGTCTCTTCCACTGCACTATGGCTTCTATCTTGGACAGATCTACTAACACCCTATCCTTTGAGACTACGTGACCCAAAAATAGAATGTGATCTAGCCAAAAATCACACTTACTAAGTTTGGCATAAAGCTTCCGGTCTCGAAGGGTTTGCAAAACTATACGAAGATGCTGCTCGTGCTCCGCCGGAGACGAATACACCAAGATATCATCAATGAACATGATCACGAACAGATCTAGGTAGGGCTTAAACACCTCGTTCATCAAGCCCATGAACGTGTGTCTGTATCGAGTCCAGAATGCTGTCTTAGGAACATCTGACTCTCGAATCTTAAGCTAATGATAACTTGATCAGAGATTTATCTTTGAAAATACCTGAGCACCCTTTAGCTGATCAAATAAATCATCAAGCCTGGGTAAGGGATATTTATTCTTAATGGTCATCTTATTTAACTTCCAGCAATCGATGAACAACCGCAAATTGCCATATTTCTTCTGGACAAATAATACCGGTGCACCCTATGCAGACAAGCTAGGACGTATAAATCCTTTATCTAACAATTCCTGGAGCTGCTTCTTAAGCTCCTTCAACTCCGATAGTGCCATACGATATAGGGGTTTACAAATAGGTTCTGTGCCGGGTACCAAGTCTATGGTGAACTCGATCTCTCGATCCGGCAGTAACCCAGGTAATTCCTTCAAGAATATGTCCGAAAAATCCCTGACCATAGGAATCTCTTGCAGCTCTAGACATCCCTTCTCTATATTTTCCCCACATGTTATAAAACCTTCAACACATCACATACACATTCACACAATTTAGTAAACATGTCACTTTTATTATTACATACCATAAAGCTTTACAATATATTTATCAGGCTTGGAGAAAGTCACAAACTTAGTGTAATGGTCTATAGTTACATGATTTGCAGCTAATCAATCCATACCCAATATCACATCAAAATCATACATCATTAACAAAATCAGGTTAGCCGTAGTTTCTTTCTCCCCTATCATTATCTTACAATCTCTATATAAAATATCAGTAGATTGTGATTCTTTAAAAGGACTATTTACATGAAGTGTATACCCTAATCACTCCAGCTCTACTGGGACTCTGTTAGAACAATCAAGAGATATGAATGAATGAATAGAACCATTATCGATTAATGCAAGTATGGTTATATCAAAAATGTAAATTTTACCTTTAATGACATCCGTAGATGCATCAGCAGTCTCCTGATCTAATGTGTACACTCGTCCTTAAGTCACAGGCTTCTTACCCTTCTTCGCTACTGTGGCCCGTCTAGGCTAAGAGGGTGTTGCTCTCTTCGATTCTGTCGGAGCTACTGGTGCCGAAGTCGGTGTCAGAAGTGGTAGGGCTGGAGTGGTAGATGCAGCAACCTCTGAGCATGGGGCAGTTTCTCACCAAATGTCTCACCTGCCTGCATCTAAAACAAGTCCCGGATGACATGTGGCAAGGTCGGGTACCATGTGACCGTCCACACCGCTCACATCTGGCCATGGTACCTCTCGAGGCAGAAGTAGGATGAGTAGTAGTGGGGGTTGCAGCAGTCAATCTTGTGGATCGCCCCTCGGAGATGTGAATACCGGAAGGTCTAGCTCTCGTGGACTACTCTCTACCAAATCTATCATCCACGCCCCTTTTTGCTTTACCTTTACCCTTAGCCTTACTCTTACCCACGGACTCAAGATAATACTGCTTAATATCCTGCTACAGAGCTAAGCACGCCGGACCACCTCATCATACGTCAAAATGTCAAAAGACGCCAACTTAGACTGAATGGACAATCTCAACCTAGCCTTAACTCTGTCAATCTTATGCTGCTCATCAATCTTAGTTAATGGATCAAACCTGCTAAGTGTAGTAAATCGAGACTCATACTGGTCCATTGACATGCTCCCCTAAATCAAATCCATTAACTCCTACTGAAGTTTCTTCTGTGTAGTATCAAGGATATATTGACGACGGAAAGCCTTCACAAAAATATCCCATGTAATCACAGGGTGCTGGGAGAATAATACCATTTGTACGGACTTCCACCAGTGTTCCACATCATCACTCATCTAGAACACCGCTAGTCCGACTCGCTCTGTATTAGAACACCTAAAAACCTTGAACAGTTTCTCTATCGCTATAATCTACTACTCCACCACCAATGGATCTCTATCACCTTTAAACTTCGGTGGATTTAGCTTAGTGAACTGCCGCACTAAAGTCACATCATAGTAATATTCTACGCCATGTGGCGGCTTTGCTAGTGGCAGTGGCACGGGTTGAACCGGTGGTATTGGCTGTAGTGCAGGAACAGGCGATACGGGAGGTGATGGAGGTGGTGCAACAGGTGGGACCACTGGAGTTGTAGATAGAGCGGTTGGAGCTGCGTGCTCTCTTTTTGCCCTGTCAGCAGCTCGATCAACATGATACATGGCGATAAAATCCGCCAACATACGCTCCATCCTAGACATCCGAGTATCCGGACTCTTGAGCTGCGGAGGGTGAGCCGGTCCTGGGGCGAGCTCCGGCCTAGGTTCTCGTGTCTGAGGCTTTGGAATCTGCTCCGCCCTACTTCGGCCTCGACCCCTATATGCACGAGTCACCCATCGTCCACTCATTTCTGCACTACAACCATGATTTATCGAATTTCGATTAGTGACCACCTATATATCCATACTCTACAATACTATTGCATCTAAAACCTATACCGCAAGTGCACGGGTCGCGACAAGTAATAAAGAGTAAGTAGAGTATCGTTCCCATGAGGATAAGTTAGAATTGCTATAGCTAAGTACTAAAATTGGTCATCCTAGGTTTATTCAAGCGAATTGAGTCTTCTTAAGTAGAATAAAATAAAACAAAATAAAACTAATTTGCAAATAATTAAAAAGCATGTAAATTAAAATGAAAATATTTAATTAGCAAAGAAACTAAAAATCATAAACATGCTCAAAAATTAAAATGCATAAAAAATAAAAATGAAAATTAATTGAAAAAGTAATATGCATAAAAAAAATAAAGATAAAAAATAAATACAAAATTAAATTGATGATATGAATTAAATTACCCAAGCATAATTTATAACTAAATACCTAAACTAATTCTACTTTAAAAAAAACTAATGAATTAATGAACTAATAAACTAATTAATATCTAAACTATTATAACATCAAATAATATATTCAAACTACCCAATTAATAAACTATGTAAAACGTTAAACTGATGAAACAATAAAGTCAGTAAAAAAAAAGAAAAACGTGGCCTTCATCATGCTTGCCCTTACAGCCACGCAGCAGTAGCCGTCCAAGCCAAATACCGCACATCTCTGCCATGAGTCCACCTGTTTTGCACCGCTCCACTGCACATCTCTACCGTGCTGCACGCAAGCCGCAAGCCCCAGCAGTAATTTACACGTCCAGTGCACCAAACCAAGCAGCGACCCACACCGCTTCATGCTTCATCGCTCCCTGCAGTTAGCGACTTAAGCAACACACACGTCCTTCAGTAGTCCAGCCCTTGCATGTCCCCCGTGGCAGCCCCCTTCAGGTTCTTCCTCAGGCAGAACAGATCACAGCAATGCAAATAAACGCAGCTAAGAAACCAGAATAAAAAGTATAAAAAATAAAATAAAATAAAACAGAGACTCAAAATCAAGTGTGGAGAACAGATTGCAGTTGGTGTAGAAAAGCAAAACTATGACCCAGAAAAGAAGAGAAATAAGGCAGGAAATAGGACATGATTCCGAATTTTAAAACTCAAAACTGAAAAGAAACAAAGCAGAACCAGCAATTACAATTTAAAGCTGAATTAATAGAAACAAAGTATAAGAAGAAGAAAACAGTTAAGTTTTGAAATGAAAAACGTGAATTTAAATTTAAACAATGAACTTTAATATCTCTAAACTAAATTGTTAAAACTTACATCTCTGAAAAGATAAAAATTGAAACAGAATTAAAATTAACAGAAAACAATTCCTAAACTATGGAAGTCTTGAAAGAGAAGAACAATAACAATATTGAAGAAATGCCGTAAGGTAGATGAAGAACTGCAATAAAGAATTGGGAAGACTCAGCTGCTGTCACCAACCTCCTCCCTCTTCTCTCTTGCGGCAGCTTCATTCCTTTTGTATAGGTTAGGGTCCTTCAAAAGGGCTTTGGCAAATAATTTTCATGGGCTGCCCTTTCCTTTGGGCTTCTAGAGGAAAATAAATCCATAAATGAGTATGACTTGGCTTGCATAAGAAAAGGTCAAAACATTAAAGTGGTTTTGGATTTGAAATGTTTTATGTTTATGGGTTTTAGTATTTGAGATGAGCATAAAAAATACTTAGGCTTTATGTGAGAATGGAATAAGTCTAAGTGGATTATGATATGGTAAGGGTTAAAGGTTTTTTAAAAAAGGTTTAGAAAATTGGTTTAGGTAAGGTTTATGGTGTAAAAATGATTTAGGGGCAAGGTGGGAGGAATAGGAATAGGAATAGGAATAGGAATAGGAATAGGAATAAGTTTTAAGATTTGGAAAAAACTAAGTCTATGGATTTTAGGGTTTAAACACTAAATCCAACCATTTTTCTTTGATTTTCTTGCCATTTTCTTGACTTCCTCATTATTTTTGAATTTCATACACATGAAAACAATTTAATTAAATTGGGAAGAAATTACAATAAAAATTCCAAAATTTAAACAAAATTGATGTAATAAAATACTCTAAAAGGTGAATATTTTAGAGGCTTATCAAATACTACGAGGATGTAATTACTTTACTTTTCCACTTTACTTTATCACTAAAATATCGACAGATATCGGGCTAATCTGCTCTGATACCATTAAATACTGTCACATCCTAAGTACACAATATTTTATACTTTTTATATAATTCCATCACACATGGACAGGTTGGGCTATCTGTGATATCTTATTTTTCCACATATAATTCATTAACACATGATATCCGTAATTAAATATAATTAACGGAAATGAATATTCAAAAATTTACATTGTATCCATACTGACATCCCCTAATTTATTACAATATTGTAGTACTGTAAATTAAAAGTCTAAACATATAAAATAAAATAATTATACCTCCAAGGTCTATGAGCGCTACTTCGAGGTGCTAAATATACAACCTCAAATCCTCGGATAATATACCTCGAATGGTCATTGCAAAATATCTGGGGAGATAAAATATTGGAGTAAGCAAAACCATGGCTCAGCAAGAGATTTGTATGTAAATCTAGATACCTCGAAAACTACATACAGTAAAACCTTTAATTCACAACCCTAATTTGGGTACACTATAAAGGAAGTAAGAATATAATCAGCTGGAAAATCCAGATGGAGCATGGAAGGTATTTTGAAATACCTGTCTTGTCCCGAAAATCCAGAGCGACTATAGGGAGTAGGATTTCATTTTAAAATCAAACTCACTAAATTATTTACAGCATATATAAAATATCACATGTTTAAATATAAAAATTTATTGTAAAAACATGTGAGGAATACTTGGAATTTATTATGATTTCTCACTATTGAAATCATTCACTTGGATCACATGTACACATGTAGCAGTAAAATACACTGTTCATAAATGTCACAAATCAGTGATAAAATAGCATAGAGAACAGTATAATTTCAATTCTCATCAAAATAAATCATAACACATGGAATAATAATGGAGACCAGGCAACACCCTGATAATATCATGCTATAAGTCCTGAAAGGAATAGGGTACACTTGAGATTCTTGTAGGGACAATAAATATTCATAAAGATCTATGGCCATAGTTTGTTGTAATAACCGAAAAAATTCTTACTATATTAAATTAATTGTTTATTATTTAGCACAATTTTATAACTAATAAAAATAAATTTAAATAATTACATAGGGGCATGTAGAAGCGTGGACCTCTCGACACAACTTAATTAGTCCCGGAGATAAGAGATCTTGTCTACTTCGAGCTTGGGTGAGACAAGCTATAGCAAGCCTATGAATTTTGGTTAGACCTTGTGTAAATCAACTAAGTTCATAAAGTTGATTTAATGTAGCTTAATTAGTTAAATTCGAAAATAATAGAATTATTTAATCTGAGTGTGAGTCTTGGGTGTAGTTACAGATTATATATCATATATATATAATAATAATAAGTATTGTATACACATATATAATAAAACAAAACAAATAAAATAAAATACTACAACCAAGTACCTACATAATATAAAATATACTTATATATAATATAGGAATAATATAATAATGGTAAAAGGATGAAACTGATTGGCTCTTTAAAGAAGCCAATCGGCTTCCTTGCTTTAGCCATTCACGTGGGAACCAAGAGAATTAAAACAAAACAAAAGTGTAAACAAAAGAAAAGAGAGAAAGCAGATCTGGAAAGTGAATGGGAAAGAAACAGAAGGAGTGACGAGAGTGAAAGAAAATTGGAGAGATTGGAGCTTTAGCTCTTGACGGAAACAGAAACAAGGTCACACTTCAGCCCAAAGAATGGAGACAGCAAGTGCCCTCTCGGCTGAAGCATTTAGGGATTAAATCGAGATGAGAAGGAAAGAACGACAGCATTCACAACAGAGGAACTATTCTCTCGCAAGATTGAGACAGAAAAACTGAAAGGAAAGCTGGAGGATGAGAACGTGGGCTGGTGCGTGAAAGAAGGAGGCGTATGTGGTGTCATTTTAGATTAAGAACAGATCTACAAGAAAGGCACTAAAATAGGGTACTCCTTACTGCTACTGGACTGAAGGAGAGTGGCTTGAAACGGTGGGAAGCTGAGTGGGTAAACTAAAATAAAAAGGGACAAAGGCCAGTGAGTACACACAGCACAAGTTCGAAGGGACAACAACAAGCCTCTTGTTGTCCTTCACCACTAGCCAAATTAAGGAAGGCCACAGTGATTCTCGACCGTAAGAAGGGACAGCTGCTAAACAAGTGAGGGAAAATGGCAACAAAAATAGAAAGACAATAAACAAAAGGGAAGAGGGATCCCGACAGTGGTAAGGGTAAGAGTTAATATTAAATTATGCTTTTAAATAATAGATGTAGAGTGATGAGTAAAGGTAAATATTTTTGGGTGTAGGTTTAAGTGATAATTGAAAATTCAAGAAGGATAAAGCCAAAAGGAAAATTTTGGCAGCCAAAGAAGAAGTTTTAAGGTAATGATCTTATGAAAGAAGTTAGACTATAAAATTTCCTAAGTGAATAAATAATATAAATTTTTATATTTTGTGTGCTTTAATGTAGGAGGAAATTTTATGAGATAGATGATGATGTTCAATACCCTAAACTAAAGGCTAAAGTAAAGAAAATCAAAGAAGTATTAGAAAGTTCAAGGTGTACAAGGGTGCGACACCAACATTTGTGTGGTACACATTAGGTAAGGGAATTTACGGTAAACGTTTATTAGTCTGCTATGTTGTGTATGTCCAAAATTCTGTTATTTAATACTTATTGATTTGAAATGCATTCTTGGTTGAATTTCATATGTATCGAACTGAGTTGAAGTACAAATGGTTTTGAATTTGAACTGTGTTGAATTTGTGGATAAAAATATTGTTGGTTGGCGTTTTATGCAGGTTGTTTGTTGTGGATTATGATGCTGGGTAGTGTCCTACCTATGCCGTCATAATGCCGAAATTTCGTTAGAAATTATTAAATAGATTTTTGGCATCGATTTAAATTCTATAATGTATTTAAAACCTCATATACCTCAAGCACCATTACTAGTGATCGAGATACTGTCTTTTTAAAATATGTTTTGTACAATGAGGTTATCAAAATGTGAGGGTTTAATACGAATTGTGCCTCCCATACTCAAGATACATTATAAAAGCATTCTTGCATGAATTTTGGCATAAGAGACAAGGGATGCTTGGAAGTTGCCTGTGTGGCACTTAACTCGCCTGTGTGGCATAGATGAGCCTATGTGGCACTCGCCTGTGTGACGTTTATTAAGCCTGTGTGGCACCCGCCTGTGTGGCGTTTAAATTATGCCTATGTGGCATTTAGTAAGCCTGTGTGGCAATTAACGTAAAATATCCTGGATTGCTTTGTGATCTTCCAGGTCCTGGATTGCTTTGTGATCTTCCAGGTGTCCGACAAATAGTCGTGACTTGTACCTCAGCTACTAGATGATCACTGGTGCTGGGATGATTCATGATCATGGATAGAATCTTGGTTCGGAACGGTAACCACTGCTAGCTACAGTGGACACTTTCATAGAAAGCTTTTGGTTATTTCCAAAGATCCCGGTTATATTACGGTACCTTATCAAAGAAATCCTGTCTCTTGGAAATATTTTGATTGTGTATTTCGATTTTATAAATGCGTGAGTGCAAGTGTTTTTATAGCTTATAGAACAACGATTTGTCAACTTGCATTTTTCCGTAAGACACACTTAAGCATGAGTTTTGACGCACTTATTCACGCATACACATGCACAAACGTAGTAGAACATCTAATATCACTTAGCGTATGTTTTCTTACTGGGCTTTCCCCAAAGCTCACCCCCCTCCACCTCAGATTATTTCAGGTAGACTCGGCACGAGCGTGGTGCATCGAGAGTCTTTTTGTCGAGCCGCAGAAAGCTATAAATTGAGCCGAGGTATAATCTTTTGTTCTTTTGTTTATATCCCAGACTAAATTCTTTTGTGTACACAGTGTATAGGAGTCGGGATGTAAGTACTAGGTGATATCGAGTCTGTAAACACAGTGTGATCGTAATTAAGTTGTAATCTCGATATGTTTATATATTGAATCACATGGATGTCTAGTATTTTAGAAGTTACATGGAGATTTGAAATTTCTACAGGTTGAGACAATGATGTACATTAGTATGGGGATGGATACTAGACTAAAATAGGGGTGGAGATTTTCAGTTTCGTTTTCGACATGTCTTACGAGAAGACTATAATGGGACCTTAGACAACTAGTCTTAAACAAATATAAGAGTAGGACTACTCATTAGGTATTTAGCTACACTGAGCAAGAGACAAACATAGGAAGTGAAAGAAAAAGTTAGCCCGAAAAATCCGGCTTCCGAGGGCGTTACAGATTGGTATCAGAGCATAGTTTGTCTAGCCTCGTGTCAGTGTAGATAGTCTAGAACTAGTCTTACATCCCATATAACTGTGTGCGTCTGGATATAAACTGTGAATGATGCTTTGACACGATATTAGCATTTGTTTTTCGATTAGAGTACTAAACATGTTTATCCTATTTAGGTATATCTAAAATGAAAGGACGGTATAGAAGCGTGAGGAGAGTTGGGAGGAGACAAGAGGAGCAGGCTCCCGAAACACCGATTCCAGAGCCACCGCCACCTCCTCCTCCTCAGCCAGAAAATGATGGAGAGCGTATTGCTCGGGTTGAAAGGAACTTAGACACCATGTTCCGAAACATGGATGCCATGTCTACCATGTTCACTCAGTTCATGGCGAGGTTTAATCAGGATCGGGTGGTGCCACCCTTGGCCCCAACAGTACCACCACCTCCTCCGTCAGCTGTATCTCCTCAAGCACCTCCGCCACCACCATCGAGCACTCAAGTACCTCCGCCACCACAAGTGGGTATCCCACAACCACAATCTGAGCCTCCACAGCCACCAGCATCATCTTCTTCTACTGGGGACATAGTTAAGAAGAATATGGAGCTCCTCAAACAATTTCAGAAAATGAGTCCCCCGGTATTCAAGGGAGTAAGGGATCCAGTGCAAGCAGAGGAATGGATCCTACAAATGGAGAAGTCATTTAAGTTTATGGGCTGTAGTAGTACAGAAAGGGTGTCCTTAGCCACTTTTATGTTGCAATCGGATGCTGAACATTGGTGGACATCCACTGAGAAAATATTGAGTGCACAACACTCTGAGATTACATGGGAAGTCTTCCTACAGTACTTCCAAAATCAGTATATTCCCGAGACAGCCCAAAGGAAGAGGCAAACAGAATTTTTAAGCTTGACTCAAGGGAGTATGACGGTGGACCAATATGAGGCCAAGTTCACGGCCCTCTCTCGATATGATATTGACATCTCCCGTAATGAGACTAAAAAGACTTTAAAGTTTATTACGGGATTGAGACCGTCCATCCGGAGTCGATTGGCAGTATTGGACATCACAACTTACCCGGAGGCCCTAAGGAAGGCCCAACTAGCGGAGCATGATATAGAACTCACACAGAATGAGTATGGCTCCAAGGGAAAGAACTATGGAAGGAGTCAAGGGAAGAGGCCAGACATGGGGCAACATAAGCCTAATCAAACTCCCTTTAAGAGACAGAGGTTTCCTGACACTCGACAACAGCCTATGAGATTCACACCATTCCATGCCACACCAAAAGCTCAGACTTGTGGAGTATGTGGTAAGTTTCATGGGAACAAGCCCTGTTACATGGTCCCTCGGGCTTGTTATCACTGCGGGAAATATGGGCACATGATAAAGGATTGCCCGACACTTACTACCACACCTTCAGCTTCACCGAAACCAGTTGAAGGACAAAGTAGTCAACAAAAGAAGGTCACAGACAAGGGAAAGAAACCAGTGACACAGGGGCGAGTCTTTGCCTTAGACCAGGAAGCAGCTGACGCTTCCACTAATGTGATCAAGGGTAAACTTCTAATCCATGACTTAGAAGCATTCGTTTTAATTGATTCAGGTTCCACGCATTCATTCATATCACCTGCATTTGCTAAGAGACTACATATAGAGCCTGAACACTTAGACTACGTATTGTGTGTTAGTACTCCTATGAAAGAGTCACAAACAACCGACCTAGTATATAAAAATTACAAAGTTAAGGTGGGAGGTAGGAATTTAATAGCAGACTTAATCATGTTGAACATGTTAGACTTTGATGTTATTTAGGCATGGATTGGTTGACAGCTAACCGTGCCAATGTAGACTGCTATAAAAAGATTGTAACCTTCTCCCTACCTAAACCACTTGTAATACATTTTGGAGGTAGGAAATGAAATATAATTAATATCTTTTGTGAATCTTACTTGTGGAAATGTTATTCTTGTGAAGGCTATTTAGCATTCGTTGAAGATACGAATAAGGACCATCCGACATTGTCTGCAATTCCCATTGTGAGAGACTTTCCAGATGTCTTTCCGGATGACCTACCAGGGTTACCCCCAGAAAGAGAAACTAAGTTCGCCATTGACCTTTTTTCCTGGCACTCAGTCAATCTCCAAGCCTCCGTATAGAATGGCGTTGGTAGAGTTAGAGGAGTTGAAGACTCAGCTTCAGGAACTTTTAGACAAGGGGTTTATACGCCCCAGCGTGTCTCCGTGGGGTGCTCCGGTACTATTTGTGAAGAAGAAGGATGGAAGTATGAGGTTATGTGTGGATTATCGGCTATTAAACAAGGCCACTATAAAGAACAAGTACCCGCTACCTAGAATAGATGACTTATTTGATCAGTTGCGAGGTGCAGAGGTATTTTCCAAGATTGACTTGAGATCGGGATACCATCAGTTGAGGATCAGAAGTCAAGATATCCCGAAAACAGCCTTTAGGACACGTTACGGCCACTATGAATTCTTAGTGATGCCATTTGGTTTAACAAACGCACCCGCAGCATTTATGAGTTTGATGAATGAAGTCTTTAAGCCATTTTTGGACAAGTTTGTGATAGTGTTCATCGGCGACATCCTAGTATATTCCAAGTCTCATGATGAGCATGCTCAACACTTACAGATCGTTTTGCAGACACTTAGAGAAAAGAAGTTGTATGCCAAGTTTAGTAAGTGTGAATTTTGGCTAGAGCAGATTTCCTTCTTAGGTCATATTGTGACAAAGGATGGAGTATCCGTAGACCCGTCCAAGGTTGAGGCCGTGGTTAATTGGGAAAGGCCAAAGACCGTCATAGAGATCCGAAGTTTCTTGGGTTTAGCGGGGTACTACAGGAGATTTGTTGAAGGATTCTCTAAGATAGCAGCTCCATTAACACGACTTACACGCAAGGAGGTCAAGTTCCAATGGACTGATACGTGTGAGCGTAGTTTTCAGGAGTTGAAGCAGAAGTTGACCACAGCACCAGTCCTAGTTATCCCGAGTGGATCGGGAGGTTTTACGGTGTATAGTGATGCATCCATTCAGGGTCTAGGGTGTGTACTAATGCAAAATGGCAAAGTAGTAGCTTATGGTTCTAGACAGCTTAAGGACCATGAAAAGAATTACCCTACTCATGATCTTGAGTTGGTGGCCATAGTGTTTGCATTGAAGATTTGGAGCCACTATCTTTATGGAGAAAAGTTTCAAATATTCACAGATCATAAAAGTCTCAAATACTTGTTCTCTCAAAAGGAGTTAAACATGAGACAACGGAGATGGATGGAATTGTTGAAAGACTATGATTGTGAAATTTTGTACCATCCTGGTAAGGCGAACAAGGTGGCTGATGCTTTGAGTCGGAAGAACATGGGCTTGGTTTCATACATGATGGTCAAGGAATGGGATTTGATGAGACAGTTTTCCGAGCTGAGTGTGAGTGTAAAGCCTTCTGAAGGTTTTCTAATTGCTAGTCTAAGAATAGAACCGAGTATAGTGGAGCAGCTCAGACGAGCACAGAGAGAAGATTCTAGATTAGTGGAGATGATTAATCAAGCTGAACAAAATGAAAATTCGGAGTATAAAGTAGGCGAAGAAGGACTACTAAGGTTTAGAGGCCGAATATGTGTCCCTAGTGATGATAACTTGAAGAAGCAGATTTTGGATGAAGCTCACAGTTCTAAGTACACCATGCATCCGGGGAGTACAAAGATGTATCAGAATTTATGCCAAGTGTATTAGTGGTCAGGGATGAAGAAAGATATAGCTGAGTTTGTATCAAGGTGCTTAGTTTGTCAGCAAGTGAAGGTTGAACACCAAAGGCCAGCAGGATTACTTAAGCCGTTGGAAATTCCAACATGGAAGTGGGAACATGTCACCATGGATTTCATCATGGGATTGCCGAGAACTAGAAGGAATCATGATGCAATTTGGGTGATAGTAGATTGATTAACTAAGTCGGCCCATTTTCTTGCCATGAAATCTACTGATCCCTTAAGTGCATTGGCAGACCTTTATGTGAGAGAAATAGTTCGATTACATGGTGTCCCGGCGAGTATTACTTCAGATAGAGACTCCAAATTTACGTCTCGATTTTGGGAACGCTTTCAAGAAGCTTTGGGGTCACAACTCAATTTCAGTACTGCCTTCCATCCTCATACCGATGGACAATCTGAGAGGACTATACAGACTCTGGAAGATATGTTGAGAGCATGTACTATTGATTTTAAAGGTTCATGGGATGACCACTTACCCTTAGCCGAATTTGCCTACAACAATAGTTACCATGCTAGTATTGGAATGGCGCCATATGAGGCCTTGTATGGACGGAGATGTCGATCTCTAATCGGTTGGGAAGAAGTGGGTGATAGAAAGTTGTTTACTCCTGAACTTGTTGAGCGAGCTTCAGAAGATGTTAGACTAATATGTGAGAGACTTCGAACAGCTCAAAGCAGACAAAAGAGTTACGCGGACACTCGGAGGAGAGAATTGGAATTTGAAGTGGGGGATAGTGTCTTCTTGAAGGTCTCTCCATCAAAGGGTATCATGAGGTTTGGCACGAAAGGAAAGTTAAGTCCTCGATTTATTGGTCCATTCGAGATTTTAGAGAGGGTTGGAGACGTTGCATATCGATTAGCCTTACCGCCACAACTATCGAGTGTGCATAATGTCTTCCACATATCCATGTTAAGGAAATACTATCCGAATCCCTCTCACGTGATAGCATATGAACCACTTGAGATTAGAGAGGACTTAAGTTATGTAGAGAGGCCAATCAGAATTGTAGATAAAAAGGAGAAAGTGTTGAGATCAAGGACTATTCCTTTGGTAAAGGTTCTTTGGCAGCATCACTCATATGAAGAAGCTACTTGGGAACTTGAGAGCTTAATAAAAGAGAAATACCCCCACCTATTCCAACCCGACATGGAAAATTTGGGGGACCAAATTTCTTAAGGTGGGTAGAATGTAATAACCGAAAAAATTCTTACTATATTAAATTAATTGTTTATTATTTAGCACAATTTTATAACTAATAAAAATAAATTTAAATAATTACATAGGGGCATGTAGAAGCGTGGACCTCTCGACACAACTTAATTAGTCCCGGAGATAAGAGATCTTGTCTACTTCGAGCTTGGGTGAGACAAGCTACAGCAAGCCTATGCATTTTGGTTAGACCTTGTGTAAATCAACTAAGTTCATAAAGTTGATTTAATGTAGTTTAATTAGTTAAATTCGGAAATAATAGAATTATTTAATCTGAGTGTGAGTCTTGGGTGTAGTTACAGATTATATATCATATATATATAATAATAATAAGTATTGTATACACATATATAATAAAACAAAACAAATAAAATAAAATACTACAACCAAGTACCTACATAATATAAAATATACTTATATATAATATAGGAATAATATAATAATGGTAAAAGGATGAAACTGATTGGCTCTTTAAAGAAGCCAATCGGCTTCCTTGCTTTACCCATTCACGTGGGAACCAAGAGAATTAAAACAAAACAAAAGTGTAAACAAAAGAAAAGAGAGAAAGCAGATCTGGAAAGTGAATGGGAAAGAAACAGAAGGAGTGACGAGAGTGAAAGAAAATTGGAGAGATTGGAGCTTTAGCTCTTGACGGAAACAGAAACAAGGTCACACTTCAGCCCAAAGAATGGAGACAGCAAGTGCCCTCTCAGCTGAAGCATTTAGGGATTAAATCGAGATGAGAAGGAAAGAACGACAGCATTCACAACAGAGGAACTATTCTCTCGCAAGATTGAGACAGAAAAACTGAAAGGAAAGCTGGAGGATGAGAACGTGGGCTGGTGCGTGAAAGAAGGAGGCGTATGTGGTGTCATTTTAGATTAAGAACAGATCTACAAGAAAGGCACTAAAACAGGGTACTCCTTACTGCTACTGGACTGAAGGAGAGTGGCTTGAAACGGTGGGAAGCTGAGTGGGTAAACTAAAATAAAAAGGGACAAAGGCCAGTGAGTACACACAGCACAAGTTCGAAGGGACAACAACAAGCCTCTTGTTGTCCTTCACCACTAGCCAAATTAAGGAAGGCCACAGTGATTCTCGACCGTAAGAAGGGACAGCTGCTAAACAAGTGAGGGAAAATGGCAACAAAAATAGAAAGACAATAAACAAAAGGGAAGAGGGATCCCGACAGTGGTAAGGGTAAGAGTTAATATTAAATTATGCTTTTAAATAATAGATGTAGAGTGATGAGTAAAGGTAAATATTTTTGGGTGTAGGTTTAAGTGATAATTGAAAATTCAAGAAGGATAAAGCCAAAAGGAAAATTTTGGCAGCCAAAGAAGAAGTTTTAAGGTAATGATCTTATGAAAGAAGTTAGACTATAAAATTTCCTAAGTGAATAAATAATATAAATTTTTATATTTTGTGTGCTTTAATGTAGGAGGAAATTTTATGAGATAGATGATGATGTTCAATACCCTAAACTAAAGGCTAAAGTAAAGAAAATCAAAGAAGTATTAGAAAGTTCAAGGTGTACAAGGGTGCGACACCAACATTTGTGTGGTACACATTAGGTAAGGGAATTTACGGTAAACGTTTATTAGTCTGCTATGTTGTGTATGTCCAAAATTCTGTTATTTAATACTTATTGATTTGAAATGCATTCTTGGTTGAATTTCATATGTATCGAACTGAGTTGAAGTACAAATGGTTTTGAATTTGAACTGTGTTGAATTTGTGGATAAAAATATTGTTGGTTGGCGTTTTATGCAGGTTGTTTGTTGTGGATTATGATGCTGGGTAGTGTCCTACATATGCCGTCATAATGCCGAAATTTCGTTAGAAATTATTAAATAGATTTTTGGCATCGATTTAAATTCTATAATGTATTTAAAACCTCATATACCTCAAGCACCATTACTAGTGATCGAGATACTGTCTTTTTAAAATATGTTTTGTACAATGAGGTTATCAAAATGTGAGGGTTTAATACGAATTGTGCCTCCCATACTCAAGATACATTATAAAAGCATTCTTGCATGAATTTTGGCATAAGAGACAAGGGATGCTTGGAAGTTGCCTGTGTGGCACTTAACTCGCCTGTGTGGCATAGATGAGCCTATGTGGCACTCGCCTGTGTGGCGTTTATTAAGCCTGTGTGGCACTCGCCTGTGTGGCGTTTAAATTATGCCTATGTGGCATTTAGTAAGCCTGTGTGGCAATTAACGTAAAATATCCTGGATTGCTTTGTGATCTTCCAGGTCCTGGATTGCTTTGTGATCTTCCAGGTGTCCGACAAATAGTCGTGACTTGTACCTCAGCTACTAGATGATCACTGGTGCTGGGATGATTCATGATCATGGATAGAATCTTGGTTCGGAACGGTAACCACTGCTAGCTACAGTGGACGCTTTCATAGAAAGCTTTTGGTTATTTCCAAAGATCCCGGTTATATTACGGTACCTTATCAAAGAAATCCTGTCTCTTGGAAATATTTTGATTGTGTATTTCGATTTTATAAATGCGTGAGTGCAAGTGTTTTTATAGCTTATAGAACAACGATTTGTCAACTTGCATTTTTCCGTAAGACACACTTAAGCATGAGTTTTGACGCACTTATTCACGCATACACATGCACAAACGTAGTAGAACATCTAATATCACTTAGCGTATGTTTTCTTACTGGGCTTTCCCCAAAGCTCACCCCCCTCCACCTCAGATTATTTCAGGTAGACTCGGCACGAGCGTGGTGCATCGAGAGTCTTTTTGTCGAGCCGCAGAAAGCTATAAATTGAGCCGAGGTATAATCTTTTGTTCTTTTGTTTATATCCCAGACTAAATTCTTTTGTGTACACAGTGTATAGGAGTCGGGATGTAAGTACTAGGTGATATTGAGTCTGTAAACACAGTGTGATCGTAATTAAGTTGTAATCTCGATATGTTTATATATTGAATCACATGGATGTCTAGTATTTTAGAAGTTACATGGAGATTTGAAATTTCTACAGGTTGAGACAATGATGTACATTAGTATGGGGATGGATACTAGACTAAAATAGGGGTGGAGATTTTCAGTTTCGTTTTCGACATGTCTTACGAGAAGACTATAATGGGACCTTAGACAACTAGTCTTAAACAAATATAAGAGTAGGACTACTCATTAGGTATTTAGCTACACTGAGCGAGAGACAAACATAGGAAGTGAAAGAAAAAGTTAGCCCGAAAAATCCGGCTTCCGAGGGCGTTACATTTGTAGATGTCCTCGGTCGTGCACTAAGCGAGTGACAACCGTGACGCTGAAGATGGGTCAATATCAACAACACAACACATGAGAGGGTACATATGAACACTTGAGCATGATATGGGGCTTAGCCATCTCAAAACACTTTTCACGGTGATAAAACCTTTATTGAAAATCAATACACATAATAAAGTTTCATTAATTCCACAAAGGAAAATATAAATATTTTCAAATAGTGAATATTAGTTTAAATCAATTTTAAAATATTCACTATTTATTATTGCACATCACTAACCACACAATTCACTGTGAAACACATGAAATAAATTTTCGGTAGTAAAACCATCACCAGAATCGGTGTCAAGAATATTTCATATATATTTTTCCGTATATCAACCCTTTATGAAAAATGTTTAATTCCACAATTTTGAGGCTAGGATTATATTAACAATACCCTCAAATTATTTTCTAATAGTATTAGAAATATTTTTAGTAATTTTGACAGCATAACTATCGTCCGGGCCCTAGCCCCCTTGCATGTACAAACACAGTGCACTAGCCAAAAGCCACAGTCTTTCATGCTATTTCGAAGCAAAACTATATTTCATAATTCATATAAAAATTCATAACATTTGAATAATGCATCCGGATATCCCTACAAATCTACACACGCATCTCTTACCTAGGTATTATGATCGTACTATCTCGTGCACCATGCGAGCGTCGATTTTCTGACTGCAATTTAATTTACCAAAATCATTAACTTAATTATCCTTACATTTCTAAGCTATGACTTATATCAATATTTAAATGTAAGTAATTCCTCATAGTTAAAAATGGCTATTCCTCATGCCATTCTTCCTCTTTTCCCATTATGGCCTAATGGCCTTTATCTACTTAAATTTTTATTGTTTCAATTCTGTGTCAATGTATTGAATATATAAGCTGCTACCTTATTTGCATTTTCCACCATTAAGGCAAAAATGCAATATTTTATTTTCCTCCTTTCTATAATCGGCAGCCCATATATTGTCTATCCTTGTGTTTTAGTTTCTTATATTCTATGGTTATATTTTCTCATCACTAGCCCTTATTGTGAACTATTTTTTTTTTTGACCATTTAGCACAATTTTAGCCTTGTATTCTCCCTCTTTCCACGCCAAAATCAGCCATTTTATTGACTTTCATGCCACCTCCATTAAATCAATCAACAACAATTCATCAACCAAATTTTCCATTCGGTTTTCGGCTTGTATGACCTATTCGGTCCAGTCCTTTTTGTTCTATTTTCACACCATCACAACACCACGTTGAATCCTCTTTGAACCTTCATGGCTAACCATTCATTAAAATCATTTCACACTAGGTAACTTCTATTTCCTATTTCGGTTCAGCCAACTTTTGTTTATTTTTTTGTTTTGGTTTTGTCAGCCTTCACGTGGGGTTTTGTTCAGCCTCTATTTTTTACTTTACATCTTTTAAACACTATACTTACTCTTAAGTTTTCAACACCAGCTGACAGTAGGGTTCTCTATTATATGTATATAATTTTTATCCCATGTTTCTTCTTGGTTTTACAGGTCAGCCATGCCACACACAACAACTACACAACCAAACTTTTCTGCTTCATCTATTCACGTCACACATGCAGCCAACATTTCAGCTTTATTTCCTCAAGATTCTATTGCCTAAACAACTATCCAGATTACACTTCAAC
This sequence comes from Heritiera fomes, assembly GCA_032173925.1. Taxonomy (NCBI): domain Eukaryota; kingdom Viridiplantae; phylum Streptophyta; class Magnoliopsida; order Malvales; family Malvaceae; genus Heritiera; species Heritiera fomes. Next base: position 21,183,607 of record JAPDPM010000002.1, read on the forward strand.
CAGTGTTCTTCAAAATAACAATCATCCATAATTTCAACCTATTCAATTTAACCATGTACAAGCTACAAAGATAGAAAACTAAGGTTGATAGTTACCTTTTTAAAGGACGTTACTGATTGAAGCAGAACGGGTTTGTTTGCTGGTTTCTTGCATATTTTGGCTGAGTTTTGGAGAGGTTTGGAAAGCCTTTTTAGTTAGAAATAGCTTTTATCAAAAGGGCGTACTGATTACATGAAGGAAAGAGGGGCCTTTTGCGTAGAAGGAATCGAAGAACACATGAAGACTGGAGAAATCAGGAAGAATCGAAACAGAATGTAGCTTCATAAGGAGGTGCACTCAGTTGGAAGCAATTAATAAAAGTTGGTTTTGTTGCCATAATTTGATTGGCATATTTTAATATTTTTTTATAAAAGTCTGATTAATTTATTTAAGGTCTAAAAGCCCTCTAAAGTCACCATATTTACTTATGTTGCCACTGCACATTTTCTTTTCTATTCCAGCCCATTTTTCCATTTAAAACTTTATTTATTTTAATTACTTCTTAAGCCAAATTATGGCTTATTTGGTCCATTTTGACCACTCCTTGAGAAAAACTAATTTTGCCCTTGTATAGGTTCAAAATTTTGATTCTATCCCGACTTATTTCAACATTTAGAAAAATATTATTTTTTTAATTTAAAATTTGTAATTTCGTACATGTACAATATAAAACGACGAGTTCTCACATTCTTTCGACTGTAAGGATTTATCATATATTCACAAATATAACTTGGAATCACTATAAACAAATACCCAAATATTAGTTCATCAAACACCATGTAAGCATATAATCAAATTTTATAAATCACTTGCATATATACTTAAGTAAATCAAATACTTGCTCATGCAGTTAAATTATTTGAAATTACTAATGCAATGAGGTTTCAATAAACCAAAGAGACGGTTAACATCTAATAGAATCATACACCACATATATCCCGTAGGGGATGCACATATAAAGTGGCGTGCCTAAGTATGGGCCAAGGCTTCCCCTAAGCCAAGCACATATAAGAGACAAATGGCCATCGTTGATTATCCGTAGTGAACACTAGTCAGGTGACAACTATGGTGATGAGGACTTGACTAAGGTCCCACAACCAAATACAAATAATTCATCTATGGACATAAGTATGCATGATCACTACAGGAGCCAACAATCTCAAAACATTTATTATTAAAACTACTTTTTAAAAATCATAAATACTCTTTAACATTTTGAGGTATTCTAATGGAAATTCAAATACAATTAAACAAAAAATAGTTTTAAATCAAAAGTTTCATAAAGGGCAGTTGACTTCTCTTTTAGGGCAGTTGACTTCTCTTTTAGGGCAGTCGACTGCCATGATATTTATCAGTTTAATGAATTTATTTTTTTTTAAAATTTAGAATATTTGAGATTCGAATGCAAGAAGGGCAGTCAACTGGTGCTCAAACAAAATGCTTTCTGAAAAATGTAGTCAATTGGCGTGCAAACAGAATGCTTTTGGAAAAATGGCAGTCGACTATTATACAGGGTAGTCGACTACTTTAAGTTGGCTTCGAAAATAAGTACATCACGATTGTTTCTAGGTAGTCAACTGCCTTTTAAGGAAGCCAGTTACCTTTAGTCAAAATTGGAATAAGGAGTTAAACCAAAATTCAAACCCCCTGTACTTGTAAAATAGTTTCATTTGATACTCAAACATTCAACCACATGCAGACATAGTCTCCCTATGTCTTTTACATATGTTCTTTACCTAAAATACGGTAAAAAAATAATAGCTTGTTGCACCAAAAATTTTTTCCTTCACGTTTTCAAAGCTGTAAAAACCATAGTACCCATTAACAAATCAAACTTCCACTTAGATCAAACCTCTCTAATGCTTCTTTTAACACCTAAACTTCATTCTATAACCTTCAAATATTACAACCCTCTCTTGCCCAAACCCTTAAGGAACCTCTACAATTAATCTTATTTCATTTCAAAGCCATAAGCATGTTATACCAACTTATCACAACCCTAAACCTTAGAATTGAAGGAAACAACTTCTTCTCTTACCTTTGTTAGTAACAAAAAATAACAGCAACAAGATACTCCCCAAACCTTTGATTCAGCCCTCCAAATTACAGGTATAGCTAGAGCTAGGGATGAGGAACAACTTTCATTGAGGAAGCTTAGTGATTACATGAAGGAAGAGGGGTGTTTTACAAGGTGTTCTCTTCTTGAAACTTAGAGAATTTTTTAGAGAAAGAGCTTTAATGGTGGCTGGCCCTTTAGGATGGAGAAGATGACTATTAAATGTCTAATTAAGTTATTATTTTATAATTAAATATCCTCCTTTGACCTTTGACCAATTACTCCTTTTTAATTTCTCATAATTTCTCTAATATCTTTAATCATATAACCTTAAATCTACTTATTCTATTTAATTGTTATTTATTTATTTTCTTTCATAATTTTGATCTTCTAATAATAGAAGAAGTCAAATCTTTAACCTTAAAGATATATGTGGGGCGGTAATGTGGATGAAATGACTAAAATGCCCCTAACGGTATGATCACTTAATTTTTTTACAGTTCCAATGGATTCAGTCCATGGTTTGGCATGGCCTAAGACATCTTCACACGATGATTCATCTATGCTAGTCTACTGGTCAAAAGTCAAACTATATTGACCATTATTTAGAAAAGTTCTTCCAGCCTACGGATAAAATCGTCATTTTTGAATTTGTTTCATTTAAACCAAGTATGCTTAAACAAAGAAATTTCAAGATGCTGTCTTCTAACCACTTAGGTATTTTGAGCCCAATTCACATTTTGCCACTTCGAGATCCATCTAGATTATAGATTATCTTATGGGACCCACTTGATATGTTTCCTTCTTTACCTATAAAACACAACTCAACTTCTCAATACAATTTATCCGATCATTCTAGCTTAGAATACTATACAAATATGGAAAAGTTAAAGGAAATTGTGAATCTCACAAATTTTCCATTAAAATATGATTTTTTTAAGACTTTTGTGGTTTCTTCTTCATCTTGGCCGACATTCCCTTTCCATTTTCATCTTCGCCCATAGCTAAGCATTGAGAGAGAGAAAAAGCTTACAAAACCCTAACCAAAACACACTGAAATCGAAAAACACCTTCACCAAACTTGTGCAAAATTCAGTGCATTTCAGTTTGATACCAAATTCTCATCTAGGAGAGGCCAAAATCAAGGTGTAAAGCAAGTTGCAAGTTTCGGCCACCATGGGTAAGAGAAAGAAAGCTCAGTTTTTCATGGTTTTAAGGTTTTATACCATGTGTTCTTCATGTTTAACTAAGTGTTTAATCTTAATTTGGATTAAAACCACCTTAAATTCATCCCTAGGGCTTTCGCCATGGTTAAACTTACATGTTCACGGTGTTTTGTTAAATAAAAATGGTGAAAAATGAATGAATAACATGTGGAGAGCATGATTTTAAGCTTAGTTCGTTGAAATGAATTATGTAAAACTATGTGTACCATTCAGCCAAGTGAAGGGTAGCTGTGAAATGTGCTTATTTCAATATGTTTTGGGTACTAGGAGAACATATAAAATAATAGAAGACTACCGGTGAAATCGAAATAAAAAATGGCATAGTTTTGATGCTAGTTGCATGTTAGTACCGATATGAAATAGACTGGTTTAGTAGCTGTAGTAGGCAATGTAATAGCTTTTAAATTAATAAATATTCTTTTTGAGGAAGTACGATGATTTGATTGTACTTATATAAAATTTTGCAGCTTGAAAGTGAGTGGTGCAATGCGAGTGCTATCGAGCTTTTCGATAGAAATTAAGAGGTAAGGAATTTGTATAGAAGACGTAGGGATACTATGGTTGCATATTGATTTCAAAAATGAAATTTTGGAGTGATTTGGATTGGAATAGTGGAACTGCTATTAGGTTATAAATTGTATTTCTTATGCAGGAAGGTTAAGATAAACTTAGCCGTTGTGCTGCTGAAATTTTGTAAATATATCTCAAGTCTTGTTTTCTTGAAAAAGGAATTTTGAAGTGCTTTGAAATGAAATTTGGGGATACCTAAGAGATTTAAATATCATATAGTTAGCTAGGAGCATAAAATTTACAATTTAGTTTCTGAGTCTAATTTTGATAGTTTTCTCTAATTTTGTGATTTATATGAGTGATAGTAATGATTTTATATGTAAAAAAAATATCTTGAACTCTAAAATCTGAATTTAGAATGTTTCATGAATTTTTATTCTTAAACTACTATTATTCTGATTTTGATAAATTTATGATCCATTTGAAATTACTCTTTTATTGCTCTGAATATGAAAATGTGTTTATTCTGAATTATAAATTGTTTTGAGATTGATGGCTACATTTCATGCATTCTAAGTGATTGATCATATGCTGTTAAACCTGTCAAGTCATCAGCTCCTATAGATGTCACTTGGCAAGTGTACATTTGAAATTACTCTTTTATTACTCTGAATATGAAAATGTGTTTATTCTAAATTATAAATTGTTTTGAGATTGATGGCTACATTTCATGCATTCTAAGTGATTGATCATATGCTGTTAAACCTGTCAAGTCATTAGCTCCTATAGATGTCACTTGGCAAGTGTACACTGTCAATCCCTTTAACTATGTCCATATGTCGTTATTAATCCCTCTAGGATTTCTGTTTTACGCATGACACTATTGGGTGTAGCTTAGTTTCTATTATACTACTACAGAATTGTTTTATATTTGATGTCTGAATCTAACATACTTATGAAATCTAATCAAGTGTTTTAATTCTCTAAGTGTTTGATTTTGGAATATAAATAACTAAATTTGATTTATTGAGTGATTGATTTTTTTGAATCTGATCGACTAATTTGACTTAATGATAAGATTGATCGTTAAATTTGATTATTTTCTAATTTAAATTGCGTGTAATTTTCTGAGTGAATTATGATTGTTTCTACGTGGTATATGAAATGTTAGATCGAAAACTAGAAATAAATTTATTCCTTATAGTCAAATTTAAGGACCAGGACACGTGAGGTGCTCTAAAGCATCCTCCTATACTCAAGCCTGGTAACCTAAACGATTATAGTATCCATCCTTTTATCGTGCCCAAACTCTGGTTTTAGCATTACTTGTATTTTAAATATGTTTTTATTATACATGTAGTCATTCATAGTATCAGTACTTTTATACGTATTTCATACTGAGCTTTCCTCAAACTCACCTCCTCTTTTCTCTCCAGATTATTTGCAATGAGTTTTTGATGTATAGAGGTCACTTTTGCTGTATCCCTCAGGTGGTTTTTCGATCACCGTAGAGGTATACCTTTTACTATTTATATGTTCAGACTTTGTAGCTATAGTACTACGATATGTAAATAATGTACAAGGGATGTAAACATATTTTGTAGACCGATTGTAAATTTTTGTATATGTATAAATGAATAATTTCTGAATTTTGGGGTTTTAGTTGTAAATAAATCCTAAGTGTGTACTTAATAGACAGCCCAACCAACTATAAATTGTATGATAAGTATGTTATTCAGATCGTGACAGTTTAATTGGTACCAAAGCGAGATTGGTCTAATATTTGTTAGTACTGCTAGGAGAAATCGGTTTACCTCCCTTGTAGTTTTGTATTTGTCTGAATGTATATAAAGGTGAAAGTGACTAAAAAATATTTCTTATCTCTATTTTGATAGAATGTCTGACAGGGAAAGGGGTAGACGTAGAGGGCAGAGACAAGCCCAGCCATCTTCGGAGTCGTCTCCAGAGCCAGTTCCAAAACCAAAAAGCTTAAGTGCCCAGGTCGCTCTGCTAGAAAGGTTAGTCAAGCAGTTATTAGCTGATTGTACCTGAGAGTTAGCACCTGCACCCGCTCCAGCACCAGCCCCAAAAGTGTTGTAGCTAACATTACCTCCTCCAATTCATTGTTTCCACCACTACAGCCATAGTAGGTAGCATTGCCACCACTACCACAACCTCAGTTAGTTGACATAGTGGGTAAATGTGATATTAAAATATTAAGGGAATTTCAGAAAACGAATCCACCAAAATTTAAGGGTGAAAAGGATCCTCTGCTAGCAGAAAATTGGTTAAATGAGGTGACTAAGTTATTTAAGTATGTTACTTGCTCAGAGATTGATAAGGTGGGGTTGGCTACTTTTCTATTGACTGATGAGGTAGAGCACTGGTGGAAGGCTACCTAAACTGTACTGGCTGACAGATATAAAGAGGTGACTTAGGCATTATTTTTAGAGGCTTTTAATCAACCGAATATTCCATCGACCTCGTATAGAAAGTTGTGCATGGAGTTTCAGAATTTGGTGTAGGGATCGATGGCAGTGGACTAGTACGAGTTAAGTTCACCATTCTGAGCTGATTTGATCATGTGACACTTTAGAGTGAGTAGTATAAGATTAAGAGATTTATTTCTGGGCTCAAGTATTCTATCTGATCCCGATTGGCTCCTTTTAGTGTATCCACTTATGATAAAGGCTATAAGGAGGGCCAGTTATGCAAGCAGGACTATGAGTCTTATCTGGTTGAATTTAGGGCCTATATAAGGGTAAAGGCCAGGAGAAAGCCAGGCAGAGTATCGAGGAAAAATTTGAAAAGAAGTTAGACAAGAAACCTATGACTTCTGCCATTAAGATATCTGAGCCTACATCAGCTAAGCCTGCTACAACTGATAGATCCACACCTGCACCGAAGAGCACCATATAGCCTTATGTGAATTGCGATAGATTTCATGGTGATCGACCTTGCCATAAAGCTATTGGGGCATGTTTTAGGTGTGGATAGACTAGCCATCTTGTTAGAAATTGCTTGAATACCAAAATATCAGTAGCAACACCAGCATCGACAGTAGCAACACCTACTAAGGAGCCAAAGAAGACTGCTATGTCCCTGCCCAAGAGAGCTACAATAGTTGAAAAGGGAAAAAAGTCGATTACTCTGGGTAAGGTGTATGCTTTGGATAAAGAGGTTGTCGATACATCATCTGAGGTGATTAAGGGTAAGATATTTATTTTTGATATATTTGCAGTTGCAAACATTCATTTATATCTCCTACTTGTGCTATTAATATACTTGTAGAGCCTGAACCTTTAGGATATCAATTGCAAATTAATGCACCTTTTAAAGAATCTTAAATGACTGATGTGATATATCGTAATTGTAAATTAAGGGTACGAGAGAAGGAATATGTAGTTGACCTAATTTTGCTTAATATGTACGATTTTGATGTGTATTAAAAATGGATTGGTTAACTACAAACTGAGTTAGCTTAGATTGCTATACTACATATGTAACCTTCTCGTACCCTAAAAGGTATATTGTAAAACTATTTGAGTAGTAATGAAAATAAAATATTTTGTTGAATTCTGTTCAAGTGTGATATCTAAAGAATTATGTTTATTATTGAATGATTCATAGGCTACATGGAGGACATAGAAAGGAATTGTCCGGAGTCACATGAGATTACTGTGGTCAGGATTTCCCTAATGTGTTTCCAAATGACTTGCTAGGACTTCCTCCTGATTGAGATATTGAGTTCATTATTGATCTAGTCCCTGGTACAAAGCCTATTTCCAAGCCTCCCTACCAAATGGCACTGGGGGAGCTAGAAGAGCCCAAGAAGCAGCTCTAACAGTTACTAGACAAGGATTTCATTCGTCCTACTGTCTCTCATTGTAGTGCACCAATCCTTTTTGTTAGAAAGAAGGATAGTATTTTATGACTCTGCAAAGATTATTGTTTGCTCAATAATGCTACTATCAAGATTAAGTATCCTCTGCCTAGGATTGATGATCTCTTTGATTAGCATAGGGGTGCTCAAGTGTTCTCAAAAATTGATCTTAGATCAGAGTACCATTAGCTGAAGCTTCGAGAGTCCGATGTTCCTAAGACTGTATTTAGAACTTGGTATGGACATTATGAGTTTTTAGTTTTGCCTTTTGGACTTACTAATGCCCCTGCAGCATTCATGAATTTGATGAATGAAGTGTTCAAGCCTTACCTAGATAAATTCATCATCGTGTTTATCAATAACATTCTTGTATACTTCAAATCTCGATACGAACACGAGTAGCATTCGTATGTAATTCTATAGACCTTTAGGGACCAGAAGCTTTATGTTAAATTTAGTAGGTCTGAGTTCTGGCTAGATCAAATTAATTTTCTAGGCCATGTGGTATCTAAGCACAAGGTATCAGTTGATTCGTCCAAAATACAAGCTATGATGCAGTGGGAAAGGCCTAAAACAGTTACAGAGATTTGAAGCTTTCTGGGTCTAGCCAAGTATTACCATCAATTTTTTGAAGGTTTCTCCAGATTGGCTGTTCTTTTGACGTGCCTTACGCGCAAAGATGTCAAGTTTGAGTGGACAGATGTATGTGAGCGTAGTTTCCAGAACTAAAGCATCAGTTGACCACAACACCGATTCTAACCATTCCCAGTGGTTCTGGAGGATTCTCAGTATATAGTGATGCCTCCTCATAGGGATTGGATTGTGTACTAATGCAACACGATAAAGTGGCTGCTTATGGTTCTCATCAGCTAAAGGACCATGAGAAAAACCTACACATGATCTGAAACTAGCTGCTGTGGTGTTTGCACTAAAGATATAACGACATTATCTGTATGGTGAAAAGTTCTAGGTATTCACTGATCATAAAAGCCTCAAATACTTATTCTCATAGCATGACATGAATTAAATATGAGGTAGCATAGATAGATGAAGCTGCTAAAGGATTATGACTATGAGATATTGTATCACTCAAGGAAAGCAAATGTGGTGGCAGATGACTTAAGTAGGAAACATATCGACATAGTTTCTTATATGATGGTAGAAGAATACAGTCTATTAGAGCAATTTGCCAAACTCAATTTGAATGTCACTCCTACTGAGATACAATTTGATGGCTAGCTTGCGAATTGAGCCAGATTTGATGAACCAAATTAGAAATGCTCAGAGAGAGGATCTGATTTGATTGAGATTGCCAATCAGGTACAGATCGGTACACGATTTGATTATGGCACTAGTTCTAATGGTATTCTGAGATTTAGAGGTAGGATTTGTATTCCTAAAAATAAGCAGCTAATGGAGTTGATTCTAATAGAGGCATATACCTTCAAGTACACTTTACATTTGGGCAATAATAAAATGTATCATAGTCTGCGTAAGGTGTATTAGTGGCCTGAAGTAAAATGAGACATCGTTGAATTTGTTGCAAGATGTCTCATGTGCCAGTAGGTAAAAGTAAAGCACAAAAAACCAACGGGATTGCTTTAGCCTCATCGATATTGTAGTGGAAATGGGAGCACATTACTATGGATTTCATCATGGGATTGTCTAAAACCAAGAGGAACCATGATGCCATTTGGGTGATTGTAGACAGATTAACTAAGTCAGCTCACTTCCTAGCCATGAAGTCTACTTATTCTTCTAATGCCTTAGCCAATCTGTATGTTAGGGAAATTGTCAAGTTGTACGGAGTCCCAGTATGTATCACTTCTGATAGAGATTCTATGTTCACTTCTCATTTTTGCAAATGTTTTCAGGATGCCATGGGATCTCGATTAATTTCAGTATAGCTTTCTATCTACAAATTGATGGACAGTCTGAGCTCACCATTTAGATGCTCAAGGATATGTTAAGAGCATGTGCATTGGATTTTAAGGGCTCCTGAGATGATAATCTTCCACCAGTAAAATTTGCTTATAATAATAGCTACCATTCTAGTATCGGCATGGCACCGTATGAGGCTCTTTATGGTAGAAGATGTCAATCCCTTATTAATTAGGAAGAAGTGGGTGCAGAAAGATTTTAGCTCCCGGTCTGGTTGAGCAAGCTTCAGTAAATGTTCAAATTATTTGTGAAAGGTTGAAGGCTACTTAGAGTCGATAAAAAAGCTATGCAAATGTCAAACACCTACCTTTTGAATTCTTAATGGGGGATTCTATATTTTAAAGTCTCACCGTCCAAAGGGATTATGAGATTCGGAAAAAAAAGAAAGTTGAGTCCTCAATACATTGGGCCTTTTAAGATCTTAGACCAAGTAGGAGACGTAGCTTATCTATTAGCACTACCACTGGAGTTATCGAAGTTTATAATGTCTTCCACGTATCTGTGTTGTGGAAGTGCCATCTAGATCCATCTCATGTAATTCAGTATAAGTCGTTGGATATTAGGGAAGATATGAGCAATGTTGAGAAGTCGATTCAGATCTTAGATAGGAAGGATAAGATACTACGATCTAAGACTATTCCTTCAGTCAAGGTTATGAGAATCACATATTCTGGTATTGTTGTAAGTTTAAGACTTCTCACTACTATTCAATTCTTGTGTAATTCGCACGTATAAAAGGAAACAGCATAGTGGGTCCCATAGGCCCTATAGTACCCGGATGGATGGGAGACTTGGCAAGCTTAGAAAGGAGAGTCGAATAAACCTATGGTAAGAATCTAGAACCCCAAATCCTTTATTTAAGTTATTTTGGAAAGTGTGCTAATAAATTAGAATGTGACAATGAAATTCATAGGTTGGAAAAATTTTCACGAAAAATAGTCAAACTAAACTGACTTTTGACTAGCTGACTGAAGTATGATAATCTACATGTGAATAAGTTCTATACCATGCTAATAGATAGACTGAATAACAAGAAAGAGAATAAATCTATGCGATTGACTTGATAGGGGTATTTTGGTAATTTCATCCTTCTAATAAGTCAAACCTTAATAAAACCCCATCCATTCATTAGAATATGTCTAATACTTATATTCAATGATGAAATAAAATATTTTGGAGTTAAATTGACTAGTTAAAAATACTATGAAAGTTTAAAGGCAAAATTATCCAAAATCATTACTTATAAGGGTGTTTTGGTAATTTTGCAAGCCAGATAATTTAAAGGAAATTTCTACATATTTCTAAAGGGGGCTATCCACTTCATCTTCAACCTTTCACTATTCCACCATTAACAATTTAAGAGAAAAAGAGAAAACCTTCCTAAACACCAACCAAACAGCCTTAAAACCGAAAATTCCTTCTACAAACCTGACTTAAATTCAATGCTTTACAAGTCCATACCAATATTTAAGAGGGAAGTGGACAAAATCAAGGTGTTTGGATTCCTCTTAAATTTGGCCAAGACAAGGTATTATCATGCTTGAATTTTCTTTATGATTTAATGATAGTTAGTGATGTAATTAAGGTAGTTAAGCTTGATTTTGGCCATAGATTGAATCACAACCACTTCAAATGTTCCCTTAGGATTTTGGCCATGATGAAATGTACATGAACCATAGTGCTATGATGCATGAAAATGGTGTTAAGTGGATGAAGAATAATGATGAAACATGAAACAAGGCTTAAATTGTTGAAAAACATAGTAAATCCCCCCATGAAGTATTCAACCATGAGAAGGGGACCTAGTAATGGTGTTCAATTTAATGTGTTTTAGGTCTCATAATACTGTATAAATTAAGACAAGATTGCCAATGTGATCAGAATTAAAAATGAAGTTGATTTAAGCATAGTTGCAGTTTTAGCATCGTGTAAATTAGACTAGTTTAGTGACTACAATAGACAATCTAATAGATTTTAGTAAGAAAAGAATTAATTATAATTGAAGTATAGTGAAATAATGGTGTTTGCATAACGCCTTGTAGCGCAGGAGTGAAAATAGTTGCATAGTGCTATCAACCGTTTCAGTAGAAACCGAAAGGTAAGAGATGAGTGTGAAAGATGTAGGGATACTATGAATGGATATTACGGTTGAAAATGATTTTATGAAATTGTTTTGAAGTGGATTTCTTTGAAATTGTGGACTGTTGCTGGTATTATAAACTGTATTTTTACTGTAGGGAAGCTAGAATAGAATTAACTGTTATACTGCCGAAATTTCTAGTAAATTGTGAGAACTCGTTATTTTGTACTGTACATGAACGGAAATTATAAATTAAATAAATAAATCAATAAATAAATTAATTTTGAAAGGAATTTTCTAAATGTCGAAATAGAGGCGGGATGGAATTGAAATTTTCAAAGTTTTACAAGGGCAAAGCTGGCTCTTCTCAAGGGTTGATCAAAGTGGATCAAATTTGGACTAAATTAGTTTAAGAAATAAATAAAATAAACAAAAAAATTCAAATGAAAAATGGGCTGGAACAGAAAAGTGATTGTGCAGTGGCAAGTGAGTAAACAAAGTGATTTTGGAGGCTATTTTGACTTAATTAAATTATATTAGAATTTTGAGAAATTAAAATTAAGTTATAGCCAATTAAATTTAGGCAACAAAGTCAGCCCCCATTATTTATTCAGCTGAGATTTCACCGTCTCAATCATTTTCTGTTTTTCAGCTCATGTTTCTATTCTTCTCATCCACTGAGCCTTTTGTTCCAACTCTGAAACATCATCCTTTCATCAAGCAATCAGTTAAGTTCCTTCATATAATCTCCTCCTCACCACCATAGCTTCATTATTCTTTAAAAACTTTAGCATAAAACCACCCAAAGAGGACTCCCCTATTGCTGGACAGTGGCGTGAAATAAGTAAGGTAATTTACAGCCAACGTTTCATGCGTTTAATTTTTGGTTTATGGTGATGATTTGTTAAGTAGGTGATGTGTATGTATATAGTTTGGCATAAAAACAAGTAGAAATTCAATGGCTAAACTTCTTGCTAGTTGGTGATGGCGTTAATGGCTGAAAGAGTCTTGCTGTTGGGTGCATATGTAGTGTGAATAAATGAAGCAGAAAAAAATCCTGCTATGTAGTTGTTGTGTAGCGTGGCGACATGAAAAATAAGAGTAAACATGGAAAAGAAAATGGTGTATAAACAGAGGATCATGTTGTCGATTAGCCATAGAAATTAAGAAGTTAAAAATGGTGTTTAAAGGCTGAATTGAACCCCACATGAAGGCTGACAAAATCGAAACAGAAAAACAAACAAAGGCTGGTTGGAAATCGAATGGAAAACAGAAAATGAAAATTGATTAATGTGTTAGCCGAATGTGGTGAGGGCTGGAATAAAAGTTAGAAAAGGGGGCTGTTGTGGAATGTTATGGCATGGAAATGAAGAAGAAAGAAAGACTAAATTTATGAGAAATGACCAAGGAAACAAAATGGTTAATAAAAGAGGCTAATGAGGTGTGAAATGAGAAAGAAAAAATAGATGATTGTGGCATGGAAAGAGGGAGGAATAAAGGGCTGAAATTGTGTTAAATAATCAAGAGTAAAGAAAGTAAAAAAATGAAGGCTCATAGTGAAGAAGATGTAACCATAGAATATAAGAAATTAAAACATAATTTAGTCAATGAATGTGGGCTATTGGCTAAAGAAGAAATGGAAGTAATAAAATATTGTATTTTATTTCTTAAATGATGGAAATTTACAAGGAAGATGACAGCACATTTATGTGGTACATTGACTAAGAAAATGAAACAATAAATTTAATTATCTAAGGGCCATTTGGTCATAGTGGAAAAAGAAGAAAGATAGCATGAAGATTGCCCATTTTTTGTTATGAGGCCTTAATTACCATCTATAATTTTCATAAATCATAGCTTAAAAATAAAAGGATAATTAAGCTAATGATTTGGTGAAATTAAATTGCAGTTGGAAGTTCGATGTTCATGTGGTGCACGAGATAACGCGATCTCAATAAACAGGTAAGAGATGCGTGTGTGAATTTGTAGGGATATCTGAATGCATAATTCCTATGCTCTAAATTTTATAAGAATTATGGAATATTGGTTTTCCTCGAATTGCATAAAATCTGTGACTTTTCTAGATAGTGAACTGTGTTTGCAAGTGTAGGGAGGCTAGGACCGGGCAATCGTTACATTGTTGAAATTTATTCAAAATATTTCTAAAAATGTGAGAAAAATATTTTGGTGCATTATTGATATTTTTCCTAGCCTCAAAAGGGATAAATTAAATATTTTTCATAAATGGTTACTATCTCGAAAAATATTTATGAAATATTCTTGACATCGATTTTGGTGAAGGTGTCACTATTGAAAATTTATGCCACGTGTTTTACACTGAATTATGTGATCGATGATGTGAAATAATAAATAGTGAATATTTTATAAATTATTTTAAATTAATATTCATTATTTGAGAATAAATATTTTCCTTTATGGAATTTATGAAATTCTACCATGTGTTGTAAAATTTTCATAAAGGTTTTATCACAGTGTAAAGATTGTTTTGAGACTGATAGGCCCCATATCATGCTCATGTGTTCATGTGTACCCTATCATGTGTTGTGCTGTTGACATTAAGCCGTCTTTAGCATCCCGATTATCACCTGCTTAGTATACGACCGAGGATACCTATAGACTATGGCCATAGGTTTCTTATATTATTTTATTGTCCCTACAGGGATCTCATGTGTACCCTATTATTCCCTATGGGATGTATAGCATGATATCATTAGGGTGTTGCTGAAGGAAACCGAAACAACACGCAGCGGAATTTAAATCATTCGGCCTCCACCAAGATCGATTCGGAGAGTTGCCTGATTAGGGTTTCGAGATTTTACCTGACGTTTTCTCTGAATTTTCTGTCGTTGGTCGAGTCACAAGCAGCAACTTTTCGTTCCTGCCTCTACGGTATCCACACGAACGGATCTCACGACTCTTGAACGTCTCACGATCAGAAGCCTTAAAGAGCTTTTAAATTCCTTATAACCGAATTGCTAGCCTCGATTAAAAGGAATGTTTTTGTTTTCTGTTTTTTTTTTTTAAAGTGCGGCTATGTTTTAGAAAAACATCCCTTTTATAGGCAGTAAATTTTACCCTAAAGTTTACTGCCAAACAGAACTCTAATCCTACTTAGAATAGGATTAGTTATATCCCTAATCCAATTCAGAATAGGATTAGTTATATCCTTAATCCAATTCAGAATAGGATTAATTAAGCTACTCATTGATCCGTTCTAAGTGTGCGACCCAATAGGTTCTCAAAACAATGGCAATGACAAAATTGTCACAGGCAATGAGCGGTATCTAGCAACACATCATTGCTACCCATGTAACGAGAATGTCAATGACTCGACATAACCTTACTCGTGATAGATGTTACCGTGTAGTCTAATCCCTTTATCCTTTGATGTCTCGATTAGACACAAGTCATGGAATGTGTCACACTTGTATAGTCTAATCAACGTTTCTTGATTCCTGAGTAGACTAATTAAACAAATAAAATCAATATCTCATATTGACTTATTCGAGCACGGCCATGCATTTTTAGTCTCACTCTATCAAAGGGCCCAAGACATCACTCTTGTTATATAAGAGGGATAAATCCTATCTTGATCACTCAACATCCCTCTACATGGATCAAGGCATACCCAATTACTACCTTTATAGTCCATCCTGTTACGAATGACATCTAGCAGCATTAAAGTATGCAATTCTCTATGTTGGGATCTCTGATGATCTCAAGTCAAAGGATCACATACACCATCATCACTATGAGAATCGCTTATGACACTCATATAACAATCCATGTAGCGTTCTCATGGAGGGTCGATCCAGTACATAGTTCTCTAACATGTACCTATGTGATGACTTGATATCCTATATCCATGACAATGGTCATCAGTCAACCACATACTAGTCTTATCGTATCATTGTTATCCTTGTTCACAATAATACTTGACTAGGGATATTTTAAGAATAGTGCGTTATTACTATTCTAAGGACATTATCATATAAGATTATATTACGCAGTTATAAGACAAATATAATAATGAACTATGATAAATAAAATGTCATGATACATAAAAAAATGCCAAAGTCAATCATCTAATGAATGGTTCTAAGGGCATAATCCAACAGTTGCTTGGTCTCCACTATGATTTCACGTGTTATTATTGGGTTTGGTGAGACATGTGAAAATGTACTGTTTATTGTGATGCTTTATCACTAATTTATGAAACATGTTAATAGTATATTTTATTACTACATGTGTTTAAATGCAATTGATTTCAACAGTGGAAATGAAAATAAATTTCAAGTGTGGTTCACTTGATTTACTACTTGTTCTATTTAATCATATGATATTTTATGTGCAGTAAATATTTTAATGTTATATTTAAATAAATTTCTATTCCCTATAGTTGCTCTAGGTTACTTGGACAAGATAGGTATTCAAAATACCTTCCATGCTCCATCTGGGTTTACTGGCCGACTATAGTATCATTTCCTTTATAGTGTGCCAGCTATAAATAAGAATTTAAAGATTTTACTGCATATAGTCTTCGAGGCATCAAGATTTGCATACAAATCTCTTACTGAGCTGTGGTTTGCTCACTCTAATATTTTATCTCCCTAGATTATTTTTAGTGACCATTTGAGGTATATTGTCCGAGGATTAAAGGCTGCGTGTTAAGCACCCCAAGGTAGCGCTTATAAATCTCGGAAGTATAATTATTTTACTCTATATGTTCAGACTTTTGATTTATAGTACTACGATGTTATATTAAATTAGGGGATGTAAGTGTGAATTACAAAATACAATTTGTAAATATTTATTCTTGGTAATTATATTAAATTATAGGTATTGTACTTTTAGTGAATTAAACGCGAAAAATAAGATATCACAGACAGTCCAACCTATTCATATGTTGTAAAATTGTAAAATACTATGTACTTGGGATGTGATGGTATTAAATGGTATCAGAACAATGTTGGCCTGATTTCTATCAATGCCTTTATGATAAAGTAAAGTGGAAAAGTAAAGTGAGTACATCCCTGTAGTATTATTGAGTTTAGATATATAAATGGTCATTAATCAAAGATTAATAGGTTTAAGGCTGGGTCGAGACCGTCTATTTGGTCTAAGTTGGCTCTTTTTGATATACGAACATATGACAAGGTGGTCTGATGTGCTCAACTTTGCGAGCAAGATGTTGAGCAGTATCATAAAAAGTTTGCCAGTAAGGGTAAGGCTAAAGGTAAAGGTAAAGCAAAAAGGGGCACAAATGACAAATTTGGTAAAGAGCTGCATAAGAGAGCCAGATCTTCTGGTGTTCAGATCTCAAAGGGGCTATCCACGAGATCGACTGCTGTAGCCCCACTATTACTGGTCCTGCTTACCACAGCTAGATGTGATCAGTGTGGACAGTCACATGGTACCCGACCTTGCCACATGTCGACTAGGGCTTGTTTTAAATGGGGGCAAGTGGGACATTTAGTGAGAGACTGCCCTATGCTCTGAGAGGCAGCTGCATCTACCACTCCAACTCCAATGCTCCCAGCACCGACTCCGACACCAGCAGCTCTGGTAGAATCGGATAGAGCAACACACTCTCAGCCTAGACGGGCTATTGCAGCAGATAAAGGTAAGACGCCTATGGTTTAGGGACGGGTGTACACATTGGATCAAAAGACTGGTGATGCCTCCACGAATGTTATTAAAGGTAAAATCTACATTTTTGATATACCCACACTTGCACTAATTGATTCTGGTCCTACTAATTCATTTATATCCTTTGGTTGTTCTAATAGAGTCCTAGAAGAGCTGGAGCAGTTATGGTATACATTGCGTGTAAATACTCCTTTTAGAGAATCCCAAGCTACCAATATTGTATATCGAGATTGTAAAGTTAAAATAGGTGAGAAGGAAACTACAGCTAACCTAATTTTGTTAACGATGCATGATTTTGATGTGATATTGGGTATGGACTGGTTAGCTGCAAATCAGGTAACTATAGATTGTTACACTAAATTGATAACCTTCTCCCAACCCAAGAAATATATTGTAAAGCTTTATGATAAAAAATAAAAGTGATGTATTTTCTAAACTGTGTAAATGTGTATATGATGTGTTGAAGGTATTATAGCATGTGTGGAGGACGTGGAGAAGAGACGTCTAAAGCTACATGAGATTTCTGTGGTCAGGGATTTCTCGAAAATAGTTTTGAAGGATTTACTTAAGTTGCCACCAGATTGGGAGATTGAGTTTACCATTAACTTGGTACCCGGCACGGAACCCATTCCTTGACCCCCTTATTAGATGGCACTATCAGAGTTAGAAGAGCTTAAGAAGCAGCTCCAGGAATTGATAGATAAGGGATTTATACGTCCCCGTGTGTCTCGTAGGGTACACTAGTATTATTCATCCAGAAGAAAGATGGCAATTTATGGTTGTGCATCGATTACCGGATGTTGAATAAGATGACTATTAAGAATAAATATCCCCTACCCAGAATTGATGACTTATTTGATTAATTGAGGGGATCTCAGGTATTTTAAAAGATTGATCTCCGATCGTGGTTATCATCAACTTAAGATTCGAGAGTCGGATGTTCTCAAGACAGTATTTCGAATTTGATACGAACATTACGAGTTTTTGGTTATGCCGTTCGGACTAACTAATGCCCCAACAGCATTCATGGGCTTGATGAATGAGGTGTTTAAGCCCTACCTCAATAAGTTCGTGATTGTATTTATTGACGATGTCTTGGTGTATTCTAAGTCTCCGACAAATCACAAGCAGCATCTCCGTATAGTCTTGCAGACCCTACGAGATCGGAAGCTTTGTGCTAAATTCAGTAAGTGTGACTTCTGGCTAGATCATATTGTATTTTTGGGTCACGGAGTCTCAAAGGACGGTGTGTCAGTAGATTCGTCCAAGATAGAAGTTATAGTGCAGTTAAAGAGACCCCAGACCATGACGAAGATCAGGAGTTTTTTGGTCTAGCCGGATATTTCCGTCAGTTTGTTGCAGGATTTTCTCGGCTTGCTGCTCCATTGACGTGACTCACACAAAAGGATGTAAAGTACGAGTGGACAGACACGTGTGAGCGCAGTTTCCAAGACTAAAGCGGAGACTTAAGATAGCTCCAGTTTGAGCCCTTCCCAGCGGATCAGGTAGATTTGCAGTGTATACAAATGCTTCCGCTCATGGATTAGGGTGTGTATTAATGTAGCATGGTCGGGTTATTGCCTATGGGTCTAAACAACTTAAGGAACATGAAAAGAACACCCGACTCATAATCTGAAGCTGGCTGCCGTGGTGTTTGCATTGAAAATTTGGTGACATTACCTCCATAGTGAGACTTTTCAAATATATACAGACCATAAGAGTCTGAATTACTTGTTCTCGTAGTGTGAGCTTAATATGAGATAGTGAAGATGGATGGAATTGCTCAAGGATTATGACTGCGATATACTATACCACTCGAAGAAAGCGAATGTGGTGGCAGATGCTTTAAGCTGAAAGCATGTAGCGATGGTATCCTAAGTGATAGTCAGGGAACACAAGCTACTAGAGCAGTTCTCGAACCTCAACATTAGTGTGGCATCCTTTGAGAGTTATGGATTTACTGCTAGTTTCAGAATCGAGCTTGATTTGATGAGTCAAATCAGAGAAGCTCAAAGGATGGATGATTATTGTGTATTGGTCGCCAGTCAAGTACAGGGGGAGTACAATCTAATTTTGAGATTGGCACTGATGAAACTTTAAGATTTCGAGGCAGGATTTGTGTTCCTGATAATAAGCAACTTAGAGACTTGATTTTGACTGAGGCCCATACCTCCAGGTACACTCTGCACCTGAGCAACACTAAAATGTACCAAAATCTACAGAGGATTTATTGGTGGCCGAAGATGAAGAGAGACATCGCAGAATTTGTAGCAAGATGTCTCATGTGCCAGCAGGTGAAGATCGAGCATCGGAAGCCTGCAGGATTACTATAGCCTCTACCCTACTTGGAAATGGGAGCACATCACGATGGACTTCATTATGGGTTTACCAAAAACCCGAAAATAGCATGATGCGATTTAGGTGATAGTTGACAGATTGAACGAAGTCCGCCCACTTCCTAGCTATCAGATCTACCATCCTCTTAATGCCCTTACCGATTTGTATGTACAGGAAATAGTGAGGCTACACGGAGTTCCAATGAGCATTACATCGGATAGGGATTCTCGATTTACATCCCATTTCTGGGATGGATTTCAAGAGGCCATGGGATCCCCATTAAACTTTTGCACCGCCTTTCATCTATAGGCTGATGGGCAGTCCGAGCGAGTGATATAGACGCTTGAGGATATGTTATGGGCAGGCGTGTGCATTGGATTTTAAAGGCTTCTGCAATGATCATTTCCCGTCAACTGAGTTTGCATATAATAACAATTATTAGACTAGCATTAGCATGGCACCAGATGAGATGTTATATGGTAGACGATATAGATCTCCGATCGCATAAGAAAAAGTGGGAGATCAAAAGTTATTAGCTTTCAAATTGGTAAAGCGAGCCTCACAAGATCTACAGTTGATATGTGAGAGACTACGTACAACACAGAGTTGGCAGAAGAGTTACGCGGACATGCGATGTTGACCACTTGAGTTCTCACTAGGTGATTATGTATTTCTAAAAGTTTCTCCATCTAAAGGCATTATGAGATTTGGCAAGAAAGGAAAACTAAGTCCTCGTTACATCGAACCATTTGAGATCTTGGATCATGTAGGGGACATGGCATACCGATTGGCACTACCACCCGAGCTATCAGTTGTGCACAATGTATTCCATGTTTCAGTGCTTCGTAAATACAATCTAGATCTATCCCACGTAATTCGATATGAACCATTGGAGATACATGAAGATATAAGTTATGTGGAACGACTTATCAAGATTTTGGATCAAAAGGACAAAGTGTTGCGATCCAAGCAATTCCTTGAGTGAAAGTGCTCTAGCAGTACCACTCTAAAGAAAAGGCTACATAGGAATTGGAAAGTCTAATGAGGGAAAAGGTATCCAGAGTTGTTTCAGTGAGTGATTTAAATGAAATTCGGAGGATCGAATTTCTTAAGGTGGGGAGAATGTGAGAACTTGTTATTTTGTACTTTACATGAACGGAAATTTTAAATTTTAAATAAATAAATCAATAAATAAATTAATTTTGAAAGGAATTTTATAAGAATTATGGAATA
The DNA here is from genome assembly GCA_032173925.1 of Heritiera fomes. Classification (NCBI taxonomy): domain Eukaryota; kingdom Viridiplantae; phylum Streptophyta; class Magnoliopsida; order Malvales; family Malvaceae; genus Heritiera; species Heritiera fomes. Next base: position 21,204,582 of record JAPDPM010000002.1, read on the forward strand.
TTGGCTTACCTCAAATTGCATAAAATCTGTGATTTTTCTAGATAGTGAACTGTGTTTGCAAGTGCAGGGAGGCTAGGACCTGGGCAATCGTTACATTGTCAAAATTTATTCAAAATATTTCTAAAATGTGAGAAAATATTTTGGTGCATTATTGATACTTTTCCTAGCCTCGAAAGGGAAAAATTAAATATTTTTCATAAATAGTTACTATATCGAAAAATATTTATGAAATATTTTTGACACCGATTTTGGTGAAGGTATCACTATTGAAAATTTATCTCACGTGTTTTACAGTGAATTATGTGATCAATGATGTGAAATAATAAATAGTGAATATTTTATAAATGATTTTAAATTAATATTCACTATTTGAGAATAAATATTTTCCTTTATGGAATTTATGAAATTCTACCATTTGTTATAAAAATTCCGTAAAGGTTAATCACCAAGTAAAGATTGTTTTGAGACTGATAGGTCCCATATCATGCTCATGTGTTCATATGTTGTGTTGTTGACATTAAGCCGTCTTTAGCATTCCAATTGTCACCCGCTCAGTGTACAATCGAAGACACCTATAGACTATGGACATAGGTCTCTTATATTATTTTACTATCCCAACAGCGATCTCACGTGTACCCTATTATTCTTTACGAGACGTATAACATGATATCATTAAGGTGTTGCCTGGTCTCCACTATAATTCCACGTGTTATCATTAGGTTTGGTGAGAAATGTGGAAATGTACTGTTAATTGTGATGCTTTATCACTGATTTATGAAACATGTTAATAGTATATTTTATTATTACATGTGTTTAAATGCAATGGACTTCAACAATGGAAATCAAAATAAATTTCAAGTGAGGTTCACATGATTTACTACTTGTTGTCTTTAATCATATGATATTTTATGCGCAGTAAATATTTTAATGTTATATTTAAATAAATTTCTATTCCCTATAGTCGCTTTAGGTTCCCAGGATAAGACAGGTATTTCAAAATACCTTCTATGCTTCAGCTGGGTTTATTGGCCGACTACAGTATCATTTCCTCTTTAGTGTGCCAACTATAAATAGGAATTTAAAGATTTTACTGCATATAGTCTTCGTGGTATCAAGATTTACATACAAATCTCTTACAGAGCCATGGTTTGCTCACCCCAATATTTTATCTCTCCAGGTTATTTTCAATGACCATTTGAGGTAGATTGTACGAGGATTAGAGGCTGTGTGTTGAGCACCCCTAGGCAGCGCTTATAAATCTTCGAGATATAATTATTAGGCTTTATAGTCAAAAAGACCCTTAACCTTTAGCACAAAATTCAATTGAGCCCTCAATGTTTTATTACGTAGAAATCAGTCCATAAACTTTTATTTCATTGTAGATAAACCCTTAACCTTTTAAAATTATGCAATTAAGTCCAAATCTGTTAAATGACACTAACTTCCGTTAGTATTGCACACGTGGCAACCAACTAAGTTATCTACATCAGCTTTTACGTTAGATGTCCAAAAGGCAGTTAGTGTCATTTAATAGATTTAGACTTAATTGCATAATTTTAAAAGGTTGAGGGTTTATTTACAATGAAATAAAAGTTTATGGACTGATTTTCACACAATAAAACGTTAAGGGCTTAATTACATTTTGTGCTAAAGGTTGAGGTTCTTTTTGGCTATTACGCCTAATTATTATACTCTATATATTCAGACTTTTGATTTACAATACTACGATGTTATATTAAATTAGGGGATGTAAGTGTGAATTAAAAAAATACAATTTGTAAATATTTATTCTCGGTAATTATATTAAATTATAGGTATTGTACTTTCAGTGAATTAAACGTGGAAAATAAGAGATCATAGACAGCCCATCCTATTCATGTGTTGTGAAATTGTGTAAAATTGTAAAATACTGTGTACTTGGGATGTGACATAAATTCTTAGAATTATATTTTGATATCTTTGAATTCTAGAAATGAAAGATTTATTAAGTTGATTTTACCATATTTATTGAAATTTCATATTCTTACCGAACTACGAAAATATATATTTAAAAATTCATGTTATTAAATTTTATGTATGTGAGAGCACTACCATGTTTTTGTAACTTTATTACTGATAAATAGAATATTTTTAGAACCGATTACTAAAATGTGAATATTTTATGAATTTTTATTTTGAATTGCTTATGTTTCCAACATATGCATCTAAGTACTGACTGAAGATTTTATCACTGAAATTGATTTCTTTAAAGTTATTTATACTGCCTATAAACTTTTCGAAACTATTAGGCTCCATATCATGCTGACTGACTGTTACTGTTATTGTTACTGTACTGTTGCTTATTGATACTAATCATGTCATTAGTGTCTTAGTTGTTATCTGATCAATGCACACTATGGACACCATTGTGGCTATGGTCATATGTCTTACCATTATTGTTTCTCCCTTTTGGGATACTATTATGACATGATATCTATTGGGTGTTGCCTGGTCTCTACTGTATTGTTTTTATCGAATTGGATTTTATACTGTTAATAAGTGAAAGTATTGAATATATTTCTTTACACCATGGTATGGAAATGCTATCGTGCTGTTTACAGAAATTTTATACTGAAATTGTTTTAGAGAATTACTTAACAAACTATTTCATATATGATTTATTGACTGAAAGATTGCATGAGATTTGTTTAATAATTTTATACTGATATTTATATCATCTTCGATTGTTTATTCCCTATAGTCAGAGTTAAGGACCAAGACACGAAAGGTACTTCAAAGTATCCTCCCACACTCTATTTGGTTACCTAGCTGACTATAGTATCCTTCCTAAAATGTCACTTAGCTTACTGCTAGGAATTAAATGATTTTATGCATATAGATTTCATAGTATCAGTTCTTGAATACAAATTTCTTACTAGGCATTAAGCTCCCTCCTCTTTTCTCTTCCTCACAGATTATCTACAGTGATATATCGTTCCATTGAGTGGCTGTGTTTTTAGGACCCTCAGGCAGCAGTTACTAGTTTGTAGAGGTGTACGTTTACGTTTATATGTTTAGAAGCTTCTGTACAATACTACTTTTGTATATTATATATATAGGGGATGTAAATATTGTAGAAAGATACTGAATGTGGTTTTATTTATGTAAATATTAAAATAGTTATAGATAAATTTTTATTTTACATCTAATTACTGCTAAAAGTGAATGGAATAAAGGCATCGCGGATAACACAACCAATTGAAGGAATATGAAACTATCGATAATCACTGTATATAACGGAACATTACAGTTAAATTGGTATCAAAGCAAGGTTGATTTGATGTCCATTGGTGTCTTTATGTTTAAATAAGATTACATCCCCTGTAATACTACAACTATCTAAATGTATAAATGTTTTCGAGTGACTAAAATCGATTTGAATGCTCTTGTTGTATAGAATTAGTGGGTGAAGGGTTACCCGATGAGGTAAAGGTAGAGGTCAAGGTAAGGCGAAGCCATCTCCGAAACCACCACTGAAACCACCCCAAAACCTGCTCTCCCTCCGTAACCCGAAAGTCCTAATACAAGAATATTGAGATTAGGACAGATGTTTGTCGACTTTATAGCGACTTATGATGCAAATAATGCTAGAGTGACACCCAAAGTAGCACCACCTCCACCTCAGCCTGCACAGGCGCCACTTGAGCCATTCCAGCTCCACAGCTAATGCCCTAGCTACAGGCAGCACTGACACCACCAGTTCGGCCACAGCGTACAGACATCAAATCTTATTTGTAGACATCGAATTTTGTCCGGCTAATTTAAAAAAAAATTAAAAAAATATAAAAATAAAAAAAATGAAATAAATTTTGGTCAAACCCTAAAATCTCCCATGTGAACACCATATATATCTTTTGCATATCATGGGTTGACCAATGTTGATTTTTGTTACCATAAATAAATGAAATTAACGGCAAAAATGGAAGGAATTAATACCCAAGTCAATTACTTAAACTTAGGGATGTAATTTGTCAAGAAAATCAATCACAAAAATTTAATGAAATAAAAATTGCAAAGAAAAGGAAAGAAAAATCAAAATTGAAGGACTTTCTTTAAGTGGCCATCTAAAGCCATTACATAAGGGGGGAACTTGGAACACACAAAGAAAAAAGGGACAGAAAACCTAGAGAAAAACCCTAGAAAAAGAACTTAAAGAAACGTGGAAAAAAAGAGAAAGAGAAAGAAAAAGGGGGGCTGCTGCTCTTAGCCACTGAGGACAGCCACTGTTCAGGATCTTCTTCAACTTTGTTGTCCACGCCATCATCATTTTCCTTCCTGGCTCCATTGCCACACACCCGCCCGTTGCATTGTTGCCATGAAAACCCCTTGAGCAGCTGCTGCGCCACTTACCTGCAGCGTTGTCCATCTGTTGCCATTGTGGAGTTGCTGTCGAAATTGTTCTGTTCAAAAGCATAAATAGAACGTGAACAAAACCAAATACAAAAGAGGCTTCAGGATTAGGTTTTGCTATCTCTTTACTTTTTGAAAGAAAAGGAAAAGGAGATAGTTGGAAGTCGACAACACTTTGGAGCCATCCCGACATTGCCTTGTCATCATTGTAAGGCTCGTTTGGGAGAATAATGGAACATGGGAAAAGCTGTTGGTAATAGTCATCATCACCGCTGCATCCCTGTTACTGCTTCTACTGCGTCCTCATGGCTCTGCATTGTCGCTGTCCCTGAGTTGCTGCCTTTATCGCCCTGCACCGGCGGCCCGATCCTTGTTGCTTTCACTCTTGCACTGCCGAGGTTCCCTGCTGCTGTCCCAAGCGTCCTTTACTGCACCACAGCACCGTAACCTGTTGCACCTCGCCCTACACTGTTGTTGAAACCACCTTGTCACCACTGTGATCTTCCACGATATGCTATATCGATGCTGCCTTTTCATTGCTGCCTTGCTTGGCTCCAGTAAAGTATCATCATCTATACGTTGTTCCTGCATGCTATTGCTATCCGTTCTTGCATCTCAACGTTGCTGTTGAAGCCACGACCTGCTGCTACCACGCATAACGCTACCATCATCACTGCTCATCATCATCGCTTCCGCCCAGCTTATCAATCTTGATGCTTTTGGTGTTGGCTGACACGTGAAGGAGAAGATCAAAAGAAAAGAGCTGTTATTTCCTCATACACAGTTTAGCAAGCTCGCTGTCGATGGCGTTCTGAATCGCTGTATTTCACCCTACTTGCATCGCCTGTCGTGCCATCATCGTCATCCTTGCACCAAGCTTCCTGCCAGAACCGAACTTGTCCCACTGTGTCTTTGTCGATTGCTGCACCAAGCCATACGTAGATCATCTCGTCATTTGCTTCTGTTTAAGGTAAACCTGTTGAAGTTTGAAAGCATGTTGTTTGGTCTTTCTTTACGTGGCTTCTGCATATATTTCTTTTACATAAAATATATATCATGTTCTTTAAGAAGTTAGTCACGTTATAAATATTGTGTGAATTAAAATAGGAGTTAAGAATATTTCTTTTAAATAAACATCATAAGTGCTATTCTATGGATTAATTATTATGATTTTTAATTCTAAAGATAAAACAAATATTCCAAAGTGATGAAAGGTTATTCAATAAAATAATAAAAATCAATAAGGATAAATAATAAAAACGAAATATTTATAAGTTTTAAAAGATAATTCCGATGATAGGATTTTTTTTAGAGAAATCGCACGTAGCGATTCTTTGATAATCCTTAGGATCGAGATAAAATCCTTAAATGTCACCAGCGTATTGGGATATTTAAGTAATTTTATTTCGATAATAAAATTCTTAATTTTATAAAATAAATCAATTTAAAAAATAATAATAATAAAATAAAAAATGGAAAGGCAAATGAATGAATATGTAAATAATTTCCGATGATAGGATCCCTTAGAAATCGCAAGTAGCGATTCTTTGACAATCCTTAGAATCGAAATAAAATCTTTAATGTCACCAGCGTATTGGGACATTCAAATGATTTTATTCTGATATAAAGAAAATATTAATAGGATGTCTTAATATAAAAAAAATAATAAATAATAATAATAAATAAATGGTAATAAAAATAATAATATAAAAAATAGGTAAATACAAGAAAATAGTAAGTGAATAGAAGTAAAAAAAAACTTTTAAATAGGTAAAAATTTAAGAATTAAAATAAATAAATAAATAAATAAATGTAAATACACATCTTAAATACAAAAGAATATCCTATGATAGGATTTTTTAGAAATCACAAGTAGTGATTCTTTGATAATCCTTAGGGTCGAAATGAAATATTTGAATATTACCAGCGTATTGGGGTATTCAAGTAATTTTAGTTCGATGAAATAAATTAATATTAATAAACAAATAATAAATAAAATTTTTAAACAAATAAATAAGAGTACAAAATTGTTACAATTAACCTTCGAAAATAAATATAAAACAATTAAAAATTAAATAAAAAGTATAAGTTTTGAAGATTTTCCGATGATGAGATGTTACGGAATTCACAAGTAGTGATTCCTAACTGATCTCTAGGTGAGAGAAATATGCTAAATGTTACCAGCGTATTGGAATATTTAGTATGATTTTTCAATAAAAACAAGATTTTATAAATATAAATAAATTACAAAATAATAATATAAGTATAAATGAATTAAAAAATAATAAAATGAAACAATGGATTTCTCATGTGCATCATTTGTATTTTGATTGCATCATTTGCATCCATGAAATTTTACAATAAGTGTAAATCTCCCAAGGATGGGATTCTATAGAAATCGCAAGTAGCGATTCTTAAGAAATCTCTAGGTGAGGGAATTATCTGAAATGCTACCAAAAGTATTGGGGTACTTCGGAATAATTTTCAATACAAAAGATTTTCACTTATTACAAATAAAAAATAAAATTTAAATATTTCAAAATAGAATAAATAACAAAATGATTTCGAAATAAATAAAGTTCTTTTAAATATTTAATTAAGACTATTTTATTAAGATCAAAAGATAATACATGATTAAGTGGTACCGTTTTCTAACGGGCGTTGTGGGGGTGCTAATCCTTCCTCACGTGTAACCGAACTCCCGAACCCAAACTTTGTTTTCGCAGACCAAAAATTATTTTTTTGATAAAGCTTAATTAATTTTAAGATTTTATTAAAAAGATAAATAATTTTAGGTGACCAATCACACCTAGTCAAAAAAGATTGGTGGCGACTCCATTTTGTGTTTTTTTTCAAAATCGTCTAGCGATCGAGTCCCTGGACGAAAATCGTTACGACAGCTTGGCGACTCCGCTGGGGACATTAGAGAGTCGAACCATGATTAATCATGTTTTATCCAAAATCTTAGTTAATGGTCTTAATAAATATTTAATAAAACTTTTCATAAAAAAATAATTAAAAAAAACAAAAAAATACAAACAAAAAAAATGTGTGAATCATCTTTATCATTTGCATTTTGTTGAGATGCACTTTAAATTTTGTTCCATTGCATAGATGACATATTCATTGCATACATCAACCCTACACCCGGGTTTGTCCCTTTTAGGAGAGAGTATAGTACCTTTGCTCTCGTGAGGTGATAACCTCCGCAATGGCAAGCGAAATACTCTCACTCAAGTTGAACCCTTTCCGTTTGTAGCCTGTCATGGGTGAGGATTGGGGTGCCTTACTAGTCTAGTGTGGACGTCAGTAAGGAACAATTTGAGAACCTTTTACCCTTTAGAGACTTAAACCAAGCATGTACTAAGCCATAGAGAAACTAACCTTAGCTAGAGCTATACCAGCATTTTGTGAGGGTTACCTTAAATTATGGCACATGAATGAATACTTTTATGTAATAACTTTATGGGAAATATAATAAAGTGAATGTTGAAATTGTGAAAAAAATAAAAATAAAAACCCTTCTCATTCAATTTTATTTGTGATTTCAATAGCATGCATATTCTAAAAAAAAAAGATTTTCGTTTATTTTTTTTAAAAAAGAAGGTGTTTTTGTAAGATTTTAAACTTGATATATGCATCTCATCATATGTGCAATAGCTATTGAATTTCATGCACATACATGCATTTAGCATGCATACATACATTCCATCTTGTGCCCACTTATGAAAATTTTTGGTGATCATAAGTAATGACATCAAATCTTGGAAGTAAAAAGTTAAGATTTTTAAAATCCTCACCAGCGTATTGGGATGATTTTAATAGTCTTTTCTTTTATGGCACAATTTCAAACAATAATATGCTCTAAATTGCGGTAAACAAATGTCAGAGGTGCCAAAATAAAGAAGCCACCGCATTATGAACCACTTATTTGACATCGTTATAGTACTCAATCAAAGGCCAAAGCTATGGAAAATGAACATGTTGAGCGAATGGAAAAGATGGAAAGAATTCAGCAAGAGCTAGCTAAATCTCAAGAAGAATCTCAGAAGCAAATGTCGAAGATGATGGAGATGATGATGACTTTGATGAAAGGCAAAGAGGTCACGGAAGGATCAGGAAATGAGCCTCAACCTATGAGAGAGAATCTACTGTACCTATTGGAGTTTATAGCCCCTCAAACTCAAACTTCCCAAAGAGCTTATCCCCAAGCTCATGTTTTTGTGAATCAACAACCAGACCGAGGACAGCACTCGAGATCTAGCCCTGTTGATCCTATTTTTGTTCCAAATTTACATGATCCCATGGAGCAAGAAAAGTTGAGGAAAGAAAGTGGCGAGTCACAACAAAAATATGAACTGTTGGATAAAAGGTTAAGGGCAATCGAAGGAATGGATTTCTTTGGAAATATAGATTCTAATGAGCTTAGTTTGGTCCCAGATCTAGTGATTCCTCTTAAATTTAAAGTACCTGAATTTGAGAGATACGATGGGACCACATGCCCAGTAGCTCACGTCACTATGTTTTGTCAAAAAATGTCTGGGTATACGAATAATGATAAGTTGCTCATTCATTGCTTCCAAGATAGCTTAACTGGAACAATAACGAAGTGGTACAATAAGCTAGATCGAAGTCATGTTCGCAAGTGGAATGACCTGGCAAAAGCCTTCTTGTCCCAGTATAAGCATATGATTGACATGGCATCGGATAGATTGTCTTTGCAGAATATGGAAATGAAGCCTTCTAAAAATTTCAAGGAGTATGCCAATAGGTGGAGGGGCATCGCATCTCAAGTGCAGCCTCCCCTTACTGAGAAGGAAACCATGGTATTATTTGTTAATACTTTGCCATCACTGTATTATGATAGGCTTGTGGGGAGTGCTACAAAAAATTTTGCTGACTTGGTAATTTCTGGAGAAATGATACAGAATGCTATTAAGAGTGGTAAAATTGAGGATGCTTCTACTTCAAATAGAGTTGGGGCAAATAAGAGGAAGGAGGGAGAAACACAAGCTGTTGCCATTGAAAATCAACCACCAAGGAGTTTCGTTCCTTTTGAACCCTGTATTACACATCACTCATATCCTTATTATCCAACTATAGACAACACTACCCATAATCCTCTTGTTTATCACCCAAGTTGGCAATCAAATTTTCAAGTCCCTACTCAATCAAACAAATCGGTGGGTAGTCAAAAAAGGGTGAGGAATAATCAAGGGAGAATCTCTGTGGACCCAATTCCCATGACCTATACAGAGTTATTTCCACAATTGGTGAGAGATAATCTTGTTGCACCTATTTATCTAGAACCATTAGAACCTCCATATCCTAAATGGTATGATGCCACTGCTCGATGTGACTATCATTGTGGGAATGTAGGCCACTCCATAGAGACTTGCCCTGCTTTTAAATACAAGGTGCAGAGTTTGATCAATGTTGGCTTGCTAAATTTTGATAAGAAGGAAAAGTAAAATGTTGGTGGGAACCTTTCGCTACAAAAAGGCATAGATTTTGGAGGACAAGTGTTCTATGAGGAAGGGCCAAAGTTTGTCACTTTTGAGTTATTCTAAAGTAATGAAATTCCTTAAATGCTTACGCCTATAAGCTTTGGGGAAGTTTTTATGCATGAGTTAGTTTATCTATTATCATTTGAATAAAATGACAGATGCATTTGCACCACATATCCTCTTCCATACAAATCTTTGTTTTCATCTCTTTATATTTCAGCCACACTTAACTTCCCAAAAAATGAATGAGCAGTCAATTATGACGATAGTCTGGGATTTTATTTTGAAAAATTCTATTTCTATTGGCAAAGTCAGTGATCATTCTTGTCCCTTAAATTGCTAAAATTGTTGAAGCAATAAAGAGATAGCTCCTATCAAGAGAAGTTAAAATCGCATGAAATGAGAAAGAAGTGAAGCTCTTGTATCCATTTTATTGTTCTTGTTCAATAAATGTTCTTCAATAAGAGTATTTACATTTGAGATGAGAAATGGCCGTCTTTAATCTATCCTTCGTGCATGAGTAAAATTATCCATTTGCTACCCCCATTGAGCCTATTATGACTTTTCAAAACAAACCCACCAAGGATCACTCTTCACATTGAGGGGCAAATTTTGCAAAAAAAAAAATGTTGACAAACAAAGAAATTCAGGTCATGAGTCATGAAAATAAAAGAGAAAATACCTTTTGATGTTTGAGTCCTCTTGTAGAAAAAAAAGAGAGGTGAAAATGAAAAGTTGAAAAAAAAAGAAAATGATGAAAATAAAAATCAATTAAAGCAAGCGACAAGCATGCTTTGCACGATGATAAATGATCCTTTGGTTTTTAACCCTTAAAGAAACAAATTTTGAGCCTGATTATATCCATTTTTTTTCATAACCCATCACCAGAGCCTATATTACGTGCCTTAAAAGTCCATTTTGATCAAATGTGAATGCCTGAAATTGGAGAATCATGCATTGAACTTGGACATACTTATGATGCCATCAAGAAACAACAAGATTGCGATTAGTTTGTTGGGAATATTAGTGAAGTTGAAAAGAAAAAAAAATGAATGAGAAAATGAAAAAAAATTGAAAGAAAAGACAAGAAAGAAAAAAAGAAAGAAAAGAGAAAAAAAGGATAAAAGGGGGAGGCTCAAACTGAAAACCCGAAAAGGCAGTTTGAGTCAAGAGAATGATAATCTAGTTGAAGATTTTGGAAGATGGTTTGACATAAGAAGAACCAGCATCATTTGAGAATCTCATGGTGTAGGGGGCAACTCAATTTTATCGAGAATGTCAATTGAATAGATTTTTCAAAGAATCCTGACTAGTTTGTCAAAATTGTCTGATTTTTCATTGAGAATCTATCATTGTCATTTGCTTTGAATTATCCAATTTCTTAATTGAGAATCTATCATTGTTATTCACCCCAAATTGTCCAATTTCTTATTATACGTTGATAAGTTTGTTCCTACATGTCTTTCTTCTCCCAAGCTTTCTAATGTTCTTTCCCAAAATGGATTGAGGAAATTGGTGACTGAACTTCATTTGTCATGGAATTGGAATGATAATAAATAAATGACAATTATACATAAAAATCTTTAGCATTACTTTAGAAAAGATTCTAAAGATGACAAAGGGCCATATACAAAAAGAGAGCAAGAATGTTGAATGTAGCTGACATCTGTGCTTCTGTGAAGGAGATTGGAAATAAAGAAGAGAATCTTTGTGAGAAGAAGAAACGATCCTAATGAAGAAAGCCATGGATTTTCGGCATCGACAAAAAAGAGAGAAATTTTGAGAAAAAGGAGACTTCTATCATTCAGGCATTCACATAATTCTAAAAGATGCATGCATCATGTTTTTTTTTTAACTATTACATTGGAGCATATTTTAAGAAAGCATTTGCATTACCATCATTGTGATAGACAATTTTTAGGGGCATGCATTTTGCATTTGCATCATTGAAAAAAAATAAAAAGAAAAAAGAAAATGAATAATTAAGGAATGCAATGAGGTTAGTTGTTCCTTAAAGAGTAAGAAAATTTTCTTTAAAGAAAAATGGTGCAGTCATAACAAGAGTTTAAGTCTAATGTCACTGGCATTGTTAGGCGGTTTCAAGCCCAATGAAATTAGCTTATGAGTAAATGAGATGCATGATAAGACTTAGATCTTCTAGATTCAACTTACAAAACCAATGAACACTTAGGATGAGAAACTCTAAGTCAAGATGTGAAAGTCTAAAGATGAGAAATTCTTGGGATCTCTAAGTCAAGATGAGAAACTCTTAGGATGAGAAACTCCAAGTCAAGATGTGAAACTCTTGGGATGTGAATCTCCAAGTCAAGATGAGAAACTCTTAGAACGTCCAAATCAAGATGAGAAACTCTTAAGATGTGAAACTCTTAGTGCGAACATTCGAGTCAAGTTGTGAAACTCTTGAGATATGAATCTCCGAGTCAAGATGGGAAACTCTTAGGATGTGAATCTCCAAGTCAAGATGAGGAACTCTTGAAATGTGAATTTTCAAATCAAGATGTGAAACTCTTAGAATGCGAATCTTCAAGTTTAGATGCGAATCTCTTATGATGTAAATCTTCTAGTTTTTTTTTTAGATGTGAATCTCAAAAATTTTGAGGATCGTGGAATCTTTTCTTTCTCCAAACATGTGAATTTCTCTAAAAAAAAATCTTCTTTTATCGAATTCACTTTTTCAAGTGGATCGAGCCTTGGTAGGGAGTCAAGGTATTATGTGTCAAAATCGAATTCACTTTTTCACAGTGGATCGAGCCTTGGTAGGGAGTCAAGGTATCATATGTTTCAAAATCGAATTCATTTTTTTGGAAGTGGATCGAGCCTTGGTAGGGAGTCAAGGTATCATGTGTTTCAAAATCGAATTCACTTTTTCACAGTGGATCGAGCCTTGATAGGGAGTCAAGGTATTATGTTTCAAAATCGAATTCACTTTTTCGAAGTGGATCGAGCCTTGGTATGGGGTCAAGGTATTACGTTTCAAAATTGAATTCACTTTTTCACAGTGGATCAAGCCTTGGTAGGGAGTCAAGGTATTATGTTTTAAAGTCGAATTCACTTTTTCACAGTGGATCGAGCCTTGGTATGGAGTCAAGGTATCATGTGTTTCAAAATCGAATTCATTTCTCTAAAATGAATCGAGCCTTGGTATGGAGTCAAGGTATCATGTGTTTCAAAATCGAATTCACTTTTTCGAAGTGGATCGAGCCTTGGTAGGGAGTCAAGGTATCATATGTTTCAAAATCGAATTCATTTTTTTGGAAGTGGATCGAGCCTTGGTAGGGAGTCAAGGTATCATGTGTTTCAAAATCGAATTCACTTTTTCACAGTGGATCGAGCCTTGATAGGGAGTTAAGGTATTATGTTTCAAAATTGAATTCACTTTTTCGAAGTGGATCGAGCCTTGGTATGGGGTCAAGGTATTACGTTTCAAAATTGAATTCACTTTTTCACAGTGGATCAAGCCTTGGTAGGGAGTCAAGGTATTATGTTTTAAAGTCGAATTCACTTTTTCACAGTGGATCGAGCCTTGGTATGGAGTCAAGGTATCATGTGTTTCAAAATCGAATTCATTTCTCTAAAATGAATCAAGCCTTGGTATGGAGTCAAGGTATCATGTGTTTCAAAATCGAATTCACTTTTTCACAGTGGATCGAGCCTTGGTAGGGAGTCAAGGTATTAGGTTTTAAAGTCGAATTCACTTTTTCACAGTGGATCGAGCCTTGGTAGGGAGTCAAGGTATCATGTGTTTCAAAATCGAATTCACTTTTTCGAAGTGGATTGAGCCTTGGTAGGGAGTCAAGGTATCATGTTTCAAAGTCGAATTCACTTTTTCATAGTGGATCGAGCCTTGGTAGGGAGTCAAGGTATCATGTGTTTCAAAATCGAATTCACTTTTTCGAAGTGGATCGAGCCTTGGTAGGGAGTCAAGGTATCATGTTTCAAAATCGAATTCACTTTTTCGAAGTGGATCGAGCCTTGGTAGGGAGTCAAGGTATCATGTTTCAAAGTCGAATTCACTTTTTCATAGTGGATCGAGCCTTGGTAGGGAGTCAAGGTATCATGTTTCAAAGTCGAATTCAGTTTTTTATAGTGGATCGAGCCTTGGTATGGAGTCAAGGTATCATGTGTCTCAAAATCGAATTCACTTTTTCACAGTGGATCGAGCCTTGGTATGGAGTCAAGGTATCATGTGTCTCAAAATCGAATTCACTTTTTCACAGTGGATCGAGCCTTGGTATGGAGTCAAGGTATCATGTGTTTCAAAATCGAATTCACTTTTTCACAGTGGATCAAGCATCCTGCCATTAGGGGATGGATCCCTCAATATGGGGGATCGATCCCTCAACATGAGGGATCAATTCCTCATGCTTTTCTTGCACTTTTCGAGGCCATTTTGGGTTAGAAATGATGTGATCTTTTATTTTAATTCACCCCCAAAACATTTTTTAATTTTGTGAAAGTATTTCTTGACTTTCTCAACTAAAATCTTTGTCAAAAAACTCATTAAGTACATTTCTAACAATGTGTTCAATATTTTCTTGAGAAAATTACCTAATGAAAATATTCAAAATCATTTTATAAATGATTAAGACCAATAAGAATATACAATTAAATCATGATCTTAATGTTTTGATATGAACACCTAAAATGGTTTTAGAGATTCATTTGTGATAAAGCATATTTACAATATGAATCAAACATTAAAGATTACTTAAGTTTTTGTCATTTCAAAATACACATGTCAATTTAAAGCTAACAATGTTTAAGCTATACCTAGATAAATTTGTCATTATCTTTATCGATAACATCTTGGTATATTCTAAGTCACCGGATCTACATTGTCCCACAGACCCTCAAGGACCGAAAGCTTTATGCTAAGCTCACTAAGTGTGAGTTCTAGTTAGATCACATTACATTTTTAGGACACATGGTGTTTAAAAATGGGGTGTCTGTTTATCCGTCTAAGATTAAAGCCATTATGTAGTGGGAGAGATGAAGATATGATAAAGACATGGAGTTTCTTGGGTCTAGTCAGATATCACCAATTTGTTGAGGGGTTCTTGAGATTAGTTGCTTTACTGACACATCTCACAAGCAAGGATGTTAAGTTTGAGTGGACTGATGAATGTGAGCGCGGTTTTCAAGAATTAAAGCAAAGGTTGACTACAACTCCTATTCTTTCCATTCCCAATGGATTAGGAGGTTTCTCAGTCTATAGTAATGCTTCCGCATTAGGGTTGGGCTGTGTACTCATGTAGAATGGGAAAGTAATTGCTCATGGTTTTAGATAACTGAAGGAGCATAAGAAAAATTATACCATGCATGACTTGGAATTTACTACTGTGGTGTTTGCATTGAAGATATGGCGGCATTATCTCTATGGAGAGAAATTCTAAGTATACAGAGATCACAAAAGTCTCAAGTATCTGTTCTTATAGCATGAATTGAATATTAGACAATGTAGATGGATGGAGCTATTAAAGGATTACGACTGTGAGATTTTATACCACCCGAGGAAACAAATATGGTGGTAGATGCTTTAAGCGGGAAGCACATTAGTGTGATTTCATACATGATGATTCAAGAGTATGATTTGCTAAAGCAGTTCTCGAACCTCAGCTTAAATGTTGTTTCCTCTAAGAGGTATGGTTTCATTGCCAGTCTCCAAATTAAATTGGATTTGATGGATAGAATCAAAAATGCTCAAGGGGATGATGCAAATTATATAGAGATTGCTAGTCAGGTGCATATGAGTGTTCAGTCAGATTTTGGGACAAGCATTGATGGTATACTGAGGTTCAAGGGTAGAATCTGTATTCCCAAGGATCGGTAGTTAAGGGACTTGATTTTAACAGAGGCTCACATCTCGGTACACTCTACATCCAAGTAGTAATAAGATGTATCATAATCTGCATAGGGTGTATTTGTGGCCTAAGATGAAACAAGACATCGCGTAGTTTGTTGCTAGATATCTTACATGTAAGTAGGTAAAGATAGAGCATCAAAAGCCTGCAGGGTTATTACAGCCTCTACCGATCTTGATGTGGAAATGAGAGCACATAACTATAGACTTTATCATGGGTTTGCCGAAAACCTAGAGGAATCATGATGCAATTTGGGTGATTGTTGACAGATTGACGAAGTCCACCCACTTCTTTGCCATCAAATCTACTGATTCCTTTAGTGCCTTAGCTGATTTATATGTAAGAGAAATTTTTAGACTGCATGGAGTTCGAGTGAGCATCACTTCTAATAAGAATTCCAAGTTTACCTCTCATTTCGGGGAGCGATTCCAAGATGCCATGAGATCCAGATTGAATTTTAGCACTACTTTTAATCTGCAGACTGACGGTTAGTCTGAGTGTACGATCCAGACGCTCGAGGATATGTTGAGAGCATGTGTATTGGACTTTAAAGGCTCTTAGGATGATCACTTACCATTGGCGAAATTCGCCTATAATAACAATTACCATTCCAGTATCAGTATGGCACCATATAAGGCTCTTTATGGCAGATGGTGTATATCCCCAATTGGTTGGGAAGAGGTGAGTGATTGAAAAATATCAACTCCCCACTTGGTTGAACAGGTTTCCTGAGATGTTCAGATTATCTATGATAAATTAAAAACTGCTCAGAGTCGGCAGAAAAGTTATGCTGATATCAGATGCCAACCTTTGGAGTTTTCTGTTAGAGACTCAGTTTCTTGAAAGTCTCGCCTTTTAAAGGCATCATGTGATGTGGAAAGAAAGGGAAAATAAGTCCTTGGTATATAAGGCCATTTGAAATCTTAGATCACGTGGGAGATGTTGCTTACCATTAGCACTACCACCAGAACTATCCAGAGTGTATAATGTCTTCCACATATCTATGTTGAGGAAATACAGCCCAGATCCATCTCACATAATTCAGTACAAATCGCTAGAGATTACGAAAGATATGAGTTACATAGAGAATCGATTCAAATCTTGGATCAGAAGGAAAAAGTGCTACAGTCTAAGACTATTCCCTTGGTAAAAGTGCTCTGGCAATACCATTCAGCAGAAGAAGCAACATAGGAGTTAGAAAGTCTTATGAAAGAAAAGTATCTAAAGCTATTCCAGTAATAGGTCCGATCAAATTTGGAGGCCCAAATTTCCTAAAGTGGGGAGGATGTAAGAATCACATATTCTAGTAATGTTGTACGTATAAGACTTCTCACCACTGTTCAATTCCTCTATAATTCACAAGTATAAAAGGAAACAGCGTAGTAGGTCCCACAGGCCTTATAGTGCCCATATAGACGGGAGACTTGGTAGACTCAAAAAGGAGAGTCTAATTAACCTTTGTTAAGAATTTAGAACCTAAAATCCTTTTTAAATTATTTTTGGGAAGTGTGCCAACAAATTAGAAAATGACGATTAAGGACATAAGTTAGAAAAATTTTCACAAATAACAGTCAAACTAAATTGACTTTTGACCAATTAACTAAAGTTTGATAACCCACATGTGAATACGTTTTATACCATGCTAATAGATAGATTGACTCACATGTAAAAGAATAAATCTACAAATCTACACGATTGACCCGATAGAGGCATTTTGGTAATTTCACCTTTACAGTCAATTAAACCTTAATAAAACCCCATCGATTCATTAGAATATGTCTAATAATTATATTAAATAATGAAATAAAATATTTTGGAGTTAAATTGACTAGTTAAAGATATATGGAAGTTTAAGGGCAAAATTATCCAAAATCAGTACTTATAAGGGTATTTTGGTAATTTTGCAATCAAGATAATTTAAAGGAAATTTATACATATTTGTAAAGGGGGCCAACCACTTCATCTTCTACCTTTCACCATTCCACCATTAACAAGTTAAGAGAAAAAGATAAAAGCTTCCTAAACACCAAACAAACAACCTTAAAATCAAAAAATTCCCTCTATAAACTTGTCCTAAATTCAGTGCTCTACAAGCCCATACTAATATTTAAGAGTGAAGTGGACAAAATCAAGGTGCTTGGAGTCCTCTTGAATTTGGCCAAGACAAAGTATGATCATGCTTGAATTTTCTTCATGATTTAGTAAAAGTTAGTGGTGTAATTAAGGTAGTTAAGCTTGATTTTGGTCATGGATTGAATCAAAACCACTTCAAATGTTCCCTTAAGGTTTCAGCCATGATGAAATGTACATGAACCATAAAGCTTTAATGCATGAAAATGGTGTTAAATGGATGAAGAATAATGATGAAACATGAAACAAGGCTTAAATTGTTGAAAAACATAGTGAATCCCCCCATGAAGCATTAGGCCATGAGAAGGGGACCTAGTAATGGTACTCAATTTCATGTATTTTAGGTCCCATAATACTGTATAAATTAAGACAAGATTACTAATATGATTGGAATTGAAAACAGAGTTGATTTACGCATAGTTGCAATCTTGCAACCTGGGAGTGAAAATAATCGCGTGGTGCTATCGACTGTTTTGGTAGAAATCGAAAGGTAAGAGATGAGTACAGAAGACGTATGGATACTGTGAATGCATATTGTGGTTGAAAATGATTTTATGAAATTGTTTTAAAGTGGATTGCCTTGAAATTGTGGACTGTTGTTGGTATTATAAATTGTGTTTTTACTATAAGGAGGCTAAGATAGAATTAGTTGTTATATTGCCAAATTTTCTAGTAAATTCTTAGAATAATATTTTGATATCTTTGAATACTAGAAATGAAAGATTTATTAAGTTGATTTTATCATATTTATTGAAATTTCGTTCTCTTACCGAACTCTGAAAATATATATTTAAAAATTCATGTTATTGAATTTTACATACATGAGAGTACTAGCATGTTTTTATAACTTTATCATAGATAAATAGAATATTTTTAGAAATGAATACTGAACAGTAAATATTTTATGAATTTTTATTTTGAATTGCTTATGTTTCCTATATATGCATTTACGGACTAACTGATGATTTTATCACTGAATTTGATTTCTTTAAAGGTATTTATACCGCCTATACTAAACATTGCTGATTGATATGATCATATTATCAGCATCCCAACTGTCACTTGATCAGTGCACACTGTGGACACCACTGTGACTGTGGTCATATGTCTTATTGTTACTGTTTCTCCCTTTTTGGGATACTGTTATGACATGATATCTTTTTAGTGTTGCCTGGCCTCCACTGTACTATTTTTACTGAATTGGATTTTGTACTGTTAATAAGTGAAAGTATTAAATATATTTCTTTACACCATGGTATTGAAATGCTATCGTGCTATTTATGGAATTTTTATACTAAAATTGTTTTAGAGAATTACTTAACAAACTGTTTTATATATGATTTATTGACTGAAAGATTGCATGAGATTTGTTTAATGATTTTATATTGATATTTATATCATCTTCGATTGTTCATTCCCTATAGTTGGAGTTAGGGACTAAGACACGAAGTTACTTCAAAGTATCCTTCCACACTTTATTCGATTACCTAGTTGATTATAGTATCCTTCCTAAAATGTCACTTAGTGTACTGCTAGAAATTAAATGATTTGATGCATATAGATTTCATAATATTAGTTCTTGCATACAAATTTCTTATTGGGCATTAAGCTCAACCCCTCTCTTTTCCCCTCCTCACAAATTATCTACAGTGATATACCATTCCATCGAGTGACTGTGCTTTTGGGACCCTCAAGCAGCAATTGTTAGATTGTCGAGGTATATGTTTACTTTTATATGTTCAAATGCTTATATGTAGTACTACTTTTGTATATTATATATGCAAGGGATGTAAATACTGTAGAAAGATACTGAATGTGGTTTTATTTATGTAAATATTAAAATAGTTATAGATAAATTTTTATTTTAGATCTAATTACTGCTGCAAGTGAATGGAATAAAAACATCACAAACAGCCCAACAAACTGAATGAATATGAAAGCATCGATAATCACTGTATATAACGAAACGTTACAATGGTTCTTTAGCTATACCATTCAGAGGAAGAAGCTACATAGGAGTTAGAGAGTCTAATGAAAGAAAAGTATCCAGAGCTTTTCCATTGACAGGCCTACTCAAATTTGGATGACCAAATTTCTAATATGGGGAAGATGTGAGATCCACATTTCATAATATTGTACTATATGCCATTGAAGTAAGGTATTTTATAACCATTTCTGTTCATCGGGTTTTGTAAATTTAACTGAAAATTCAAGTTGTAGGCTTCACTGGGATTTACACAGTCTGAATGGACGTGAAACTCCACAGTACTGATATTTGAAGCAAAACAATATTATGGTAAGTTTCTGTAACTCAAAATCATCTATTTAGGTTGTTTTTGAAAAATGTGTAACAAATTTTAAAATGACAATTAAAGACATAATCTGGAAGAATTTTTGTGAATAATGGTCAAATCAAGTGGACTTTTGACCAACTGACAAATGTGTGATTGGCCCAATAGAGGTATTTCCATAATTTCCCCCTTACGGTCAATCAACCTTTAATAAAACCACATCTAATGATTAGACTATGTTTAATACTCATGTTTTATGATAAAATAAAATATTTTGAAGTTAAATTGATTGGTTAATAACGTTATGGAAGTTTAAGGGCAAAATTGTCTGAAATCTTTAATATAATGGCATTTTGGTAATTTTTCATTAAAATATGACTTTTTAACGACTTTTTTGGTTTCTTCTTCTTCTTGATCAACCTTTCTCTTCCATTTTCATCTTCCTGCATAGCTAAGCTTTGAGAAAGGAAAAGCTTACAAAACCCTAAGCAAAAAACACCTTCACCAAACCCCTGCAGAATTCAATGCTCTTCAATTTGGTACCAAATTCTCATCAAAAAGAGGCCAAAATCAGGTTGTAAGGCAAGCTGTAAGTTTCAGCCACCATAGGTAAGAGAAAGAAAGCTTAGGTTTTCATAGTTTTAAGGTTTTATACCATGTGTTCTTCATGTTTAGCTAAGTGTTTAAGCTTAATTTGGATTAAAACCACCTCAAATTCATCCCTAGGGCTTTGTCCAAGGTTACACTTACATGTTCATGGTGTTTTGTTATATGAAAATGGTGAAAAATGAATGAATAACATGTGAAGAGCATGATTTTAAGCTTAGTTTGTTGAAATGAATTATGTAAAACTATGTGTAGTGAAAGGCAGCCATGAATTATGCTTATTTCAATGTGTTTTGGGTACTAGAAGAATGTATAAATTAAAAGAAGACTATAGGTGAAATCGGAATCGAAAACGAAGTAGTTTGACGCGAGTTGCATGTTAGTATCGATAGAAATAAACCGACTTAATAGCTGTAGTAGGCAATGTAATAGCTTTTACGATGATAAATATTCTTTTTGAGGAAGCACGATGATTTGATTGTATTTATATGAAATTTTGCAATTCGGAAGTAATCGGTGCAATCTGGGTGCTTTCGAGCTTTTTGGTAGAAATCGAAAGGTAAGGAATGTGTAGAAGATGTAGGGATATTATGGTTACATATTGGTTTCAAAAATGAAATTTTGGAATGATTTGGATTGGAATGGTGGAACTGCTATTGGGTTATAAATTGTATTTCTTGTGTAGGAAGGTTAGGACAAACTTAGCCGTTATATTGCCGAAATTTCATAAAATATATCTCGAATCTTGTATTTTAGAAAAAGGATTTTTGAAGTGCTTTGAAATGAAAGTTGGAGATACTTAAGAGATTTAAATATCATATAGTTAGCTAGGAGCATAAAATTTACAATTCAGTTTACGAGTCTGATTTTGTTTGTTTTCTCTAATTTTGTGATTTATATGAGTGATAGTAATGATTTTATATGTAAATAAAACATTTTTAACTTTGAAATCTGATTTTAGAATGTTTTATGAATTTTTATTCTTGAACTACTATTATTCTGATTTTGATAAATTTATGATTCGTTCGAAATTACTCTTTTATTGCTCTGAATATAAAAATGTGTTTATTATGAATTATAGACTGTTTTGAGACTGATGGCCCCATTTCATGCATTATTAGTGATTGATCATGTGTTGTTAAACTTGCCAAGTCTTCAACTCTCGCATATGTCACCTGGTAAATGTACACTATAGATCCCTTTGAGTATGGCTATATATCGTTATTAATCCCTTTGGGATTTCTATTTTATGCATGACACTGTTGGGTGTAGCCTGGCCTCCACTACACTGCAGCAAAATTGTTTTATATTTGATTTCTGAATTTGATCATTCTTATGAAATCTGATTGAGTGTTCTAATTCTCTGAGTGTTTGATTTCGGAATATAAATAACTGAATTTGATTTATTGAGTGATTGATTTTTTGAATTTGATCGACTAATTTGACTTACTAATAAGACTGATCGTTAAATATGATTATTATCTAATTTAAATTTCGTATAATTTTTTAAGTGAATTATGATATTTTCTAAGTGTTATATGAAATGTTAGATCAAAAACTAGACCTTTGAAGTATTTATTTTACTAGCAATAAATTTATTCCCTATAATTAGATTTAGGGATCGAGACACATGAGGTGCTCCAAAGCATTCTCCCATACTCATTTTAGTTACCTACTCTATTATAATATCCATCCTTTTATCGTGCCTGAACTTTGGTTTTAGCATTACTTGTATTTTAAATATGTTTTTATTATGCATGTAGTCGTGCATAGTATCAGTACTTTTATACGTGTTTCTTATTGAGGTTTCCTCAAGTTCATCCCCTCTTTCTCTCCAGATTATTTGCAATGAGTTTTTCGTGTACGAAGGTCACTTTTGTCGTATCCCTTAGGTAGTTTATCGATCACTGTAGAGGTATACCTTTTACTTTTTATATGTTCAGGCTTTGTAACTACAGTACTACGATATGTAAATAATGTACAGGGGATGTAAACATATTTTGTAAACTGATTGTAAATTTTTCGTATATGTATTTATGAATAATTTCTAGATTTTGGGGTTTTAGTTGTAAATAAATTCTAAGTGTGTACTTGACAAACAGCCCAACCAACTATAAATTGTATGATAAGTATGTTATTTAGATCGTGACACCTACTCATAATGAACTTGTCATTTATGATGCATTATACGAATGCTTGCAAGAATGGGGTATTGAAGGAAAAGTGTGCACAATTAGTGTTGATAATGCTTCTTACAATGATTTATCCATAAGGATGTTGAAAGATAGCCTTCTTTTCAGAAAAAGCTTCCTTTTGGATGGAAAACTTTTTCATGTTCGATGTTGTGTGCAAATTTTGAACATTTTAGTGCATAATGGTCTTTTCGATGTTAAAGACATTAGTTGAAAATGTAAAGGAAAGTGTGAAGCACATCATAGCATCAACTCTACGTTTGTCTATGTTCACTGATGTTGTCAAACAGCTTCAGTTGCCTAATAAGAGGTAGATTCTAATTGCTACACACAGTGGAATGCAACATATGCTATGTTGTCATGTGCATTGGAGTTTAACCAAATTTTTCCATGGTATCAAGAAAGAGATTCAAGTAACAAGAACTTGCCAACTGATGAAGATTGGGTAAAAGTTGAAGAAATTTGTTTCTTCTTGGCAATTTTAATGAAGTTACCAGCATCATCTCAAGTAATAAGCATTTAATATTTCAAGTTTTCTAGTTAATTTTATCATTTATGATATTAAGTTTAAATATTTATTTGTTTTATAATTGCTAGGTTCTGAATATCCAGCATCAAATTTATTTCTTCCTGAGCCTTAAAGCATAAAAGAATTGTTGGATGACAAATATTTGAGTGAAGAACCTTGGATGAGACTAATGGCTATGAAAATGCAGAAGAACTTTGATAAATATTGTGATGAATGCAATCTGTTGATTGTGCTTTTAGGAATATAATGAGATTGCTTGACTTCACTTTTCATGTTATTTATTCCACAGAGGAAGCTCCTAAGCAAATTAGCATTATGTGTGATAGCTTATATGAGATTTATAATGAACATGTAGATGCTTATAGAGTAGCTAGTGTTGGTAAATCTATTGAAAATGATATGTAACATAGTGATATACCACTACTGTTTCTGTTACTAATGGAGTTGGAAAAGGAAAAGCTATCATGACAGTGAGATAAAAGTATGAGAATTATGTTCAGAGTGTTGATCCATCTCCTAATGTTAAGTTTGAACTAGATGCATATTTGGAAGAAGAGGTGTTTATTTACAAGGAAAATTTTCAAAATTTGATGCCTTAGATTGGTGGAAGGCAAGTAACCTTAAATTCCGAATATTGTCAAAAATGGCTTGTGAGATCTTGTCAATTCCGATTACTACAGTGGCTTCAAAATTAATTTTTAGTGCTAGTGATTAGGTTATTGATGCATATTATTCATCTTTGGGAACTGACACAATGCAAATGCTCTTTGTGATAGTGACTGCTATCAAAATTTCTATGGTCTTAAAAAAAAAGTGACTTTAATGTTTTATTTTATTTGTTCTATATTTCAAATGTTGTAACATTTTAATATGAATTTTTTTTTATATAGGCTAGAGCAGAAGTTAAAGAGATAACTCTGCTCTGAACTTGGAAGAACTTTTGGTTTGAAATTTGATAACTTGGGGCATTTCGTAAGTTGTGCTTTGTTTAAAATGTTGTGCAATTAGCTATTTTAATTTTCTAAATATATTTTTTTTTTCAATTTCTTGGTTTGTGACGCTGAATTTGATTTATAAATCTGTTTTCCTAGTTCAAATGCTTTGGTAAGATCACCATTATTCTTTTTGCTGCACCAGAGGTTTTATGCAAGCATCATGGACCAAAAGTAGATATATGCAGTGCTAGTGTTATCCTCTACATCTTGTTGTGTGGGTTCCATCGTTTTGGGCATGTATTTATCTTAATAATTATTCTCCTTGCAATAGTTGGTGTCATTCTTATGTTCTTATACCCTAAAGCAATAATTCTTATGTTCTTATGTTTCCGATATCAATGAAGAGGAGTATTTAGTCTTCATATATATATATATATATATATATATATGGAACAATTCAGCTACTCAGAGAATTAGAAATGCTGTAAATCCTCAATAGTGTACCTTAAATTAATATGTCCATTCTGTCTAGATTTTCAGATCCCTAGTATTTCTAAAACAACAGTTTAGTTGTGTTGCTTATTAATTACGGCTACTCTACGACAGATGTGCTCTGAGACTACTAAATAATAAATTTGAGCAAAGCTTTTCAACTCATTCAATTTGCAACACTAATGCGCACTTAGCTCCATCCATCATTTGTTGTTTTTTAGATGGTCTAGTTTTCTAAATGATCATGAAGAGAATTTATTTTGCATTGGAAGTGTGCCCAAGAAAGATGTGAGGCTTCAAGTCATAAGGCACTTATACCGTACCTTTGTATTCTTGTAAATAAATATTCAGAGATCCTAGGCGTCATCCCACAATTGACATTGTGCCGCCTAGTGCCTCCCTCAATGTCTCCTGGTATTGTGTGTCTTCCCACTTCCAATTTGGCCATACGCAAATGGCTTGTCTGCTTTTGCTGTTCTGTCTTTTTTTTTGTTGCTGCTGTATTATGTATGAAGACTGCCAATTTTTGATCACGAATTTGTAAATTGGTATACAATTGAAGAAAATTAAATATTGAAGATGTAATTAAAATTTTTAATCATTATGAAGTGATGAATCATGTATAAGCAATATAAGAATTTTTCAATTTTTAAGTTTATGAGAATTATGGATATTAGAGGAAATTAAATATTTAAAAGGGTAATTAAAGCATTTTAATAAATGACATGGGAGTAATTTATTTAATCGGTGGATAAAAAAATTCTAAGAATCTAATTGTATTAAATATACAAGTATTCTTAAAGAAACAACACTAAAGAATATATATAAGAAATAATATACTATATTATATATTACAGTATATATAACATAATTAATTTAATTATATTATAAACTATATAGATATAAAATTATATTATATATTATGTTATGTAAAAGATATAATATTACATAAATATATAACACAAATATATATAATAAATAATATCTAATATAACGTTATAATATATATATATATATATTATGTTATATTATAATGAAAAAAGTGAGCGGGATGAGAAAACCCACTCACATGATTTAAAAACTAATAAAAAAATATACAAGCTTGGGAGGCTCATCTGAAACAACAGCAGACGTGACCCATATTATTCAAAAAAAAAAAAATGAAAGATACAAAGAATGGAAGCTTAAAGCCGGAAAAAACCTTAGGCGAGAAAAAAAAAGTGAGAGTGCTAAGAAAGAGGATTTTGTGTGTCGATTTCAATTGGAGATTTTGTGGGTTTTCAAGGCTGATTAAAGGATGAAAAGATGAGTTTGAGAGCTGTTAAGGACGCTGAAATGGCAGTATTTAAAGATTGGTTTGTGAATTTTATTTAAGTAAAAAAAAAGTAAGAAAATTGTAAACAAAAAGTATATTTTTTTTAGTAAATTTTATTTGATAATATTTAATTATTTTCTGAGTAAATGTGTACGTGTATTTTTGTAGAAATAGCATAAGTGGGCTTGGTAGAAACTTAGCTAGGCTTGAAATTTTGCCATAGTACTAGTATCGAAATTCAGTATGAGACATGTGAAATGTCATCTATTTTCATAAAAATAAATTAGAAATTTATTAGATTGATACTAAGTCATTTGACAACATTTGAATGTGGAGCGCAATGTTAAGGCGACCAATGTGGATTTAGCTAAGTTCGGTGTGTACGCGTTAAGCTTAAAGGTCGGTAAGATAATACCGTAACGTGACACACTTTAAAAAACAAATTAGAAAATTTTATTTAATTAGTACTAAGTTGATTTGATCATGTTTGAACGTGTATCGAAAACGAAAAAGGTGCGGTTGGTGTTTGGTGAAGCTCGGAACTCGTCAAAGTACTAAGCTTTGATGCGAGGTAAGATACTTTTATAAGGTTGTGTTAGGATTATATTGTGTAGATGGAAAGTTGTGTTTATGTGATTATTTGATCTTGGAATATCATTAAAAATATTCATAGAAGATTGATTATTAGTGTTAGAGTATGGATATGGAATTGTGAGAATGTATGTTGGGTACTAGGAGAATTTTGACAAAACAACAATAAAATTGATGTTAAGGTAAGGATAAAAGGTTATGGAAATTGTGGAATGATATTAGGATAAATGAGGATTGTGTTGGAATATAAATTTGAGTTATGATAGAGTATTCCAAGAACTGTAGTAATATGTGATTAAGCATTGAAATAAGCAAGGGACTTTATACAAAAAAAAATTGTGTGTTGATATCGTGAGTAACCTACTAGGGTTTGGTTTTGACTAAAGCTTTTAAATATTTTTACAATTTTAGTTTAACACAAAATTGATCGGTTTTAATCAAAAGTAAAGTATAGAAACATATCGAATTGATTGTTAGAAAAATGAATCGATTATGAAAATTGAAATATGATTTTATTGATTTCATTATGATTTTTCTTTGATAAATGGATTGTGATAAAAAGTACTAGATTGTGTTGAATTAAAAACACTTAAGCTATTGTATATATTGAAATGAACTGCCTTGGAAACTATGGGCTTTGAAATGATTGAAAATTTTAAATTTTACCTACAAGAGGTTTTGATTTCTAAAAGGTTATGCTGCCGAAATTTAGATAAAATGTCCTATGTAAAAGTTATTGTATTCCTGCATAAATGAAGATTTAGAAAAAATGATTAAAATGATTTATTGAGAAAGATTTTAAAGTACAGGGTTGAAATTAAATTTATGCTTTAGAGTCAAATAAGGCAATTACAAGACAATGGTATTGGCATAACTTTTGGATCATATGTATGTGAATTGGGATAATTATCTCATAATGATAATTGATATTATTCTTGGAGTCATTTTGATTTATGGTTTGAGAAGACGATTATGAAATATGATTTACAATACCTTGTAGAAATGAAATGGATAATAAATGTTGTATAATTAGTATTATGAAATATGAAATGTATCTTTTAGCGACATGGTGATTGAGACTGTAGTAAATCGTTTTACAGCAATGTGTGATATTGTGGATAATAATGAAATAGAAATGCCATGTATTGATGTGACAATGTGATCTTGGTAAGAGATATGCGATATTGGTGTCTTGAGATATTATTGAAATTGTATTTATATACATGTTAACATATATGGATATTCATTGTGATTTATGGACTGTGAGATAGATGTTGGAAATTGGAAAGTAAATTGAGGTTTGAATTGTGTGGATGATAAATGGATAAGAACATGTGAATCTATGCTATTTTGTGACCTCGGAAAGAGGAGTGTGATATTAGTAACCTATAGATGTTATTACAATATATCTAAATGTACATTTATACAAATGCATCGTGGATCTTATTGATGCCATTAGGGGCTTGACAGACTAGTGTAATTGTATAATGAATGATGGATGACATTTGTGTCATGATCGTGTGTGAATGAGAAATTAAGTCTACTACAGATATGCCTTAGTCGAATGGCCTAATATGCACAAGATTGAATTGAATAATTATTGAGTTATATCTTGGTGTACTTAGGAATTCATTCATGCATAGCATATGATCTTGTGTTGTTTTAAAAGGGAAAGCATTGTTTTAAAAGAGATGCATCAAAATCTTTTAAGTGAAAGTAAATGCTTGAAATGACTAGACAGCCTCAGACCCTAATGTTTAACACTCGTTTTAACATCATTCATGACATGTACGGATTGAGTACCCGATTTAATTACTCATTCAGTTGAGAAATAATGCATTAATAAATGTTTACTATACGAGCTGTCTAAATGGGTTTGAAATGTTATAGCGAAAGATCTCGATTTAAAGATAATAAATACCCTATGGAATGCCTATGTGGCATATGCCTTTGTGGCATAGAGTGTATGTGGCATATGCCTTTGTGGCATATAGTATATATATTGTGTGGTTCTGTCTGTGTGGCATGAAATCCCGTTTTATATATACGTGATATGTACATGTAGATGTTGCCTAATGAGACCACTCTAGGCTGTTCGACAATGGTCATGGACACATTCTTCAGTTTTCAGCTAATCAGTGGGACTGGAACGATCCATGATCATGGATAGATGCCCTTTGGGGGAAACTTTCCCATTGATAGCTGCAATGGTTTAGAGATGATATGATACCAGAATAAGGATCCATGTCTAGTCTTTCAGTAAATGTTAAACGTTGTTTAGAGTATGGTTTATGGCATATGAAACTCTAGATATGATATGTTTTTACAGTATATGTGATATGACGTGACTAAATATGATTTATATATGGTTTTATACCACATGTGGTATGATTTGAGACTGCACATGCTTTGAAATGTGTTTTAAAGTATATGTTAAATGATTCTGAAACTATATGAGTTTTGTACATGATTATATACTACATAAGACGTGTTTTGAAATAAATGTTTTATACAACAGAATTTTTATATGTTACATTTTGAACCCTGTCTTGATAGTACATCTTGCATTGATATATGATATACAGTGATACAAAGATACTTAGTGTTATTAGGATATGATTGAATAAATACTCAAAGGATATTGACTTCTAAATAATATGGAGAGATACACTTGTAGGATTCATGCATTGCACTGGAAACGATATAATTCTAATTATATTCTTATATTAATAACTTGTTGAGCCCTTGCTCATTAAACGAGATTACTTTTTTTACAGATTGATTTGAGTTAAGAGACGCATTGGAACATTTCGAGTGATTGAATAGTGTCTTAACACCCAAAATCCTCACTGTTGAATATTTTGGTATTATAGTACTTCTTTTGTATATGCTTTTATTTTCAGGCGATTTCTAAACAATATTATAGGATAGGATATAAACTAGGATAAAGAATGTAGATATAATATTTCTATGTTGCATGATATGTATATGATTAGTTGTGGATATTAGGACTGCTGAATTGGGAAATATTGCTGGGTTGCATTGTGTTGCGATGATTTACAGGTGTTAATTGGGGAAAATCTCAAAATATAAGGGGGATATTTTCAATCTATTTCTAAACAACAATAAGTTATAAGCATAAAAATGATTCTTGCCTATCTGAGAGAGTAATTTAAATCATAATTGAATTAAAGAATGAGTGGAAATAGTTTAGTAACTATATT
This sequence comes from Heritiera fomes, assembly GCA_032173925.1. NCBI lineage: Eukaryota > Viridiplantae > Streptophyta > Magnoliopsida > Malvales > Malvaceae > Heritiera > Heritiera fomes. Next base: position 21,234,665 of record JAPDPM010000002.1, read on the forward strand.
AGCATCGAATACAAACTGTAAAATGAAAGGAGAAAAGTCCATAAATTTGTTAACTAGAATAATTATAAGTGTCAAGTGCGGGTCATGACCTTCGAGTCCTGACATTATGAGTAGATGGGTTGTAAAGTTTTACATTATGATTTGTTTTGGCTAGATTGTAGCTAGGTTTTTGGGTTGTTCTGGTTTGTTTTACTTAGTGATGTTGTTCACTTGCTTCTGGAGTCTAGCATTTATCTCAATCAATAAAATTATAACTTATCAAAAAAAAATTACGGCTACACTTTGCAACTTTTTTTTCTGTACCTGGGTATGACTATTAATTCTAACACTACTCAATTTATTCAGGTGATTTGGAGGAATGATGGCAACTTTAACACCTTAGTATTATTTTTTGGACTTTTTTAAGATATTAATCCTCAAACTTTAAGTTGTGTTGTACTTAAGATTTCATGTTCACTGATTTCAATTTGCATGTGTGATTTAACTTTTATGTAAAATATTTAATATTTAATATTTAGTTTGCACTACTGTTTGTATACTGTTCATGGATACATGTTTATAAACATGTGTTTGTAAACATGTTTGTTTAATGGTTTATGACCACCTGTTCACAAGCATGCTTATTTATATGTTTACAAACATGTTCATTTAATATGATTCACAAACATGTTCTGTTAATGTTTACAAACGAGCTTTTTCACTAGAATTTATCGAACAATTTTATGAGCTCGAATGTAAAAACCAAATTCTTTAACTAATATGAACTAAACAGAATTGTTCTAAAAGATAAAAGAGTGAACAAAACATTTCATTTGTTCTTATTCGATTCATTTATAGCCCTAACCATGTTTAAGCTAAAAACATGCTATCATTTTTTTAATATTATTGCTAGCAACATTTATTAGTGAATCATGCACCAGCGAAAAACCTATTTTTATGTATGGTTACGGGCCACGGTAGTAATATGAAACCTACCATTAAAAAAAAGTGGGTAGATTCTAAAGCATAACGATAAGGCTCTATATATTTTGTACCAAAAATAGGGCTCTATTTATTAAAGTCAATTTACATACCTTTTCAAGGAAAGTTTCATTTCTTTATTCTTAAATAAATATGGTAAAAGAAAAAAAATGCTTTATGTCATGCAGCCCAACTCTCGATGTTTTATAGCCTTGAAATGTTGATTCCGCACTTGTCCACTTGATATGTATACCTGAGGTTGAGAATTACTTGCGTAATTATTTTCTTGCAATTTTATTTTTCTAGATGCGGAACTTCCTCTAAAAATAATTGCTCTCTTTATTCAAAAAGAAAAGGGAAAACAAAAGAAATGTTGCAAGAGTAGAAAGTTTTCATTAAACCTATGTCTTTACAATCAGTAATATATGTTATTTATTTTGGTATAATAAAAACTTTCGATCTAAGAAAAAAGAGGAAATGCAAAAGTCATAGTTTGAATATCAAATTTATAAAATTCTCACACTTTAGAAATAGAAGCATGACTATTTAAATCAATATTCAATGTCAAAAAATAATTACATTTTGATATTTTTTACTACCATATATATTTTTGGTCAATTGTCATATCTCAACTTTGGAATTTAATTTATGATGGAGCACCTTGGAAGGTCAAACAACTATATATGATATAATATTAATGTGAAGGATGAGAATTAGAAACACTATTTGTGGATCCATGTGAAGCCATTATCAAGTCAACTTGCATACAATTTTCATATATTTCATAATCGTTTCCTTTTTCTTTCAACTATAAAATTATATCAATCCTATTCTGTTGTGGTTTCGAACATGCACAGACAGAAAAAGGTTATTGTGCATATGGACTGTAAATTTTACAATAAACAAGAGTTTTGATGTTACTTTGAACTTCATTTTGTTCCTTTCTTAAAAAGAAAAAACCTTAAGTCATAGTTATCAAAATCGTACGATACAAAATAGTACCGTACAATACGATTTGATTCACCACAAAATCGATACGTATCAATACAAAGTGTATCAATACAAAGAATCGGATTTATCAAGAATCAGTAGCGTACCTATCAAAATACAAACGAATTGATATGTATTATACAATATACCGATACACTTCAATACACTTTATAGTGAAAGTAGATCATGTCCAATCAAAATCTAATCTGATCTAATTAACTAAAAATACAATTTTAATAGTTTTTTAACTTAAAAAAATTAAAAACATATTCTTTATATAATTTAATCTTGAAAAATTGAAAAAAAAATAAACTTTTAGTCAATAAATTAAAAATAAAAAATATTATTTTAAAAATATATACTATTAATGAGTAAATTAAGAGTTTGCAGACTGTAACATCCCAATTCCACTATATAACATGTTACTTACTTATAACTTACACTTATTACCGGTTGGGCTGTTTGTGATGCTTAACAACTCTCGCTACTTGAATAAAATTTAAGTCTCTTATCATATAAAGTTATGAACTATTAAATTGGTTCACTTACAACTGTTTATACATTCCCTTCTATTTAATGTAGTACTGTACCATTTTACTGAATATATAAAAGAATACAACATACATTCGATATTAAATCTTGGAAAGGTAACTCTCCTTGTCCTAACACAACAATCTGTGGAGTGGAAAAATAAGGAGTGAGCGACAATTTGCTCAGTAAAGAAGATGTATGCTGCTTTATAAAAAACTATATTCTCAAAAACCATTTAATTATCCTAACGATCAAACTCATTAGGAAACAATGAATATAGTTAACATGAAACAGGGTTCAACCGATCCTTTCATAAATCATTTAATTGAGACTAGGCAACATTCTAAATCATGCAAAGAACACATGTCATCCGCTTTTGGGGTGCACCTGTAGGCCATCGCCCCTCACGGCTATCTCAACTAGATGTATGGCCATAATCTATAGGTGGTCCTCGGGTCCACTTGCCAAGTGACCTCGAGACCGCTGAAGACTTGGCGGGTCTATCAGCCCTATGACGCCCTGAGGTGCACTCGTTGGTCTATTTGACCTGAGCCATCGCCCTAGATGGGTCACGCAAAGTATATGATTAATAATGCATGAATTCAATGCCTAATGTCTCAAAATCAAGTTGTATCTTATGTATCATTTCCACAAAATGATTGGATTTCTTATAAAGCAATAAAACACCAAAAGTCCCAACATTTCCCGTGAATGGAAAGTACGGGTTAAACTGGCTCGCCCGTGGCTAGTTCGCCCATAGTGAGCTCGCCAATACTCAACTCGCCCATTGGTCAACTCGCCCAATGGTCAACTCGCCCAATGGTCAACTCGCCCAACATTTAATTTCATATTTCTATTTTGAAAATATTTAAACGTTTTATTTTTCGTAAAAGAAATTAACTTTGAAACTGTTCGCCAGAGTCAGTTCGCCCTTCACGGCTCGCCCCTGACTACTCGACAAGACGGCAAACTAGTATTCGCCCGCCACTTAGCTTTTAAAAACAACAAGGGTCGCCCACCGAACAAATCTTTAAAAGGGATTCGCCCGACTTTTGGCTTACCCGATTTTCTCTTTAAAAACAAGGGCACTCGCCCAGTTCTCATAAAAGAGAGCTCGCCACGTAGCTTTCCTAAAAAAAATCGGTTCGCCCGCCCTTAAAACTAGAAACGGGTGTATAGAAATTATAAAAGGGTTAGCTCGCCCGCCAATAACAATTTGCCTAACATAAAAACATATGGCGGCTTGTAGCTTGCCTGAGATCAAAATAATTTATCAAATAAATGAATGTCAGAAATTAAAACAATTTCTAATATTTTCTTAACACTTTTACTCCAATGGACATGCATTTGCATCACATACTACTTCCTTACTTGATCTCACGAAGTCTTGCTTTGCCTTGCTTCCTACTCGCCAATAGCAATTTCACTTCCCGGCTGCAAGGTAAAATGTTAATTCCATTAATATTTTCTTTTCTATTAATTTAGTTCTAAAACTATTTTCAACCACTTTGGCGAGATAGCAGTTCGCCATTCGCCCAACATAGCTCGCTATCTATTAGCGGCTCATTAATGGGAGTTCGCCCAACATGGAAGCTAAACTCGCCATGCTTATCAATTCAATTCGCCATTCGTGGCTTTTCATTCATAAATGGCCTCGCCCATGAATTGAATAACGTTTGGCAACCTCTTTATCTCCTACTCGCCCCATTGGCGATCATCAACATTTCACATGGGCGATCTCTATTGTCACCCTTCTCGCCGTTTGGCGAATATATGTTCTCGCCCATTATCTATCATTCTGGTTATCCCATAACTATTGGTGAACATGTTCTCTGTAGACACCATTTTTGTCCGAACATAGCCCATCATGGTTTTGAATTTGGGCTTTGGGCCCATTTAATTTATTTCTTTGCATTTGGGCTCAAATCTAAAAGAGTCAAAGGTTCATAAATCTTATTGTATCTTTTTTTTATTTTTTTATTTTTGTTTTACTTTATTGATGATAAATAAAATAAAATAAGCAATAAAAATAATAAAAAGAAAAATACAAAATACAAAAAAAAAGGTAAATAATAAAAGAGGTAAAATCGAGGTTTTAAATTCTAGATCTAAATTGATCCTAGCTGAATTTAATTCCAAAATCTCGATTTAAATCTCAAAATTGCAGCATTTACACTGAGAATCAAATGAAATTGGAAAGGGATCCTTTACGGGCAAAAATTGGGAGGAAAATATTAAGGCTAATGGAAGTCAACTATGTGAAGAAATGAAAGGAATAATAAACCCAAAATCAGAGCAAAAAATCAAGATGATGAAATCATGCAAATAAGTTAATTCTTTTCCTAATTTGGATGCCCAAATACTACTATAAATTCATGCATACACAGCGAGAGACGGGGGGAGAAAAGAAACAAAAAGAGAGACAGAAGAGAGGCAGAGTGAACGAGAGATACACAATTGAGATTCAAGAAATAAGAAAAGAGATCACAGCTGTGTCTCGCCTCCATCGCCATCGGTTTACTCTTGCTGCATCCTCCAGTCCATTCTTGCATCCACGCTTCTGTCACCCATCCCCGCACACACCTGCGCCTCTGAGTACGTCCATTGTTCGCCCGCCCGAGGAGGCTATCTTCGCTCGCCTGCCGCGCCAAAGAAAGAAGCTGTGAGTTCACCCGACCGAAGAAGAGGGAAGACTTGTGAGATCGCCCGCCCTCCAACAGAGGTACTCGCCCCGCCAAAGAAAGAAGAAGAATCCGAGAGTTTGCTCGCTCGTCCACGAGCTCGCCCGCCCAAAGAGAAAGAACATCCAAGAGCTCGCCAAATCAAGGAGTTCGCCCGCCCATGGAGGCTATCTTCGCTCGCCTGCCCCGCCAAAGAAAGAAGCTGTGTGCTCACCCGACCGAAGAAGAGGGAATTGTGAGCTCGCCCGCCCTCCAATAAAGGTATATTCCCCTTTTTTGTCATTCATTTATTTAGGTATTTTTAATGTATGGGTAGAAAATAATAAGTAAAATAAATAAAGGAAAATAAAATGGAGTTCTTCCGATGATGAGATGTTACGGAATTCACAAGTAGTGATTCCTAACTGATCTCTAGGTAAGAGAAATATGCTAAATGTTACCAGCGTATTGGAATATTTAGTATAATTTTTCAATAAAAATAAATTTTATAAATATAAATAAATTAAAAAAATAATAATAATAAAATAAAATAATATATTTCTCATGTGCATCGTATATATTTTGTTTGCATCATTTGCATTCATTGTAATTCCAAACTAAATGCAAATCTTCCGAGGATGGGATTCTATAGAAATCGCAAGTAGCGATTCTTAAGAAATCCCTAGGTGAGGAAATTATTCGAAATGCTACCAAAAGTATTGGGGTACTTCGGAATAATTTTCGATATAAGGAATTTTTATTTATAAAAATTAAAATTTATGAATTAAAAAATAATAAAATGAAATAATGGATTTCTCATATGCATCATCTATATTTTGATTGCATCATTTGCATCCATGAAATTTCAAAAATAAGTGTGAATCTCCCGAGGATGGGATTCTATAGAAATCGCAAGTAGTGATTCTTATGAAATCTTTAGGTCAGGAAATTATCCGAAATGCTACCAAAAGTATTGGGGCACTTCGGAATAATTTTCAATACAAAAGATTTTCACTTATTTTAAATAAAAAAATAATAAAACTTAAATATTCCAAAATAAAACAAATAATAAAAATGTTTCAAATAAATGGAGTTCTTTTTAAATGTTTAATTAAGATCATTTTATTAAGATTGAAAGATAAGACATGATTAAGTGGTACCGTTTTTTAACGGGCGTTGTGGGGGTGCTAATCCTTCCCCACACGTAACCGAACTCCCGAACCCAAACTTTGTTTTCGCAGACCAAAAATTATTTTTTTGATAAAGCTTAATTAATTTTAAGATTTTATTAAAAAGATAAATAATTTTAGGTGACCAATCACACCTAGCTAAAAAAGATTGGTGGCGACTCCTCTTCATGTTTTTTTTCAAAATCGTCTAGCGATCGAGTCCCCGGACGAAAATCGTTACGACAGCTTGGCGACTCCGCTGGGGAAAATTAGAGAGTCGAACCATGATTAATCATGTTTTATCCAAAATCTTAGTTAATGATCTTAATAAATATTTAATAAAACTTTTCATAAAAAAATAATAATTAAAAAAACAAAAAAATACAAACAAAAAATGTGTGAATCATCTTTATCATTTGCATTTTGTTGGGATGCACTTTAAATTTGGTTCCTTTGCCTACATGACATATTCATTGCATACATCAACCCTACATCCGGGTCTGTCCCTTTTAGGAGAGAGTATAGTACCTTTGCTCTCGTGAGGTGATAACCTCCGCAATGGCAAGCGAAATACTCTCACTCAAGTTGAACCCTTTCAGTTTGTAGCCTGTCATGGGTGAGGATTGGGGTGCCTTACTAGTCTAGTGTGGACGTCAGTAAGGAACAATTTGAGAACCTTTTACCCTTTAGAGACTTAAACCAAGCATGTACTGAGCCATAGAGAAACTAATCTTAGCTAGAGCTATACCAGCATTTTGTGAGGGTTACCTTAAATTATGGCACATGAATGAATACTTTTATGTAACAGCTTTATGGGAAATATAATAAAGTGAATGTTGAAATTGTGAAAAAAATAAAAATAAAAACCTTTCTCATTCAATTCTATTTGTGATTTCAATAGCATGCATATCCGAAAAAAAAAAGATTTTCATTTTTTTAAAAAAAAAGGTATTTTTGTAAGATTTTAAACTTGATATATGCATCTCATCACATGAGCAATAGCTATTGAATTTCATGCACATACATGCATTTAGCATGCATGTATACATTTCATCTTGTGCCCACTTATGAAAATTTTTGGTGATCATAAGTAATGACATCAAATCTTGGAAGTAAAAAGTTAAGATTTTTAAAATCCTCACCAGCGTATTGGGATGATTTTAATAGTCTTTTCTTTTATGGCACAATTTCAAATAATAATATGCTCTAAATTGTGGTAAACAAATGTTAGAGGTGCCAAAATAAAGAAGCCACCACATTCTGAACCACTTATTCGACATCGTTACAGTACTCAATCAAAGGCCGAAGCCATGGAAAATGAACATGTTGAGCAAATGGAAAAGATGGAAAGAATTCAACAAGAGCTAGCTAAATCTCAAGAAGAATCTCAGAAGCAAATGTCGAAGATGATGGAGATGATGATGACTTTGATGAAAGGCAAAGAGGTCACGGAAGGATCAGGAAATGAGCCTCAACCTATGAGAGAGAATCTACTGTACCCATCGGAGTTTATAGCCCCTCAAACTCAAACTTCCCAAAGAGCTTATCCCCAAGCTCATGTTTTTGTGAATCAACAACCAGACCGAGGACAGCACTCGAGATCTAGCCTTGTTGATCCTATTGTTGTTCCAAATTTACATGATCCCATGGAGCAAGAAAAGTTGAGGAAAGAAAGTGGCGAGTCACAACAAAAATATGAACTGTTGGATGAAAGGTTAAGGGCAATCGAAGGAATGGGTTTCTTTGGAAATATAGATGCTAATGAGCTTAGTTTGGTCCCAGATCTAGTAATTCCACCGAAATTTAAAGTACCTGAATTTGAGAGATACGATGGGACCACATGCCCAGTAGCTCACATCACTATGTTTTGTCGAAAAATGTCTGGGTATACAAATAATGATAAGTTGCTCATCCATTGCTTCCAAGATAGTTTAGCTGGAACAGTAGCCAAGTGGTACAATCAGCTTGATCGGAGTTACGTTCGCAAATGGAATGACCTGGCAAAAGCCTTCTTGTCCCAGTATAAGCACATGACTGACATGGCACCAGATAGATTGTCTTTGCAAAATATGGAAATGAAGCCTTCTGAAAGTTTCAAGGAGTATGCCAATAGGTGGAGGGGCCTCGCATCTCAAGTGCAGCCTCCCCTTACTGAAAAGGAAACCACGGTATTGTTTGTTAATACTTTGCCATCATCATATTATGATAGGCTTATGGGGAGTGCTACAAAAAAATTTGCTGACCTGGTAATTTCTGGAGAAATGATAGAGAACGCCATTAAGAGTGGTAAAATTGATGATACTTCTGCTTCAAATAGAGTTGGGGCAAATAAGAGAAAAGAGGGAGAAACACAAGCTGTTACCATTGAAAATCAACCACCAAGGAGTTTCGTTCCTTTTCAACCCTATACTGCACATCCCCCATATCCTTATTATCCAACTATAGACAACACTACCCATAATCCTTTTGTTTATCACCCAAGTTGGCAATCAAATTTTCAAGTCCCTACTCAATCAAACAAACCGATGGGTAGTCAAAAAAGGGTGAGGAACAATCAAGGGAGAATCTTTGTGGACCCAATTCCTATGACCTATACAGAGTTATTTCCACAATTGGTGAGAGATAATCTTGTTGCACCTGTTTATCTAGAACCATTAAAACCTCCATATCCTAAATGGTATGATGCCACTGCTCGATGTGACTATCATTGTGGGAATGTAGGCCACTCCATAGAGACTTGCCCTGCTTTTAAATACAAGGTGCAGAGTTTGATCAATGTTGGCTTGCTAAATTTTGATAAGAAGGAAAAGTAAAATGTTGGTGGGAACCTTTAGCTGCAAAAAGGCGTAGATTTTGGAGGACAAGTGTTCTATGAGGAAAAGCCAAAGTTTGTCACTTTTGAGTTATTCTAAAGTAATGAAATTCCTTAAATGCTTACGCCTATAAGCTTTGGGGAAATTTTTATGCATGAGTTAGTTATCTATTATCATTTGAATAAGATGACAGATGCATTTGCACTACATATCCTCTTCCATACAAATCTTTGCTTTCATCTCTTTGTGTTTCAGCCACACTTAACTTCCCAAAAAATGAATGAGCAGTCAATTATGACGATAGTCTGGGATTTTATTTTGAAAAATTCTATTTCTATTGGCAAAGCCAGTGATCATTCTTGTCCCTTAAATTGCTAAAATTGTTGAAACAATAAAGAGATAGCTCCTATCAAGAGAAGTTAAAATCGCATGAAATTACAAAGAAGTGAAGCTCTTGTATCCATTTTGTTGTTCTTGTTCAATAAATGTTCTTCAATAAGAGTATTTACATTTGAGATGAGAAATGGCCGTTTTTGATCTATCCTTCGTGCATGAGTAAAATTATCCATTTGCCACCCCCATTGAGCCTATTATGATTTTTCAAAACAAACCCACCAAGGATCACCCTTCATATTGAGGGGCAAATTTTGCAAAAAAAAAAACCAGTCAACAAATGAAGAAATTCAGGTTATGAGTTATGAAAAAATCCCAAGAGAAAATACCTTTTGGTGTTTGAGTCCTCTTGTAAAAAAAAAAGGGGTGAAAATGAAAAGTTGTAAAAAAAAGAGAAAAAGAAAAATGGAAGAAGAAGAGAAAATGATGAAAATAAAAATCAATTAAGGCAAAGCAGCAAGCATGCTTTGCATGATGATAAATGATCCTTTGGTTTTTGACCCTTAAAGAAACAAATTTTGAGCCTGATTATATCCATTTTTTTCATAACCCATCACTAGAGCCTACATTACGTGCCTTAAAAGTCCATTTTGATCAAATGTGAATACTTGAAATTGGAGAATCATGCATTGAACTTGGACATACTTATGATGCCATCAAGAAACAACAAGATTGCGTTTTGTTTGTTGGGAATATTAGTGAAGTTGAAAAAAAAAAAGAATGAATGAGAAAATGAAAAAAAAAAAGAAAGAAAAGACAAAAAAGAAAAAAAGAAAGGAAAAAAGAAAAGAAGGATAAAAGGGGGAAGCTCAAATTGAAAACCCGAAAGGGCGGTTTGAGAATGATAATCTAGTTGAAGATTTGGGAAGATGGTTTGACATAAGGAGAACCAGCATCATTTGAGGATCTTATGGTGTAGGGGGCAACTCAATTTGATCGAGAATGTCAATTGAATAGATTTTTCAAAGAATCCTGACTAGTTTGTTAAAATTGTCTGGTTTTTCATTGAGAATCTATCATTGTCATATCCAATTTCTTAATTGAGAACCTATCATTGTTATTCACCCCAAATTGTCCAATTTCTTGCTATACTTTGACAAGTTTGTTCCTACATTTCTTTTATTCTCGCCAAACCTTCTAGTGTCTTTACTTTCCCAAAATGGATCGAGGAAATTGGTGACTGAATTGCATTTCTCATTGGAATGATAATAAATAAATGACAACTATACATAAAAATCTTTAGCATTACTTTGGAAAAGATTCTAAAGATGACAAAGGGCCATATACAAAAAGAGAGCAAGAATGTTGAATGTAACTGACATATGTGCTTCTACGAACGAGATCGGAAATAAAGAAGAGAATCTTTGTGAGAAGAAGAAACGATCCTAATGAAGAAAGCCATGGATTTTCGGCATCGAAAAAAAAGAGAGAAATTTTGAGAAAAAGGAGACTTCTTTCATTTAGGCATTCGCATCATTCTAAAAGACGCATGCATCATCATTTTTTTTTAACTATTACATTGGGGCATATTTCAAGAAAGCATTTGCATTACCATCATTGTGATAAACATTTTTTAGGGGCATGCATTTTGCATTTGCATCATTGAAAAAAAAATAAAAGAAAAAAGAAAATGAATGATTAAGGAATGCAATGAGGTTAGTTGTTCCTTAAAGAGTAAGAAAATTTTCTTTAAAGAAAAATGGTGCAAGTCTAATGTCACTGGCATTGTTAGGTGGTTTCAAGCCCAATGAAATTAGCTTATGAGTAAATGAGATTTAGTTGGCTTTATTGTAAAATTGATGCATGATAAGACTTAGATCTTCTAGATTCAACTTACAAAACCAATGAGCACTTAGGATGAGAAACTCTAAGGCAAGATGTGAAATTCTAAAGATGAGAAATTCTTGGAATGTGAATCTCTAAGTCAAGATGAGAAACTCTTAGGATGAGAAACTCCAAGTCAAGATGTGAAACTCTTGGGATGCGAATCTCCAAGTCAAGATGAGAAACTCTTAAGATGTGAATCTCTTAGTGCAAACATTCAGTCAAGTTGTGAAACTCTTGAGATATGAATCTCCGAGTCAAGATGGGAAACTCTTAGGATGTGAATCTCCAAGTCAAGATGAGAAACTCTTGGAATGTGAATTTTCAAATCAACATGTGAAACTCCTAGAACGTGAAGCTTCAAGTTTAGATGCGAATCTCTTATGATGTAAATCTTCAAGTTTTTTTTTAGATGCGAATCTCAAAAATTTTGAGGATCATGGAATCTTTTCTTCCTCCAAATATGTGAATTTCTGTAAAAAAAAAATCTTCTTTTATCGAATTCACTTTTCTAAGTGAATCGAGCCTTGGTAGGGAGTCAAGGTATTATGTGTCAAAATTGAATTCACTTTTTCACAGTGAATCGAGCCTTGATAGGGAGTCAAGGTATTTTGTGTTAAAATCGAATTCACTTTTTCAAAGTGGATCGAGCCTTGGTAGGGAGTCAAGGTATCATGTGTTTCAAAATCGAATTCACTTTTTTGAAGTGGATCGAGCCTTGGTAGGGAGTCAAGGTATTATGTTTTAAAGTCGAATGCACTTTTTCGAAGTGGATCGAGCCTTGGTAGGGAGTCAAGGTATCATGTTTCAAAATTGAATTCACTTTTTCGAAGTGGATCGAGCCTTGGTAGGGAGTCAAGGTATTATGTTTCAAAATCAAATTCACTTTTTCGAAGTGGATCGAGCCTTGGTCGGGAGTCAAGGTATTATGTTTCAAAATCGAATTCACTTTTTTGAAGTGGATCGAGCCTTGGTAGGGAGTCAAGGTATCATGTGTTTCAAAATCGAATCCACTTTTTCGAAGTAGATCGAGCCTTGGTAGGGAGTCAAGGTATTATGTGTTTCAAATCGAATCCACTTTTTCGAAGTAGATCGAGCCTTGGTATGGAGTCAAGGTGTTGTGTTTCAAAGTCAAATTCACTCCTTTAATGTAGATCGAGTCTTGATAGGGAGTCAAGATATTATGTGTTTCAAATCGAATCCATTGTTCTCATGGGTCGAGCCTTGGTATGGAGTCAAGGTATTATTTTCGAGAATCAAAATTGAATTTTTCAAAAAAAAATATAATAAAAAGAAAAGTTCGAACAAAATTGTTGTCTAAAGTCTTTGCCCTATTCCTGATTCTCAGTAATATGCAAAGAGGGGCAGCTGTAAACACCATTTTTGTCCGAACATAGCCCATCACGGTTTTGAATTTGGGCTTTGGGCCCATTTAATTTATTTCTTTGCATTTGGGCTCAAATCTAAAAGAGTCAAAGGTTCATAAATCTTATTGTATCTTTTTTTTATTTTTTTATTTTTGTTTTACTTTATTGATGATAAATAAAATAAAATAAGCAATAAAAATAATAAAAAGAAAAATACAAAATACAAAAAAAGGTAAATAATAAAAGAGGTAAAATCGAGGTTTTAAATTCTAGATCTAAATTGATCCTAGCTGAATTTAATTCCAAAATCTCGATTTAAATCTCAAAATTGCAGCATTTACACTGAGAATCAAATGAAATTGGAAAGGGATCCTTTACGGGCAAAAATTGGGAGGAAAATATTAAGGCTAATGGAAGTCAACTATGTGAAGAAATTAAAGGAATAATAAACCCAAAATCAGAGCAAAAAATCAAGATGATGAAATCATGCAAATAAGTTAATTCTTTTCCTAATTTGGATGCCCAAATACTACTATAAATTCATGCATACACAGCGAGAGACGGGGGGAGAAAAGAAAAAAAAAGAGAGACAGAAGAGAGGCAGAGTGAACGAGAGATACACAATTGAGATTCAAGAAATAAGAAAAGAGATCACAGCTGTGTCTCGCCTCCATCGCCATCGGTTTACTCTTGCTGCATCCTCCATTCCATTCTTGCATCCACGCTTCTGTCACCCATCCCCGCACACACCTGCGCCTCTGAGTACGTCCATTGTTCGCCCGCCCGAGGAGGCTATCTTCGCTCGCCTGCCGCGCCAAAGAAAGAAGCTGTGAGTTCGCCCGACCGAAGAAGAGGGAAGACTTGTGAGATCGCCCGCCCTCCAATAGAGGTACTCGCCCCGCCAAAGAAAGAAGAAGAATCCGAGAGTTTGCTCGCTCGTCCACTAGCTCGCCCGCCCAAAGAGAAGAACATCCAAGAGCTCGCCAAATCAAGGAGTTCGCCCGCCCGTGGAGGCTATCTTCGCTCGCCTGCCCCGCCAAAGAAAGAAGCTATGTGCTCACCCGACCGAAGAAGAGGGAATTGTGAGCTCGCCCGCCCTCCAATAGAGGTATATTCCCCTTTTTTGTCATTCATTTATTTAGGTATTTTTAATGTATGGGTAGAAAATAATAAGTAAAATAAATAAAGGAAAATAAAATGGAGTTCTTCCGATGATGAGATGTTACGGAATTCACAAGTAGTGATTCCTAACTGATATCTAGGTAAGAGAAATATGCTAAATGTTACCAGCGTATTGGAATATTTAATATAATTTTTCAATAAAAATAAATTTTATAAATATAAATAAATTAAAAAAATAATAATAATAAAATAAAATAATATATTTCTCATGTGCATCGTATATATTTTGTTTGCATCATTTGCATTCATTGTAATTCCAAACTAAATGCAAATCTTCCGAGGATGGGATTCTATAGAAATCGCAAGTAGCGATTCTTAAGAAATCCCTAGGTGAGGAAATTATTCGAAATGCTACCAAAAGTATTGGGGTACTTCGGAATAATTTTCGATATAAGGGATTTTCATTTATAAAAATTAAAATTTATGAATTAAAAAATAATAAAATGAAATAATGGATTTCTCATGTGCATCATCTATATTTTGATTGCATCATTTGCATCCATGAAATTTCAAAAATAAGTGTGAATCTCCTGAGGATGTGATTCTATAGAAATCGCAAGTAGCGATTCTTAAGAAATCTTTAGGTGAGGAAATTATCCGAAATGCTACCAAAAGTATTGGGGCACTTCGGAATAATTTTCAATACAAAAGATTTTCACTTATTTTAAATAAAAAAAATAATAAAACTTAAATATTCCAAAATAAAACAAATAATAAAAATGTTTCAAATAAATGGAGTTCTTTTTAAATGTTTAATTAAGATCATTTTATTAAGATTGAAAGATAAGACATGATTAAGTGGTACCGTTTTTTAACGGGCGTTGTGGGGGTGCCAATCCTTCCCCACACGTAACCGAACTCCCGAACCCAAACTTTGTTTTCGCAGACCAAAAATTATTTTTTTGATAAAGCTTAATTAATTTTAAGATTTTATTAAAAAGATAAATAATTTTAGGTGACCAATCACACCTAGCTAAAAAAGATTGGTGGCGACTCCTCTTCATGTTTTTTTTCAAAATCGTCTAGCGATCGAGTCTCCGGACGAAAATCGTTACGACATTCTCGCCTAGTCATGTTTTGCAGTGTACTCACCTCACTCTTCGGGCGAATACTCCTTGCTCGCCTATTGTTTTTCTTAATCATTTCCATCTAATTTCTTTATATATTCAACAATATTCAACTACAACCAGGCTATATCTATGATTAAATATCAAGAGAACTATAAAAGCTATGAAACTCACCTTTACTGAGCTGCTCTTCCAACAACAGAATGCTTTCTTGCCTTTCTTAGCTTTACTTCTCTTGTTCCTTAGCTCTTCAACACTTTAGAAGGGTTTGGCTAACTAAAAGATGAAATTTTATGGCTCATTTATGAGAAAAAAAAACGGAGGAATGAAAGATGAATTTGCGGAGAAACAGAATGGGCGAGAATGATTCTGAGGGAAATGAAGTTTGCTTCCATCGATCTTTCCTCATGAACTCTCCTTATATAGCCCAATATAACCTGTTAGAAGCAACCACCTGTTTCCTTATCCTGTTATCTGTTATCATTGCACGTCTTTCATGCAATTAAAACCCAAAGAATTTGGTGACAAAAGGAACGGCGGTAAGCTTCCCGTTGCAGTCCGTTTCTTCCTTGCTTTTTGACAAATTTCACTTGCCATTTATTGCTTATTCCCCTTGTCAGGAGAGCAATTGGCGAGAAGTCCACTGCCGCCCCCTTTCCTTGACTTTTCCCTTTTCTTTTCTTCCCTTCTCTACGCCAACTTCTCTTCCAGCCAACGTTGATTGGCTATCTTCATATTCTTTTCTTCATTTTTGTCCTATAGCCATTAATCCCCTCATTTAATGCTTTCATACTTTAATTAAATAATTAAATCTCATCTACTCTTTATACACCATATGTACATTATAACATAAAATGAAAAGGGGAAATTCACATTCGGTTATTCTTTAATTTCACTAAAATAATTTATTTCCACTATCAATAATGTACACTTACGGTATACAGTATAATAAAATTCAGATTTTACATTTCTCTCCACCTTAAGAAATTTGGTCCTCCAAATTTACCTTGGACCTGTCACTGAAAGAGCTCTGGATACCTCTCACGCATAAGACTCTCTAACTCCCAAGTAGCCTCCTCCTCGTTATGATACTGCCATAGCACTTTAACCAAAGGGATCGTCTTATATCGCAACACCTTATCTTTCCTATCCAGAATCTGCACCGATTTCTCAACGTAACTCATGTCCTCTCTGATCTCCAGTGGCTCATGTCGAATTACGTGAGAAGGATCGGGATTGTACTTTCTCAACATCGAGACATGGAATACGTTATGCACTCCTGATAACTCTGGTGGTAGTGCTAACCGATATGCCACATCTCCAACGCGATCTAAGATCTCATAAGGCCCAATGTATCGAGGACTCAACTTTCCTCTCTTCCCGAATCTCATTATACCCTTGGACGGCGAAACCTTTAAAAACACATAATCACCCGCTATAAACTCCAATGGTCGGCGTCTAATATCTACATAACTCTTCTGCCGACTCTGAGCCGTTCTGAGCCTCTCACAGATCATCCGTACATCACGAGAAGCCTGCTCGACCAAATCAGGAACTAACAGTTTACGGTCTCCCACTTCTTCCCATGCTATCGGGGATCTGCATCGTCTGCCATACAAGGCCTCATACGGTGCCATGCCGATACTCGTATGAAAACTATTATTATAAGCAAACTCTGCCAGGGGTAAGTGATCGTCCCATGAGCCTCTAAAATCCAATGCACACGCTCTCAACATATCCTCGAGCGTCTGTATAGTACGCTCGGACTGTCCATCAGTCTGTGGATGAAAAGCGGTGCTAAAACTTAACTGGGATCCCATAGCCTCCTGAAATCTGTCCCAAAAATGAGAGGTGAAGCGAGAGTCCCTATCAGAGGTGATGCTCACTGGAACACCATGTAACTTCACTATTTCCCTGACATACAACTCGGCCAAGGCACTAACTGAATCTGTAGATTTCATGGCTAAGAAATGAGCAAACTTAGTCAATCTGTCGACTATCACCCAAATAGCATCATACCCCTTCCGGGTCCGTGGTAATCCCATAATAAAATCCATAGTTACATGCTCTCATTTCCATGTAGGAATCGATAATGGTCGAAGCATACCTGCCGGCTTCTGATGCTCAATCTTAATCTGTTGGCATGTTAGACATCTAGTAACAAATTCAACGATGTCTTTCTTCATCTTAGGCCACCAATACACTTTCCGGAGATTCTGGTACATCTTAGTACTACCCGGATGTAATATGTATCTAGAGGTATGGGCCTCTGATAAAATCAAATCACTAAGCTGTCGATCATCGGGGACACATATCCGACCTCTAAACCTCAGTATTCCATCAGTGCCAATCTCAAAGTCTAACGTAACTCCCATCTGAATCTGATTGGCAATCTTAATACAATAATCAGCCCTCCTCTGATCTTCCCTGATTCGGTCCATCAAATCTGGCTCTATACGAAAACTAGCCGTAAACCCATACTGATCAGAGGAAACAACTGTCAGACTGAGGTTAGAGAACTTCTCTATCAACTCATGCTCCCTGATCATCATGTACGATACCATGCCAACATGCTTACGGCTCAGTGCATCAGCTACTACATTAGCTTTACCTGGGTGATACAAAATTTCACAATCATAGTCCTTTAGTAGCTCCATCCACCGTCTTTGACTCAAATTCAACTCTCGCTGGGAGAATATATATTTCAGACTCTTATGATCTGTATATATCTGAAATTTCTCCCCGTACAAGTAATGTCGCCATATCTTCAGTGCAAACACTACCGCGGCTAACTCCAAATCATGTGTCGGGTAATTCCTCTCATGATCCTTCAACTGTCGAGAACCATAGGCTATAACCCGACCATGCTGCATAAGCACACACCCTAAACCTTGAGCGGATGCATCGGTATACACCATAAATCCACCTGATCCGCTAGGAAGGGCTAATACGGGAGCACTAGTCAATCTCCTCTTAAGCTCACCAAAACTACGCTCACACGCATCATTCCACTCAAACTTTACATCCTTACGTGTGAGTCGTGTCAATGGAGCAGCAAGTCTAGAAAATCCCTCCACAAACCTGCGATAGTACCCGGTAAGACCTAAGAAACTCCGTATCTCGGTAACCGTGTTAGGCCTCTCCCACTAAACAATGGCCTCTATCTTGGACGGATCAACTGATACCCCGTCCTTCGACACTACATGCCCGAGAAATATAATATGGTCAAGCCAGAACTCGCATTTACTAAGCTTCGCATACAATTTCCGCTCTCTGAGGGTCTGTAGAACAATCTGCAAATGCTGCTCGTGCTCCTCTGGAGTTTTAGAATAAATCAGAATGTCATCTATAAATACTATGACAAACTTATCCAAAAATGGATGAAATATCTCGTTCATCAAACTCATAAAAGCTGCAGGGGCATTTGTCAGTCCAAACGGCATTACCAAGAACTCATAATGACTATAACGAGTCCGAAATGCTGTCTTATGCACATCCGACTCCTTAATCTTCAACTGGTGATAGCCTGATCGTAGGTCTATCTTTGAAAACACCTGTGCTCCCCTGAGCTGATCAAACAGATCATCAATCCGAGGTAGTGGATACTTATTCTTAACGGTAGCTCGATTCAACATCCGATAATCTATACACAATCGGAGACTACCATCCTTCTTTCGAACAAATAGTACTGGAGCTCCCCACGGTGACACACTGGGACGTATAAATCCCTTATCTAATAACTTTTGGAGCTGCTTCTTGAGCTCATCTAACTCTGTCAGTGCCATTCTATATAGGGGTCTAGAAATCGGCTCCGTACCGGGTACCAACTCGATCATAAACTCCGTCTCTCGATCTGGTGGTAACCCTGGTAAATCCTCTGGAAATACATCCGAGAAGTCCTTAACTACAGGAATCTCTTGGATCTTTGGATGCTTCCTCTCTACATCCTCCACACAAGCAATATATCCTTCATACACATTCATACACAACCAAAATTTCAGTGCACATATCATTTCATAAATATATATATACTTTTTATTAATTTACAATAACTTTACAATGTACTTTTCAGGATGAGAGAAGGTAATAAACTTAGTATTACAATCCAAACTAACATGGTTTGCAGCTAACCAATCCATACCTAAAATGATATCAAAATCATATATATCCAACAAAATTAGGTTAGCTGTCACAACCTTCTATCCTATAGTCAACTTACAATTCCTATATATAATATCCGTCATCTGGAAATCATTAAAAGGAGTTTTCACTCGCAAGGTATACTCTAACAACTCCGGCTCTATTGGGGTCCTGTTAGCATATGCAGGCGATAAGAATGAATGGGTAGAACCCAGGTCAATTAAGGCAATTACGGGAATATCAAAAAAATAAACCTTACCTTTGATCACATTTATAGAGGCGTCGGCAGTCTCCTGATCTAATGCGTACACCCGACCCTGAGTCACAACCTTCTTACCCTTCTCTGCGGCTGTCGCCCGCCTAGGCTGTGAGGGTGTCGCTTTCTCTGGCTCACGTTGAGCTGCCGAGGCCACTATCTGAGGTGCTGCAGGAGGTCTAGTAGAAGCAGTCGACTCTCTGAGCATCGGGCAATTCTTTGTAAAGTGCCCCGTCTGTCCACATCTAAAACATACCCCAGACATTACAAGACAAGGGCGTGATCCATGCGACCTTCCACAATGTCTGCATAAGGGTGCAACACTTCTCTGAGTGGTGGTGGGGCCACTAGCAGGAGTAGAAACTGCCGGTCTATCAAATCTGCCCTCTGAAATCTGTATGCCCGTAGATCTAGTCTTCTTAGACTGCTCCCTACCCGATCTATCCTCCATGAACCTTTTAGTCTTTCCCTTTGCTTTGCCTTTACTCTTACTACTAAAATCGAGCTGGAACTGCTCATAATCTCTCTCACACAGCTGAGCCCGTTGAACTATCTCATCATAAGTCTGCATAACAAATGGGGCTAGCTTTACTCTGATGGATGGCCTCAAACCAGCTCTAAACCTCGAAATCTTATATCGGGTATTCTCACTAGTCTGTGGATCAAAACGGCTCAATGTAGTAAATTTAGCCTCATACTCGTCCACTGACATGCTACCCTGTACTAAACTCATGAATTCCTGCTGTAATTTATCCTGAGCAGTGTCAGGAATATACTGCCTCCTAAAAGCTTCCACAAACATATCCCAGGACAGATCCTGATGCTGAGCAAATAATACCGTCTGGGTGGCCTTCCACCAATGTCTCGCATCATCTGCCAGCTGGAACACTGCTAGGCCTACTTTCTCTGTCTCTGAACATCTCATAATTTGAAGCAATCTATCGATCTCGTTCACCCACTGCTCCGCCACCAATGGATCCCTAGTACCTTTAAACTTAGGTGGATCCAACTTCTTAAATGATTTCACCAATGCCACATTACAATAAGACTCGGCATTTCGAGGCGGCTGAATCAGTGGCTGTGGTGGGGCTACTGGCAGCTGAAGTGCCGGTGGTGGAATGGGTTGAGGCTCAGGCACAACTGGTGCCAGCTGTGGCGGTAGTGGCGCCTCTACTGGGGCTGCGGCTCTCTCCCTCTCTGCCCTATCTGCGGCTCTATCTGCCTGGTACATAGCCATAAAATCGGCTACCAATCTCTCTACTTGATTCACACGAGCATCAATGCTTTCTAGCTGTAGAGGACGTGGAAGTCTAGGGGCAGGTACCGGTGTCTGTGGTTCCGGAGTCTGTGCCGCCGGCCTATGCCTCTCACTGAGCGCATCCTCCTTCTTCCACTCATCTCTATACCACAAAAATCGTTTATCACTTATCATTAATATATCAATTATATATTCAGATTATACAGTACTACAGGGAATGTATACTATTTACTTTAAGCGTCACTAAACATCCGACCAACCCTGCTCTGATACCATTAAATCATTAACATCCCAATTCCACTATATAACATGTTACTTACTTATAACTTACACTTATTACCGGTTGGACTGTTTGTGATGCTTAACAACTCTCGCTACTTGAATAAAATTTAAGTCTCTTATCATATAAAGTTATGAACTATTAAATTGGTTCACTTACAACTGTTTATACATTCCCTTCTATTTAATGTAGTATTGTACCATTTTACTGAATATATAAAAGAATACAACATACCTTCGATATTAAATCTTGGAAAGGTAACTCTCCTTGTCCTAACACAACAATCTGTGGAGTGGAAAAATAAGGAGTGAGCGACAATTTGCTCAGTAAAGAAGATGTATGCTGCTTTATAAAAAACTATATTCTCAAAAACCATTTAATTATCCTAACGATCAAACTCATTAGGAAACAATGAATATAGTTAACATGAAACAGGGTTCAACCGATCCTTTCATAAATCATTTAATTGAGACTAGGCAACATTCTAAATCATGCAAAGAACACATGTCATCCGCTTTTGGGGTGCACCCGTAGGCCATCGCCCCTCACGGTTATCTCAACTAGATGTATAGCCATAATCTATAGGTGGTCCTCGGCTCCACTTGCCAAGTGACCTCGAGACCGCTGAAGACTTGGCGGGTTTATCAGTCCTGTGACGCCTTGAGGTGCACTCGTTGGTCTATTTGACCTGAGCCATCGCCCCAGATGGGTCACGTAAAGTATATGATTAATAATGCATGAATTCAATGCCTAATGTCTCAAAATCAAGTTGTATCTTATGTATCATTTCCACAAAATGATTGAATTTCTTATAAAACAATAAAACACCAAAAGTCCCAACATTTCCCGTGAATGGAAAGTACGGGTTAAACTGGCTCGCCCGTGGCTAGTTCGCCCATAGTGAGCTCGCCAATACTCAACTCGCCCAACGGTCAACTCGCCCAACATTTAATTTCATATTTCTATTTTGAAAATATTTAAACATTTTATTTTTCGTAAAAGAAATTAACTTTGAAACTGTTCGCCAGAGTCAGCTCGCCCTTCATGGCTCACCCCTGACTACTCGACAAGACGGCAAACTAGTATTCGCCCGCCACTTAGCTTTTAAAAACAACAAGGGTCGCCCGCCGAACAAATCTTTAAAAGGGATTCGCCCGACTTTTGGCTTACCCAGTTTTCTCTTTAAAAACAAGGGCACTCGCCCAGTTCTCATAAAAGAGAGCTCGCCACGTAGCTTTCCTAAAAAAAATCGGTTCGCCCGCCCTTAAAACTAGAAACGGGTGTATAGAAATTATAAAAGGGTTAGCTCGCCCGCCAATAACAATTCGCCCAACATAAAAACATATGGCGGCTTGTAGCTCGCCCGAGATCAAAATAATTTATCAAATAAATGCATGTCAGAAATTAAAACAATTTCTAATATTTTCTTAACACTTTTACTCCACAGGACATGCATTTGCATCACATACTACTTCCTTACTTGATCTCACGAAGTCTTGCTTTGCCTTGCTTCCTACTCGCCGATAGCAATTTCACTTCCCGGCTGCAAGGTAAAATGTTAATTCCATTAATATTTTCTTTTCTATTAATTTAGTTCTAAAACTATTTTCAACCACTTTGGCGAGATAGCAGTTTGCCATTCGCCCAACATAGCTCGCTATCAATTAGCGGCTCATTAATGTATCCATTAGCGGCTCATTAATGGGAGTTCGCCCAATATGGAAGCTAAACTCGCCATGCTTATCAATTCAATTCGCCATTCGTGGCTTTTCATTCATAAATGGCCTCGCCCATGAATTGAATAACGTTTGGCAACCTCTTTATCTCCTACTCGCCCCATTGGCGATCATCAACATTTCACATGGGCGATCTCTATTGTCACCCTTCTCGCCGTTTGACGAATATATGTTCTCACCCATTATCTATCATTCTGGTTATCCCATAACTATTGGCGAACATGTTCTCGCCTAGTCATGTTTTGCAGTGTACTCGCCTCACTCTTCGGGTGAATACTCCTTGCTCGCCTATTGTTTTTCTTAATCATTTCCATCTAATTTCTTTATATATTCAACAATATTCAACTACAACCAGGCTATATCTATGATTAAATATCAAGAGAACTATAAAAGCTATGAAACTCACCTTTACTGAGCTGTTCTTCCAACAACAGAATGCTTTCTTGCCTTTCTTAGCTTTACTTCTCTTGTTCCTTAGCTCTTCAACACTTTAGAAGGGTTTGGCTAACTAAAAGATGAAATTTTATGGCTCATTTATGAGAAAAAAAAACGGAGGAATGAAAGATGAATTTGCGGAGAAACAGAATGGGCGAGAATGATTCTGAGGGAAATGAAGTTTGCTTCCATCGATCTTTCCTCATGAACTCTCCTTATATAGCCCAATATAACTTGTTAGAAGCAACCACCTGTTTCCTTATCCTGTTATCTGTTATCATTGCACGTCTTTCATGTAATTAAAACCCAGAGAATTTGGTGACAAAAGGAACGGCGGTAAGCTTCCCGTTGCAGTCCGTTTCTTCCTTGCTTTTTGACAAATTTCACTTGCCATTTATTGCTTATTCCCCTTGTCAGGAGAGCAATTGGCGAGAAGTCCACTGCTGCCCCCTTTCCTTGACTTTTCTCTTTTCTTTTCTTCCCTTCTCTACGCCAACTTCTCTTCCAGCCAACGTTGATTGGCTATCTTCATATTCTTTTCTTCATTTTTGTCCTATAGCCATTAATCCCCTCATTTAATGCTTTCATACTTTAATTAAATAATTAAATCTCATCTACTCTTTATACACCATATGTACATTATAACATAAAATGAAAAGTGGAAATTCACATTCGGTTATTCTTTAATTTCACTAAAATAATTTATTTCCACTATCAATAATGTACACTTACGGTATACAGTATAATAAAATTCAGATTTTACACAGACAGTCATATTTATCATCATCATCATCATCATCATGTACTCATTTAATCTTATTAATATGTATAGTATTTTTATTTTTTAACTTAAAGAAAAAACTTAAAAACATATTCTCTACATAATTTAGCATTGAAAAAATTGAATTAAAGTCAAACTTTTAGTTAGTAAATTAAAAAAATAAAAATATTATTTACAAATATATACTATTAATGAGCTTGTTAAAAGTTTACAAACAATCATATATCTTATTTTTAATTTATACTTACTTAATCGAGTTAATCTGTATAATATTTTTTTATTTTTTATTTATCTTATATGTGTATGTATTATTTATAATTAACTTTAAAATTATTTGTCGTATCTTATAATACGATACTCGATACTCGAATTTTAAAAATAAAATTTCGATTCACAATACGTATCTTGATTTAATAACTATGCCTTCAACTATTTCACAAGGACAAGGTATTACTTCATTTTTTTCCTCCCATTTTAGATTTGTTATAATGACATAAATCAATTTATGTGAAGACCGAGAATTTTCTAAATAAATATAAGATATTCGGAAAATTTAATTTGGACAAATTGAAATCCAAATTAAATAAGAATGAAATTGGAGAAAATATATTTGGATATAAAGAAATCCAAAACTTAATAAGAAATAAAAATATGTATTTTGATAGATTTATATAATGATATTATATAAATACGCTTTTGATAAATATATATTTATACATGGAATAAATACATATGTATTTTTTATACATTTATGTATATATGTAATATATATGAAAATATATATAGTACTTTAAATCAAATATATATATATATATATATATTTATGTATATATGTAATATATATGAAAATATATATAGTACTTTAAATCAAAGTATATATATATATATATATAAATGGTTTATATGAAAAATATATAATTATATATATGTTTAATATTTTGATTATATATATAATTATAAAAATATAATTATACATATATATTAAAAAAAACGAAAGAGGCGGGAATCGGGATAACCCGATTCCCACGTTATTCTCCTCTGTTTTGAAAACAGAGAAGAAAAATAAAAGAAACAAAAGGAAGCCGACCCCCTGTTGGCTTACCGGAGGAGGAGCGACGCCGTCGGCGAGCCGTGATGGAGGAAGAGACGCCGACGGCGGGGAAAGGAAAAGGAAACAGAAACGAAGCGAAACGGGAGAATGCGGGGCAAAACCGAAGAGAAAAAGAAAAGAGGGAAGTGGTGGTGCCGGCCAGTCTAGTCACCGCCACACCAACCTCGAGCTCAATGGAGCTGAGGGGAAGAAAAAGAAGGTCACCGGCGAGGCAAAGGACGGCGGAGGGAGGAAGAAACAGAGGAGAAAAGGAACCGAAACCCACGCCGCCAGATCCGGCGCCGTCGCCGGTGATGGGGCAAAACCGAGGCTAGATCCGGCTTCGTGGCAACCTCAGCAAGCTGTTGGGTGGCCGAACCGCCTGAATGGGTGACCGCCGGTGACCGAACCGGCCAGCAAAAGTTGAACCGGTCAAGCCAAGCTCTGAACCGGCCCGAACCGACCCGACCCGACCCGACCCGGTTCAGAAAAGAAAAGAAAAAGAAAAGAAAAAGAAAGAAAGGAAAAAGAAGAAAAGAAAAGAAAAAGAGAAAGAAGGAGAAAGAAAAAGAAGAAAAGAAAAGAAAAAAGAAAAAGGAAAAGAAAAAAGAAGAAGAAGAAGAAGAAGAAATGGGTAAGGAAAATTAAAAGTTTTGCTATATTTCTATGGAATTTATTAGAAATTGTTGGATTATTTTCTAAATGAAAATATGTGTTAATTATTGAAATTGTAGCAAAACGGAAATGAAACGAAAGGTGGAGTTCGGCAAGGCTCGAAAATCGGAAAGTGCGCTAAGCTTTGGCGAATAAGTAAGATACTTTTATAAAGCTTTAGTAGCATTATATTGTATGTGGAATTATAATTTTATATAATGCATTGATGGAAAGATTTTTTTTTATGGAATTGTGATTTTTTTATATGATGCATCAATTTAAATTGATTTGCTAAAAATGCTAAGAGGACTCACAACTGATGGTGGGGGTCTTAGTAAAAAGTAAAAATTGGTGAGAATCAACGGATGCAAGTATAAATTGTGTTTCCTTGCAGGAGGTTTAGAGAAAATTAAACCGTTATGCTGCCCAAATTTCCACGAAAATGTTTAAGGAAAAATATTAAGTTCTCATCTAAATGGAATCCTGAAAGAATTATTGAAGATAAGCTTGAAAGGATCTTACTGTGTCTTTTAAATGGTTGAGGAGGTTAATGGATGAGCACGATAATGTGAGGAATTTTGTTGTGAATCTTATAGAGTCGATAATTTGAGTTATTTAACATCACAAATTGACTATCGAGCAGAAATTGAGGTGGAATCTCGATAGTTGGAGTATTGATAGATGTAACGATGATTATATGATATTGCTTTGAAGAGAAGATCATAGTTGAAAATTGATGGTTAAATGATTGGATTGTGAAGTTATTAACGGAAAAATGATTTTCAGAATTTACCAAGTCCGGTTTCTTGATTTTGAAATAATTCCAAAACGTGATAATATGGACAAATTCGAAAGATCAAAATGGAGACAATTTCACCGTCTTACATGGTACTGTCGGATATACGTGAGATAATAAACGGACATATCCTAGTAATATGGGTCTTAGTATCGATACGATGGTACACAATGAATAGTTATGATATTGAATCATAATGCATGTACGAATTGTGCATGCAGAAAATTGATTTAAATTGAGATTGAATTACGACACAATCCGATCAATTATGGGTTCAAAGAAATGAGTGATAAATATGTGAAAAGGTGGTTGTGCTTATGACCTTAGAATAGATCTCAAATAATAAGATCGACAATTGCATAAGTTCGGATTAAGTCATAAAGGCTGCATAAAAGTTGATTTGAGGATTTAGATATGATTTTGTGATCGTAAATGAAATTGAACCTCAAATCGGAAATGATAAACATGTATCAATAGATCAAATCATAGATGGATTTAATAAGTGACTATTGATGTGGTGATTCTGTTATCCTCGATGTCGATTCTGGAATAGATATTGAGTGATGATATTATTATTTGTATAATTTCGGTACCTTGATAACTATTTAGAAACATGATGTTTAAAAGCTCATAGAAACTTAGAGGATTCATACTAATGATGTGATCCTAATATTGATGATGAAGTTTATAAATGATTATAATAGTCTATGACGATCGAGAAAGGATATTGAATATTGAATGGTCTGAATACCAAGTGATTTGATTTCCAAATGAATTGAGTACTGAGCAAATTGAATACCGAACTAAATGAATAGTGAATGAATTGCATAGTGATTTACTGACTTGACAGAAAGAAAGTATTGAAATCGAATAATTGATGGTGATAAGTTAAAGGAATCGTTTCACTGTATTGATGAAAATATTACTGAAGTTGCATACTGAAATGTTTTATAGCATCTCATTTAAGCATGCTTTCTTGCAACTTGAAACATTTTAATAATGTTTATATGAATACTTAAAAGTATTGATTTGTTTTGAAATGAAAGTATATGGTAGATACATATATTTTGATATATGAAGTCTCATACAGAATTTTACCACATGCTTTACATGATATTGAAAAGAAAGTTATAGATTTAAATGTTTTATGAGACTGTAGGCACCCTAAAAGAATGAAATTCAATAAAGCATAGTGGAAACCGCCTAATTGGAGCTTTGCTCATTAGGCAGAGAGATGCTTGTCCGACAATAGTCGTGGACAGGTCTCAATCACGCCTGATCAGTAGGGCTGAGAAAGATGAGGTTTATGGCCATAGATAGCGCCCTAGTTGGTTTCCAGGGGACGATGATATGATTTCACTGCTAGCTACAGTGATTTAAGTCTTTATTGATAGAGATGATAGGGATCTAGCCTAGTCTCTAACCAATATGATATGAAGTCTAAAGTATGATTTTATTGATATGAACTCTAGACTTGACATGATTTATACTGTATATGAAACAAGTTTCAAATAAAATATGTTTTGAAACAGTATATGTTTTAAACATGTTTTAAAAGTCCATGAGATATGATTTCGACACTTATATGATTTATATGTGATTTTGTGTCGAACATGGCATGATATGCGGTCTAGAGTATAGTTTGATTCGATATGAATTCTAGACCTGATATGATTTATAGTATATGTTTTAAAAAGTACATGATAAATGATTTCGACACTTATATGGTTTATATACGATTTTGTGTCGAATTTAAAATGATATGCTGTCTAGAGTATAGATTGATTTGATATGAACTCTAGACCTGATATGACTTATAGTATATGAAAAATATTTTAAAACCGCACATGTTTTAGACATGCTCTAAAAACGAACACATGAATTGAAATTGAACATGTTTTTATCATGCTGCAAAGGTAGACTTGAATGAATTGAAAATTCATACGTGGAGCATGTTCTAAAGTACATATGATACGATTAGAGATGATAGCGGTTTATACAGTAAAGTCACATAAATTGCATATTAAACCCTGACATGATAATATGCTTCGTACATGAGTTTCATGAGAAATGTCATGACTTGACATTAATGATATTTCATCTAGACGATGACATGATATGATACATGAACATATGATTGATATGAAGAGAATTGTGAACTTACACTATAGTGATCATGATTTCTCTATAAGGAAAGTGATATGAGATGATAGATTACAGGAGTACAATTATGAAACATAAAGTGAATTGATATGGTGCTTCAATTGGACATGATGTACTCCGAGATAGAGGAAAATATAGACTAATAGTATATGACATTCAATTTGGATACGACAGATTGTTGTGCGATGCACTATAGTGTAAGGACGAGAAGACTGAAAAAGTGATTATGATGATGATTTTAAAAGTATAAGTGATAGGCAGATGACAAGAAATGAGATAATGATATGTTATCGAGGAGAAAGGATTAACTGTAATTGCAAACTTGCAGGTTTTAAGCATTGCAGATTAAGACAGTGTAATCCTACTCTTGTATTTATATTAATACCTTACTGAGTCGTGGTTTTGCTCACCTCATTAAATTTCATATCTTTTCAGATTATTGAAGTTAACATTTTCCATGCGAGCTATTAAGTGGGCATCGGAGACGGTGTATGGACTTAGTACTAGTCTTCTGAGGTATATGTTCCTTATAAATACTTGTTTACATGTAAGACTTAAATTGATGCACAGTACACATTCTGTTTAACAAGTCGAGATGTAACTAAGAACCGTTTCCGTGTTAGTTTAATATTTAAATGAAATGACAATAGGTCACCTAGATAGTATAGTAACTACACTTACACCAATACAAACCTTAAAATGAAAAAAAAATCTAGTCCATAAATTTGTAGACTAAGAAAAGTATAAGAATCAAGAGAAAGTCACGGTCTTCGGGTCGTGACAATTTATGACAAACAAAGTTTAGATATTGTACTAATAATGACATATATAATATATATAGTAAATAAGAATTTGAAGGGAAACTAAATATAATTGCCATCAATCTAATATTATTGAAAACAAACTTTCATTTTCCTTGATTCAATTCATAGAATTCAAAACATTTCTTTTTACAATCCCTTGTACTAGCTAGATGTTTATAAGTGGCCATTGAGTACATTAGATCGCATTGGAGTGTGAATTCAAATTGTTAAACTTTTAAATCAAATCAATTTGGATTCAAATGGTTCAATTCAAGTCAAGTCAAGTTTTATCAATTTTAAATACAATTATTTGAGATCTAATTTTGTCAATTTGTGGTACCGTTCATTTTTTATTTTATTTTTTAATTTTATTTTTATTACCATAAAGATAAATTAAAAATACACCAATAAAAGTTTATCTCAATGGAAAGAGCAAGTCATTTAACCTTTAGACTGCACGTCAACAAATAGTTGGTTTATTGATATTTTTTCTATAATACATTAACTCAAATTTTTTTTCTAATCTTATTTTTTTCTGGATAATTTTAAAATGGAACTTCCTACATTGATTTATTTTTGGTGTATCCAAAATTTTAATTATTTTTGGAATGTTCCCCAAAAGGACCGAACCTTTATTAACGAAAAAAAATATATAAAAGAAGCTCCTCCTCGACCTTAATTAACCTTTTCAGATTCTTTGTTTGTTGACTATTGATTTCTTGTTGAATGTAATATTTATGTCATATATGTTGCATCATGATGCATTAAATAACATTATTTTCTTTTACACGTAAGCTCATAAAAGAAATTAGATTAATCCTTATTCTTATCCTTATCTTTGATTTTAACTATAGGAAGCCTTCCCAATAATGATGACTTCAGGATTTAAACTTTATCTAAATGCTTGAGTAAGAAGTTCACTTTCACTTCTTCCAATTACTTGTTGTTTTATAAAATAAATAATTATTACTAATTAATTAGTTTATACTTACAAGGCATTAACTTATTAGTAATAAATATACCTAAAGATTTTGAGGTTTTAAGTTGAAGTCTCACCATATGTGAATTTAAGTCTAATATAATTATGTAGCGACCCTTTAAACGGAAATACAAACTAATTTTTTTTTCCTTTTTCACTTACTTGATTGGGCTATATGTTATGTCACTAATCTATTCTTAAGCTAATCTTTACATTAGCTAAATCAATATCCTTTAATTACCTTGGTCCAAATTCAAATTCTGTCTCTAAGCATACATTCATAATTTTGAATCATTCTAGTTGATAAAATATTTATCCAGCAATGTTTTATGCATCATTATAAAACGTAGATATATCAATTACTTCCTTTGATTACATCCCCATACTCTAAAAGTATTAAAAATACAAGTTTGAACACAAATCGAATAACTATACATTGTATACCTCCGAAGGTGGTACAAAAACCTCAAAGGACATGCAAGCACCCCACGTACAAGCCCTTACTGCAAGTAATCTAGAAGAAGGAGAGGGAGGGTAAGCTTGTAAAGCCCAATAAGAAATATATATAAGAGACAAATACCGAATTTCTATATGCAAGCTTCTAAAACATTTATTAAAGCTCAAAACCAAAATTTATACCATTTAGAAACCAAATCATGCTTATGCAATGCATTAGAAAGCATTTCATTTAAGCTTAAAATAAGCAATTGAATTTCGAACATAAACCCAAACACAAATGTACTTCTCACACTTAGTTTCAGTGTGGATAGAAGAAATAAAGCCATATCGATTTCTAGGTCCAAATATCAATCATTCATAATTCATAAACGAAAACAAGCACGAAAAAGCATATACATACTAAGCGTGGAGACATATTAACAACTAAGCAATAATCATGTAGTTCAAATATTCCCGTGAAGGAAAGTGCAAGCCAAATAGACCTAGTCCAGAGGGGTTCCATAGTGAGCACTGATTAGGTGTCAACTGGGCTCGTTGGGGACTAGATCAAGGTCACATAGCTCAGAAGATAAATACTTACTACGGACTGGATCAGGGTCACACAGTAGTCCATAACTAATACTGTAGTGACTTTAGTTAGTCATGTCTCAAAACATTTTTATATATTTTTCAGAATTCAAAATAGTATTTTCAAACATCATAAAAGTTCACAAATGAATATGTATATATTTTCTTTCAAAAGTAAATAATTCATAAATATTCATAATATTTTCTAAAAATACCATATGTTGGTAATTTCGGCTAAAAGTTTCATAAGCAATTCAAAATCATGCAATTTAACATTTTTCCAAAACAAGCTTGCTAGAAAATTTACTATTTTCAAATGGTTACTTAAGTTCAAGTTTAAATCACAAAACTAATATTTTCATAAAACTCTGGTAGCATAACGGCTTAATTTTCTTAAAACCTCCTGCAAGAAAAATAAAGTTTATTAAACCCAAGGCAGTTGATTTTAAAATTTTTAAGTATTTGCTACGTTCCGATATATATTTCTTACCAAAATGTATGGCACAAGTGTTGATATTGCACCCTTGCATTTCTTGAACTTTCTATCACTTTTGATTTCCTTATCTTTAGTTTTTAATATTTAGGGTATTAAGTGTCCCCTACTTTTATCATGTCACAGTCTGTATATATAGTATTTCACACTTTTCTACACATTTCATAAGAGTTGGGCTTGTGCAATGCCTTTATTTCCCACTTTAATAACAATGTACTGTAAATAACTATAAATTAATTTAATTTACATAAGTAAAAATATTTACATAACAGTATTTGTTTAAACATTTACATCCCCTGTTTATAATTACAACACTGTAGTACTGTAAAAGAAAGTCTGAACATATAAAAGAAAACGAATATACCTCCAAGATCTACACTAGCTGCCTCAAGGTACTCCCAATGCAACCGATAATCCTTGAATGATTTATCACACAGTCACTGGAAATACTCTAGAGAGATGAAAATAATGGGGTGAGCAAACCACGGCTCAGTAAAGGAGTTGTATACAATCTTGATATCGCAAAAACTGTATGCAGTAATATCTTTTATTTTCCTATCGATGTGCTAAGGACTCTAAAAGGAAGGATACTATAGTCGGCTAGGGATCCGAATGGTGTAAGGAAGGTATTTTGAAATACTTGTCTTGTCTCGGAACCTAGAGGCGACTATAAGAAGTAGAAATTTAAGTTGATATGAAATTCATTCCATAAATTGTTATATATAAGTATTTCTCATAATTTAGTAAAATAAATCATTTAAATCACATAAATCATCACTTGATAATAATTTAATTTTCACAATTAAAATCATCACTTTCGCAAGTAGCTAAATCACAGTAACAGTATGATATACTGTAACATCCCAAAGCTACTGTCTATCATGATACATATTCATAACTTACACTTAATTACCGGTTGGGCTGTCTGTGATGCTTAACAACTTTTACTACATTATTATGTAAATATAAATTAATAAAGTATCTTCCTTAAGATGTATATACATTCCCTTCCTAATTAAAGTAGTACTGTACAACTTTACTAAATATATAAAAGAATATAACATACCTTCAATATCAAATCTTAGGAAGGTAAGTCTCTTAGCCAAATCAGTTATCTGTGGAGTGGAAAATAAGGAGTGAGCGACAATGTGCTCAGTAAGGAAGGTGTATGCTGCTTTATAAAAATAAAAGCTATATTCTCAAAACTATTAAATTATCCTAACGATCAAACTCATTAGGAAACAATAAATATAGTAAACATGAAATAGGATTTACCAGATCCTTTCATAAATCGTTTAATTTGAGACTAGTCAATAATTTAAATCATGCAAAGAACACAAGTCATCCGTTTTTGGGGTGCACCCGTAAGCCATCGCCCCTCACGGCTATCTCATCTAGATGTATGGCCATAATCTGTAGGTGGTCATCGGGTCCATTTGCCAAGTGACCTCGAGACCGCTGAGGACTTGGCAGGTCCATCAGCCCTGTGACGCCCTAGGGTGCACTCGTTGGTCTATTTGACCCGAGCCATCGCCCTAGATGGGTCACGCAAAGTATATGAATGATAATGCATGAACTCATGGCCTAATGTCTCAAAATTAAGTTATCATATGTATCATTTCCATAAAATGATTTGGTTTTCCAAAAGGTTTTATAACTAGTAAAACAACCCTCAAATTCAACAGTTTCTGTGAGAGAAAGGCACGTTTGGAGCTGGTTCGCCCATGGCTAATTAGCCCAGGGTCAGCTCGCCCATTGGCCAACTCGCCCAATGCTCAACTCCCCTAATGGTCAACTCGCCCGAGAGTCAACTCGCCCAAGGGTCTACTTTCCCAAAAAGTTTCACATTTTCTATTTTTCAAAAATATTAATTTAAAATTTATTTATTTATTTATTTAATTTACGTTCAGAAAATACTCATAAATTAGTTCGCCCACTGGTCAATTCACCAAGGCGGCGAATTAGTAATCGCCCGCCACTTAGCCTTTTTCAGACAAAGTTTGGCTCATCAATTAATAGCTCGCCCGCCTTTAATTTTAGGAAAGGGTCGCCCGCCCATACAACATAAAAGTTCTCTCAAATTTTAAAACAAAGGCACTCGCCCAGGTTCTCATAAAGGAGAGCTCGCCACTTGGCTAGCACGAATTTCAACTTTGAACAAAGCTACTCATCCGCCCTAAGTAGCTTGTTCAACAAAACAACATATGGCGACTTTATAGCTCGCCAGGGTCAAAACATTTTATAATTCAATGCATGTCAGAAGAACAAAACAATTTCTAATATTTTCTTAACACTTTTACTCCACAGGACATGCATTTTCATCACATACCACTTCCTTACCTCGTCTATTGCAGCCTTGCTTCTCGCCCGCCTTCCTCAATTCCCGTCTGCAAAGTAAAATATTAATTCTATTAATATTTTCTTTTCTAATAATTTTCTAAAACTCGTTTCAACTAATTTGGCGAAATAACCGCTTGCCCAACTGAGCTCACCCTTCATTAACGGCTTATTCATGGGAGTTCGCCCAACGTGGGAGCTCAACTCGCCATGCTCATCAACTCAGTTTACCAGCCGTGGCCTTTGTTCATAAATGGGCTCGCCCATGAATTGGATAGCCCTTGGTTATCTCGTCCTCTTGAACAACACTTTGGCGAGTTCTCTATTTCCTACTCGCCTCATTGGCGATCATTTGTTTTCACCCGCCCGGACAGTTATTCTGACTATCTCACAAAACTGGCGAACTCACATAACAATTCCTCAAACTCGCCCTCTCCTTTGGGCGAGTAGTCACCCATTTTCACTAGCAACTACCTACTCATTCTTAGTTATTTTTCCATCTAGTTTTCTTATATATTCAACCATATTTGTGACGTCCTCGTCACTAACCAAATAGCAATTAATTTACTTCAAATAACAAATAAATCGATTAGTTTATCCGATGTCAATCTCCCTTACTCTTATGCTTTAGGCATTTCTATCAGAGTATAATATTTATTTTCACATGCATAAAATTTTTCATTTATAAACATGTGCCATATACACCAGGATCTCAAATATTCATACACCCTAATCCCCAACATATACAAAACTGTAGTATTGTACTGTACATTAGCCGAAGTAACGGCCGACTAAATATACCTTCAAAGGATAAGTAGGAAGCGTGCCTCGAAGGTATCTCAAAATCCCAAAATGAGCTCCTCTATCCGGAGCGGAATTACTTCAAGTAATCTGTATGAAAAATAGTTTGTAAAGGAGTGAGTTTACGCTCAGTAAGAAACTTATGTAAAAGAGCGTACTATATCACTATATGCAGTTTTCCTGCTTGGCTCTATAATGTCATGTAAAATCATTATAAAGCATAGCGCTTATATTTCTTTCAAATATATCAAAAGCAAGTAAATCACACTTTCAAGTATTTCCACGGATCTCCAATCGCATGAAATCAAGTAGGCAAATATAATTATTTTCAAATAGATGGGAGACAATTTATATCCAATAGATTCATGCACCAAGTAATTCTCATCATGGATACCTCAAATATATCCTTTAAGGATAATCCAGAGAGATAATGGATACAGCAAATATATCCCGTGAGGGATAATCCATTAGAGATGATGGATACAGCAAATATATCCCGTGAGGGATAATCCATTAGAGATGATGGATACAGCAAATATATCCCGTGAGGGATAATCCATTAGAGATGATGGATACAGCAAATATATCCCGTGAGGGATAATCCAATATATCAAATAAATGGCGTACCCACGTATGGGCCAGGGATCCTCCCCAAAGCCGAAACAAATAAGAGACTCATGGCCATTGTCTATATCCCACAGTTTCACTAGTCAGGTGCCGTACTACGGGTCTGAGGGCTGGACTAGAGCTCCTCAGTCAAATACAAGTAACAAATAATGTGCATGCTCTTTTGAGAGATTCATAGTCTCCAAAACCTTATTCATATAGGTTTTAAACAAGTATGAATATTCTTTCTTAAAATAGGTTCTCAAAACCTCTCTTTCAAATAGGCAGTCGACTGGTCCTATATGGCAGTCGACTGCTACCCCATGTTTTGCCTTATTGAATTTCTTTCCCTTTTTGAAATTCAATTATTATATTTTTCAAAATACAAATAGGGCAGTCGATTGGTCCCAAATAGCAGTCGACTGGTTTTGAAACAGAATGTTTCCCGAGAAATAGCAGTCGACTGGCCCCCTTGGCAGTCGGTTGGTTTTGAAACAGAATGCTTCTGGACAAATAGCAGTCGACTGGCCCCCTGGGCAGTCGGCTGGTGTTTGAAACAGAATGTTTTCCAAATAAAAGCAGTCGACTGTCCACCATAGCAGTCGACTGGTTTGAAACAGAATGATTTCTGGAAAAATGGCAGTCGACTGGCTCCCATGGCAGTCGACTGGTTTATCTCGGTTTTCGAAAATCACCGTTTTGGTTGTCTCTAGGCAGTCGGCTGCTACTTAAGGCAGTCGGCTGCTCCTAACCTAATTGGTACTACAAGTAGGACCCAAAATGTCCCTTTTTCCTGCACTTCAAGCAACCGTTGTTTCTCTCCAAAACAGTTAAGATAATTTAAAACATGCGGACATAGCCACCCTACGTCCGTTACATAAATTCCTTACCTCGATTGAGATTAATCCACAAGCTTGTTAGAATCAACCCTTAGTCCTTTTTCACTGCTTCAAGCTGTAAACATCATGATAATTTAAAGCTCAATAAATACACTCTATCAACTACATACAACTCCAAACCATCCATAAAATTAACCAAAACCTTCTAACTTGCTTACCTTTGCAATTCACCAAATCTTTGGATTTCTAGATCTCCTTATTCACTTGGATTCACTCTCTCATATTAAAGGTATAGGCTAAGCTATCGACAAGGATCGTTTTTCGTTAATGGAACTTAACGAATCGATGGCATGAGAGGGTGGTTTGTCAAGGTGAGAAGCTTGGACACTTAGAGGAAATGGAAGCAACGAGAGGGAGAAGAAGATGGGCTGGTGCCGTGGGGTGCAAGAGCTGATGATGATGGTGAGGGTGAGTCATACTATTTCATTTAATGCTCATCAATGCATCCTCATCAATCTCAGCCATTGACCACCTCCTTTGGCCCCTTTGACCTTTGATTATTTGACCCTCAATTCCTTTAATTCCTCCTATGTCCTATACACCATTTGTATATCAAAATTTCACATTTATTCCATTAATTCAAGTCAGAAAACTGTACAATTAAGGGAAAATTACAGAAAATTGGGGATTTCACATTCTCCCCACCTTAGAGAATTTGGTCCTCCAAATTCAAGTAAGGTTATGTCTCAAACAATTCCGGGTATCTCTCTCTCATCAAGTTCTCTAGTTCCCAAGTAGCTTCTTCTGTCGTATGGTGTTGCCAAAGAACTTTAACCAATGGAATCGTCTTAGATCTTAGCACCTTATCTTTCCTATCCAAAATCCGAATCGGTTTCTCCACATAACTCATGTCTTCTTGAATCTCCAAGGGTTCATATTCAATGACATGAGATGGATCCGGATTATACTTCCGAAGCATCGATACATGAAAGACATCGTGTACTCCCGATAACTCCGGAGGTAGTGCCAACCTATAGGCCACATCTCCTACTCGATCGAGTATTTCAAATGGTCCGATATAGCGAGGACTCAACTTACCTCGTCGACCAAATCTCATGATCCCTTTGGATGGAGAGATTTTTAAGAACACAAAATCTCCAACCATGAACTCAAGTGGCCTCCGTCGAGCATCTGCATAGCTCTTTTGTCTACTCTGGGCTGTCTTAAGCCTCTGACAAATCAGTTTAACATCCTCAGTGGCTTGCTCGACTAAGTCTGGAGCCAATAACCTTCGCTCACCCAATTCTTCCCACCCAATCGGTGATCGACACCTTCTACCATATAGGGCCTCATATGGTGCCATCCCGATGCTAGCATGATAGCTATTGTTATAAGCAAACTCAGCCAATGGCAGATGGTCGTCCCATGAGCCTTTAAAATCCAAAGCACATGCTCTCAACATATCCTCGAGCGTCTGAATAGTGCGCTCGGACTGCCCATCAGTCTGCGGATGAAAAGCTGTGCTAAAATTCAGCTGAGATCCCATGGCTTCCTGAAAATGTTCCCAAAAGTGGGAAGTAAACCTGGAATCTCTATCCGATGTGATGCTCACTGGAACACCATGTAGTCTGACGACCTCTCTCACATACAAGTCTGCCAAAGTACTAAGTGTGTCCGTAGATTTCATAGGCAGGAAGTGAGTTGACTTCGTCAATCTATCCACTATCACCCAAATACCATCATGATTCCTCTTGGTTTTGGGTAATCCCATAATAAAGTCCATCGTAATGTGTTCCCATTTCCACATAGGTATAGGCAGAGGGTGCAGTAATCCTGCTGGCTTTTGGTGCTCTACCTTGACCTGTTGACAAGTAAGACATTTCGCCACAAACTCAGCTATGTCTCTCTTCATGCCAGTCCACCAATACACCTTGCGAAGATTATGATACATCTTCGTGCTTCCCGGGTGTAGTGTGTACCTAGTGGAATGTGCTTCTGTCAAGATAAGCTTCCTCAACTCATCATCCTTTGGAACACATATACGGGTATTAAACCTTAAAATCCCATCACTACCAATATCAAACTCCGACAGCATACCTGATTGGATTTCATCCATAGCCTCAATGCACAGAACATCTTCTCTCTGAGCAATCCGGATTTTATCCATCAACTCTGGCTCAATTCTCAAGCTAGCCATCATCCCATTTTGCTCAAGAGATGTAACACTTAAGTTGAGGCTTGCAAACTGCTCAAGTAACTCATATTCTCTTACCATCATGTATAATACCATACTCACGGGCTTCCGGCTCAGAGCATCTGCTACCACATTGGCTTTTCCCGGGTGGTATAGGATTTCACAATCAAAATCTTTAAGTAGCTCGAGCCATCTCCTTTGCCTCATGTTCAACTCCTTCTGGGAGAACAAGTATTTCAGACTTTTATGATCCGTAAAAATCTTAAATTTCTCACCATACAAGTAATGCCTCCATATCTTCAGGGCAAACACTACTGCAACTAACTCCAAATCATGAGTCGGGTAGTTCTTCTCATGGTCCTTCAATTGTCTGGAACCATAGGCTACTACCTTATCATGCTGCATTAATACACATCCCAAACCTTGTCCTGAGGCATCACTATACACTGAATATCCTCCTGAACCACTAGGAATGGTGAGGATAGGTGCAGTCGTCAGCCTATGCTTCAACTCTTGGAAACTTTGCTCACAAGCTTCATTCCATTCATACTTTACCTCTTTGCGCGTCAGTCTTGTCAATGGAGCAGCTAACTTCGAGAAACCCTCTACAAACCTTCTATAGTAGCCAGCTAAACCCAAGAAACTCCTTATCTCCGTCACTGTCTTCGGTCTTTCCCATTGAACTACCGCTTCAATCTTTGATGGGTCAACCAAGACTCCATCTTTACTAATCACATGACCTAAAAAGGAGATTTGGTTTAACCAGAATTCACACTTATTTAGCTTGGCATACAATCCTCTTTCTCTGAGGGTTTCCAAAACAATCCTCAAATGTTGCTCATGCTCTTCCCGTGACCTCGAATATACCAAGATGTCATCGATAAAGACAATGACAAACTGGTCCAAGTATTGCTTAAACACATCATTCATCAAGTTCATGAATGCTGCGGGTGCATTGGTTAACCCAAACGGCATCACCAAGAATTCATAATGGCCATACCATGTCCTGAATGCAGTCTTAGGGATATCTTCATCTCGAATCTTCAACTGATGATATCCCGATCTTAAGTCTATCTTGGAAAAGACTTGTGCACCCTTTAGCTGATCAAATAGATCATCGATCCTGGGAAGAGGATACTTGTTCTTGATCGTCACTTTATTCAACCACCGGTAATCGATGCACAACCTCATACTACCATCCTTCTTCCTGACAAAAAGCACAGGAGCACCCCAAGGGGATACGCTGGGTCGTATGAATCCCTTGTCTAGCAACTCCTGAAGCTGCTTCTTTAGTTCTTCCAATTCTACCAAGGCCATCCGGTAGGGAGCTCTTGAAATGGGCTCTGTCCCCGGCACCAATTCTATAGTGAACTCTACTTCCCTATCCGGAGGAAGTCCTGGAAGATCATCCGGAAATACTTCGGAAAATTCCTTAACTATTGGAATTTCGTGAAGTGTGGGACGTTTCTGATCTACGTCAACCACGTGTGCTACAAACCCTTCACATCACAAATATGTTCTATCAATTAATTCTCAATTAAACCAAACAAGTAATTATGCTTTTACATTACATATTTACAAAATTTACAACATAGCTAACGGGAGAGGAGAAAATCACACTCTTAGCATGACAATCTATCATCACGTGATTTTCAGCTAACCAATCCATTCCTAATATAACATCAAATCCAGACATGTTTAATAAGATTAGGTCAGCTATTGACTCTCTTTCTCCTACCCGTAGCTTACAATTACGATATACTCTGTCCGTTATTTGGGATTCCCTAAATGGAGTAATTATTTGCAGCACTTTTCCTAGATGCTCAGGCTCAATATTTAATCTCCTAGTAGCCATAGGGGAAATAAAAGAGTGCGTAGAGCCTGGATCAAATAAAGCAAGGACGTATGTATCATTAATGTAAATCTTACCCTGAATCATCTTCGATGAAGCATCAGCGGACTCCTTGTCAATGGCAAATACCCTTCCCTGAGTCACTGGCGCTTTTCCTTTCTCTGCCGCTGTGGCTTTACGCTGGGGTTGTGTGGTCTTAGATTGTGGTTGAGGGGTCTTTTCTAACTCTTCAAGTGCCCTCTGATTTATCTTGGGACAATCCTTAATCCTGTGTCCCTGTTCACCACACCAATAGCACGCCCCACTTGCAGATCGGCAAGGCTGTGCTCCATGAAATTTCCCGCATTGCACACACCTCGGCATTGTACTCCTCGGTGAGCTAGCGGTACTACCAACTGGATGTCGGGATCTTTCATCACCTATTTTGATCCCGGTAGATCTAGGAGTTCCTGTATCATCATCATAACTCCATTTAACTTAATTCCATATAACCATTAATGAAGACAATATATTTTCTTATAATTGACTTGCTTACCTGTCGAAGTTCTATCATACGGCCTATTTCTCCTAGATGGATACCTATCACTCGAGGCCTTCTCATCTGACTTCCGCTTCATAGGTTCTTTACCCTTATTCCTCGCTCGGAAGTCTGCCTGATGAAACTCATAGTCCTGCTCACACAGTTGAGCCTTACGGACTGCCTCTCCATAGGTAGTGATATCCAACAGATATAGCTTAGACCTAATGGAAGGTCTCAATCCCTCCATGAATCTATAGGTCTTATGATCCTCTCTTCTCAGTACTTCAGGATCAAATCTGCTCAGCGTAATGAACTTCGACTCATACTGGCTAACCGTCATACTTCCTTGAGTCAAGTTCAAAAATTCAACCTGTAGTCTCCTCTGAGCAGTACGTGGGACATATTGCTCACTAAAAGCTTCTACGAACCTATCCCATGTTACCTCGGTATGCTTAGCCTCTAGAACAGTCTGCGTAGCCTGCCACCATGGCTCGGCCTCATCCACTAGCAAGTAGGCGGCTAATCCCACCTTCTTTTTCTCAGTACAAGCCATGTATCCGAATGACTTAGTAACCGCTTTCATCTAGTTCTCTGCGGCTACTGGATCACTGTCCCCTTTGAACTTTGGCGGATCCAGCTTCTTAAACTCCTTTATTAATGCCACACTGCAGTAAACTGTAGGATCTCGCCTCTCATTAGCTGGGACTGGTGGGGGTTGTACCACAGAAGTAAGAGGTACTGTAGAGGTAACTACCGGTGCACTAGCGGCCACGTCCGGAAATTTAGCCATAAACTGGGTGAACATTGCGGACATGTTTTCCATATGTTTCTCCATTTTAGCTAGCCTCGTATTCGGGCTATGCGGTGGAGATGGATGAGGAGACGGAACTGGGGGCTCTTCAGTGCGACCCCGTCCTCTTCCTCGTCCTCGTCTAGTACCCCTCCTTCGAGTACTCATTCTGTTAAGATCATGATCAAATAACATCATTTAGTATAACCTTAAGCCGTTATACTACTTAAATAAAATAGGCTAGTACAGTACATTGGGGAATTACTCTAATTCTAGCTCATTGACATCGATAAACTTCAATCGAATCAGCTCTGATACCAATCTGTGACGTCCTCGTCACTAACCAAATAGATATTAATTTACTTCAAATAACAAATAAATCGATTAGTTTATCCGATGTCAATCTCCCTTACTCTTATGCTTTAGGCATTTCTATCAGAGTATAATATTTATTTTCACATGCATAAAATTTTTCATTTATAAACATGTGCCATATACACCAGGATCTCAAATATTCATACACCCTAATCCCCAACATATACAAAACTGTAGTATTGTACTGTACATTAGCCGAAGTAACTGCCGACTAAATATACCTTCAAAGGATAAGTAGGAAGCGTGCCTTGAAGGTATCTCAAAATCCCAAAATGAGCTCCTCTATCCGGAGCGAAATTACTTCAAGTAATCTGTATGAAAAATAGTTTGTAAAGGAGTGAGTTTACGCTCAGTAAGAAACTTATGTAAAAAAGCGTACTATATCACTATATGCAGTTTTCCTGCTTGGCTCTATAATGTCATGTAAAATCATTATAAAGCATAGCGCTTATATTTCTTTCAAATATATCAAAAGCAAGTAAATCACACTTTCAAGTATTTCCACGGATCTCCAATCGCGTGAAATCAAGTAGGCAAATATAATTATTTTCAAATAGATGGGAGACAATTTATATCCAATAGATTCATGCACCAAGTAATTCTCATCATGGATACCTCAAATATATCCTTTAAGGATAATCCAGAGAGATAATGGATACAGCAAATATATCCCGTGAGGGATAATCCATTAGAGATGATGGATACAGCAAATATATCCCGTGAGGGATAATCCATTAGAGATGATGGATACAGCAAATATATCCCGTGAGGGATAATCCATTAGAGATGATGGATACAGCAAATATATCCCGTGAGGGATAATCCAATATATCAAATAAATGGCGTACCCACGTATGGGCCAGGGATCCTCCCCAAAGCCGAAACAAATAAGAGACTCATGGCCATTGTCTATATCCCACAGTTTCACTAGTCAGGTGCCGTACTGCGGGTCTGAGGGCTGGACTAGAGCTCCTCAGTCAAATACAAGTAACAAATAATGTGCATGCTCTTTTGAGAGATTCATAATCTCCAAAACCTTATTCATATAGGTTTTAAACAAGTATGAATATTCTTTCTTAAAATAGGTTCTCAAAACCTCTCTTTCAAATAGGCAGTCGACTGGTCCTATATGGCAGTCGACTGCTACCCCATGTTTTGCCTTATTGAATTTCTTTCCCTTTTTGAAATTCAATTATTATATTTTTCAAAATACAAATAGGGCAGTCGATTGGTCCCAAATAGCAGTCGACTGGTTTTGAAACAGAATGTTTCCCGAGAAATAGCAGTCGACTGGCCCCCTTGGCAGTCGGCTGGTTTTGAAACAGAATGCTTCTGGACAAATAGCAGTCGACTGGCCCCCTGGGCAGTCGGCTGGTGTTTGAAACAGAATGTTTTCCAAATAAAAGCAGTCGACTGTCCACCATAGCAGTCGACTGGTTTGAAACAGAATGATTTCTGGAAAAATGGCAGTCGACTGGCTCCCATGGCAGTCGACTGGTTTATCTCGGTTTTCGAAAATCACCGTTTTGGTTGTCTCTAGGCAGTCGGCTGCTACTTAAGGCAGTCGGCTGCTCCTAACCTAATTGGTACTACAAGTAGGACCCAAAATGTCCCTTTTTCCTGCACTTCAAGCAACCGTTGTTTCTCTCCAAAACAGTTAAGATAATTTAAAACATGCGGACATAGCCACCCTACGTCCGTTACATAAATTCCTTACCTCGATTGAGATTAATCCACAAGCTTGTTAGAATCAACCCTTAGTCCTTTTTCACTTCTTCAAGCTGTAAACATCATGATAATTTAAAGCACAATAAATACACTCTATCAACTACATACAACTCCAAACCATCCATAAAATTAACCAAAACCTTCTAACTTGCTTACCTTTGCAATTCACCAAATCTTTGGATTTCTAGATCTCCTTATTCACTTGGATTCACTCTCTCATATTAAAGGTATAGGCTAAGCTATCGACAAGGATCGTTTTTCGTTAATGGAACTTAACGAATCGATGGCATGAGAGGGTGGTTTGTCAAGGTGAGAAGCTTGGACACTTAGAGGAAATGGAAGCAACGAGAGGGAGAAGAAGATGGGCTGGTGCCGTGGGGTGCAAGAGCTGATGATGATGGTGAGGGTGAGTCATACTATTTCATTTAATGCTCATCAATGCATCCTCATCAATCTCAGCCATTGACCACCTCCTTTGGCCCCTTTGACCTTTGATTATTTGACCCTCAATTCCTTTAATTCCTCCTATGTCCCATACACCATTTGTATATCAAAATTTCACATTTATTCCATTAATTCAAGTCAGAAAACTGTACAATTAAGGGAAAATTACAGAAAATTGGGGATTTCACAATATTCAACTACAACTAGTCTATATCTATGTTCATTATATTATAAACATAGAAGTATACCATCATTTATCAAGATAACCTTAGAAATATGGAAGCTCACCTCAACTGAGTTGCACTTCCTGGAGCAGAGTGCTTTTCTGCCTCACTTAGCTTTGTTTTGCTTGTTCCTTAGCTCTTCAACGGTGAGGAAAGGTTTGGCTAACTTAAAATGAAGTTTTAATGGCTTTTATATGAATGAAACGGGAGGACTGCATTTGATCTTGCAGTGGAAGTGAACTGGCGAGGAGTTTTTTGGAGAAGATGAAATTGCTACGTTGGTTCTTCTTCTCTCATGTCCCTCCTTATATAGCCTAATAAAACCTGTTAGAACCAACCACCTGTTTCATTATCCTGTTTTTCTGTCATCATTGCACGTCCTCCATGCAATTAAAACCCAGAGAAATTGGTGACAAAA
Organism: Heritiera fomes; assembly: GCA_032173925.1. Taxonomy (NCBI): domain Eukaryota; kingdom Viridiplantae; phylum Streptophyta; class Magnoliopsida; order Malvales; family Malvaceae; genus Heritiera; species Heritiera fomes. The sequence continues at coordinate 21,279,639 of JAPDPM010000002.1, forward strand.
GGAACGGTGGTAAGCGTCCCGTTGCAGTCCATTTTCTTCCGCCCTTTTTAACTCAGTTTACTTGCCATTTATTGCTTATTCCCCTTGTCAGGAGAAGCAATTGGCGAGAAGTCCTCTGTCGCCCCCTTTCCTTGACTTTTCTCTTTTCTTTTCTTCCCTTCTCCATGCCATTTCTCTTCCAGCCAACGTTGATTGGCTATCTTTATATTCTTTTCTTCATTTTGTCCTATAGTCATTACTCTTCATTAAATGTTTTCATACCTTAATTAAATAATTAAATCCCATCTATTCTTTATACACCATATGTACATTATAACATAAAATAAAAAGTGGAAAATCACATTCGATTATATCTTTAATTTCACTAAAAGAATTTATTTCCATTATCAATAATGTACACATACGGTATACAGTATAATAAAATTCGGATTTTACATTTCTCCCCACCTTAAGAAATTTGGTCCTCCAAATTTAGCTTGGACCTGTCACTGAAAGAGCTCTGGATATTTCTCACGTATAAGGCTCTCTAACTCCCAAGTAGCCTCCTCCTCGTTATGATACTGCCAGAGCACTTTAACCAAAGGAATCGTTTTAGATCGCAACACCTTATCTTTCCTATCCAGAATCCGTATCGGTTTCTCAATGTAACTTATATCCTCTGTGATCTCCAGTGGCTCATGTCGAATCACGTGAGAAGGATCTGGATGGTACTTTCTCAACATCGAGACATGGAACACGTTATGCACCCCTGACAACTCTGGTGGTAGTGCTAATCGGTATGCCACATCTCCCACACGATCTAAGATCTCATAAGGCCCAATGTACCGAGGAATCAATTTTCCTCTCTTCCCGAATCTCATTATACCCTTGGACGGTGAAACCTTTAAAAACACATAAGCACCCGCTACAAACTCCAATGGTCGGCGTCTAGTATCTGCATAACTCTTCTGCCGACTCTGAGCCGTTTTGAGCCTCTCACAGATCATCCGTACATCACGAGAAGCCTGCTCGACCAAATTGGGAGCTAACAGTTTACGGTCTCCCACTTCTTCCCATGCTATCGGGGATATGCATCGTCTGCCATATAAGGCCTCATATGGTGCCATGCCGATACTCGTATGAAAACTATTATTATATGCAAACTCTGCCAGGGGTAAGTGATCGTCCCATGAGCCTCTAAAATCCAATGCACTTGCTCTCAACATATCCTCGAGCATCTGTATCGTACGCTCGAACTGCCCATCAGTCTGTGGATGAAAAACGGTGCTAAAACTCAGCTGGGATCCCATAGCCTCCTGAAATCTCTCCCAAAAATGAGAGGTGAAGCGAGAGTCCCTATCAGAGGTAATACTCACTGGAACACCATGTAACTTCACTATCTCCCTGACATACAACTCAGCTAAGGCACTAACTGAGTCTGTAGATCTCATGGCTAAGAAATGAGCAGACTTAGTCAATCTGTCGACTATCACCCAAATAGCATCATACCCCTTCCGGGTCCGTGGTAATCCCATAATAAAATCCATAGTTACATGCTCTCATTTCCACGTAGGAATCGATAATGGTCGAAGCATACCTGCCGGCTTCTGATGCTCAATCTTAATCTGTTGGCATGTTAAACATCTAGTAACAAACTCAACGATGTCTTTCTTCATCTTAGGCCACCAATACACTTTTCGGAGATTCTGGTACATCTTAGTACTACCCGGACGTAACGTGTATCTAGAGATATGAGCCTCTGATAAAATCAAGTCTCTAAGCTGTCGATCATCGGGAACACATATCCGACCTCTAAACCTCAGTATCCCATCGGTGCCAATCTCGAAGTCTAACATAACTCCCATCTGAATCTGACTGACAATCTCAATGCAATAATCATCCTTCCTCTGGTCTTCCCCGATTCGGTCCATCAAATCCGGCTCTATACGGAAACTAGCCGTAAACCCATACTGGTCAGAGGAAACAACTGTCAGACTGAGGTTAGAGAACTTCTCTATCAACTCATGCTCCCTGATCATCATGTACGATACCATGCCAATATGCTTACGGCTCAGTGCATCAGCTACTACATTAGCTTTACCTGGGTGATACAAAATTTCACAATCATAGTCCTTTAGTAGCTCCATCCACCGTCTCTGACTCAAATTCAACTCCCGCTGGGAGAATATATACTTCAGACTCTTATGGTCTGTGTATATCTGAAATTTCTCCCCGTACAAGTAATGTCGCCATATCTTCAGTGCAAACACTACCGCGGCTAACTCCAAATCATGTGTCGGGTAATTCCTTTCATGATCATTCAACTGTCGAGAACCATAGGCTATAACCCGACCATGCTGCATAAGTACACACCCTAAACCTTGAGCGGATACATCGATATACACCATAAATCCACCTGATCCGCTAGGAAGGGCTAATACATGAGCACTAGTCAATCTCCTCTTAAGCTCACCAAAACTACGCTCACACGCATCATTCCAGTCGAACTTTACCTCCTTACATGTGAGTCGTGTCAATGGAGCAGCAAGCTTAGAAAATCCCTCCACAAATCTGCGATAGTATCCGGTAAGACCCAAAAAACTCCGTATCTCGGTAACTGTGTTAGGCCTCTCCCACTGTACAATGGCCTCTATCTTGGACGGATCAACTGACACCCCGTCCTTTGATACTACATGTCCGAGAAATATAATATGGTCAAGCCAGAACTCGCATTTACTAAGTTTAGCATACAACTTTCGCTCTCTGAGGGTCTGTAGAACAATCTGTAAATGCTGCTCGTGCTCCTCTAGAGTCTTAGAATAAATCAGTATGTCATCAATAAACACTATGACAAACTTGTCCAAAAATGAATGAAATACCTCATTCATCAAACTCATAAATGCTGCAAGGGCATTTGTCAACCCAAAAGGCATCACTAGAAACTCATAGTGGCCATAGCGAGTCCGAAAGGCTGTCTTATGCACATCCGACTCCTTAATTTTCAACTGATGATAGCCTGACCAAAGGTCTATTTTGGAAAATACCTGTGCACCCCTGAGCTGATCAAACAAATCATCGATTCGAGGTAGTGGATACTTATTCTTAACAGTAGCCCGATTCAACATCCGATAATCTATACACAACCGGAGACTACCATCCTTCTTTCGAACAAATAATACTGGAGCTCCCCACGGTGACACACTGGGACGTATAAATCCCTTATCTAATAACTCCTGGAGCTGCTTCTTGAGCTCATCCAACTTTGTCAGTGCCATCCGATATGGGGGTTTAGAAATCGGCTCCGTACCGGGTACCAACTCGATCATAAACTGTGTCTCTTGATCTGGTGGTAACCCTGGTAAGTCCTCTGGAAATACATCCGAGAAGTCCTTAACTATAGGAATCTCTTGGATCTTTGGATGCTTCCTCTCAACATCCTCCACACTAGCAATATATCCTTCATAAACATTCATACACAATCACAATTTCATTACACATATCATCTCATAACATAAATTCACATACTTTTTATTAATTTACAATAACTTTACAATGTACTTTTCAGGATGAGAGAAGGTAATAAACTTAGTATTACAATCCAAACTAACATGGTTTGCAGCTAACCAATATATTCCTAAAATGATCTCAAAATCATATATATCCAACAAAATTAGGTTAGCTGTCATAACCTTCTCTCCTATAGTCAATTTACAATTTCTATATATAATATCCGTCTTCTGGAATTCATTAAAAGGAGTTTTCACTTGCAAAATATACTTTAACAACTCCGGCTCTACTGGGGTCCTGTTGGCATATGCAGGCGATAAGAATGAATGGGTAGAACCCGGATCAATTAAGGCAATTATGGGGATATCAAAAAGATAAACCTTACCTTTAATCACATCGATAGAGGCGTCGGCAGTCTCCTGATCTAATGCGTATACCCGACCCTGAGTCACAACCTTTTTACCCTTCTCTGCAGCTGTCACTCGCCTAGGCTGTGAGGGTGTCGCTTTCTCTGGCTCACTCTAAGCTGCCGGAGCCGCTATCTGAGGTGCTGCAGGAGGCCTAGTAGAAGCAGTCGACTCTCTGAGCATCGGGCAATTCTTTATAAAGTGCCCCGTCTGTCCACATCTAAAACATACCCCATACATTAAAGGACAAGGGCGCAATCCATGCAACCTTCCACAATGTCTACATAAGGGCGCAACACTTCTCTGAGTAGTGGTGGGGCCACTAGCAGGAGTAGAAACTGCTGGTCTATCAAATTTGCCCTTAGAAATCTGTATGCCCGTAAATCTAGTCTTCTGAGACTACTCTCTACCCGGTCTGTTCTCCATGAGCCTCTTAGTCTTTCCCTTTGCTTTACCTTTAGTTTTGCCACTGAAATCGAGCTGAAACTGCTCATAATCTCTCTCACACAGCTGAGCCGGTTGAACTATCTCATCATAAGTCTGTATAACAAATGGAGCTAGCTTTACTCTGATGGATGGCCTTAAACCAGCTCTAAACCTCGAAATCTTATACCGGGCGTTCTCACTAGCCTATGGATCAAAACGACTCAAGGTAGTAAATTTGGCCTCATACTCATCCACTGACATACTACCTTGTACTAAACTCATGAATTCCTGCTGTAACTTTTCTTGAGCAGTGTCTGGAATATACTGCCTTCTAAAAGCTTCCACAAAAATATCCCAAGACAGATCTTGATGCTGAGCAAATAATACTGTCGGGTGGCCTTCCACCAATGTCTCGCATCATCTGCTAACTGGAACACTGCTAAGCCTACTTTCTCTGTCTCCGAACATCTCATAATCTCGAGTAATCTATCAATATCTATAACCCACTGTTCTGCTACCAATGGATCCTTAGTACCTTTGAACTTCGATGGATCCAATTTCTTAAATGATTTCACCAATGCCACATTGCAATAAGATTTGGCATTTCGAGGCTGCTGAATCAGTAGCTGTGGTGGAGCTACCGGTGGCTGAGGTGCTGGTGGTGGAATAGGCTCAGGCTCAGGCACAACTGGTGCCTCTACTGGGGTTGCAGGAGCAGTAGCTCTCTCCCTCTCTGCCCTATCAGCGGCTCTATCTGCCTGATACATAGCCATGAAATCTGCTATTAACCTCTCCACTTGAGTTACATGGTTATCAATGCTCTCTAGCTGTATAGGACGTGGAGGTCTTGGGGCAGGTTTCGGGGTCTGTGCCGCCCTACCTCGGCCTATACCTCTCACTGAGCGCATTCTCCTTCTTCCACTCATATCTGTACCACAGAAATCATTTATCACTTACCATTAACATATCAATTATATATTCAGACTGTACAGTACTATAGGGAATGTATACTGTTTACTTTAAGCATCACTAGACATCCGACCAACCCTGCTCTGATACCATTAAATCTGTAACATCCCAAAGCTACTGTCTATCATGATACATATTCATAACTTACACTTAATTACCGGTTGGGCTGTCTGTGATGCTTAACAACTTTTACTACATTATTATGTAAATATAAATTAATAAAGTATCTTCCTTAAGATGTATATACATTCCCTTCCTAATTAAAGTAGTACTGTACAACTTTGCTGAATATATAAAAGAATATAACATACCTTCAATATCAAATCTTAGGAAGGTAAGTCTCTTAGCCAAATCAGTTATCTGTGGAGTGGAAAATAAGGAGTGAGCAACAATGTGCTCAGTAAGGAAGGTGTATGCTGCTTTATAAAAATAAAAGTCATATTCTCAAAACTATTAAATTATCCTAACGATCAAACTCATTAGGAAACAATAAATATAGTAAACATGAAATAGGATTTACCAGATCCTTTCATAAATCGTTTAATTTGAGACTAGTCAATAATTTAAATCATGCAAAGAACACAAGTCATCCGTTTTTGGGGTGCACCCGTAGGCCATCGCCCCTCACGGCTATCTCATCTAGATGTATGGCCATAATCTGTAGGTGGTCCTCGGGTCCACTTGCCAAGTGACCTCGTGACCGCTGAGGACTTGGCAGGTCCATCAGCCCTGTGACGCCCTAGGGTGCACTCGTTGGTCTATTTGACCCGAGCCATCGCCCTAGATGGGTCACGCAAAGTATATGAATGATAATGCATGAACTCATGGCCTAATGTCTCAAAATCAAGTTATCATATGTATCATTTCCATAAAATGATTTGGTTTTCCAAAAGGTTTTATAACTAGTAAAACAACCCTCAAATTCAACAGTTTCTGTGAGAGAAAGGCACGTTTGGAGCTGGTTCGCCCATGGCTAATTCGCCCAGGGTCAGCTCGCCCATTGGCCAACTCGCCTAATGCTCAACTCGCCCGAGAGTCAACTCGCCCAAGGGTCTACTTTCCCAAAAAGTTTCACATTTTCTATTTTTCAAAAATATTAATTTAAAATTTATTTATTTATTTATTTAATTTACGTTCAGAAAATACTCATAAATCAGTTCGCCCACTGGTCAATTCACCAAGGCGGCGAATTAGTAATCACCCGCCACTTAGCCTTTTTCAGACAAAGTTTGGCTCATCAATTAATAGCTCGCCCGCCTTTAATTTTAGGAAAGGGTCGCCCGCCTATACAACATAAAAGTTCTCTCAAATTTTAAAACAAAGGCACTCGCCCAGGTTCTTATAAAGGAGAGCTCGCCACTTGGCTAGCACAAATTTCAACTTAGAACAAAGCTACTCGTCCGCCCTAAGTAGCTCGTTCAACAAAACAACATATGGCGACTTTGTAGCTCGCCAGGGTCAAAACATTTTATAATTCAATGCATGTCAGAAAAACAAAACAATTTCTAATATTTTCTTAACACTTTTACTCCACAGGACATGCATTTTCATCACATACCACTTCCTTACCTCGTCTATTGCAGCCTTGCTTCTCGCCCGCCTTCCTCAATTCCCGTCTGCAAAGTAAAATATTAATTCTATTAATATTTTCTTTTCTAATAATTTTCTAAAACTCGTTTCAACTAATTTGGCGAAATAACCGCTCGCCCAACTGAGCTCACCCTTCATTAGCGGCTTATTCATGGGAGTTCGCCCAACGTGGGAGCTCAACTCGCCATGCTCATCAACTCAGTTTACCAGCCGTGGCCTTTGTTCATAAATGGGCTCGCCCATGAATTGGATAGCCCTTGGTTATCTCGTCCTCTTGAACAACACTTTGGCGAGTTCTCTATTTCCTACTCGCCTCATTGGCGATCATTTGTTTTCACCCGCCCGGACAGTTATTCTGACTATCTCACAAAACTGGCGAACTCACATAACAATTCCTCAAACTCGCCCTCTCCTTTGGGCGAGTAGTCACCCATTTTCACTAGCAACTACCTACTCATTCTTAGTTATTTTTCCATCTAGTTTTCTTATATATTCAACCATATTCAACTACAACCAGTCTATATCTATGTTCATTATATTATAAACATAGAAGTATACCATCATTTATCAAGATAACCTTAGAAATATGGAAGCTCACCTCAACTGAGTTGCACTTCCTGGAGCAGAGTGCTTTTCTGCCTCACTTAGCTTTGTTTTGCTTGTTCCTTAGCTCTTCAACGATGAGGAAAGGTTTGGCTAACTTAAAATGAAGTTTTTATGGCTTATATATGAATGAAACGGGAGGACTGCATGTGATCTTGCAGTGGAAGTGAACTGGCGAGGAGTTTTCTGGAGAAGATGAAATTGCTACGTTGGTTCTTCTTCTCTCATGTCCCTCCTTATATAGCCTAATAAAACCTGTTAGAACCAACCACCTGTTTCATTATCCTGTTTTTCTGTCATCATTGCACGTCCTCCATGCAATTAAAACCCAGAGAAATTGGTGACAAAAGGAACGGTGGTAAGCGTCCCGTTGCAGTCCATTTTCTTCCGCCCTTTTTGACTCAGTTTACTTGCCATTTATTGCTTATTCCCCTTGTCAGGAGAAGCAATTGGCGAGAAGTCCTTTGCCGCCCCCTTTCCTTGACTTTTCTCTTTTCTTTTCTTCCCTTCTCCACGCCATTTCTCTTCCAGCCAACGTTGATTGGCTATCTTTATATTCTTTTCTTCATTTTGTCCTATAGTCATTACTCTTCATTAAATGTTTTCATACCTTAATTAAATAATTAAATCCCATCTATTCTTTATACACCATATGTACATTATAACATAAAATAAAAAGTGAAAAATCATATTCGATTATATCTTTAATTTCACTAAAAGAATTTATTTCCACTATCAATAATGTACACATACGGTATACAGTATAATAAAATTCGGATTTTACATATACAGTTTAGTACGATAACAATTCAGTGATAAGAACACTTTAGTAACCAGTTTCAGTAACAGTTCAGTTTAGTAAAATATCACAGTAATCGGTAATAACAGTGGAGACCAAGCAACACTTTAATGATATCATGCTATAATCCTCGTAGGGAAGAGTAACAGTAAACAGTAAGATCTATGGTCATAGTCTATAATTGTCCTCGGTAGTATATTGATTAGGTGTCTACCGGGACGCTGAAGACAGGATTAGTGTCAACAATTCACATTGTAACAGTATAGTAATACACATGAGCATGATGGGGCATAACAATCTAAAAACAGTGTTTAAACAATGATATCATCTTTATGGAAATCATTAAATTTAGGAAAAAACCTTTCGTCAGTCCATAAAGAAAAATTAATAAAATAATAAATATTATATTGAAAATAATTTATAAAATATTTACTATTCATCACTTAACTTTATAAACCACTTGTTTCACTATAAAACACTTAGAAAAATTGTAACAGTCTGAGTGTACATTGTTACACAATATTTACTAGTATTTTACCCATAACTTCGGTTGGGCTGTCTGAGATGCCTTTAACACTTGATCATTATTAGTAATAAATCATAAACATTTATTCAATAAATTTGGAATATAAAAATTATTTTTCAATATTCCATAAACTTTACATCCCCTGTTTCTATTTTACAATAATGTAGTACTATATACAAGTGTCCGAATATAGGAGAAGTGACTGTACCTTTAAAATTCGATAATTTTCGTCCCAGTGAGCTACTCGCAGTTATATTTAACTAAAGAAGCTATTAATAATCCTTGTGATTAACCTAGAAGATTTGAAAGTAAGGGGTGAGTGAACCACATGCTCAGTAAAGGAGTCGTATGTTGCTTGATATAATGAAAACTATATGCCGTAAAACATTTATTTCCTAACGATGTATTAAGCACAGTAAAGGAAGGATACTATAGTCGGCCAGGAAATCCAGATGGACCATGGAAGGTATTTTGAAATATCTGTCTTGTCCCAAAAACCCAGAGCAACTATAGAGAGTAATAATTAAATTGTTTTATTTCAAAACAATTCCTTCTCTTTTCTCATAATTATAAAAATGGTATAAACCATTTTATTATATCACTTCAATACACCGATTTCCAAACACGTGACAGTACGGTGATAAAACAGTAGTTACAGTAAACAGTCTTTTCAGTACAGTAGCTTAAAAATATCTAAATTACTGGATAACAGTTCAGTAATTATTTCTATTTAAGAAATAATTTTCAAAGTATTATTTCTCGATAATAGTAATTTCCTTTCAGTTTAGTAAACAGAAATCAATAGGTTTTGTTTCAGTAAACAATAATCAGTAGCTTTCAGTTCAGTAAACAATAGCTTTCAGTTCAGTACAATTTAATAAAACAGTATTTCGGTACGGTTCGGTTTAGTAAACAGTAATTCACAGTCCAGTACAGTAAACAGGATTCAGTAAATCCCTTCAGTAAACAGTAATTAGTAAGTTGAGACTAGGCATCACCCTACATCATATCATGCTATCATCGTCCACTAAGGGACACAGTAATTATCCCCGAAAGGACACAGTAACAGTATACAGTGAGATCTATGGCCACGATCCATATGTGGTCCTCGGCGTGCACTTGCCAGGTGACATCCACGACCACTGATGACTGGCGGGTCAATCAGCCACGTGACAGTAACAGTAACAGTAGTAAGCATGAATCTCAGGGCCTAAGTTTCAAAACAGTATAAAAACCGTACCATAGCCTTTATGAATCTTATTCAAAGTAATTTGAAATATTTCATGTTTATCCATAAGGCTCTCACATTTTCATATATCATCACCTTTATGGAATTTATAAAATAAATGAAATCATCACTTAATTCCATAAAGGTATAAAATCATTCATTTTCTCATAAAAATAACTTTAAAGAAATCAAATGAATTAAATTATTTATTTAAAGAATTATTTTCCAAAAAGGTATTTTATTCCCCATTTTCACATGCAATAAATCCATCAGTAAATATTCATGTATCAAATGAGAAAGTAAATAAATATTCAATTTGAATATTTAATATCATATAAAATAAATCAATTTCTCACTTTAATAAAGATATAAAACATGAATATTTAATTTCTCATAACTTTCTCAAAATTTCCAATTTATGGAAAATTGGTGGAAATTATATTTAAATTTCAAATTTAAATCATTTCATGCTTCCAAAATATTTTATGATATTTTAGAATGTTCTTGGAAATTTTCCTGCAGCATAACGGTTGCGGATTCCTAACCTCTTGCGCACAATTTGCAGCATATAAACCAGCTTATCAACCACAATTTTGTATGTTTTCAAACCAAATCATGCATCCAATATTCTCATAAAATTTAGCTTAAGAAAACATGCAATTCATTATATCACTACAACTCACACACTCCCCCTTACCTGTACGGCGTTATTTCATTCAAATCGTACACTTTGTGGCCTTGAACCAATGATTAGGCCCTTATTCGTCTCCTTTCCCATTTTGTTTATTTAGCTTCGAGCTGCAGAAGATGAGTCATACAAGTTCAATTTCGAAACATACATATACCCTATGCATTCTTAGAAATCCTACTCATTAAAGTAGAGTTATTCTTTATAAGAATTTCCGACCTATCAAGGCCTTTCTATTCATAACAGAAAATATTGAATTCCAATTAATGCACCGTCAATTTTATATGTAATCTGACTTAATTCCCTATCTAGAAGTATAAAGCCCATTTTCTAGTTCATTCCATATTGTTCCTCACAATTTTCCAAAGTTCAGCCCAATTCTGACCCATATGGCAGGATGGTTTTCTGACTTTTGTGCATTAAAATTTATATTACTAATTATAGGGATATCCAAAATTATGAATCCTAAAACCATATGAATCTTAATCCAATTCCCTATTCAGAATAGCAAGTTGCACAATTTTATCATTTCGAAATTATTTTTAATAATTCCCTAAAGTTATTCTATCAGATTGTTTACTGACCTCTATGTACAAATTGGGCCATATCTCAAGATAGGTTTGTCCAAATTGTGTAAACTCAGAACCATATTATTTTAGACTCATTTACCTTTCTAGAAACGTAAAGCTTGTAGCTAAATTCAATCTGTACTATTTTCTATAATTTTTCAAAGTTTCCACAGGGCATCTCACCTATTGCACTGAGTGCCTTGTGTTCAGCTGCCTATATCTCAAGCTATACAATTCCAAATTAGGTAATTCCAAAACTGAATTTTTCCTAACTCATGAGGCTATCTGTTATAATTTTTCCATAATTTATTTCATTCTAAAAGCCCCAAACTGAATTTTTCAACTTAAGGCTCAGAATAGGACAGTGCAGCATAATCAGCATATACATACTTTACACTTTGTTTTTTTTCTTTCCTCAACTCTATCCTTATGAACTCTCTCTACTCATTCAAAACTTTTATCAAACATCTTAAATTCATCAAATTTAATCACCATGGTCCAGCCCCTGTTCTTGACCGAGACCCACCATGTTCACGCCAATCAGCCATGTTTTATAACCAATCACAAAATCAAGTTTAATTTATCCTTTCTTGATAATTTCCTATAAATTTCCAGCTCATATACGACAAGTCACCATGATTTCCTTTAATTTCTTACCATAACCGAGACCTTCAATTTCCATTACACTTTATTTTTCCTCCATCTAAAGTATAGATCAGAATTTCCATGCACAAATAAATGAAAATCAAAGCTAGAAACACATGAAACATCATCAATCCTCACCTTCCTTCACTGCCGAATTATTCAGCTGTCAAACCAGTCCCGTTGTTCCTTATTTCAGCCCTTAATTTCTAGAATTAAATTGTTCTTAAGGTAAAGAACAAACTTGGTGGAGGAAGATTAGTATTTTAGTGATGAGAAGAGATGACTTTGCTTAAGAAAATAGGAACATGCAGCAAAATGGCAAGGGAAAAGAACAGAGCAAGGAAGGTCGGCGTAGTAGGGGAGAGTCGGCAAAATGAAGCTGAATTGCTCAAGTTTTCTTCCACTTAATCTTCTATTTGTCATGCCATCCAATGAGAATTCCAATAAAATTAGCCATATCTTCAATTCATAAAATCCTCTTCCGTTAGGTACCATTTATATTGTATTTTATACCACAAAATTTTGCTTTTCAATTTCCCTTTTTCTAGTTCAACCATGCAACACACCAGCAGCAACATAAGTGGCGTGCAAGCCAATTTTCTGCTGCCTTCTTTTTGTTGCTTAGTTTTGACTCTTTTCCCTCTTTTTTCTTGTGTGTTCCAAAGAATGGGAAGTAACCATATTTTCAATTATAAATTTTCCTCCTTTTAAATATCATTTATTTGTATTTTATGGTAGGAAAATACCACTTCTATAACAAATTTTTAGATTTGTTTACTTAATTTATTTCTATACCACCACGTTATCATTTAATATTTATTCCACCTCTTATACACCATAATATAAATCATAAATTCAATAATTCCAAGATTTAAAGTGGAAATCCACATTCAATATTTATTTAATTGCACTAAATAATTTATTTTCACTATCATAGATTTACAAAAATATGGTGTATAGTATTATAGAATCGGGTCTCACAAAGATTTTCCAATAACTTTACTTTAAGTTAATTCAATAACACGAATATTTAAATAATATTTTTCAGTAATTTCACAATTTATGAGAAATATTAAATATTTCACTCATCAAGGCTAGGAAAATAGTCCACAATGCACTAAAATATTTCATGATATTTTATAGAATTTCCAAATAAATTTCAGCAACATAACGGTTGCTGATAGCTTAGCCCTTTGCAAAGGTAAACAAAGTTCAAACCAATCAAACAGCCACAATTTCATAGTTCTCAAGGCAATTCTCTTCCAAAATATTTTCATAAAATTATGGACATTAAAATTATGCATTTAGGATATCCCTACAAACTACATATGCGTCCCTTACCTATCTGATGAAATCAAGCTTCCCGATTGCACCACTCGTAAACTGTCACTCCTGAGCTGCAGATAATTCCAACAAAAATATTAGCTTATTTAATACTTATTTATAAGCTATTATTCATCTCAAAGTGCAGCCACATTGAACACTGCACTTATTTTAGCGGTATAAATTCTACCGATAGTATAACACAACTTCTTCTTTTTGCGTCAGATTTTAAATCTAAGCATACTGACAGACTCCTTGTAATTCCTATAGTCCAGATATACCCTCCAATCATCAAAACCAGACATGGATCATAGTCCCCTTGTGTTGACCGAAATTGACATCTTGAAATTCCTTTGGAATTTCAACAATCCAATGCCACCATCTTACTCTACCATGCTTAAACATCAATTCCGCACCCATTTTATGCATGAAACACAATGATTCAATAAGAAGCAATGCTTGGCTAAACACCCCTCTCATGGCAAGAATTTATTTTGCAACTTTTAATTGAAACAAATGATAGAAACATGCTTAGCTTACCTAAAGGAATCAATATACACTCTTAGAATTAAAGAAAGCTTAATGTACAATAATATGCCTCACCTTGGCCGAAACTTTGAGGGTCTCTTTCTCTTTGTATTGTGGGTTATACAATAAGCTATTAGTTTGGCTAGCGGAGAGAGAATTGAATATTTCTAGTTAAAATTTTGGTGAAATTTTGTAGATTTAGTAGTGTTTTTGGTTTGTTTTCTTTTCTTCCTTCTTTCTTCCAAAAATGGCGTGGATGCTTGTTGGGGAGGATGATGAATAGTGCCGGCCAGACCAAGAAGAAAAATAAAGAGTCATCTAGAAGTAGGGAAAATGACCAAAATACCCTTAATTATGAAAATTTCAAACAATTTTGCCCTTAAGGTTTCGTAGTTTGTAAAAAATATGTAATCATACTCCAAAATTTTAGATTCCATCACCAACTAATCCTATTGGATGTATCTTGATGATCAGAAGTTGTTTCGTCAACGCACGATGCACGGATAGTGAGAAATTACTATTTTACCCTTGCAAACCTCCAGTGAAATTTTTTGATTTTACCACTAATTCAAGAAATCTAATGACACTGTGTTAAACTATTTTTCATGTAGAGTATCATGATACTTTTACTTCATCCCAATTCATTTTAGTTTGGGTAAAATTTACAAAAATACTCTCAAGACGTAATCGTTATTTTCCAATTTGTTTATCATTATTAAGGTATTTTAGCCTCCAAATTTCCATAATATCATTATTACACCTTCCATACATTATTTTATCAATCATTTCCACATTCTGGGTATAAAAATCTAAGTGGGGCCCACATCACTATTCACTGAAAATTTACAAAATATACAAAATAAAGTATTTATTAATTTATAATAAATATCTGTACATGTACGGTACAAAATAATAAGTTATTACATATCATTTCCTCTTACATTAAAGCATAAAAATAATAGAATTTACATTATTGATTTACCTTAAGTAAATTTATTATTTGAATCACCTAAAGGAAGTGTATATTTTTAAAGTTTCCCTTAAGTGCATTACCTTGTAAATTCTCCCTTGGCTACCAAATGCTCCTTCACCTACTTAAATTTTCTTTTCTCACTCAAACCTACATCAAAGATAATATTTCACTACTTTGGTTCACTCCACATTTATCATTTAAAAATCTATATTAACTCAAATCCTTACCCCTTGTAGCTAACCAAAACCAAGGGCCTCTAATGTAGTTTAGTCTTTTTTGTTTTGGGACATAAAATGCAGCCAGATCTCTCGGTTAAAGCCTTGTAGTTAATCCTTCCAAAGAGCCTTTACAAATATATAGAATTAGTCTTAATTCCCTGAATATACTTCCTAAGTTGAAATACTATTCATCTCATGTTAATTACCATAGCATTTTAAAATTAACCCTGAATATTTAATTGAGTTAAATTAATTAATTTAATACTTTGTTAGAATTAATTCTTCCTTGTAATGCCATGTAGTTAACCCTACTTAGACGAACAAGGTTTAAGTCGACACTTTGGCCTTTTAGGGTTTGGCCCGATAATGTTACCTTGGAGGTTGTGCCTACAGATTCGCTCACTTGCACATTTGCATCTTCGCATCACTACACCATTATCCAAAATGCTACTATTGAATTATAAAAGTTTTATCTAGAATTTAAATAATTAACCAAATAGGGGAAAATCTCGGTTATCACAAATTATTTATTAATTTAGTTAATTTTAGTTATTTATTAATTTACTTAAGTACTTTCATAGTTACCAGTTTACCAGTTTAAAGAATGAAATGTGTATGAATTTTGATTGTAATTTCTAACAAAAATGTACGGAATAAAAATAAAAAGTTTATCATTTTTACTCACCAAATTTACTATGAATAAACATTAATTAAGACTTGGAGAAGCCATCATACTTCCAAAGTTAAAAGTTGTGTTGATTACTTTATTGAATATTAGAATTTGGTTTTAGAGATTAAAAAATTAAAAATGTATTTAAAAATAAATATCATTAAGGTTTGTTATAAATTATAATTAAGAGTTTAATTTTTATGAACAACAAGATAGTTTTTTTTTTGTTCATGAAGAGTTATAAGAGGAAAAGAGGGATTCAAATCTAATCCTTTTTAAGTAAAGATAACAAGCACTATGTTAAGCCTTAGGTATTAACAAAATAGAAGACTTTACTTTTGCATTAAACTAAAATGTTTTTACTTGATTTTTCATTTGATTTGTTTATTCACTTTTAGTCAAACATTTTCAAGTGGAATGATTTTGTATGTATTTTAATTGTATCAACTATTTTATGTATTGTATTATATTTATATGTATGCCCTACATTATAATTTCCTTTTGGTATATAATATCATAATTTACATTATAATTTCCTTTTGGTATATAATATCATAATTTACTTGACTCTTAAGTGGAGTTTCTTTAGCTACTTTTGAGATTAAAAGTGCATTCAAAATACCTTTTTAGATTACATGTACTCGAAGAATGATTCTCTAATTTAGTTTCTTTTTTTTTTATAAAAGTTCAGGAGTAATGGGGATTATTCTATTTACAATCCTCTAGATTCTCACTTACGAATTTTTTGAAATTTACAAATCACTTATCAACGAAAAATAGTGGAGATTCAAACCTAAGTGCTTACACTCAATATTCAAACCTTAATCACTTGCTCCAACTTCATTGGCAATTTAGTGTCTTTTTCATTAATACTTTGAAACATATTCTTTTTAATAACTACAAGTAAACTAAAAAAAATTAAGAAAGAGGTAAATAATATGTTTAAGATTTCGTGCCACTTTGAATTAGCTTTATTAATTGTATTTTTCAAAGTTTTACGAACTGTTTTTGTTTTTAAAGATACTATTTATCTATTCTAATTAGTTCTTTTACAATTTGGTAAGATTGTTGTTGTTGCACAAAACAATAATAAAGATATGCTGACGTCGATGTTCGTACTTAGTCTCCACGTGTCTCCACGAAGCTTCTGTAAAACAAGAAAAGTCAGAGAGACGCAGGGGTGGTTCCCTGCGTAGACACTCCAATGCTTAAGTCAGCAAAAAGTTCTTTGATATTGGGAAGCGTAAAAGCCAGTAGTCAAAAATTAGAGAATAAAATTGTACCTGGGGGCTTATTTATAGGCCAATGTTCTAGGTAAATTGCTTAAGGATAATAACATTATCTTGCTAAGAGTTTGTGTTCCAATATAACACAAGTTCCTTGAAAATCCGGAGCTTCCGGAGCCTGTCGCCGGTGAGAGACTCATACCATGTGGCATGTTGTGGCGTCAGGGGTCTGTCGCTAGCGGGAGCCGAAATCGTGCGCCATGTGTCGCCATATGACTACAGGCGACGGACTGGGAATCTGTCGCCCGACGGTAGGTATATGCGTGCCACGTGTCGCGTTTGTTAGTATATCTCCATAATTATGGAAATAAATATTTGGTTGACCAATTCCGGATATGGTCCATAATTTCATGGTGAATCTCAACTCAATATTTGGCTATTAAAAGCACGATTTTATGATGGTTAAAATGTGATTTTATTGCCATAATTAGCACGCTCTCATTACTATTTAAGGAGGGCTCCTTCCGGTCCCCAAGTACGAAAACCTAAAAACACACAAACACCATCTAGTGAGGTTTTGAGTGCTTGGAAGACTTGGAAGGCCTGTGATCGACATAGCGGAGATTGTCAGATTCGAAATCGCTTCAACAGCAGAGTTACAGAGTGCAATGGCTGGAGGTTAGATCCTATTGCTTTCGCATTTTATTTGTTTAACATGTTTCATATTGTGTAGAAGCATGTTAGGCTTGTTTGATGTACTCACATTTGGCATCAGAGCTGTAGTTTAACCTCTGTCTTACTATAGATCTGTAGAAAGAAGCCATAAAAACCCATATTTTGAAACTTTAAGTCTCAGATTTCATGAAACCCATTCTGTTTTCATGTGATTTTGGTTCAAATATTTTAGATCTATTTTTGTAAAGCTCTAGGGATGAAAAATACATGAAAAACGGGATTGTTTGAAGGGTTTTGTGCCGGGTCGGGTCAAAAGACCCAAATTTCTGCAAAAACACCCATTCGGGTGAAGAAGAAGCCTCGGGCGCGTGAGTCACACGCGCCCGATAGAGGAAGAAATGCGGGCGCGTGAGTCTCATGCGCCCGATAGGGGAGGAAATGCGGGCGCGTGAGTCTCACGCGCCCGATAGAGATAATGTGGGCGCGTAAGTCTCACGCGCCCGCCTGTTAACAGTGCACTTACACTGTTCAAAAAAAATAAAAAAAAAACTATGGGCCGTCCGGTTTTTGGGCCCCTATTTGGGCTATATTTTGGGTTTATTTATTTTGGGCCTTTTTGTTAATTATTTGGGCTTGTGGATTAAATAAACAAAAGGCATTTGGTTTATTTTAATTAGGCCTTAAGGATTTATTTAATTTAAGTAATTAAAATTATTTAATTTAGGCCAAATAATTAAATTTTTTGATAGTTTTAATCAAATTTCAGTTCTGTAATTTTCATAATTTTATGAATAATTGAATTATTTTCACAAAATTAATATAATTATGAAAACTTCTCATTATTTTGGATTTTATGAGAATTTTTCATGAATTTGGAATTTTTATAAATGCTATAATTTTAAATTGAATAATTTTGTGAAAATTATCATAAAATTATGATTAAATTATGAAAATTTGATTTGAATGTGTATATGTGCTCATTTTGAATGTGTATAATTTTGTTATTTTTATACTAGAAGCACATGTAGCTAAGTTTGTTCATATTATTTAGAATTAAAATTGTCTTATGTTAATTACAATTTTAAAATATGAATAAATTTAGAATTTGCCAATATGTCTAAGTGATTAATAATTTATTTAATTAGGGCTTAGCCACAGCAACCTTAATTAAGTAAAATTATATTTGTAAAATCACATAATGATATTAGGCATAAATTGTGATTAGTTATAAAGTTATAATAAATTTATCCCACAGGAATTTTTATTATAATTTTACAACTAATTGGGATAAAATATCAAATTAGTTTCTTAATTTACCCACAGGAATTAGGAAATGATATAATTTGATAGTTTTATCATTATGATATGAATCTATTAGAATTAGAACTTTAGCCCACAGGCAAGTTTTATGTCTAAGATTCATTAATAAAATATGTTTACATTGGTAGACGTAATTAAGTTTGCCTCAAAAATTCTAGATACATAAGCATGTTTATTTTCTATATGCAGTGTTTCCTCAGGCTAGTATTAACCTAGAAGTTCCCGAGCTGGATGGAGAGGACTACAAGATTTGGAAGGAGAGAGTTCTCCTCCAATTAAGGTGCATGGATATAGACTATGCTATAAGGAAAGACGAGCCCGTATTGACTGAGACCAGCACTCCTACTGAAGTAGCTTTACATGAACGCTGGGAGTGATCCAATCGCCTTAGTGTCATGTATATAAAGACAAAGATATCTGCTGGGATACGCGGTTCAGTCGAGCAGCATACCAACGTTAGGACCTTACTGAAGTTCTCATCAATGAGGCTCACCAATGTCAAAGGAGTGCGCGAGCACATAATGGCCATGAGAGATATAGCGGCCCAACTCAAGAAGCTAGTGTGAAGACCGAGAACTTTCTAAATAAATATAAGGTATCCGAAAAATTTAATTTGGACAAATTGAAATCCAAATTTAAATAAGAAATGAAAAGGAAAATTAAATTGGAAATAAGAAATGAAGGAGGAAATTTAATTTGGATAAATGGAAATCCAAATTAAATAAGAAAATGGAGAAAATAATTTTGGATATTTAGAAATCCAAAACTTAATAAAATATATATATATATATATTTTGATATATTTATATAATGATATTATATAAATATACCTTGGATAAATATAAATATTATTTTGTGATTAAAAAGTGTAAAAAGTATATATATATATATATATATAAATATATATATATATATATATTTTGATACAAAATATGTATTTAAATACATATTATAAATAGTGTATCTATATACATATATAATTATGGTGTAAATAATTATATATATATTATAGTCATTATTATTATATATAATATTAAAAAAAAAAACCCAAAGTGGATGCCGGACGACACCGGCCACCGGAAGGAAGAGGAGCGAAGGGGGGGCGTCGCCGGCGAGCCAAGGAGAAGAGAGAAGTGACCGGCGACGGCCCAAACGGAAAAGAGAAGAAACGGAAAACAGGGAGAGAAGCGAAGAAAACCGAGAAGAAATGGAAGAGGAGATCGGCGGTGCCGGCCGATCCGGGCACCGCCACTCCCCCCACGAGACCGGCGGAGACCAGGGGAAGGTGAGAGGAGCCATCGACGAAGAGGAAACCGGCGGAGGAAGGAGAAAAGAGGAAGAGAAGAGCCGCCGGTGTCGCTTCCAGATCCGGCGCCGTCGCCGGTGATGGGGCCAAACCGAGACCAGATCCGACTTCGTGGCAACCTCGGCAAGCTGTTGGGTGGCCGAACCGCCGGAATGGGTGGCCGCCGGTGGGTGAACCGGCCAAGCAGAGGTGAACCCGACCAAACCGGCCTGAACCGGTCCGAACCGGTTCAGGCCAGGAAAAAAAAAAAACAGAAACAGAAAAGAAAAGAAAAGAAAGAAGAAAAGAAAAGAAAAGAAAAGAAAAGGAGAAAGAAAAGAAGGAAGGAGAAGAAGAAGGAAAGGAAAAAGAAAGAGAAGAAAAAAAAATGTGGTAAGGAAAATTTAAGTCTTTTCGCCATATGTCTATTGGATTTATTGGAAATTTTCGGATTATTTTCTAAATGAAAATATATGTTAATTTTGAAATTGTAGCAAAAATGGAAATGAGACGAATGGTGGAGTTCGGCAAGGCTTGAAAAATCAGAAAATGCACTAAGCTTGGCGAATAGGTAAGATACTTTTATAAAGCATTAGTAGCTTTATATTGTATGTGGGAATTATGATTTTATATATGATGCATTTATTTAATTGATTTTAAATGGAATTGTGATTTTTATATGATGCATCGATATAAATTGATTTGCTAAAAATGCTAAGAGGACCCACAACTGATGGTGGGGGTCTTAATAAGAGGTAAAATTGGTGAGAATCAACGGCTGCAAGTATAAATTGTGTTTCCCTTGCAGGAGGTTAGGGAAAATTAAGCCGTTATGCTGCCGAAATTCTTAGGAAAACGTTGAGGAAAAATATTTAAGTTCTCACGTAAATGGAATCTTGGAAATAATTATTGAAAAATATACATTTAAAGGACTTTATGATATTACTGGAGAAGTTTGATATTGAAATCGATGAAAAGATAGATCGTTGAAACACGATAATGTAATGAATTATATGGTTTAAACCTTAAGACTCGATAAATCCAGTGATGTTAATAGCACAAATGGTATCAAGTTGAGATTGAGGTGGAATTAATTATTAGACGGATCACTGATACAGTGATGATTATAGAAATGATAAATTCAAATGAATGGACCGTTTTAGTGGTATGATTGTGATATTGATGTTAAATAGATGTGAACTGAGATTTTTGCAATAATATGGATAGTCGCAAGACGACTTAAATGATTGAAACACTGTTGATAGTGGAAATTGGCAAATCCTTTTAAGTGGTAAATTGCCAATCAAAGAATTGAATTGAGGACGTTTTATAGATAATTCTAGCATGATATTACATTCTACAGACTATATGAAAAGTGAATTGAGGATTGTGATTTGATTTTACGATAGTAAATGAAATTGAACCGCAAGTTGAGGATTCTGAATATGTACATATAGGTCAAACCATAAATGGATTTGATAAGCGATTATTGATCTTGTGGTTCTATAATCCTCGATGTCGACTCTGGAATAGATAACGAATGAGGATATTAATATTGCATAATTTCAGTATTTTGATGGCTATATAGTGACATGATATTTAAATATTTATGAATACTAAGAGGATTCATACAAGTGATGTGGTCTTAGTATTAATAGTGAAAGGTAGAAATGATTGGTATAGTTTATAGCTATTGAAAAAGGATATCGAATACTGAATGACTTGAATACCAAATGATCTGATTATTGAATAATCGGAGTACTGAATAAGTTGAAAACTGAATGAAATGAATATTGAATTGATTTGAACACTGATTTACTGATGTGTCAGAAGGATAGTTTGAAATCGAACGATTGATAGTGATAAAGTTAAATGAATTGTTTCACCGTATTAGAGGAAGGTATTACTTATATTGACATTTGAAGCTATTACTAAAATTACATACGGAGATGATTTCATAGCATCGCTTTTAAGCATAATCTGCTATAGTTTCAGATGTCATAATAGCATTTATATAAATGCTATAAAGTATAGATTAGCTTTAAAAATAAAGTATATGGTATATATACGTATTTTTATATACCAAACCTTTTAAAGAATTTCACCATATGCTTTACATGATTTTAAAACGAAAAGCTAAAGATTTAAATGTTTTATGAGACTGTAGGCACCCTAAAAGAATTAAATTCAATAAAGCATAGTGGAAACCGCCTAATTGGAGCTTTGCTCATTAGGCAGATATGCTTGTCCGACAATAGTCGTGGACAGGTCTCAGTCACGCCTGATCAGTGGGGCTGAGAGAGATGAGGTCTATGGCCATAGATAGCGCCCTAGTTGGTTTCCAGGGGACGATATGATTTTCACTGCTAGCTACAGTGATTTAAGTCTTTATTGATAGAGAGATGATAGGGATCTAGCCTAGTCTCTAACAAATATGATATGAAGTCTAGAGTATGATTTTTATTGATATGAACTCTAGACTTGACATGATTTATACTGTACATGAAACAGATTTGAAATGAAATATGTTTTGAAACAGTACATGTTTTAAACATGTTTTAAAAGCCCATGAGATATGAATTCGACACTATATGATTTATATGTGATTTTGTGTCGAACATGGCATGATATGCGGTCTAGAGTATAGTTTGATTTGATATGAACTCTAGACCTGATATGATTTACAGTAAATGATTTAAAAGTATATGATAAATGATTTCGACACTTACATGATTTATATACGATTTTGTGTCGAATTTGAAACGACATGCGGTTTAGAGTATAGATTGATCTGATATGAACTCTAAACCTGATATGATTTATAGTATATGAAAAATGTTTTAAAACCGCACATGTTTTAGACATGCTCTGAAAACGAATACATGAATTGAAATTGAATATGTTTCTATTATGCCTTAAAGGCAACTTTTGAAAATGCATATGTTGAGCATGTCTTAAAATATATATGATATGATTTGAAATGATTGCAGTTTATACAGAAAAATTACATGAATTGCATATTAAACCCTGATATGATAATATGCTTAGTATATGAGAATTCCATGAGGAATGTCATGACTCGGTGGTAACGATATTTCGTCTATATGGGGTCATGATATGTTATGAAACATGAATATAGAAATACACGAAGAGAATTATGACTGGGTACCACCGTGATCATGATCCACAATACGAGAATTGATAAGAGATGATATGAGAATTGATAAGAGATGATAGAATACAGAAATATGATTATGAAGTGAAAAGTAAATATGAGAATCGATATGAGATGATAACATACCAAAGTATGATAATGAAATGAAAAGTGAAAATGAGAAGTGATAATGAGATGTATCGATGAGAAAGGATTAACTGTAATTGCATCATTGCAAGTTTAAGCCTTGCAGTTTAAGACAGTGTAATCCTACTTCTGTATTTATATTAGTATCTTACTGAGCCGTGGTTTTGCTCACCCCACTAAATTTCATCTCTTTCAGATTATTGAAGTTAACATCTGCCGTGTGAGCTGCTAGGTGGGCATCGGAGACGGTGTATGGACTTGGTACTAGTTTCCGGAGGTATATGTTACTTATAAATACTTGTTTACATGTAAGGCTTAAATTGATGCACAGTACATATTCTGTTTAACAAGTCGGGATGTAACTAAGAACCGTTTCCGTGTTTGTTTAATATTTAAATGGAATGACTATAAGTCACCTAGGTAGTATAGTAACTACACTGACACCGAATACAAACCTTAAAATGGAAAAGAAAAATTTAGTCCATAAATTTGTAGACTAAGAAAAGTATAAGAATCGAGTGAAAGTCGCGGTCGTCGGGTCGTGACAGCTAGAGGTGGAGATGTCTGATTCTTTTCTTGTGCATTATATATTGAACACTCTACCAAAGCAGTACGGACCATTCAAGATATCCTACAACACACATAAGGATAAGTGGACCATCAATGAATTGATGACCATGTGTGTTCAAGAGGAGGGAAGGCTGCTTATGGAATCGGGTGAAAGTGCATTTATTGCAAGCCAAGGAAAGACCAAAGATCGAGCCAAGAACAAGGGAAAAGGGAAGATCCCTGCCCAAGCTGACATTAAGAAAGAGTCCAAGTGTTTCTTCTGTAAAAAGAAGGGACACATGAAGAAGGACTGTGCTAAGCTTCAGCAGTGGCTCGTTAAGAAAGGTAATCCACTCTCATATGTTTTTTTTGAATCAAATATGGTTGAGGTTAATCATAACACATGGTGGATTGATTCTAGATCTACAATTCACATTTCGACTTCCTTACAGGGTATGACAAACCTAAGGAAGCCAGTGGGAAATGAGGAGAGCATCTATTCTGGAAACAAGATGCGCTCGCGTGTTGAAGGCGTTGGAACATGCACTTTAGTTCTTAGGAGTGGTTTAATTTTGCAATTGGAAAAGACTTTTTATATTCCTAGTTTCTCGAGAAATTTAATCTCTGTTTCTAGGCTGGTACCTTATGGATATTCCTTTCAATTTTCAAATAAATCAGTATTGATATATTTTAAGTCTGATATTGTTGGGAATGGTACCTTATGTGATGGTCTTTTCTCTATTGATTTGCAAAATGACACTGCTCATAACGTCTTGCATGTTCAAACTGGCACTAAAAGATGTGTTATGAATGAGGACTCCTCCACGTTATGGCACCGGAGATTAGGTCATATCTCCATAAATAGAATTAAGAGATTGGTAATTGACGGAATACTTAGTACTCTCGATTCTACTGATTTCGACACTTGTGTGGATTGCATTAAGGGTAAGCAAACCAACAAGTCTAAGAAAGGTGCCAATAGGAGTTCAACCATATTAGAGATCATACATTCTGACATATGTTGTCCAGACATTGATGCATATGGTCAGAAATACTTCATCACCTTTATTGATGATTACTCAAGGTTTATGTATCTCTACATGCTTCATAACAAGAGCGAAGCATTAGATGCCTTTAAAGTCTTTAAGGCTGAAGTAGAGAAACAATGTGGAAAACCCATAAAGATAGTAAGAACTGATAGAGGTGGGGAGTATTACGGTAGATACACTGAAGATGGACAAGCACCTGGACCATTTGCGAAGTTCCTTAAAGAAAATGGGATTGTTTCCCAATATACCATGCTTGGTTCACCGTATCAGAATGGTGTTGCAGAAAGAAGGAACCGAACTTTGATAGAAATGGTGCGTAGTATGCTTAGCAACTCGAAGTTGCCTAAGTCCTTGTGGATTGAAGCTCTTAAAACGGCAGCATATATATTAAACCGGGTTCCAACCAAGGTTGTTCCAAAGACGCCTTTTAAATTATTCAAAGGTTGGAAATCGAGTTTGCGTCATATGCGCGTTTGGGGATGCCCTTCTGAGATTAGAGTTTACAACCCACAGGAAAAGAAACTGGATCCTAGGACCATAAGTGGGTATTTCATCGGATATGTCGAACGGTCTAAAAGCTACAGATTCTATTGTCCATCTCATAGCACTAGATTTGTGGAATCAAGGAACGCCAAGTTTCTTGAAAATGACTTAGTTAGTAGGAGAGATCAATCTTAAGACCTAGTTTCTGTGAGAGATCAACCCTCTACCTCGAGTCAAGGATTTGTTATCATGAACAATGTCCCTTCAGTACAGCTGGACATTGAACAACCAATCATTGAAGATCCACAAGTAGTTGATAACTTACCAGTAGACGAGGCTCATCTGGATACACCAAGAATTGAGTGAGCAACCAGTTGAACAACATGATCCTTCGGAGAATGTTGAACCAACATTAAGAAGGTCTACTAGGGAAAGGAAATCAGCTATTCCTAGTGATTATATTGTGTATCTACAAGAGTATGATTTCAATATTGGGCCCGTTAATGATCCAAAGACGTTTTCACAAGCCATAAACAGTAAAGAATCAAAACTTTGGTTCGATGCTATGAAGGATGAGATGGATTCGATGGCATCTAATGGAGTATGGGATCTTGTCGAGTTGCCTAATGGGGCCAGGGCTATAGGCTGTAAATGGGTCTTTAAGACTAAGACTGACTCATTAGGCAACATTGAGCGTTATAAGGCAAGACTCGTAGCCAAAGGATTCACTCAAAAGGAGGGAATCGATTACAAGGAGACCTTCTCTCCTGTATCTAAGAAAGATTCTCTCCACATCATAATGGCGCTTGTTGCACATTTTGACTTAGAGTTGCAACAAATGGATGTGAAAACGGCATTTCTCAATGGTGATCTAGAGGAAGAGGTTTACATGAAACAACCTGAAGGTTTTTCCTCTAGTGATGGTGAGCATTTGGTCTGTAAGCTGAAGAAATCCATATATGGGTTGAAACAAGCTTCCCGCCAATGGTATCTAAAATTCCATGAAGTCGTCTCTTCATTTGGTTTCGTTGAGAACATCATGGATCAATGTATATACCAGAAGGTCAGTGGGAGCAAGATTTGTTTCCTTGTGCTATATGTGGATGATATTTTACTTGCAACCAATGATAAAGGGATGCTATGTGAGGTGAAACAATTTCTTTCTGAGAACTTTGATATGAAGGATATGGGCGATGCATCTTATGTCATTGGCATTAAGATCCATAGAAACAGACATAGAGGTATATTAGGTCTGTCACAAGAAGCCTATATTAATAAAGTCTTGGAAAGATTCAGAATGAAAGATTGTTCACCAAGCCCAGCTCCCATTGTGAAGGGTGACAGGTTCAATTTGAACCAGTGCCCGAAAAAATGATCTTGAGCGGGAACAGATGAAGAACATTCCATATGCCTCAGCTGTTGGAAGCATTATGTATGCACAGTCTGTACCAGGCCTGATATTGCTTTTGCTGTGGGAATGTTGGGTAGATATCAAAGTGACCCGGGGATGGACCACTGGAGAGCTACGAAGAAGGTGCTTAGATATCTTCAAGGCACTAAGGATTACATGTTTATGTATAGACGGACTGATGAGTTGGAAGTGATTGGCTACTCAGACTCAGACTTTGTTGGCTGTGTTGATACCCGGAAATCAACATCTGGTTACATCTTCATGCTTGCCGGTGGAGCTGTTTCATGGAAGAGTGCTAAGCAAACACTGACTGCCACTTCTACTATGGAGGCCGAGTTCGTTTCCTGTTTTGAGGCTACCTCACATGGTGTATGGCTTAAGAGTTTCATTAGTGGGCTTAGAGTTGTTGACTCCATATCTAAGCCATTGAGGATATATTGTGACAATTCAGCTGCGGTATTCATGACTAAGAACAATAAGAGTGGAAGTCGAAGTAAGCATATCGACATTAAGTACTTAGCCATTAGAGAACGTGTTAGAGATAAAAGAGTGGTCATTGAACACGTTAGCACTGAATTGATGTTAGCTGATCCTTTGACTAAAGGCATGCCACCGTTTAAATTTAAGGATCATGTAGAGAGAATAGGACTTGGTCCCACATTTTGATTTTAATTGAAACTCTTATTAATAATATGATGTTTCTCATTTTTGATTTGTATAAACTAAAGTTTATTTGAGAAATATCCTTGTTGTTTGGACCGAGAATAAACATAAGGTTTATTCATTAAGTATAAATGAGTTGATTTAGAAACATTTTACATAGTAATACATGGAAGATAATACTCACCATTAGAGGAACTATCGCCATGATTCATGTGATTTGTTTCTTCTATAAGTGAAATATATGGACCAAGTGGGAGAATGTTAGTATATCTCCATAATTATGGAAATAAATATTTGGTTGACCAATTCCGGATATGGTCCATAATTTCACGGTGAATCTCAACTCAATATTTGGCTATTAAAAGCACGATTTTATGATGGTTAAAACGTGATTTTATTGCCATAATTAGCACGCTCTCATTACTATTTAAGGAGGGCTCCTTCCGGTCCCCAAGTACGAAAACCTAAAAACACACAAACACCATCTAGTGAGGTTTTGAGTGCTTGGAAGACTTGGAAGGCCTGTGATCGACATAGAGGAGATTGTCAGATTCGAAATCGCTTCAACAGAAGAGTTACAGAGTGCAATGGCTGGAGGTTAGATCCTATCGCTTCCGCATTTTATTTGTTTAACATGTTTCATATTGTGTAGAAGCATGTTAGGCTTGTTTGATGTACTCACAGCGTTATGATTGCAGGCGATAGACTCTGAGTCTGTCGCCAGACGACAGGTATGATCACGCACTTTTACCTCTGTCGCCGATGGCCACATAGAAGAGTGACTCTGTCGCCCAGCGACAGGTGTGATGCATTAAGCATTTATCGTCGAAGGCCACGTGGACCAGTGACTCCTTGCCACGCGGTAATTTCTGACGCCATTGGGCCTGGCCCAATATGGGTAGACTTTGTCATATCAATTGTAAAATTAGAAAAGAAAAAAAAAAGTGAAAATATTTTGTGCATGTATGATGTATAACTGTAGAAATTTAATTAATTTAATTATAATAACATAAGAAGTTCATTTTTACATCCCTAATCATAAGAAGGATTTTATAGAAAATCAAAGCTATATAAAAATTAGAAATACAAGAGTGAGAGAGAGAGAGAGGATTATAATTTTATTACTTTTAAAATTATAATTAATAGACTAATATTTTGTGTTCCATTTATATGTTCATTTTAATAAAATTAATATTTTAAAAATAAAGTAAAATTATGCCCCATGTTAAGTTTGGTCATTTTGAATTATTTTTTAAATCATTTAAATTCATATCAAAATCTATTTGAATTTTTTTGTATTCGAGTCAACTGAGACATGAATCATACAAGTTAAATAAAGTTTTGATTTGTAAAAATTTTTTAATTAAATTGAGTAAGATCGATTTTGAAGTGGAATAAGTCATTTAAATGGATCAACACGCTTTTCCTGTTCGTTGCAGTAAAACACTAAAAAAAGTTTTGCTCCGAAGTTTACTTAGAGGTGAATAGCATAACAACAAAAATTTAAGCCCATTTGGCCAATACAGACATGCAAGCTGTGCCAATGAGAAGTGAAACATTTACTCCTAATTGAAGCTTAACATTGTTTTGCAACCTTGGGTTCATGAAATCCGCAGCTAGCAGATCAACAAGAGCCATGTAAATCAAAATCCCAGCAGAAGCTGAATTGAAAACTCCTTCAACAATTAGAGCAGTTGAGCTGTTGCCATTGTAGAACCTTGAAATTCCAATACCTATTGCAATTCCCAAAGGCGTGGTTAGGGAGAAAAATGCCCCCATGATTGCCACCGACACAGACTTGAATTGAGCCTACATAGCCAACAAAATAGCAGGGTCAACTTAGAGCTAGTTTGGATGAGGGTGAAATTGGTTTCAATGTTATTGAAAAAATTAAAATGATCATAAAAAATTATATTTTAAAATAAACTATAATCTTAAAAAAATTGAGATCAGACGCGAAAAGATAAATTTCCTTCTCCATATTCGTCTTTTCTTAAAATGGGCCACCGTTCTCACCACACTGGTGCTGACTGGTGTCCCAAAACAGAACATTATGTATTAATCTTAATTGAAGCTTTTGAGGTGTGCTAATATTACCTGAGATATGCAGCCACCAAGTCCCATTCCTTCAAAAAACTGATGGAAAGACAAGGCTGCTAGGAGTGGCCTTACTGTATCAGGACTTTCGGAAGCACCCAAAGATATCCCTATAACCACTGAATGAACCACAATTCCTACCTCCAGTACCTGAAATGTACGCAACCAATTACCCTTATTTATGAAGGATCAAAAGGGAGCATCAGCATATACAAAATTAAGCTTTACTTGGGATATGATGCGTTGGCGGATGAGCTCTGATAAAAGCAAACCTCCAGATGGGGAAGCAGAGCCATGAGCATGACCATGAGTGGCATGTGTATGAACATGAACATGTCCTGCATGTTCTTCATCTGCATTAACCTGCTTTTGCATACCGAAATGTTGCCTCTTATAGTACGCCGTCGCCAATGAATCCACCATTAAAGTTCCTATTGCAGACAGCATGGCAACGAAACCTGTAAAAGGGAATTTTCCCCATGGGCTTTCTTTAAGGCAAGGTGAAGTTAGGCTTTTAAATGCATCCGGGAGAATATGAACGAACCCGGTTGCTAGGATAACACCAGCAGCAAATGCCTTGATCATGAAGAATATGTCGTTTTCGGGCCTGAACGCAGGGACTCGCGTCCCCAACAAGGGGACGCTCACTCCAACTGCACCAGCTACAAGAATGGCAGCAACTGCACCAAGCTTATATTTGAGTGCTTCTCCTTTGTTTTGTTCTACATCCTCCGCTTCACATGTACACTCGCACGAGACAGTTGCAGGGTAGAGAAGAAGAATGAGAAGAGAAGAAATTTGTAAGATTTTGAACGAACAAACTTGTATATCAGCCATGGCGATGGTGGCTGTATCACAGCTGAGAGAAAGGGGCGAGGGTTATAGAGAGAAACGAGGCGCTTTTATACGGAGAGCAAGAGCATTTGTAAAAGCTGGTGGTTGAACACCACCGGATGGCTAATAACAACAGAATCAAAGCAGCATAGACCTAAAGAAAATGCAGCAAGGGAAAACCACACAATTGTTTATATATGGTAGCACGGGCTAGATGCCCTCAAGGAGCCCACATGCATGAAAATTTTATATATATATATATATATATATATATATATATATTTATATAAAGTTTATATAAGATACACTAATTGTGTGTAACTTCTATATACTATGAGTCAATTATAGATGACACCTCATTAATAAGCAAAATTTAAAAATGTATAGACCCTTCAAAATAAATTTAAAAACTTTGTTAATATTTATTTTTAAGAACCTCCATATGAAGTATTATCCAAAAGTTGACTGACAGTATATGGAAGCTATACATAATGTATTGACAGTAAATAGTTTCTATACATTATCAGTCAATCATGAAATGATACCTCATATGATGGTATTTAAAAATAAATATTAACAAAATTTCTAAATTTATAATATATATTTATATATTTGCCTTTGATACACAAGATGCTGCTATAATTTATTATTACAAAGATGAATTTCAGATTTGATCAAGAAGCCTGCAGGTGTCAGGACAACTAACAAAAAGGAAAATGTTAGATGAGTTGGCCTGCATTGTAAAGGACATTTTCTTAATTCATCCTTTTTATACGCCAACCTCTAGCTAAATCATGAATTAGTTGTTCTTCTTAACACCAGGATCTAATTACTTCTTGTAAATATTTTCTATTACTATAATATATTTATTTTTAAGTTGGTATACATATGCTACATAATTGAGTTTGTATAGATTGGTATAATTAGTTATTGTTGATTTGATTAATTTGCATCGATCCTATATGTCTATCGAGTCTGGTTGCCCAGCTATATGTCAATATATTATTCAGAAATTTAATTTATCTCAAAAAAACTAAAAAAAAACATATAAGAGTTTTGGGTTTGATTAAAAAATTAAATAAAAATATTCTGAGATTTGAAAAAGTAACGTTTCTTTAGCCGAGAAAAGTAGGATTCCTGGATTGAATTACTGAAAAAAATGAAGACAAGATGTTGTCATTTAAACACCTTTTAAGCAAGGAGCTTTCACTTAGATACCAACGGAGATAGCCTTATTTTAAGATGGCCAACATTGAAATGTCGACATTTATAATAATGTCTCTACCTCTCATTACATCTTTGAACATTGTATTCATTTGTCCTTTAGTGCATGCACTTTTTCTTTTTCTTTTAAATTTACGCTTTTATCTTCTAGCTGTTCATTGATAAACACTTTGGATGACAGCTGATCACTTGGACTCTTGGTTAGGTTTTGATGGATTCGTAGCAACAATGAATTATCTTTGGCAAACAAGTTCATAATTACCTAGTTAGAGACACATTTGTCATCTGACAAATGGAGATAGGCCAACTTGGCCTTTAACATGTTAATTTTCCGGTTCATAGAGAAGTATAAAAAGAATAATGAATAATCGAATTTTAAATTTAATTTTTTGTAAGGAAAAATAATAACCGATAGATCATGTTTTGAATAAAATTAGACAATTGCTAATTAGGAACTACATCAAATGTTGTATTTAATTGCTAATTGACTTGAAGGGGTTATGTAAAAGGAGAAGGATAATGTTAGAAACTAATAAAATTAGACATGTTGAGAGATGACAAAAAGAAGGATCAAAACACATTCACTCGATGGAACGGGACAAATTGTGCAAATCTAAGTTGGACGGTGGCATGAGACCCAAAGACTTTGAGGCTTTTAACTAACCTTATTGGCCAAGCAGTGTTGGAGGCTAATTCAAAGCCCTGACTCTTTAGTAAACAAGGCTTTTAAAAGCAAAATACTACCCAAGGAATTCACTTTTGACTGCAGGTCAGGGTAGAAATTCATTGTTTTTGTGGTACAATTTGCATGTGGATAAAGAAGTGTTGGTACGTGGGTCCCATTGGAGAATAGGAGACGGTAGCATGGTGGATGTGTGGCGTGACAGATGGCTAAAAAAGCCACCATCATATGGTGGCTGGATTAGAGGGCCAACAACCGACTCTTATGAAGGTTCGAGCGTTGATACATCCAGAGACAAGGTGCTGGAATGTTGAGATGTTGACTGAGATGTTAAATCCAGAGGATGTACAAATTATATTGTAGGTTTCTTTAAGTAGAAGTCCAATCTAGGATAAACTTATTTGGAATGATGGTGTGTAGGGCAATTTCACTGTTCGCTCTGCTTTTTTTGTAGCAAGAGAATGGCTTGTTATAGAGTTTGTTTCCAGAGGGCAGTGGCTAATGATATGGAAACAAATCTAGAAGGCAAGAGTACAACCAAAAGTGAAGATTTTTGTGTGGCGGTTGGTTCATGACATTTTACCAACGACTGATGCTTTAAGAAGGAGAGGAGTGCCTGTAGACGTATGGTGTTCAGTGTATAAAAGCCTGGTGGATCATGTTTTTTTCCAGTGCCATTTGAGCAAAAAGGTATGGTCCCAGGCAGGTCTGATTTGAAGCCATTTGGATGAGGTAAACAATTCCAATTTCTGGGTTGCTATTTTGGACAAATTGCTGCAGGGAAATTGCTTGGAATTAGGATTGTGCTTACCGTGGCAAATTTGGGAGAATAGAAATCTCTGTTTGCATAAGGGAATATGCAGCACAGCAAGGAATATTCTGTTCAAGGCCAAGAGTAGGGCAAATTTTGGCGAGGCAATGCAAGCTCATGTTTCTACAATTATTGCCCAAGGGAATGCGATTGACAGATGGTTTCCTCCTAATCCATCGATTGTAAAAGTCAATGTTGACGCTTCATTTGTTGAACAGGACAAAAGTGCAGGCTTACGGGTTGCAGTGCTCGATTTTAATGGCGAGGTTCTTCTAACAGGGCTGCAGATGATGGGAAATATTAGCAACTCATTAATGGCAGAGATGTATGCTATTTTGTGGGGACTGGAGTTAGCAAAGGAGTTTGGTCTTCAACAGTTGGCGGTAGAGAGTGATTTGCCTTTTGGCAGTCAACAAGATTGATGAAGGGGAATGTGGGAAGGTGGGGGCTTAGTTAAGACCGTAGTGGAGTTAGCTCAGTCTTTTACTGAATGTACTTTTTGTCATGTTCCTAAGAGTGCAAATAGATTAGCACATGAGTTAGCAAAATTGAATATTTTGGAGGAGCAAAGATTGGTTTGGTGGAGATCTCTTCCTCCGAACATTTGAAACCCTGATGCTTAATGAATGAATTACTATTATTGAGTCAAAAAGAAGAAGATCAAAACAAATCTTGACGCGTTCAGTGATCAAATAGAAACAATAATAGACAAGGTATAAATTAAAGAACAGATAGATGGTAAAACAGAATTGAATAAGACGCAGGATAAAATCGAAAATTTGATTAGAAAACAAAAAAAAAAAAGAGAGCTCTAGAAAAAGTTGAGAGTTGGTCAATATGTATAAGTGTTCAAAGAGAGCTTTCAATTGAATTGTGGGAGCTCGTTTGTGTAATAGATTAATAGTAGTAAATATACACATACACATATATATAAGGTTTATATATGATGCACTGACAACGTATAGTTTCTATACATTATCAATGCATCAAAGGTTGACACCTCATCAATTTGCAAACTAAAAAAATGTCAAGCCCTTAAAAAAATGCATATAAATTTTTTTCAATTTGCTCATAAGAGCTTATTAATGATGTGTCAATCTCTTATGCATTAACAATGTATAAAGACTATACACTGTCAGTGCATCATATATAAATCCATACACGCACACAAAGAGAGAAATAAATCTTCAACAACAATAATATAATAATTATAACTGAACCAAAATCAAGCAAAAATATAAATAGAGTGAAACAAGACTTGTGTACCACACAATTTCCCTAACCAGATTCATCCTCTCAACATAGGTGCTTGTAACTTAGGCATTTATTTCCCAAGATACAATGCTAACTAGGTACCAAAGGCACACCATCAATCTACTTCAATCAAACTTTCAAATGCTCGAACTTTATCATACTGAGAATCCTAAAATTAAAAGCTTGAGGAGAGACCAAATATTAGAAAGAAAGCCTAGAGAATAAGCTTTAGGTGTGTAAAACAAATGAGAGGAGGTCCCCTTTTATAGCCTTCATTCAAGGGTATTGTGTTAGTGTAAGCCTTGTAAGCTAGTCGGAACTTGTCATGGATGTAAGCACTTTATGGTTACTCTTTATGTCATTTATATTTATATGGATTCTCACTTTGAGTTTTGATAATAATAATAATAATAATAATAAAGTATTTCTTTATCGATAAGTCTTGAGAATAATTGTGATTATTATACTTATGTAGACAAAACTCATGGAACATAATAGCCTTGTAAGTGAATTGTAATGTGTTACAATTATTAGATCACTATACATCAGAGCTTTGTTCCTAAACTTGTTCTTGTCATTGTATAATCAAGAATGAGCATTGATAGTGCTCAAAGATCGGCACATTCTAAGCCTCATACTTGTGAAGTATGTAATCAGTCCAAAAGGTTGAAATATAGAGATATTTGAGGATAGCGTGTGGGTGCTTATTAGAGAATAAGTTCACTGAATATGACTCATTATAAAAGTTCTAGTTGGTAGTGTCACTTAAATGTCCATGGAATAAACTCTCATGTTACAACTAAGTAAATAATCCTTGGACTTAAGATGTTGGTCATATCATATGTCAATCGGCATACTTTGATTTCATCCTTACGGGTTTAGAAGTAGCCAAATGCCAAAAATCAAAATTTTTTGGCATGTCCCAAAGCATATGAAGGTGAATGAGTAGTCGAGATGATGATTCATCTTCCCAAGAGACATGAAGGGATAATATCTCACATATCCTAGCTCACATTAATTCAAAATCCTTGTTCAAGGTGGCAAAATATCAGTTAAAGTCAATGTTGATAGCATAAGGGTAAAAATAAAAATGTGTATAGAGTAGACGTCAAGCCAAACTTTGTCCATTTCTGACATATTGAGATGAAATGATCGAATTACACTAACATACTGTATATCGAATAGGTTGGTCAAACCATTTGAACTTTCTAGCATTTAAACGGTCATGATGCATTGCTAGATGCCACTCTTAATATATAAATTAAATGGATAATTTAATTTATTTCCAACATGTTGAAAACCTAATGGGTCACACAAAATAAGATAAAAAATGAATTAAATTAGAGAGATTATATATGATGCACTAACAATGTATAGCTTTTATACACTGTCAGTTAATCATAGGATGACACCTTATTAATAAGCAAAGTCTAAAAATGTGTAAGCCCTTAAAAATAAATTTAAAAACTTTATTAATATTTAATTTTAAGGTCTTGTATATGAGGTATCATCTTATAGTTAACTGACAATCTATGAAAGCTATATACTGTCAATGCATCATATATAAACTCTTAAATTAAATTGATAGGCTTAAAAATTTAGAATTTCCTAATTGGGATTATTTAGAGGGAATTATACTTGGGCCTAATTAAAATGTTTAATTAGGTGGACTTAATTAAAAGAGTTCAATTAAGTTGTAAGGCCAAATTATAATCTTATATATATATGTATTTGAGTACAAGTAAAACATCTTATGTAGATAGTCTATATGTCTAACATGTGTAATATATTGAAATAAAATAAGAATTATCATTTTTCAAATTTCAAAAAGATAGAAATTTCTCCACATATATATTTATATATATATATATATATATATATATATATTAAAAATTCAAAATAAATTAATAATCTATTTCAATTTCTGAAATATAGATATTTATATCTATATCTATATCTATATCTATATCTATATCTATATTAAAATTAAATAAAAATAACATATCATTTATTACTAGTTATAATTTTCTATAAAAACAATCATTCTTTTAATTTTTTAATTTTTTAAATTAATACGTAACAAATAATCATTCTTTATCAAATATTTTTTATTTTCTAAAAAAATCTATATCTATATATCTATCTATAAATTTATATATATATATATATATATATATATATTAAAATCAGTATGGACAATGTAATATTAATATAACAATATGTTACATATTATTAGATTATCAGTTTTTTTTATTTTCTAAAAGATAACATTATTTATTTAATTTTTTTCAATTTTTTTATTAATATGTAACATGTAAACATTTCTTTTTTCACATTAATATTACAAAATACAACATCTATATTTACAATTTTTACCAATTAAATTTTTTTAATTGTCTAAATGATAACATCTATATCTATATATATTAAAATTTTTATTTTTTTGTCCTTTTTTATTATGTAAATTGCATGTAATAGTTCATTTTAGCATTAATGTTTCGTACTTATGGATCTTAAAAAGTCAAATACGTTCTATTTTTTGTAGAATAACAGCAGCATCAACACCCATTTAATTATATTTATTTTTTTAATTTATTTTTTGAACGTATTAACATTTAACTTAAATAACTATACTATTAACAGAATATCTTAAGAGATAAACATATATATATATATATATATGTACTAAAATTAAAAAAATAAATCATATATCTTTTATCATTTCATTTATCCATTTATATTAAAATTCAAAAAACAAATAATAATCTTTTATTGATTTTAAGATGGGAAAAGTTTCCATTTCTTCAAATCAAAGGCATGTTAAATTTTCTTTGTATACTATTTTGATTCAATTTGTGAATTTGATTTAACTTTTACAAATTTTACATAATTATATCTAATATATAATTTTTTATATTATTGTATTGTGATATACAAATTTCAAATAAAAATATTAAATATACAAATGTTTTCTTTTTCATAAACATAATAATTTATATTATAAAGTTTCAAAAAAAATATTATCAATGTATTTATTTTTTTTAATTAATGTATTTCTATGCATTGCACGAGTTTAAAACTAGTTACAATAAGTTTCAAGGCTAAATGGTAATTATACCAATTACAATGAGACAAAACCCTAGCCTATAAAAGCCTTATTATGGCTGGCCATCATACGAGAGAAAGCCCTAGTAGTAGGTGGCTAAAACCCTAAGGAATTATTCCCCCCTTTGTCGCTTGTGTTCTTAGTTTCTAAAATTCTTCTTGGCAATTAACAATTGAGGAATTGTTTTTTTAAGAGCTAGAAAATTAAATCAAGACATGATGGTGAGATTATGAATATCAATCTACTGGTACAGAGATAGCCATAATACAATTCAACCTCCCGTAAGATCCTTTAATTGTCTATGTAGATTATCATTAGAGGTCAAGCAATTGAACGGCTATTGGTGTGATATAGTCTATTTGGTGCACATGATTGGATTTGTGAGATCCACACTTTCTATTATCTTTATTTACTATTAATGAAGCCATGAGAATGAGATATCTCATAACAATTCAAATGCCTTATGCTTTATAGATATAAGGGAGATTTGGTATATAGGCCCTGTTGAGACTTCTACTTCTGGATTGGGATGAGACTTGACAGTATCGATATTTGGAGTGAAATATTGAGATGGTAAGAATCTACATCTCAAAATTCATCTTTTTGTACATGTTTTGGGAAGCGTGTAACAATTTTGAAAATGACGGTTACATCTATAGGCCAGTAAAACTTTTACGAATAGCGGTCTATCTAATTTGACTTGTAACCAATTGACACTCATAGATAAATCCTCGTGTGAAGAAATCTCATATTATTCTAAACTGAAGGATGAATCACACGAAAGTGCCAAAAACAACGCGAATGGTTAATTAAGGTTATTTTGGTAATTTTTCCCTTTTTATAGTCAAACCCTATCAAAAGCCTAATCAATGATAAGGACATGTTAAATAAATATATTTTATGTGTAAATAAAATATTTTGGAAGTTGAATTAAACATTTAAATAGAAATCAAATAGTTAGGATATGATTGATATTATTGAAATCTTATAAGGGCAGTTTGGTAATTTGTCATAAAAGATAAATTTAAATATAGTTTTCTAGTCTTCTCTCCCATATTGGTGAGCCATCACCTTCCACCATAGCCTTCTTGTGATAACCGCAAATTTTTCATTTATTGGAAATTATTAATATTAGAAATTAATATTAAAGAAAACAGATAAGTGGAAATAAGTATAAGATGAGAAATCATAAAAAAAAAATGAAGAGAGGAAATTTAATTTGGATAATGGAAATTCAAATTAAATAGGAAATAAAAAGGAGAAATAAATGGATATTAAGAAAATCCAAATTAAATGAAATAAAATGCATATATTATATATTTATATGATTAGATTATATAAATATATTTTGATATGTTTTTATATAAATACATATGTATATATGAAATATAGTATATATTATAAAATGATATATATACTATTTTATGTTAAATAAATACATATGTATGTTATTATAATACATTTTTGTATATAAATATATAATATATAAATATATATAGTATTTGATTTTAAATGTATAGATATATATATATATATGGTATTATATGAAATATATATCATAAAATAATTATATATAATTATATAAATATAATTATATATATTATTTATAAAAAAAAAGAAAAAGAGAAAAAGGGAATCGGGATATACCCGATTCCCATGTTATTTTCTCCTCTGTTTTAACAGAGGAGAAAACGTAAACAAAACAGAGGAAGCCGGCCACCGTCGGTCGGCCGATCGAGGGAGAAAGGAGAGGAGCGCGACGTCGCCGGCGAGAGGAGAAGCGAACGACGGTGACCTGAGGCGGAAGAAGAAAGAAAACAGAAACGGAAACGAAGGAAAAACCGGCGGAAAATCGGAAGAGAAAAGAAAATGGAAACCGGTGGTGCCGCCACTGCCATCGAAGCATCGCCGGGGAAAGAGGAAGAGGATGGAGGCCACGGTTTAGGCGGTGAACGGCGGAGGAACGCCGACGGAGAAGGAGAAGAGACCGAAGGTAAACCGAGTAGATCCGCCGCCGTACCGTCGATCCAGGCCGAACGGAGACCACCAGCGGACTCGCCGTGCCGTCGGCCAGCTAAAGGGCACCTGAACCGCCGGAGAACCGGTCGCCGGAGGAGAACCGGCGGTGAAGGGGGGTAACCGGTCTGACGAGAAGAGAAAGAAAAAGAAAAGAAAAAAAAAGAAAAAGAAAAAGAGAAAGAAAAGAAAGAGAAAGAAAAGAAAAGAGAAAAAGAAAGAAAGAAAAGAGGAAAAAGAAGAAAGAGGGAGAAAAAGGAGAATTTTGGAAATTACGAGAAATCTCGAGAATTCAGAAACCCGGGAATTACGGGAAACGAAAATTCCCTCGATGACCGAGCCAATGGAATCGGGCGAGGTGAACACAGGCGCGACCTTCGAGAGGCAGTCGCCGACCCGAAACAGGTAAGGGAGACATGTGCCGCCTGTAAGGATATTCGGCCATGTTTTTAAATTGCATTTAATTTTATAAATGCTATTGATAACTATCGGTTTTATAGTGTGATGGTTTATCGGATGAAATTGTGATGAAACACCGGTTGAAAATATAAACTGTATTTTCGTGCAGGAGGCTAACCAAATCGGTAGCCGTTATAATGCCGAAAAATTATCGAAAAAATTACTGAAATTTACCGAAAATCATCGAAAACCAAAATAAAATATTTGATTTCACGTGAAACGATTTCTAACATGAAAATCGAGAAATCGATTAGTTTTCATAAAACATGAATATATTGATAATTAGTTTTAAAATATTCATGTTTTGAAAATGGTGAAAAAGGAAATCACCTAAATTTACTCCGATAGGTGATAATTCACGTGAAACGAAATGAAAATGAAAAAGAGACTGAAGTGAATATTTTTACAAATATTCACTTGATTTTACAGAAAACCTTTGTGGTTTTAATTATGGAAATAATTAATTATGAATATTCCATAAAGGTTAAGAAATGATGAATAATTATGATTTCGAGACTAAAGGTCCCTACAGTTGTTTTTAAAAGAAAACATGGTGATGAGAATTTAAATTTAGAAAATAAATATTTTATTTTCATAAAGTATAAAAATAATTTATTTGAATTCCGATAATTATAAAATTATGTTTTCAATTAAACGCACAGAAAAACATGCATATATGTTTTATGGTGGAAAAAGGACAGTTTTACCTTTTTATATGTTCAGTGATGATTTTTCAAACTGTCTTCATTGCAATTTATAAAGAAATGTTTAAAGCATGAATTTCGTTCTGAAATTAAATTCCTTAGTCTTTTGATAATTAGCTAAACGAATTTATGATTTCTATGTATATTTTTCAATAATACTATAAGTATGTTTTCCGAAAAAGGTATCGGAGTGGCACCCCCCAAGTTAACTTAGACCCTGGCACGCCCGATCCTTACTATTTTATATCAATTGTATGTAAGTAAGTTTTGAGACTAAGGCCTTCCTATAGTTTATGTTATTGCCTGTCATGTCTGCCACATTGTGGCATAAGTTTAACCACGTCGTGCATGTTCTCGCCCACATTGTGTATGATTACATCCTTTGTGGGTATGTTGGTCCTTCGTGGTGTATGTATATGTTTGCTGTACGACTCTGATCAGGTCTACAGCCCATACCATGGCCATAGGTATTATGTTCCCTCTTCGGAGGAAAAAGTAAGTGTCATGACCGCATACTGGCTATATGATTTTGCCTAGTCTCCATGAATTGTATAAAAAGTTTTATTAATTATGATGTTAAGTTTCTAAAGTATGATGCATGTTTGAAACAAGTATAAATTTTAGATATATGCATTAAAGAATTCATACAATGATTTAAAGTATGAAATGCATTATTATGGCATTTGTTTTCTGCATATATCGATACTATGACTATTTTAAATGCATTTCTTATGAGGCTTTAGTATGATACGGTTATTGATTTGAAAAGAGAAATAAATGTTTATTCTAAAAGAGTAACATAAGAATTATTTCTAAGATAAAGAAAATCGAAGAAGTAATTATCCAATGATTTGATATTTGCAAATCACTGTACTGTACTGTTTTTACTGTACTGAAGAGAAGAGAAGAGAAGAGAAGTAAACCACTGTTTTTATTACTGAACTGTCAAGTGTTTTAAAGTATACTGAAGTGGAAAGGAACAAGTGGTTTACTCTGTGGAAAAACGAAAATTATATCGTTTTGAAACAACAAAATTGATATTCTCTACAGTTGCTTCTAGGTTCCGGCACAAGTATGGTATTCTAAAATACCTACCTTATTCTATCTGGATCCCTAGCCGACTGTAGTATCCTTCCTACATGTGTGCCTAGAGCCAGCTAGGAAGATTTTAAAGAAAGTGAAGAAAAAAAAATATTTTCAGCATATAGATAGCTGAATATCAAGTGTGACATATAACTCTCTTACTGAGCCGTGGTTTGCTCACCCCTTAATTTTAAACATTTCAGGTTTTAATGATTGTGAGATCAACTGATTGTCGATCACGGCTGTACACAAAGGACAATGTGACAGACCGACTGATTTATATGAGGTATGATCATTTATTTTCTGTATTTAGACATATCTACAGTACTACTTATCTGATTAATTAAGATAGGGGATGTGTATAATATAAACAATGTACTGTACATTTGTTTAACAGTTAGTAAAAGTGAAGTATCACAGACAGCCCAACCGAAGGAATCGTGTAAAATAAGGTGAAAAATACGGTAACGGGATGTGACACTTCTCACACTAAAGCTTAAGTTAGAGAGAGAAAACTCATCAAAACCCTAGTAGAAACACCGTAAAACCGAAAACTATCTTAAGCAAACTTGCTCACCTCTCTTAGCTCTATAACATACCTCCAAATCAAACCTTGGAGTGGCCACTTTCATAGTGTTTGGACTCCTTCAAGTTTCAGCCAAGAGGAAGAGGTGAGAGAAAGCTTGAATTTTTGTGTTTTAATGGCTACATGTTATGTGTTCATGATGTT
Organism: Heritiera fomes; assembly: GCA_032173925.1. Classification (NCBI taxonomy): domain Eukaryota; kingdom Viridiplantae; phylum Streptophyta; class Magnoliopsida; order Malvales; family Malvaceae; genus Heritiera; species Heritiera fomes. The sequence goes on from JAPDPM010000002.1 coordinate 21,322,249, forward strand.
TAAGCGCATGGTTTAAGCTTAAATTGAAGCAAAACCATTAGAATCACTCTCCTAAGGTTTCAGCCAACATGAACCATGTATGAATATGGTGTTGTTCAATGCAAAAGTGGTGTAAAATTAATGTAGAGTGTGTGAAGATCATGAATATAGCCTTAAATTGTTGAAATGAAGTGTGTAGGCATGTAAGGTGAATTTAGCCATATAAAGAGGATAAGGAAACCATGCCCAATTTAATGTAAAATGGGTCTTAGAATATTGTATAAATTAATAGAAGACTGTTGGTGAAGTCAAAATAGATAAATGAGGTGTTTTGACGATAGTTGCAGTGTAGGCACTGATATGAAATATACCGAATTTACAACTGCAATCGACAATGTAGTAGATCTCAAGGAATAATATACTTTTTATAATTGAAGTATGAAGAATTGACTATGGTTATTTGGTTTTTTGCAGCTCAAAAGTGAGGAGTGTAGACTGGTTCTATCAAGCAGTACTGCATAATTCAAGGGATAAGGGTTATGTATAAAAGGCGTAGGGATATTATGTTTGCATGTAAAATGTCTGAATTAAATTCTTAAATAATTGAATACTAGATTAAACTAGAATTGAGAAACGACAATTGGGGCTATTTAACAGTGTTTTAATTAATGCATAAGGGTTAGGATAGATAGTACTGTTATGCTACCGAAACTTTGTAAAACAAACTTAAAACTGTAAACCATTAATGAGAGACATATAGTGCACAAGAGAGTGAAAAGAAGGAACGATTAGGTTAGGTTAGCTTATAGGCTTTATAAGTGTGCCCCGTATTTGTAACTCGATTTTTGAATGGATTTTTAATGATTTTCATACTTTTCAAAATACTCGTATGTTTTAGAGCTATTTTTGTACGTAAATAAAATATTTTGAAAACTAACTATAGCAATGAGAATATTTTTGGAATTCTTATACTAGTTACTGATTTTAAATGTTTATGGACTGATCGAAGATATGGTTTACTGAAATTGCTTCTGTAAAACGTTTCCAACTGTTTTATGAACCGTTTTGAGATTCTTGACTCCCAATAGTTGCCTTCGGGTATCATGCTACTGAGTGTATTGTACTTTTACTATTTGCTAATTGATCTTGTCATGTCATCAGCCATCCCAGATGTCACCTAATTAATGCATACTCAGGACACCCTTCTAAATATGGCCATATGTCTTATTGATTACTGTTACTCCTCTTTTAGGATGCTGAAATCGCATGATTCTGTTGGTTGTTGCCTTGTCTCCACTGTACTATTTACTGTTATTGAAACTGCTTCCCATACTATTTATTGAAATGTTTATTGAACTGATTTTTGAATGGTTTATTAAACTGTTTACTAAACCATTACTACTAATTATCTACTGAACTCCCTATAGTCGAACCTAAGAATTGGGACAGGTGAGGTGCTCTAAAACATCCTTCTGTACTCAACCTGGTTACTTAACCAACTATAATATCCCTCCAAAATTTTAAGCTTCTTTAATGCTGATTGATACTGATAGTGACCATTAGTATAAGAGCATGTTTAAGATATATACATATAGATTTGCACAGTATGAGCTCTTTTATATATATTTCCTACTAGGCATAAGCTTACCCTTATTTTCCTTCCAAATTATCTGTAATAGTTTACGTCTCCGCACGGGGGGACTTTTGCAACAATATTCCTCAGGCGGTTCTTCGAATACCATAAAGGTATATTGTTATACTTTTATATACATATGTACAATACTATTATATGAATTATCATACAAGGGATGTAAACTAAACTGTAATGTACTGAATGTAAATTGTGGTTTAAAATTTGGGGTAATCAGATGTAAAGTTCATGTTACATAAATGTTATTTGAGGTTGCTTAGACATTTAGTTTTAAAATGAACAAACGAATATGAAATATTGATTACTTGAGAAATAAAGAAACGAGTGAGGACACAACAGATAGCCCAACAAATCATACTGAAAAGGAAAAAATTAGTTTTAATTTTTGGTAATTAGAACGTGACAAGATTGGGTCTTTATAATCCTTTATAATCTTAAGTTACGAGTTCTTAAAATCAAGGTATGAATTGTTTGAAAATCCATATTCTTTATGTGCATGCCATTTTACTAAGTATTAAGTGTGATCATTTGCTTTGGTTTGGATATTGTATGTTTATATTTCCACTGCATACTTTGTTAATTGTATGTTTGATATGATTGAGCTTGAATGGAAACCAACAATTGGTATTCAAGCCTTGCTTAATACAATAGGAAATTGAAACTAGGATTTCTTGATGTTGCAATTAATGCATAAGATGCATGATAGGTGTTTGATGTATTTTTCTCGTTGAATTGGAATGTTTAAAAATATACTTTTATAAAGTTTTCAATTCTAAAAATTAATCTTAATTAATGATTTATGATGTTTGAATGATGATTTAAATAATGAAAAGATATTATGCAATGTGTTTGACCAAATTGAAAATTTGAAGTTGCTTGAAGCCTTGTGTAATATTGTGATCGATTTTGAGCATGGTTATCATTATGGTTGCTTTATTTTGTTGAATCTTAAGAATAACAATGTGTAAAACTGTTTTACACACATGCTACAAAGATACTAGGTTCATATGATTATGAATCGTTCATGAAAACCTATGAAAATGAAACTCGAAGCTCCTTGTAGCCTTGAAATTTCAACAGCTTAAATTTTTTAGTGGGAGTGCCAAATTTTGGGCATTTTGGTATATTTGACCTTGTACTACTATCCCTTACATGTGGTAAAAGTGGTAACTCAAAATAATCATGGGAAGACCTAAAACAGAAAACTCGAGAGATCATCAAAGCTAAAAAATTTCGATAGCTTAATAAAGCTACCTAAGGGTATGCAATTTTGATGATTTTGGTGTCCAAGAACTTGTTTCATTGCCTATTTTGTGTGGTAGAAGTGATGGTTCAAGATAATCAAAGGTGGATCCCGTTTAGAAAAGGTTTTTAAAAATAGAAAAGGAGTTTTTATAAATGGTAAGTTTTGTTTTAATGCGAAAAATTTCCTTTGGAAAATAAACTTGTAGATTTAATTGAGGATATTAAAAGCAAGTTAATTAATATGATAATCATCAATTATGACTAAATAGTTAGTAAGATGATAAATTAATTGGATTATTAACATGAAAGATTTATTTAAAAAATAAATTACCTAAATTGGCAACATGGAACATAATTTTTTTCAATTGCCTTATATTGTAAATGCTTGAAGATGATTATGGACTTATACCAATGTGATTTGATGGTTTTATTTTTATGTTAGTTTAATTTTATTAAATAGGGATTGCAAGCCTTATCTTATCTCTGTATTTTTTTCTCAGGTTGTAGAATTCTTTTCTCATTTAAATCACCTCAACTATAACTCGAGGTTTTTTTTTTATAATTTATGTAATTAAATTACATAGAATTAGATATAAGATTGAATTTTATTTAACCTAAAGAGGAAGATGAAGATAGAGATCCATTGACACCATAAAGATTACAAGCAAGCTCAAAAAAAAATTGTGTATGTAATCCCAAGATATGATCAACTAATTTCCTTTGGTGGCTCGAGGGAATTAGAGTAGATAAAGTTTATAATCATCCTACTAGAGAATGCATGTTATAGATTAATTATATGTGATAATATGAATGCTATGCAATCATTGTGATGAGACCTTAATTAATAAATAACAAATCCCTCATTAAAATATTGAGTCACATGCTTTGCATGATTAAGATGCCTTCCATTGTCTCGAAAATATAACTAAAGCTCTTTTAATCGAAGGCCTTAATGACGACTGCTAGGGTCACACTTTTACATAGATATGTTTGAGTTGATTGAAAGTGGATCTTACTCAACTAAAGTTATATATTTCGATGCAACAAACTTGACTATATAGCTTTAGAGGCAATAATTGAGCGAAACATACGCGATATGTTTGACAAAGAGTTGTCACCTAAGTGATCAGGGAGTTATGTTGTGATGTAATTGATAAGTTATCTTATCTACTCAATTAGATCCCTTTGTAATGATAGGTGACTGTGATTATTGCATTAAGATTGAAAGAGGTCCCAACCTATTAGAAGTACCATATAGAGACTTTTGTTCAATAGTGAGGGCTATTATTTCAAAAAATTAGTGGGAAAACCAAATAAAGATTTAACACTTTGCCTTAATTTGGTTATGACATGAATAATTAATTAATATGTTATCTATACTTAAGTTGTTAAAATGAGTAATTTAATTACTGCTACGTGATGCATAATTGCAGCAATTTGCCTAAAACAGTGAGAATGGTATACATAATTGGAAAATGTACTCAATAAAAAGAAGGAAGATAATCACTTTTGATTAATGTGATTGAGTTGAACTTTTCTGCTGTCAACACCAACTTTTGGATACTAGATTCAAAATGTGGTAATCATCTATGTAATGAGATAAAGATCCTAAAGGATAGTAAAAAACCTGAAGAATGAGGTGGTTCTATATGTCGGCAATGGAGCTGGAATTACAACCATTGCTGTAGGAACTTACACTCTTTCTTTGTCAACAAACTTAATGCTAGAACTTAATGAATGCTATTGTGTTCCTGCATTAACCAAAAACATTGTATCGATATCATACCTTACAATGCAAGATGGTTTTGAGTTTAGAATTAAAAGCAATATTTGCTTAATAATTCTAAATGAAGTTTCTTATGGAATGGTCACATATTGCGATGGGCTTTATGTATTGGATTCTATAGAGCCTATACTTAACATTGATGTGAAGATAGCACGAAATAATGATCCATCTCTTACCTATATGTGGCAGTGTTGATTGGGTCATATAATGAGCTCAGGGTGACCAAATTACAGAAAGATGGTTATCTTGAACCGTTTAATTATGAATCATTTGGTATATGTAAAAGTTGTCTCCTTGAAAGAGTAAGTGATTTATTGGTCTAAATACATTTTGATGTATGTGGACCAATGAACACTGATGCTAGAGGTGGTTATTCATTTTTTTTATTATGTTTATAGATGACCACTCTAGATATGGGTATGTATACTTAATAATCTAAAGCTTTTGAAAAGTTTAAAGAATTCAGAGCCGAGGTGGAGAAGCCCGACAAGAATATTTTGGCTCTTATATTTGATCGAGGAGGAGAATATCTAGGCAATATTTCTTAGATTATCTAATAGAACATGGGATCTTGTCACAATGGACACCTCCTGGAACTCCACAACATAACGAAGTGTCTAAAAATAGGAAACTGTGAAATCCCCCAATTTCATGTAAATTCCCATATTTGTATAGTTTCCAACTTCGAATAATTAAATAAACACTGAATTTTCACGTATGAATGATATATGGGACATAGAAGAATAATGGAATTGATAGTCAAATAGTCAAAGAAGTAATTTTGATGTTATGAGAATAATTGGAGTATGAAAAGAATTAACATCAGAATTTTTATGTAGTTAAATGATATGTGGCTGACAAAATGGAAGAAAAAAGACCAATTAAAATGGTCAAATAGTCAATTGGTCAAAGTAGTCAATGGCTAATTTATGAAGAGGATTTGCATGCATTAAATGAAGCCATGAGTCACCCTCATCAGCCATCATCCAAGTCGGCAGCAGATTTTCCAGCCCCTCTTGTTCCCTCCATTTTCTCCAAGTTTCCTCCATAGCTACCTTGACAAACCACCTTGTTCCTCCATCGAATCATTAAGCGTTTGTAACGAAAATTGTTCCTCATCAATAGCTCAAGCTATGTTTGTAATATGAAGAGCTAAATCTAAGTAATTGAGGAGACCTGAAATTTTGTCAAATTTGGCTATTAACAAAGGTAAAAGAAGAAGTTACTTCTTTCAATTATGTTTATGGTATGGAGTTGTATGATGTTGATATAGTCTACTTATGGTGTTAAAGTGAAAGAAAGCTAAAGGTTTGAATGATGATGTTTACAGCTTTGAAGAAGTAAAGGAAAGAAATTGGAGCCACCAAGCGATTATGTGTTTCGGTGTAATCGAGGTAAAGAATTTATGTAACGGACGTATGGTGACTATGTTTGCATGATTTTAATTTGCTTTGGCAAGAAGTACCAGCTGTTTTAAGTGTAGAAAGGCTGAATTTGCTTTGGCAAGAAGTACCAGCTGTTTTAATTTGCTTTGGCAAGAAGATAGACTTGAGGTTGGGATATCATCAATTGAAGATCCGAAGTAAAGATATCCCTAAGACTACATTCAGGACACGGTATGACCATTATGAATTTTTGGTGATGCCATTTGGTTTAACCAACGCACTCACTGCTTTTATGAAACTGATGAACGATGTGTTCAAACAGTATTTGGACCAGTTTGTCATTGTCTTTATCAATGACATATTGGTGTATTCGAGGTCTCGGGAAAAACATGAGCAGCATTTGAAGATAGTTCTGCAAACCCTCAAAGATCGAGGATTGTATGCCAAGCTAAGTAAGTGTGATTTCTGGCTAGATCATATCTCCTTTTTGGGTCATATAATCAGTAAAGATGGAGTTTCGGTCGATCCATCGAAGATTGAAGCGGTGGTTCAATGGGAGAGAACGCAAACAGTGACGGAGATTAGGAGTTTCTTGGGTCTAGCTGGCTATTATTGACGATTTGTAGAGGGTTTCTCCAGGTTAGCTGCTCCCTTGACGCGCTTAACGCGCAAAGAAGTAAAGTTTGAATGGAATGATGCCTGCAAACGTAGCTTTCAAGAGTTGAAACGTAGGCTAACAACTGCACCTGTTCTCACCATTCCTAGTGGTTCTGGTGGATTTTTGGTGTATAGTGATGCCTCAGGACAAGATTTGGGATGTGTACTAATGTAGCATGGTAAGGTAGTTGCATATGGTTCTCGACAATTAAAGGACCATGAGAAGAACTACCCATCTCATGATTTGGAGTTAGCTGCAGTAGTATTTGCTCTGAGGATATGAGGCATTACTTGTATAGTGAGAAATTTCAAATTTTTACAGATCATAAAAGTCTGAAGTATTTATTCTCTCAACAAGAATTGAATATGAGACAGAGAAGATGGCTCGAGCTTCTAAAGGATTATGATTGTGAAATCTTGTACCACCCGGGGAAAGCTAATGTGGTGGCAAATGCTCTGAGCTGGAAGCATGTAGGTATAGTGGCTTACATGATGATAAGAGAGTATGAGTTAATTAAGCAGTTTGCAAGCCTCAGCTTAAATGTTACACCTCTTGAGCAATTTGAGATGATGGCTAGTATAATGATTGAGCCAAAATTGATGGTTAGAATTCAGCTTGCTTAGAGGGGAGATGATAAGTGCATTGAGACCATGAATCGGATTCAATCAAATATGCCATCAAAGTTTGATATTGGTAGCGATGGAATCTTGAGGTTTAAGGATCGTATATGTGTTCCTAATGATAAGGAGTTGAAGAAGCTCATTTTAACAGAAGCACAAGCTACTAGATACACGTTGCATCCGAGAAATACGAAGATGTATCATAGTCTTCGCAAGGTGTATTGGTGGACTGGAATAAAGAGAGACATAGCTGAGTTTGTAGAAAAGTGTCTAACGTGCCAGCAAGTTAACGTAGACCACCAAAGACCAGCAAGATTGTTACATCCTCTACCTATACCTATGTGGAAGTGGGAACACATTACGATGGATTTCATTATGGGATTGCCCAGGACCAAGAGGAATCATGATGGTATTTGGGTAATCGTGGATAGACTAACTAAGTTAGCTCACTTCCTATCTATGAAGTCTTTGGATACACTTAGCACTTTGGCATATTTGTATGTGAGAGAAGTTGTAAGACTACACGGAGTTCCAGTGAGCATTACCTCTGATAGAGATTCCAGGTTTACTTCTCATTTTTGGGAACATTTTCAAGAAGCCATGGGATCTCAGTTGAAATTTAGCACAACTTTTCTTTCGCAGATTGATGGACAGTCCGAGTGCACTATTTAGACACTTGAGGATATGTTAAGAGCTTGTGCTATGGATTTTAAAGGCTCTTGGGATGACCATCTGCCATTGGCTGAGTTTGCTTATAATAATAGCTATCATGCAAGTATCGGAATGGCACCATATGAAGCTTTATATGGTAAAAGGTGTTGATCTCCGATTGGGTGGGAAGAAATGGTCGAGCGTAAGTTGTTGGCTCCAGATTTAGTCGAGCAAGCCGCTAAGGACGTTAAGATGATTTGTCAAAGACTCAAGATAGCCCAAAGTCGACAAAAGAGTTACGCGGATGCTCGACGAAGGCCACTTGAATTTTTGGTTTCAGATTTTGTGTTTTTAAAAGTTTCTCCATCCAAAGGGATCATAAGATTTGGCCAAAGAGGTAAGCTTAGTCCTCGCTATATAAGGCCATTTGAAGTCTTAGATCGAGTTGGAGATGTCGCCTATAGGTTGGCATTACCTCTGGAGCTATTGGGAATGCATAATGTTTTTTATGTATCAATGCTTCGGAAGTACAATTCGGACTCATCTCATGTCATAGAATATGAACTCTTGGAGATTTGGGAAGACATGAGTTATATGGAGAAATCGGTTCAGATTTTGGATAAAAAAGATAAAGTGTTGAGATCTAAGACAATCCCATTAGTTAAAGTTCATTGGCAGTATCATACTACGGAAGAAGCTACATGGGAGCTAGAGAGCTTGATGAAAGAAAAGTACCCGAAGCTATTTGAGACATTACCTAATTCAAATTTGGAAGACCAAATTTGTAAATGTGGGGGGAATGTGAAATCCCCCAATTTCATGTAAATTCCCATATTTGTATAGTTTCCAACTTGGAATAATTAAATAAACACTGAATTTTGATGTATGAATATATATGGGACATAGAAGAATAATGGAATTGATAGTCAAATAGTCAAAGAAGTAATTTTGATGTTATGAGAATAATTGGAGTATGAAAAGAATTAATATCAGAATTTTTATGTAGTTAAATGAGATATGGTTGACAAATGGAAGAAAGAAGACCAATTAAGATGGTCAAATAGTCAATTGGTCAAAAAAGTCAATGGCTGATTTATGAAGAGGATTTGCATGCTTTAAATGAAGCCATGAGTCGCCCTCTTCAGCCATCATCCAAGTCGACAGCAGATTTTCCAGCCCCTCTTGTTCCCTCCATTTTCTCCAAGTTTCCTCCATAGCTACCTTGACAAACCAACTTGTTCCTCCATCGAATCATTAAGCGTTTGTAACGAAAATTGTTCCTCATCAATAGCTCAAGCTATGTTTGTAATATGAAGAGCTGAATCCAAGTAATTGAGGAGATCTAAAATTCTGTCAAATTTGGCTATTGACAAAGGTAAGAGAAGCCGTTAGTTCTTTCAATTATGTTTATGGTATGGAGTTGTATGATGTTGATATAGTCTACTTATGGTGTTAAAGTGAAAGAAAGCTAAAGGTTTGAATGACGATGTTTACAGCTTTGAAGAAGTAAAGGAAAGGAATTGGAGCCACCAAGCGATTACGTGTTTCGATGTAGTCGAGGTAAGGAATTTATGTAACGGACGTAGAGTGACTATGTCCGCATGATTTTAATTTGCTTTGGAAAGAAGCACCAACTGTTTTAAGTGTAAGAGGGCTGAATTTTGGATTTTACCCTTAGTTACCAAAATGCTAGGAGCAATCGACTGCCTTAAATAGCAGTCGACTACCTAGAGACAACCAAAGCGTAGATTTTTGAAAACCGATACAAACCAGTCGACTGCTATATACGACAGTCGACAGCTATTTTTCAGTATGCATCCTGTTTCAAAACAGTAGACTGCTATATGGGACAGTCGACTGCTTTTACTTAAAAACATTCTGTTTCAAAACTAGCCGACTGCTTATAAGATCAGTCGACTACCCTGTTTTCAGAAGCATTTTGTTTCAAAACCAATCGACTGCTATGTTGGACCAGTCGACTGCCACATACGTTTTTAGAAAAGAAAATATTGAAATTTTTAAAAGAAAATAATTTCGATAAATGAAAATATAAGATAGCAGCCGACTGCCCTATGAGGGCAGTGGACTGCCCTATTTGAAAAGAGGTTTTAAAACCTTTTTCAAGAAAGTATGAATGTCATAGCAAATAGCTATAAGACAAATGTTTTGAGACTATGAAGTACTTAACGATTATGCACTTCTGTATATGTTCATGGTTGAGGAGCTCTAGTCAAGCCCTCAGTGCCACAGATGACACCTGACTAGTGTTCATCATGGCCACCGACATTTGGCCAAATTGTCTCTAAAATATGATTGGCTAGTGGAGGATTCCTGGCTCCTACGGGAGTACGCCACATGTTATTCAATGCATAATTCTGTTAAATTACGAATAGTCTCTCTGTTATTTGAAAGCTATATGATGTATGTTTCAAAGAAAGAAGATGATGCATGTTTTGAAGAAAGTATAAGATGTATGTTTGCACATGCTGTTTGAAAGAAGTATATGATTTACTTTATTTATAAGCATATGCTATTATGAAGAACTTTTATATGTTTGATAAAAGTATACAAATATGCTTTATAATGATTTTACATAACATTCTATAGCCAAGTAGAAAAACTGCATATAGAGGTATAGTACGCTCTTTTACATATTTTTCTTATTGAGTGTAAACTCACCATTTACAATTATTTTTCAGACTATCTGAAGTGATCTCTCGCTCTCAATAGAAGAGCCTTCTAGTGGATCTTGAAAGTTTACCTTCGAGATACGCTTCCTAGTTATTATTGAAGGAATACTTATGTAATTATGTAAATTGAATTGCATTTCAGTTATTGTATAGTACAACGCTACAATGATGTATATAATCATGTGGGGATATAGGTTATGTAAGTATAGGAGATCCTGATGAAATTGAAGTGTGTATATAAGAAAATTTATATCATTCTAAATAGTGATAATGGATAAAGTTTAAGAAGAAGAAAGAATGACATTAACAGACGAGTCTAACCACCCAAATGTAAAGTAAAATGATACAGGTAAATTAAAGGACCATGAGAAGAACTACCCAACTCATGATTTGGAGTTAGCTGCAGTAGTATTTGCTCTGAAGATATGGAGGCATTACTTGTATGGTGAGAAATTTTAAATTTTTACAGATCATAAAAGTCTGATGTATTTATTCTCTCAAAGAGAATTGAATATGAGACAGAAAAGATGACTCGAGCTTCTAAAGGATTATGATTGTGAAATCTTGTACCACCTAGTGAAAGCTAATATGGTGGCAGATGCTCTGAGCCAGAAGCATGTAGGTTTAGTGGCTTACATGATGATCAGAGAGTATGAGTTAATTGAGCAGTTTGCAAGCCTCAGCTTAAATGTTACACCTCTTGAGCAGTTTGGGATGATGGCTAGTATAATGATTAAGCCAGAATTGATGGATAGAATTCAGCTTGCTCAGAGGGGAGATGATAAGTGCATTGAGACTATGAATCGGATTCAATCGAATATGCCATTAGAGTTTGATATTAGTAGCGATGGAATCTTGAGGTTTAAGGATCGTATATGTGTTCCTAATGATAAGGAGTTGAAGAAGCTCATTTTAACAGAAGCACATGCCACTAGATACACGTTGCATCCGGAAAATACGAAGATGTATCATAATCTTTGCAAAGTGTATTGGTGGACTGGCATGAAGAGAGACATAGTTGAGTTTGTGACAAAGTGTCTAATGTGCCATCAGGTTAAGGTAGAGCACCAAAGCCCAGCAAGATTGTTACATCCTCTGCCTATACCTATGTGGAAGTGGGAACACATTACGATGGATTTCATTATGGAATTGCCTAGGACCAAGAGGAATCATGATGGTATTTGGGCAATCGTGGATAGACTAACTAAGTCAGCTCACTTCCTACCTATGAAGTCTTTGTATACACTTAGCGCTTTGGAAGATTTGTATGTGAGAGAAATTGCAAAACTACACGGAGTTCCAGTGAGCATTACCTCTGATAGAGATTCCAGGTTTACTTCTCATTTTTGGGAACATTTTCAAGAAGCCATGGGATCTCAGTTGAAATTTAGCACAACTTTTTATCCGCAGACTGATGGACAGTCCGAGCGCACTATTCAGAAGCTCGAGGATATCTTAAGAGCATGTGCTATGGTTTTTAAAGGCTCCTGGGCTGACCATCTGCCATTGGCTGAGTTTGCTTATAATAATAGCTATCATGCATGTATCGAAATGGCACCGTATGAAGCTTTATATGGTAGAAGGTGTTGATCTCCGATTGGGTGGGAAGAAGTGAGCGAACGTAAGTTGTTGGCTCCAGATTTAGTCGAGCAAGCCTCTGAGGATGTTAAGATGATTTGTCAAAGACTCAAGATAGCCCAGAGTTGACAAAAGAGTTACGCGGATGCTCGACAAAGGCCACTTGAATTTTTGGTTGGAGATTTTCTATTTTTGAAAGTTTTTCCATCCAAAGGGATCATGAGATTTAGCCAAAGAGGTAAGCTTAGTCTTCACTATATCCAGCCATTTGAAGTCTTAGATCGAGTTGGAGATTTCGCCTATAAGTTGGCATTACCTCCGGAGCTATTGGGAGTGCATAATGTTTTTCATGTATCTATGCTTCGGAAGTACAATCCGTTCCCATCTCATGTCATAGAATATGAACCCTTGGAGATTCGGGAAGACATGAGTTATGTGGAGAAACCGGTTCAGATTTTGGATAGAAAAGGGAAAGTGTTGCGATTTAAGACGATCCCATTAGTTAAAGTTCTCTGGCAGTATCATACTACGGAAGAAGATACATGGGAGCTAGAGAGCTTGATGAAAGAAAAGTACCCGGAGCTATTTGAGACGTAACCTAATTCAAATTTGAAGGACCAAATTTCTAAAGGTAGGGAGAATGTGAAATCCCCCAATTTCATGTAAATTCCCATATTTGTATAGTTTCCAACTTGTAAAAATTAAATAAACACTGAATTTTGATGTATGAATGATATATGAGACATAGAAGAATAATGGAATTGATAGTCAAATAGTCAAAGAAGTAATTTTGATGTTATCTGAATAATTGGAGTATGAAAAGAATTAATATCAGAATTTTTATGTAGTTAAATGAGATGTGGTTGACAAATGGAAGAAAGAAGACCAATTAAGATGGTCAAATAGTCAATTGGTCAAAGGAGTCAATGGCTGATTTATGAAGAGGATTTGCATGCATTAAATGAAGCCATGAGTCACCCTCTTCAGCCATCATCCAAGTCGGCAGCAGATTTTTCAGCCCCTCTCATTCCCTCCATTTTCTCCATGTTTCTTCCATAGCTACATTGACAAACTACCTTGTTCCTCCATCGAATCATTAAGCGTTTGTAACAAAAATTGTTCCTCATCACTAGCTCAAGCTGTGTTTGTAATATGACGAGCTGAATCCAAGTAATTGAGGAGATCTGAAATTCTGTCAAATTTGGCTATTGACAAAGGTAAGAGAAGAAGTTAGTTCTTTCAATTATGTTTATGATATGGAGTTGTATGATGTTGATATAGTCTACTTATGGTGTTAAAGTGAAAGAAAGCCAAAGGTTTGAATGATAATGTTTACAGCTTTGAAGAAATAAAGGAAAAGAATTGGAGCCACCAAGTGATTACGTGTTTCGGTGTCATCGAGGTAAGGAATTTATGTAACAGACGTAGGGTGACTATGTCCGCATGATTTTAATTTGCTTTGGAAAGAAGTACCAGCTGTTTTAAGTGTAGGAGGGCTGAATTTCGGATTTTACTCCTAGTTACCAAAATGCTTAGAGGAGCCGACTGCCTAGAGACAACCAAAGCGTAGATTTTCGAAAACCGATGCAAACCAGTCGACTGCTATGTAAGACAGTCAACTGCTATTTTTCAGTATGCATTCTGTTTCAAAATAGTCGACTACTATATGGGACAGTCGACTACTTTTACTTAAAAACATTCTATTTCAAAACTAGCCGACTACCTATAAGACCAGTCGATTGCCCTGTTTTCAGAAGCATTCTGTTTCAAAACTATTCGACCACTATGTTGGACCAGTCGACTGCCCCATGCGTTTTCAGAAAAGAAAATATTGGAATTTTTAAAAGAAAATAATTTCGATAAATGAAAATATAAGATAGCAACTGACTGCCTTATGAAGCCAGTCGACTGCCCTGTTTGAAAAGAGGTTTTAAAACCTTTTTCAAGAAAGTATGAATGTCATAGCAAATAGCTATATGACAAATGTTTTGAGACTATGAAGTACTTATTGAATATGCACTTTTGTATATGTTCATGGCTGAGGAGCTCTAGTCCAGCACTCAGTGTCACAGATAACACCTGACTAGTGTTCATTGTGGCCACCGACATTTGGCTAAATTGTCTCTGAAATATGATTGGCTTGGGGAGGATTCTTGGCTCCTACGGGAGTACGCCACATGTTATTCAGTTCATAATTCTGTTAAATTGTGAATAGTTTCTTTGTTATTTGAAAGCTATATGATGTATGTTTTAAAGAAAGAATATGATGCATGTTTTGAAGAAAGTATAAGATGTATGTTTGCATATGCAATTTGAAAAAAGTATATGATTTACTTGATTTATAAGTATATGCTATCATGAAGAACTTTTAAAGTATACGAATATGCTTTATAATGATTTTACATAACATTATAGAGCCAAGCAGGAAAACTGCATATAGAGGCATAGTATGTTCTTTTATATATTTTTCTTACTGAGCGTAAACTCACCCGTTTACAATTATTTTTCAGACTATCTGAAGTGACCCCTCGCTCTTAATAGAAGAGCCTTCTAGTGGATCTTGAAAGTTTACCTTCGAGATACGCTTCCTTGTTATTATTAAAGGTATACTTATGTAATTATGTAAAGTGAATTGTATTTCAGTTATTGTACAGTACAACACTACAATGATGTATATAATCATGTGGGGATATAGGTTATGTAAGTATAAGAGATCCTGATGAAATTGAAGTTTGTATATAAGAAAATTTATATCATTCTAAATAGTGATAATGGATAAAGTATAAGAAGAAGAAAGAATGACATTGACGGACGAGTCTAACCACCCAAATGTAAGGTAAAATGATATAGGTAAATGGATAGAAATGAGGATGTCACAAAAACGAACTTTGTAGGATATGGTTCAGTCTATGATGTCTAAGGCAAACCTTACAATATTCTTTTGGGGATATGCCTTAGAAATTGCTGCTTAACTTCTTAACAGGGTTTTGACCAAATCCTTAGATAAGACTTCATATGAGATATGACAGGAAGAAAACCATATTTGTCTTACTTAAGGATTTGGGGCTATGATGCTTATGTGAAGTGTCTAACGTCCACTAACTTAGGCCCAACATCAGACAAGTGTAAGTTTATAGGATGTCCAAAAGAAAGTGCTAGATGTTATTTCAAAACTCCACTGAGTTAAAGGTATTTGTCTCGAAACATGTTGTTTTCTTGGAAAAAGTATCTCTCACACGCAAAATTAGTAAGATTGTACTGGAAGAAGCACATGAACAACAAGCTAACACTAAAGTAAAACTCAAGCCAGTGGTTGATGCATTGGATGACAAACCAAAGCTCATGAAACACAAGTCTTGAGAAGATCTAATAGGTCAAGACAAATTCCTAAGAGATATAGATTTCTCTTGGAAAAAGATACATTATATGTTGATAATGAACCTACTAATTTCGAAGAAGCAATGTCTAACATTGATTCTGTAAAAAGGCTTGAAGCTATAAAATTTGCATTAAAGGCGATGGAGGTTAACAAAGTATAGACTTTGGTTGATCCACCTAAAGGTGTAAACCTATAGAATGCAAACAAGTCTTTAAGAGAAAGACCAACATGGAAGGCTACAGACGCACAAAGCCAAATTGGTAGCCAAGGGTTATACACAAATAGATGGTATAGACTATGAAGAAACCTTCTCACCAACTGCCATAATCAAGTGCATTTGTATCCTACTGAATTTAGTTATATATCATGATTATGAAATTTGGCAAATGGATGTCAAAATTGCATTCTTCAATAGGAATCTCCAAGAGCAAGTGTATATGACACAACCTGGAAGGCTACAGACGCACAAAGCCAAATTGGTAGCCAAGGGTTATACACAAATAGATGGTATAGACTATGAAGAAACCTTCTCACCAACTGCCATAATCAAGTGCATTTGTATCCTACTAATTTAGTTATATATCATGATTATGAAATTTGGCAAATGGATGTCAAAATTGCATTCTTCAATAGGAATCTCCAAGAGCAAGTGTATATGACACAACCTAAGGGGTTTGCATCTAAGAATGATGCCAATAAGGTATGCAAAGTACATAATTCGATCTATGAGTTCAAGCAAGTTTCGAGAAGTTGGAATATCAGATTTGATGAGACAATCAAAGAGCTTGATTTTGCCAAGAATCCTGATGATCCTTGTGTGATAAGAAGCTAATCGGGCAGACAATCATTTTCTTAGCATAATATGGATGACATATTGCTTATAGGAAGTTATATACCTAAACTATAGACTACAAAAGGCTAGCTATCCAAACAATCGAAGACCTTATATTGAGACTCTCCTGTGGGACTCTACCACAAAACTCTATCGCCCCGAGACTCTACCACAAAACTTTGCTACCCCTGGACTTTACTGTCTTACTCTACCACTCGAGGATATTGTTGTGTGATTCTATCACGGAACTCTGCTGCCTGAGACTTCGTTGCCTTTGGAAACCTTCTCCAACCATCCTCTTAACTACAAGGAGTCAAACTAGGCTTTTGATTAAATTCCAACAAATGGTGCCAATTATTGTTGTTTGTTTACAACAATAAATTTTGATGACGTAGGAATCTTGATCTTCGTGCTAGCCTGTTTCTAAGTACTCCGCAAGAAAGAAAACGATCAAAACGCGTAAAGGATTTCCCTTGCACGTACACTCTGATTATTAAGTTAGACAAGATTTTGGCAGAGTTTCAATAAGCAAATAAAGATTAGATCATAAAGAAGATACTTGTCACGTATTTATAGAAGTTATCTTCCTTGTAATTACTGTTAAGACCCATAGCTTAAATGATCACATAATAGATCTTTCATGGTTGTCCTGAGCACTTTTTCTTCTTGGGCTCAATTTATCTTTAGGCCTAAAACCTTCGGTTTGACTCATATCAAGGCCCAATAACTTTTAGTATGACTCACATCAATAATAAATGCATTTTTTTTAATTTTGCTGCTCAAGGACTAGGTTTGGGGGGTATTTGATAACATCATATTTGTGATATTATTTATGTTCTAATTCTTACATTGTTTACTATGTTCTTGTATAAAATTGGTTGTTTGATGTATTTGTTGAAGTGTTTTGTAGGAATTTGACTTTAAGATTAATTTTGGAGCTTATGGTACGAATTCAAGCACTTATTCATGTATATAGTGATATGCGTGGACATGAGAAAACGTGGAGTGAAATTTGAAGGGGGCTAAAACACAACAAGATAGAAGCAAAGATGATGAACGTCACCTTCTGGAACCTAGACCCGAAGCCTAAAGAGACTCGAACCCAAAGGTATTGGACCTTGACCCTGCGAATATGAATTCGGGAACCTAAGGTATAGCAATGGTGGATGGTGAAAAAGGAGGCGCCACAAGGAAGAAGACCTTGATAAGCCTAGTTGAGAGGGAACCCAAGAGGAAGGCACACTCAAATTCTGAAGTTCAAAACTGATCTCTATAATCAATAGTGTTTACAAGGTATTTATAATAATACCTAGCACTTAAGCCCATAAACAAGTGGGCTAGAATTAACACCAAACAAAAAATAAGATTAAACCCAAATTCATGCCTAAACCTAGTTACATAAAATAAATAGTCCAAGACACAATAAGACTCAAATGTGGGCTATTCAAGCACTTAACCCATCTTATCGTTAAGCTAAAATAAGACAGTAAACCATGCTTATGTCGTTTGGGCTTCCAAGCAAGTATAGATGTCTTTAGACTCTTCATGGAAGCTTCCTTGACACTTCAATAAGGCCAGGGCTTGTTGCGTCTTCTTGGCTCGAGCTCGGGTAATTGGACCTCCTTGGATGACCAATGGACCCTTAGCATCACGAACATCACGAGCAAGTGGATCTCCATCATTCCCCCTCTCCTCAAAAGGATTTGTCCTCAAATCGCATATATACTTTCATCAAAAGAAAAGGAAGAAAGATCAGAAACATTAAAAGTAGCAGATACACCATACTTACCAAGAAGATCCAATCGGTATGCATTATCGTTGATCTTCTTAATGACTTGGAATGGTCCATCTCCTCGGGGATGCAACTTAGTTCGTCGCTGAACAGGAAACCTCTCCTTTCTCATATGCACCCAAACCCAATCACCAGGCTCAAAGACTACTTTCTTACGATGCTTATTTGCTTGGGTGGTATACTGCTTAGTCTTCTTTTCAATAGCTTGACTTACTCTCTCATGGAGTTGCTTCACAAACTTACCCTTCTGTTCTCCATCCAAGTTACTCTGCTCAGCACTAGGTAATGGCAACAAATCCAAAGGAGTAAGAGGATTGAAGCCATAAACAACTTCGAATGGAGAGCAACTTGTAATGGAGTGGACACTGCGATTATATGCAAACTCCACATGTGGCAAGCAATATTCCCAATTCTTCAAATTCTTCTGTATAATGGACCTCAATAATGTAGATAGGGTTCGGTTAACTACCTCAGTCTGTCCATTAGTCTAGGGGTGACAAGTGGTGGAGAATAACAATTTAGTTCCCAACTTTCCCCATAACGTCTGCCAAAAGCAACTAAGGAACTTAACATCTCGATCGGAAACAATGGTCCTCGGTACACCATGTAGACGTACTATCTCTTTGAAGAAAAGGTCAGGAACGTTGCTTGCATCATTCGTCTTGTGGCAAGTGATGAAATGAGCCATCTTAGAGAACCTGTCAACCACAACAAAAATAGAATCTCTACCGTGTTTTGTTCGAGGCAAGCCCAAAACAAAATCCATAGAGATATCAGTCCACGGAGTAGTAGGAATGGGTAAAGGAGTATATAAACCATGATTATGAACTCTAGATTTAGCTTGCCTACATGAAATGCATCTAGCACATAACCTCTCTACATCTCTCCTCATGTTAGGCCAAAAGAAATGTTCTTGCAAAACATATAGAGTTTTCTTAACTCCAAAGTGGCCCATTAATCCTCCACTATAGGCTTCTCTAATTAACAGCTCGCGCAAACATAATTTACTTCCTCTAAATAAAAACCCATCGTACCTAAAGAACTTGCCAAAGCCAAATGTAGCACATGCCTCATAAACATTACCAAAATCAACATCATCAGCATACTGTTCTTTGATATACTCAAATCCTAAAAGTTTAGCATCAAGAGTAGTGATAAGAGTATACCTACGAGATAACGCATCAGCTACGATGTTCTCTTTACCTTGTTTGTACTTGATCACGTATAGGAACATCTCAATGAACTCTATCCACTTGGCATGACGCTTATGCAGCTTACGCTGTCCTTTCAGATGCTTCAAGGACTCGTGATCAGTGTGGATGACAAATTCTTTGGGCCACAAGTAATGTTGCCATGTCTCCAAAGCCCTCACTAACGCGTACATCTCCTTGTCATATGTGGGATAGTTAAGTGCTGCTCCACTTAACTTCTCACTAAAGAAAGCAATTGGGCATTTTTCCTGCATAAGCACAGCTACAATACCTACACTTGAGACATCGCACTCAATCTCAAAAGTTTTAGTAAAGTCAAGCAGAGATAACAAAGGAGCAGAACAAAGTTTAACCTTAAGCAAATTAAAAGTATGCTCTTGTGCGAGACCCCAATGAAATGCAACATTCTTTTTGACCACTTCGGTCAAAGGTGCAGCTATAGTGCTAAAATCTCTAACGAATCGACGATAGAAACTAGCTAAACCATGGAAACTACGCACCTCAGAAACAGACTTAGGTACAGGCTAATCTTTAATTGTCTTTACCTTCTCATTATCAACAGAAATGCCATGTGAAGAAACTACATACCCAAGGAAAACAATCTTATCAGTGCAGAATGTACATTTCATAGAATTGGCATACAAACTTTCATTCCTCAAAACAGTAAGAACATTCCTAAGATGCTCAACATGCTCATGTAGACTCTTACTGTATATCAACATGTCATCAAAATAGACAACCACATACTTACCAATGAAATCACGTAAAACATGGTTCATTAAGCGCATGAATGTACTGGGTGCATTAGTCAAGACAAAAGGCATAACTAACCATTCGTAGAGACCATGTTTAGTCTTGAATGCGGTTTTCCATTCATCACCTTCTTTCATACAAATTTGGTGATATCCGCTCTTTAAATCAATTTTAGAAAACATGCATGCACCATGCAACTCATCAAGCATGTCATCTAGCCTCGGAATAGGGTAGCGGTACTTTACAGTTATTTTGTTGACAGCTCGACAGTCAACACACATCCACCACGTCCCTTCTTTTTTAGGCACAAGTAGTACTGGCACGGCGCATGGACTCATGCTCTCTCTCACATAACCTTTCCTCATGAGCTCCTTAACTTGCCTCTGAAGCTCCTTCGTCTCCTTGGGATTACTTCTGTAGACTGGACGGTTAGGAATGGCAGCTCCGGGGACAAGGTCAATCATGTGCTTGATCCCACGAATCGGTGGTAATCCACTTGGGATCTCCTCAGGGAATACATCTTCAAACTCCTGCAACAATGAGACAACATCAGTAGGCAAAGTATCATGGAGTTCAGCATCAATGAAACAAGAATCTTTAAATAAGAGTAAAAGGATAGGAGACTTAGCAAGAAATGCAGTATTCACATCTCGGGGTTTGGCATAACAGCTCACTGTTTTGCTTTCCTTGTTTTCCTTCTTTTCTTTAGCTTGCTTCCTTTGCTCGTCATGTTGCTCCTTTAGCCTTAATTGGTCCTCATAAATCTCCTTGGGGCTAAGGGGAGCAAGAGTGATCTTCTTGCCATTCATAATAAAGGAGTAACGGTTAGTGTAACTGTCGTGGATGACTCTTCGATCATACTGCCACGGTCTACCCAGCAATAGGTGGCTACCTTGCATGGGCACCACGTCACACAACACCTTATCCTGATACCTTCCAATACGAAGAGGAACCAAGACTTGCTTCACCACGTTCACTTCACCACAGTCATTAATCCACTACAACTTATATAAGTGGTGATGCTAGGTAGTGGGCAACTTTAACTTATCAACAAGGTATGTGCTAGCACCAATAGTACAGCTCCCACCATGAATGATTACAGTGCATACCTTGTCACTAATATGGCACCTCGTATGGAAGATGTTCTCGCACTGTGCCTCATCTTCAAACTTCATATGGGTATTAAGAGCACGCCTGGCAACAAGTGCTTCACCATAAGCAGCATACTCAACAACTTCTTCTTCTTCAACATCTTCTAATGCAGGCATCTCATCTTCAACATCGACTTCAGAACCTTCACTCTCAACATCTCCATTCCCATGCATGATCATCACTCTACGGTTGGGACACTGTAAGGCAACATGTCCACGACCTAAACACTTGAAACACTTAATGTCACATGTCCTGCCCTGGGATGCTTGGGCAGGTTCAGTCTTGGGCTTTGGAGGGCCCTCAGGCTTGGGCTTAGCAAAGCTCTCTGACTTAGGCGTAGACATAGGCTTATCATCCATACGAAAGGTGTTAGATTTCCAAATAGGAACTGAACTAGGAGTGAAACGGGATGTACCTTTCCTTTGGAGTTGCCTTTCCATTTTGATGGCCACATGCAGCATCTCCTCTAAATCCATGTAATGCTGTAACTCTACTACATTGGCAATCTCACGGTTTAAGCCTTAGAGAAAACGAGCCAGAGTAGCTTCTGCATCCTCTTGGATATTGGCTCGGATCATGGTTATTTCCATCTCTTTGTAGTAATCCTCAACACTCTTTGAGCCTTGGGTAAGACCTTGGAGTTTCTGGTATAGGTAGGAACAAATCTCTTCCTCATGATGTGCTTCATCTCATCTCATGTAGACATTGGAGGATCTCCATATCTTCTTCTACTAGTGACTAACTGATCCTACCAAACCATAGCATACTCTGTGAACTCAACTGTTGCAAGTTTGACCTTCTTTTCCTCATAGTAGTGGTGGCAGTCAAATACCATTTCAATCTTCCTTTCCCACTCCAAATATGCCTCAAGATCATTCTTGCCTTGGAAAGGAGAAATCTTCAATTTTATACTACCAAGGTTTCCATCCATCTTCTCCTTGCCTCTATCACGGGCTCTATCAACTCGATCTCTATCTCTATACCCATGGTACCTTCTATGAGTCTATCTGCCTTAGACTCTTCTTTCGATTCATACCCAACATTATCATCATACTCTTCATTGGCAACAACCTTACTTTTTAGACGAGAAGTATCACCTTGTTGGATCCTCGCAAACCGAGCTTCATGTTGGCCCAACTTATCATGAATGTCATTGAATTTCACGTCCATCCGTTGGAACTGTTGTTGCATTGCTTGAAGCATGAGTTCAATCTTTTTAAAGTCTGATTTATCACCTTTAGAAGACATCTTTAACAAGTGATATCCTCACATGTTTACACTTAATCACTCAAGATGGAACACTCACACTCATGTTTCACTCAATTAATTTGGCTTTTCTCTACTAATGTTACTCACACACTCATGCCTTTTTCCCTTACTCTACCTCAACTCTATAGGTTCACAATCGTACTAGAGACTCAGTCAAAGATTCAACCTCGAAAAATCAACTAATTCACCAAGTATTTTCACCAAGTATTTTCTCTTTTTTTTTCATTTTTTTCTTCTTTTTTTTCTTTTTTTTCTCTTTTTTTTTCACAGAAAGGTGAGGCTAGGGTGACTCAAAGAAAGAAAGAAAGAAAGAAAGAAAAAATTCACTAGAATGACCAAAAAAATAAAAAAATGGCCTAAAACTATAGGAAGACGATGGAATTTAGCCAAAATAGGGTGGGGCCAATGCTTACGGGTTCGTTTTATTTCGTCGTTTTCTTTAAAACGGGTACTCGCACGCCTCCTAACTCAACCAAAATTTTCTATTTGAACAGTGTTTGAATAGTATCGCAATTTTTTTTCGTTTTTTTTAATCTGATTTTGCGGTTTCCTTGAAAAGAGTAGGGGTGCGGTTAAGGTTGAAATAAGTGGCTGAAGAAGTGCGGGTAGGGTTGTGATTGGAGGAGTTTTGGTGTGGCTAAGAGATTGACTTAGAATAAAACTCAGAGTTTAACTCAAACACAACAACTAAGGGACTGAATTTGCACTAGATTTTAGAATTCAACTCAAACACAATAACTAAGGTGGCAGAATTTTCCAAGGACTCTACCAAAAGTGAGTGACGCACAAACAAATCAAAAATCGAAACCTAAGCTCTGAATACCAACTTATATGCGCAGACATGAGAAAATGTGGAGTGAAATTTGAAGGGGGTTGAAACACAACAGGATAGAAGCAACGATGATGAACATCACCTTTTGGAACTTAGACCCGAAGCCTTTAGAGACTCGAACCCAAAGGTATTGGACCTTGACCCTACGAATATGAATTTGAGAACCTAAGATATAGCAATGGTGGATGGTGAAAAATGAGGCGCTACAAGGAAGAAGACCTTGATAAGCCTAGTTGAGAGGGAAGTCAAGAGGAAAGTACACTCAAATTCTGA
Organism: Heritiera fomes; assembly: GCA_032173925.1. Taxonomy (NCBI): domain Eukaryota; kingdom Viridiplantae; phylum Streptophyta; class Magnoliopsida; order Malvales; family Malvaceae; genus Heritiera; species Heritiera fomes. The sequence continues at coordinate 21,345,985 of JAPDPM010000002.1, forward strand.
AATTCAAAACTGATCTCTATAATCAATAGCGTTTACAAGGTATTTATAATAATACCTAGCACTTAAGCCCATAAACAAGTGGGCTGGAATTAACACCAAACAGAAAATAAGACTAAACCCAAATTCATGCCTAAACCTAGTTACATAAAATAAATAGTCCAAGACACAATAAGACTCCAATGTGGGCTATTCAAACACTTATCCGATCTTATCGTTAAGCTAAAATAAGACAGTAAATCATGCTCATGTCGTTTGGGCTTCCAAGCAAGTATAGATGTCTTCAGACTCTTCATGGAAGCTTCCTTGACACTTCAATAAAGCCAGAGCTTGTTGCATTAATGAGGCCAGGGCTTGTTGCATCTTCTTGGCTCGAACTCGGGTAATTGGACCTCCTTGGATGACCAATGGATCCTTAGCATCACGAACATCACGAGCAAGTGGATCTCCATCATATAGCCTTAAAATAGGAGGCATGTATTGTTTGCAAACCTGATTTATAATTAATTCCCAATTACATAAAGAATTTCTCAGTTTTTGAACACCTTATTGTGTTTTGGGAATAACTCTCTCAATATATATCATATTGATGCGATCTTTGATTATATAGAGATATAAGAGACAGGGATACAGCTTTCATGTTATGACTTAAGCTAATTAGGTCTTTTTGAGGGTGAAAATTACATCGAAAGTTGGGTTTACTGCTGCATGAGATAAAGACAAATTTTAATTAAAGAAAAGCCAATATTTAATCCAAAGATGAGAGATTCTAGAAAATTGTTTGGAGTTTGAAAGTTCCAAGTAAAATTAAGAACTTTCTATGGAGAGCATGTAATAATGCAATATCAGTTGGGGTAGCATTATGGAAAAGAAAGATCCTGGACATTCCAAAATGTCAGATTTGTGAAGAGGAAGATGAATCTGTTTAGCATTTGTTGCTTTTATGCAGTTGGACAAAAGTAATTTGGTTTGAGTGTTTTTTTTTTGTATGAAGATATGTAGTGAGAAAGTTACTTGTTTGGATTGTTGGTTTGTTGGGACATATAATAGTTTAAAACTTGAGGAACAATCGGGGAAGATGGTGGATTTAGCCTTTATATGCTGGAATATATGGAAAGGAAGAAGTGAATATGTAAATGGTAGAAAACCTCTGTTTAGGGAGAGAATAATATCTAGGATTAAAAATGCATTGTATGAGTATGGTGGAAAGAGGAGTAATGGGGTTAAGGATGAATATATCAGGAAGAATTGTAGGAGAAATGATAGAAGTGAAGGTGGACGGGTTGATTCAGATACTGATTGGATTAGGATTAATTGTGATGGGTGCTATGCAACAAGTTCAGGATCTGCAAGTAATGGGGTTGTGGTTAGAGATTATAGAGGATTGGTGATTAATGGGAGTTGTAGATCATTTCTGGCTTCAAGTGCATTAATGGTTGAGGCTCTAGCATTGAATGCGGGTGAAACTTTGGCTATCAAAAGTTGTTACAATAAAATGATTTTAGAAATTGATTGCAAAAAGGTGTATGAACTGTTTGCAAAAAAAGTAGCAGTAGATTGGAAAACTTGGCTAGTACTTGCTGATATACAAAAATTGACTAAAGAGATTCCAGTTTTCAAGTTAGCACTGGTTAAAAGAAATGAAAATGCTGTTGCAGATTGGGTTGCAAGGAATGTGAGCAAGGGGATGAGTTGGTCTGCTATATGTAGATTGTTTTCATCTTCAATGGTCGGCATTTATGATAAGGATGGAGTTTCTACACCACCTTTGTAATTTTTCAGAATAGAATAGATATATGAACTAGGAGCAAATGTTCGTTTATATCTGTTCTATTATTTGCAAAAAGAGATACTTTGACTGTGACATTAATAAAGTTTCTTGATTCATTAGCCAAAAGAAAAAAGATCAGGGAACATTTTTGAGATATTACCAGCCAATTATGCAAAAGTGCTAGATTTTTAAACTATGAGAAAAAAATTATAAAAGGGGCAAAAAGCGGAGAAGAAAAACAGAGGTGGATGCAAGCTAACATCAACTTTCTTCTTTATCGCATATCGTTGTTCTTGTGCAAGATTTAGAGAGGCAAAGTATAGAGAAGTAGGCTATGTATTTGGAAAGTATATAAGTAGGCTTTAAGGAGAAGAAGAGAGATCTTGGATTGGCAAGGAAAAAGGGATAGATTGTTTATTTCTTTTAGTATAAATTTTCCTATTAGCTTTCTTAATATTTGTTTTCTGTTCAACTTTGTTATGTTTGGATTTCAAATTGTTGGTGCATGTGGCTATCTCGTGAGTTGCAAGAAGCTGAGAGTTGCTAGAAACAGTGAGTTGCTGGAGTAGAATAGAGAGGCAGCAACTAGAATTGTGAGCATAATAAAAGTAGCAGAATGTGAGGCAGAATAGATATTGAAGCTAAAACCAAAAGCTGCTTAAAACTTGAGTTGTTTGAGACTAAATGCAACAACGTGGAAGCAAAATGAGAGTTAAAGAAGCTATTATTGGAAGAGAAGCTATTATTGGAAGTGAGGTAGAGCAGTAGCCGAAAGTTGCTGCTGAAATCGAAACTAATACAGAACCGTGAGCTGAAAGAAGAGGTAGCATCGAAAGTAAAATAGAACCCGTGAACTATTTGGTGTCAAGCTACGATTAAAAAACTGCCACATATTGTTTTAAATTCAATTTATTGTTATTGTTGTTGTTGTTGTTTGATCAAAGCATGAATTTTCTTATTAATTTGACGTTTTATGCTATGCTAAACATAAACTAATTTTCTTAGCTAGGAATTCGATGCATCTTAAATGAATATTCTATACCTTTTTGGAATTATTTGGTCATTTCTTGATTCTATTTTTATTCATTGAGTTAATTCAATATTTTGATTTACATTATTAATTGGCCACTTGTAATATGAAGAAATTAATTGTATGAGATATGCTAAGAGTAGACACCATATTCTAAGCCATGAATAGTTCTCTTGAACAAATGAGTAGTTGTTTGATGCAAACACTGAGCTAAAAACATCTATTTGGTTCTGTGAGAGCCATGTATTTTGGTACTATTTTACATGTAGGGATACTCACCACTATTTGATTCTTGTGTATTTCGCAGGTATGACCCGATACAGTACAGTGGGCCTCATAGGTTCTACAGTGCTCGGATGGACTTGAGATCGAACAAATATTATTCAAAGAGTTCAATAAGCCTACTGTAAGAATTTGGAACCTAAAACCCCTTATTTAGATTATTTTTGGGAAGTGTGCCAACAATTTAGGACATGACGATTAAGGACATAGCTCAAATGAATTTTCATTAATAACGGTCAAAGTAAAATGACTTTTGACCTACTGATTGAAGTATGATAATCTACATATAAATAAGTCCTAGGCTATGTCAATAGATGATCAAATTGCTGGTGAAATCAAAAAATTACGTGATTGGCCCGGTAGGGGTATTTTCATAATTTCACCCTTATGTCAATCAAACCTTAATAAAATCAACATCATTCATTAAAATATGTCCAATAATAATATTTGGTGATGAAATATGAATTTTTGGAGTTAAACTGGATAGTTAGAAAAATTATGGAAGTTTAAAGGGTAATTTTGTACAAAATCTTTATAACTAAGGGCAAAATGATCATTCTACCTTTTAATGAAGCTTCTAATTTTCTCTACAAGCTACAGCTGGCCACTTCATCATCTTCTTCAACCTCCCCCACGACACCCTCCATAACCATACCTTGTGAACTACAAATATTCAACAAAAACCCTACCTAAACTACATTAAATCAAGAAAATTCCTTCTACAAAATTGTTCTACACATCATCCTCTACAAGCCCATAGCCATAGCTTGTTGTAAATTTGACAAAATCAAGAGGAAAAACTCCCCATAAGTTTTGGCCAAGGTATGTCATTTTTATATTTATGGTTGCTTTAAGTTTTAAGGTTACTACATGATGAAATCAAGCTTCCTAAACATGATTCTAGCCTTAGTTTTGATTAAATCCTATTCATTCACCACTGTAGGGTTTCGGCCATGATGAAGAACAAGGAGATTTTTGTGTTTTGATGCTTAAAAATGGTGCCAAATTAATGAAGAAACTTGAATAAGCATGAATGATATGTTAAATTGTCGAAAAACTAAGGAAACCATGCTTAGGTGCATTCGGCCATGGCTATGGGAGAAGGTTTTGTTGCTCAATTTGGTGAGTTTAGGGTGCCATGAGACTGTAGAAATTAAGAGGAGATTGTTGGTGAAGTCGAAATTAAAATCGAAGTTATGTAGACGAAGTTATGTATATAGCACTAGTGTAAATTATACTGGTTTAATATTTTCTGTAGACAATGTGGCTGAATTTAATGGAGAAAAATTAGTTAAAAACTAGAATGTGGAGAAATAACAATGTTGGTGTAATGTTTTGCAGCTTGAAAGTAAAGGAATATCGAGTGGTGCTATTGACAAGTCGATAGAAAAACAACAAGTAATGGATGAGTGTGTAAGCTGTAAGGATACTGTAAATGCATGTTTTGGCTTAAATAAATTTTATGAAGTGATTTGGAAATAAATTGCTTTGGAATTGGTGAAATTATGGATACTGGCTGGTTTATAAACTGTGATTTTAATGCAAGAGAGTTAGGCTAGAAATAGTCGTTATACTGCCGAAAATTCTACTAAATTAATAAAATTATTTTTAGTATTCTTAATTATTAGGAATAAATAAATTTCCAAGTGATTCCCATGTGTTTTATCAAAATTGCATAATTTTATTATTTACCAAAAAACAATATTTAAATATTCATGTTAATGAATTTTAATTACATGAAGGTACCAGCATATGGTTATTACTATTCTATAGATAACGAGAACATTTTTAGATAATGATATTGAAGTGTGAATATTTTATAAATATTTATTCTTGAACTGAATATATTTTTTAGGATATTTATTTATGGAAAATTGAAGATATTATCAGTGAAATTGATTTCATAAATGGTGTTTCTATTGTATATACATTGTTTTGAGACTATTAGACCTCATATCATGCTCATGTGTCACGTGTACTGTTACTGTTGCTGATAGACCTGCCAAGTCTTCAGCCTCCACAAGTCACTTAGCAAGTGTACACTGTGGACCCCATAGACTATGGTCATATGTCTCATGTGTTTATTGTTTCTCCCTTTTTGGGTTCTTATTATAGTATGATATACTTTGGGTGTTGCCTGGTCTCCACTATATTGTACTATTTATCAGTTTGAAAATACTACTAGTACCAAAATGAATGTTTTAAATATTGATTTTACTGTGAAATTTTAAAGTGTTACTATTTGTTTACTGGACTTCTATATTAAACTGTTTACTGAAGTGATTTAATTAAAGTGTTTATATATCTTGCTTTATAAACATATTGAATAATACCATGAATTGTTTTTACATGATTAAAGTGATTATTCATATCAATTCCAATTGATTACTCCCTATAGTCACTTCTAAGAGTCGGGACACGACAAGTATTCTAAAATACTTCTCATTCTCTATCCAGTTTCCTAGCCTACTATAGCATCTTTCCTGATTTGTACCTTAGTGCACTATTAGGAGTTAAATGTTTTAAGCATATAGATTTCATAGTATCAATCTTGCATACGATTCTCTTACTGAGCACGTTAGCTCATCCCTTATTTTTCCACTCCACAGATTATTTGCAGTGATCGTTTTATATATCGTTCCATGAATTTGGCTGCGCTTTTGGTACCCTAAGGCGGTAGTTAGTGGATCTTAGAGGTATATGTTATTTTCTTTTATATGTTCAAACATTATTTTACAGTACTACGGTTGTATAATTCATGTACAGGGAATGTAGAACTTGTGAAAGATATTGTAAATTATATTTTGTTATAAATATTAATAATAATCATAAATAGAATTTATTTAAAAGTGAATTATTGTTAAAAGTGAGTGTGGTAAAGACATCACGACAGCCCAACCATTCTACTGTGTGTGTGAAAGTGGTTAAATACTGTGTATTACAGATCATTATAGGTTCTTGATATATGTTCTTATGATCTTAAAGGATTTTTAATCATTGATTATACTAGATACCATAGTTAATTTTATGATTAAAAATACCTGATTATAACGAGACACCTACCTGAATAATTATATATTAGGAAGAACGAACTCTAGAATTGAATTGAGACTTGTAGAATCAAAAGCATAAAATTGCAATGTATTGTTGAATTCAGATTCCTAGGATTTTATTTAGTGATAAATTTATAATCTTTAATTAAACTTTGCACCAGGTTAATTGCTTTAATTAGTTAATTTCTTTACTCAATTAGATAATTAGGGAATTCTGTTTCATTGATTTTCATAATTTTTTAGGACATAATGTAGTTAACTTAAATTGAATAAATTTGAAAAATCTATATGAGATTGACTTTTGTATTTGTACGCTATATTATCATTTGTTTCTAGCACTTGCAAGATATAACTTTTGTTCATCAGCAAGATAATCAACTTGATTCACCTTTGTTTTTCAAATGATTTGTTGATTTTTTTTTTTTCAAAGGGCGACATGGATTTTGTCATTAAGATCTATTCCTTTTCTGGTCTACAATTCAATTGTACAAAAAAGTTAGCTATATTATACTAGAATTAGTAGAGAATAACTTCATTCAAATCCAGTTGGCTTCAGGATTCAAGATTGACTCACTTTTGGTCAAATATTTGGGAGTTCCTTTGGTCACTAAAAGACTTACAAGAAAAGATTGCTTACCACTCCTTGAGATGATCACAACCACGATTAATAGTTGGGCTACAAGGCATTTATCCTGTGCTGCCAAATCAATGCTGATTAGTGTGCAAAATTATTGGTGTAGGAACTTTATTCTGCTAAGCATGTTCTAAGGAAAATAAACAAGATACGTTCAAGCTTCTTTTGGAAAAAGAAAGAAGGATCTGCTAGGAGTGGTAGAGTCAGTGGCGTAGCCACATTGTAATTTTGGGGTCAATTGACCCCAGTGAATTTTAGAATTTGTTTTGTAAAATATATTATTGTGGGAAAATTCATAAATTAATTTCGTGAAAAATAAAATATAAAGATAAATGACCCCCTGAAATAAAAAGTCAAAAATCATAGAAAAATAATTTTGGAATAATATATTATTAAGGGTTTATCCAATTAAACAATGAATATAATTGAACAAATTCAATACAAAGTTGGACCAAATCCACACATTATGAGATTTAAAAATTAGATCTCAAAATTTCGTGATTTCATACTTACCATTAAATAAAGATTTCATCACGAATAATTTTCAGCAATGAAAATAATTAAAAATTTATTACTAAAAAAAGAAAATAATTTAGTGAATAATTTGTTTAATTACATATATTGGAGAAATGCATTTGGTATATTAATGATTATTTTTAAATTATCAAAACTCTTCATGATAATTATAAAAAAAAATTGTACTGAAGATTTTCTTTTGAATTATCATCAATGGTCAAGTTTTTAAGTTCCACAAGAGAAATAAAATGGCTAAATGCTTATCTAATAATTCATAATTTATTATTTTCTAATTATATCTAAATGAATATACATTAATTTTTCAATCTCATGGGTGAAATTTAAAATTTTACTGTCATATAACATATATATTTTTTGCTATTTGTACTTAATCATTGTTATGATATTGCAATTACTTAAAGATTTTGTATAAAAAATTTATATAAGATATTTGTTTGTTTTAAAAAAAAATTTAGTCCTTTTTATATTTTTTTAATTTTCATAGATTAAGAAATACAAATTAATGAAGGAAATAAAGAATATAGGATGTTTGAGAACTAAAAGACCATACAATTTTAAAAAAATTTAAAAAATTAAAAATAGATAAAAATATAAAAAATATATATTTACTTTTTGACCCCACTAAGTATATTTTTTGGCCACGCCACTGGGTAGAGTGAATTAGCATGCTATTTGTTTTCCTAAGTTTAAAAAATGTCTGAGAATTAAAGATCTTATGTCTTGGAATCAGGCTTGTTTTTTTAAGAATACTTGGCCCATCTTCATTAAAGCTCAATATGGATTGCACGGCTTTTAGCTTATGTTTTGAAGAGGATAAGCACTTGACAATTCATGCTCTGACAAAACAGCATCTGGAGTAGGAGGAAACTCCTACAACTTAAACGCATTGCTCAATAGTTTACCAAGCAGAAAAATGGACTTTAGATATGGTCTTCTTTCTGCAATTTTGGGGAATGAGATCATGCCCAATCAAGGGAAAGTAGGGTGGCACAAAGTTACATGGTTTCAAATAGGCTTACACAAAAGACAAGTTGAGAACTTGGGGAATAGAGTTCTAAAAGAGGTGTTATTTCTGTCAAGGAAAGGGACCATGTGTTTTTTCTGTCCATGACTTCACAACGAAGTGTGGCATATGATCCTTCAATTATGCAGGATTAATAAAAAGAACGGAAAATTAATCTACAAAATCGAGTTGGGTAATGAACAAAATAAGAGAGAGCTCTGATTTCCAGTATAGTGCGCACTGCTTGGAATACTTGTGTGTACCTGATACATGAGAAAGAAATTGTCATTTGTTTAAACATATAGAAAAGACAACAGCTAAGTGATTCATTGGATTAAGGATGCTGTCAAGATTAAATTACATGGGCTACAAACAAATTGTTGCTGACTTAGCTAATAAAAAATTATGAGATGCCTAGAATCTTAATATTGCAGTTTTAAAATAAAGCTACTATTAGAATTGATATTTTTTTATAGATTTTCTAAAAATTGTTGGATATCGTATTGTAGTAAACTTCTACTAACTTAGAATAAATGAAATTATCCAACAAAAATTTTTATTTTTAAATTGAGTGACATTAAGGATTATTATTCACTATACTAACAGTAAAGTTTTTAAACTCCACAAGCGGAATTAAGATAATAACACATACTTTTTAAGAAATATTAAAAAAATAAAAATAAATAAGTGTGTATATGTCACCATCTTAATTCTACTTGTGAAGTCTAAAAACTAAATTGACAGTGTATTGGATAATTATCCTAATATTAATAGTAAAATAAATTTATTTAATGAAAGTTTTTAATGGAATTAAAATTTTATTTATAAATTAAATAAATGTATTAATATTTATTTTAAAATAAAACATTTAAAATTTTCATTTTCATAAATTCAAAAAAATTTAACTACTTTGATATATATATATATTTAAAAGACATGTGTCATTCTTCGTTCATCCTAATCCTGTTTAAAATGTATAAAAATTTCGTTAACAATATATTAGATTATTATTCATAGATTATAGATTTACATCATAATTATATTCGTTATTCAACATTACACATGGATTATATTACAATTTTTTAAAGCTTTTTAATCACTTATTTTTTTGGCTTTTTCATTTCTCTCTCGTTGGTGTCGCTCCTTTCATTCTTTGCGTCTGCTATCCTCTCTCTCACTGCTCGATCCTTCTCTTAGTTAGACCTGTGTCATTCTTCGTTCATCCTAATCCCGTTTATAATGTATAAAATTTTCATTAACAATATATTAGATTATTATTCATAGATTATAGATTACATCATAATTATATTCGTTATTCATCATTACACATGGATTATACTACAATTTTTTTTAAGCTTTTTAATCACTTATTTTTTTGGCTTTTCCATTTCTCTCTAGTTGGTGTCATTCCTTTCATTCTTTGCGTCTGCTGTCCTCTCTCTCACTCCTCGATCTTTCTTTTTGTTAGACCTGACAATTCTTATTTATAATTTGTTTTCGTGTCATGTAAAACAGTGTTCGTGTCGTGTAAAACACGAAAATTTCGTGTCGACATAGAAAACTCAAAATATTATTTTTGGTTTTTACCATATTCATATATTAATTTTACTTAATTTTAACCTCATGTCATCTCGTGTCATTTATTCGTATTGTATTTGTGTCGTGTAATCGTGTCATATCTAAGATTGTCAGGTTTACTCTTAGTCTTTATTTTCTCTCACCATCACTCCCTTTGTCCCTCGCTAACCTCTTTATTTTCTCTCACCATCACTCCCTCTGTCCCTTACCTTCTTCCTCCGGTCAATGGTTGCTGCCTCTGCCAGCTGCTTCCCCTCTCTCTCCGTCTGTCAATCCTCTTTCTTTCTTTTCTAGCAAAATCGAAAGTGAAAAAAAAAATTTGATAGACCTAGCTATAATGCCCAAGCAAACAGACGGAAGAAGACGAAAGTACCCTTAAGGTTTTGAAAATTTTGATAGATATAAGGCTATCCTAGTTTGTTACGATGCGATGCATAGATTAGTTTTACTTTTTAAATATATATTGATACATACAATGAATTTAATAATATTTAAGTGAATAATATATAAGTTTGCTACAAGTATGTATAGCATCGACAATTTTGTCTATCTTAAGCAAAAAATTGTTCATTTGTACAAAAAAAATGTGTAGGTGTATGTGCAATGGCGAAGCCAAAAAGTTAATTTAAATTATAAAATAAATTAATTAATTTGACACGATTTTATATATTGAAAACGATGCACGATAATTTTGTTATCAATGTTTTGGAACACACCTTTTTTTAAAAAACAATTAACCTATCATTTGACTAGTAATCTCTCATGCCATTATACAAACAAGTGTTCAACATTTTTATTATTGAAAATGCATTATTATTATGGAAGTGGCAACTGATGGAATAAATATTAGTGTTAACAAATAAACTAATGGATACAATTTATCTTCTCCAATCTCAATCATTACTATAATAAAATTACCAATTCTTTTGAAAATTGAAAATTTAATGCTAGAATGCATAAAGTTAAACTTCATTTCTCGCAATTTCACAAAAAAAATTCCAATAAAATTTAATTTAGTAACATTTAAAAACTTATTTATATAATATAAATAAAAAATTTTCTTTTTGGGCTAATGGGGCTTGAGCCCTCACTAGACCTCATGGGACGCCACTCTTGTGCATATGTATATGTATATCAATGTAAGTGTAACTCTTTATAATAAATTGAAAAAAAAGCTTTATTTTAACATAAAAAAATATTTAATGTCAATATCTATTTAATCATCTAATATTATGATCATTGATCAAGGAATCAAACTAATATATAGAGTAAATTTCACTAAAACTAATATATAGAGTAAATTTCACTGAGGTCCTCAAGGTTTTACTATAATCTAATTTTAGTCCATTAGTTTGAGAAATGAACATTTTGGTTCAAAATTATAAATTTGACAGTACAAAAAAATTGTTTTATTAAGCTACTATTAAAAAATCTATGAACCTAAACGTCTACTACTAATGAAATATTCATAATACCTTTTTTTGGTATTAAAAAATAAAAAACTTACGTAGAATAACTTTTTTAAAAATTACTTAAAAATATTAAATAGTAATAAAATTAATTGTTGATACTTAAAAATGTGATATTATTAATTCAAGTTTAGTAATTAATTGATATATGTTAAAATCATTTGTGATTTTAGACTAAAGTGTCCATTTTCAAAACTAATGGATTAAAGTTGAATTATGGTAAAACTTTTAGGACATCAGAGGAATTTATCATAATATATATTACATGAATACGTTATAAGAAATAAAATGTTTGAAATTTAAAAACAACATTATATCTCAACTTTACAATCTAATCTAATTAGAATAAAATTTGACACTAACCTATTAAGGTTAATCCATCCTCAAAATAAAAAGTATTTAATGTAAATAATAAAAAAAGGTAACTAGGGTAAATCGTTCGTTACATATCATTATAATAAAAATATTAAATTTTTTTTTATAAAACACAAAACGACCAAATTAAGAAAAAAATAATTTTAAAATATTTTGAATATTAATTAAATTTCAATTAAAAAATAGAAGATATGAAAATAAATTAAAAATTTTTCACCTAATAGAAAACAATATTTATGTGAAGAGTCCAAGTTTTTTTTATTTGCATAAATAGTCCAAATTCATCGAATTTGAGTTTCAGTCAACTAACGGGTTTTTATCAAATTTTGATTAAATAATCGGATAATCAAATGAGTTTAGGTGATGAATGGGTACTGTTAAAATTATTAGGGTAAGGTTCAAGTAGTGAATTTAAAATATAGTCGAGTAATTATCAAGTTTGGAAAACTTAGGCTTAGTTTGGATACTTGGTGCAGCACTAGTGAGACCAGTGCGATGGGGAACTAAGCTAAAATACAATTTTACCCATTTTTTATTTTAATTTTTAATATATAATATCTATAATTGTCATTTTATCACTCTTTTCTCTGTCACCGTTGTGATTGAATCCAAACGCATAACCGTTTGACACCAATCTCATTGTCACTGCTATTTTCAATCTCACCGGAGCCTATCAGAGCCAATGCACCGTCTATCCAAACTAGCCCTTAGTAAATAATAGGATTTGGGGTCGAATACTTCAAAATTAGAGAGATTAGGTACCTACCAAGATAAAAAATTTTGATAAAAGATAATTAATTTTTTTTAATTTTAATATATATATATATATATAGATAGATGTCTATCTTTTTAAAAATTGAAAAAAAATATAATTGATAATACATTGATTTAAGTTAATACATTGAAAAAAAATAAAATAAATAATTGATTTTAAAAGATAATTAATTTATTTTTAGTTTTAATGCGTATAAATCTCTATCTTTTAACAAACAAAAAAAAAAGATAATTTTTTTTTATTTTCTTTATATATATATATATATATATATATATATATATATATATATATATAAGCCAAGCAGTTAACTCAAAGTAAAACATCCTATGTAGATTGTCTATATGTTTGACATGTGTAATTTATTATATTAAAATAATAATTATCTTCTATTCAAAAAATAAAATAATAATTATCCTTTTTTACGTTTCAAAAATATAGAAATCTCTATGAATATATATATTAAGAATACAAAATAAATTAATCATCTCTTTAAATTAATTATATATTTCAATTTTTAAAATATATACATCTATATTTATATAGAGATTAAAATTAAATAAAAATCACATATCATTTATATCTACTTGTATTAATAATACAAAATATAACATCTATATCTATAATTTTTATTAACCAGTTTTTTTACTTTTTAAAAGGAAACATCTCTCTCTCTCTCTCTCTCTCTCTCTCTCTCTCTCTCTCTCTCTCTCTCTCTCTCTCTCTCTCTCTCTATATATATATATATATATATATATATATTAAAATTCTTATGGACAATGTAATATAACTTCTAATATTAATATAATAGCATGTTCATATTATTAGATTAAAATTAATTTTTTTAGTTTTCTAAAAGAAAACAATTTTTTTAATTTTTTAATCAATACCTAATATATAATCATTTCTTCTTTTTTTTTCACATTAATTTTACAGTTTTTATCAATTAAATTTTTTAATTGTCTAAATGATAACATTATATATATATTAAAATTTTTAATTATCTTTTTTCAAGTTTCAAAAAGATAAAAATCTCTCATTATGTATAAAAATATTATTATAAAATAAAAGTTTTATTGTGTTTTTAACATTGAATTATTTCTTTCTTTCAATTACTTTATTCATGTATATTAATTTTATAAAATAATATCACTTATTTCTTTTCAATCTTTTAACTTAAATTTACAATGTACTATGATAGGCAAAATTTAAGAACTATATAAAAAATTACTTTCACACATAATAAATTACCATCACAGAAATTATTCACAGTATGAATAGATTAATTATCTTTTATCGGTATATGTTAAAATTGAAACTCAAGCCTTGAGGTTTGAAGTGTAAAATTTTGAAGAGTAGTCTGTTTACACCGATATGATGTTAATATGTTCTATTTTTGATAGAATAAAAACAGTCATTTAATTAAATTTATTTTTTTAATTTGTTAACTTTTAACTTAAACAAATAGAATATTTATAAAATATCTTAAGAGACAAATTATAATTTTGAGAAAGAAAGTATTGAACTTATTGTGTTTAAGGTGTATTGCTTTGATCTTTAGCTTGAATATAAACAATTATTAGAAGTATAATTTATACAATATAACTATCTTTGTTATATTTTCATATAACATAAGCTATAATTGAAACTTATGTTAATCAAATTGCAGATTAGTATCTTATCCATGTATTCTATTTCCATATGTGGAATCTATTGGATAATCAAGTAAAGTGATACATCATTCAAAGATAATAAAGGATATGCAAAAATCATTTATTACCTCTATAGCTCAACAAAAATTTATTAAAGAATTTCCATTTTAAAAAATTGTACACGAGGCTAAATTTAAGATAGGAAAATTCTCAATTTCTTCAAGTCAAATATATATTAAATTTTTTTATATACTATTTTCATTCAATAAATTACAATATAAGTTTGATTTAATTTTTACAAAACTTACATAATTATATCCAATATATAATTTTTATATTATTCTTTTTTATAAAAATAATAATTTATATTATAAAATTTTAAAAAATATAAATTATCAATAAATTTATTATTTAATTAATGTACTTTTGTGCATCGCAAGGCTTAAAACTAGTTTTAACATAATACATATGACAAATATTTAGATTATGAGGAAAATTATTTTACTTTTTTAACCAAAAGCCCATATTGAGATCGAAGATATAAAAAAATATTCACCAAAAAAAAGGATAAAAAAATAAAACCCAAATTACATATTAACTGCAGATCGGAAAATGTGGCCTTTCCTTTTTGTTTTTCTGCCATTTCTTAGAGTTTCAACTCTTCCAATTCCAGCTGATGGATTCCTCGGCTGTGCTTTTAAACCAGCTTAAGGTGATGGTTCCCCCGTTTTGGCTTTTTTTTTTTTAGTTTTAATTTTAAACTGAAGTAGTGGTTTCTATATAATTTATATGAATAAATGTTGAATCTCAGGGTGCTGAGCCATTTTTCTTGTTAGCCGGCCCCAATGTAATTGAATCTGAAGATCACATTCTAAGGATGGCTCACCGCATCAAGACCGTCACTACCAAGTATGATTTTTCTCGAATCATTTGTGCAAAAAAACTTGAGATTGACTGCTTTATCAGAAAATGCACAAAGCTATGACCCTTCTTTTTTTTGAATGGTATCTTTGTTTTGTAATTTTTGTAGGCTTGGGTTGCCTTTGGTTTTCAAATCAAGCTTTGATAAAGCTAACCGAACATCCTCCAAATCATTTCGGGGTCCGGGAATGGCTGAAGGCTTGAAGGTTCTTTTTTAATTTCTTTTCGCTTAACTTATCTATGTAACACGGCTGCTTTCATCATAATGAATGATACATGGTTGCCTTTTTTTTTTTTTTTGTAAATGACTCTGTGGTTACTATCACTCTATCAGTACATCCATCCTTGTAAGAGATTGTTTGATGAGGATCTGTAAAGTTTGTTTTTAAGTTTGTTATTGAACTTGTGATGTTTCTAAAATTTTTTTAGAGTTTGGTTTTTCCTAACTTTCAGTGACAATTTGTTCTTGAATTGCAGATATAATGTTTAAGATGAATTTAAAATTTGTGCAACTTTGTCTTGGAAAATCAATACATTACTGATGTTCATATTTCTGATTTTTTTTTTGGTGCAGATCCTGGAGAAAGTTAAAGTAGCATATGACATTCCCATAGTTACTGATGTCCATGAAACTATTCAGGTAGGCTGAAACCTTTTATGTCATCATCTATCTATAAACAAACTTTTGTTATTCATTTTAAATCTACGTTAATGTCTTGACCTGGATACATGGAGCATGTGATTTCTTTGGACCATGAAATATTTTTGGTGAAATCAAATTTTCCATGTTAGACTCCATTAATGACAAAACTTTGTAAATGTTTCTAGTGCTTGCTTTTCCTTATTATTAATTTAGTTAGGAGCAGAAAAATGCATGTCAAATTGGAAGTGAGCATGTTATGAACCTGTACGCCTTTTTCTGGGGCAGTTAGTCAGTTCATTATATGTGTCATTTACCCTATAGCTTGCATAACTATCACACATCTGTTCGTTTTATCAGTGTGAACCGGTTGGAAGAGTTGCTGATATTATTCAGATTCCAGCATTTTTATGCCGTCAGGTTGACATTTTATTATTAACAGCACCCTTCCATGTTTAAAAAAAGTTATGGTTGACCTTGGTCCTTGATTGGCAGTATTTGTCCATTTTTATTTGACAGACCGATCTCCTAGTTGCCGCAGCCAAGACTGGAAGAATTATCAATATCAAGAAGGGACAGTTCTGTGCTCCTTCCGTGAGTGTTCTGGTTTTTTGTACTTAAACTAAATTGGAAACTCTACATATGTATTTTGATTACAAACTCTCAAGTAAAAGCAAACCCTACTTGTTCTGATTATACATGGACGTTCTTTGTTATTATGCATATTTGTAGGTCATGGTAAATTCTGCTGAAAAGATTAGGTTGGCTGGGAATCCAAATGTGATGGTTTGTGAGAGAGGCACCATGTTTGGCTATAGTAAGTTATTCTGGACCTTTTGACCAAAAAGGAAAGAGGTTATTTTGGATCTATTGTTAGGTTTATTAAGAAAGTTTTCTTGGGTGATATATAGATCTATCAATTGATTACTGTTTTGTGTACACGCTGTTGCAAATGAGCAGAAAATGGCAATAATACTGAATGTTAATGGCTATCGGTTTGCAAATCTGTTTTTTAGTTTTCACACAGATGCTTCAAGAACTTAAGTAGGAGACAGCAAAGTAGATCATTGGATTTGTCGACTGATTTTAGAGCATTCAAAGTTAAACTAATTGGTCACAAGCGGTGCTGATGTCCAAATTGAACATAGAGCCTCAAAAAACTCCAGACTAATTGTTATATGGCATTACTTATCTCTCCGCTCACATGTAGGCCAATAGACAATTCATACAAATGGCCTTATTACATGAAAACAAGCAACGAATAACATAGGCTTTGGTGTTTTGTTAATGTATCCAACCCAACAACTAGTTAGCAATAGGTGGACGGGGCCCAATCTCAATATAATGCTATAACTAACCCTCTAAACCCATGTGTGATAACACGAAGTAACATATGACAAGGTAAGAAAAAATTATGTGTGGGCTGAGGAATTCAATTTTTAAGAGGCATTTGTACAATCTTAACAAAGTTTAAAATTTAACTTGTGAATGTCTATTTTTTTTACTTTTCTTTTATTTGGATTCCCACACTTAAGACTATGTCTGGGGGTGGTGATGGGGTTGGGTGGGTTGTGTTGGCCATTGTCCTATGGGTTTATGCTTTAGAAGAAATTTTTGTGATCTTCCATTTTTCCATTCAACCATCTAAAAGCAGGTCATACCTCCCTGCAAGATATTTTGAAGGGGCTCAAGTTATGGCCTCCAGAAAGTTAATATTATAAAATGTGATTGGGGGGACATTGCAGGAAGGGTGCAATCGCCCCTGCCTTGCCTCCAGCATCTTTATCGTTGGAATTTTTATCTATAAGTACTCATGGATTTATGTTTCTGCAACAATTCAAGTGCTCATCATTTTTCCTATCTAATCTTTATTATTATTACTTTTTATTTTTCCTTCTTTTGCATTCTACTATTGTCAATCAACCCTTGTATGGTATATCAAAATTTCAACTGTAATTCAAGCCTAAGATCACCTCTAATCGAACTTATTGATGCCTTAGTTATTTTTGCTTACCCTTTGTGATTGATCTAACAGCATTTGCTTTGATTTGCAGATGATTTGGTTGTTGATCCACGTAATTTGGAGTGGATGAGGGAAGCAAATTGTCCTGTAGTAAGCAAATAACTTATGTTATGCAATTTCTACACTTTCTGATGTTTCTTTCACACCTTGAAAATATTAAAATCATCCACAGACACCATCAGGGGTAGGCCTTATCTTGTCCTATTATCACTGGAGCTAGGCCTGGTTGACTATCGTCTATGATGTTTGCTTCAGATTTTGTTTGGTGATAATCCCAAGAAACTTTCTCCATAAATGAAAAATATAATCTTTGCTAAAATATTCCAAATAACTTTGTAGTTTGTCTCGTCCTATGTTTATGAGTGAAGAGACATACCGCAACAAAAAGTGATCTTTTGCATTATAACTTTTTGTTTAACTGGAATAAATTTTGCTCCATTTGCATGCCATTAACTGGTGGACTTCATCTCTGATTTAATTATTTCACTCCAGGTTGCAGATATCACACATTCCTTGCAACAGCCAGCTGGAAGAAAGGTGGGGATAATTTTGCACGTGACTTTTTGTTTTCCAAAACTAGAATGTCCAAGAGTGCTCCCTTGTTATGGTTACGGATAATGTTACTGGTTAACCAATGTTCGGATATTTTATATATTCTTTTAATCAGAGTTGTTTAAGAAGTTGAAAAAATATGTCAGTCTATCACTGATCTTGAATTGGGATAGTTGACCAACATCATTATTGTTAGGGTAAAATACATGAATGATCACCTAACTTTGGAAGACTTCTAATTTTGATCACCCTACTATGAAATCTAACCTTTTTACTCAGCTGCCAGTCTGAGTAAATGTTTTTTTGGTCACCCAGCTGCCAGTCTGTAATGGGTTACTAACAGGGCATGCCGCGTATGATGTCAATGGATGGCATGCCTATGTCATAAAAAATGACATGGTTGAAATGACAAGTCATTAAAAGTTAAGAAAAGACAGAAATAAAATGAAAATGACATTATCCTTAATTTTACTGCGAAAAGGATAATATGGATATATGGATGATAAGCCTCCTTAGCTGTCTTTTCCTTTTTAGTGGATGATAATTCAAACTCACGTAATTGCATTAGTGGAGGAAGCTAAGTATTTTTTCCTATGTCTTTTGCATTTCATTGCTGGTAATGCTGTTCATTTGATTTTGTGTGGCCAAGTATTGATTAGAAATATTTGTAGTATATTAGGCGGAGGATTGACATATCAATGGAAGCTTTTGCTTCCATGGCTCCTTTTTTTTTTTTGTTAAATGCTTTTGTTTGCCATATAATTGTTGTTCTTTATGCACATGGTTTCTTTATCCTATTATCTTTCCCTTTTAGGTTCTTAGTTCATATTGCTTCGGAGTTTTATTTTCTGTAATAATTAAATATCTGCTTTGTTATATAGTTGGATGGTGGAGGTGTTGCCAGTGGAGGCCTTCGTGAACTGATACCATGCATTGCAAGGACTGCAGTTGCTGTTGGAGTGGATGGAATTTTCATGGAGGTATATTTTGCTTGACTGCCTGCTGGAAAGTTGTAATGTTAAGTATTTGAGAGCTTATAACTGGAGTTCTGGAGTGGCTTTTACTTAAATTACAATTAACAAGCATTGCCTTGTACTTTCAATAGTGAATTGCATGTGTGAAGAATAAATTCTCATATAATTTCTATATTGATTGTGTTTTTAGTTTAGGCATCTAAAAGTTTCTCTTTGATATTTAGGTGCATGATAGTCCTCTGAATGCACCTGTTGACGGTCCAACTCAATGGGTGAGTTGAATTTATAGTTTTCACTTGCTTAATATAAGCACATTGTGTCTTTAATTCCTATGGATTCATTAGACAACTTTTATTATCAGACCATATTATCAAGCTGTAAACTCATCAGAATCTGTTTTGCTTGTTACCGGAGATAGCCACTGCGAAATTTGGAGGAACTGCTGGAGGAGCTAATGGCAATAGCTGTAAGTTCTTTTCCCATAGTTGATGTGAACAGTTATGTTAGTTTTCCTGTATCTGCATGGTAAATGAGCAATTACAGATACAGGCAGATGAGAGACGCTGTCAAATTATTTCGATCTCCCAAAGATGTCTAAGCATATATCTGTTCTTGGAATTTTCTGTTTCACTATTCTCTCATTTCCTCAGGACCTAAAGAAAGGGAAGAAATGTTTTTATGATACTACAATTTTTCTGTTCGAATATTAATGCTGGTGTTGATACTGAGCACTAATATCAATACAAACAATGTGTCAGAATGGTTATCGTTTTATTATTATTATTATTATTATTATTATTATTATTATTAATTCAGATGGGTGAATAAGGCAGTGGGTTTTCTTTTGTAGATTTGAAGCCCAAGCCTACAAAATATTTGAGGAAACTGAAAAAAAGTTAGTCTGAGTCTTGGTTCACGTAAGGAAGAGAAATAATGGCCAAAGAAAGGCTAGTGGGTTCAAGTGGGAACTAAAAAGTTGTTGTTGTTGTTGTTGTTGGTGTGTGTGTGTGTGTGTGTGTGTGTGTGTGTGTATACATATATATATATATATATATATATGAGACAAAGGGAGTATAAGCAGGAGGAAAGACGATAACTGGGGAAGGTAGGTGTATTTTGTAGTTGAATGTTAGAGGGGCTGAATGAGCTTGTAGAAGATCAGTCAAAAACTACCTAAAAGTGTGGAAAGCCAATTTGATTTGATTTGACTTGACTTGGTCCGCTTGGAGAGATGTACTGTAATATGCTGATGAGAAAGTAGTAGATTAATCCCTTCTTGCTATTTTATGGATCATGTGGAGGGGGAGCGATATAATGGCTTTGAAGGGCTGTTGGATAGCTGGTTTTATAGTGTCTCTTGCTATTCTTTATTCATATGGCACAATTCTTGGATGTATAAGATACCAATGATTTTCTTCATTTATTGTTTTAGTAATAATAACTGGCATTGTGCATCTGTTAGTGCATCGTTTTCTTAATTTATCAAATAAGTAGGAATGATGGCATTTATCATTTCTTCAATCTATGTTTTCCAGAGGGTAAGCAAAGGGAAGCAACACTTCAACATTGATCTCACACCACATTCTGATTAGGAATATGTCAAGAGTTCTCAAAGTGAGTAAGCAGGTAATTATCATTTCATTCGTGGTATTATTAATGTTTAACTAGCGGTTTTATGTCATCACAAATCACAAAGGACAAAGTAGATGAATTTTGGATATAACTCCATAAATAGTATTAATAATTTTTTGTGTCAAGTTTGACTAAAATTGGAGATGATTTTTATGAATTTCCATTATTTTGATAATTCTATGTTTGAATTTGTGGCTACAAGGCCTATAGGGATATTGTGGTAGCTATGATTTCTAATTCTAGGTCAAGAACTTTGGGCTGTGTTTGGCTTAAGGAAATGAAGCCTTTTTGTGTTTTAAGTTCTCCTTTTACAGCAATTTATGAATTTAGTAAACACCAACTGTCCTGAACAATATGGTATTGGTATGTAATGAGTAACTGATGACAGAGATTGCTTGGATACTTGAAAGTTGGAATAGTTTTAGATCATTGTTGTTGAAAGTCTAAACGACAAGTACAGGGTAAGGTTAAGAACACATGAATAATAGATTTCACCATTTTCCGAACCATCATAATCAAAGCCTTTATCCCAATACTGTTTTTCGAGTCTCTTAATACTATTAGCTTTGACTGTGTTGATTTTGGAGACGTTTCTGGGTCTCTGTAAGAATGTTAATCATTCATATTCACTATTGTTTCAGCTATTCTTGGATTAAGTAGCGGTATTGTTGGAAGTTTCATCATCTTCTTCTGTATGGATTTTCAGGTGATTGTTTTCAGTTGAAGCACGTTTTGAGTACAAGCGTAGGCTGCGTGGTTGCAATTATTTTGTTATTAGGACTATTTGGCATTCAATCTGTGTCCATTTAGTCGAATTATTTCTTACTCTATTTATATGTGCAGCTGTAGCCTTTTTTGATTCTTATTTATATGTAGCTACATTATGCCTGGGAGTTTTTCCTTTGTTTATGTAACAAGTAAATAAACAGTGTGTTTGTGACGAAAGAAAGAGAAAGCGAAAGAAAAGAACCTAAAGAACCCGAAAATGATCCATTGAGAATAAAAAATTATTTCTATTATTATAATTGACTTCAAATCACATCATAAGGATAAAAACTTTTTTATTGTTCTTTTTTTTACGTCTATTATAATAAATTAAATATATTTAAAAAATTTAAAATAAGCTATATAGATTTTATTATAATAAATAAGTAAATTAAGTATTTTATCATTTATAAAAAATAAAATTTTAAGTTTAGTTAAAGTACAGAATGTTTTATATTTATTTTCAAAATTTTAGATGGTTTTTATTTTTTGCCTCTAAATATACAAAAACTAATAACACCTTTTTTTAAATTAATGTAACATAATTTCAAATTAGTAAATAACTTTTAATTCCATTGTTTTTATCTTTTTAATTTTTAAATAATATAATGATATATTTTCTTTGAACGAAATTATATTTAGTGTCTGTCCGCTAGCCACAATTTTACTAAAATATAATTTTAAATAGGTTAATTATAATTTATAAATTTAAACTTGATTTTAAATAATTTATTTAAGTTTGAATTTAATAACTTGAATCCAAAATTAGTTAGGTTTGTCACCTCTAAGTAATGGTCTATTTGGAAAAGTAATGAGATTAGATTTGGTGAAAGTGAAAAAAGTGATGGCAATGAAATTAATTATTGTAGCGGTAGCCAATAACTTTTTGATCTAGTGATTAAAAATAAGTTGTAGTATATTGTAATTTTTGGATTTAAATCCAAGCACTTTAGTTCCTAATTATTTAATATGTTTTTTGTGACAATAAAAAAAGTTATTGTAGCCATAAAATCGAATAATATAACAATGATATGTGTTTGAATGCAATTACAACGATGACAATAACATAAGGATAACAAAGAAAGAAAAAATCACTAAAGATATTATATTAAAATTTATATATAACGAAATTTATATTTATAAAATTAATAAAATAATTAAATTTTAATAAAATTAGTTTATATCAAAATTTTTTAATAATTAAAAATTATTATAATTATTTTTATATTAAATAATACTTTTGGTATTAGATATTTTAAAATTATTTTATGTATATTTTTAAAAAATTAAATATTAAAATTAAAAAATTTAATAAAACAATAAAACTATGAGAATTAACCCTCGAGAATCTAATCAATTGCAAAAAAAAGAAATCAACCCTAACAAGGTCGGAGGGTATAAAGGTAAATTGATAAAATTTGAAAGGCAAAAGCGGAGAAGAGGCGAGAACTTCTAATTTCACTACATTTTCTACTCTCTACACTACATCTTCAAAAAACGAATTAATCTTACACTATTAAATTACAAATTTAACCTTACTATAAAAACAAATATTTCACCGAAACAGCTTCCTTCCCAAATTTTCTTCTCCACCGGCTGCAACTCCTTCAACCGAAACCAACCACTCTCTACAGGTAACAATCTGAACTGTACATTTTGTTGCTACTGTACCAATTTGAGCTCGCCTACCGCAAGCTCACCTGCGCGAGGTCGGTAGCCTCGCGCAGGTGAGAGCCCACTTGCGCGAGGTCGGCAGCCTCGCGCAGGTGAGAGCCCACCTGAGCGAGGTCGGCAGCTTCGTGCAGGTGAGAGCCCACCTGAGCAAGACTGGTGGCATCGCACACGCTCACCCGCGCAAGGCTGCCGACCTCGCGCAGGTGAGGCTGCGAGAGGCCATGTGCCTCCAGTCTAACTTGTGGTTTTCGATAATGGCTACCTTTGAATATGCTCAAGGAGAATGGCTACCTTTGAATGTACCTCCAGTCTAGCACATGTGCCGCGCAAGTTGGCTTGTGCGCTGGGGCAGGTTTCGCGCAAGCTGGCTTGCGCGCAGGCGCAGGTTCCGCGCAAGCTAGCTTGCGCACATCTTGTTCCGAGCTGGGAGCAATATTTACCTTTTTTTGTTGTTTCTGCTCAACGTTTGGCTCCCTTGTTTTTGCTCAACAAAGAAGTAATAGCTAGGGGTGAAATGAGGAATATATTTTTGTTGGATTCTTAAGCAATTTTACTTAGAATTGAGCATTAATGCTTTGATTGTTTTCTTCTTCTACTCATACAATCATTTGCTAAGACATAAATGTTTTTTTTTCAGATATGGCAGAAACACAAGGTGGAGGTTCATCTCAATGAAGACGACGACGACCTACCGGCTCAGAGAGAAGACGACGAGCTAGCCGATATCTTGCTGAGCAGGCCGAGCAGGGCGAGCAAGTTGAACAAGTAGAACAGGTCGAGCAAGAGGAGCGGGCCGAGCAAGTAGATTCAGATGATGCAGATGAGGCATCTCAACCTTGTCCTGGAGGCCCGAGTGATATGTCTGTTTTGAATAGTTTTAGATCACATGTGGCTTTTACGATATGGGAGGGTCAGGTAATTTTCAAAATAAATTAAATAAGCTATATAGATTTTATTAAAATAAATTAAATAAATTAAATATATTTAAAAAATAAATTAAATATATTTAAAAAATTTAAAATAAGCTATATAGATTTTATTATAATAAATAAGTAAATTAAGTATTTTATCATTTATAAAAAATAAAGTTTTAAATTTAGTTAAAGTACACAATGTTTTATATTTATTTTCAAAAATTTAGATGGTTTTTATTTTTGCCTCTAAATATACAAAAACTAGTAACACCTTTTTAAAATTAATATAACATAATTTCAAATTAGTAAATAACTTTTAATTCCATTGTTTTTATCTTTTTAATTTTTTAATAATATAATGATATATTTTCTTTGAACGAAATTATAATTAGTGTTTGTCCGCTAGCCACAATTTTACTAAAATATAATTTTAAATAAGTTAATCATAATTTATAAATTTAAACTTGATTTTAAATAATTTATTTAAGTTTGAATTTAATAACGTGAATCCAAAATTAGTTAGGTTTGTCACCCCTAACTAATGGTCTATTTGGAGAAGTAATGAGATTAGATTTGGTGAAAGTGAAAAAAGTGATGACAATGAGATTAATTATTGTATCGGTAGCTAACAATTTTTGATCTAGTGATTAAAAATAAGTTGTAGCATATTGTAATTTTTGAATTCGAATCTAAATACTTATGAACGATAACAGAAATGAAAACATATTTTCAAAAATAATAAAAATAAGAAATTTTTGTTTTCAATAATTTTGATAATTTTTGTTTTCGTTTTTTTAAAGCAAAAACATATTGCCAAAGATATTTTTTGTTTCTGTTTTCAAAAAAAATGAAAAACAAAAATAGAAAACAAGAAACAAAAATAATATCAAACGACCTCTTAATATTTCTCTTATAACAACAAAAAAAGTTATTGTAGCCATAAATCGAATAATATAACAATGATATGAGTTTGAATGTAATTACAACGATGATGGTAACATGAGGATGACGAAGAAAGAAAAAATCACTAAAGATAATATATTAAAATTTAAATATAATGAAATTTATATTTATAAAATTAATAAAATAATAAAAAATTAATAAAATTAGTTTATATCAAATTTTTTAATAATTAAAAATTAATATAATTATATTTATATTAAATAATACTTTTGGTATTAGATATTTTAAAATTATTTTATGTATATTTTTAAAAAATAAAATATTAAAATTAAAAAATTAATAAAACAATAAAACTATGAGAATTCTGTCACTCATCGAGAGTCTAATTAACCCTCCTCCGGCGAGCCATTGGGAGGGCATCCCTCCTGGCTTCCCTATTGCAGTGCAATTACAAAAAAACAAATCAACCCTCAAAAGTCTCGGAGGGTATAAAGGTAAATTGAGAAAATTTGAAAGGCAATAGCGGAGAAGAGGCGGGCGAAGAGAGCGATCTTGGATTTCAATTTTGAACATAAGCAAACGGTTAACGAACCCTCTCTCACTTTTCCAAAAGAAAAGAAAAGAAAAGATCTGTCAAAATGACATCTCTCAAGGTCAAGGTATTGTAATCTCTCTATCTCTTCTTTTTAATTTAGGTTAATAATTCTTATTTTAAACTGCAATTTCTGTTGTTTCTCAATTTCTTTTTAATAATTCCTTTTTTCTCTTCAATTTTGAGTTAGGGTTTCCATTTTCATCAGTATGTTCTCTCATTTCAGGGAAAAACAGGAGTTGAACATAGCTTCAGTCGCGGCAGCAGTACCCTATTTCTTCCCTTTTTTTTCCCTGTTCAGTAATTAACTTTTTCCCTTTTAGATTTTTTTATTTTCTTTTTGTTTTTGTATCAAAGGTTTCAAAATATATTCGCAAAACGAAAATTCGAAAAATGAAGCATCTACCATGTAAGTTTGCTTTTGCTTGAATTATTGTAGCATTTTTTTAAATAACAATAAAAAAATTATCTGATTGTTTGGTAGACTGATTTTACATTTTATTTCTTTTTCTAGGAAGAAAGCAGCCGTAGGTAGCAAAGCAGCCCCTCTGACCATTGCAAGTGATTCAAAGGTTATTTACATTTTCATTCCTTTTCGTAGTTAAGCATGTAATATATTTTTCAGGAACTTGCTCTTACATTCATGTCTAACTTTGAAATCTAATTTAAAGGGGACTTCGAAGACCATGATAAAGAGTAAAGGCAAGCGTGATAGTTCTGGTAAGCTTCTTCTACAACTGCAGCAAATTTGTCACAAGCATCTCAATTCTATGCCACGGCCACTTTGTTTACAGTTCTTTGTACGTACCTTTTCAGCAAATAATACTGTTCAAAGAAAAGCCTTGGCAGATCTTAGCAATCTTACTTCTTATGTTTCCACGAATAAAGTATATGATGGCTCCAAACCAATGTGAGTGAATCAATTACAATGCTTTTGAAATTTTTAGCTCTTTTTGGACTGGATTAACCAGTTATCTCATTTTTTTAGTTGAAGATTGACTAATTGTCTTTACTTGCTCTTTTGTAATGTAGGAAGAACGAGAGAAATGCATTTTTGGAACGGTATGAAAGCTAATTGCTGTTATTGTGTCCTATTTGGATGTGTTCCTGATATATTTTTAAGATTTCAGAACTTAATAGACCCTCATTAATTTTATCTACTGATTTGGGATTAATATGAGTAAATTTATGGAAATTAGTTTTAGTGTAAACCTTGTTTCTGTTTTGCATCTTTATGGTCTAAGCATTTGTCTCAACTAGTATACCTTTTGCGCGCACTGTGTTTGCTTTGTGTGAGATTCTGTTCCTTTCTATGATCGTTTTTATCATTTACATTTTGATGCATACATTCACTTCCCCTTCCCTTCATTCTCTTTCTTTCTCTCTGTATCAGTTCGCATTGTTACTGAATGAGGGAAAGTTCCAGTTATCCAAAATAAATGTTTACCAAATTTATAAAATGCAACTGAAGAAGATAATAACTACGGAAAATTCTATCTAGATGGGTACTTGCATGTTTATTTTTTTTAGATGACTGTTCACTTGTGTGAAGTGATTTATTTGCAGGGTTTCAATGGGTCCGGCTGCAAAAACTGTGAATGTCTTATCTAGGAAATCTTTCAAGGTACAAGGACCTTGTACCTCAAACTTACATGAGCTAATTTAAAGTGAGAGAATTATTGTTTGATAACTAACTGCTGGGAACTGGTTGTGGAGCTACTTTAATTACTGGTCTTACTGGCATATGTATTATTGATATCATAATCATGAGCCAAAAGATAATGTGTTTAAGTCTACCAAATTGGTCTTGGGGAGGAGACGTAATATGGAAGAGGTCTTTGATTGTAGTGAGCAGTGTTGAGAGGCTGTTGAGGAAAAGCTTAACTAACGAAAAGTGATATGATATAGCATTTATCTTTCTAGTTGGGTTTGATGAGTTCTTGGATGGAATTTAGGACTTTCAAACTGCTAATCTAATTTTGTTATTGAAGGTTTATTTCCGTATTAGTGGCATGTCTAATTTGGAAATTAAATTGCACATGAAAATCCTGTCCACAATTAATGAACAAAAATCATGAGGTAGTTTCGATATATTAATTTGATTTTCCAGTACCTTCAAGATGCCTTTTGAAGTGTCACTAGGTTTGCCCTAATGATCCATTTTAGTTCTCTTGGTGTCACCACCTTTTGTTTTTTTTTTCTTGGAGTATGAAGGAACTGATCTATTTCAGGATTTGCTTTAAAATAGGGAAAAGAGAGGGACCATCTAAACCAAGGTGCTACTGCTGTTCGTACTTCTAAGATAGGTAGCCTGCTACTAATAAAGTTATTTTGTAACTTTCACTGATTAAACAACTTATAAGGAAGTTTTGGTTTCTGAGAACAGGTCTTAAAGATCTGAAATCCTCCTTGAACGACCAAAGTGTCAAAACCAAGAATTCAGATCGTAAATCTGTTGTTACTAGCAGCAGGTACATTGTTAATTAGAGTTTCAGATTCTATTTGGAGGGTAGGTTGAAAACTGCTAGTATGACCACTGTTTTAAATTATCGGATCAAGTTTTCTCACTTGAATTAACAATATTACATTATCTTTTCCTTAATTCTTCAGGACAACCAAGAACTTGCTTCTACCCTTGAGGTTTGTGAATCTAAACTATATTTTATGAGTAACTGATTAAAGAATGTTTATATGTCTCTCACTGATCCAATTTCTTATTTCCATTTTCTTCTTGAAGGAAGTCTTTACCAGTGCTAAAGAAGGTGAACCAAACCTTTGCAAGAGATGGTGTTCGAGAATATTAAACATATTTTTTTATTTTGTTTCAAAAGGAAAAAAATAGTGCTGCCCTTTTTTTTTGGTGATATTATCTTGCTGGTTGTGTGCTGTATTGGCCTTTTATCTATTTTTTGAATGATTTCCCTACTTTCATTCAGGAAAAATCTACAGAAGCTAGCAGGATTACAAGTAAGATGCATGATCCATTTCTTTTAAATCTCCAAAAGTTCATGACACAGTGTTGCATTGACTAAGATGGTGTTTTTTGTCCTTCTTATTTTCTGCCTTTTCTTTTCCGCACTTTTTTGGGGCTTCAGGTAAGACTAAAGTCTGTGAGAGTGCTTCACAGCAAGCAAACAGTGCAAAGAGCCATCTTTCAAGGAATCGAGGGAGTGATGGCTTTGTGACAATGTAAGCAGGAGTTTCTGATTTCATTCTGGTTTTACTATACTTCAATTGCTTCAATTGTAGGATAATTTTTGCGTCTATTAGATTTATGTCAGAGTCAAAAACATAAACAAAGTACAAATTTAGTAATCAGTGAGTACAAGAAACAATAGTCTTATTAGACAAATTATGCTTAAGATTTATTCCTCTATTCCTTGAATTTTTTCATGCAATTTGAGATTGCAGCAATCAAGACTTTTAGGTTTCAAATATCCTGGGGTTTATGAGATTATTTTCTGGTTTCTGGAAAGATTTCATATTAACTTTGTGGTGAAAAGAATATGAATAATTCCTGCAACTAACCTTGCTCACGTTCTGCATAAGAAAAAGGAAAGTGCATGATCAATGAATATGATTTTGCTTATTTTTGCTTATGATTCCTGCTGTCAATCTTATGTTTCGCATAAGATTTCATTTTTTCTTTTCATTTGCATAAGAAAAAGTAAAGTGCATGATCAATGAATATGATTTTGCTTATTTTGCTTTCGATTCCCGCAGTCAATCTTATGTTTCATATAAGATTTCATTTTGTCTTTCTGTTTCGTTTCTTTCACTTTTGGAGACAATGTAGATTGTAGGGGAACAAGGTTGTCACAATTAAACTTAGATGGTACAGTGTCCTGTATTGAAATTGCAAATATGAAACCTGAAGATGACTGCCATTTCAGTAATCTTGAGTCTATACCTTCATTGCAGTAAGCTGGAAAAAAAGGAAAAAACAGTTGGCTGCCAACCTTGATGCTTTAGATATATATGCCCTGCTTTACAAATTATACTGTTAACATGTTCAAGATAATTTGGTTTGTATGGAAAAGGAGAAAGGAGTACCATGATCTTTCTCTTTGCTCCTTGTAAAATCTCAATCAGGGACAGAAGTGCACTGCTTCTATTGTACTACGAATTTGCCACCAAAAATTTATAGTCCATTAAAGTAATAGACCCGCCACAGTAAGTTTGTGATTTATTGAAAAATATTTGTTGAAATGTAGCTTATTTCAGTTCATTTAGAGGGGATTGGTCATGCAGGGTTGAAACTTAAGAACTCTGATGATTAGTTTGAATTTTTGTAAGTAGGGCTCCTAAAGTTCAATCTACTGCAGCTGCTCATATCTTGCCAAGACCTTTCAAGGTATGCGACGTGCTATCTTTGCCTTCAATGCTTTGTTTTTCAATTAGTTTACTCGACCTCTTTAATGGTTTTGCCTTATTCTTTCTGAGTTTTGCTTTATCGTTATCTGGGAAACAAAGTCGTGTTTGTGTGTACATTTTACCAAAATTTACTTTAACTGTTTTTATGTCATTCATTGCTCAGCCAATTGTTACGACTGCTCTCCGGGCTTCCCATGCTCAAAGAACTTCAAAATCTAAGTGTTCTTCTGGTTTAAAAAAACCAGCATCTGTTGCTGCGATCTCATCCGAGAAATATGTAGAATTGTCTCAACCAGAGAATAATGAATCATTAATTTCCGATGAAGCCAGTCAAAGGGATCTCCCCTCTAATGACAACAATGTTGCTAGCTCCAATGCACTGAATATCCTTGCCTGGAAGAAAGCTAAACGTAGGAGATCTTATACATCCTTACTGATGACAAGATCAAAGGTTTGGCCCAACTGCATTCTATAGTATTGTCTCAACTTCTTCCCTATGAAGTTGAATGAGTATTGGAAATATTTTGCAGCTATTAGAGGATTACGGAGTCAGGGAAGAAGAAAAGCTACCAGGCATTGATAATGATGGTAATCCATTGGAAGTTGCTGAATATGTTGATGAGATTTATCACTACTATTGGATTACTGAGGTAATTGTTCATTAGGCTCTCTGTCTTCCCTTACTATTTCTAGAAATGCTTTACATTGGTTTGGGTATTAGGCTCATTGTAGTGCAATTATGATCCTTCTTGAACACTGAGAGATGCTACCATGGGAATGCATCTTCTTCAATACTAACATAACATACTATCAATTTATTTGTAAGGGATTTCATCTAATGATGAGTAGCTATAGGAGACTGACTGGTAACACAAATCTATCATACGAGGGACTGACTCAGATCAATAAACTGTAACATGGTCAAATAACAAAAATTAGTAATTATCCTCAACCAGTTGGTTCTTCATCAAAATGGCTGTTAGAGAGTTTCACTTTAGAAGATTTAAGGATAACTTTTTGTTGTATTGCCCATGTTGGCCTTTTTAATGCAGAGATTATTCTTTGTTAGAAACAGAACATCTGGTTTTAAATTGAAAGAAAAAGAAAAGCAGAGATGTTTTTTTTAGTTGTAATTGCCTTCCTGATATTCAATGACTGTTGATCTATTTCTCATTTTCTGGTTTTGCTTTTGACCTCTCTGTTGTTGACTTGTTTCTTCATCTGTGTGTGTGTGAAACTCTAATGTTGTTAATGTAAGTTCACTACTCTCGATGCCCAATTGTTTGGACCTGTTAGATAATTTCAATATACTGAACTCATATAAGTGCAGGCATTGAATCCATCTCTGGAAAATTATATGTCAATACAGACAGAAATTACTCCTCATATGAGGGGCATATTAATCAACTGGCTGATTGAGGTATAGTTTTTTTCAAATAGCTTTAATGCACCTTTTTGTTCCTTGTGGTGTTTTTCCCAAGGCAAATTATCAGAGTTCAACCTTGCTCATTTTAGTTGCTCTGTTTTTTGTCGCTCTTATAAAGGTGCACCTCAAATTTGATTTAATGGAAGAAACACTTTATCTCATGGTCACGTTGTTAGACCGATATCTCTCAGAGGTTCAAATAAAGAAGAATGATATGCAGCTGGTTGGTCTTACCACTCTTTTGCTGGCATCAAAATATGAGGATTTTTGGCATCCCAGGGTAAATTAAAGTGTCAATTTTGCATGATATCTTGTATAATTCTTTCTCAAACTTGAGTCCTTGGAAAACTATGTACTTATTTAATTGTATGCACTTCATCCTTTATACAGGTCAAAGATTTAATCAGTATATCGGCTGAGACTTACACGAGTGAACAAATGCTCAAAATGGTATGCATTTTCTTTTGTGGAATGGAGTTTAAACTTCTGTGTAATGATCACAGTTTGGACATTAATAATTATTGGCTTTAATAAGGAGCTAACTTGGTGTTTTATTTTTAACCATTTACTTTTAACCCTGAATGCCATTCAAGCATCTACAGTGACTTAAAATATACACAACCTTCTATAGTTTTTTTTTTTCTTTACTGTTCTTAACAATACAAAGTTGAATTTGCAGGAGAAGCTTGTCCTTAAAAAGTTGAAATTTCGCCTAAATGCACCTACTCCCCATGTTTTCATGTTAAGGTTTATCAAGGCTGCTCAATCAGACACCAAGGTATGTTGTAGCTTTAAAAATATCACTGCTGAATCAGCTATTTGATAGAACCTCAAATTCTGAATAACAAATGCAGAAGAAAGAAAAGGATGTAGCTTCTTCTACTCGGTGGAATCAGCTATATTTGATTTTTTGGGAGTTTTGATTAGATTTCTATTTGGATATTAGATATTTTACTGTTTTAGATTGGGTAGACTGATTGTTAAACATTTGCTGTAACTCGTGTGATGGATATTATTTTCAGCTTGAACATCTAGCCTTCTACCTCATTGAGCTGTGCTTGGTTGAATATGAAGCTTTGAAGTTCAAGCCATCCTTGCTATGTGCATCAGCAGTGTACGTTGCTCGATGTTCTCTGCAAATGACTCCATCTTGGACCCCGTTGCTTTGTAGACATGCATGCTATGACGTGTCAGAAATCAGGCACATCTCTTGATAGTCTTCTTCATATTAATAATTGTAGCTGCTCTTACTTAGTAGCGGATCTTTATTTATTTATTTATTTTATGCTTGATTGTGATTAGGGAGTGTGCAGAAATGATTTTAAGATTCCAAAGAGCTGCCGGTTTGGGACAGTTGAAGGTCACGTACGAAAAGTACATGAGTCATGAACTCAGTGGAGTTGCAGCGATCAAACCCTTGGATAGGCTTCCTTCAGCTTCATGATTTTACTTGCCTGAATTTATTTTTCTCATGTCATTAATATGGAGAGCGTGTGAAATTTGTAGCAGGTAGGACAGGTGAAGCGCAGATGAAGGCTAGTTTCCAGTTGCTGTTGTGTTGTAGATTTATGCATGTTATAGCGTTCACGCACTATCAGGTCAGGGTAGCATCTCACTGCACTGCAGTTATACTTTAAACAAATGTTGGTAGTTCTTAATTCCAGCTATCTGCTATCCTTCGTACTCCTGTTTTTGAGTGATGGTTGCATGACAGAAGAAATATGTATTGTAATGATGGGAGTTGGAATATATATGGTCCCACATCCACTAGATACTCTAACCAAAGCTAAAGGTAATCCACTGAGCATGAATTTTCTGGAATAAATAGTACAATGTGACATTTTCTTAGGCCGGTGTTTAAATTAGAATTGACTCCAATAGGGTGTAAGTAGAGGTGACAAACGGGCGGGTTATATTCGGGTTTAGGTTTTTTCGGTTACGAGCTTTTTCGGTTACGAGCTTTTTCGGTTACGGGCTTTTTCGGTTTCGGGTTTTTTTAGTTTCGAGTTTTTTTGGTCTCGGGTACTTTCGGTTTCGGTTATTTTCGGTTTCGGATATTTTCGGGTTCGATTATTTTAGGATTCGGTCCGGTTTCGAGTTCGGTTCGGTTTTAACCGGGCGGGCTTAGCGGGTTTTGTCAAATTATTTTGAAATTTTATAAGCTATAAATTTTTTTATAATTTTGAATGTAATAATTAATTTAATTTTATATAGTTAAATTAAAATATAATAAAAATGCTAAATTAAAGTTAAAGTTTATTAATATTTATATAAATATAAATTTTTACATTTTAATGTTTTTATTACTTGACAATTATTATTATTTTTTTAAATTTTTTGTGATATTTACATTTGTTATAAAATATAAATTATATATTAATAATTATATAAAAATTTATTTTTTAAGTGAGCCAAATCTAATATATATTATATTATAAGGTACATAACAAATTTAGTAAAATATCTATATAGATGCTTACATGAACATTCTTTAAATAAATTAATTAAATAATATTATTTTATATACTTATAAATTTAAATAGTTAAAACTAATTTGTGTATCACACGAGTAAAAGCTAATGTATATGTGTGTGTATTAGTGTATAATAAAACTAAAAGAAAGTGAAAATCCGATAATATTATTAGCTATACAAATAAATAATTAACAAATTATAATAAATTACACTAAACAATTAAACATTTATATAAATCATTTTATACTCTTAATAGTAACTTATTGGGTCATTGTATTTTTTTGGGATCAAAGTTGAGCTATTAGAATTTAGACACCCTTAGTTTAGTAATTTTTTTATTTTCTTTTATTAGCTTTTTTAATAATTATATTACATTTTTATTAAGAGTTTTTCTTACCTTTATTTTATTTTTTAAATACTAACATAATTAGTAATTAAATTAAATCTAACCATATACATTAAAAAATACTTTATTATTATTATTAATTGGTCAACTAATTATCTCATTTTTATATTTATTTTGTTTTTGATTTGTATATAAATCATAATATTAACATTATTACATTAAATATAATCGTATTCATACACATTAATTAATCAATTATCTTATTAAAAATTTAGAACGTTGAATTAAAAAATTTTTATACACCAATTAACATTATATTAATAAATAATAACATTTGATACAATCATATGATATACAGTTATACACTAATTGAGTACTAATTTAGCAATTTTTTCATGTTTATATCAACAGAATAACATTAGAATTAGATATATGTTAATTGTCAATGTCTAATTAAAATATTAAATAGTAGATATTACTAAATTAATTAATATAATTTTAGTTATTTAAATATAATTAATCATAATATTAACATTTGTTAATATACTTAAAAATAATAATAAACTTTATTCTTAATTAAATTTAATATTAACAATAAATAATAAATCAAATTTTAACTTAGGAAGGTTCTAAATACATCTATTTTTTTTCATGCACCCATTTTTATTTGTGTTGTGAACAATAAATTATGAAAAAAATAATATGTAATAAAAAAAAGGATTTGTTTGGAAATTCTCTTTTAACTTTTATTAATAATTTTTTGACATTTTATCATATTAATTTTTGTTATAAAATTAATATAAATATTAAGAAAAAATAATAATAACAAACAAAGAGCACTTAAAAAAATAATCCCTCCAAAAATTTATCCAATTTCATTCCCATTTCCCGCTCACATTTCACAGTCACATTGAGGAGGGAAAAGCCATTTTAATAAAATGATTAATAAAATAATAAATTAATACATTATTTTTTACAAAATTAATTCTCAAAACATGTAAACAACCGGCCTTTCTCAGTTTCTCTCATCCTCATCCTCTTTCAGCTGAACCCAAATGAAACCCTAAAAAATCGGAATCGCAGCAGAGCTTCGGCAGAATCAGCACCTCTTTCTGACTTTCTGTCATTCTCTTTCGGTCTTTCACTCTTTCTTGGTCTTTCTTTTACCGTTTATTGTTTCGGTCTTTCACTCTTTCCACCCAACACTCTTTCACTCAGCAGAGGCTGCAGAGCATCTCTCGGTGGCTGTCTTTTTGGCAGACAGCACGTTTCATGAGGTTGAGCAGCTCTCTCCGGTGGCAGCCGTAGCATATCTTAGTCTCGGCAGCCATCCAACGGCGCAGCTAATTCCCTCTCCAGATCCAACAGGATTTGTTCTTTCTCTCTCTGGATCCGACGGCAGCAACTCTCTCTAAATCCGACGACAGTAGCTCTTTC
This sequence comes from Heritiera fomes, assembly GCA_032173925.1. Lineage (NCBI taxonomy): Eukaryota > Viridiplantae > Streptophyta > Magnoliopsida > Malvales > Malvaceae > Heritiera > Heritiera fomes. The sequence continues at coordinate 21,381,785 of JAPDPM010000002.1, forward strand.
CCTCTCCAGATTGAGCGACAGTAGCTCTCTCTCCAGGTTTGCTTTTTATTGGGTGTGTGTGTTTGAAGGGTTATTTGATTCTTTTTTGTGCTTTAGGGTTATTTCTTGAAATTGCTTTAACAAATTTCAGAAATTAGATTGTTCTTGTGGAGATTTCTAATAGTTTCTGATTTATGACACGTTTCTTCTCTTTCCTTTTTTCCTCTATGGCTTGAAAACTATTTGCCGATAGAATCTGGTTCGTTGTATGCCATTATTAAACTTTTCATGTGATTTTAATTAACACACTGATAAACATGAAATGTTAGTATGAGTTTTTGCTGTCATATCTTTGTTGAGTATTTAAAGAATTTATTTGTAGTTTGCTCTGTTTAGTTTTGCTCTGTTTTTTTCTTTATTTGTAGTTTGCTATCTTTGATTCTTTTTGCTAAGAAATCTTTCTAGCATATATTTTCATTTGGCATATGAATGAATAGCTATTGGTTTTTTTAGCTTTGGAAGTTTTCAACAGATGTCTTGATTCTTGAATCTTTTCTGCGCTGCTGTTTGCATTCCCGACTTATAGTAAGATTTAGTGTTTAAATTTGAGTGTTTTGACTTCAGTTTTCACTTACTTCTTGCCGGTGCCTTTGAGTTTGGGTTGCAGAACGTCAATGACTTGCTAGTTGTTCAATGTTTTTGACTTGAGGTTTTAAAATTTGTCAGCTATGGGCAGGAAATGCTGTTTAAGTTCATTGTATTTCTTTTTGGATTACATAATCCAGTGACTTTCTTGTTGACAGAATGAATCAATTTAAAATTTACTCAGTTGCTTGTGGTAGAGCTGTTGGAAATGTGCTATCAGATTGAAATTATTTGAAATAACTAGGAGTATTTGTTGTCTATTTAAGTATTGATGAAATTGTTCTATCAACTTGTCATTGTAACATTTTCTGCGAAGCTTTAAGCTGAAGTTTCAACTTTTAACCTTTAGGAACTCATTTTTGGTTTTTATAGAAATTAAAGCTATTTTCAAAAACCTACTTTGGCCCTACTACCTTTCTACAACAGAGAATCTTTTCCAGACGCTGGCAAGTAGGCATTTGTATTTTGAATATAGTTATTAAATTCTTTACTGCCTCACAAGTCCTGATAATGTAGCAATAAACATAAGAAAGTGGATGACAAACGTTGAGGAGACACTTGGCATCCAAAGTAAAGCAGGATAGAAAGAAGATGCTTGAAGGGTTAAATTGTTTAAGTCATATATTTTATGGGCTTAATTGTAATTATATATGTATGTGTGTGTGTGTATTAAATTATTTAGGTACTTTATATTAATTTTTGTTTTCCTTATTTCCAAGTACTAAGGCATTAGGGTAACATCCTATTTTTTATTCGAGTTTTTGCTTTCTTGTTTCTACTTATTTCCCCTCCCTGTTCTATATCACTAAGTTGTGCTGGAAGAGAAATTAGAAGAAAAATAATAAACCAGGATGGGAGCTAAGTATTGCAAGCAAACTTACGAGCAACACTGTTTTCCTGGATAAAAAGAGAAAACAAGTACTTTAAGATCAAAGGTGACAATAGAGGAATCCCTAGATAAAAATGTAAAAGGTCAGCATTGCATATATATATTTTTTGGCAAAACCATCTTTGCCATATTCAAGTGAGTAACTTATATATTGGCTGGAATACATAGCAAGCCACTTAAATGTCTGTTGTTGTTGATTTTGTATTTCTTTGTCTATAGTGTTTAGGCCTTACTTACATCATTGTTTTAAGATTACTTGAATATGAGTCTAAGGTACCATCTCCTTAGGGGAAAGTCAGTTGATGGGGATTTATTTAGATCTGTTTTTGCGGCTGCAAATGCCTTGCTGTCTTGTAGGGCTGAAATATCAAATATCTAGATATATGGATGAATTGTGTGGATAAGTAGATTAGTGGATTATGTAGTTGAATATGCCATATATACTATGTAGATATATCTACGTATATGCGCATCAGTAATGATTCATGCACCTTTGACCACATTTTACTGGTGCTTAGGCAAATGCTTAGATATAACGTTTACATACAAAAAAATCACTAAAGAAAGAAATACTGTACTTGAAAAATACTGATTTTGTATCAAATAGGCATTTAAATAGAACCTTTGAAGCAATGTAAGTCCCTAGTTAAAATACTAGCTTCTTTACTTGTTGCATATTAGAACCTTACATCATTTTAAAATTTACTCAGTTGCTTGTGGTTACTTAAATCTCTCTGCCTTTGTTTTTTTTTGAGTAGTTCCTATATCTAAAGTTGCTAATTTGCTATACTATCAGCTATTGTCAAATCTTAGCTCAAATGAGTTGCCTTGCTCAAGACAAAGTTATTTTTTATGTGCTACAATATTTACAATGCTTAATACTTTTCTATTTACATATATGTATCTTGTTAATTTTTATTATGTCTATGTTATGTGCGATTCATATATGTATCTTGTTATTTTCTATTGTGTCGATGTTGATTGAGCATGTATTCTAATTAAATAGTGAGTTTGTTTTTAATAGTTAGAATTTTGTTATTCTTTTACAGATATGAATATGGAATCCAATTCTAATGATTATGATGGCTTTAATACTAGAGAATGTTCCTCAACACCTGCTTCTCTTACTTCAAGTTCTTCAAAGAGACAAAAAAAATCCAATGTTTGGACTGTTTTAGTTGTAGTTGTTGGACATGGACAGTCTCTTCATGGTATTGGGATGTATAGAGTCCAAGATATAGTAAACAAATGATATTCTAGTACCAATTTATAGTTTATCTGATTTTGTATGGTATTGTATAATCTTGGGATACAGACTTTATATTTTTATATTGTTTTTAGTAGCATAGCTTTTAATCTTGTGTTCATGAATTTGGGACTGGGACACGAAACCACTCGCACACATGTTTACGTCTTTAGAGCAAAGCTACAAGCAAAGATATAGTGAATATAGTGCTTCTTCAGAACTATTATTCAGTGAATATAGTGCTTCTTATGTAGATCGTGTTTTGATTAATGCCCCAAGTCTTGTCTCCTTCAAATGCTTTGGCTTAGTAGCAAAACCTGATTCGCTGATAAACCTGCACTCTTTTCTTGAATCATATCTTGATTATGGCCACTTGCAGAACTAGCAAATTATTCCTCATCTTATTTTACTGCTGAAGCTGATCTGATCAGAGGGATTAGCAATGTGCAGTCGCTCCATTTAAGTGGCATATGGGAGAGGTATAGTTCAATGGATTTGAAGCTGAGCTGCCACTGCTTGAGTGAAGAATGTACAGGTTTTAGAGAATTTGACAGTGCATTTCAGTGTAGTAGAGAGATAACTATCAAAGATCATCTTAGTGTACCAGGCCATTTTTCTAGATTGAATTACCTTGGAGCCTTGGTGATTATCAGTTTGTCACCGGAAGCCTGGAACTACAGTACTGCCATGGATGACTAGCTAGTTTCCTAGTTCAAATTCTGATTGCAATGCTAATTTGTTTCTGGTGTAAACTCCCAGACTCAGATGGAAACATATAGTTTGGTTTGCTCTTCACACAAGCCTCTGATCCCTGATGAAAACAGGACTAAACCCCATGTCTTTGGTGCAATCCCCTGCCATCTGAGTTAGCTGACACATTTGACAGTTAGATATCCAAGCATATTCTAGTCTGATACTTCTAGAAATTTGTAATCTTCTTTTCTGACCGGACCAAATGTTTTGTTAAAACAATTTGAAGTCAGAATTGGTGACAATTTTGATAAACCAGATTCAAGTTTGTCAATGTCAGTAACTTTCTTGTCTTCTCTTCCCTTCCTCCTTAAGAAAAGTATTATTAAAAGAGTAAACATACTATTCTACTATGAAAATCCACCCGTATTTAAGAATTTTCAAAGACAAAAAGAAGTATTGTATTTGAATAACGTTGAATCATGCATGGTGATGATCAGTAGTGGCCCTTTTTCTTTAATTTAAACTCTTAAGTGTAAATTCAGGTAAATATACCTAAACAATTTGATTGCCAAGTGATCAGGAAAAAAATAGCATAACTTCATAGGCAAATAGAGCAGTTAATGAATAACTAATTTACAACAAAGAAGGGTTCAATAAAGCTTTTTTTTTTTTTGTCATGGATCGTATCTTGAAAAGAATTTATTAAAGCTTAACAATACTAAATTTTTTGCTTAACATATTATGGTGTTTTAAATTAAATTAATTTAATTTAATTAAAAAAATTTAATATTTATTTTGTTGATAATATATAATTGATAAGATTGTAAAATAAATAATAATTGTTTTAAAAATTTTAAATTTTTTAATTTAAAAAGTGTATTAATTATTTATTTATTTTTAAATAATAATTATATAATTATAATTCGGGTTTCGGATCGGATCGGTCTCGGTTTCTGATCGTGTCGGGCTCGGGTTATATCGGGTTCGGGTTGTGTCGGGTTCGGGTTTTTTCGGTTTCGAGCTTTTTCGATTTCGGGTTTTTTCGGTTTCGGGTTTTTTCAGTTACGAGCTTTTTCGGTTACGGACTTTTGACTTTTTTGGTCAATTCGGGTTGGTTTCGGTTCGGTCTCGGGTGGGTTTTCGGGCTCGGGTCAATTTTTGCCACCTCTAGGTGTAAGAAAGTCAAATTATTTTTGAATTATTCAAATTCGATTTTATGATTAACTTAGTTTATTCAAATTGATTTTGAGTCATTCGAGTTATGAGTCAAGTTAAATTTGAATATATTAATGTTTGAATTGAGCGATTTGTGAGTTTGATCTAATTTTTTTAATATATATTTTATTATTAATTTATTATTTTATCTTTACAATATATGGTTTGAAATGATAAATCAAATATATCGAGTGGAGTTTGAGTTTATTAAGTTAAGTTTAAGCAATTTAAATATTTTGTTGAGTCAATCTTGTGTTTAAAAAACTGAGTGTGATTAAGAGTTGAGTTGAATATAGACTTGATATTAGATTAATTTAATTTGAATCGATTACATTTTACACTTTGCTTGTACATTTTTTTGACAAATCTTACAACTCATTTCACAATAATATCTATTGTTAAGGGTGTAACGAATAAAATATTCGATGAATAATTTGTTAATGTGTTTGATTTTTGTTCATTTATTTACTTTAACAAACAATTACGAATAATGATAGTTTTTTTTTTCATTTTTTGCAAACAAATTCATTTATAATTTGTTTTAAATTTTTTTTGAAGATAAATTATTCGTTTAATAAATCATTAGTGTTAGTTTGTTGTTCAATAGTAATAATTTTTTAAATTACATGTTTATTCATAAGTTATTTTAGTATGTAATTATTAAAATTACATATTTATGTAAGATTCTTTAATTTGACATTATATAATATATATATATATATATATATATATATATATATATTAAGGTGAATACAATTTGTTTGTAAAATTTTTTTGTCTAGTATTTACAAACATATTCTATTATGGATATGTTTGTTAATATTCAAAATGAGTTTAATGAACATGAACAAGGCAATATTAAGAAAAATACCATTGAACACAAATATAATAATATTTGTTCATGCTTAATTAGCTTATGTCCCTATTTAATTTATTGCTTATTCTTTTCACAATAAGAGAAAACAATGTTGAAACTTTTATCTATATAAATTTATTATTTGAGTATAAATCTAACTTAGGGTTAGTTTTAATGAATGGTACGATTGATTTCGATGAAATTAAAAAAAATAAAATAATTATTAAGCATATATTTTTTAATAAAATAATAAAAAATTTAAAATTATAAATGAAAAATAATTTAACCCCTTAATATTTTTGTCTTTATATGGGTCAATCTCACCGTACTTGTGATTAGAGGTGTAAACAATATATTGGTGCTCATAAGCTACTCGGGCTCGACTCAAGAAACAAGCTATCGAGCGAGCCGAGTTTGAGTAATATGATATCCGGCTCGAGTAGCTTGCAAGCCTACTCGAGTATTTAATATTTTAATAATATTTTATTATAATATTATAAAATTACACACATATATAACATAAAAAACTCTAACCTAATATTTTTTTTCTTCCCTTTTCCCTTTCAGTGTAGTTGTAGCTAAATCCCGCAACCCATTCTCCCTTTCACACCGGTCACTGCCCATTGGCAACACCCCCTCCCTAAGCTCTAACAACCTTTTTGGCTTTAGATCCGACCTTCTCTCACCAGACATCCACGCTAGATCTGATGCCCACGAACTAATGTCGAGGAGCATCTTCCTCAGATTTGGCGCCACCGAGACCTGTAGCCCTCAGATCTGATGCCGACAAGACCTACAGCCCTCAAATCTGACGCTGACAAGACTCGCAGCCTTCAGATCTATCCCTTTTCTCTCTTTTTTCTTCCTTGCCTCCCCTCTCTTCTCTCTCCCTTGATCTTATCTACTGCTTTGACCTCTTTTGGCATCAGAAAGACCTTTCTCACTAGCTAATAACCATTTTCCCTCTAAGTTATTTTTCTTATTTTTGCGTTTAGTTTATTTTGTTTCTAATTGTTTTGAATTTTTTTCTCTTCTGTTTATGCAGTTGTGTGTATACACATATAAGATGACTAATGGCGCATAGCTTTGTGATTGTTTTGTTTTTTGGCCGTGTTAACTATTAAGTAAGTCGAAGGTCCAACTGTTGAATGGGGCAATTACAAGTTGTGATGGTTGGTAAAATGTTTTATTTCAAAACATGATTCTATTTTTATGTCTTGAAGTAGTTTGTGTTTTTGCCTTTAAAGAGATTTCTGTGTATGTTGTTTGTTTTATAGAGCAAAGTATAAATTTAATAATGGTTCATTGTTTAATAGTTCATTGATCATAATTTTTACCCAGGTGTGAGTATATGATAGTCTTCAACATACTCATAAATTAATATGAGTAAATCTGTTTAAATGTCTCAATATATGAAAATCTAGCCTACAAACAAGGGCATCTAACCCAATTTCTTCAAACTCCTAGTCCATATATGAAAGCAACCACGAAATATTCCGACACTTCCTCCTTCCAATCTTGTGTATGTTGTGATAATTGTGTTTTGATGTTGTAATTGGCTTGGTTGGTTTGTAGATTTGTTATATAAGTTGTGGAATTCAACTGAATGAATTAAAAAATGCTCATTTTACTATTCCATATCTTTGATTTGAGTTAGTTGCCTTTAAACAAGAATTGTAGTAAATGTTGCCACTGAATCTCCATTGTGGTTTTTGATTGAGAAATTCATTTTTCATGAATCGAGTTTGAGTTCGAGCATGAAAATTGAGCAAGATAAACGAGTCTATTGGAGCGAGCTCGAGTAGCTCGATTTTCATGTCGAGTCGAGCTTGAGCTCAAAACTTAAAACTCGATCTTGTTCGAGTTGCGTTTGAGCAGCAAGTTCTAGAGTTGAGCTAGAGCTGGAGCTGGAGCACCCTACTGTATCCGCTTAGCTAAGCTCAATTACACCCTTACCAGTGATGCAGTCACAACCAAACTGACCCTTAGACAAAATTTTAACTTTTTGCTCCTATTTCTGTATATATATTAATCTTTTTCAAAGAAGAAAAAACAAAATTTTCTCACATGTTTACGGTGATTATATATCAATCACCTCGTCCTAGGCTAGGCAGTCAGAATTTAAAAAAGAAAAATAAAGAAAAATGAATTAAGAGTGTACAAAAAAGATGGATAGATTTTTGAGAAGCCCTAAATATTAAAAAAAAAACCAAATCTTTAAAGATTTTCATGTAAACTCATCTAATTAAGCCTTAAAGCATTTGGACAAAATAAAATCTTGAAGTATTACTTTTTTCTAATTAAACTCTTAAGGCATGAGGGATACCAAAATCATGTCCTCCTGAGCAGACCACAATCTACTGAAGATAATCTAGGAGGAAGATAGGGGTGAGCCTATGCCCAGTAAAAAATATATTTACGAAAGTTGATACGATGTATATTACATGCAGTATGTAAAATCATGCTCTCCACACGAAAACATTTATCATTTGGGCATGAAAATGGGAAAGGATACTATAGCAGATTAGATAACTAGACTGAGTATAGAAGAATACTTTGAAGTACCTCACTTGTCTCGTCATCCAAGCCCAACTATAAGGAGTTCAATAATATTCAATTCAGTTGCTAAATCTTGTAAATATTTTTTATAGCTTCCATCATGCAAAACATAAAGCATTTAAAAATGTAGTTCTAAAACACTCCGTAGACATTATAAATCACTTCAACAAACAATTCAGAATTATAAAGCATAAGATATAGTCATCATATAAATCAATATTTAGAACAAAACAAATCTGGGAGTGCTTGGATCTATGTTAATCAGGGATTTACCACCCTGGCACAAATAAAACAGTAGAGACTAGGCTTCACCCAATGGACTCATGCTTTAGACTTGGAAGAGGCTGGAAAATTCCATAAAATTTGGCAATTTATGATGCAAATTACCAAAATACCTTTATACTTAAGAAACCTTTCCACTTTCACCCTTCACGCTTTGACTTCATTGAAAACAGTTTATCCAACTTTCAAAATATTTTATTTAATCATAAAACATCTCTATTTAACTTACTCTAAGAAGTGGTTGAGCTTTTATTGTGGTTTGTCCAGTCATTTGAGTGAAATTACTAAAATACCCATAACCGTTAAATCAAGTAAATTTTTACTTTTACGTATTATTTAATCTGTTAGTCCACATAGCGATAAACCTCATTACATAGAAAATATTTCCTTGTTGATAGTTGGTCAAAAGTCATCTTGGTTTAACTGTTATTCACGAAAATTTTGACGACCTATGGACTTAACTGTCATTTCTTAAATTATTTCACATTTTCCAAAACACTCTTAAATAATTGAGTTTGAGGTGTAGACTCTTATCATCACATTATTTAGCTTCAAACTTTATTTCCACTACGTTTCACCTTCATTTGGACACCTGAGATTATGTGGGGCCCACTATATCAGTTTCCATTCATACCTACAAAAGGATCCACATTTGGATAGATATAAGATATCCAATCTCTCTAACTTATAGATAGTGAATTATCAGTAATGGAAAAGGTGGATCTCACAATTCATGATGTTTTCGTTATATCCTTTCTGTTTGTTTTCTTTTCGTGAAGTCATGTCTTGACTTCACTTCCTTTTTGTACTCATGGTATTTTCCAGTAATGAATTCATTGTGTTTATCAAAAAAAAAAGTCATGGTTCATAAACATTGAATAAATTGAGTTTGGTCACCTGAGTAAGAGTCCGTAATCAATGTTGAGGATTTATCGTTTCCATAATTAAATAAATTTACACTAATATTATCAAAGCAATTAATTCATATACTACAAGAAACTATTTCCTATTGAAAAAAATTAATTTGAACCTTTCCAATACTGAATAAAAGATTGTTTTCACTTAAAATATAGCATTGTTTTATCTTAAAATCTTCTTCGATAATTCTTGCTGTTTAGTCTTTAAGCTATGAGTTAATAGAATTTAAATGTTCTTTACTTTGTTTTAACTGCTATTTTTCTTGAAGCTCTTGGTGTTTTATTATTTCAGTGTAATAGTAGCAACCTATTTAGGTTGTACATGCTCACTACAAGAAAATTGATTTTCAGCGACGGAAATTTAGCGACAGAATTTTTCCGTCGCTGATAATCAGTATTAGCGATGGATTAGCGACGGAATTTATAACGAATTTAGTGACGGAATTGGCGACGGATTAGCGACAGAAATTCGTCGGTAATTAGCGACGGAATATTTTCCGTCGCTAATTTTGTCGCTAATAATGGCGGGATATACTGTTTAATTGCGCCAAATTATTAGCGACGGAATTATCCGTCGCTAAATCCAAAACATATATTGAACTTAGCGACGGAATTTTTCCGTCGCTAATTCCGTAGCTAATGACCATTAGCTACGGAATTAGCGACGGAAAAATTTCGTCGCTAAGTTCCCACTATGATTTTCGGTTGAAAATTGCATGGAACTTAGCGACGGAATTTTTCCGTCGCTAATTCTGTAGCTAATGACCATTAGCTACGGAATTAGCGATGGAAAAATTCCGTCGCTAAGTTCCCAACATCTTTTTTTTCATTGAATTTAGCGACGGAATTTTTCCGTCGCTAAGTTCCATGCAATTTTCAACCGAAAATCATGGTGGGAACTTAGCGACGAAATTTTTCCGTCGCTAATTCCGTAGCTAAATTAGCTACGGAATTAGCGACGGAAAAATTCCGTCGCTAAGTTCCATGCAATTTTCAACCGAAAATCATTGTGGGAACTTGGCGACGGAATTTTTCCGTCGCTAAGTTCCATGCAATTTTCAACCGAAAATCATGGTGGGAACTTAGCGACGAAATTTTTCCGTCGCTAAGTGCCATGAACTTTTCAACCGGAAAATCATTTTGGGAACTTAGCGACGGAATTTTTCCGTCGCTAATTCCGTAGCTAATGGTCATTAGCTACGGAATTAGCGACGGAAAAATTCTGTCGCTAAGTTTCATGAAATTTTCAACCGAAAATCATGTTGGGAAATTCCGTCGCTAATTCCGTAGCTAATGATCATTAGCTACGGAATTAGCGACGGAAAAATTCCGTCGCTAAGTTCCATGAAATTTTCAACCGAAAATCATGGTGGGAACTTAGCGACGGAAATTTTCCGTCGCTAATTCCGTAGCTAAAAGTCATTAGCTACGGAATTAGCGACGGAAAAATTCCGTCGCTAAGTTCCCTCCAAAATATCTGAGAAAAAAGGTGAAAAAATTTGCGACGGAATTTTTCCGTCGCTAATTCCATAACTAATGACCTTTAGCTACGGAATTAGCGACAGAAAAATTCCGTCGCTAATACCTCGTACAACGTGTTAGATCTAGTTAGCGACAGAATTTTTCCGTAGCTAATCCGACGGAAATTCCGTCGCTAATATCTCGAAATTCGTGATTTCCCTCTTTTTTCTTCTTCTTCCCGCCCTTGGTAGTCAATTTTTCTCCTTTTTTTCTCTTCCTCTCCCCTATGCGTCGCCGGTCCCTTGCCCCACCGAAGCTGCGCCGCCGGTCCGTGACACCTCTAGCTGCCGCCGGTCACCTCTCTCCTCTCCTCACCACCGGCACCTCCTAGTTATTAAAGAAGAAAAGCAACACAGCCCACTCCCCCCCCTCCCCCCCCCCCCCCCCCCCCCCACTGCCGCTGCTGCCCGCCCGCCCCCCGCCATCGCCGTTGCTGCCGCCGCTGCCCGCCGCCGCTGAGCTGCCGCCGGTCGTCCCTACCACCGGTTGTTGTCTTGGTATATATTAGTTGTATTTCTTTTAAATATAAATGTTATATTTATTTGTTTGTTAGTTTGTTTATGTAAAATATATATGTTTATTTGTATTTATAATAATATTAGTAGAGATTTCGTATTTATTGGGAAAAATTATTTTTGTTAGATTTTAAATATATAAATTTATTTATGTAAATTTAATTTGATTATAATATTATTAATTATGAACATTTATTGTTGTTTTAGTGTATCTAATTATATGGTAGTAATAGATTGATTGAACTACTATTATTAATTTTTATTTATTTGTTTAATTTGTTTATTTAAAATATATATGTGTTTATTGTTTTTTATTTTTGTTTGTCCGTATTTATAATAATATTAGTAAAAATTTTGAAATTAAATGTTTAAAGTTATTTTTGTTATATTTTAAATATATAAATTTATTTATGTAAATTTAATTTGGTCATAATATTATTAATTATTATAATTTATTATTGTTTTAGTGTATCTAATTATATGATATTAATAGATTGATTGAATTAGTATTATTAATTAAATGCCATTACTGTTGGATAAGAAGAAAAATAAACTAAAATCCAATGAACATTTATTTATCTTATAATTAAATTGTTGGTATTTAAAGATATTATATATACACAGATAATATCTGTAAACATTCACAATCCAATGTCGTAGTAAATGTATAATTCAATGATCTCTCAATTTTGCAATAGAATTCTATTTCAAAATCGATAAAAGTTTAAATTCAAGGTTAGAATTTTATTTTTTTAATTACTACAATAATATATTATATGATTTATTTTTTTATCAATTTACTCAAGTAAACTAATTTTAAAATTTTCTATCATATATTAATATTTAATTGAATAAGAAGCACTAAGCTTACTGTGTTAAAGGTGTATCACTTTGATCACTTGAGTGTCAAAAATTATTGGAACAGATATGTATAATTTTAAATAATATACATATATTTGTTATATTTTCATATAACACATGTTATAATTGAAACTTAATTTAATTAATTTGCTGATTCTTATATATGTCTTTTGTTCCATCTATGCAATCTATTGGATTATCAAGTAAAGTGCCAAATCATATGCAAAAATCATTTGCTACATCTTCACATTAGCAAGAAATCGTTGAAGATTTCAATTCAAAAAAATTTGTATATGAGATTGATTTTGAGATGGAGAAAATTTCAATTACTTAGAATCAAAGACATGTTAAAATCTATTACAAACTATTTTCATTCAATAAATTATAATATGAGATTGATAACTCTATGAAAATAGAGTTATTTTAGTACTTTATTGATTAATAATTATTTAAATCCCCATGATTTTATTAATTATTCCCCTAATTTTATTAAATTCCTCATATTTTGCAGAAAAATAAACTCTAGATGAATTTCAGTCTTTTCGATAGAAAATAGACTAAAAATGGGCAAGAAAGGAAACTGGACCACTACAAGACAAGGGAGCATAACTCTTCATTTTCTCTCTCATCTTTTGACATCTAGCATGCCACATGTCATCATCCTAGTCACTCTTAGTAGATAAGAACAAAAGACACATGCCAACACATGGAGGACACATGCCTTTGCTACCTTGTATGCTTATGTGGCCTAGAAGACAAAAAAGAAGGTGCTAGAAGGTATGAAATGTCCATGGCTGATGTGAGCACTTAAATAACATGAAAATATCTATTTTGAAGAGCCAAGGACATGAAGACAGTGACAATTAATGCCAACTCATCTAGGATAGGAAATTACCATTGTATCCCTAGTTTAAGTGACTATATAAGCAACTTTATGAGACCTAACCTAGGGTGGGCTGCATAGGGTTTCTTAGATTTACTTTTCCAGCAAATTTTTTTCTTTACAAGTTTAGAGCAGCCACCATTTTTATTTCCTTAATGTTCTTTACATTTTTGCAATTTAAATACAAGTTTCCATGATGCTTTTCTTTTACTCTTTTACTACTTTCTTGCACTCTTTACTTATGCTTTTTGATTCTTTAAATTTCCAGCAACTTTAATCATCTTCTACTCTTTCTTTTGTTTTATTTTGGTTCATGATTGAGTCCCATGATCATAGGAGCTTAAGAGGTTGAAAAACTACCTCCATAGCTCTTGTGAGGGAGCTTGGTCTATAGTTTCCTTTTGCAATTTTTATTTTATGCTTTTAAACGTCTAATTGATTTTTCAGTATTTTTATTCTACTGTTTCAGGGGTCTAGTTTAACGGTTTAAAGCAGTTTTTAAAAATCTTTAAAAAAAAAATTCAAAAAATGTTTAAAGTAGGATATGTAGCGAGTTGATCTTATTTTAGGCTAGTCTAGAGTAGGTATTTTTATTTTTCATTTATAAATATTAAAATGATTTATTTTTATTTTTATTATACTGATTTAGGGGGTCTAGATTATTGGGTTAAAGCAGTTTTTAAATATCTTGCAAAAAAAAAAATAAAAAAAATGATCAAAGTAGGATAAGTTGGCTTAGGCATTACTTGTGACTGTTTTTGGTTCTTCACTTTGTAGCTGCTGTTTGGTTCGGTTTTAGGGTCCCTTTAGGTTCTGTTTTTAGTTCTTTTTAATTTCTTTTAACTCTTCTATTGATTGGTATTAATTTCATACCATTAGAATAGGGTCTACTAAGTGTTTGATACATGTTTTAGGCATTAGTTTAGGTGTTTCATGCATTTTTTCAAATCTGTCCAACAAAGTGACGTTTCTTATAATAATTTTTTAGGTCTGTATTTGCTTCATTTTAAGGTCCATTTATGTGTACTAGGGTCATATCTAGGTTATATTTTAATTTGGGAATTTTAGGACTTCATTTAGATTAGGTTCCATTGCATTTTCTTAGACATGGTCGTATTAGTACACTTTTTCCTGATCAGTTTTTGTGGGCTGTTTATAATTTTTTTGTTTACTATTGTTTTATGACATTTTAAGGTGCATTTAGGTAGTATTAGATCATATTAGGACCATACATTCATTAGATAATTTTTTAGGCTAGCTTAAGTTGAATTTTCATGCCATTTTCATAGCATTTGCATAACATTTTTGGCATTAATTCCATGTTAGGCATCCTTGCATTATAAATTCTGTCCAGTTTTTCAGCTGCTGTTTTAGGAGTCTTCTAGAGGTAGTTTCATCATATTTAGTTCATTTTAGGTTCATATAATTAGAGGTCTAAGTGTAGGTTAAGTTAGATAATTTTTCATGAGCATTTAGTTACATTTTCAATTCAATTTGCATTAAATTTCAATTCTGTCCAGGTTTTATATTCACATTAATTCTATGCATTTAGGTATTGTGGTAGGTACATTTTAGGTGTCTTAGGCTAGTATTCATATAGTTCTTTGATTAGGTAAAATTTGGTTTAATTTCAAGTTCAATTACTTAGTCATTTTTATACATTAGTTTAGGAACTCCATGCATTAATTCATTTTTCTTTCAATTGCATTAGTTTTGATTTTTTTTTTACATGTTCATGCATTTTTATTTTCATTTTAGGATTTTCATGCATATTTTCATTATTTGCATTTTAGACCTATATAGTTAGGAAATTACATTTTTACCCTACCATTTTACTTATTTGCATATTTGTTTCTTTTCTTTTGCAGTTATTTTATTTTCATCATTTCTACTATAAGTATTTCTTATTTTCCTTTTTTTTTATTTTAATTAATTTTATTTTATTTTATTTTATTATGCTTTGTTAGCCTTTGTGGATCACACTCAACTAAATTTGTAATTTGCTAAGATATACCATAGGTAATAGTATCTGGTATTTAGCTAAGCTTCACGACACCAGTCTCTGTGGGACGATATTTTCGGACTCACCTCCGTATTACTTGAAGACCACGTGCACTTGCGTGTAGATACCTTTTAGGGTTGACAAGTTTTTGGCATCGTTGCTGAGGACTGGGCAAACTTAGTTAATATTGGAGAACTTATGCTTAGGTATAGTCATAGCTTTTACATGCTTAGTTTGTAAGTACTTAGAGCCTTAGGTTAGATTAGTAAAACCCTTAGTTAGATTTCTCTTTTCTTTTATTTTCTTTCTAGAGACACGCCATTAGGACTCTGTTGATATTAGCATGCATAGAGCCAAGAGCTGTGAATTTTTTCCGTTAGATCTTGAAATTGAGAAAACTCTTAGGAAAATTAGAAGGGAATCCAAAAAACAAATTGCTCCGCTGCAATATCCGATCGCAGATAACAGAGAGCTTAGGACAACAGGGGATTACGCTATCCCAACCATAGGGGGATATTACACTTGTATTAGGAGGCCAGCAATTCTTGCCAATAACTTTGAGATCAAGCCAACCATCATTCAGACGATCCAAACTACAAAATATATGGTTTTTATTGGCATTTTTATTTCGGCAGTTTTAGGAATCGCCGAAATTCCTCTTTTTCAATTGAGTTTTTCCAGCATAAAACCACCCGCCGCTAAAAGCTAAGGTTTTTACCGCACTAGGACTATGATTCTCTTTTTAACAAATCAAATCTCTCACAAATACACTTTCCTCTTCTCTTCATCGTTCCAACGTTTCCTCTCTCAAAATTTCCCAATTTCTTTCTCTCCCTCCCTTCCGCTGGCTTTCTCATATTGTTCCTTCCTCTCTAGCTTCATTTTTTTTTTCTAATTTTTGATTGCTCAAACTTTCTCTTTCTGCGTAGAAAGTTTATATTTCTCTAATATCTGCTTCTTGTTCCTTCGGAGGCCAGGGATTTCTCAGATCGATCGGTTTCTTGTTGCTTCAGTGGCTAGGGATTTTTCCTGATTAATCGTTTTCTTGTTCCTTCAAAGGATTAAGGTTTTACCAAATCAATTTCAAAGTAAGTTATTTAAGCTCATTTTATTTTCTATCTAGTTTTTCCTCTTTTAGTTGATCGAAGATCATGAACTTTTCAATGTTTACTCTCATCAATGGCCGTTTTCGAAAAAGAATATCCTGCTAATTTTATGGTTTTAGACAACAATGATCCTGCTGAGGAAGACCCTTCTTCATCTTCAAATCCTAAGGACTTAAACCCTAGAGGGTTTGCCCTTGTCTTTTATTCTGTTTTGAGTTTGGGAATTTTTAGTGTCATTAATGTGTTGTTTTTGTGTTGTAAGTACCAATTGCAGGTATATGAAGTTGCAAAGAGAAGAAACATAATAGCAGTGTTCATCTTGTTAATCAGGTATGCATTTAGTCCTGGAGAGTTTAAAATTTTTTTGGTAATGTACAGAATTGAAATTGTTTTCTTTTTTTTTTTAGCAATTTGAATATATAAAGATTCGTACAAGTTTGGAAGTTGAATAGTATTATGGAGCCAAGGGGGTTATTGAATGGAGCTCTGATTGTTGGGAGAAAGAAACAAAGAAGCATGATGTAAGTTTACTTTTTAAGTAGCTTGAAGAAGTCATCTTTTATGCTAATCCACTAAACCCTCTTTCTATTAGGTCGCCTGAAAATCTCATCTGGTGCTAGCATTCTCACTTTGAGAATCGTTTGTCTTAATTGTTCATTTAATGTTTTCTTATGCACGTCTAGTAGCAGTTGCTATTTGGTGTTTAGTAATCTTCTAGGCACATTGCAAACATTATTCCTCGATAATGTTAAATCATTCTTCATATATAAATCTTTATCTTCCTGCCCATTTTAACATCAAGTTATAGTTGACTAGAATTTTCTAATTTAAATTTTATTAAATTGTCATTTAAGGTTAGAAATGTGAAGACCGAGAATTTTCTAAATAAATATAAGGTATCCGAAAAATTTAATTTGGACAAATTGAGATCCAAATTAAATAAGAATGAAATTGGAGAAAAATATATTTGGATATCAAGAAATCCAAATTTAATCCAAAATAAAAATATGTAATTTTATAAATTTATATAAGGTTATTATATAAATATATATTTTTCTATATATATATATATATATATACACACATTCCTATATGAAATATATGTATAGTATTTGAAATTAAAGTATATATATATATTTGATTTATACAAATTATGTGTATATATATAAATATTAATATATATATATAATTATATGAATATAATTAATATATATAATAATAAATATATTTTAATTAAAAAAAAAAGGGAAAGAGGCAGGAATCGGGCTATTCCCGATTCCCTACCTCGTTTCTCCTCTGTTAACAAACAGAGGAGAAAACTTAAAGGAAAGTAAAAGTGGCCGGTCGACAACCGGCGAGAGAAGAAAAGAGGAGAAGGTCGCCGACGAGCCGAAGAGAGGGAGAAAGGGCTTGCCGGCGACGGAAAAGAAAAAGAGAGGAAAGAAAAACAAAAGGGACGAAGCGAAACCGAAAGAGAACCGAAGGAAAGAGGAAAAGGAAAAGTGGCGGTGCCGCCGACCTGGCCACTGCCACACCACCCACGTCGACGGCGGAAGCTCAAGGAAGAGGTGAGGAGGGCCCGACGGTGAAGGAAACGGCGGAGGAAGGAGAAACGTGGAGGAGAAAAGACCCGAACCACCACCTCCAGATCCGCCACCGCCGGCGCCACCGTTGGGGAAATGGAGGCCAGATCCGGAGTCGTTGCAACCTCGACAAGCTATTGGGTGGCTGAACCGCCGGAATGGGTGGCCGCCGGTGACCGAACCGGCCAGCAGAAGTGAACCGGCCAGAACCGGCCTGAACCGGTCCGAACCGGTTCAGACCAGAAAAAAAAAAACAAAACAGAACAGAAAAGAAAAAGGAAAGAAAAAGAAAAGAAAGAAGAAAAGAAAAGAAAAGGAGAAAGAAAAGAAGGAAGAAGAAGAAGGAAGAAAAGGTAAGAAAAATTGAGGAAAAATAAATTATTGATGTTATTGAATAATTTATGGTTATATTGATGTAGTGCATTAATATTGAAAATTGTAGCAAAACGGAAATGAGACGAATGGTGGAGTTCGGCAAGGCTCGGAAATCGGAAAGTGCGCTAAGCTTTGGCGAACAAGTAAGATACTTTTATAAAGCATTAGTAGCTTTATATTGTATGTGGGAATTATGATTTTTTTATGATGCATTTATTTAATTGACTTTAAATGGAATTATGATTTTTATATGATGCATCAATTTAAATAGATTTGCTAAAAAAATGCTAAGAGGACCCACAACTGATGGTGGGGGTCTTAGTAAGAGGTAAAATTGGTGAGAATCAACGGCTGCAAGTATAAATTGTGTTTCCCTTGCAGGAGGTTAGGGAAAATTAAGCCGTTATGCTGTCGAAATTTTTAGGAAAATAATTGAGGAAAAAGATTAAGTTTCTCACATAAATGGAATCTTGGAGATAATTATTGAAAATAAATATTGAAAGGATTTTATAGTATTACCGAAAGAGTTGATATTAAAATCGATGAGAAGATAGATCGTTGAAAACGATAATGTGGTGAATTACATGGTTTAAAACCTTATAGAATCGATAAATCAAGTAATTTTAATATCACAAATGGTATCGAGTTGAGATTGAGGTGGAACTATTAATTAGACGGATCACGGATAAAAGTGATGATAATTATATGATGTAGCTTGGAAGAGAAGATCACAGTTGAAATTTCGATGGTCGAATGATTGGATTGTGAAGTTATTAATGGAGTAATGATTTCCAGAATTACCGAGTCCGGTTTCATGATTTTGAAATAATTTCGAAAGTGATAATATGGACAAATTCGAGAGATTGAAATGGAGATTTAATTACGACACAATCCGATCAATTATGGATTCAAAGAAATGAGTGATAAATATGTGAAAAGATGATTGTGCTTATAACCTTAGAATAGATCTTGAATAATAAGATCGACAATTGCATAAGTTCGGATAAAATCATAAAGGCCACATGAAAATGGATTTGAGGATT
Organism: Heritiera fomes; assembly: GCA_032173925.1. NCBI lineage: Eukaryota > Viridiplantae > Streptophyta > Magnoliopsida > Malvales > Malvaceae > Heritiera > Heritiera fomes. The sequence goes on from JAPDPM010000002.1 coordinate 21,400,955, forward strand.
TAGATACGATTTTGTGATAGTAAATGAAATTGAACCTCAAATCAAAAATGATAAACATGTATCAATAGATCAAATCATAAATGGATTTGATAAGTGACTATCGATTTTGTGATTCTGTTATCCTCGATGTCGATTCTGGAACAGATATTGAAGGATGATATTATTATTTGCATAAATTCGGTAACTTGATGACTATTTTAGAAATTGATGTTTAAATGCTTATCAAAACTTAGAGGATTCACACTAATGATGCGATCCTAATATTGATAATGAAGTGTATAAATGATTATAATAGTCAATGACGATCAAGAAAGGGTATTGAATACCGAATGGTCTGAATACCAAGTGATTCGATTTCCAAATGAATTGAGTACTGAGCAAATTGAATACTGAATTAGATGAATAGTGAATGAATTGTATAGTGATTTATTGGTTGACAGAAAGAAAGTCTTGAAATCGAATAATTGATGGTGATAAAGTTAAATGAATCGCTTTAGCGTATTTGATGGAAACATTATCGAAGTTGCATACTGAAATGTTTTACAGCATCGCATTTAAGCATGCTTTCTTGCAACTTGAAACATTTTAATAATGTTTATATGAATACTGAAAAGTATTGATTTGTTTTGAAATGAAAGTATATGGTAGATATATATATTTTGATATATGAAATATCATTCAGAATTTTACCATATGCTTTACATGATATTGAAAATAAAGCTATAGATTTAAATGTTTTATGAGACTGTAGGCACCCTAAGAGAATTAAATTCAATAAAGCATAGTGGAAACCGCCTAATTGGAGCTTTGCTCATTAGGCAGATATGCTTGTCCGACAATAGTCGTGGACAGGTCTCAGTCACGCCTGATCAGTGGGGCTGAGAGAGATGAGGTCTATGGCCATAGATAGCGCCCTAGTTGGTTTCCAGGGGACGATGATATGATTCACTGCTAGCTACAGTGATTTAAGTCTTTATTGATAGAGATGATAGGGATCTAGCCTAGTCTCTAATTGATATGATATGAAGTCTAGAGTATGATTTTTATTGATATGAACTCTAGACTTGACATGATTTATACTGTATATGAAACAGATTTGAAATGAAATATGTTTTGAAACAGTACATGTTTTAAACATGTTTTAAAAGTCCATGAGATATGATTTTGACACTTATATGATTTATACGTAATTTTGTGTCGAACATGGCATGATATGCGGTCTAGAGTATAGTTTGATTTGATATGAACTCTAGACCTGATATGATTTACAGAATATGTTTTAAAAGTATATGATAAACGATTTCGACACTTACATGATTTATATAAGATTTTGTGTCGAATTTGAAATGACATGCGGTTTAGAGTATAGACTGATTTGATATGAACTCTAAACCTGATATGATTTATAGTATATGAAAAATGTTTTAAAACCGCACATGTTTTAGACATGCTCCGAAAACGGATACATGAACTGAAAATGAACATGTTTCTATCATGTCTTAAAAGCAAATTTGAAATGAATTGAAAATTCATATGTTGAGCATGTCCTAAAGTATATATGATATGATTTGAAAAGATAGCGGTTTATACAGTAAAGTTACATAATTGCATATTAAACCTTGACATGATAATATGCTTCGTACACGAGTTTCATGATAAATGTCATGACTCGACATAAATGATATTTCATCTAGACGATGACATGATATGATACATGGACATATGATAGATATGAAGAGAATTGTGAACTTACACTGTGGTGATCATGATTTCTCTATAAGGAAAAGTGATATGAGATGATAAATTACAGGAGTACGATTATGAAATATACAGTGAATTGATATGGTGCTTCAATTGGACATGATGTACTCCGAGATAGAGGAAAATATAGACTAATAGTATATGACATTCAATTTGGATACGACAGATTGTTGTGCGATGCACTATAGTGTAAGGACAAGAAGACTGAAAAGTGATTATGATGATAATTTTAAAAGTATAAGTGATAGACAGATGACAAGAAATGAGATAATGATATGTTATCGATGAGAAAGGATTAACTGTGATTGCAAATTTGCAAGTTTTGAGCATTGCAGATTAAGACAGTGTAATCCTACTCTTGTATTTATATTAGTATCTTACTGAGCCGTGGTTTTGCTCACCCCACTAAATTTCATCTCTTTCAGATTATTGAAGTTAACATCTGCCATGTGAGCTGCTCAGTGGGCATCGGAGACTGTATATGGACTTGGTACTAGTCTTCTGAGGTATATGTTTCTTATAAATTACTTGTTTACATGTAAGACTTAAATTGAAGCACAGTACATATTCTGTTTAACAAGTCGGGATGTAACTAAGAATCGTTTCCGTGGTTGTTAAATATTTAAATGGAATAACTATAGGTCACCGAGATAGTATAGTAACTACACTGACACCGAATACAAACCTTAAAATGAAAAAGAAAAATTTAGTCCATAAATTTGTAGACTAAGAAAAGTATAAGAATCAAGTGAAAGTCGCGATCTTCGGGTCGTGACAAGAAACCAATTAATTTTCAAAACTCTCCTTTTCATTTAAACTTTTTGTTTTAATCTTGTTAATAACTTCCATAGCTTTATTTTACCTCTGCTTATTGTAGAACTCTGTTTAATTGTTTCACTTACTTTAATATGATACTCAATCTTTATGCAGCGTTATGTCACTTCTTCACAACATCTTGTAGCAAATGGGAAATAAAAACTGGTTCTAAGTAAATCTCAAGAAATGATACAAAGGGGTAGTGTATTAAGGTAAGTATTCATCAATAAACTTTATACTGCTGTACCTAAAAGTTTGTTTGAGGTGCCTTAATTCTGTTTTTTTATGGTAAATGAAGTTGCCACAGAACAGGAGATTTACTCATCTCTTCTTTTTCTTCTCAAAATCAGATAGTAAGTCTTTGCCAAGAGAAAATGAGATTGTTGGAAAGGTGCATGCTATCATTGACAAATTTGCTGAAAGGGGCTTGAGGTCTCTTGGAGTAGCATTTCAAGTATTTGTCATGGTTAAGCCAATATGTTCATTTCAGAAACTACTTGTCATCAACGATATCGGTGTTGAAATGGAAACAAATGACAATGATTTGAGTTTCAACTTATCATTCAGATTCTTTTCTAACTTGTTCATTAACTTGCATAATCATCTTCTCAGGAAGTTCCAGAAAGAACAAAGGAGAGCCTTGGACATTTTGCGGGTTGCTGCCTTTATTTGTTCCTCCAAGACATGACAGTGCTGAGACCATTCACAGGGCCTTAAACCTTGGAGTTTGCGTAAAGATGATTACAGGTACATTTGACTTGCTTGGTTTGAATCATCAATTTCTAGCAGTATATACTACATTTGTTTTGAGTTGTGTATATGAATGACTTTCATCTATAAGCTACCAATGCTTGAAAGGAAAAAGTTCTGAATATTATCACCTAATAGAATGTAAAATGTTGTCCCTAACAGCAGTTACTAGCATGCTAAACCTTGAAAAGAAAAAAGTTCTGAATATTGAAAAGGCAGATGGCTTTGCTGGAGTATACCCTGGTATTTATCAAGAAATGAAGAATCTTTTTGCCATTACAATTAGCAGACCAGTTAGAAAAAGAATAATAACCTTGCTGATGGAGTGATGACTAGATCAGTAGCTTACAAATGGATGAGATACACTTTTATTTTTACGACTTCATCCCCTGACTCCGTTTACATTTCTATACAACTTTCAGAACACAAGTATGAAATTGTAAAGATTTTACAAGAAAAGAAGCATGTGGTGGGAATGACTGGAGATAGTGTGAATGACACACCTGCTTTGAAGAAAGTAGACATTGGAATATCAGTGGCTGATGCTACAGATGCTGCAAGGAGTGCTGCAGATATTGTCTTGACTGAGCCAGGCTTAAGTGTGATAGTCAGTGCTGTCTTGACTAGCAGAGCTATATTCCAAAGGATGAAAAATTTTACGGTACCAATAGCTTATATCTTTAGTAATGAAAATCTGGCCACAGAAAATGTACTCACCGAGATCACAAGTAATATTTAATAATCAAGAGTAATTTAATCGTGGTCTGAATTTAAGGTAAGAGGCATTATAGCTAAAATACTACAAGGGCTCTTGTCATATTGATACTACTTACCAAAGAAAGGATAGCCTAGTTTGTTCTTACAAACTTGTTAAAACCTCAATTTTGGAGAAAAAGCCAGAAGTTAAAACTTTTTATTCTATTGATACCGTGTTTTCAAATTGATAAAACTGACTAGCCTGCTTGAATGTGTAGATATATGTAGTCTCTATAACAATTCGTATTGTGGTAGGTTATATTTCTATCACACTTCCAACTGTTCTGTTTACTTCCATGGACTTACTACTTAAGGTTTCAAATACTGATTTGTTTTTAATCAATAATTGTACCACTGCAAGTAGGTTTTGTGCTTCTAGCTTGGATATGGAAATATGACTTCCCACCTTTCATGGTTTTGATCACCGCAATCCTTAATGATGGTAATGTTCCACTCTATGACAGCCTTTCTTTGGATTTTTAATCAGGAACATCATGGCATCATAAATATTAACTTCACCGTGGATTTTTAATCAGGAACAATCATGACTATTTCGAAAGATCGAGTAAAGCCATCTCCAATGCCTGACAGTTGGAAGCTTAATGAGTTATAAGTATATGATACAGTCATTGGCACGAGATACTATCAACTAGACAACTTTGCTAGTATCTGTTTGAATCCACTTTGCTTATATAATGCCATTCTCTTTGATTTGTTGTTTGTTTGATGTACCTTTCCAGCTTATCATAAACGAATACAAGAGAAAATTACTCGAATGTGTGTATGCATGTGTATATTATATATATATATATATATATATATATATATATTACTTTGTGTTAATTTACACATGATTTTCAATGTTTACCATGGGAATATAAGTTACCTCTTATTTAATATGCGTTTGTAAGCAAGGCATTTCAACAAAAAAATTATTAATTCAATAATTAAGTTGTATTGACAAAAGCTTTTAAATTTAAAATAACTCAATGAATATAAAAATTTAAAATTTAAAATAAAATCTTTAAAGCTTTTAAATTTAAAATAACTCAATAAATATAAAAATTTAAAATTTAAAATAAAATCTTTAAAGCTTTAAAATTTAAAATAAAATAAATATAAAATTTTCAATTTTCATATAAGACTTTTACCGGCATTTAAAAGTGTCGGTAAAAACTTTTAAATTTAAAATAAAGTTCAAAAATTATAAAAGTTTCAAATTTTAAATAGGACTTTTGCCGGCACTTTAAAATGTCGGTAAAAATCTTTTACTTTTAAAGGTGTTGGCTCTATAGGCTATACCGAGAGGGGGGGGTGAATCGGTTCTTAGCTGACCTTATGCCCGTTTTTCGATTCTTCTAAATTCTCTAGCCTATTTGAGTGTTTTCTAAGTTCTCTAAGCTAGGCAATTATACAATATAAATTCAATATAATAAACACAAATATAATTGCAAATAAGTAAAAAGAGTAAGGATAGAGAAATGTACGCAAACGATTTATAGAGGTTCGGCAACCTTGCCTACGTCCTCTACCTTGAGACGCTCCCAAGGATTTTCCCCAAATTCACTATCCTTGAATTTGTTACACTCCCTCTTTTTCTAGGCTAAAGAGAAACCTCTCTTTTTCTAGGCTCAAGAGAAACCTCCCTCTTTTTTTAGGCTAAAGAGTAACCTCCCTCTTTTTCTTAGGCTAAAGAGAAACCTTCCCTTTTACAAGGAATGAGTGTGCTTACAAATTGTGTAATCAAAGAAGGGCCTCTAGATAGGCAAGTGATTACAATGTTTAAGCACAAGGAAAAAGCCTATACAAGATTTGTGCTACTCTATACAAAGAATATGAGAATGATGGAAGATGAAGACTTTGTAGCTCTTGATTTGTTGTTGAGGCTTGAGGAAAATGAAGAAGATGATAAATAGAATTTTTGAGCAGTTCCTCTCGCTTTCTTTAGCTTCTAAGCCTCTATTTATAGTCCCTTGGATGTATTCTAGCCGTTGGGTGGAGCCAAAACTTGAATATGACCGTTGTCTCACAAAAACTAGTCGTTATAGGCTATTTTCGGGCAAAGGGATCGATTCCTTTCCATAGGGGATCGATCCCACGCTTCCATATTGCTTATTCTGGGCTTGAGGATCATTCTGCCTTGAAGGGATCGATCCCTTCCCTTAGGGGATCGATCCCATGCCTCCAGAAAGCTATTTCCTGCGCTTTTTGGGTTAGAAATGATGTGGTCTTTGATCCTAATTCAACCCAAAACATATTGGCACTTTTGTGGGAGTTTTTCTTGACTTTCTTTGATGAAAACATTGTCCAAAAACTTATAAGTAATTTTCTAAACTTATGTTCAATAATTCTTGAGAAAATCACTTAATATTCAAAACCATTTTATAAAGTATTAAGACCAATAAGAATATGTAATTAAATCATGGTTTTAATGTTTGATATGATCACTTGAAAATGGATTAAGAAAATCATGTGTGATAAGGCAAATTTACAATATGAATTAAAACATTAAAGCTTACTTAAGTTTTTGTCATTTCAAAATATATATGGCAATTTAAAGCTAACAAAAGGCATTTAAAAGCGCTGGAAAAAGTCATTCCGCAATTTGTTAAACCTTTGCCGGCATTGGAGTACATCATCGCCAGTAGACCTTTACCAGCATTCACCTAGCCGGCGGTTAGCCGGCAGTCAACGAACTGCCGGTAAGGTTTTTACCAGCGGTTAGTTGGTCTTTTGCCGGCACTTATAAGTGCCGGCAAAAGTTAGTATTTTTGTAGTGACTTGTGACTGTTTTTGGTTCTTCACTTTGTAGCTGCTGTTTGGTTCGGTTTTAGGGTCCCTTTAGGTTTTGTTTTTAGTCCTTTTTAATTTCTTTTAACTCTTCTATTGATTGGTATTAATTTCATGCCATTAGAATAGGGTCTACTAAGTGTTTGATACATGTTTTAGGCATTAGTTTAGGTGTTTCATGCATTTTTTCAAATCTGTCCAACAAGGTGACGTTTTTTATAATAATTTTTTAGGTCTGTATTTGCTTCATTTTAAGGTCCATTTATGTGTACTAGGGTCATATCTAGGTTATATTTTAATTTCGGAATTTTAGGACTTCATTTAGATTAGGTTCCATTGCATTTTCTTAGACATGGTCGTATTAGTACACTGTTTTTCCTGATCAGTTTTTGTGGGCTGTTTATAATTTTTTTTTTTTACTATTGTTTTATGACATTTTAAGGTGCATTTAGGTAGTATTAGATCATATTAGGACCATACATTCATTAGATAATTTTTTAGGCTAGCTTAAGTTGAATTTTCATGCCATTTCCATAGCATTTGCATAACATTTTTGGCATTAATTCCATGTTAGGCATCCTTGCATTATAAATTCTGTCCAGTTTTTCAGCTGCTGTTTTAGGAGTCTTCTAGGGGTAGTTTCATCATATTTAGTTCATTTTAGGTTCATATAATTAGTGGTCTAAGTGTAGGTTAAGTTAGATAATTTTTCATGAGCATTTAGTTACATTTTCAATTCAATTTGCATTAAATTTCAATTCTATCCAGGTTTTATATTCACATTAATTCTATGCATTTAGGTATTGTGGTAGGTACATTTTAGGTGTCTTAGGCTAGTATTCATATAATTCTTTGATTAGGTAAAATTTGGTTTAATTTCAAGTTCAGTTACTTAGTTATTTTTATACATTAGTTTAGGAACTCCATGCATTAATTCATTTTTCTTTCAATTGCATTAGTTTTGATTTTTTTTTACATGTTCATGCATTTTTATTTCATTTTAGGATTTTCATGCATATTTTCATTATTTGCATTTTAGACCCATATAGTTAGGAAATTACATTTTTACCCTACCATTTTACTTATTTGCATATTTGTTTCTTTTCTTTTGCAGTTATTTTATTTTCATCATTTCTACTATAAGTATTTCTTATTTTCCTTTTTTTATTTTAATTACTTTTATTTTATTTTATTTTATTATGCTTTGTTAGCCTTTGTGGATCACACTCAACTAAATTTATAATTTGCTAAGATATACCATAGGTAATAGTATCTGGTATTTAGCTAAGCTTTATGACACCAGTCTCTGTGGGACGATATTTTCGGACTCACCTCCGTATTACTTGAAGACCACGTGCACTTGCGTGTAGATACCTTTTAGGGTTGACAAGTTTTTGGCATTGTTGCTGAGGACTGGGCAAACTTAGTTAATATTGGAGAACTTATGCTTAGGTATAGTCTTAGCTTGTACATGCTTAGTTTGTAAGTACTTAGAGCCTTGGGTTAGATTAGTAAAACCCTTAGTTAGATTTTCTCTTTTCTTTTATTTTCTTCTTTTTTATTTTCTTTCTAGAGACACACCATTAGGACTCTATTGATATCAGCACGCGTAGAGCCAAGAGCTGTGAATTTTTTCCGTTAGATCTTGAAATTGAGAAAACTCTTAGGAAAATTAGAAGGGAATCCAAAAAACAAATTGCTCCGCTGCAATATCCGATGACAGATAATAGAGAGCTTAGGACAATAGGGGATTACGCTATCCCAACCATAGGGGGATATTACACTGGTACTAGGAGGCCAGCAATTCTTGCCAATAACTTTGAGATCAAGCCAACCATCATTTAGATGATCCAAACATCGGTGCAGTTCAGTGGGTTGCCACATGATGATCCACATGCACACTTGGGCAATTTCCTTGAGATATGTGACACCTTCAAGCACAATGGAGTCTCTAAAGATGCGATTAGGCTTAGGTTATTTCCCTTCTCTCTTAGGGATAGAGCGAAGAGTTGGTTAACCTCCTTACCCCCAGAATCTATCAGTACATGGGATGAGTTAGCCTAGTAGTTCTTAGCCAAATTCTTCCCTCCCTCTAAAATGGCCAAGCTAAGAAATGATATCTCCTCCTTCACCCAGTTTGATAGTGAGTCTTTATATGAAGCTTAGGAGAGATACAAGGACCTACTAAGGAAGTGTCCTCACCATGGCCTACCCCTATGGCTTCAGGTGCAGACCTTCTACAGTAGTCTAACTAGCCAAAATAGAACAATCATCGATGCTGCTGCAGGAGGAGCACTTATGTGCAAGACGGAGGAGGATGCTTATAATCTGTTGGACAAGATGGCCACTAATAATTATCAGTGGTCAGCTGAGCGACATGCACCTAGGAAGGCAGCTGGTATTTATGAGCTTGATGCACTTTCTACCTTGACTTCACAAATTGCCACATTGACAAAGAAGGTAGAGTCCTTAAGTACCTAATCCTCTCCTAGCCCTAATCTTGTCCTTTCAGTACAGAGTCCTTTCAATATGTGTAATCTATGTGGTGGCACGCATTTGATAGATAGGTGCCCACTAAATTTAGAGTCCGTTCAGTATGTTGCCCCACCCCAGAGGCAGCAGAACAACCCTTTTCCGAGCACTTACAATCCAAGGTGGAGGAATCACCCTAATTTCTCTTGGAGTCAAAATTGGGGCAGTCATGCACTTCCTGACCTTTAGGACCACCAGGTTTTCAGCCTCCGCCCACTCATGTGCCACCACACCAGCATCAGTTATCAGAGATTGTTTTACCTTTTCTGAAATTTACATAATTATATCTAATTTATAATTTTTTATATTATTGTATTGTCATAAAAAAATTACAAATGTTGTATTTTTCATAAATATAATAATTTTTATTATAAAGTTTAAAAAATATATATTATTAATGAATTTATTATTTAATTAATATATTTTCGTGCATTGTACGGGTTTAAAACGAGCTTAATGAACATGAGTCGGGCACAAACAATATTAAAAAAAATACCAACGAACACGAGTATAATAATATTTGTTCATGCTTAATTAGATTACCTCCCTATTTATTTTATTGCTTATTCTTTTCGCAATAAGAGAAAACAATGTTGAAATTTTTGTCTATACAAATTTATTATTTTAGTATAAATCTAACTTAGGGCTAGCTTTGATAAATGGTGTGATTAATTCCGATAAGATTAAAAAAGATAAAATGATCATTAAGCATATATATATTTTTAATAAAATAATAAAAAATTTTAAAATTATAAGTAAAAAAATAATTTAACCCTTTAATCCTTTTGTCTTTATATGGGTCAATTTCGCTGTACTAGTGATGCAGTCACATTCAAACTGACCCTTAGAAAAACAAAATTTTAACTTTTTCCTCCCATTTCTATATATATATATATATATATATATATATATATATATATATATTAATCTTTTTCAAAGAAGAAAAAAACAAAATCTTCTCACATGTTTACGGTGATTATGTAGGCGGTCAGAATTTAAAAAAGAAAAATAAAGAAAAATGATCTAAGAGTGTACAAAAAAATGGATAGATTTTTGAGAAGCCCAAAATATTTTTTTAAAAAAACTAAGTTCTTCAAGATTTTCATGTAAACTCATCTAATTAAAGCCTTAAAGCATATGGACAAAATAAAATCTTAAAGTAATACTTTTGTCTAATTAAACTCTGGAGGCATTATTTTTATTTAACTAAATCCTCTTTTTTAGATTTTAATTGTTTTTGTGAAGACCGAGAATTTTCTAAATAAATATAAGGTATCCGAAAAATTTAATTTGGACAAATTGAGATCCAAATTAAATAAGAATGAAATTGGAGAAAAATATATTTGGATATCAAGAAATCCAAATTTAATCCAAAATAAAGATATGTAATTTTATATATATTTATATAAGGTTATTATATAATATATTTTTAAATAAATATATACATTCATATATGAAATATATGTATAGTATTCTAAATTAAGGTGTATATATATGGTTTATACAAATTATATATATATATCAATTATAGTAATTATATATATAATTATATGAATATAATTATATATATAATAATAAATATATATAAAAAATAAATAAATAAAAAAAAACAAAAGAGAAGTGGGAATCGGGGAACCCGATTCCCACATTCCTCTTCTGTTAACAAAACAGAAAAGGAAAACCAAAGTAAAAGCCGGACGATGCCGGCCACCGGAAAGAAGAGGAGCGAGGGGGGGGGGGGGGGGCGTCGCCGGCGAGTCAAGGAGAAGAGAGAAGTGACCGGCGACGGCCCAAATGGAAAAGAGAAGAAACGGAAAACAGGGAGAGAAGCGAAGAAACTGAGAAGAAAAGGAAGAGGAGATCGGCGGTGCCGGTCTATCCGGGCACCGCCACTCCCCCACGAGACCGGCGGAGACCAGGTGAAGGTGAGAGGAGCTGCCAGCGAAGAGGAAACCGGCGGAGGAATGAGAAAAGAGGAAGGGAAGAGCCGCCGACGTCGCTTCCAGATCCGGCGCCGTCGTCGGTGATGGGGCGAAACCGAGGCCAGATTCGAAGTCCTTGCAACCTCAGCAAGCTGTTGGGTGGCCGAACCGCCGGAATGGGTGGCCGCCGGTGACCGAACCGGTCGGCCAAAGTTGAACCGGCCAAGCCAAACTGAACCTGTTACGCCCGATCTTTCTTAATATCTTACGGAAGCCTAAATTACGGAATTAATTTTTTTTTTCTTATATCACTATTCATTTGTAGGTGAATATGTAGGCCAATCTCAATTTCATATAACTCCCTTGATATATCTAGGCACATCTACCAACATACATAATGACAATTCAAAAAGTATATTGATCGTCATATTCCAATAATACATAATCTAGCTTACATCCCAGACTCATCACATAAGTATATATATGTACAATCAAAAGAATTCCAATACACTGTGCCATCATCCATCTCTATCTATACAAACCGCTGGGAGCCATATACCTTAGACTGTGCAGGGAAGTCCACTCTCAAGAAGCTTCCCAAGCCAAAAAGAACAGTCTCTGTATCGATCACTCTGAAAGGGAGGGGAAAGAAGAGGGGAGGGAGTTATAAACTCAGTAAGTAACAACAATAAGCAACTAAATTATACCAAGCATCCCTCATTTATGAAAGCTAATTCAAATCACTTTCAAATAAATCAAATCAATTATGCTGCATCAAACTTAAAACACAGTATGGAACTTAATAGCAAATCATAATCAAATATGGAGTTCCATCATTAGACTAGAAGTCTTAATATCAAACCATACTTAAAGTATGCAGTGAAGTCAATAAAACAAATCATAGTACCAAGAGAGTTCACAGAGTATCAGTCGATGCTACTTAGAGCGAACAAACCCACGGTAGCTAACCGTAGCAAACTCCCATAAAGGGCGCTGCCTATGCATAGACCAATCAAACCCCAGCTCATTGCGCATATGAAACCGGGACCTGTCCAAACGTAATATACGGGACAAGCCAAACGTCTCCGAGGCTAATGCTCGAGAAACAGTGCTATAAGTCAATCAAATGTGTCTACAAAGTTCTCAAGGTACAATGCCCTGAGGTCTTAATACCTCGGGTCTAAAACAAATATCCGGTAGTCTTAAAACAAATCTCATTCTTCCCTGACCTCATAGCGATCATTGTAGTTTATAAGGAAGTAATTCAACAAACAAGACTCACAAGGCATTTAAAAACATTAACAAGGTTACAACACAAAGTATAAAATCATATTAAGTCAGAATTTAATTTGAACCTTTAAAACATTTAAAATATTTCTTGTGTATTTAATACGCGCAAACAATACATTTCTTGTGAGCCCATCACTTGTTTACAAACCATTTCTAGTAAAACAAAATCAACAGTCAAGGGAAGACATCTCATATGCAGCATTCATTTGGTTTCAATTGCCAAATTCCAAGAGTTTATAGCATTAAGCAAATTGGATGCAAGTACTCACTTAGGGTTACTTACAGTACTTCCTTAGCTTCTGAATCAGTTCTCCCTCGCCTACCAAGTCTTGGAGTATCGATTGATTTTGGGTCTATCTTAGTCCTTAGGACAACCCTCTACATAACAAATGGTAGATTGAATCAATCTCTATACATCCATCGATCTTAGTATTTCAAATCATAAGCTAACATTAAGCATTGTATAATTCAACAAGAAACAATACTTGTCTGTGTTTTCAGACTTATTTCAAACGTTACTAGCACCGTTTATTGTCTTTTCGTTCATTTGAACTACTTATGACCCATTTGGTCTATTTCTGTCCTTTAAGGTTTCGGACCTTATGGTATTGTGCTAGCCTTAGGTATAAATTTCAGAACTTGGTTGTCAAACCGACATTTTTATATCACTTCTAACTCAAATCCCTATTTATACATATAAGGCTCATTTTCTAATTCATTTTGTGCCATTTCCCATAAATTTTTAGACCTTGATCCAAATCTGTCACAGTAGGCAGGAAATTTCCTGACCTGTGTACAGTAAAATGCCTACTACCAACTATAGGGATATGAGATCTTTACAAACTCAATACCATGTAAATCATGACTCATTTATCTTTCTGAACATGTAAAGTTTGCAGTCATATATGATCTGGACACTTTTCTATGAATATTTGAAGTTTACATTAAAAATCTGTCCCCAGCAGTGAGTATCCTGCATGCATTCATACATATCTTACGCCATGAAGTTCCAAATCTGGAAATTCCAAAACTAGATGAAAGTTAACTCATTTACCTATCTAGAAGTGTAAGATTCATAATTTAATTCCTCCTACATCAATACCAGAAATTTCCCAAGTTCAGTATGTCCAGCAGTTTCCTGACACAGTAAACACTGACCAATATGCACAAACTGTCTCATATCTGGTTATAGGAGTATCCAAATGATGCAAACCCAAAACCATCATGTTCCTAACTTAATTATTCTTTCTAGACATGTAAGGCTTGCACCCTAATTCAATTTAGGCCATTTTCTATGATTTTCCAAAGTTTCAGTATGTACAGTAGTCTCCTGACACAGTAAACACTGACCAATATGCACAAACTGTCTCATATCTGGTTATAGGAGTATCCAAATGATGCAAACTCAGAACCATCATGCTCCTAACTTAATTACCTTTCTAGACATGTAAGGCTTGCAACCTAATTCAATTTATGCCATTTGCTATGATTTTTCCAAAGTTTCAGTATGTACAGTAGTCTCCTGACATAGTAAACACTGACCAATATGCACAAACTGTCTCATATCTGGTTATAGGAGTATCCAAATGATGCAAACTCAGAACCATCATGCTCCTAACTTAATTACCTTTCTAGACATGTAAGGCTTGCAACCTAATTCAATTTATGCCATTTGCTATGATTTTTCCAAAGTTTCAGTATGTACAGTAGTCTCCTGACATAGTAAACACTGACCAATATGCACAAACTGTCTCATATCTGGTTATAGGAGTATCCAAATGATGCAAACCCAGAATCATCATGTTCCTAACTTAATTATCCTTTCTAGACATGCAAGGCTTGCACCCTAATTCAATTTAGGCCATTTGCTATGATCTTCCAAAGTCAGGACTGTGATTCACGTTTCTGGACAGAACACCCTGCACTCATTTGGGCATAACTCAAGCTACAGAAATCCAATTCAAGAAATTCCAAAACCAACTTTCTTGTAACTTAAAGGGACATAATTCATAATTTTTCCAGAATTTTCCTATATGTAGAACTATTAAACTGCTCATTTTCATCTCCACTCATATAGAACAGCAAATTTCCAGATTCACATCAAGTCAGAATTTTTTTTGTTTATCTTTATCTAACAATAGCCATTTACATTTAGCTCATCACAATATCATATTCATGCATAATAATTAACCATTATAGGGTTAGAAACTTACCCCCTTAATTTGATGCACAAATAGAAACTGTTGGAGCCATTTCAGACCATTTCTCCAAGCTTGTTTGCTGTCAAACCTATACACATCAATGTCAATCCAATGAACACATTTGCATTCTATTTCCATAGATTAATTCCAACATAAGCACATCAACTCACCTCAATTTACTACCTTTCTTATTTGCCCTGAAATCCCAATCTAAATCTGCTGTAGTTTGGGTTTCAACTCCTCACTTCTTCAATCACCAATGGCAGCTCACTCTCATTCCTTCTCCATTCACTTCTCTTACCCTAATCTTGTTGAACCAAGACTCCCATTGCTCTTATGACTCAGGATTTCTTGGTCAGCTTATACTCCCATCAGCAATGCTTCCTTCATTTCATTTTCTGCTTCTTTAACCCTAGAAATCCCTAGATCAGTGATGCCTTTGGGTGAAAGGGATGAGGGTTTGAAGAGAACTTCAATCTATGGCCGGAATGAGGGAGGAGGAAGAGGAGTTCTTCTTGCTAAGGTTGTCGACAAGTGCTGGAGGAATTTTGCTCTTCTTGGTTTCGGTTTTGGGGAGGAAAACAGAAGAGAAAAACGTGACCTATATTTCCAGCCTTTAAATTATGTTTTCTAGCCTTTTTCTCCCTTATAATACCAGCCATTGATTTATTTTACTAGCCTTTGACTTGTAACATCAGCCCTTGATTCATTTGGCAGCCCTTACTCTTGTTTCCAGCCCTTACTCTTGTATTTCCAATCCTCATTTCATCAGTTTCTAATAAACCAATTTAACATAAATGGATTAATAGATAAATAACCATTGTTTCAAGCAAATAATAATGTCTTCCATTTTTCTATTGTCTTAATAATTCTAATTTCCATAACTTATATATGTGTATATATATATATATATATATATATATTATACACATATATTTAATTCTCTTATAATATATCTTAATCAATTTAATTTATTTCCTACTTCATATCTTAGTACCTACATACTCACATTTACATATCCATCGCTTCTTGACCAAGATGGCCCGAATATTCTCAACTTCCATAATCTGTCCAAATTCCAAAATAACCTCAAGTCAGTCAAAATTACTCTAGTATACTTATGATAGATATCGAAATTAAGGGTTATTACAGAACCGGCCCGAACCCGACCCGACCCGACCCGGTTCAGAAAAGAAAAGAAAAAAAAAGAAAAAGAAGAAGAAGAAAAAGAAGAAGAAGAAATGGGTAAGGAAAATTAAAAGTTTTTGCTATATTTCTATAGAATTTATTAGAAATTGTTGGATTATTTTCTAAATGAAAATATGTCTCAATTATTGAAATTGTAGCAAAAACGGAAATGAGACGAATGGTGGAGTTCGGCAAGGCTCGAAAATCGGAAAGTGCGCTAAGCTTGGCGAATAGGTAAGATACTTTTGTAAAGCATTAGTAGCATCATATTGTATGTGGGAATTATGATTTTATATGATGCATTGATGAAATGAATTTAAATGGAATTATGAAAATTTTTATATGATATATTGATTTAATTGATGTTAAAAATACTAAGAGGACCCACAACTGATGGTGGGGGTCTTAGTAGAGACGTAGAAATTGGTGAGAATCAACGGCTGCAATTATAAATTGTGTTTCCTTGCAGGAGGTTTAGAGGAAATTAAGCCGTTATGCTGCCGAAATTTTGGGAAAATATTTGAGGAAACAGATTAAGTTTCTCACATAAATGGAATCTTGGAAATAACTATTGAAAATAAACATTGAAAGGACTTTATGGTATGACCGAAAAAGTTTGATATTGAAATCGATGAGAAGATAGATCGTTGAACACGATAATGTGAGGAATTACATGGTTTACACCTTATAGAATTGATAAATCAAGTAATTTTAATATCATAAATGGTATCAAGTTGAGATTGAGGTGAAATCATTTATTAGACGGATCACTGATAAAAGTGACGATGATTAAAGGATACAACTTAAAAGAGAAAAAATTTGAAGTTGTGATTTAGACGGTCGAATGATAGAAGTGCGAAATTATCAATTGAGTGATGATTATAGAATTGATAAATTCAAACAAATAGACCGTCTTAATGGTATGATTGAGATAATGATAATAAGAAAGTAGAT
This sequence comes from Heritiera fomes, assembly GCA_032173925.1. Lineage (NCBI taxonomy): Eukaryota > Viridiplantae > Streptophyta > Magnoliopsida > Malvales > Malvaceae > Heritiera > Heritiera fomes. Next base: position 21,417,915 of record JAPDPM010000002.1, read on the forward strand.
GGTGATATCTTATGGACATTTGATAGAACATACGTTTACATAAAAATGTACTTGTACATATCGATGCTAAATAGATGTGAATTGAGATTTTTGCAATAATATGGATAGTCGCAAGGCGACTTAAATGATTGAAACACTATTAATAGTGGAAATTGGCAAATTCTTTTAAGTGGATAAATTGCCAATCAAAAATTTAATTGATGATGTTTTATAGATAATTTTAGTATGATACTACATTCTACAGGCCATATGAAAAGTGAATTGAGGATTGTGATCTGATTTTATGATAGTGAATGAAATTGAACTGCAAGTTGAAAATTTCGATGGAGTGCTAGCATGATAAACTATAAATAAAATTTGATAGATGGCTATTGATCTCGCGATCTTAATTATCTTCAATGTCAACTCTGGAATTGATATCGAACGATGATATTGGCGTTGGTATGATTTTAGTATTTTGATGGCTATATAGTGACATGATATTTAAATATTTATGAATACTAAGAGGATTCATGTAAGTGATGCGGTCTTAGTATTAATAGTGAAAGGTAGAAATGATTGTTATAGTTTATCGCTATCGAAAAGGATATCGAATACTGAATGACTTGAATACCAAATGATCTGATTATTGAATAATTGGAGTACTGAATATTTTGAAAACTGAATGAAATGAATATTGAATTGATTTGAACACTGATTTACTGATGTGTCAGAAGGATAGTTTGAAATCGAATGATTGATGGTGGTAAAGTTAAATGAATTGGTTCACCATATTAGATGAAGGTATTACTTATATTGACATTTGAAACTATTACCAAAATTACATACGGAAATGATTTCATAGCATTGCTTTTAAGCATAATTTGCTACAGTTTTCAGAAGTTATAATAGCATTTATATAAATGCTATAAAGTATAGATTAGCTTTAAAAAGAAAGTATATGGTATATACGTACTTTCATATATGAAACCTCTTAAAGAACTTCACCATATGCTTTACATGATTTTAAAAAGAAAAGCTAAAGATTTAAATGTTTTATGAGACTGTAGGCACCCTAAAAGAATGAAATTCAATAAAGCATAGTGGAAACCGCCTAATTGGAGCTTTGCTCATTAGGCAAAGAGATGCTTGTCCAACAATAGTCGTGGACAGGTCTCAGTCACGCCTGATCAGTGGGGCTGAGAGAGATGAGGTCTATGGCCATAGATAGCGCCCTAGTTGGTTTCCAGGGGACGATGACATGATTTTCACTGCTAGCTACAGTGATTTAAGTCTTTATTGATAGAGAGATGATAGGGATCTAGCCTAGTTTCTAATTGATATGATATGAAGTCTAGAGTATGATTTTATTGATATGAACTCTAGACTTGACATGATTTATACTGTACATGAAACAGATTTGAAATGAAATATGTTTTGAAACAGTACATGTTTTAAACATGTTTTAAAAGTCCATGAGATATGATTTCGACACTTATATGATTTATACGTAATTTTGTGTCGAACATGGCATGATATGTGGTCTAGAGCATAGTTTGATTTGATATGAACTCTAGACCTGATATGATTTACAGTATATGTTTTAAAAGTATATGATAAATGATTTCGACACTGATATGATTTATATACGATTTCGTGTCGAATTTAAAATGATATGCGGTCTAGAGTATAAATCGATTTGAAATGAACTCTAGACCTGATATGACTTATAGTATATGAAAAATGTTTTAAAACCGCACATGTTTTAGACATGCTCTGAAAATGAATACATGAATTGAAATTGAACATGTTTTTATCATGCCATAAAGGTAGACTTGAATGAATTGAAAATTCATACGTGGAGCATGTTCTAAAGTACATATGACACGATTAGAGATGATAGCGGTTTATACAGTAAAGTTACATAATTGCATATTAAACATGAAGAATATATGAGGAGTATCATGACTCGGTGGTAACGATATTTCATCTATATGATGTCATGATACGATATGAAACATTAATATAGAAATACACGAAGAGAATTATGACTTCGTACCACCGTGATCATGATTCACAATATGAGAATGGATAAGAGATGATATGAGAATCGATACGAGATGATAGAATACAGAAATATGATTATGAAATGAAAAGTGAAAATGAGAAGTGATAATGAGATGTATCGATGAGAAAGGATTAACTGTAATTGCATCCTTACAAGTTTTAAGCATTGCAGTTTAAGACAGTATAATCCTACTCATGTATTTATATTAGTATCTTACTGAGCTGTGGTTTTGCTCACCCCACTAAATTTCATCTCTTTCAGATTATTGAAGTTAACATCTGCCATGTGAGCTGCTCAGTGGGCATCGAAGACGGTATATGGACTTAGTACTAGTCTTCCGAGGTATATGTTTCTTATAAAATACTTGTTTACATGTAAGACTTAAATTGATGCACAGTACATATTTTGTTTAACAAGTCGGGATGTAACGAAGAACCGTTTTCGTGTTTGTTTAATATTTAAATGGAATGACTATAAGTCACCTAGATAGTATAGTAACTACACTGACACCGAATACAAACCTTAAAATGAAAAAGAAAAATTTAGTCCATAAATTTGTAGACTAAGAAAAGTATAAGAATCGAGTGAAAGTCGCGGTATTCGGGTCGTGACAGTTTTCATATAAAATTAGAATTTAATTAAATAAAAATAATATTTAAAGATTCAATTGGGCATAATAGAACGTTAGAGGATTATTTGAAAAATTAAAAAGAAAGTATAAAAAATCTTTCAATAAATTCCAAAAAGAAAGATAGATATTACTTATAACACACATGATTTAATTTTATTTGTTGAAAGAAATTTGTTTCTACAAAGTAACAAAGTATCATTTCAAATTTCAAATTTCCAGTCAAGCTCAAAGCTGACCGATCAAATCATCTCCTTGATTTCGGTAGGAAAATTATCTTCTCTTATTATTATTTATAATTGTAGTTGCCTAAATTATTAGAGCAAATAGAATGCTGACATGCCATGTGATGGAGGAGTGTTTGTAGGGCATTGTCATTCCGATCTCGTCAACTTGCTGGCTGCTGCAATGAACACTAAGGGTTTGTTTGGCATCAATTTTATTTTGTGTTTTACGTTTTTGTTTTCAAAATCTTGTAATATAAAACACAAATTGTGTTTGGTATTGTGATTTTGTTTTATAATTTTAGAATTGGAAAACAAAATTTCCAAAAATGTTGAAAACACAAATTTTGTGTTTCCAACAATTTCCGCAACACTTTCAAAACATATTTTCTCAAAAACACGGAATGAACAATAATATTAAATGAGGTCTCTCCTTCGAATCGCACCATCAACATATTTACCACTCTTTTTTTTTTTTTGCAAAGACCAAACCCAAACATCATACCTTTTCTTTCTTAATTCTTTTTCCCAGCTACTTTCTTTTGGTTCTTCAATTCTCTCTTTCTGATTCACTTCTCCTTTGATCGATTAACTGTCAAGTTCTTCAGATTTCCTTCGATCGGTATCATCTTTTTGTATTAGATTGTTGATCTACTCAGGCAATCAACGAAAAAAGGATAGCAATATAGATTTGCTTTCTAAATTGAAACTTCAGATTTTTTTTTCTTCTCTTTCTGGAAGAAGGATTGCATTTTGATTTTCACTGTCCCAGCTAAAATGTGTGTTGATGCTATTAGTTCTTTTTGGCTTGTTGTCCGTGCGGTGAGGTTTCTGTTCTCTGGTTTTTTTGGAGTGGAGAAGAAGAGTGGGATGAGGTTTTTGTTCTATCTGTGTGGTGGGTTGCCCATTAGGTGCTCGATGTTTTGCAACTTTGAGTTTCCGGTTTTGATTTATGCTGTGCAACAATACTGCCGTTGTAGCCTGATACTTTCAGGCTTCGTTTTAACTTTCTTTGAATTAATAACTTTTTTTGAAGAAGAGGACTGAGATACCAGAAGTTCGTGATGCTACCAGGGTAGCTGCTCTCCGAGAAATCAAGGAAAGGATCAAGAAAACTAAGGACGAGAAGAAGGCAAAGAAAGCAGCAGTAGCCGCAAAGCAACAGAAGACACAGGGCAAGGGTAACAATCCAAAGGGTTCTGTGCCAAAAGGTTCCAAGCTTGGTGGTGGCGGTGGAAAGTGCTGAGTTGCTTGGTTATTATTAGAGGTGGCAAAAATTGGCCCGAGCCCGAAAACCCGCTCGAATCCGCCCGAGACCGAACCAGGACCGGCCCGAATTGACCAAAAAAGTCAAAGGCCCGCAACCGAAAAAGCTCATAACCGAAAAAGCTCGGAACCGAAAAAGCCCGAAACCGAAAAAGCTCGAAACCGAAAAAACTCGAACCCGACACAACCCGAACCCGACATAACCCGAGCCTGATACGATCCGAAATTGAGACTGACCCGAACCGAAAACCGAAAAAACCGAATTTATAACCCGAGAAAACCCGAATTATAATTATATAATTATTATTTAAAAATAAATAAATAATTGATACACTTTTTTAATTAAAAAGTTTAAAATTTTGAAAACAATTATTATTTATTATACAATTTTATCAATTATATATTACCAGCATAATAAATATTGAATCTTTTTAATTAAATTAAATTAATTTAAAACACCATAATATATGATATAATATATGATATCAAATAATCTTTAATATTATCCTTATTGCATTTATAATAATAAATATATTATTAATTTGACATTTGATTTTATTATAAAAATCATTTTAACATTTTATTATTTTTATTTATAATAAAATTTTAATTTTAATACAATAATAAATCAAATATATAAAAATTATATAATTTCAATATTTGTTTGAAACTTTGAATTTGATATCTTGTGCAACACATTAAAAATATTTTTAATAAAATTAAATTTAAACTATATTTTCTTAACATTTCAAGTATAGAAAGATATTAAATTTAGATTAAAAAAAACCTAATCTTAAAATTAAAATTAAAATTTTTAAGATTAGAAAAAGCTAAGTTATTAAATTAAACAATACAAGTACAATATTTTTATACTTGGGTATCATTAAAAGAGAAAATTATAGTGGTAATTTTATTTTTAGCCTTAAAACAAAAAACATTAAAAAATTAAGCTAGTGATAATTAATTATTTATTATATTATAATAATCTTATACATGAATAAACTAATTTGGTATCTTGTAATAATGATTTGTATATTATATTATAATAATCTTTTAAGAATAAATTATGTAATCTCCTAGTGTGTAAGTATTATTTTGATAGAATTAAGTATTTATTAAAAATAATTTCTTTATTATCTATTAAATGTAAAATTAAAGTGTGGATAAAAATAATAATTCTAATAGTAAATTAAAGTGTAATTTAATAATATATTAGAGTTGTATTACTACGTAAGTGGTAATTTTAATAAAATTTATTTTTTATACTTTGTTAATATTATTATTAATTATATTTAAATAACTAGCATTATATTAATTAATTTAGTAATATCTATTATTTAACATTTTAATTAGATATTCAATCAATTGGTGTATATCTAATATTATTATGTTAATCTAATATTATTATGTTAATGTGAATATGAAAAAAATTAGTACTCAATTTGGAATAGTTTTTTTGATGGCAAATAAAATACATAATATAGTTAATAAATAACATCTTATCATAATGATTTGTATGTTATTATAACTTTAAAAATAATATTTTATCATGTGATATATAATTAACTATACAAGCTCTTAATTATATAAAATAGATTATTAATATATTTATTTTATCATAATGATTTGTATGTTACATTATAATAATCTCTTACCATGTAATATAGAATAAATTAAACAATCTCTCACAGCATATTATAGTTTTAATTTCAGACATTTTTCATTCCAATTTCTTATCATGCTTTTAGAATATACTTTTGTTTTTAATTTCAAACATTTAATCTCTTAGGATGTTTTCATGTAATTTAGTTTAACTTGATCAATTAATAATCATAATATTGTATGATTAAATAGATATTGACCTTCTCAACTACTTTTTTTTGTCAAAAAAGTGTTTTTTTAATTTATTATAATGAGTTACAAATAAAATAATAAACATAATATACTATATATATATGTATATTAAGATTTACATTATAATAAAATATCATATATGTTAAATTTATTGAACTAAGAGTATCTAAGTTCCAATGACCCAATATTGACCCAAAAAAAAAACACAATGACTCAATAATTAAATTAATTATTACATTCAAAATTATAAAATATTTATAATTTATAAAATTTTAAAATAATTTGACTAAGCCCGCTAAGCCCGCCCGATTAAAAACGGACCGAACCCGAAACCGGACTGAAACCGAGAAAACCTGCAACCGAAAAAACCCGTGACCGAGAAAACTCGCAACCGAAAAAACCCGAGACCGAAAAAACTATGTAAGTGGTAATTTTAATAAAATTTATTTTTTATACTTTGTTAATATTATTATTAATTATATTTAAATAACTAGCATTATATTAATTAATTTAGTAATATCTATTATATAACATTTTAATTAGATATTCAATCAATTGGTGTATATCTAATATTATTATGTTAATCTAATATTATTATGTTAATGTGAATATGAAAAAAACTAGTACTCAATTTGGAATAGTTTTTTTGATGGCAAATAAAATACATAATATAGTTAATAAATAACATCTTATCATAATGATTTGTATGTTATTATAACTTTAAAAATAATATTTTATCATGTGATATATAATTAACTATACAAGCTCTTAATTATATAAAATAGATTATTAATATATTTATTTTATCATAATGATTTGTATGTTACATTATAATAATCTCTTACCATGTAATATAGAATAAATTAACAATCTCTCACAGCATATTATAGTTTTAATTTCAGACATTTTTCATTCCAATTTCTTATCATGCTTTTAGAATATACTTTTTTTTTAATTTCAAACATTTAATCTCTTAGGATGTTTTCATGTAATTTAGTTTAACTTGATCAATTAATAATCATAATATTGTATGATTAAATAGATATTGACCTTCTCAACTACTGTGAAGACTGAGAATTTTCTAAATAAATATAAGGTATCCGAAAAATTTAATTTAGACAAATTGAAATCCAAATTAAATAAAAAAAAAATGAAAAGGAAAAATTAAATTGGAAATGAGAAATGAAGGAGGAAATTTAATTTGGATAAATGGAAATCCAAATTAAATAAGAAAATGGAGAAATAATTTTGGATATTTAGAAATCCAAAAACTTAATAAGAAATAAAAATATTTTAATATATTTATATAATGATATTATATAAATATACCTTGGATAAATATAAATATTATTTTGTGTTGAAAGTGTAAAAAGTATATATATATATAAATATATATTTTGATACAAAATATGTATTTAAATACATATTATGAATAGTGTATATATATAATTATGGTGTATAATAATTATATATATTATAGTTATTATTTATATATATAATATATAAATATAATTATTAAAAAAAAAAAGAAAACAGAAGTGGGAATCGGGGAACCCGATTCCCACACTTCCCTTATGTTTACTAAAACAGAAGAGAAGCAAATAAAGACAGAATGGAGAGCCGGCCGGCACGGGGAGGAGGAAGTGGCAGCGACGCCGCCGGCGAGTCGAGGAGAGGCATCCGACGTCGACGTCGACGGTGAAAAAAAAAAAGAAAACAGAGGCGAAGCGGAATCGAGAGAAGCGGTGAAACCGAAGAGAAAAAAAAGAAAAGGGGGAAAATGGCGGTGCCGGTGGATCCAGGCACCGCCACCGCAACCTCGACGTCGGCAAGAGTGAGGGGAATGTGAGAGGAGCCACCGACGGCGAAGGAAACGGCGGAGGAAGGAAGAAACAGAGAAGAAAGAGGTCGAAACCCACGGCCCAGATTCGCCACCGCCGGCGCCGTCGCCGTCGCTGGCGAAACCGAGACCAGATCCGGTATCCCTGCAACCTCGGCAAGCTGTGGAGCGGCTGAACCGCCGGAATGGGTGGCCGTCGGTGACCGAACCGGCCAGCAGAAGATTGAACCGGTCCGACCCGCCTGACTCGGTCCGACCCGCCTGACTCGGTCCGACCCGCCTGACCCGGTCCGACCCGATCAACCCGACCCGACCCGGTTCAGAAAAAAAAAAAAAAGAAAAGAAAAGAAAAGAAAAAGAAGAAAAGAAAAGAAAAAAAAAGAGAAAAGAAAAAGAAAAGAAAAGAAAAAGAAAAAGGAAAAGAAAAAGGAAGAAGAAGAAGAGGAAGAGATGGGTAAGGAAAATTAAAAGCCTTTTTCGCTATATGTTTGGAATTTAGTAGAAATTCTTGGATTATTTTCTAAATGAAAATATACGTCAATTTGTGAAATTGTAGCAAAACGAAAATGAGACGAATGGTGGAGTTCGGCAAGGCTCGGAAATCGGAAAGTGCGCTAAGATTTGGCGAACAGGTAAGATACTTTTATAAAACATTAGTAGCATCATATTGTATGTGGGATTTATGATTTTTATATGATGCAATTATGAAATGATTTTTAATGGAATTGTGATATTTTTATATATGATCCATTGATTTAATTGATATTAAAAATGCTAAGAGGACCTACAACTGATGGTGGGGGTCTTGGTAGAGACGTAGGAATTGTGAGAATCAACGGCTGCAAGTATAAATTGCGTTTCCCTTGCAGGAGGTTAGGGAAAATTAAGCCGTTATGCTGCCGAAATTTTTAGGAAAATATCTGAGGAAAAAGATTAAGTTTCTCACATAAATGTAATCTTGGAGATAATTATTGGAAATAAATATTAAAAGGATTATATGGTATTACTGAAGAGTTTGATATTGAAATCGATGGGAAGATAGATTATTGAAAACGATAATGTGATGAATTATATGGTCTAAACATTATAGAATTGATAAATCAAGTGATTTTAATATCACGAATGGTATCAAGTTGAGATTGAGGTGGAATTATTAATTAGACGGATCACGGATAAAAGTAATGATAATTATATGATGTAGCTTGGAAGAGAAGATCACAGTTGAAATTTCGATGGTCGAATGATTGGATTGTGAAGTTATTAACGGAGTAATGATTTCCAGAATTTACCGAGTCCGGTTTCATGATTTTGAAATAATTTCGAAAGTGATAATATGGACAAATTCGAGAGATTGAAATGGAGATTTAATTACGACACAATCCGATCAATTATGGATTCAAAGAAATGAGTGATAAATATGTGAAAAGATGATTGTGCTTATAACCTTAGAATAGATCTTGAATAATAAGATCGACAATTGCATGAGTTCGGATAAAATCATAAAGGCCACATGAAAATGGATTTGAGGATTTAGATACGATTTTGTGATAGTAAATGAAATTGAACCTCAAATCGAAAATGATAAACATGTATCAATAGATCAAATCATAAATGGATTTGATAAGTGACTATCGATTTTGTGATTCTGTTATCCTCGATGTCGATTCTGGAACAGATATTGAAGGATGATATTATTATTTGCATAAATTCGGTAACTTGATGACTATTTTAGAAATTGATGTTTAAATGCTTATCAAAACTTAGAGGATTCACACTAATGATGCGATCCTAATATTGATAATGAAGTGTATAAATGATTATAATAGTCAATGACGATCAAGAAAGGGTATTGAATACCGAATGGTCTGAATACCAAGTGATTCGATTTCCAAATGAATTGAGTACTGAGCAAATTGAATACTGAATTAGATGAATAGTGAATGAATTGTATAGTGATTTATTGGTTGACAGAAAGAAAGTCTTGAAATCGAATAATTGATGGTGATAAAGTTAAATGAATCGCTTTAGCGTATTTGATGGAAACATTATCGAAGTTGCATACTGAAATGTTTTACAGCATCGCATTTAAGCATGCTTTCTTGCAACTTGAAACATTTTAATAATGTTTATATGAATACTGAAAAGTATTGATTTGTTTTGAAATGAAAGTATATGGTAGATATATATATTTTGATATATGAAATATCATTCAGAATTTTACCATATGCTTTACATGATATTGAAAATAAAGCTATAGATTTAAATGTTTTATGAGACTGTAGGCACCCTAAGAGAATTAAATTCAATAAAGCATAGTGGAAACCGCCTAATTGGAGCTTTGCTCATTAGGCAGATAGATATGCTTGTCCGACAATAGTCGTGGACAGGTCTCAGTCACGCCTGATCAGTGGGGCTGAGAGAGATGAGGTCTATGGCCATAGATAGCGCCCTAGTTGGTTTCCAGGGGACGATGATATGATTCACTGCTAGCTACAGTGATTTAAGTCTTTATTGATAGAGATGATAGGGATCTAGCCTAGTTTCTAATTGATATGATATGAAGTCTAGAGTATGATTTTTATTGATATGAACTCTAGACTTGACATGATTTATACTGTACATGAAACAGATTTGAAATGAAATATGTTTTGAAACAGTACATGTTTTAAACATGTTTTAAAAGTCCATGACATATGATTTCGACACTTATATGATTTATACGTAATTTTGTGTCGAACATGGCATGATATGCGGTCTAGAGTATAGTTTGATTTGATATGAACTCTAGACCTGATATGATTTACAGAATATGTTTTAAAAGTATATGATAAATGATTTCGACACTTACATGATTTATATAAGATTTTGTGTCGAATTTGAAATGACATGCGGTTTAGAGTATAGACTGATTTGATATGAACTCTAAACCTGATATAATTTATAGTATATGAAAAATGTTTTAAAACCGCACATGTTTTAGACATGCTCCGAAAACGGATACATGAACTGAAAATGAACATGTTTCTATCATGTCTTAAAAGCAAATTTGAAATGAATTGAAAATTCATATGTTGAGCATGTCCTAAAGTATATATGATATGATTTGAAAAGATAGCGGTTTATACAGTAAAGTTACATAATTGCATATTAAACCTTGACATGATAATATGCTTCGTACACGAGTTTCATGATAAATGTCATGACTCGACATAAATGATATTTCATCTAGACGATGACATGATATGATACATGGACATATGATAGATATGAAGAGAATTGTGAACTTACACTGTGGTGATCATGATTTCTCTATAAGGAAAAGTGATATGAGATGATAAATTACAGGAGTACGATTATGAAATATACAGTGAATTGATATGGTGCTTCAATTGGACATGATGTACTCCGAGATAGAGGAAAATATAGACTAATAGTATATGACATTCAATTTGGATACGACAGATTGTTGTGCGATGCACTATAGTGTAAGGACAAGAAGACTGAAAAGTGATTATGATGATAATTTTAAAAGTATAAGTGATAGACAGATGACAAGAAATGAGATAATGATATGTTATCGATGAGAAAGGATTAACTGTGATTGCAAATTTGCAAGTTTTGAGCATTGCAGATTAAGACAGTGTAATCCTACTCTTGTATTTATATTAGTATCTTACTGAGCCGTGGTTTTGCTCACCCCACTAAATTTCATCTCTTTCAGATTATTGAAGTTAACATCTGCCATGTGAGCTGCTCAGTGGGCATCGGAGACTGTATATGGACTTGGTACTAGTCTTCTGAGGTATATGTTTCTTATAAATTACTTGTTTACATGTAAGACTTAAATTGAAGCACAGTACATATTCTGTTTAACAAGTCGGGATGTAACTAAGAATCGTTTCCGTGGTTGTTAAATATTTAAATGGAATAACTATAGGTCACCGAGATAGTATAGTAACTACACTGACACCGAATACAAACCTTAAAATGAAAAAGAAAAATTTAGTCCATAAATTTGTAGACTAAGAAAAGTATAAGAATCAAGTGAAAGTCGCGGTCTTCGGGTCGTGACAGATTTAATGGTATCAGAGCACGGTTTGTCTAGTACGTGTCGGTGTAGTTGAGACAGTGATAGTGTTACATCCCATGTACTGTGTAGTGTCTACATGTAAATTTGTTGATTTTCAATCTGTACCAAGAATTGTCAGCTATTGGTATGGTGATACCAGTCGACGACCTGTTTAAAACAGGCTGGGCTTTGACATAAAGATGCTAATCGATGACCTAGTAAAACGGACTGGAAACCGTTAATGAATGGTATCGATATGGTTTGGAAGAATTGTGTATCACCTTGAAGGAATGGAATATGAATGATCGAGAATGATTGATTGTGGCAATTTATATGGAAGATAATGGAATGATTGTATAGAATATGATCGATATGCAAATTGAGAAGGATTGAAAGAGGTCAAGAAATAGCCAACGAAAAATGATCGAACCCAAACATATGGCTCGATTGAAAGTACAATCCCACCTTAATTATGAGGACTATTGGAAATTGAAACTATGATTTCGAGTTATAAGGGAACACGAATATGAAGCAGTTTTCGAATTTAAGACTGTAAGTGATTTCACTTTGGTTATCACATCGAGATGTCATAAGAATACTACATGAAAAGAGATATAGAGAGAAAATGATTGATAAATGTTGCATTTATGGCAAGAGATGATTAACAGTAAAGTCTGCAATGAGGTGCAGCCTTGATTTATCAATGTGACAATGAGTGTTGTGGGATAATACGAAACCCAAAAGAAATATGATATTATGGAAGTGATTATAGACTGGTTGATCAAATTGAATCACTTTTCCATTTTCAGACTTTTAGATTTCTCTAATGCCTTAGTCGAAATATAAATATGAAACGGAGAGAATGTATGTGAAGTTCCAATGAGCATTACATGTGATGGAATCTTGAATTGCCATATGTTTATGGAAAATAGCGAAAGGCTTTGGGATTCCAAATTTATTGACGGCATCGCTCCATACTGATATGAAAATTCGAGCGTAATGCGGAAACGCTCGAAGATATGTTGAGAGAGTGGATGCACGAGATTTAAAAGCTACTGAAACAATTACATACTACTGATTAAATCGGTAAACGATAGTTACCAAATTATATCGACTTGGCACCAAATGAGAGAAACGAATGATAAATGGTGTGAAACAGCTATTATGTGAAGAGAGATGAAAGTGATAACTCCCAAGGTGATAAGAAATTTTAAGAGGTAAGAATATATGGTGGGAAATGATATGTAATGGATAAAAGGTGATTCTAATGATGGAGGTACGCGGATAGTATCATTTAAAGGATGATTGAAAGGGTAAGAAAGATAAGAGTACAGGATGGTACCACCTTTTAATATAAGTTAAATTCGGAGGACCGAATTTCTTAAGGTGGGGAGAATGTGAAGACTGAGAATTTTCTAAATAAATATAAGGTATCCGAAAAATTTAATTTAGACAAATTGAAATCCAAATTAAATAAAAAAAAATGAAAAGGAAAAATTAAATTGGAAATGAGAAATGAAGGAGGAAATTTAATTTGGATAAATGGAAATCCAAATTAAATAAGAAAATGGAGAAATAATTTTGGATATTTAGAAATCCAAAAACTTAATAAGAAATAAAAATATTTTAATATATTTATATAATGATATTATATAAATATACCTTGGATAAATGTAAATATTATTTTGTGTTGAAAGTGTAAAAAGTATATATATAAATATATATTTTGATACAAAATATGTATTTAAATACATATTATGAATAGTGTATATATATAATTATGGTATATAATAATTATATATATTATAGTTATTATTTATATATATAATATATAAATATAATTATTAAAAAAAAAAAAGAAAAGAAAACAGAAGTGGGAATCGGGGAACCCGATTCCCACACTTCCCTTATGTTTACTAAAACAGAAGAGAAGCAAATAAAGACAGAATGGAGAGCCGGCCGGCGCGGGGAGGAGGAAGTGGCAGCGACGCCGCCGGCGAGTCGAGGAGAGGCATCCGACGTCGACGGTGAAAAAAAAAAAAGAAAACAGAGGCGAAGCGGAATCGAGAGAAGCGGTGAAACCGAAGAGAAAAAAAAGAAAAGGGGGAAAATGGCGGTGCCGGTGGATCCAGGCACCGCAACCTCGACGTCGGCAAGAGTGAGGGGAATGTGAGAGGAGCCACCGACGGCGAAGGAAACGGCGGAGGAAGGAAGAAACAGAGAAGAAAGAGGTCGAAACCCACGGCCCAGATTCGCCACCGCCGGCGCCGTCGCTGGCGAAACCGAGACCAGATCCGGTATCCCTGCAACCTCGGCAAGCTGTGGAGCGGCTGAACCGCCGGAATGGGTGGCCGTCGGTGACCGAACCGGCCAGCAGAAGATTGAACCGGTCCGACCCGCCTGACTCGGTCCGACCCGCCTGACTCGGTCCGACCCGCCTGACCCGGTCCGACCCGATCAACCCGACCCGACCCGGTTCAGAAAAAAAAAAAAAAGAAAAGAAAAGAAAAGAAAAAGAAGAAAAGAAAAGAAAAAAAAAGAGAAAAGAAAAAGAAAAGAAAAGAAAAAGAAAAAGGAAAAGAAAAAGGAAGAAGAAGAAGAGGAAGAGATGGGTAAGGAAAATTAAAAGCCTTTTTCGCTATATGTTTGGAATTTAGTAGAAATTCTTGGATTATTTTCTAAATGAAAATATACGTCAATTTGTGAAATTGTAGCAAAACGAAAATGAGACGAATGGTGGAGTTCGGCAAGGCTCGGAAATCGGAAAGTGCGCTAAGATTTGGCGAACAGGTAAGATACTTTTATAAAACATTAGTAGCATCATATTGTATGTGGGATTTATGATTTTTATATGATGCAATTATGAAATGATTTTTAATGGAATTGTGATATTTTTATATATGATCCATTGATTTAATTGATATTAAAAATGCTAAGAGGACCCACAACTGATGGTGGGGGTCTTGGTAGAGACGTAGGAATTGTGAGAATCAACGGCTGCAAGTATAAATTGCGTTTCCCTTGCAGGAGGTTAGGGAAAATTAAGCCGTTATGCTGCCGAAATTTTTAGGAAAATATCTGAGGAAAAAGATTAAGTTTCTCACATAAATGGAATCTTGGAGATAATTATTGGAAATAAATATTAAAAGGATTATATGGTATTACTGAAGAGTTTGATATTGAAATCGATGGGAAGATAGATTATTGAAAACGATAATGTGATGAATTATATGGTCTAAACATTATAGAATTGATAAATCAAGTGATTTTAATATCACGAATGGTATCAAGTTGAGATTGAGGTGGAATTATTAATTAGACGGATCACGGATAAAAGTAATGATAATTATATGATGTAGCTTGGAAGAGAAGATCACAGTTGAAATTTCGATGGTCGAATGATTGGATTGTGAAGTTATTAACGGAGTAATGATTTCCAGAATTTACCGAGTCCGGTTTCATGATTTTGAAATAATTTCGAAAGTGATAATATGGACAAATTCGAGAGATTGAAATGGAGATTTAATTACGACACAATCCGATCAATTATGGATTCAAAGAAATGAGTGATAAATATGTGAAAAGATGATTGTGCTTATAACCTTAGAATAGATCTTGAATAATAAGATCGACAATTGCATGAGTTCGGATAAAATCATAAAGGCCACATGAAAATGGATTTGAGGATTTAGATACGATTTTGTGATAGTAAATGAAATTGAACCTCAAATCGAAAATGATAAACATGTATTAATAGATCAAATCATAAATGGATTTGATAAGTGACTATCGATTTTGTGATTCTGTTATCCTCGATGTCGATTCTGGAACAGATATTGAAGGATGATATTATTATTTGCATAAATTCGGTAACTTGATGACTATTTTAGAAATTGATGTTTAAATGCTTATCAAAACTTAGAGGATTCACACTAATGATGCGATCCTAATATTGATAATGAAGTGTATAAATGATTATAATAGTCAATGACGATCAAGAAAGGGTATTGAATACCGAATGGTCTGAATACCAAGTGATTCGATTTCCAAATGAATTGAGTACTGAGCAAATTGAATACTGAATTAGATGAATAGTGAATGAATTGTATAGTGATTTATTGGTTGACAGAAAGAAAGTCTTGAAATCGAATAATTGATGGTGATAAAGTTAAATGAATTGCTTTAGCGTATTTGATGGAAACATTATCGAAGTTGCATACTGAAATGTTTTACAGCATCGCATTTAAGCATGCTTTCTTGCAACTTGAAACATTTTAATAATGTTTATATGAATACTGAAAAGTATTGATTTGTTTTGAAATGAAAGTATATGGTAGATATATATATTTTGATATATGAAATATCATTCAGAATTTTACCATATGCTTTACATGATATTGAAAATAAAGCTATAGATTTAAATGTTTTATGAGACTGTAGGCACCCTAAGAGAATTAAATTCAATAAAGCATAGTGGAAACCGCCTAATTGGAGCTTTGCTCATTAGGCAGATAGATATGCTTGTCCGACAATAGTCGTGGACAGGTCTCAGTCACGCCTGATCAGTGGGGCTGAGAGAGATGAGGTCTATGGCCATAGATAGCGCCCTAGTTGGTTTCCAGGGGACGATGATATGATTCACTGCTAGCTACAGTGATTTAAGTCTTTATTGATAGAGATGATAGGGATCTAGCCTAGTCTCTAATTGATATGATATGAAGTCTAGAGTATGATTTTTATTGATATGAACTCTAGACTTGACATGATTTATACTGTACATGAAACAGATTTGAAATGAAATATGTTTTGAAACAGTACATGTTTTAAACATGTTTTAAAAGTCCATGACATATGATTTCGACACTTATATGATTTATACGTAATTTTGTGTCGAACATGGCATGATATGCGGTCTAGAGTATAGTTTGATTTGATATGAACTCTAGACCTGATATGATTTACAGAATATGTTTTAAAAGTATATGATAAATGATTTCGACACTTACATGATTTATATAAGATTTTGTGTCGAATTTGAAATGACATGCGGTTTAGAGTATAGACTGATTTGATATGAACTCTAAACCTGATATGATTTATAGTATATGAAAAAGGTTTTAAAACCGCACATGTTTTAGACATGCTCCGAAAACGGATACATGAACTGAAAATGAACATGTTTCTATCATGTCTTAAAAGCAAATTTGAAATGAATTGAAAATTCATATGTTGAGCATGTCCTAAAGTATATATGATATGATTTGAAAAGATAGCGGTTTATACAGTAAAGTTACATAATTGCATATTAAACCTTGACATGATAATATGCTTCGTACACGAGTTTCATGATAAATGTCATGACTCGACATAAATGATATTTCATCTAGACGATGACATGATATGATACATGGACATATGATAGATATGAAGAGAATTGTGAACTTACACTGTGGTGATCATGATTTCTCTATAAGGAAAAGTGATATGAGATGATAAATTACAGGAGTACGATTATGAAATATACAGTGAATTGATATGGTGCTTCAATTGGACATGATGTACTCCGAGATAGAGGAAAATATAGACTAATAGTATATGACATTCAATTTGGATACGACAGATTGTTGTGCGATGCACTATAGTGTAAGGACAAGAAGACTGAAAAGTGATTATGATGATAATTTTAAAAGTATAAGTGATAGACAGATGACAAGAAATGAGATAATGATATGTTATCGATGAGAAAGGATTAACTGTGATTGCAAATTTGCAAGTTTTGAGCATTGCAGATTAAGACAGTGTAATCCTACTCTTGTATTTATATTAGTATCTTACTGAGCCGTGGTTTTGCTCACCCCACTAAATTTCATCTCTTTCAGATTATTGAAGTTAACATCTGCCATGTGAGCTGCTCAGTGGGCATCGGAGACTGTATATGGACTTGGTACTAGTCTTCTGAGGTATATGTTTCTTATAAATTACTTGTTTACATGTAAGACTTAAATTGAAGCACAGTACATATTCTGTTTAACAAGTCGGGATGTAACTAAGAATCGTTTCCGTGGTTGTTAAATATTTAAATGGAATAACTATAGGTCACCGAGATAGTATAGTAACTACACTGACACCGAATACAAACCTTAAAATGAAAAAGAAAAATTTAGTCCATAAATTTGTAGACTAAGAAAAGTATAAGAATCAAGTGAAAGTCGCGGTCTTCGGGTCGTGACAACTACTTTTTTTTGTCAAAAAAGTGTTTTTTTAATTTATTATAATGAGTTACAAATAAAATAATAAACATAATATACTATATATATATGTATATTAAGATTTACATTATAATAAAATATCATATATGTTAAATTTATTGAACTAAGAGTATCTAAGTTCCAATGACCCAATATTGACAAAAAAAAAACACAATGACTCAATAATTAAATTAATTATTACATTCAAAATTATAAAATATTTATAATTTATAAAATTTTAAAATAATTTGACTAAGCCCGCTAAGCCCGATTAAAACTGGACCGAACCCGAAACCAGACTGAAACCGAGAAAACCCGCAACCGAAAAAACCCGTGACCGAGAAAACCCGTGACCGAGAAAACCCGCAACCGAAAAAACCCGAGACCGAAAAAACCCGCAACCGAGAAAATCCGAGACCGAAAAAACCCGCAACCGAGAAAACCTGCAACCGAGAAAACCCGCAACCGAAAAAACCCGTAACCGAAAAAGCCCGTAACCGAAAAAACCTGGACCGAAACCCGCCCGAACCCGCCCGTTTTCCACATCTAGTTATTATTTGCTTTCCCTAGGTCGAGAAATAGGTAGTATGTTCGTCTTGAAGGCATTTCATTTGTATGGACTAAATGGCCTTATGGGTTATATTGTTTTTGCTTTTATGCTTATCCCATAAATTTTATTGATATCGTATTTTTTTTTGTAAATTTTATTTTTGTATTTTTAATTGTGTTTATATAATTTTATTGATACTGTATTAAATTTAAATATTAATTGTTTTTATATATATAGAGTATGAAATAAGTCTTATGTAATTTTTAAAATAATAATATTAAAATAAAATTTATATAATAATAAATGAAATAGTTTTAGTAATATATCAAAATTAAGAATAAAATTGCAAATTATTAATAATATACTAAAATTGTATAATTTTAATGAAAAATATTTAATGCAACATTTATAAATTATAAGATTCAAAAAATTATGTTTCAACTTATTAGATACCAAACATATTTTCTGTTTTCAGTTTTTAAAATTATACAACAAAATTAGTTTACAAAACATGTTTTTTGTTTTCAAAATTTCAAAACAAAACAAAACAAAAACATAAACAAAATTTTCAAAAACAAAAAACATAAAACATAAAATTGACAACGATATCAAATGACCCCTAAATTTTTCACGAGGCTCTTTTTGAAACTGGAATGGGACCGCTGATTGAGAATATTTTTGTTCCCAATCGTGCCATTGCTGTCATTAAAATTTCCACTAATAGTAAAAAAAAAACAAATTTCCACTAGATCCTTGGGGTCCACCGGCTGCATCAATTTTTTTTATAATTTTTTTATCATTTATAATACTTTGATTTTATTTTTTTATTATTTTATATTTTTAATATTTTTCAAATAAATTTATTATAGTAAGTAATAATTTATATAATAGAATAATTAATAAATATAAAATAATAAATATATATAAATAATTAATTTTATCATCAATTTAATAAATCACAAGCAAATGAATAAAATTTTTTATAATTAAGTATTAACTAAAATAAATAGTTACATAAAAAATAAAGTAAATAAATATTAATAATTTTTATTATGAGATGTGTTAATGTTTTATTATTATTTCAAAAAGAAAAATAAAGAAAAATGAATTAAGAGTGTATAAAAAAGCTGGATAGATTTTTGAGAAGCTCAAAATATTTAGAAAAAAAACCAAATCTTTCAAGATTTTCATGTAAACTCATCTAATTAAAGCCTTAAGGCATATGGACAAAATAAAATCTTAAAGTTTTACTTTTGTCTAATTAAACTCTTAAGGCATTATTTTTATTTAACTAAATCCTTATTTTTTTTAGATTTTAATTGTTTTCATATAAAATTAGAATTTAATTAAATAAAAATAATATTTAAAGATTCAATTGGGCATAATAGAAGGTTAAAGGATTATTTGAAAAATTAAAAAGAAACTATAAAAACTCTTTCAATAAATTCCAAAAAAGAAAGATAAATATTACTTATAACACATGATTTAATTTTATTTGTAGAAAAAAATTTGTTTCTACAAAGTAACAAATTATCATTTCAAATTTCAAATTTCAAATTTCAAATTTCAAAATTCTAGTCAAGCTCAAAGCTCATTGATCAAATCATCTTATTGTTTTTGGTAGGAAAATTATCTTATCTTGTTATTATGTATACTGTAGTTGCCTAAATTATTAGTGCAAATAGAATGCTGACATTCCACGTGATGGAGCATTGTCATTCTGATCTCGTTAACTTGTAGGCGGCTGCTACAATGCACACTAAATTTGTCACGAGGCTCTTTTTGAAACTGAAATGGGATCGATGATTTAGAATATTTTTGTCGGAGGTGGCAAACGGACAGGCTCGGACGGGATCGGTTTGGATTATATTCGAGTTCAAATTTTTTCGGTTTTGAGTTTTTTCGATTTCGGTTCTTCTCAGTTTTGGATTTTTTTGGTCTTGAGTTTTTTCGGTTTCAGGTTTTTTCAGTTTTGGTTATTTTCAGTTTCGGTTATTTTCAGTTTCAGGTTTGGTTAAGTTCGGTTTTAATCGGGTGGGCTTAGTCAAATTAATTTAAAATTTTATAAATTATAAGTATTTTTATAATTTTAAATGTAATAAATAATTTAATTTTATATAGTTAAATAAAAATATAATAGGAATGCTAAATTAAGTTAAAATTTAATAAATATTTATATAAATATAAATTTTTACATTTTAATATTTTTGTTACTTGACAATTATTATTTATTTTTTTAATTTTCTGTGATATTCACATGTGTTATAAAATATATAATTATATATTAATAATTATATAAAAATTTATACTCTTAACAATAACTTATTGGGTTATTGTATTTTTTTAGGTCAACATTGGGCCATTGGAATTTAAACACTCTTAGTTCAATAAATTTCTTTTTTTTTTTACTTTGTTTTATTAGCTTTTTTAATAATTATATTATATTTTTAATAAAATTTTAAGTTTTTAAGAATTTTTTTACATTTATTTTGTCTTTTAAATACCAACATAATTAGTAATTAAATTAAATCTAATTGCATAACTAGTTAACTAATTGTTAAATTATAATGTTGAATAAGATTATAGTATACATTAAAAAATACTTAATATTATGAATAATTGGTCAATTAATGTGAAGACCAAGAATTTTCTAAATAAATATAAGGTATCCGAAAAAATTTAATTTGGACAAAGTGAAATCCAAATTAAATAAGAAATGAAAAGGAAATTTAAATTGGAAATAAGAAATGAAAGAGGAAATTTAATTTGGATAAATGGAAATCCAAATTAAATAAGAAAATGGAGAAAATAAATTTGGATATTTAGAAATCCAAAACTTAATAAGAAATAAAAATATTTTTTGATATATTTATATAATGATATTATATAAATATACTTTTGATAAATATAAATATTATTTCTGTATTAAAAGTGTAAAAATATGTATATGTATTTTGATACAAAAAAAGATGTATTTAAATACATATTATAATGGCATATTTATATATACTTATAATTATATGTATAATTATAATGTGTATATTTACTGTTATTAATTAAGTATATTAATAAGTAAAAAAAAAAATTATAACAGAAATGGGAATCGGGAGAACCCGATTCCCACTTCTTCTCTTCTGTTTTGTTAAATAGAAGAGAAGCAACACAAGGCGGCCGCCACCGTTGGCCGGCCGGCCAAAGGAGAAAGCGGAGGAGAAAGGGCGTCGCCGGCGAGTGAGGAAGCGAACGACGGCGGCTCGAGTCGGAAGGAGAAGAGAAAATCGAAAGAAAAACAGAAAAGAAAAAGAGAGGAGAAAAAGGAAAATGGCGGTGCCGGCCAATCCGAGCACCGCCACTCCAACGCCGACACCGGCGGAGGTAAAGGGAAGGAAAAGAGGTGACCGGTGGTGAAGGAGGAAGAGAAAGGAGGGAGAAAAGAGAAGGGAAAGAGGTCGAAACCCACGGTCCAGATTCGCCACTGCCGGCGCCGCCGCTGAGCAAACCGAGACCAAATCCGACTTCGTGGCAACCTCGGCAAGCTGTTGGGTGACCGAACCGCCGGAATGGGTGGCCGCCAGTGACCGAACCGGTCAAGCCAAGCTGAACTGGCCTGAACCTGTCCGAATCGGTTCAGGCCAGAAAAAAAAACAGAATAGAAAAGAAAAGGAAGGAAAAAAAAAGAAAGAAGAAAAGAAAAGAAAAGAAAAGGAGAAAGAAGGAAAGGAAGAAGAAAGGGAAAAAGGAAGAAAAAATGGTAAGGAAATTTAGAAAAAAAATAAAATGATGGTATTTATTGAATAATTTATAGTTATATTGATGTAGTGCATTGATATTGAAATTGTAGTAAAACGGAAATGAGACGAATGGTGGAATTCGGCGAGGCTCGAAAAATCGGAAAGTGCGCTAAGCTTTGGCGAATAGGTAAGATACTTTTATAAAACATTAGTAGCATCATATTGTATGTGGGATTTATGATTTTATATGATGCATTTATGAAATGATTTTTAATGGAATTGTGATATTTTTATAGATGATCCATTGATTTAATTGATATTAAAAATGCTAAGAGGACCCACAACTGATGGTGGGGGTCTTAGTAGAGACGTAGGAATTGTGAGAATCAACGGCTGTGGTATAAATTGTGTTTCCCTTGCAGGAGGTTAGGGAAAATTAAGCCGTTATGCTGCCGAAAATTTTAGGAAAATGTTTGAGGAAAAAGATTTAGTTTCTCCCATAAATGGAATTTTAGAAATAATTATTGAAAATAAACATGTGAAGGACTTTATTGTATTACCGGAAAAGGTTAATATTGGAATCGATAAATCAAATTATCTTAATATCTCAAAGTGATTATCAAGCTGAGATTGAGATGAAATAGATATTTGGAGGATCAACTGATAAGAGTAACAATGATTATATAATATAAATTAAAAGAGAAAGATTGAAGTTATAATTTAGATGGTCGATTAAGTGAATTTCGGAATTATCGATCGAGAGATGATTTCAAAAATTAATTGATTTAGATAAATGGATGTCACACACGTGATTATACGAAATTGATTATAACCTTTGGAATAGGTTTTGAAAAATATCCTCTCGTATTTGAGTGACTTGGAGAAATTGGAGAACATGATGAACGGTCTATCTTAGTGATATGATTGAGACGATAATAAGAAAAGTAGATCGTGATGCCGTATGGACATTGATAGAACACACGTCTACACAAAAATATATTTGTACACTTCGATATTAAATAGACGTGAACTAAGACTACTACAATAACGTAGATGGTCGCAAGGCGACTTAAATGGTTGAAAACATTGTTGATAGTGGAAATTAGCAAATCTTCCTAAGTGAATGAAATTGAACCTCAAGACGGAAATTTTGAAGGTGCACCAATAGATCAAATTATAGATGGATTGATAGACGACTATTGATCTTGTGAGTTTATATTCTCGATGTTGACTCTGAAATAGGTCTTGAGTGATGATATTGATAATTACATAATTCCAGTATCTTAATGGTTATATAGAAATATGATATTTAAATATCCAGAGATACTAAAAAGAATTCATACTGACAGTGGTGGTCCAGTATTGAATGATAAAATGTACCAGTGATTTTTATAGTCGATAATTACTACGAAATGATACTGAATATCGAGGAACTACAATGAATATCGAAATTACCTATTAGGTATGATTTGATTGAAATCAAAAGTATGGAATTGAGGAATTGGATTATAGTTAACACTATAACTAAATGATATGTTTTACAAAAATGATAGTTCATTGTTTGAAACTCATGATTGAATCTGCATCGCATTTAAGCATGCCTTCTTACAATTTGAAACATTTTAATAATGTTTATATGAATACTGTAGAGTATTGATTTGATTTGAAATGAAAGTATATGGTAGATATATATATTTTGATATATGAAGTCTTATACAGAATTTTACCATATGCTTTATATGATATTGAAAGAAAAGATAAAGATTTAAATGTTTTATGAGACTGTAGGCACCCTAAGAGAATTAAATTCAATAAAGCATAGTGGAAACCGCCTAATTGGAGCTTTGCTCATTAGGCAGATATGCTTGTTCGACAATAGTCGTGGACAGGTCTCAGTCACGCCTGATCAGTGGGGCTGAGAGAGATGAGGTCTATGGCCATAGATAGCGCCCTAGTTGGTTTCCAGGGGACGATGATATGATTCACTGCTAGCTACAGTGATTTAAGTCTTTATTGATAGAGATGATAGGGATCTAGCCTAGTCTCTAATTGATATGATATGAAGTCTAGAGTATGATTTTTATTGATATGAACTCTAGACTTGACATGATTTATACTGTACATGAAATAGATTTGAAATGAAATATGTTTTGAAACAGTACATGTTTTAAACATGTTTTAAAAGTCCATGAGATATGATTTCGACACTTATATGATTTATACGTAATTTTGTGTCGAACATGGCATGATATGCGGTCTAGAGTATAGTTTGATTTGATATGAACTCTAGACCTGATATGATTTACAGAATATGTTTTAAAAGTATATGATAAATGATTTCGACACTTACATGATTTATATAAGATTTTGTGTCGAATTTGAAATGACATGCGGTTTAGAGTATAGACTGATTTGATATGAACTCTAAACCTGATATGATTTATAGTATATGAAAAATGTTTTAAAACCGCACATGTTTTAGACATGCTCCGAAAACGAATACATGAACTGAAAATGAACATGTTTCTATCATGTCTTAAAGGCAAATTTGAAATGAATTGAAAATTCATATGTTGAGCATGTCCTAAAGTATATATGATATGATTTGAAAAGATAGCGGTTTATACAGTAAAGTTACATAATTGCATATTAAACCTTGACATGATAATATGCTTCGTACACGAGTTTCATGATAAATGTCATGACTCGACATAAATGATATTTCATCTAGACGATGACTTGATATGATACATGGACATATGATAGATATGAAGAGAATTGTGAACTTACACTGTGGTGATCATGATTTCTCTATAAGAAAAAGTGATATGAGATGATAAATTACAGGAGTACGATTATGAAATATAAAGTGAATTGATATGGTGCTTCAATTGGACATGATGTACTCTGAGATAGAGGAAAATATTGACTAATAGTATATGACATTCAATTTGGATACGACAGATTGTTGTGCGATGCACTATAGTGTAAGGACAAGAAGACTGAAAAGTGATTATGATGATAATTTTAAAAGTATAAGTGATAGATAGATGACAAGAAATGAGATAATGATATGTTATCGATGAGAAAGGATTAACTGTGATTGCAAATTTGCAAGTTTTAAGCATTGCAGATTAAGACAGTGTAATCCTACTCTTGTATTTATATTAGTATCTTACTGAGCCGTGGTTTTGCTCACCCTACTAAATTTCATCTCTTTCAGATTATTGAAGTTAACATCTGCCATGTGAGCTGCTCAGTGGGCATCGGAGACTGCATCTGGACTTGGTACTAGTCTTCTGAGGTATATGTTTCTTATAAATTACTTGTTTACATGTAAGACTTAAATTGAAGCACAGTACATATTCTGTTTAACAAGTCGGGATGTAACTAAGAATCGTTTCCGTGGTTGTTAAATATTTAAATGGAATAACTATAGGTCACCGAGATAGTATAGTAACTACACTGACACCGAATACAAACCTTAAAATGAAAAGGAAAAATTTAGTCCATAAATTTGTAGACTAAGAAAAGTATGAGTATAAAGGAAAGTCGCGGCCTTCGGGTCGTGACAATTAATTACCTCAATTTTATATTTATTTTGTTTTTGGTTTGTACATAAATCATAATATAACATTATTATATTAAATATAATCGTTCTCATACATTAATTAATCAAATATCTCATTCAAAATTTAGAATATCAAATTAAACAAGTTATATACACCAATTGATATTATATTATAAATAATAACATTTGATATAATCATAGCATATACTTTTATACACTAATTGAGTACTAATTTTTTCATGTTCACATTAACATAATAATATTAAATATACACCATTTGATTGAATATCTAATTAAAATGTTAAATAGTAGATATTACTAAATTAATTAATATAATGCGAGTTATTTAAATATAAATAAAGTATAAAAAATAAATTTTATTAAAATTACCACTTACACAGTAATACTACTCTAATATATTATTAAATTACACTTTAATTTACTATTAGAAGTATTATTTGTATCCACACTTTAATTTTACATTTAATAGATAATAAATAAATTATTTTTAATAAATACTTAATTCTATCAAAATAATACTTACACACTAAGAGATTACATAATTTATTTTTAAAAGATTATTATAATATAATATATAAATTATTATTATAAGATACCAAATTGGTTTATTCATGTATAGGATTATTGTAATATAATAAATAATTAATTACCAATAGCTTGAATTATTAATGTCTTTTGTTTTAAGGCTAAAAATAAAACTACCAGTAGCTTGATTATAATTTTCTCTTTTAATGATGCCCAAGCTTATAAAAAAAATTGTGCTTGTATTGTTTAATTTAATTACTTAACTTTTTCTAATCTTAAAAATTTGAATTTTAATTTTAAGATTAGGTTTTTTTTTAAATCTAAATTTAATATCTTTCTATACTTGAAACTTTAAGAAAATTTAGTTTAAATTTAATTTTATTAAAAATATTTTTAATGTGTTGCACAAAATATCAAATTCAAAGTTTCAAACAAATATTGAAATTATATAATTTTTTATATATTTGATTTATTATTGTATTAAAATTAAAATTTTATTATAAAATAAAAAGAATAAAATGTTAAAATGATTTTTATAATAAAATTAAATGTTAAATTAATAATATATTTATTATTATAAATGCAATAAATATAATATTAAAGATGATTTGATATCATATATTATGGTGTTTTAAATTAATTTAATTTAATTTTATTAAAAAGATTCAATATTTATTTTGCTGGTAATACATAATGTTGACACCTAATTTTGTCCCATTTTTGTTATTATTATTATTATTATTATTATTATTATTATTTATATTTGTATTTGTATTTGTTTTTATTTTTATTATTTGTTTTATTATTATTTTTATTATTAGCATTATTATTTTTTCTTCTTTTATTATGTGAAGACCGAGAATTTTCTAAATAAATATAAGGTATCCGGAAAAATTTAATTTGGACAAATTGAAATCCAAATTAAATAAGAAATAAAAAGGAAAATTAAATTGGAAATAAGAAATGAAGGAGGAAATTTAATTTGGATAAATGGAAATCCAAATTAAATAAGAAAATGGAGAAAATAATTTTTGGATATTTAGAAATCCAAAACTTAATAAGAAATAAAAATATTCTGATATATTTATATAATGATATTATATAAATATACCTTGGATAAATATAAATATTATTTTGTGTTAAAAGTATAAAAAGTATATATATAAAAATATATTTTGATACAAAATTTGTATTCAAATACATATTATGAATAGTGTATATATATAATTATGGTGTATAATAATTATATATTATAGTTATTATTATTATATAAAAAAAATAATAAAAAAAAAAAAGGAAATGGGAATCGGGATATACCCGATTCCCTTATTCATTTCTCCTCTGTTAAAACAGAGGAGAAAATGCAAAGAGAGGTCGACGCCGGCCGGCCGAGAGGAAGAAGGGAGAGAGAGAGTGACGCCGCCGGTGAACAGAGGAGGAAGAAGAGAAAAGCCAGCCGGCGACGAACGAAAAAAGGAAAGAAGGAAAACGGCGCGAAACAAAACGGAAAAACCCGAGAGGAAAAAGGGAGAAAGGAAACTGGCGATGCCACCGATCTGGGCATCGCCACCACCACCCCGGCGTAGACGAAGGTGAATCGAAGGGAAGTAGACCACCGGCGATGGAAGATAAAGGAGGGGGAAGGAAGAAACAGAGAGGAAAGAGGCCGCCGCTGCCACCTCCAGATCCGGTGCCGTCATCGTCGGTGGAGAGGAAATGAGACCAGATTTGGCTTCAGCACCACCTCGGCTAGCTGTGGGAAGGCCGAACCGGCGGAGAACCGGCCGGCGAGGGGCTGAACCGGCGGATGAGACCGAATCGGTCTGAACCGGTCCGAACCGGTTCAGACCAGAGAAAAAAAAAACAGAACAGAAAAAAAAAAGAGAAAGAGAAAGAAAGGAAAAAGAAGAAAAAGAAAAGGAAAAGGAAAAGGAAAAGGAAAAGGAAGAAGAAGAAGAAAGAAAAGGTAAGAAAAATTGAGGAAAAATAAACTATTGATGTTATTGAATAATTTATGGTTATATTGATGTAGTGCATTAATATTGAAATTGTAGCAAAACGGAAATGAGACGAATGGTGGAGTTCGACAAGGCTCGAAAATCAGAAAGTGCGCCAAGCTTGGCGAATGGGTAAGATACTCTTATAAAGCCTTAGTAGCATTATATTTTATGTGGGATTTATGATGTTATATGATGCATTGATGGAATGATTTTAATGGAATTATGATTTTTATATGATGCATCGATTTAAATTGATTTGTTAAAAATGCTAAGAGGACCCACAACTGATGGTGAGGGTCTCAGTAAGAGGTAAAAATTGGTGAGAATCAACGGCTGTCAGTATAAATTGTGTTTCCTTGCAGGAAGTTTAGAGGAAATTAAGCCGTTATGCTGCCGAAATTTCCACGAAAATGTTTAAGGAAAAATATTAAATTCTCATCTAAATGGAATCCTGAAAGAATTATCGAAGATAAGCTTGAAAGGATTTTATTGTATCATAGGAAAAATTGATTTTTAAATGGTTGAGAAGGTTAATGGATGAGTATGACAATATGAAGAATTTGGTTGTGAATCTTATAGAGTCGATAATTCGAGTTATGTAATATTTCAAGTTGACTATCGAGTAGAAATTGAGGTGCAATCTCGATAGTTGGAGTATTGATAGATGTAACGATGATTATATGATATTGCTTTGAAGAGAAGATCATAGTTGAAAAGTGATGATTATAGAATTGATAGATTCAAACAAATGGACCGTCTTAGTGGTATGATTGAGATAATGATCATAAGAAAGTAGATCGCAAAATCTTATTGACATTTTGATGTGTTATGACCTCGAAGTTAGAGGATTGTAAGTGTGGATAATGACCTATCTGGCAATATGACAATATAATCTTAATATACCATAAGGCTGAAATTGAGAAAAAAAAATATAGCAATAAAATGAGATTTAGAGAATTTGGTACTTGATATATACTACATTATGGAATATCTTTGTCAATAGAATGGATTCGAATCAATGTTTGATTGTGGCATGTTAACTTTGTATGTGTAAAGCTAATGTTGGGAATTGATTTAATTAATGTGCAAAATAATGAAAGGGAGAATGAAAGCTTGAGGTAGCTTGTGATCTTTGATGGAAAAATATACTAGAATGATCCTAATAGTCTATGGATGTTATTGAAATATATTTGAATAAACGTGCAAACAAATGTACTGTGGATTTTAGTGATGCCATTGGGGACTTGAAAGACGTGTGTAATTGTAGAATGAATGACGGATGACTTTCGTGTCATGATCATGTTTGAATAAGAAATTTAGGCTACTAAAGACACACCTTAGTTTGATGTCATAATATGCACAACAATAGATTGAATGAGTATTGAGATATATTTGGATATATTTAGAAAATCATTCATGCATGACATATGATCTCATGTTGTTTTAAAAGAAAAAGTGATATTTTAAAAAGAGATGCATCGAAATCTTTTAATTGAAAGTAAATATTTGAAATGATTAGACAGCCACAGACCTTGATGTTTAATATCATTTTGACATTATTCATGACATGTACATATTGAACATGAGATTTAATTATGCATTGATTTGAGAAAAGACTCGGTTTTAAATGTTTTTTTTTATGAGGGCTGTCTAAATGAATTCAAAATGATATATCAAAAGATTTCGATTTTTGAGACGACAGGTACCCTATTGAATGCCTGAGTGGCATATGCCTTTGTGGCACAGAGTATGTATTTATTGTGTGGTTCTGCCTGTGTGGCATGGAACCCCATTTATACATATATGATATGTACATGTAAATGTTGCCTGATGAGATCATTCCAGGCTGTCCGACAATAGTCGTGGACACATTCCTCAGTTTCCAGCTGATCAGTGGGACTGGGACGATCTATGATCATAGATAGTGAACCCTTCGAGGGAAACTATCCCATTGATAGCTACAATGGGTTAGAGATGATATGATAATAGAATAGGGATTCATGCCTAGTCTCTTACTAAATGTTAAAGAATGTCTAGAGTACAATTTATTATATATTAAACTCTAGACATGATATGTTTTACAGTATACATGAAATGATTGAAATTGAATGATTGAAACATGGTTTATTTTATGCATTATATGATTTGAGACCTTATATGTTTTAAACCATGTTTACTTGACATGACAGATGAAATGATGTACATGTGTTTTATACCACACATGATATGAATAGAGATTTCATATATTTTAAAATGTGTTTTAAAACATATGTCAAATGATTCTAAATTACATGACTTTCGTACATGATTATGTACTACATGAAACATGAATTGAAATGAATGTTTTATACAGAACACAAATTTTATACGGTACATATTGAATCATGTGATGATAGCACACAGTGGTAATGATATTTCATCTAGACATGATATGATACATGAACATAAGATTGATATGAAGAGAATTGTGAACTTACACTATTGTGATCATGATTTCTCTATATGGAAAATGATATGAGGTGATAGATTACAAGAGTACGATTATGAAACATAAGGTGAATTGATATGATGCTTCAATTGGACATGATGTACTCCGAGATAGAGGAAAATATAGACTAGTAGTATATGACATTCAATTTGGATACGACAGATGCGATGCACTATAGTGTAAGATCGAGAAGATTGAAAAAGTGATTATGATGATTTACTTAAAAGTATAAGTGATAGACAGATGACAAGAAATGAGATAATGATATGTTATCGATGAGAAAGGATTAACTGTAATTGCATCCTTGCAAGTTTTAAGCATTTGCGGTTAAGACAGTATAATCCTACTCTTGCATTTATATTAGTATCTTACTGAGCCGTGGTTTTGCTCACCCCCACTAAATTTCATCTATTTCAGATTTTTGAAGTTAACATCTGCCATGTGAGCTGCTCAGTGGGCATCGGAGACGGTGTATGGACTTGGTACTAGTTTCCGGAGGTATATGGAAATTATAAAATACTTGTTTACATGTATGACTTTAATTGATGCACAGTACATATTTTGTTTAACAAGTCGGGATGTAACTAAGAACCGTTTCCGTGTTGTTTAATATTTAAATGGAATGACTATAAGCCACCTAGATAGTATAGTAACTACACTGACACCGAATACAAACCTTAAAATGAAAAAGAAAAAATTTAGTCCATAAATTTGTAGACTAAGAAAAGTATGAGTATAAAGGAAAGTCGCGGCTTTCGGATCGTGACAGGTTTTAATGGTATCAGAGCACGGTTTGTCTAGTACGTGTCAGTGTAGTTGAGACAGTGATAGTGTTACATCCCATGTACTGTGTAGTGTCTACATGTAAACTTGTTGATTTTCAATCTGTACCAAGATTTATCAGCTATTGGTATGGTGATACCAGTCGACGGCCCATTTAAAACAGGCTGGGCTTTGACAAAAAAAAAATTTGCCAATCGATGGCCTATTGAAACGGACTGGAAACCGTTAATGAACGGCATCGATACGATATAAAAGAATTGTGTATCACCTCAAAGGAATAAGATATGAATGATCGAGAATGATTGATTGTGGCAATTTATCTGGAAGATAATGTAATGATGGTATAGAATATGATCGATATGTGAACTGAAAAGGGGTTGAAAGAGGTAAAGGAATCGCCATTGAAAATGATTGAACAAAAGTATATGGCTTAATTGAAAGTACAATCCCACCTTAATTATGAGGACTATTGGAAATTGAAACTATGATTTCGAGTTATGAGGGAGCACGAATATGAAACAGTTTTCGAATTTAAGACTGAAAGTGATTTCACTTTGGTTATCACATCGAGATGTAATAAGAATACTACATGAAAAGAGATATAGAGAGAAGATGATTGATAAATGTTGCATTTATGGCAAGAGATGATTAACAGTAAAGTCTGCAATGAGGTGCGACTTTGATTTATCAATATGACAATAAGTGTTGTGGGATAATGCGAAACCCAAAAGAAATATGATATTATGAAAGTGATTATAGACTGGTGGATCAAATTGAATCACTTTTCCATTTTCAAACCTCTAGATTTCTCTAATGCCTTAGTCGAAATATAAATATGAAATGGAGAGAATGTATGTGAAGTTCCAGTGAGCATTTAAGGTGATGGAATCTTGAATTGCCATATGCTTATGGGAAATAACAAAAGGCTTTGGGATTTCCAAATTTATTGATAGCACTGCTCCGTATTGATATGAATATTCGAGCTCAATATGTGAACGCTTACAGATATATGGAGAGCAGGTGCCCTGAATTTAAAAGCTACTGGGACAATTACATACTACTGATTAAATCGGTAAACGATAGATACCAAAATATATCGACTTGGCGCCAAATGAGAGAAACGAATGATAAATGGTGTGGAACAGCTATTATGTGAAAAGGGATAAAAGTGATAACTCCCAAGGTGATAAGAAATTTTATTGAGTATGAATATATGGTAGAGAAATGATATATAACAGTATAAAAAGTGAATCTAAATTTGACAGTATGCTGGTAGCATCATTTAAAGGATGATTGAAAGGACAAGAAAGATAAGAGTACAGAACGGTACCACTTTCTAAATCTAAGTTAAATTCGGAGGACCGAATTTCTTAAGGTGCGGAGAATGTGAAGACCGAGAATTTTCTAAATAAATATAAGGTATCCGGAAAAATTTAATTTGGACAAATTGAAATCCAAATTAAATAAGAAATAAAAAGGAAAATTAAATTGGAAATAAGAAATGAAGGAGGAAATTTAATTTGGATAAATGGAAATCCAAATTAAATAAGAAAATGGAGAAAATAATTTTTGGATATTTAGAAATCCAAAACTTAATAAGAAATAAAAATATTCTGATATATTTATATAATGATATTATATAAATATACCTTGGATAAATATAAATATTATTTTGTGTTAAAAGTATAAAAAGTATATATATAAAAATATATTTTGATACAAAATTTGTATTTAAATACATATTATGAATAGTGTATATATATAATTATGGTGTATAATAATTATATATTATAGTTATTATTATTATATAAAAAAAAATAATAAAAAAAAAGGAAATGGGAATCGGGATATACCCGATTCCCTTATTCATTTCTCCTCTGTTAAAACAGAGGAGAAAATGCAAAGAGAGGTCGACGCCGGCCGGCCGAGAGGAAGAAGGGAGAGAGAGAGTGACGCCGCCGGTGAACAGAGGAGGAAGAAGAGAAAAGCCAGCCGGCGACGAACGAAAAAAGGAAAGAAGGAAAACGGCGCGAAACAAAACGGAAAAACCCGAGAGGAAAAAGGGAGAAAGGAAACTGGCGATGCCGCCGATCTGGGCATCGCCACCACCACCCCGGCGTAGACGAAGGTGAATCGATGGGAAGTAGACCACCGGCGATGGAAGATAAAGGAGGGGGAAGGAAGAAACAGAGAGGAAAGAGGCCGCCGCTGCCACCTCCAGATCCGGTGCCGTCATCGTCGGTGGAGAGGAAATGAGACCAGATTTGGCTTCAGCACCACCTCGGCTAGCTGTGGGAAGGCCGAACCGGCGGAGAACCGGCCGGTGAGGGGCTGAACCGGCGGATGAGACCGAATCGGTCTGAACCGGTCCGAACCGGTTCAGACCAGAGAAAAAAAACAGAACAGAAAAAAAAAAGAGAAAGAGAAAGAAAGGAAAAAGAAGAAAAAGAAAAGGAAAAGGAAAAAGAAAAGGAAAAGGAAGAAGAAGAAGAAAGAAAAGGTAAGAAAAATTGAGGAAAAATAAACTATTGATGTTATTGAATAATTTATGGTTATATTGATGTAGTGCATTAATATTGAAATTGTAGCAAAACGGAAATGAGACGAATGGTGGAGTTCGACAAGGCTCGAAAATCAGAAAGTGCGCCAAGCTTGGCGAATGGGTAAGATACTCTTATAAAGCCTTAGTAGCATTATATTGTATGTGGGATTTATGATGTTATATGATGCATTGATGGAATGATTTTAATGGAATTATGATTTTTATATGATGCATCGATTTAAATTGATTTGTTAAAAATGCTAAGAGGACCCACAACTGATGGTGAGGGTCTCAGTAAGAGGTAAAAATTGGTGAGAATCAACGGCTGTCAGTATAAATTGTGTTTCCTTGCAGGAAGTTTAGAGGAAATTAAGCCGTTATGCTGCAGAAATTTCCACGAAAATGTTTAAGGAAAAATATTAAATTCTCATCTAAATGGAATCCTGAAAGAATTATCGAAGATAAGCTTGAAAGGATTTTATTGTATCATAGGAAAAATTGATTTTTAAATGGTTGAGAAGGTTAATGGATGAGTACGACAATATGAAGAATTTGGTTGTGAATCTTATAGAGTCGATAATTCGAGTTATGTAATATTTCAAGTTGACTATCGAGTAGAAATTGAGGTGCAATCTCGATAGTTGGAGTATTGATAGATCTAACGATGATTATATGATATTGCTTTGAAGAGAAGATCATAGTTGAAAAGTGATGATTATAGAATTGATAGATTCAAACAAATGGACCGCCTTAGTGGTATGATTGAGATAATGATCATAAGAAAGTAGATCGCGAAATCTTATTGACATTTTGATGTGTTATGACCTCGAAGTTAGAGGATTGTAAGTGTGGATAATGACCTATCTGGCAATATGACAATATAATCTTAATATACCATAAGGCTGAAATTGAGAAAAAAAAATATAGCAATAAAATGAGATTTAGAGAATTTGGTACTTGATATATACTACATTATGGAATATCTTTGTCAATAGAATGGATTCGAATCAATGTTTGATTGTGGCATGTTAACTTTGTATGTGTAAAGCTAATGTTGGGAATTGATTTAATTAATGTGCAAAATAATGAAAGGGAGAATGAAAGCTTGAGGTAGCTTGTGATCTTTGATGGAAAAATATACTAGAATGATCCTAATAGTCTATGGATGTTATTGAAATATATTTGAATAAACGTGCAAACAAATGTACTGTGGATTTTAGTGATGCCATTGGGGACTTGAAAGACGTGTGTAATTGTAGAATGAATGACGGATGACTTTCGTGTCATGATCATGTTTGAATAAGAAATTTAGGCTACTAAAGACACACCTTAGTTTGATGTCATAATATGCACAACAATAGATTGAATGAGTATTGAGATATATTTGGATATATTTAGAAAATCATTCATGCATGACATATGATCTCATGTTGTTTTAAAAGAAAAAGTGATATTTTAAAAAGAGATGCATCGAAATCTTTTAATTGAAAGTAAATATTTGAAATGATTAGACAGCCACAGACCTTGATGTTTAATATCATTTTGACATTATTCATGACATGTACATATTGAACATGAGATTTAATTATGCATTGATTTGAGAAAAGACTCGGTTTTAAATGTTTTTTTTTATGAGGGCTGTCTAAATGAATTCAAAATGATATATCAAAAGATTTCGATTTTTGAGACGACAGGTACCCTATTGAATGCCTGAGTGGCATATGCCTTTGTGGCACAGAGTATGTATTTATTGTGTGGTTCTGCCTGTGTGGCATGGAACCCCATTTATACATATATGATATGTACATGTAAATGTTGCCTGATGAGATCATTCCAGGCTGTCCGACAATAGTCGTGGACACATTCCTCAGTTTCCAGCTGATCAGTGGGACTGGGACGATCTATGATCATAGATAGTGAACCCTTCGAGGGAAACTATCCCATTGATAGCTACAATGGGTTAGAGATGATATGATAATAGAATAGGGATTCATGCCTAGTCTCTTACTAAATGTTAAAGAATGTCTAGAGTACAATTTATTATATATTAAACTCTAGACATGATATGTTTTACAGTATACATGAAATGATTGAAATTGAATGATTGAAACATGGTTTATTTTATGCATTATATGATTTGAGACCTTATATGTTTTAAACCATGTTTACTTGACATGACAGATGAAATGATGTACATGTGTTTTATACCACACATGATATGAATAGAGATTTCATATATTTTAAAATGTGTTTTAAAACATATGTCAAATGATTCTAAATTACATGACTTTCGTACATGATTATGTACTACATGAAACATGAATTGAAATGAATGTTTTATACAGAACACAAATTTTATACGGTACATATTGAATCATGTGATGATAGCACACAGTGGTAATGATATTTCATCTAGACATGATATGATACATGAACATAAGATTGATATGAAGAGAATTGTGAACTTACACTATTGTGATCATGATTTCTCTATATGGAAAATGATATGAGGTGATAGATTACAAGAGTACGATTATGAAACATAAGGTGAATTGATATGATGCTTCAATTGGACATGATGTACTCCGAGATAGAGGAAAATATAGACTAGTAGTATATGACATTCAATTTGGATACGACAGATGCGATGCACTATAGTGTAAGATCGAGAAGATTGAAAAAGTGATTATGATGATTTACTTAAAAGTATAAGTGATAGACAGATGACAAGAAATGAGATAATGATATGTTATCGATGAGAAAGGATTAACTGTAATTGCATCCTTGCAAGTTTTAAGCATTTGCGGTTAAGACAGTATAATCCTACTCTTGCATTTATATTAGTATCTTACTGAGCCGTGGTTTTGCTCACCCCACTAAATTTCATCTCTTTCAGATTTTTGAAGTTAACATCTGCCATGTGAGCTGCTCAGTGGGCATCGGAGACGGTGTATGGACTTGGTACTAGTTTCCGGAGGTATATGGAAATTATAAAATACTTGTTTACATGTATGACTTTAATTGATGCACAGTACATATTTTGTTTAACAAGTCGGGATGTAACTAAGAACCGTTTCCGTGTTGTTTAATATTTAAATGGAATGACTATAAGCCACCTAGATAGTATAGTAACTACACTGACACCGAATACAAACCTTAAAATGAAAAAGAAAAAATTTAGTCCATAAATTTGTAGACTAAGAAAAGTATGAGTATAAAGGAAAGTCGCGGCTTTCGGGTCGTGACAGATTATTATTATTATTTATATTATTATTATTACTTTTATATTATTATTATTATTATTTTATTTTATTTTTTTGTTTTTTGCCCAATTTGTCAATCAGCCCACTGCCCCCATCCTGCCAACCCATCCCATCGCCGGCCACCAGTTCCTGCCAACCCCTCTCCCCGAGGCTGTCCATCAGCCAGCTACTCTGCCATCCT
Organism: Heritiera fomes; assembly: GCA_032173925.1. Lineage (NCBI taxonomy): Eukaryota > Viridiplantae > Streptophyta > Magnoliopsida > Malvales > Malvaceae > Heritiera > Heritiera fomes. The sequence continues at coordinate 21,455,746 of JAPDPM010000002.1, forward strand.
TTCTCACCTCCACCATCACCCACAAGACTCTTCAAAAACCCAGAACGACCAAACCAAACCCTTCGGAACCATTAAGCCTCACTCGAACACCCTCAGCCCCGGCTTCACCAAGCCACACAACCAAAAACCCAAAACTACCTAGACTCAACACACAACACACGCATACACAAACCACCCAATACCCTCAACCACTTGGCCATCTTCGCTACCTGAGCCTCACCCCAAGACCACCACAACCACCATCATCGAACCACCCCTGATCACAAACCATCATCGAAGCCCTCCTCACTACCCGTAACCCTCACCAAACCACCATCACAAAGCCCCAAAAACACCACTACCCCTAAAACTGATCCCAAACCAAGCTCATCACTCACCATACCTGCAACTAAAAAAAAAAATAACAACAAAACCACAAGCAACACCGCAACAAAAAAAAAGAGAAACGAAAAAAGAAAGAAAGGAGGCCAAGGGTTTAGCTTCAGATCCACCGGAATAGAGGTGTTTTCGGAGGGAGAGAAGGCCAAAAATGGAAAGAGGAACCCAAAAGCTTTCGAAAAGTCGAAAGCTTTTGGGCATTTGGCCACCAGCGACTGCAGCGGGCAGCGACCCCAGCTGCGGCCGAAAATCACACAGGGAAAGCTTCAAAAGCTTTGAAATTTTTTTTTTGTGAAAGAAAGGAAAAATGAAGAAATAAAAAAAAAGAGGTTTTTATAGCTGAAAAAAAAGGGAAAGAAGGAGGATTCGTAGGTGGACCCGGATCAGACCCTGGATCCGCGCGCCCGCCTGCTTGAGGAGAGGGAAGATCCGCACGTCACCCCCAGCTGACTTGACGACCCACGCGCGACCCGATCCGCTACCCGTCCGTAGTTTGTGTCCAGCCCAGTAGATTCAGTCCACTCCAATTTGCATTTGGGCTTGACTTTTGGGCTGTCTTAGAGGAAGGCCTTTTGGGTTTTAAAACCCAATCATTTGGATATAATTTCTTTCTTTCTTTCAACCTTTTGTTTGTTTTTAATTATTATTATTATTATTGTGTTTTTTTATTTATTATTGTTATTATTGTTGTTGTTGTTTATTATTATTATTATTATTATTATTATTATTATTAATGCATGTTGTAAAATAAAAGTTTTTGAAAAATTATCTTTTATTTGCATTTTCATTAATTATTATTATTGATTAGAAAACATATTCAAAAATAATGAAATTTAAATTTGAGTAAATGATAAAATTTAAATTTAATTAAATTCTTCCGATGATGGGATGTTACGGAAGTCACAAATAGTGATTCCTAGCTGATCCCTAGGTGAGAAGAGTTGTACTAAATGTTGCCAAAAGTATTGGAATATTTAGTATGATTTTTCAATAATTTAATTTTTTTGTTAAAAATAAAAATAAGTTTTTTTAAAAGAAAATTAATAATAAAATTTAACAATTAAATAATGTTCGATGATGGGATGTTACGGAAGTCACAAGTAGTGATTCCTAACTGATCCCTAGGTAAGAAGAGTCGTACTAAACATTGCCAAAAGTATTGGAATGTTTAGTATGATTTTTCAATAATTTAAATTTTTATTAAAAATGAAAATGAATAAGTTTTTTTTAAAACAAAGAAATATAAATAAATCAACAAATAAATAATGAAATTTAAAATTAAAAAATTCATTTGCATCATTCATTATCTGTGTGCATCATATGCATTCATGTAAATTTAAAAATGTGAACCTTCCGAGGATGAGATTCTGTAGAAGTCACAAGTAGTGATTCTTAAGAAATCTCTAAGTGAGGAAAATTATTTCAAATGCTGCCAAAAGTATTGAAGTATTTGATTTAATTATTCAATACAAAAAGGTTCACATTTACTTTCGAAAAATAAAGTTTAACCTTTTAAAATAAAACAAAATAAATTTACAAATAAAAAAGGATTTTGAATAAAAAGATTGCAATAAAATAAGAATTATTTTTAAATATTAATTTAAGATCATTTTATTAAAATTAAAGGATAACACAGGATTATTATGGTACTGTTTTTTAAAGGACGTCATAGGGGTGCTAATCCTTCCCCACGTGTAACCGTACTCCCGGACTCGATTTTGTTTTCGCAAACCAAAAAATATCTTTTTAATAAAACTTAATTAATTTTGAGATTTTGTTAAAAAAGATAAATATTTTAGGTGACCAATCACACTGTAGACACCTCATTTTGTCCGAGTTGTATTTTTGTAAAAAATAATAATTTGTAAATTTTGAACTGACATTTTGAATTAACATCTAAAAATTAGGATTAACATTATCATGATTATTTAAATAGAATTATTTAATAGATTAGGGTAATTGTATAGGTTAGGATTTATTAGATAAGTTGTAAATTAAAATATTTTTAGGATAGGATAATTAGATTTTTTTAGGATAATTATTTAGATTAATGTTAAATTTGATAAAGTTAGATTAGGATTAACATAGGAATTAAATAGATAAAATATTAAAAATAAGAGATAATTAATAGAATAGATTGAGTTGTATTAGGATTCTAACAAGTTTATGACTATAAAAAGGGGTTAAGCCCCATAACTTGAGGGAGGAGAATAGAGCCTTTCACTAAAGCATCTTTATCGCCCATCCCTGCCTGATTATCATCTTGCACTTAGTGACTTCATCAGCACTACTCATCACTTCTGACTAGCTTATCCCTCTCCATCTTCATTGCCTCCACCTTGCCATGCCACACCACAAGCCCATCAGCTACTGCTTCTTTCCCGATTGCACAGTCACCATCGACTCATCATCACTTTGCACCTCCTCACTAAACGTTGCCCCTGATCCATCGCTGCTGCATTGTCACCGTTCAAGGCTGCCTGTGGTAACACCTCCAAGCCGAGCTCGCTGCCCCTGCTGGTTTCTTTGTTGCTGTCCGCCCTCCTGGGATCCACACTGCATCGTTGCTAGGTTTGATATTGTTGCCACCGCTAGGAGTGCGGCAAGTTTCTACAAGAATTGCTAAAAGAAACAGAGGGAAGGAAGGCCACGTGAAGCAAGAAAGAAAAAGATGCCTAAGGCTTTGAGGAAATATTGCAAAACTGGATAAAGTGGTTTTAAAGATCACGTAATTTCACATCACCCAGCCCAAGACACTCGACTTTTGTTTGCTACCGCTCGCCTCGCATTGCTGTTTACGTTACTGCACAGCTAATTGTTGCAGCTTCTCGTGCATCAATCATCAAGGTAAGAATCCTTGCATTTCTTTATTTTTTTTTGTTGTTTTCATGCTGTATTTCTTATAAATGATGTGGAAGTGTTTTTTATGATTGAACATTATGTCGGGTTGCTTTTTTCTTTAGATGATGTAGAATAAAAAGATGATTAAAGTATAAAATATATAAAGGTTTGTAAGAGTAATGAATTTAAAATAAAAAATAAAGTTAATTAATATAGGAGAATAAATTTATTAGGATAGATGATTAATTAATAGATAATGGCATAATAAACATTGAGGATGAGCTAGACCTTTCCGATGATGGAATCCTTGAGGCGATTGCGAACGAGTAACACTCGAAGAATTCTTAAGTAAGAGAATCCTTTTACGTCTATCCAGAATGATGGAAGATTTAAAAGGTATTTTCAAAAAATGAAGGTTAAACTTTATTCCCCAAATAATTAAAATAGAATAACACACAAAAATCATAGTCATAAAAAATATAATAATAAACATAATAGTAAAATTTTTAGGATAATAATTAATAAAAGACATAAATTATACAATTAAATCCGATGATGGAAGCTTTGAAGGGATTGCAAATGAGTAACACTCGAAGAATTCTTAGGTGAGAAGATCCTTCTAAGTTTATCCAGAACGATGGAAGATTTAAATGGCATTTTCAAAATAAACAAATAATAAAGAAAGATAAAAACATAACAAATAATAAAATTTATATTCTAATTAAATAATAAAGATAAAATAAAAATAAAATAATAAATAATAAATAAAGTTAATAAATAATAAAATAATAATTCCGATGATGAAATCCTCAAGGCGATTGCGAATGAGTAACACTTGAGGAATTCTTAGGTGAGAGGGTTCTCCTAAATTTATCCAGAACGATGGAAAATTTAGGAGATATTCTCAATATTAAATACCAAAAATCCTAAAAATATTAATAAATAATATATAAAAAAATAATAATATTTTAAAATAAATAAATAAAAAATAATAAAAATAATTAAATAAAAAATAAAATAACGGATAATAAAATTCTAAAATACTTCCGACGACGGAGCCTTTTCAAGGGAGTCGAATGGTACCCCTTGAATACTCTTGAGGTGAGAAGATTTTTTAAGAGTTCATCCAGAATGATGGAGGATTCTTAAAAGAATTTTCAATATCCAAATAATAAAATATAAAGGCCACATAACTAAGACTAAGTTAAAATAACACAAGATTAAAATGGTACTAATTTTGGGCATTGTAGGGGTGTTATAACCTTCCCTACACGTAAATGAACTCCCAAACCCAAAACTTAAAATGTAGATCAGTACTGAGAGTCATTTAGGTGGCCAATCACACATAGGCTAAAAAAGATTGGTGGCGACTCCATTTGTTTAATGTCTCGCGTCCTAGCCCTAGAAAACGTTATGACAGCTTGGTGACTCCACTGGGTATGTCAAAGTGAGTCGATCCATAATTTGATCTTGTGTTATACTAAGTCTAAATTTTGATGGCCTAAAATTTGTTGGAATTTATTGCACTAATCTTATTTGATGTTCTCTTTGATTTGTTTAGTGTTTTGAAGAGTTGGTTAAAATAAAGTTCCCTCTCACACACCACACCTTGCATTTGCATGCATAAAGCTCTCGACCCGAGCTCAGTCCTTTCCAGGAGGGAGTAGAGTAGCTACCGCTCTTGTAAGGTGGTAACCTCTGCATGGGCTAGCCAAATACTCCCACTCAAATTGAACCTTTTCCGTTTGTAGCCTTTCATGGGTGAGGATTAGGGTGCCTTACTAGTCCAGAGTGGACGACAGTGAGGAACAATTTGGGAACCTTTAGTAACTATTATGTCCAAACCTAGCATATAAAAAGCCTAAGAGCCAACCCTTAAGTTAGAACCTTGACTATCCGTGAAGTAGTAAGCCAAAGTTAGGACACATGAGGGAACAAAATCCCAATATCTTTCCCATAGTTGCATCCTCATGCATTGTCATATCATATAAAAGAAGGCTTGTTACATAACAATTTGTTAATTGATTGAACCTCAGTTACATCCATGGAGGACTTATCAAACGTTAAAGCCACACCTTTCCCCACTGAGAATTCCAATAGCGTCAGAATTAGATCTGAAGAATCTCAACGAAGAGAAGGAGACTGTTTACCTCAAGAATTTATATCAATACTCCCTGAAAAAGTTCACTTGGATCTCAAACAAAATGATTTTACTGAGTTCACTGATCTTTGGAAGCTTTGGAGTCTTTCAAAAAAAGAAGATTTTGAAAAGAAGTACAGCGACATAGCATTATTAATTGCAGTTTCTATAGACAAAGACTTGATTAGAGCTATAACACAATTTTGGGATCCTTCTTATAGATGCTTTGTTTTTAATGAAGTTGACATGGTTCCAGTGATTGAAGAGTACTCACTCTTACTCCGCATCCAGTGTTCCAATGCAGATAAGATATATTGGAAGAACAAGAAGATTGGCTATCGTAGGAAGCTCACTGGAATGATAAATGTCAGTTTGCCAGAAATTGATAAATGGGTGAGACAGAAATGAGGGCAAGAAATTGATAAATGGGTGAGACAGAAATGAGGGCAAGATTTTGTGCCTTGGGATTTCTTACGAGATCACATTAGGAAGAATATGGAGAATGATCAGAGTATGAGCATGATGGCATTGGCGATATATGGCTTGGTGGTCTTTCCCAAAGTCTTGGGATATATAAATGTCACAGTGATAGATTTCCTTGATCAGGTTGAGCATGGAGTTAATCCCGTTCCAACTATTCTAGCTGAAACTCTCAGATCTTTGAGCTTTTGTCGACGAAATGAGGAAGGACGCTTCATCGGCTGTGCCCAATTATTATACCTTTGGATGAGAAGTCATCTTGTATACGAGAAAAGTGAATTTTGCAGAGCTTTCTTTAATACCAGCTTCCCTATCAAGGAATTTTGCAAGAGTCGTAGCCAAAACCCAAATCCAAGAATGAGTGGGTCTCAATTTTTTGCAAGCTTTCTAGTACCAGTCAAGAGATAGTATGGATGGCACCTTGGATGCGAAATGATGCCGTATTGTTTAGTTGTGGGGGTCAACCATGGGTTCCACTTTTGGGGCTGTGGGGTGCTATCAGTTATGCACCAATAATGGTAACGAGACAGGCAGACTATGAACAATTCATTCCTATGACCAAAGGACTGGATAAATTGGAATTTGCATACACTGAAGCAGGAGCTTTGAAGAAGATTGAAAAAGTTATAAAGGCTTGGAAACAAACTTTAAGGATCGATCAAGGAAGACTTACTAATGATGTGACTCCAGAGTATGCGGTGTGGAACATGAGGAGAGCCAAGGATGTGGTAATTCCTAAAGAAGTAAAGTTAGATCAATCGACTGAACCTACTCTACCAGACCCCATGATAGATTTGGAAATTTCTAAGAGAAAGCTTCAAGAAGAGAAAGAGCAACTTGAACAAGAAAATAAGAAGCTCAAAGTAGATATGAAGGAAGAATTGAGACAATGTAACCAGACAATCAAGAAAGCTGACCAAGAAAAGAAGGAATTAACAGAACTAGTCACCAGACTGAGAAGGGAATTGTCCAAATTCGAAAATAGGCGATTGAAGCAAGAAAAAGAGCAATTGAAAACAGAAGTGCAGACAAAAAAGCAAGAAAATGAACAATTTAAAGATGAAATACAAAGAATGAAGCTTAAGCAAGAAGAATTTCAAATAGAGAAGGATTTGATGCAAGCACAGATGCAAGCCGCTCTTTCTGAAACCCAAGATTATAGACAGGCACTTCAACAAATGATTCAAGAAGTGACTACTCTAAGAGAATAATGTAATGATTGGGGGAAAGCTGAGGGATCTCAATTGTTATTGAAGATGTTCCAGCAGTTCAACCTAGCCGCTCGTAAAGCCAAAGAAATGGAAGAAAGGATAACGGAGATAAAACTAGGGATAAGACCTATTTCAGATCGTAGGAGGCGATTAGAGCAGTTCTTGATGAGGTGCAACATCACTATCGCCTAATCAAAAGGCTATTATGGAGACCATAGGTCCTCTTTATGTAGTAGATTTCATTTTATGCTTATGTTATGCTAAAAGTTCTTTAGATTTTCTCTTGGATGTAATTTCAGATTTTTTAATAAAGGATCTTTCATTTAACAAATAATTATGTTCCAAGTCTTCTTTGCATACATGCATAAATTCATTCATTTTTTTAAAAATAACAAAATGGGAATAAAAGAACTAATATTGGGATGTATATAAATCACCAAGGTCTCGAGGTGACAAGATCCAAAGTGGCAAGTCGATTTATTCAACATCCATATAGTACCCGTCTTCGAAGTAAACAAATGGAGAATGAACAGTCTGCAAGAGTTGAGAAGATAGAGAGAATGCAAGAAGAAAAGAGAGAACAAATGGCAGGAGAATTGGAAGAAATGAGGAAGCAAATGTTCGAGATGATGCAAAGGATAAAAGCTATGACAAAAGGGAAAGCTGTTGTCGACACATCCCCCTCAAAAGATGAAGGTGGGTCTCATGAATTCAGTGCTGAACCAATTTATCCACCGGGGTTTACCCCGCCACAGAATTCTCATGGCGTAACTATTCAAGGTCATCCACCAGTTGTAGAGCAACCATTTATTCCTATGGGGCAACAAAGAGATCAAGCTCAAGTGGAATCAAACCTTGGAGGAGGCTTCGTGAACCCTTTATATGTTCCAAATCTAGACGATCCTTTGGAACAGGAAAAGCTGTGAAGAAAAACTTCTGAACCTGTAGAAGATAAAGAAATTCAGCTTAAATATGATTTGTTAGAAGAAAGGTTGAAGGCCATAGAAGGGAAAGATAATTTTGATTGCATTGATGCAAGAGAACTGAGTCTAGTTCCTGATTTGGTGATTCCCCCAAAATTTAAAGTTCCTGAATTTTCAAAATATGATGGAACGACATGCCCTATGACTCACATCACAATGTTCTGTCGGAAAATGGCTGGGTATACGAACAATGAAAAGTTACTAATCCATTACTTCCATGATAGTTTGACAGGATCCGCAGCCAGATGGTATGTTCAACTCGATAAAGAGTGAATTCGCTCTTGGAAAGATTTGGCTAGAGCTTTTAAAGCTCAGTATAAACATGTAGTGGATATGGCCCCAGATAGGTTATCTCTTCAGAATATGGAAAAGAAGTCGAGCGAAGGCT